>CM061550.1:106978793-109496293 GCA_030864225.1 Capsicum baccatum var. pendulum
AACTTGTTTTCCTCTCAAACGACCCCTAATTGAACCAAAATGATGAAATTACTATCCTGTGTAAAGGATGATGTCAAGTAATCCAACAAAATGGTGTAATTGTTATCCCGTCCGATGTACAAAATGACGTTTATAGAGTCTGACAAAATCTCAATTTTTTCACATAGTTAACTATAAACTAGGGTTATGAAATATCTTTGAGAGCAATTAAGGAGTGTCTATGTCACGACCTGATTTCTCAAGTCATGATGATGCCTATCTTATCCCACCAATAGGCAAGTCAAGCCATAGCCCATATGATAGATAAAAGTGTTGACGGGCAGAAATCAGAAAAGACCAGATAGAAATGATAACAGAATAATAATAAGAGGAACCAAAAAGAGAGCATATAAAATATATCAAAAATGAGAAAAAGAAAGAGGACCAAAATATAGAAATGAATCCTTTCCAAGACCTGGTAAGGTCGGTATTAGAGCCACTACTAAAAGATATCAGATTACTAGACATAATTCAAAATACACACAATATGTACAAGTAGTCTCGAGTACAAAAGAGACTGACTGGATCAGATGGAGTAGGATCAACCTCGAACGACAACAAGCTCACCCTGCTTTAGATCATTAGTACTGGAAAAGAGGAATCGCGTCAACGTTGGCTGCTAGTACTCGAATCGACTAGTACTTGAATCAACATCAGAAAAGAGACGAAGAAGTATAGTATGAGTACCAAAACAGCGGATACTCAATAGGTATCATTGGCCAACTAAGCTCAATACAAGAAAAAAAAAATGTGAGCGGGTAGTCTAAGTCAACAGTAAATAGGGACATAAAAGTAAACAACTATCGAGCTATGCAAATGCAATAAAGAAATAAGTAAAAGTGATACAAAAAGATAAATAACACAGTAATGAAAAGGTAAACCAAACATAACCTAACTGAGCCTCCATAAGCCTGTCAGGCATATTGAAGATGGCAAGTAATTCAATCATACCTCAATAAGCCAGTGGGATACATAAGAAGTAATTTAAACAAAAGTGTAAAAATACGTAACTGAATCAATACCAAGAAATCATAGAAGCCATTCAAATGTGCACCACGCTTGAGCCGACACCGATGGGTAGTAACGAGAGGCCAGACGTCGCACTCGAATTGGTAGTGATGGATAATAACAAGAGGCCATATGGCGGATTCAAACCGAAAAAAATGGGTAATAACAAGAGGCCACATATATGATATACAACAAAACTCATAATTAGATGCCGCACTTGAACCGAAACTGCGAGAAACCACAACTTTCAGAACAACAGTAATTAATACCAGAACCCCCAAATAAATATTATAACCAAATGTTGGACTCGAACTGAAACTCATAGTAACCATACTCTACTATAAAACTAAAATTTAAATCATACCTTAACTGATTTCGCCAAAGTGTTGCCAAAAATTCATAATCAATGACAAAAATAAAATATATTGTGGTCCTGAACCGTAACTAAAATAGATTTAAATAAACATTCGTGTAACTTAGTTAAAAGAGAATAATTCAAGGTTTCACAGCTTAATATCACACCCTATGCTTATAAATACTACATCATAATAAAAAATAAATGGGATCAAAATTTACTAGAATAGAATCTTTACTAGATAAATAAGGCATAAGATATTTTAAACAATACCCAAACTATAATTGTCTGCCCAAAACTAACATAATAGCACATAATTATTGTAAATAAGCTCAATCTAATTATAAGATAAGATTAGCCTATTTGGACGCCAAAACTAAAATGTCTATCCAAAAAGCCTCAAAATAATGCCTCACTAGAATCTGAGCATAAATAACTTGACTAAGATGATTGATTTCTCTCTCGGTGATCAACTATAACATCAATTGGATATTCTCATAAAAAGCCTATCTAATATATACCTACAAACTATATACTAACAATGTGTCTATAATAGCTTTGTAAAAAGAAGAGGTGAATATACATATTGGATCAAATCTATATAAACGTTGCGTGGGATTTAGCCGACAATTAGAATTATAACCTAATTAATACCTATTGCCTAACTCATTAAGGGGTCGTTTGATTTGAAAATAAGTTATATCGGGATTAGTTATGCTGAGATTAGTTGTCCTGAGATAAGTTATCCTGATATTATTTTTTAGTGGTTGTTTAATTTGTGGTATTAAAAATAATATGTAGTGCATTGTTTGTAAAAATATATTGTTTGTTTACTAAAATACCCTTCACAATATTTAGCTTAATTATTTTCCTTCATATTAAATCATATAAAAGAAATTAAAAAGTTACTAATTTTTTTTAACTTTATTAGTTTCTTTTTCCTAAAAATATATGTTAAGAAATTTATGTTGATATTTCTTAAATGTTTATGAAGCTCTAATATTTCATTTTAAATTATTTATTTTGTTCTAAATTTCATAAAATATTGATAATCTCATTTTTTGTCAGAAAAATTCATCATAAAAAAATGTTAAAAAGAATTACTCTCATTTTTTCATTATTTAGTATCATTAATATTTGGAGAGTCAACTTATATTAAAAAAAAATCAAATATTTTTAGCTAAATATAAAAATATTTTTTATTTAATAATTAAGCATGTATTAAGTTAGAAAGGGAATGTCAACATACTTTAATAACTTGTCCATGATAAATTTATTGAAAAAAATAAAAATTTATGTTCATGATAAATTTGTTAGGAAAAATGAAAATCTAAAGTACGAGTAATAAACATTTCTACATAATAGAAAAATAATAAATCTTTGCATCAATTTTGAACTTGATTGTATAAATAGATTTTGTAGTGTCACTATCATTTTTTCATTACTCATCACTATTGTAGCATTTAATAATCTCATATAATTGTTCAAATTTATCAAAATGAATGAAAATTTGTAGAGTAATTAAAATTTAAATTAGGGATAAAATGATAAAAAAAATTAATGCGAGGACTACTAAAATCTCTCATTCTCTTTTATATATAGTAGTAAAGTAAAGTTATACATACATACATACACACATATATATATGTATATCAGCAAAATCATTTGAAAAAATGTTATTAGCTATAGTTTTGAAAAAGGTTTTAAAATAATAGCTAGCTAGATTCTCCATTACTCAACATAAAAAAAATTATTTATTTGATTCATATGATTTTTCTCTTAATTTGTAAGTTTGAATTTTTTACTTTCTCCAAAAATTATATAACGATGATTCATAGAGTAGTTAGGTTTATTTTTTTGGATTTTTAGATAAAATTATTTGAGTAAATTGGTAGAAAAGTAAAATAAAAATGATAAAGAAACTTGTGTAGAAACAACAAAATATTATACACAAAATTTTATAATTTATTTTTTCATCTCATCTAAAAATTTGAACTTCATATGATAAGTTTCATATTCATTCGCATTAAAATCTAACCTATCTCGTTATACAAATACCTTATATTTTATATATTAAAAAAAAAATTAAAGTAATGTATGTAAAGTGATAATGTAAGAATTTGGAGGGCAATTGTATCCTTTTTTGAACTTTAGAATTAATTTTTGATAAATTATTATATATTACTAATAAGTTTTTAATGTAAATATAAAATTTATGTCAAAATGATTAAGTATTTAACTTTTATTAAAATTCATAATTAAAATACTAGTATATATATATATGTGTGTGTGAGAAATGAAATCATAGATTTTGAGGGCATTTTAATCATTATATAATTTAATACCAAAGAAAAATAGTCTTAGGATTGTTATCCCATCATTTAGGAGGATAATTTATCCCGGGACTAATTATTAGTCCCGAAATAAGTTATCCCAAATATTTAAAATTAAATGAGTGAGTTACATTTTTATCTCAAAATTATTATTTTATTCCGAAATTATTAACTTTAGTCCCGCAAACCAAACGCCCCGATGAAACGATCCTTTAATTGACGCTTAGGCTACTTTATTTGACATTTGATTATTTATATGGACACTTGTACACATATGTAACGAGAAGAAGGTCATGCCTTTCAATCAAGTGACATACATTTCACGTATATATATGAACACATATATCCGAACTATTAAGTTTAATCTCATTATGTATATATTCGGGTATTGCATAGGTTCGTGATAAAATAAATATCATATTTTAAACATATCAAAATTAATAAAAAATTATTTTTAATAAAATGTTTATTATATAATAATAATAATATTTTAACATATCTGGATTCACTATCTTCACTTAAAATATTAATAGGTTATAAAAACTACGAAAAATGACCTAAAATGCCCTTCAACTATGTAAAATGGTGCAAAAAGGTCCTCCGTCAACCTATTGGGCCTAAAATGCCCTTTCCATTTACCTATTGAGCCAAAAATATCCTTCTCACCTACCTATTGGATCTAAAGTGTCCTTTCCGTTTATCTATTGAGCCTATTTTGTCTTTTTATTTAGGCAAATTACATGAAAAGACCATCCTTAAAACTTAATTACATAAATAATAGTATTTTTTTAATATTATAAAAGTATTTTTTTTTTTTTACATATATAGTCATTTAAAAAATCAGAAAAGATAATTATTATTCCTAATTTAATACTATAACTAATTATCAATTCACCTTAATTTAAGAGATATTTTTTCAATCTTCAAATTAAAAGCGGACAAGATAACCCCGTTTTCAAATCTTTCTCTCTTATATTCAAAATTCAAATATTTTTAAATAAACTAAGTATTTCATTATTTGCTCGTATATGTTTCGTTTTGTTTTATGTATGTTAATCATCTAGTATTATCTTATTATCGTGTATTTTTAATTCTAACTAATTTAGGTGTATGTGCCTCGCGCGTGTGTCTCACTTTATTGAGTTCAAACGTTACACTAATTAAGATATTTATTTAAATAATAAAGATGAATACAATAACTAAATTCAACATCTTTTGAAAAATTTATTTAATTAAATCTAATCTTTACCAAAAAAAATCTCAAAATCGATCGACATTCATCTACCACCTGTAAACTGCAAAAAAACAATATGATAATAGAGACATCAAAATAATATAATTAAATCTAACCTTTACACAAAAATTTTCTCAAAGCCGTCTAACACTTATCTACCACCTGTAAACTATAAAAAAATAATACGATAATAGAGATACCAAAAGAATACAACTAAATTTAACTTTTACAGACAAAAAATTCTCAAAGCAGAGATATAAAAACAATACAATTAAACCTAACCTTTACCTAAAAAAATTCCTCAAAGCCGATCGACATTCATCTACCACCTGTAAATTAATCTACAGCCTGTAACTACAATAAATTAATACAATAGTGATCACAAAGCTTCAGTTTTGATGAAAATAATTCTTGTCTGAGCGAAAATTTTGACCCTAAAGAATGACTTGAATGAAAACAAGGAAGATATATATATATATATATATATATATATATATATACATACATACATATATACACACACATTAAATTCCATTATATTAACAAAAACAGTGAAGAAGTTGAGGGTTAGAAAATTAAGCATCCACCAATCTAGGCATGCAACCAAATCAAGTTAGATGAGCATCAGTCATATTTTTTCAATAAGTAAATCAATTTTTTTTCTAGTTCAACGTGCATCTCAATATTTATAGAAGTATTTCCTTAATAAAGTCCTTATTTAAGAGTATTTTTCTATCCAATTTTAGGAATATTTTCTAATTGATTAGTACAAAGAAAAATATTGATTGATTCTCCTTCCATATATTTTAGGAGTCTCATATATTTTAGGAGTCAAGTTAATGTAATAAAAATTATTAAATAACAAATTAAAGAAAATAATGAAAAGACAATTTTTTCTAAAGGAGAGTCTTTTAATGAAGGATAAAAAAGTTCAAATCACTTTTCTAAGGGTCTTCACACTTTTAATATATTATAGATATAGATTATAGATTATAGATGTAATGGGTTAACCATAATTTTTCATGAATAAGTATTTATGGAATAAAAATCATTATGTTGGAAGTACATATATACCATGTATTTTTGTTGTATAAATATAATTATGTCATAGTCGGATTATTATTATATTTTTAATATAATTTATGGGATAAATATTCATGGTATATCCCATTATGTCGGAAGTACTTTTCTTGTTAAAAAATTATATATTAAATATAAATATATATATTTTCAGTATTACACGGTATGCACTTTTATATCTAAAAATAACCATGTATGTTTATGGTATAAATATAATTTGTATGGTATAAATATACCATATATTTTTATGATATAAATATAATTTGTATAATATATAAATATATCATGGATTTTTATGGTATAAATATACCATATATTTTTATGAAGGCATCGTGAAAGCAGGAAATAAAAATATAAAATTTTGATATAGTACATAAAAATTTCTTTTCATGTATTTGCCTAAATAAAAGGGCACAATAGCCACAATAAGTAGACGAAAAGGGTATTTTAGGCCCAATAGGTAGACATGAAGGACATTTTAGACCCAATAAGTAGACAGCGGATATTTTTGCACCATTTCACACAGTTGAAGGGCATTTTAGGCCCTTTTCCGTAAAAACTATTATAAGGTAATATAGATATCTCATAATTAAAGAATTTTATAAACATCAAAACATTTTAAAAAGGTGATTAACTATATCGTCTTATCAAATTCTAATTTAATTTAAATAATTCACAACTCATTCGATATTAATAAAATTCTCACATGAATTATTCAAAAACTAAACTGTCGGTCCCAACAAGTCATAAATAATTTGGGACAGTTATAGAAAAGCTCTAAACGGCGAGAATCTAGAAAAACAAGGAAAATGAATGGGAGGGTCATTACAGTCTACATACCTAGATAGATTAACTGAGATAAGATTCTTTCAGTTGCAATGCTACAAAATGGTCCCTCGAGATGACTCTATTGATTTGGAGGATGATTATTCACACGAATGACCCGAGATTGATTATCTCTCAATGCCTCCGTAGCCGTGCCTGTCGTACAAGATTTATTCAGAGCAATCTACATCTCCTGTGTGGTTTTCAGACTATTACATAGTGAAGGATTTATCTAAAACGCACAAAATGCTGACCAAAAAATAACGTTATAGCGATTGTGGGTTAGCTTGAGATTCCAAAAAAAAAAAAGATCTACAAAAAAACGGAGTCAGAAATGCCGGTGTTTAATACATAGTAGTTAATATAGAATTATCTTATCTCATATTTGATTGGCATAACTCATTTCGAGATTAGTTATCCTTATATTGTAGTGTTATTTTTATTCTTATTGAGGGTGGAATAACTATTAGACAAGTTAATTTTTAAGTCCCTACTTAAGTTAAGTTAATTTTCAGTCCCTACTTAAGTTAGATAAGTGTTTTATTATATTTTGTTATTATTAGCTTTTATATAGAGAGAATTGCAAATGTTTTAGAGTTCTATGTTTGAGTTGGAGGATTCATCCACAAACAACTGTTATTCAAGTAAATTTGCCATTAAAAAATTCCAGTGCTTAATTTTTCTCATCTCAATCGACCAAGTCTTGTTATCGGGTAAATTTCATCCATGGTCAATTAATTTTGTATTTATTACGCAAAAGTTACTTTTCTTTCATTCATTTCATCCATGGTCACTTAACTTTGTATCTATTACGCAAAAGTCACTTTTCTTTCATTCATTTCATCCATGGTCATTTAACTTTACCCCGACCATCACAAAAGTCACTATGACCGGATTTTACAATAATTTCATCAAAAAAATGATGTGACAACCTTAATTAGTTCTTAATTTTAATTTAAGTGAATATATGATATATTACCCATATCTTAACCTTTTTTATATGTGCATAACTCAATTTTCCTTATGGATTATTTAATGAAAGAATATCAATTTCCTAATAGATTAGATTATCTAATGAAGATTATTTACATAAAAAAATTTAGTTGATATTTTTATGAAATATTTCATAATATTGCATTCATCTTCCAAAAAGGTGCATCGAAAAAGAGTGATAAATAAGATAAATTCTTCAAAACACATACATGTATGATATTATTTTTTTAAAAAAAAATATTTTAATTCTTTGAAGATAATTCAACATGCTAAAGATAGTTTTAAAATAAAATCTTTTTAATTGTGTCATTGAATAAGTATTGTAAAAATTTGTACAAATAATGTTATATTAATGTACAGTTTTGTTAATAAAAGTTATAAAATCTAAGTATTTTAATAGATAGAGAAATTATAGGATACCTATTTTTTATATTTATCAATCAAATTAATTAAACAATATGTAATTTTTCAGAAATTGAATATTATAATAAAAACTTTTAAGAGAATTAATCGATTAGTCAAACAATTAAAAATACAAAGGCAAACTCAGTAAATAGAGTAGTTTATCATCTTATTATGATATACCGAATGCAAAGACTCAATTGGCAAGAAAAAGAATGTATGAAAAAAACATCAACTACATGTCACAATTTTAGAGGGTGAAAAATAATTTTATCAACTACATGTCATAATATATTAGTGAAAAAAATAATTTACCAATACATGTCTCAACTTTAGAGGATTTTAAGAATATATAAGTATAATTTTATTTCATAAAATTATCAACCAAATTTTTTTTATGAAAATAGTCTTCATTAGGTAATCTAATCTATTAAGAAATTGGTATTCTTTTATTAAATAATCCATAAGAAAGATTGGGTTGTGCATATATAAAAGGGGTAAAGATATGAGTAATATATTATATATTCACTTAAATTAAAATTAAGAACTAATTAAGGTTGTCACATCATTTTTCTGATGGAATTATTGTAAAATTCGGTCATAGTGACTTTTGTAATTGTCGGAGTAAAGTTAAATGACCATGGACGAAATGAATGAAAGAAAAGTGACCTTTGCATAATAGATACAAAGTTAAGTGGGGCTTTGGGCTCTAGGTAACAAAAGAGTTTTAAAATAAAGTGTGGGTGACACAAGTCTTAATAATTAAGTGGAGATGACAATTACTTTATTAAGGATTAAGAAAGTAAGAAACTTTTGAAAATAACCCACAAGTTTTTTAATTTACACTTTGATCCAATGTAAAACCTAATATAACTAGAAATGGAGGAAAAAAAGACACATTTCTCTCTCTTCTCATTTATTGGAGTTTTCTCTCTCTTCGTATTTTTTATTGTCATTGTTGTTGTTGCTTTATTCATCATCTTCTTCTTCATTATCATCATCTTGTTCTTCATTATCATCTCTTCTTGTTCATCATCATCATCTTCTTGTTGTTGAACATTGTTGTTACTGCTACTATTGCTACTTGATCAAATTTTTTCATGTCAAATTTTATTCGTATATCACTTGGAAATTACTTATAGGTGATTTTAGTTAGTAAAATTATAATTTTTAGTTGAATTTCGTATCTGGGTATATCTGCTACTACTGTTTTTCAACAGTAGATAAAACATGTAACGTGAATCCAATAGATGAGTAATCTATTGCACGGATGAGTAATATGTTGCAACATATTGACTAATCTATTGCAACATGTTGACTAATCTGTTGAAACATATTGACTAATCCGTTGCAACATATTGACTAATCTGTTGCAACATATTGACTAATCTGTTGCAACATATGAGTATTCTGTTGTAACATATGAGTAATCTGTTGCAACATATATGACTAATCTGTTACAACAGATTACTCATCTGTTGGATTTGTATTATAGTGTTGTAACATGAATTCAATATATGTGTCATCTGTTGTAATAGATTAGTCATATGTTGCAATAGATTACTCACTTGTTGCAATAAATGACTCATATATTGGATTCATGTTGCAGGTTCTATAAATTGTAGCAGCAGAAAATATACCAAATAAAAAATTCAAAAAAAATAATAATTATACTTACAAAATCACCTATGAAGTAATGTCCAAGTGATATACGAACAAAATTTGACCTAAAAAAATTCTAAAAATTTCAACAAGGGCACAACGAATAACTGAAACACATGAAAAATTTCATGAAACAGGTAAAGAAGACAAAAATAATGTATCATACATCAAATGCAAAAGGATCGAAGGGACGAACGTTTGAGCTTTCCTAAAAACATTTAAGTTCCCTAGTATTTTAATTGCTTTCTAATGGATAACCCATCTATTATAGCAGATTTTCTATCTGTTTGATAATTTTCAATAGATGAATCATCTGTTGCAACATGTTAGTCATCTGTTGATTCAAATTAAACAATTATTAGTAATAACTAAATTGATTTAGCTAAAATTAAATACAAGTCTTTAAGACAATGGGACAAGCATTTAAGTTCTCCTAAAAATGTTTGAGTTCCCTAGTATTTTAATTATTTTCCAACAGATCACCTATTTATTGCAACAAGTTAGTCATCTGTTGCAATAAATGTTTATAACAGGTTAGTCATTTGTTGATTCAAATTAAACAATTATTAATAATAATTAAATTTATTTAACTAAAATTGAAGACAAAGACCTTAGACAAGGGGGAAAACGTTTGAGTTCTCCTAAAAAATATTTGAGCTTTAAATGTAAGAAATTCTTACGTTTTATAAATTTTTTTTTATAAAACGTAAGAATTTCTTACGTTTTACAAAAAAATGTAAAACGTAAGAAATTCTTACGTTTTTGTAAAAGTCAACTCTATTAGTTGACCGTTAAGAAAAAGTAGAAAACGTTATAAATTATTCGTTTAACCTATTTTGGTAACTTTTTAAATAGGTAGCCTATTTTGGTCACTTTTTTAATTTCGTGGCTCATTTTGGTTCCGAGTAATATGTTGAAAAATAATTTAAAATACTAAAGCTCAAATGTTTTTAGGAGAACTCAAACATTTGTCCCCTTGTCTAAGATTTTGTATTCAAGACTTATTTTTCAATTTTAATTAAATTAATTTAGTTATTATTAATATTTGGTTAATTTGAATAAACAAATGACTAACCTGTTATAAACATTTGTTGCAATAGATGAATAACTTGTTGCAACAAATAGATAATCTGTTGGAAAATAATTAAAATCTAGGGAACTCAAATATTTTTAGGAGAACACAAATGTTTGTCCCATTGTCGTAGAGACGTCTTTAATTTTAGCTAAATCAATTTAGTTATTACTAATAATTGCTTAATTTGAATCAACAGATGACTAGCATGTTGCATCAAATGATTCATCTGTTGGAAATCATCAAATAGATAGAAAATATGTTTTAACAGATGGGTCAACTATTAGAAAACAATTAAAATATTAGGGAACTTAAACGTTTTTAGGAGAACTCAAATGTTTGTTCCCTTGATCCTTTTGCATTTGATGTATGGTATATTATTTTTGTCCTTTTTATCTGTTTCATGAAATTTTTCACGTGTTTTACTTATTCGTTGTGCCCCTGTTGAAATTTTTTAAAAAAAAATTAGGTCAAATTTTGTCCGTATATCACTTGGACATTACTTCATAGCTTATTTTGTAAGTAAAATTATAATTTTTGTTGAATTTCTTATTTGGTGTATCTGCTACTGCTACAATGGATAGAACTTGCAACATGAATCTAATATATGAGTCATCTATTGCAACAAGTGAGTAATCTGTTGCAATATATGACTAATCTGTTGCAACAGATGACCCATATGTTGGATTCATATTACAGCACTATAAAACGAATCCAACAAATGTGTAATCTGTTTCAATAGATTACTAATTTGCGCAACATATTAGCCATATATGTTGCAACAAATTACTAATCTGTGCAACAGATTAGTCATATATGTTGCAACAAATACTCATCTGTCGAATTCACGTTACATGTTTTATCCATTATTAAAAAACGACAATAGCAGATACATCCAGATGAGAAATTCAACTAAAAAATCACAAACATTAAAAAAATAACAAAAAACGTAAAAAATAACAAACACCAATAAATCAAGTTCCTAATTTCCGTCATAACTTAAAAGCCCTAATTTTTTACTTGTGAAAATCGAAAAGAAACGATGAAGAACTCGAAGTTGTTGTCGCCGGAGAATGTTGTCACATCGACTGACGGTTGAAAGTAAAAAAGGAACGGGCAAGAACTCAAAACTATTTGTTTCCAGAGGTTGAAGTTGCACAAGATTGAAAGGAGAAATTTTATAAGTTGTTGGTTGGGAGAAGTTAGAGAGAGAAACTATCGAGAGAAAGAGAGAAGAGAGAGATTGATTTGCAGAGGGAGGAAAGTTTTGTGGGTGTGGGTTAATTTATATTTTTGAAAAGATTAAAAAGTTTAGAAAATATTAATCAAGTCCACAATTAACCTAATCAATTTTTTTAATTATGTTTGACCCTTTAAATTGGTCAATGTCACCAATCCTTCATTCAAGACTTAAAAGATACTTTCCTTCAATTTTCTTAAGTTAAGTGACCATGGATGAAATGAATGAAAGAAAAATAATTTTTGGGTAATAAATACAAAGTTAAGTAACCATGGATGAAATTTACCCTCTTGTTATCTTATATTAATTAATTCTTGATCATTAGTTCATCTTAAATTTAAACATAATTTAATTTATATTTGATGATTTTATATGACAGAAAAACAAATGATAGAATCTAAAAACTACATCTCACTGCAATCATATATTTTTCCATCATTTTAAATTTGTATCACTTAAATCTTACTGATTTATTTACTTTATCATATTTTCAATAATATAAATATGAAATTTAAACATTTCTTATATTCTAATTAGACGTGTACCAATAAATAGGACATGCTAATTTAAAAGGATATGTGTATATTATATATATCTAAATCAGTTACATAAATGCGCGCGATGACAATTGATGTTCATATCATATGTCGTGTCCTATCAAGTATAAAAGACAACATTGTAGGGAAAATTTTATGATGGACACTCGACCAACAAAAGTTGTGAGTCTCCCGTCCTTTATTTGACAAGTGAAATATGGATTTTATCAATATTTTTATTTGTTCATATTTTCTCCCTTTTTTACTCTTTTTACCCATTTTTATCATTTCTTTTCTATCTAACTCAAAATAACAAGAGAAAAAAAAATCATTATGGTATAAAATTATTTAATTTTATATTTTTGTTTACAAATTAAGCAGTAAAATTTTATAATATTATCTATGTATATTTAGTTGGCATTTGACCATGAAAATTAAAAAGATACTTACTTTATTTGAAATTTTTGAATTTAAAATTGGAGTTGTGTTTGATCATAATAATTGGAGCTAATAATTTAGAATTCAAACATATTTTCTTGTCAAACAAAGGATGGCGACTCATACAACTTTTGTTGGTTGAGTCTCATCCATCATAAAATTTTTCACATTGTAGAAATTAAATATGAAATTAATCAACGGGATTCTAAATTATTCTTTAACCTTCGGATGATAGAGCAAATTAGTTTTATTTAGGGTGTGTTCGGTTTGAACGAAAATATTTTTCACCGATATTTTTTTTTTAAAAAGTGATTTTCTCTTGTATATAAGCAAAATATATTATTCTAAAACAGTATTTGTACATAATATAAACGAATTCCTTGATAGGTGGGGGTGGTTGGAGTTGTTTTTCTCATTTTTCAGAATCTCTTTTTCTAAAAGATAGTAGTATTTTCTAAAAAAATTTTGATCAAACAAACATGAAAAAATTGCGTACCAAACACATCCTTTAAGGCCTTAATGTGGTGTTGCTTTTTGTGTTTCTAATGACGTATACAAACGGACAGATTCCTAATATGAAACAATTGTTTTCGATGAGTAAATTATTGAGTATGACTGCAATAAATAATTCTATCGTCAAGTCCATTTTGACGTGATATGAATTGAACACATGTCTAAACAGGTAAATAAGAAGCTTAGCAGCTATTTGGCCATGATTTTTTTTTTTCTTCAAAAAGATTATTTGAAATTTTTGAAGTTAGTGTTAGAGTTCAAATAGTGTTTGATAACAAATTTTAAAGTTACCGTTACAGTTGAAATTGTGTTTGAAAATCACATGTTGAAATTTTATGAAAATAAAATATTGAGAAAACAATTTAAAAAAATGAAAACAAGGTTTTTCTTTTTCCAGATTCCAATTACAACTTCATGTTGTATTTAAAATTATTTTAGATTCTCAAATAAAATGAAATAAATTTTTGAAAAAAAAAAATTGAAAAATTTTCATGAATAAACGTGTCCTTAATTTCTTATGCCAAAAACTATGTTTATAAATTTGAATAGAAACTTTTAGCGTAAATCATATTTATCTTGAAACATTTCGTTTGTTATTAGTTAATAGTTATTACTCACCTTTTTCATGGGTCAAAAATGTAAATTTTTTATTTTTATTTTTGCTAGGAGTGATGTTGAGATACCGAAATCAGGATCATTATATGCTCTTAAACCATATTATTTGAAGTATATTTAATCTAAAAATTTAAATTGTTAGGAATAAAGTATATTTATTCACTTAATTTTATATTCAACAAATATTGGATTTGATTTTACTAGCAATACTAAATATTTTTATACCACGGAAATCGAATTTTTAAACTATAACCCCATGTCTAATTAAATGTTGTTACATGAATCAAAACATATGATTCCACCATTTATATATTGAAAGGGAAATGTTATTTGCATAAGATCAAATTAAAGCACTACATCGATTAAAATGGAATAGATAATTTAATTTCTACTAATAAAAATGTTGATTTTTGGGTGATCAAACAAAGAAGGGAAATTTGTGCTTTTATTTCCTCAAATTGATATTTTTTTTTTTTTTTTGTAATATTTGAATAAGCATATTTATTTTAAATTAACTTCTATGAGCACTTTCGATCTCGTTCCTTGACAATTTTCATAAATTTACCAAATTATTAATTATTACAACACACTATTATTGAATCATTGTGCTAACTGTTAAGTTTGTATTATTACTTCAGATATATAATAAAAGGGAGTTTCTTTAAAAGCAGGTAAAAAGTCAGCATGCAACATTCCTGTTTTGACGCAATTTTATTGGATCTTATTTTGCCTCTTTATATTTATCCTATTACTTGACTAGTTTAGCCTTTTTATTGGTAATTATCTACAGCTTCTGTAATCATTATAATTGTCTGTCACTGCGATATGTAGTGTATTCAAGTGAAGCTCTACGATAGGACGTGTAGAATTAGACATTCAGCTCCCCAATTGTTTTAAGTGCTATTCTATAAATTGTTGGCTGCTCTCCTTTTGTCAACAACTGCTGCTCATTTATTTACAACAGTTTGGAGGTAACTTTCGGTGGATATATTTCAACAATTGTGGATGATGAAGACATTTGTGACTTTGCGTTTTCAACATCAGTGGCTGCATTCATATATGAAGGCAAGACTTTTGAGGTCCAGATTTGGCTATAAAAGCCAACGTTACTTCATTTGCAAAGACACCTCCACAGCATTTCAATAGTCAATCTCTCCTTTATATTTTCTTCTTTCTCTACTTCTTGGTTGAGTATTTCTATACTCGTAGAGAATTTGTAAGGGGCTATTTTGTCTTGTTAGTCCCGAGAAAATATTTTGTACTCTCGTCAATATTAGTGGAATTTTTGGCTCTCTCGCCGGTGGTTTTTTACCTCTATTTAAAGAGGGTTTTTCCACCTAAAACCTTGGTGTCAATTTTACTGTTTTTATTAATTTCTCGTAATCTTTGGTTGAATTTATCACGCTTCCACACTCTGTAGCCCTACAAATTGGTATCAGAGCCACGATAATTCAACCGGAATTTTTTTATTAAAAATGTCGACGAAGTTCGATATTGAGAAATTTGATGGTAAAATTAGTTTTGCTATCTGGCGAGTCCAGATGCTGGCTGTTCTTACCCAGAATGGCCTAAAGAAGGTTCTGTCCGGCAAATTGGCGAAGCCAGCCACTACAACGGAGGAGCAGTGGGAAGAGATGGATGAAAAGACGTTATCCACAATCCAATTATGCTTGTCCCGTGAGGTGCTACGCGAAGTCATCAATGAGAAAACTGCAGCCGGCATATAGAGTAAATTGGAGTCTTTGTACATGACCAAAAGTCTTGCAAATAAACTCCGGTTAAAGGAGCGACTTTTCACACTCCGTATGTCTGAAGGTACTCTCATCCAATCTCATCTTGGTGAATTTAATTCTATCATAATTGATTTGAAAAATTTGGATGTCGAAGTTGATGATGAGGATAAAGCCGTACTACTTATTATTTCTTTGCCACCCTCATATAGACATTTCAAAGAAATTATGCTATATGGTAATAATGTTACCTTGAGCTTTGATGATATCAAGTCTAACCTACTGTCCAAAGAAAAATTTGATACCCAAATTCATTCTGAAAGTTCGGGCGAGGGACTAGTAGTTAGAGGGAGAAACACGAAGTAGGTGCTAGCGGTAAAAACCAATCCAGATCCAGAGGTAAAAACTCTAAGTATTGCCGTTATTGCAAGAAAAAAAATCATGAAATCTCTGAGTGCTACAAATTGAAAAATAAGCAAAACAGAGAAGATAAGGGTAAGCAACCCGAAAAATCTGCCGAAGCTAGTTTTGTAGAAACCGAATCTGATGGAGAGTGTTTTATTGCTTCTGGTACTGAACAAAGGTCAAAAAATGAGTGAGTTCTTGATTCTGGTTGTACATTTCATATGTCTCCTAATAGAGACTGGTTTACCACCTATGAATCTTTTAATGGTGGTCTTGTCTTAATGGGCAACGATGCTCAATGCAAAGTTGTCGGCAAAGGCACAATCAAAATCAAGACTCATGATGGAGTCGTTAGAACTTTGATCGGTGTCAGACATGTCCCTGATTTGAAACGGAATCTCATTTCCCTAGGCACTCTTGAATCTCAAGAGTGTAGATACTCAGCTGAAGGTGGAGTTTTAAAAGTGTCCAAAGGAGCTCTTATGTTACTAAAGGCAATTCGATCTGGTAGTTTGTATTTGCTTCAGGGTTCAACTGTTATAGGTTCTGCAGCCGTCGCCTCATCCAACAAAGACAACACGAAGTTGTGGCATTTGAGGTTGGGCCACATGAGTGAGAAAGGAATCCAAATTCTCAAAAAGAAAGGCTATCTTGGCAACCATTGTACCGGTAAGGTCGATTTCTGCGAGCATTGCATTTTTGGTAAGCAGAGAAAGGTTAGCTTTTCAAAAGTCATTCACAGGACCAAAGGTACTTTGGACTACATCCATACAGATCTTTGGGGTCCATCGAGAGTTCCCTCCAAAGGTAAATGTCATTATATGCTGACATTTATTGATGATTTTTCACGTAAACTCTGGGTATATTTTCTCAAGCAAAAGAATGAAGCTTTTTCCACCTTTAAAGAGTGGAAATTATTAATTGAGAACCAGACTGGCAAGAAGATCAAGAGGCTAAGGACAGACAATGGCCTCGAATTTTGTTCTAATGAGTTTAATGATTTCTACAAGAAAGAAGGTATTGCCAGACATTTCACCGTTCCAAGAACTCCACAACAAAACGGAGTTGCTGAAAGGATGAACAGAACTATCTTGGAGAAAGTTCGTTGTATGCTCTCCCATTCTACTCTGGGGAAAGAATTTTGGGCAGAAGCAGCTTCAACATCATGCTACTTGATAAACCGCTCACCAAATCGATCACTCGACTGCAAAATTCCAGAAGAAGTTTGGTCAGGTAACCCTGTTGATTGTTCTAATTTTAGAATATTTGGATGCCCTGCTTATTCTCATGTGAACGAGGGAAAATTGGAACCTCGTGCTAAGAAATGCATTTTCTTAGGTTATGGCCTAGGGGTTAAAGGCTATCGTTTGTATGACCCTGAATCTCGCAAAATATTTCATAGTCGGAATGTAACCTTTAATGAAAATGGTATGCTATCTTCTGGAAAAGATACTGTTGTTCCCTCCACTGATACAGGTGATCAGGAGGATGTTCGAGAGAAGGTGGAGTTTGAGACTGAAGCTCCCATTCTGGAAGCAAATATCCCTAATTCTTCCACCACTCAAGAAGATGAAGTCACTGCTGAACAAATGAGTCCACGACAACATCCACCTCAACGTCGAGGTTTACCACAACCATGGTCTATGGCTCAAGAACTTCCACAACAAAGGCCAAGAAAACCGACTCAAAGACTGATCACAGAATCTGCCAACATTGCTTATGCATTGACTGTTGCACAAGAGATGGGTGAAGATGGTGAACCCAAGAATTATTCTGAAGCTATCTCTGGTGATGACTCAGCAAAGTGGACTGCTGCTATGCAAGAAGAAGTCCAGAGTCTTCTCAAAAATGAAACATGGGATTTGGTGATGTTACCAGAAGGCAAGCGAGTCATTAGTTGCAAATGGATTTTTAAGAGAAAAGAAGGCATCCCCGGTGTTGAAAATGCAAGGTACAAAGCAAGATTCGTAGTAAGAGGTTTTGATCAACAGGAAGGTATTGACTTTAACGAAGTATTTTCTCCCGTTGTTCGTCATTCTTCAATTCGTGTATTACTTGATCTAGTTGCCTTGTATGATTTGGAGCTGGAACAGTTAGATGTGAAAACTGCTTTTCTTCATGGTAATCTTGAGGAAGAAATTTATATCCAGCAGCCAGAGGGGTTCGTTGTTCCTGGAAAGGAGAACCATGTATGTCGTCTGAAGAAATCTCTTTATGGTTTGAAGCAATCACCAAGACAATGGTATAAAAGGTTTGATTCCTTCATGACTGGACATGGCTATTCTAGAAGTAGTTATGATAACTGCGTCTATTTTCAAAAAATATCTAATGGATCACTAGTATACTTGTTGTTATATGTTGATGATATGTTAATTGCTGCAAGAGATAAAACTCTTGTTGACAAGTTAAAGGTGCAGCTCAACAGTGAATTTGATATGAAAGATCTAGGTCCTGCCAAGAAGATTCTTGGAATGGAGATTAACAGAGATCGTCAAGCTGGAAAACTTTTTCTATCACAGAAAAAGTATGTAATGAAGATGCTTGACAGATTTGGAATGCGAGATTGCAAAGCTGTTAATACTCCACTTGCTGCCCACTTCAAGTTGTCATCAGATCAGTGTCCACAATCAGAAGAGGAACAAAGGCGCATGTCACATGTCCCGTACTCTAATGCAGTCGGAAGCCTTATGTACGCTATGGTATGTACTAGGCCTGATTTGGCTTATGCATTTAGTGTTGTTAGCAGATTCATGCACAACCCAGGAAAACAGCATTGGGAATCTGTCAAATGGATCCTTCGTTACTTGAAGGGTTCTCCTGATATTGGTTTGGTATTTGATAGACAAAAGTCTGATCCAGGAGGCGTAGTTGGTTATGTTGACGCCGACTACGGTGGTGATTTAGATCGGAGAAGATCACTTTCAGCCTATATCTTTACACTCTGCGGCTCTGCTATCAGTTGGTATTCATCACTTCAAGCCATTGCGGCTTTGTCCACCACTGAAGCAGAATATATTGCTGCTACTGAAGGAGTGAAAGAGGCTATCTGGCTCCGAGGCTTGGTTGCTGAACTTGGTTTACAACAACACATTCTTGTTATGTTCTGCGACAGTCAGAGTGTTGTCCACTTGGCCAGGAATAGCAAGCATCACTCAAAGACCAAGCATATTGATATTAAACGCCACTTTATCCGAGATATTGTTGATGCAGGAAAAATTACTGTGGAAAAAATCCACACAACTGAAAATCCTGCAGATATGTTAACCAAACCACTTCCAGCTGCTAAGTTCGATCATTGCTTGGACTTAGCTGGTATTATTCATTGTTAACAGGATTTCATGGCGAGAGAGTATTTCCGGTCAAAAGGAGATCAAGGTGGAGATTTGTTGGCTGCTCTCCTTTTGTCAACAACTGCTGCTCATTTATTTACAACAGTTTGGAGGTAACTTTCGGTGGATATATTTCAACAATTGTGGATGATGAAGACATTTGTGACTTTGTGTTTTCAACATCAGTGGCTGCATTCATATATGAAGGCAAGACTTTTGAGGTCCAGATTTGGCTATAAAAGCCAACGTTACTTCATTTGCAAAGACACCTCCACAGCATTTCAATAGCCAATCTCTCCTTTATATTTTCTTCTTTCTCTACTTCTTGGTTGAGTATTTCTATACTCGTAGAGAATTTGTAAGGGGCTATTTTGTCTTGTTAGTCCCGAGAAAATATTTTGTACTCTCGTCAATATTAGTGGAATTTTTGGCTCTCTCGCCGGTGGTTTTTTACCTCTATTTAAAGAGGGTTTTTCCACCTAAAACCTTGGTGTCAATTTTACTGTTTTTATTAATTTCTCGTAATCTTTGGTTGAATTTATCACGCTTCCACACTCTGTAGCCCTACATAAATTATACATTTTGCGTGAGGTAATAATTAACAAAGTTTCATAAGATATTAAACACGTAATATAGTGATTGTTAAAACTTCTTCAATCTCAAGTTTTATAGCACAATTTGTTTTTGGAGTTTTTTTTTATATCATTTTATATTTATCAAGAGAAAATGGTCAAAAGACCCCAACCGTTACCCCAAATCTCAACTACACACTCAACCTTTAAAGGTGACCTATTACCCCCTTAACTATTTTAAAATAGAATTATTATCCCCTAAACTATTTTAAAGTGAAATTATTACCCTTGAAAACTAACAACCAGTCATTTGAAATATGGTGTGATGCACGCGCTGCCACGTCATGTTTTTTTACTCTAAAAAAATTAATTATTTAACTTTATTATTTTCTTTTTTCTTCCCCATTTTTCATTTTGCTCCATTTTCTTCTTCAACCAATTTCATCTTCTTGGGTCAAATATATAATTCTTGGCATTGTATATGGAAATTATATATGGCATTGGGGAAATTCGAATCTTTGAGCTCGCTATTAATTGCGACCTTGAGCAAAAAGAGAGGGAATCGAAGTTGTTGAATTTTTTCAAGTTTTTTGAATCGGAGTTTCCCAACTTCTTCATTCAAGAATTCATTAATCGGAGAAATCTTATTGTTTCCTTAGTTCAAATGTTTCTTGGTTTCGGTTTCGGAGCAAAAAGAATTTCTTGGTTTCGGAGAAATCTATTATTGAGGAAGATGAGGAACTCCATTAATGAGTTTTTGAATTTTTGTTTTGAAAAAGAGAAAAAGAAGACATGACGTGACAATTAAAATTCATTAAGAAAAAATAATAATTAAAATATTTATTATATTATTAAAAATAATGAATTTAAAGTGAAACGCGTCCATGGGCGACTGTAGTCACGTCCAATGACAGGTCAGCAATTGGGGGTAATAAATTCGGTAAAAATAAATTTAGGAAAATAATAGATCACTTTTAAAGATTGAATGTATAGTTAAAATTTTGACTAAAGGTCGGGGTAATAGACCATTTTCTCTATTTATCAAAGTAAGTACTTATGTACAACTCTTCAACTCTAATAGCAAAAAGAGATCCTATTAACCTGCACTAACAACTGGAAATGAAGTCCAGTATTTAGTGCCAAGGTTGCTTCTACCCATTCTTTCATCTACTAAGTGCTAGTTATTACGGAATAAAGGTTCGATTTGACAAGTACCCTACTTGTCGTGGTACTAAGGTATGGCTGTCTAACGGGCCGGGCCGGGTCAACCCGGAACCGGCCCTCTCAATCTTACCGGGTTCCGGGCCGGGTTTGGCCTTAACCGGGCCGGGCCGGGTCGCACAGTAAAAAATTTAAAACCCATCCGAAACCGGCCCACTTAACCCAATCCGGTCAAACCCGCTAAAAACCGGTCAAACCCGGTTAAAACCGGTCAAACCCGTCAAAAAAATAAATAAAAAATCAAATATACACTATATATACACTCGAATATACACTATATACACTCCAATATACAATATATATTTTTAAAAAAATATATAAAGTATAAACAATTACACATATATACGTACCATTCAATATATAATTATATATGACTATACGTACTACTTTAAATAAAACATATGCTATAATAGTATAATGTATATATATACACTACAATATGTATATACACTAATTTATAAAGCATATATACACATGTATACATTAGTATACACTTTTGTATAAGATATATAAACATATATACATGTATACATTAAATATACACTTGTATAGAAGATATTAAAATTTTAAATCGTTAAATAAAAAAAATAAAAAACAATGACTAAGGAGTGAATGAGTTTGTGGAATTTTATTGATTGCAAAATGATCCAAAATTTATAATTTACATGAATGAAAAATCTATAAATTATGCATCATTTTTTCCAACTCATTCATGTTAATATTAATTGGAACTTGCATAGGATAGTCGAAGTCAACGGGGGCAAAACCATGCATTGGACTTGATTCTGCTGAGTTCTCCCGTGAAGTCATAATTTCTTCAAGTTTGAGGTCGTCGTTGGGCTCTGGTTCCATTCCTTGGTTTCTTCTTTCTGCTCTAATCCAATCTCTCAAGCAAACTAAAACATTCATTGCGTTGCTTCCCAATGAGTGTCGGTTGTCTCCAAGCTGCTGTCGTCCCTGACTGAAGGCGCTCTCTGATGCAACGGTTGACATTGGAACATTCAAGATATCTCTGGCTAATCTTGAAAGTACAGGATATTGTGATTCATTATTCCTCCACCAATCCAGCGTGTTGATCCGTCGTCTGCGATCCTCTGGTGGCGTCCGCAGATAATATTTCAGCTCTTCCCGATAAGTTGATGTGTAAGCTCTCTCATCCACACTGTTCCAACAAGTTAAATCATAAAACGAATCAGGAAAACCACTATGTGCCGGCCTTTTAGAAGATGATGGCTCCTCGGGAGGATGAGGAGCGACAGCTGGACTGATATTTGTAGGTACGGCTGAATCAAATAAATCAGCATAGTGATTATATAATTTTTCTATATAATCCTTTGCATCAGCTGTAGCCGTCCACAAATCAGGCTGTACTTGTTCAGACTCATGGTTAGTATTTATTTCTAAGTTAGCATAAATAAGAGTACTAAAGTGACACATATGATTATATTTCATGCACGGATTTAACATAGCACCAACCAAGTAAATAGGGGGAATCGGGAAGAAATATTTTTTAAATTTCGTAAACATAGCGCCAACAGCTTCTTTATAACCTTCTTTATTTTTATATTGTTGGAGCAAACCAGAAATATCGGCTATATATGCCAAAATATTACAAACAGTAGGATAGTAAGCACCGGAAAATTCAATCGTAGCTACATAAAATTTTTCTAAAAACTTAACAAGATCATTAATTACAACCCAATCAGAATTATGTAGCATGCAATCAGCAGAATCAGCAAATGAACCACAATGTTGGTTAAAAGCTAGTGTAATAGAAATTCTATATTTATAACAAGTTTTTAAAAATTCATACGTAGAATTCCATCTAATATCAACTTCCTCAGGCATTAAAATCGGTGTAAGTCCATTTTCTTGACATTTAACTTTAAATTCTTTAATTCTCGATCTACGATTATTTCCTTGAATAAAACCAACGGCAAGACGAATTTTTTCAATATAAAGCTCAAAAAAGTCAAGACTATCTTTTACAATTAAATTATATATATGACATGCACACTTAATATGAAAAATTTTAGGAAAGGGCGGAGATAGCGTAGATTTTATTTTTGTTATAGCAGTCTTGTTGTTAGAAGCATCATCAAAAGCAATACATAAAATTTTATTTTCTATACCATAATATCCGGCAATTTTAATAATAGAATCAACAATAAATTGTCCAGTATGTTTACGATCTTCATCATATAAAAAAGCAAGAAACCGTTTTTGCATTATGAAATTACTATCCATCCAATGACAAGTAACGGTTAAATAATCATTTTTATTCACAGCACGACCAAGATCAGAAGTTAGGGACAATCTACATTGAATATTTTTTAACAATGTTGATAAATAAAAATAATATTGTGAATGGAGTCTAAAAATATCAGACCGACAAATAGTTCTAGGAATACCATTAAACATAGGATTATAAATTGCTTGTATATAACGAATAAAAGCATCAGAAGAAGGAAAACTAAAAGGCAAATCCACAGCTACCATTTTAGCTATTTCTTTCCTGTCCCTCAATTTATTATACTTTTTCGCTACTTGACCGGTTGTTGGGTCCATTCTAGTTTGCGTTGACCCACCAACATCTCCACCACCTTTTGCAATATTTAACTCTCTTTTGTGATCTTCAGCTATATGTCTCATTAACGTACCCGTAACCCTTTGCTTACCGCCACTTCTATGCTTATATATTTGTTGACAAATATTGCACTGCACCTCAATATCTGATATACGTTCAAAAAATTGTCATGCAATACTAGTTCTTTTACGGGGTTTTGGGGCACTGGAAGGACGGGAAGGGAGATTAACTGATTCAGATCTAACGTTAGCATCTCCTACTGCGGGTGTTTCAGCAATATTTTCATCATCTTCGTCTACATTAACTGCATCTACTTCATTTTCTTCTTCTATACCGTAATTTTCCTGAAATTCTACATAATCCATATCGTGAGCACCTACACCTATTTCTTCCTCAAAAGGTGTACCAAGTGGTACCGGAGGCGAAGTCACACGGGTATATCTATTACTTGAACTACCTCTACCGCTAATAATTCGCTTTTTACTACCACTACCGCTTCCGGGACAAAAAATTTTAACACCTTTAGCAGCGAGGTTTTTTAATTTATCCATAATATAAATTAAATTAAACTAAAAATATTCAAAATACACAAATATAATAAAATTAAATATTAAACAATTAATACAATAAATAAAAATTAAACGTAAGAGATGAAACGACAATACCAAATTTTGGAAGTATCCGAAGCTTGAGACTTTAGAAACTTCCGCTCGTACTTTGTAAACGAAAAATTAAAAAATTAAAGTGAACACTTTAAGAAATTAAATATATTGAATATTTGAGAATTGAAAATTGAGATTTGAGAGAGAATGAGATTTGAGAGAGTGAAAAATTGTGTGAGAAATGATTTGAAGTTGTAGGGTATTTATAGATTTATTTTGGGGATTAAAAAATATATATATTTTTTTTAATTAAATGGGCCCAAACTAGCCGTTGGGCCAACGGCTAGTTTGGCCCAAAAAATTAATTTTTTTTTATTTATTTATTTTTTTGCTTACCGGGCCGGTTAACCGGCGGGCCTGGACCGGGTTGGTCCGGGCCGGGTTAACCGGGCCCAGTTTTAAAAAAACGGACCGGGACCCGGACCCGGACCCCTAAAGCCCTCGGGCTTACCGGGCCGGGTCAAACCGGTCCGGTTTGCTACGTCGGGCCGGTTCGGGCCGGGTCAGCCCGGCCTGTTTGACACTCTTATACTAAGGTAGCTCTATAGTATACTTCTTGTACAATCTGTCTTATAATAGTTGTTTTGCGTTGCTTTTTTCTTGAAAAATCCATTCATTACCTCTAGGCTCTAGCTCCCCCCGCGCATAATACACCGTTGCAGCTAATGCCACTCGATAAATGTTTGCTCCTCTGCTATGTCATTTACCATACTTAATTCCCTGCCCGCCCATTTGTTCTTGCCATCATAAGCTAGTTTTTGAGATGCCTTGTCATTGCAATATACCGACTGTTCCAGATGTTCTTGAAGTGTCACGTTCGAAAAAAATGTGTTGCATGATTTCATCTTCATTTGAACACAGAGGGCACAAAGGATCAGTGGTGATGCCCCATTTTATGAGTCTGTCGCATATGGTGAGCCTGCTAAGTAAAGACAATCTCAAGATAAAAATTCATTTTGATAGCCCCGTGTTCTTGGCCACCAACTTCCACCATGTAACGTCATAATGTTCACTTTGGAGTAGCTTGTAGATTTGCTTAATAGAATAATTATTCATGCTTTGTAATGCAGCTCGTGTTATATATGCATTCTCCCACCAATATTTCTGCGCTTTGAAAATTTATTGCATCATCCATGATGTACTCTTTGGGCATGTCTGAATCCAGATCATGTTCTTTTTTGCTAAGTTCCACAACAGCTTTAATATAACAACCTTGTTCCACATCAGGATATTCATGATATTTAGACCCCCCAACCTTATACAGTGAGCATATTCTTTCCCAGGCAATTAGTGACTTCTTTGATAGTTCTGCATTACCTGTCCAAATAAACCTCTGACAAATAGCTTCAACAAATTGGATGATTTTTTTGATAGGATAAACACTTGAACCCAAAAGGTTTGTACTATAAAGAATTCACTTATAATCAGTTATTCCCTCTTTGTATAAGTGAGGAATCTTACTTTCCAGTTACGTATTCATCTCAATATCTTCTCTATAAGTGATTTACGTTAAACTATAGACAATTTCTTAGTGCTTAATAGCCTCAAGAGCATTCTGGTACTTATTGTTTGGTTACTGGCAGAGTCAGAGGCGAATCCAGGATTTGAGCTTGACAGGTGTACCTTTATATTTCAACAACAACAACAAACCCAGTGTATTCCCACATGGAACAAGGTATCATAACAAGAATAATAACCCCCAAAGTAATTCCCTACACTAGCGACCCAAACTGGCCCTAGCCTTCTGCCCTAATTCGCGTCCTCCAGATCTTCCTATCTAGGGTCATGTCCTCGGTGAGCTGTAACTGCTCCATGTCCCGCCTAATCACCTCACCCCAGTACTTCTTCGGCCTACCCCTACCCCGCCTAAAACCATCCAACGCTAGCCTCTCACACCTACGAACCGGGGCATCCATGCCCCTCTTCATCACGTGTCCGAACCATCTCAATCGGACTTCCCGCATCTTATACTCCACTGGAGTCACACTAACCTTCTCCCTGATAGTCTCATTCCGAACTCTATCCCCTCTAGTCAGCCCACACATCCAACGCAACATCCGCATTTCTGCCACCTTCATTTTTTGGATGTGGGAGTTCTCAACTGGCCAACACTCCGCTCCATACAACATGGCCGGACGGACCACCACCCTGTAGAATTTGCCTTTAAACTTGGGCGACACCTTCTTATCGCACAACACCCCCGACGCGAGCTTTCACTTCATCCATCCCGCCCCAATACGGTGCGAGACATCCTCGTCAATCTCACCGTTACCCTGGATCACGGACCCGAGATACTTGAAACTATCCCTCTTACATACCTCCTGTGATTCCAACTTCACTACCACCTCATTCTCCAGCCTCACGTCATTAAACTTGCATTCCAAATACTCCGTCTTGCTTCTGCTCAACCTAAACCCTTTAGACTCAAGAGTTTGTCTCCACACCTCTAATTTGTCATTCACACCCCCTCGCGTCTCATTAATCAAAACTACATCATCTGCAAAAAGCATACACCAAGGAACCTCCCCTTGAATACGCTGCGTCAACACATCCATCACCAAAGCAAACAAAAAGGGACTAAGAGTAGATCCCTGATGCATACCTGTCAAGACAGTGAAATGCTCTGAGTCTCCTCCCGCCGTCCTCACCTGAGTTTTCGCTCCATCATACATGTCCTTAATTGCTCTGATATATGCCAGCGGGACTCCACTCACCTCCAAGCATCTCCAAAGCACCTCTTTGGGGACTTTGTCGTATGCCTTCTCCAGGTCGATAAACACCATGTGCAGGTCCTTCTTCCTTTCCCTATACTGTTCCACCAGCCTCTGTACCAGGTGAATTTCCTCCATCGTCGAGCGGCCAGGCATAAATCCAAACTGGTTTTCCGAAATAGACACTATCCGTCTCAGCCTCACCTCGACCACTCTCTCCCAAATCTTCATAGAGTGACTCAATAACTTAATCCCCCTATAGTTATTGCAACTCTGGATGTCACCCTTATTCTTATAGAGAGGGATCATGGTACTCCACCTCCAAGCCTCGGGCATTTTTGCCGTCTTGAAGATTTCGTTAAACAATTCAGTCAACCACCTTACACCAGCCTCTCCAGCGAACTTCCAAAAATCCACCGGTATCTTATCTGGCCCCGTTGCCCTACCCCTTCGCATTCTGCGAACAACCTCTCTAACCTCTTCTACCTTAAAATGTCTACAATAACTAAAATCCCGACACTCCTCTGAGTGCTCCAGCTCCCCTAACACAATCGCTCTATCCCCTTCTTCATTCAAGAGCCTATGAAAGTACGACTGCCATCTATTCTTAATGTGGCCGTCCTCCACCAACACTGTACCGTCCTCCCCCTTAATGCACCTCACCTGGTCGAGTTCACGACCCTTCCTCTCCCTAGCTTTAGCGAGTCTAAACAACTTTTTCTCTCCTCCTTTCCCCTGTAACCCTGCATACAAGCTCTCAAAAGCGGCCGTTTTAGCTGCCGTAACTGCTAACTTAGCCTCTTTCCTAGCTAACTTGTACTCTTTCCTGTTTACCCGCTTCTCTTCTTCGTCCTTACTCTCAACTAAATTAGCATACGCCCCTTTCTTGGTCCCCACTTTCTTCTTAACCTCTTCATTCCACCACCAATCCCCCCGATGATGCCCGGCCCGGCCCCTAGTGTACCTTTATATTTAAACATAATAATTGATAGTGTCAAAGTTCGACATATAGTTCTTTGAAAACTTAATATTATTAAATATCATTAATTTGGTTTAATATGACAAAAAAGTGTTATTCACCGTACTTGAATTCGATGCACTTTTATATTTTCAACAATAATAGAGAGTTTTTGAAAAATAGAAAATCTGAGAGATTAGTTTGCAAAATGATTGCTACGAGAAAATGTTGGATTTAAGCGTATTTCAAATTTTAAATTGCTAATTTTTAAATAGAAAATAAGTCAATGATTAAAAAATAAAAGTAAAATAAACATTATATAGTATAAGATAGGGGGAATTTACCTTTTGAAATTGGAGGAAAGCTTGTATTTTTGGAATAAAATTAAAAATACATAAATAATGTGTGTCAATGTTGTCTGGGGGGAGAGAGCAGCAATAATGCTGGCAAATTGTATTGGAAAAAGGAGCAATAAAATAATTATAGTTGGGTGAGTTTCGAACCCAAGTCCTCCACCCAAAAAGGAGATTTTATGCTACAAATTCAACCACTACACCAACACAATCAGTTGTGTTTGAGGGTGCAAATTCACTTAAATTCACTGGTATATATACAGATATACAATCTATATATACAGAATTTTTCTCCAGACTAGCGGGTGTGTGCACCTCCTATTCTATACATAGGTCCGCCTCTGGGTAGAGTACTGAAACTCAACTCATGTTTGCTACACAAAGTTGGATGTACGAAATTTGACTACATAAGGAGCTATAATGGGGAGTTGAGAAGCAGCTGACCACTATAATCTCTTATAGAAACCAGAATCTGAGTCTTGATGTCTTTAGGCCTTTTTAACACCAATCATGATTTATTTACCAACCTCTTAATCTGGTTTTGAATTTGCCTATAAGAGGTGTTTGAGTCCCGGCTCTAAGCCACTGGCCTCTTGATTTTTGGAGAATTGTACGATCAACCACTTTTTAAGATGTGGCATTCAACTCCTCTTGTTGATAGGCAATTGCTTGTTGCGGGTCTAAGATTTGGCATTATATGTTATTTTTCAACGTTTTTTGGTACAAGAATCTGTATATATATGCAACAATAATTTCAACATAAGTTCAAGTCTAAGGGCCCGTTTGGGATTGATGTTGTAAATCTGCTTATTTGAGAAACACTATTATAAAATGACTTTTCAAAAAAGGGCTTCGAAAGAAAAATAGTTTTTGTTTGGTAAATTTATTCGAAAAGTGCTTTTGATAATCAAATTATGTTTGAATAATCTTTTTCAAGAAGTGTTTTTTTGAGACAAATAACTAAAAAGGACATCTATCAATAGACTTTTATTACTAAAATCAATAGACTTTTATTACTAAAATTAATTTATAGAGAAAAATTATTTTAAATGTCTATTATAATATTTTTAATTTTTTTTTAATTAAAAAGTACATACTCTAGAATTTTCAATAAATATTTATATACATAAATACATTAAAAAAATTAAATGGTGATATATTACCTAAATAATTTAAATATTACTTAAAACATCAAACAAAAATGAATATAAAAGTTATTTCATAAATTAAATCACTACATATGAAAAAATTAACGACAAAAATAATTGGCCCTTCATACATCACAAAAATTCTCGACATTACTCATTTTCTATGCATTAGAGATATATGATTAATAATAATAACATTACACTAAATAGTGAAACAAAAAATATTATTGTCAAAATAAAAACTTAACAAAATCAAAGAATTTCACAGACAACGATATTATCATATATGCTATTATATGTATGCACATAAAAAAATTATTTATATCATGATAATTATTAAAAAAACATACCTATAAATGAGAAAGCAATTTTGATTCAAAAAATAACTTATTAATAATAGAGATGACTTTATATTTTGGAGAGCAGTAAAATATATGTATAAATGAGAAATATTATCTGTATTTATAGATGAAGGAGAAGGTGTGCAATACGCTAAACTCGTTGAATGAATCGAAGGTTTGAAAAAAAAAGTCAAATAAATATTTAATTAGAATCTATCTTCTTTTTGTTACCTTATTTTTTGGATTCATTTTACTTTATCAAATTTACTAAAATTTAGCAAACACTATATTCATGTTTACAAATATTTAAATGAGATAATATTTGTTATTTTTTGCCTTTTCTTTTGGATATGTATTTACCATTTCAATTCTAAAATTAAGTAGCCAAATTCATATACGTATACTACCTAATGACAAATATTTAAATAAAATTCTATCTATTATTTGCTATCTTTTTTTAATATATTTTTACGGTTTCAAAATTTACTACGAATAAGCAGTCATCATATTCATATATATATATATATATATATATATATATATATATATATATATATATACACTATATACATATACTACCTGATGACAAATATTTAAAATAAAATTTTATCTATTATTTGTTATCTTTTTTTAATATATTTTTACGATGTCAAAATTTAATACGAATAAGTAGTCATCATATATATATATACACAGACACACACACACACACTATATTTTAACAAATATGTCACTTTTCATGAATTATTTATTAAAAATTAAATATTCGAGAAAGAATTTATATGTGATGTCAAAGTACAATCTTGTAACGTGATTCATTTGTCAATTGTTATCATTAATAATAATAAAATAACTTATATATTCTTTAGTCATCATCATCAATGATATTTTCAAATTTATTTAAAGAAAATGAGTGAAAATAAAATAAAAATATATAAATCATAAAGAATTATGATTTAAATATGAAATGTAAAATTTTAAAAATCAAACGTTAATCAAACTTGTAATATATATATATATATATATATATATATATATATATATATATATATTTGTGTGATAGGGATAATTTTGTCATAAAAAATAATTTTCTGCTTCTGCTTACGCTTTATTTTAGAAGCAGAAATTTTCTGCTTCTTCCAAGAAGCAGAAAAACTGCTTCTGCTTATTTTTAAAAGCACTTTTGAAAGTTTACCAAACACCCTCTTTTTTTAAAAAAGTGCTTTTTCTTTAAAATAAGTGCTTATTTTGGGAAATAAGCAATCCCAAACATGTATAAGACTAGAACACTTATGAAGTTTCTTAACACCTTCAACACAAAATTATAAATAATCTATCCAAGAAGTATGCTAACTTTCAGAAATGAGATGAAACAAAATTTTAAGGCCAAGTCCCCCGACTTCATAGAGTGTCCTTAAGGAATAATTCCCCTCACTGTACCCGAGGTTATGAAATCTTTCTCCTAGGATAAAATGGACAAACAAACCAACAGTAGCGGTACCTCAAACAATTAGAATATCTTCGAACTCACTCAATGATTTGATTGATCACACGGAATATTTTTGAAGACAAGAAGAGTTTGTATTTCAAAAAAATTTCGTACCAAAACCTGTGGAAGAAAACAGATTTTTATAGCCATCAGGTGCCTCTTCTGAAAGGTGGCAATGGTTCACTTAAAATGTGTAACCTTTCTGGAAAATCATGTCTGTTCGTCCAAAGAATGCATTTTTTTCGAACAGACATGCCATTTCATGAATCAGTGTGTGATTTCGTTGAAGGGTTGCATCTCTTTCGAAGCATCACTTCGTTTCTGCATGGCATTTTGAAACAGTGTCAGCCACTGCATGCATGCATATAAATAGAGAATTAAAAACATAGAAAGGTTGCGTTTTTCCCTTTGGTATTTTTGGATTAAGTTTCTGTCAAATAAACTTTGTTAAAAAAGATAGATCTCATCGATTGATCTTTTTCCAAATCCAAATCCAAATACAAAGCCGAGCCCAGTGAGCGACGACGACGACAGTGCGAGGCACCACTTTGTTCTTGCCTCACTATCCACGTGGAGTAAGTGCTTCTTATTATAATCACTTCAAAGTTCCCTTCTCCCACCAATCTGGGAGAATTAATGAACTTTTTCTTAAAAGAGCACACTTTCCATTTTGGTGTCTCTCTTTCTCTCCACTATTTTTTCTTCATTTTCCATTCACACTTTTCATACATATTGAACCCAACAATCCCCCACATGAATGGGGAATGACTACTTTTTCGTAAAATTTTACGAACAAGTATGTGATCATCAAGCAAAGATTGATTGCATCTGGATAAGTGGGTTTTTCTTTAACTTTTCATAGTGAACATGCATCGGATGCACTCGGTCAATCGGTAGATTTGATATCTTTGAACCGTCGAGCTTTAATGTATACCTAGACAATACATCTCACATAATCAACCTTTTACCATTTACGATTCTCACGGTTTTGTTCTTTTCATCCATGAACACGTCCCAGTTTTATGTGAGCTTAGAGAATAGACCTTTACTAACATTCTTTTTGAAGCGAACTCCACTTCGCCCTCACATAGGTGATTTATAAACGTTTGATCCTATATATTAAACTATTTGGTAAAATTTACCAAATTTAGATAATCATTAAAAGACTTCGCACCATAAGTCTTATTTTTGTTTACTAAACATTGTTTACATCATGAGAATGGGTTGAGTATTTGACAATGTTGAACCTATCAGACACAACTTTGTTTGATCTCCTTGAACCTAGCTCTTGGGATCTCCAATCTACTAGGTAGAGTTACTGCCATGCTGACTTATCCTAGGCCTTAAACCCATTTCCTTGGATGTTCTCTCAACTCCTTCTCTAGATAGGCCTTTTGTAAGTGGATTCGACACATTATCCTTTGACTTCACATAGTCAATAGTGATAATTCCATTAGAGAGAAGTTCTCGAACGATATTATGTCTTCGTTTAATGTGATGAGATTTATCATTGTACATCATGTTTCCTGCCCTACCTATTACCGCTTGGCTATCACAGTGTATACATACTGGTGCCACTGGTTTGGGCTAGTAAGGAATATCTTTCAAGAAATTTCAGAGCCATTCTGCTTCTTCACCGGCTTTATCCAATGCGATAAATTCAGATTCCATTGTAGAGCAAGCAATACAAGTCTGTTTGAATGATTTCCAAGAGACCGCTCCTCCACCGATAGTAAATACATATCTACTCATCGATTTTACTTTGTTCGATCCGCTAATCCAATTTGCATCACTATATCCTTCAAGTACCGCAGGATATTTATTATAATACAAAGCGTAGTCTTGAAAGTATTTAAGATACCCCAAAAAAATTTTCATTGTCATCCAATGTGTTTTATTAGAATTACTCGTGTATCGACTCAACTTACTTATAGAGCATGTTATGTCTGGTCGTGTACAGTTCATTATATACATTAAACATCTCAATACTCTTACGTACTCCAATTGTGAGTCACTTTCACCTTCCTTCTTTAGACGTGCAAAGCTCACGTCCAATGGAGTCTTGGCAATATCGAATTCCATATACTTGAATTTTTCAAGTACCTTTTCGGTATAATGAGACTATGACAATGCCAACCTTTGTGGAGTTCTATGAATTCTTATTCCTAAGATCACATCCCCAACTCCAAGGTATTTCATATCGAACTTGCTCTCGAGCATTTGTTTTATTGCATTTATGTCTGAAATGTCTCTACTGATGATCAACATATCATCCACATATAAATACACAATGACTTGGAGATTTGGAGTGTCTTTAATATAAACACATTTATCACATTCATTAATTTTGAATCCGTTTGCTAGCATGGTTTGGTCAAACTTTGCATGCCATATCTTAGGTGCTTGTTTTATTCCATAAAGTGACTTAACAAGTTTACACGCCTTATTTTATTTTCCTGGAACCACAAAACCCTCAGGCTGTTCCATATAAATTTCTTCTTCTAATTCTCCATTTAGGAATACGATTTTCACATCCATTTGATGGATTTCAAGACCATATACCGCCGTCAAGGCAATTAACATTTGAATCGACGTTATCCTTGTTACCGGCGAGTATGTATCAAAGTAATTAAGGCCTTTCTTTTGTTTAAAGTCTTTTACAACAAGTCTTGACTTGTACTTATCAATAGTACCATCAACTTTTATTTTTCTTTTGAAGACCCATTTAGAACCTAAAGGTTTATTTCCTGGAGGAAGATCAACCAACTCCTACGTATGGTTTCTTAAGATTGAATCAATCTCACTATCGACTGCCTCTTTCCAAAAGGATGAGTCTGAAGATGCCATTACTTCCTTAAATGTTTGAGGCTCATTTTCTAAGAGAAATGTTACAAAATTCGATCCAAACGAAGTTTATGTTCTTTAACGTATACTTCGTCTTGGATTCTCTACATTCTCACTTGGTTCATCTCGAGGTCGTTTAGATCCTCCACTAGACTGTTCATGTCTAGTTTTATATGGATAAATATTTTCAAAGAATTCAACATTATCTGACTTAATTACAGTATTTTTATTAATATCCGGATGTTCGAATTTATGAACCAAAAATCGACATGCTTTACTACTTTTAGCATAACCTATAAACACGCAGTCCACCGTCTTACGTCCTATCTTAACCCTTTTAGGCATAGGAACTTGGACCTTTGCTAGACACCCCCACACTTTGAAATATTTCAAGTTAGATTTTCTTCCTTTCCATTTTTCATAAGAAATTGATTGTGTCTTTCTATGGGGAACTCTATTGAGTATTCGATTGGCTGTAAGGATAGCCTCCCCCCACAAGTTTTGCGATAAACTTGAACTTATAAGTAAGACTACAAGCTCAAATGGCATGTAAATTTTGTATTATGCACCTCAACTTCACATTTTGTATTATGTTCCTCAACAACCAACAGAATGTCCTAAAGCTACTTGTGAAGGACGCATTTTTGTAAATTTTACACACAATTGATTATATTAAGGAGATGGCCAGTGTTAAGAATATTTGTACTTTAACAGAGAAATACTATTATATCCGTCAAAATACAACATCATACATAGACGATTCTCTTTTAACGGCACAAAATATAAATGAACATCATCAGATTACATATCACATTAATGCTCAAAATTAGCTTTAAGATTTTTTTGGCCTTCAGCTCCTTTTGTTGTTTGTTAGTCTTCTTCAATAAGCCCAAAATTACAACATTTTCCTGATGTAGAAACTCGAGATCATACCAATCAAAAAAGTTGCAAGGAGTACGAAATAGGGACTGCAGTTCATGAAAAACAAAGTTGTAAAAATTACTTTTAAGAAAAAAATAAAAATAGAAAATATAAAAATTACTTACACCATAATGCATACAACTGAGGAATCTGTGTCCGGAGTTGTCATCAGACCATGAAATTTTAACAATTGGAGGAAACCCACAGGCATAAACAAGCCTTCTATTATAATTCATGGAGCACGAAATTAAAGGTGATAGAAGCAAATGAAAGTGATAGAGGAAATTAAAGGAAAATTCTTTCTAGGTATTTTGAAACAAATGGACGGTGCAAAGAAAGAACTGATATATAGTACAACCTAGAGGCTACATAGTGCACATAATATATGCACTTTGTACTGTACAATCCTTTTTTGACAGGCTGATTGACGCCCCTGATTGATAAAACAACGCATCTACTGCAACCTACAAGCTACATTGTGCACATAATATATGCACTTTGTACTGTACACTTCTCTTTTGACTGACGGATTAATGTCCCTGATTGACAAGACAATTTTATATGACATATTTTCTGCAATCTACATGCTACATAGTGCACATAAGTTATGCACTTTGAACTGTACACTTCTTATTTAACTGACGGACTGACGTTTCTGATTGACAATACAACTTTATTAGCGCAATGTCTGCAAATATATTTATTCTTTATGTTATAAATAACACATTACAAATATATAGAAAAATATAACATCTTACAACACATTACGCCAAGCTCCAATGAAAAGTTGGTTTGATATTAGAAAAATAAAAAATGAGAGGGTTTCAAAAAATCCTGCAAAAGTATTTGGGTGCTATACTGATTTGTTGGGAAAAAATGGTATGGTCGAATTCGTCCCATAGAAAATAAACCTATTTCTATTTATCATGATTTACAAATTGCTGACCACATCATTGTCGGATAAACATACTCTTCTAAAGCTGAAGATTTTATTATTTGGGGAGAAACACTTCAGTGGACTCAACTATATTCTAAACGGTGTGATATGAGGTGTTATGTCGATGGCATGATTTGAACATTCCACAGGCATTGTCTGCGATATTTCAGATATGTAAGTTCAGGGATGAAGCAAGTTATTGAACAATTGAATAAGTAAATATCATAAATGTAAAAAATATTAGAGCTTTTTCATGCATTAGATGATCTTATCTTTCAAGGAGCAGATGAAGAGGAGTACTGGAAACTACTTGAAAATTAAAGACTACATCGAGATTCTACCAATCCTGTATATCCAATTGTTAGCGAATGGATAGTCCTTCAAAAGCATTTACCTCAAACATTAGATTTTTGAGTGTCATATTGTTGTATAAACCAAATGAGTTTAGTTGAGCCAACACAACATGAATTTGATGTAGTTCCAGAAACTGATGAAGAAGATATGTAATTTTTTTTCTTTGTACGTTATGTTGCAATTCGGTATTATAAAAATATTAAAATTTTATCTCACAATAAAACACTAACACCATTCATTGACATGCAAATAAGTAATACAATAACATATAAAATAATTCATAATAAGACATACACTTAAAATCATTTCCTAAAAGTACTAGAACCACCAAAGGTATTTGCTTCCCCTTATGCATTAGCATTACGCTCTCTCGATGGACAATTACGCTTATCATGTCCTGGTTGTTTACAAGTAGAGAATTTTTGTAAAAGACTGCTTTGTGAAACATCCATTTCATTGAGAGTACATGTGGTGGACATGACCTTAACTTTGCACAAAAAAATTTTATTTGCAATTGTGGAAAACGGACTTTCTGGCCAATAGTTCTCGTCACCAATTGAAATAAACTGGCTAGAGTAAGCTCTTTTGCACCACGCCACAAAGAATTCAAATGCAATATAATCCCATGCAGGATTTTCAACAAATTCAAACACCCTAATGGCGTGAGAACATGGAAAATGATTTGATTGTCATTTACCACACATACATATTTTTTGCGTCTCATTAACAATTTCTTATTTCCACCTTTTCCATGATGGGAGTTGAATGTCCTGATTTTAAATATATTATCTGCCACCGAATAATTTTGAATACTGTGCATCGATACCTTTTTTTTGTATTCCTCAAATTTTTTAAATGGGTTCGACATTCATTTTTGTTTCTTAATCAAGAGTTATTTTGCATACTTCGATCTCTGAAAAAATTATCCACAACTATGCTGTAAGATAATTTGACCATTGCGGTCACTGGTAGGCCTCTAGCGAACTTTAGCAGTCCATTAAATGACTCAGAGCTGTCCATTGTGAGCATGCCCCATCTCCTTCCACCATCCTTGTGCATAGTTTATTTTTCTAAGTCGAGCTTCATCAACCACTCGTATGCTGGCAAGTCTGTCCCCTTGATCAACTCCATTTGTAACAAGAACTTTTTCTCATGCGTTGCTGTTGCAGCAGCCCATAGTAGGTTGTTCAGCCGGGCACTTTTGTATGTGCTCTGATAATTGGCCTTCAAGTGTCATAGGCAATAACGGTGATTGGCAAAAGGAGCTTGCCAGTTACGCTCTGCAGACACACTTCTAAGTACGTCGTGATGTCTATCAGATATCAATGTAATACCTTGACAACCACATACGACATGCCAATGCAAATCGCTAAAAAACTTAGTCCATGTATCAAACCTTTTATTCGCTGCTATTGCAAAAGCCAATGAAAAATGGAGTCATTGCCATCCGTATATGCCGCAATTAACAACTTTATGTCATACTTACCATATACATGTGTTCCATATATCGATATCACCGGCCTACAATAACAAAAACCATCGACACATGGCTTAAACGTCTAAAACACATAGTTGAAAACACGTTCATCAACTCCCTCATATCGTTTGAATAGCCATTCGTCGACAAAACCTGGATTGAAATATTTCATAGCAGCAATAAACCTTGGTAATTCACGAAATGAGGCCTCCCAATTTCCATAGACTTGTTCGAATGGGCTTTCGTCCAAGAAATACCTTTCGTCGACTAATTATTTTGAGGAACTTATTAAGAACGGACATTTGACAATCTTTGATAGGATACTTGTAAAAAATTATTTTTAATAATTATAATTGAAAATATAACTACTGATTTGTATAGTCAAATGCATTCAAAAAAATATAGTACCTCGGTGTCTTTTCAATATACGGAACGAGAACAGTTGCAATCATGTCTATATCCAAATTGTTGTGACCTCTACGACAATCACCTATATTACAAGTGTGTTTGCCAATATATTTGCTGATCTTCCACAAGTTATTACTACTATCCTTGGTAGCACAAAGTTTGAAAGAACAACCTTGATCTATACGTTTGTAACAAATTCTGAAGACATTCTTTCCAGATTTAACAACAAAAAACTCCCTTCCTTCTTTAATATGATAGAGTTTAACCGCCCATTATAAATCTTTTTTTGACTTGAACAACATCTGGCTAGAAAGATAAAAATCATCATTTAAAAAATCAGTTGGTTCACGCCACACACTTGTAGGGACAAAATTATTTTCATGCTTATCCATAAACACATCGGGTCCTTCTTGAAAATGATCGATAAACAAAACTTCATTAGAATAAAAATGGGGTCTATTATTTGATTGTGACATTGGTGTCAACATTTGCATTGATGTCTGTGGAATTGATACTTGTTCAGGATAAGGGCTTATGGACATGGATCTTTGTCCAGAATTGAACCTCACACCATCATCACTCGATGACGAGTCATAAGGGCATTCACCTCCATCGGCATTATTAGGTGTACTATCATCACTTTGTGACAATTCACCATAATTTGCTTGATCACCATTTTTAATATCTTCGGATATAACATTCTCATCTCGCGATACATTATCCCTGTATTTTCTAAAATTAGATATTTTTAATCTATGTTACAAATATAAATAAATATATTCACAACTATATTTTACTTACCGATAATACTCAGCAACATCAAGATTCAACGAAAGAGGAATATTTAAAGATGTTCTAGCATTGTCCACCCAGCCAAGCTATGATGATTGGCCATAATTATAATCTTGCCCCAAAAATTCATCATTATTCGTCTCACCAAGAGTTAATCCTTTGAAAAAAAATATAACAATAATATGACATAACAAATAAACACAAAGCAATCAAAATAAATATTACTAATAATAAAATGAATTCATCGACATTATCAGTCACTTTGATTCAAAGTTTCATTCAAATCAAGTACTGAAGTTTGTGTCGGTACGTTACCCGACATGAAGTGCGCATGACGATTCATCCGCTCCTTCTTAACATAAACTTAAAGAATATTTAATTTTATTTGACTGACATAAATAGAAGGAACCCTTAAAAATTCAGTCAATGACTCATCTTCATTGATAATCCATTCTCCATAATTTACCAGACCATTTGAGGAGAAGGAATTTGGATATTGTCCGAATATAAATAAATCATAATCGTCACTTTTAGTTTTCATCCTTCTAAAAATTGAATCAACAAATTCTTGATAACCAATGAAATTGGATTTTTGACGTTGCACTTTGGAGAAATAATATAATATATTGTATTACCCTCATGAACAATTTCACCATCCCCAAAAAGTGCAACTTTGATACGTTCACTATTCATTCTCTAAGACTCAAATGAACAAAAATTTATCTTAGTAAGTTGAAGTTGTTACAATGAAGAAAACCATGTTTTCCCTTTATTAGAAATTTTAAAGGACCGTTGAAGAAAGTCAACAGGATAATGTGCACAAAATGTGCACATTTTGTGTGCACATATTCAGCTTTCATATCAATGAAAGATTGATTTTGATATATCTGAACAAGATGAATAGTACAAAGTGCACTTTTTTAGTGCACAATTCATTTATTTTTGGATTGTGTACTTTTTTAATGCACAATTTTTTAAAAAAAATTATACATTTTTTTAGTGCACAATCCATTTATTTATTAAAAAAAATATACAATTTTGCAAAAAAGTGACGGTACAAATAACTGAATTGTGTTAAGTGCACAATCCATAAGAAAAATGAATTGTGCACTAAAAAAGTGCACAATCCATAAATAAATGAACTGTGCACTATCCATAAATAATTAAATTGTGTACTTTTTTAGTGCACAATTAATTTTTTTTATGGATTGTGCACCTTTTTAGAGCACAATTTATTTATTTATTTATTAAAAAATACACAATTTTACAAAAAAATGATAGTACAAATAAATGAATTGTGCACTAAATAAGTGCACAATCCATAAAAATAAATAAATTGTGCACTTAGTTAGTGCATAATCTATTTATTAATGATGGTGGAAAAGTGCACAATCTTTAGTGGCACGTGAAACACAATTCTATTAATAAACATTGTGCACTTAATAAGTGCACAATCCATAAAAAATGGATAAAAGTTTTTTAAAAGTACCTTTGAAAGTGCTGAAACTTATTTTATAAATAAACACTTAAAGAGCTGAAACTGAAAAAAAAAGTTGTTGATGTGATTGATAAACAAGTGTTGTTAAACATTGTTTTGTCAAAATATCTGAAATATCCTTAAAACTGTTAACAATCTGTAGAGTTGATTATTATTAATTTTTATTTCTAAAATGATTCAAATTCAAATTAATATATATATATATATATATATATATATATATATATTGTTAATATGATATTAGAATTTAGTGTTTATATATCTATTAATTTTTTTTTAAAGACAAATATATTAAAGAAGGGGAATAATACATAAAAATCATATTTCATAAATTAAAAGTTTCATACAAAAGAAGTACTAATATGGCTAGAGTTAAGTTTGCCATAAATATAAAAAGTGGAAATGTTTAATTAATACAAGAATTAATGAATTATAAGCTACAAAAAATCAAAGGACTACAAGAGGGTAATTTTGGGAATAAGTAAAAATTATAAGGGATACAAAAGTCATTTACTTGGTCAACTTTCAATAGATTATAAGCTAAAAAAAAATAAGTAGGTAATGGTCAACTTTTAGTTTTTGGCTTATAAAAAGTCAAAATTGACTTTTTTAAGAAATTTTTTAAATTATCAAACACTCCTAAAATCCAAAAATAACTTTTAAGCTATTTTGATCAAATTATAATCTAATCCAAACACCCTCTTAGTGTATCGTGGTAGCTCTATAGCTTATCACCTCATCATCCTATAATACCCTGATCCCCCCTCCCCCTGAATCATATGCATAATTTGCATTTCATTTCCATATTGGAGTTAGCTATTTTAATAGCAGGGGCTCAGCTCTCACATACCTTTGTATCAATAACAACTATTAATAGTACTTTATTTACCTTGAAGAAATTTTTAAAATTCTCTATGTCTGTACATTTGTTGTATTCCTCTAACATTCCAGGTAACTATATTCATAGGTGAAGTTGAGTCAGTGTGATGGTACTCACTGGACAATATCTTATGCTTCCTTTAAGTTTCTCCTTTCCTTCGTGCACATCAACCAAAGGCTGGCCAATTTGTATGTTTGCAGCCACATTGCATTGCTCCAACTGCTTGGTCATCCGTCTTTTCAATGCATACTTGCTTCCCACTACTTATCATGGCCCTTCTTGTTCATGTTGGTTCTCTACCATTATGTTGTTGAGTTCATTCCCACCTATTTTGTGTCCTGCCACATTAGTTTCCCCAGCATAGAAATCTTCAGTCTCGGGCTCTAGTCGCACTATCTCCCTTCCTTGTGCATCTATGTTGGAATTTGTTGATGGGTCAAGCATTCCAACCTTTTGCCGCTCTTATCTTGGCTTAACTGTTCTGTGTTGTGGCTGTCTTGTAGCTTTCTTCATATCATTGCAATTTGCAGCTATGCCCAATTTGACGACACGTAGAACAATAAGTAGTAGGCTTTCAATCGTACATTACTAATTGTTCATACATTTTATCAGTTGGGTCACTGATTTTGACATGTTCGGGTAGGATCGTGTTCATTTCCACCAAAATCTTTACATAGGATATTTGTTCCACCTTGGTGGTGCAAGCATCAACATACAATGATGTTCCCAAATCACTACCAATCCGACTTAATGATTCTTTACTCATGTAATTTAGTAGCAGATTAGGAAGTTTTACCCTATGGCTATTGATCTCAAAACTTCCTCACCAATGTTGAGGGCACCAGTCCATGCTTTCAGAATAGTTGGCTTTCCATATATCGTATAAGGCCCTGACACTAGCACTTCATCTCTTTCAGCTAAACTCGCCAATTTTACCACATTGTAGCCATCGTCATGGAGGAAGATCTTCAGTTTTGTCACAAAATTTCACTGGTTGACAAAATTATTTTAAAAAAATCTATATTTTATATATTTAGAGATTACACAAACGATACTACAAATTACAATAATTAACAATTTAAAATATTTATTTAATAAGATGGAGTTTTCGCCAAAGCAGACAATGGGTCAATATGTCTGCTTTGGCTCATTTTTATTGGCTAACAAGGACCTTAATTTCGCTTCTTTATATTTGTCTTGTTATTTGACTATTTTAACCTTTCTATTGAAAAACAAGTTCATTTTATTTTCTAGAAAAAAATATGGAATTATGTAACTTTTTTTATTTGGTAATGAGGGTAGAGAGATATCGAATAGGGAAGCGACATATCATTTGAGTTGATTTTAACTTCATGTAGAAAAAATGCAGATTTATGTAATTTTTTTGATTGGATAGTTGGGTGGAGAGATATCGACGAATGAGAAAGCGAAACATCATATGAGTTGATCTTCATATAAAAAAAATTAAATTATGTAACTTTTTTGGTTGGTTCTGGGGACACATTATATGAGTTAACTTTAATTGGTATAATACATAAACATGCCATTTAACTGACCTTAGATCATATCCATGATCTCCAATTTTGAGTGTACACAAGTAAACACTTAAACTTGTATGAAGTTGAATAAGTAGGCACACACATCCTATGTGGCATAATACACGTAGAATAAGAATTGGTCGCGTAGAACGCCACATAAGGCATGTCATAATGTCTATTTTACTAAGCAAACATGTCTTAAATGACTCACAACAACTAATTAGAAGTGATATAGTAAAGTTACTATAAAAAATACATGTGAAAAAAAATTAAGTAGGTCTCATATAAGACGTCAAGTTAATACTTACGCAAAACAGAAGTCCAATACCACATCTAAAGACGGAAATGCTCTCGTAGGATCTTTTGCTTCAATAGTAGATATCAGGCCTTTCAGCAGGTTAGTCCATGAATTCTCCTATTTTAACAAGAGACGTGTTTGGCCCGCCTATATGAATCCAAATTTGCCGAATCACTCATGGGATGGGTGAACGACGAGAATTGAACCCGCACATGGTGAGCTTTTGCACATTTTCGTTAATCAATGAACAGGTAAGGCCATGATCTACAGGGGAACAGATCACTCATTCTTCCATTGGGGACAAGTGCACGAACGACAACTCCAAACATCACACATCCTCCACCCGACGATCTTCATGCGTGAATAGCTGGGAGGAAAGAAAGAGCGGTAGATGATAATGAGAAAAGGCGCTGCGTCTAGACAGGAGGAATGAAGGATTTGTACTTGTGGGCCGGGGTGAATATTGCAGACCAGCGGATCTAGTTGTCGACAATCGTTCGGACTTGGTAAAATTTATCGCAGCACCTGTAGTAGGACAGAGAACTTATCGCGATGCCCGTGGATCAATTTATGATATCTCCATCGCTGACGTTCGTCAAGCAGGCCACGTGGATTGTCCAGGGTCTTCTTTGTCTAATGAGACCTCGATCTCGAAACCCTTGAAGTATCTTTTTAATAGGTTCCTTTATTTGTATGGGAAATTCGCTGCTGCTAGATCTCGCCTAGTGTACTCTCTTTCCCCCGCTGCCTTCCGACCCACGGGAGTATACAATGACAATGTCGGGGCACGATTGACCGATCGTGAGACTACCTGTTGAACGTCTGTATGTGTTTGACGGTCTCCTATAAGACGCTCACTTGGGGACTTCTTACTCCAGCTATTCCAAGAGTCTCCGCTAGTTGAACCGCGTCCAGTAGACTCCCTCTTCCGCTCATCCCCTTCGTCAGGTCTTTGATTGGATACTATTGCCTAGGTTTCTAAACTTGGAATAGATGGTGGAGCGTAGGTGATAAACATTTATATGGATGTGGTGCTTTACCCATAGGAGCTTTTTCAACTCTCGCAAGAATTATATGGGAGTCTCTCTCGGAGGGACTTCCCAAATGACCGTACCGAGAAATTCTACCGTACTCCGTGCAACTATGGTTGTTGATCCTGCATAGTCTAACCAAAGGTTTAAGCCAGATTGTAGAAAGTGGGCGATACGTTTTTGTATTTCTATGAGAAGCTTGATGGAACCCACGGTTCCTAATAGTAAGTCATCAGTATATCACGCGTAACAAATTTTTATTAAGTAATAGGTTTTTAAGGGGGGCAGCTTACGGGCCAGGCCTCTCTCACCTGATAACAAGTATCGCCTCCTCGCCCAGCTCTATCAGCGGACCCTTTTTTTTTGCAATACTTAAAGAGTCTCTCATGGCCCAATTATTATTACAGCGTTCTCTACCATAGAATTCAGACTTTCGGGGAAACCCGATGGCTTCTATGAAGAACGCAGCGCAAAGGAGGCTCGAGGGCTTGTTAAAGAAGGCGGCAAGGGCCAACAAAGGGTGGAAAATAAAAGGTATTTTCTGGTCCCCCCTGAGCCGGGGGTGCTTGGGGGGAGGGAAGGGGCGTGCCACGACCAAATAAGGGATTAAAAGGCAGTTTTGCGTTGGATGCTCTTTAACCTCCCTACAATGATGGCTCTATTGTCTTGGGGAGCGTTGAAACTTGCTTCTTCAGAAGACTTTTCTTCGTCATCAATACTACCTGTTCTTAATAAAACTGATCTTATTCTCTGAACAATCAGAATTTCATACTTCTGTCGGATCCTCGCAATCTCCTGGTCGAGCTTGTATAGGTAGATATTGCCTGGTAGGGCCGATAGTAATACACTATGTGGGATGAAGTAAGGTCCCTTCTCACCTCCTACGAGTTGTCCAATGGAAAAGACTTTCTGAATGGGGCAAAAAAACGTGGGATCGTCGATCTCTTCTTTAAAGATTGGGATGAGTCAATATTGGTTGATGGTGTGACAACACTTCCTGATGTCGAATTCCAAAAACCTGCGAGAGGTTCCCCTCTCTTCTTTGATCCGTTTTAGGATGGAGTGGAAGTTTTGACCCAAGCAAAAGTGTGATGCGTCTGGAAACTCGAGATTGTAAATGGATTCAAGTACCATTCTGATCGCCTATTTCGTGATCCTTTCTATAGGTAGAACTACTGTGAGCGATCTAAACTTCGACCCTTATTTCCTTCTTCATTTATAATGGGGATCAAAACCCATTTTTTGCTCCCTCTATTGATAGAAAAATGGCACTCCTACCATCGATTCAGTGATTCATAGGGCTTCCCTCAACTCAGTCTTTTTCATTCTTTAGAATGGTCGCTACTTCTACCAGGACCGGAATGATTATCCCAGCCCGATGGGTCTACATCCATCCCTGAATATCGTTGGGTACTGTTAACTTCCCCTCCATTCTTGTAAATGTCACTTATAATCCACGAAGGTGTGTTTGCACCCCCCTGAGTGGTGAGAAAGAAAGGATTTCTTGGAGCACCCCCCGAGGTTTCAAACTCAGGAGTCAACTTTCCCGTATGAGCATTCGGTACAATTATCAGTCCGTGGAAGAGTAAAAGGGTCACCACTACTGAGGATCCCCCCTAATCTTAGATAGGTCTTCTGAGGTTTTGCCACGGTTCATTGTTGTGCTTGGCTACCCTTTTTCGAAAGCTCTGCAGGACCACCTACCACTAGTCTTCAGCCGGAGGGGTTTATTGCACAAAAAAGCCGGGGCGCAAGATCCCGAAGAGAGAGGCCCAACGAATGTCAGATGTAAAGACCTGTACCTCATTAAGATCATATTGGCATACTCTCTCAAAAATAAAGAGCATACCCCATTAGAGACGAGAGTGGGGTACAACAAGGCCATTTCTGTCCACCGCCCTTCTCACGGAGCCAAACGTGGACATTACTGCTCATACAACTCCCATCCAACAAGCAATTAGCCTTCCTCTACAAGAAATAGAAGTGTGGATGAATCGATATCAAATATAGGATTGTTGTTGTATACGATCTCCATTTCTTAGTCCTAGCTATCCACTCCACTATGTGGTAGTGTGTTCGTCCCAACCCCTTCGCAGTGGTACCTTTCCTTTTAATTGAGAGAAGGAATCAAAATTAAATCCCCTTGACTCGAGATCCGAAAGAAGGGTATGGAGTTTCTCCAAGGAATGCTCCCTCGAGGTGGTACGCGAATTCTCGAGGGCCCAAGCTCCCCGTCCCAGCCAATCCCCCGTTAGATCAAGGACCACCATGATCCTTAGAATCTCAACCTAGACCTCGAATACATCTTTTACCTCTATTTCAGCCAGGTACATGATCTCGATAGAGGGAGTATAGGAGTATTTTTCTAGAGCCTCCACTGGATAGACTGAATGGAATCCCCTTATCAATTCATCCAGTTAATACGGATAGGGGACCATCTGTGTGGGCCTAATTTGATGGACCGACGGCTGGGGTTTGGTCGATAATCAGGGGCGGTTGATTATCCTGACCTAGGGTTGGAGCCGATGAGGAAAGTCAATTCCATATTTTTGTTGGAGAAATGGAATGAGGAGGGCTCATTTACTGCACTTCTTCCCTAAGTTCAGGTTCGAGAGCCGCATCCGAAAGTCCTCATAACAAAAAGGCCGATGGGGGATACTCAAAGTGCTCTCACTAATACCAGAGAAGGTGAGGTCATCTTTCTTTCCAGCCGCCATACGGTTCGCCTTAAAGCCTTAAGGAGAATAGGAAGAGTAGTTATCTAAGTAATTACGATCTTTTTTGGCCATTGTTCTGGTCGATCACTCTCTTTTATTTGTCCAATTTCATCTTAATAAAAAAGACTGACTTTTAACCAACCCGCAAAGGGTTGTGAGGCTGGACCAGGTACGAGGAATAAATCTATATTTGTGCACTGAAGTTGCTGGTCGGTGGCCTCTCAATTATTCAAGCGCAATGCAGTGGTGTTAGTTCTGATTTGATAAAGGTAGAATGCCTGGTCGAAGGTCCAATACAGTAGGTAGCAGGCATGTTGGTTTTGGCTCCCTAGCTAGAATGATAAATAGGCGATACACCATCCTTACTGCTACGTACATTTTCCTTGACTTGATAAATTCATTCAGTTGAACCCACACTCAAAGGAGGACCACAAGCTCGAGGCTCGATGAAATAAAAAGTTTCAGCATGTTAAAAATGGGGTTAGCGTGAAAGAAAGAGCCCGACATTCATTTCTGAATGAATATTCAAAGATGAGTTTACTAAAAGATGGACTAGCCTCGTCGTGGTGATTAGAGGACACCTTTGATCATTCACCTCTAATGTGACACATTCCCTCCCAGTTATATGATCAACAGGATCAGTCGGCTAGAGAGTGGGGCTATCCTTCTTTCGGAGAGACAAAGTCATCCCTTCTACTGACCAAACTCTCAGTTCGGGGGTCTTCATCAATATTTTATGAAGCTCCAGTCTTTGATGGGTCACCATTACTTGACTTAGAAATGCAAACATATGGGCAAGGGAAATCACAGTGCGCCTGGTGCTAATGGCTTTCTTTTTTCATGATATACCAATCAGAATTGAGGGTCCTACCTACGCACATCATTGATAGAATCACTACATAGGGGGTAGGTCAACTTGATACGGGAGAGGCATGAGTGTAGTTCAATCTTGTGGTGTATTCATTTGTAGTGAATAGGGCCTCTTTCTTATTCATTAGTTTGCCTCCGCTCTATTGAAAAGTAGGAATTCCTACAACGATTTTGTCAACGAATGCATCTTGCGCCGAATTGACTAACCTAACCCACCCTTAAGGAGGATTTTCCATAGTTGGGTGGCCGCTTTAGTGTGATTTACGAAGGCTAGGATAGGTTTGGTAATATCCAAAACAAATGAAAAGAGATAGGGGTCGATAGATGACAGTTGGCAAAGAACTTGATCCCCTTCTAAAAAAGGAAGAATATGCAATCGAACTTAAATTCTGGAAATAAGTTGGGGCCCTTTTACCAAGTCGACTAGATAGAAGATGATAGAGGGCCAACTACCATTACCTTGCACAAGACAGTGCCCTTTCACTTCGAGTTCCTTCCTTCATAGTCAAATCTGATGATACGCTTTGGCGGTGTTACCTACATAATAAAAGGCCTGCTAGGTGATCAAAATCGCTCAGGTGAGGACTCACTCACTCATCTACTCCTTATATATTTAATACTTTCTTCTATCTACAATAAATATTTCAAAGTTGACCCATCACGCCGGGCTATAAGATAAGATACAATAATTGTACTACTTGATTGACTAGTAAGAAAGAGCTTCCGTAAGAACTGTAAGACTCTTGTATGTATGGTAACCCTCTCTTCCGCTACTGGTGGACTGTTGCACAAAAAGGGCGACAGAAGAAACCTTTCTTAGCTCGTTTTTTAAGCGCTTAACTTCTGCTAGTGTCGGGGCGACAAAGCCATGTTGTTCAGTTGGAAGCCTAAGCCAAAAAGGTACGAACAAAGTGAGGGGCCCCTTTTGAAGATAGGGGGTAGCATTCTTGTAACAGTAATTGCGAACATGTCTCCTCTTATCTTAGCATGCACAGTTTGCTTACATGCCGTCTTAGGAACATCTCTCTTTCTTAGTGGTCGCACCGAAAGTATGGTGGAGGTTGGTTGAAGATGATGTTATGCGGCGTTCAGAACCAGTCTTGAAGTGAATGAATTATAAAAAAGTAAGGAAATGAGACGATTCTTTCATAAACTATATCATAAACAAATCTTTCCCTTCACACTAATCACGAGTTTTTCTCTATTTCGCTCGTATATCGTCGTAACACCCTTAATGCTAGGTTTTGAAAGACTTTTCATGTCATTCCCATTTAGGGCCGATTCAGATCCCTCCGTTGTTTCTTTTTTCTTCCACACCTTTTCCTCGAAATGAGAAAGAAGATGGTACACTTGAGTTGTATTATTTAATTGCTTATTTCTTACCAAAAATCCTTCTTCTACAATTGGTAGGTTACCGGGTAATTCAAATAAGTTGTGTTTTCTATGGTTTTCCCATGTTACAACTTCCGTACCAATTCGATCGATCTGGAATGGATCGGTTAAACATTCCATTAGGTAGTCTGGTCTTGACTCTTCTCTGTGGTATTCATTCTCGTTCAGCTCTTGGAATCACAACCAGCAGTGGTTAGAACAAATTGCAAAATCCAACCACTTCACCTACTTCATTTCCCTCAACCGTTACTCGTACCTCTATTGAAACAGAATGGTTTTATGCTCTTTCATTGATTGGTTATTTCTCTCTGATCGTATCTCTTTTTCTAATTTCAGTCTCGATTAGTTCACAAGATTGAATTGCTAATTCTCCTCCGAACCCTCGATTTGATTATTTTCTAAGAATGTTGAGTCAGATATGTAAGCCATGTATCTGGGAGGAACAATAATAAACGAAGGTCTTTCGATTTTGGTCTTGCAACTATTTTCATATATATATATATATATATATATATATATATATATATATATAAGAATCTTTTTTTTTAAAGAAAGATTATATATCTGTCCAATCTCTGGTGGTGGTGGAACCAACCAAGATGTATGTCATCTGACCCAACCTCAGACTCTTTCTTCCCGATCTATTTGACTCTATGGCCATAGTTATTTAGGTGGTATTCTGAGATTGAATTCCTCCCAGGAACACACAAAACAAAGATATGAACTGGGTAAATAGAAATGGAAAAGAGATGTTTCTATTTCACCCAATTTAGTTGCGTTTTCTACATACATATGATCTAGTAAAGTAGATCGGCATTGACCATATTAAAAGTAGATCTTGGACCATGAAGTCCCAAGAAGGTAAGAACTCCAACCTGTCCGATGCTTCTTTGGCAAAATACGATATACAAGTCGGACCTGCACTATGAGCAAGCTGTGTAAAAAAACCACTTTTTTTATTGATCGAGATACTTTCCTTAATTCCACTCATCCATCCCTCTTCACGAACTTGTACAATCTATGCCACAAAGATATCCAGCTCTATTATTAAAAAAATAAGAAATGGGGCGACAATTCGGCACCAGATAACTGGAGGTGTGGAAAGAGCAGCTTTGAGAAGTGAAAAAACCATAAAAAAACTATGATAGTTCGTGGAGGTTTCTATAGAAAAACCCCTTGGTTCTGGCAAATGGATCATAATTATAGGTACCTGGGAGCATACCGATGGAATGAACGAAATACAAACAGTTAACATAATATGGTAATAGATCTTAGGTTGTAACTTGATCAGAGAGAATTTGTTGATGTTGCACCCATGAAGTATGGAAAGTGCCAAACATTGGGAACTACCCGGGGAGGAGTTAGGAACAGGAACAAGGAGAAGTGAGAACCACTTAAATAACAAAATAGATTGTATTTCGTCCTTTGTTTCTCATAGCAACTAGGGATTAAAAAACACCAAATTTGATGACTTATTAAGGGAAAGACGGAGTAAGAGCATGCAATTGGAGACTTTGCAACATATGTCGGGAAGGCCTCCGTTGATTGTGTACGAACAAAATAAAAATCCAAAGGCAGGGTAAGAAAGGGTTTAGCTAATAGAGATATTAACTCTTTCGGGAACCAGTAACGCGTAAACCATGTCAAACTAAGACCAATCAATATCCCAGTGGAACAGATTCAAACTTTTCCTAGAATATTTTTCGGTGCGAAATGAAATTCATAGGATATATATGAGTAATTCAAAGGAAAAATCAAAATACTTGATAGGATTGATTATGTATCAGAACTAAATCACTATGAATTAGAACTAAATCACTATGAATCAGAACTTAAAAGAATGCATAAATAATGTTATGGGGCTTCCCTGTCAAGAATAAAAAGTTTCTCTTAGAGAGGTATTTTCTTTGCTTAGAAAAGTGTTCCTTCTCGACAGGGATTCCCATAACTCTCTTAACTCTCGGCGATGTTGTATTTGTAATTGGGCTCGGTGCTTTTGTATTAAAAAGCCCTGGAAATGCTCTGCTTGGGTCCCTTTTACTTCAGAATAGAATGGGGATTCCTCTTTTTGGAAACACAAACTTTCCAAGACCTGGCATAGAGCCGGGTGATTGAATTCAAAGGGTTCAAAGTGTACTCTTAGTATGGAATCCAGGTCTTGTGAATCAATGAAGAAAAAAGGATCTTACCGCCCAAAATAAATTAGTTGATAGACGGAGGAAATCTGGTCACGCGTGGAGAAATAAAACTCCATTTCCAAGAAATTACTCACCATGACCTCGTAATCCCTGGGGGAAAGTCCCAGGGTTCGGAGGCCTTGTTGTACGAATTATACACATTCTGGATCCTTATCCAGAACACTAATATAGTGATCCAAGAGTAGAAGTTAGGATGGAATAATACAAAATAGGGAATGAATCCGATTAAAGAATTATGATAGAGGCGACACCCAAAACAATGAAAGAATAAAAGATATATAGAAAATTTCATAACTGAAAAAGCCTACCGTAACTTTAGGCTAGTTTCATAGAAAATCCAAATTTTCACTTGAAAATTTAACGGGAGGTAGAACCTCAGAAGAATGAGGAAAAGACATGACCAGAAGAATTGTGTGAAATAAGTGAATTTATCTAGTTGAGGCATTCTTGATTGATTGAGACAAAACAATTCCCTCAATACAGCCTAACTCAATCAAGCCTATACGAGTAGTGAAGAAGTATAGAGCACTTTAGTTAGTTATTGATCAACGGAAAGCATGGGATCAAAAAAGGCAGAATTCAGAATCTAAAAATAATTTTTTTTTCCCCCAATAACAAAGGAACTTATGGGCAGGGCATTAGCGAGGACTATCCCGCTTCCCATTACTAAATAGGGCAATTCCTCGCACATAATTAAGGGCGCCATTAAAAGGTGACTAAAACACCAGAAATGGGGACTACCTGAGCTAATGATAGAGGCAAGAACACTTTTTGGCCAAGTCCTATTAATTGATCATAACGATATCGTGTAAATACTGCACGGACCCATATATATAGGAATAGAAAAAGAATAACCTTGATACTAAACCAGATTGAACCCAATATCATCTTGGAAATGGGAAGATCTAGGATAGACGTGCAACCTCCTGGAGAGAACGATGTGCATAGACCAGGTGAGTAGGGATGCAGCTCTGTGGACCTCTCGTCAGGCCTGATAGGTGGTGGTGTCAAACCCTTCTCAAAGGAACCATAAGTGACACTCTCGCATCATACGGTTCCATCTCGGAAGCAGGACCTTTCTTTTTATTTGACCAATGGGCCCTCAAACCTTTATAATTTCATGCCGAACCTGGTCTTCATCTTCGAATTTCTCATTTGATGAGACCCTAGGTCTCGCTGTTTCTCTTTTCTAGGTTAGGAATTAACCTCATTAGAAAGAAGACTTAGCTAGTTGTCGGCATATCTTTTACATCACCAGCCATATAGTCTGCAGAGTCTTTCACTACATCGCATTTACCGGGGCTGAATCCCCTTTATTGATCGATCTCCTTCACTCGTTGGCAGAATGACTTGATGCGTGCGTATAGTTTGTTGGGGTGATACTCCGCTTCTTTATACTCTTAGAAGGCGATAAACTCTCATTCCCTTCTCCTTTCTTAATCTTCCGAGGATGGTTCAGGGGGAGCCAATTTCGCCTCTGGCTGAGGAGGGAAATTTCCATCGATAGGTGGTAGATTCGACGAGCTAGGATGTGAAAGTGAAAACCCTAAACTTGAAACCCTACCCTTCTTTGCTACTCACTATCTAAGGAGCAAATCCAAAGTCAGTTCTCAAGGACGAGAAGTTTGGGGATTGCATACCCCTATGTTCCAAGTGACTAGTTTGGCTGGTGATGCATTCAACCACTTGCACGCTTCCTTGAAAGTACAAAATCCTTAGTTCACCCGCTACCACATGGGTTGGTGTACTCTAATCAATAACCCCGAGAGAGGCTATACTCTAAAAGCCAACCGACTTATTATCCCTTGAAGTAGGGATTAAGTAATAGCAATGTATCAGGGGTTGAGCGTACCTTCCGCTCAGGAACAAAAAATAAAGTTATTAAGTGTTGGTTCCACTTTCCTTTTTCTAACTCTTTTTAGGGTTCCCTATCAATGCATGTATGCCTTCGTCAAAAAAAAGCGGAATCACAAGAAATTTTCATATACCTAGTCCTAATTCCATCGATGAATTATTAGAGAATGAATTTAGCGAGACTAATCTAATCGTATTCAACCTTAGATGGGAATTAGGGCGAACCCTGGGGCGGTCTCTGCTTTCTTAACACGCGGCAAACCAACTTGAAGTCTGATTTGAAAATCTCTCTCTACCTTCACTTTTCGCGCCCTTATCGTAGCTTTGACTTGCTCTTAGGCTACCGTATCCACATCAAGGTGAAAGGATTTGAACCTATGACCCTCTGTACCCAAAATAAATATGCTAACCAGACTGCACTATACGTCATCTCACCACTCCAAAGCATATAGATCCACCCGAATGATGAACACTCAAATTGAACTCGCCCATCGTTTTAGGCACAGGGATTCGAGAACCAATCCGAGTAATCAACCATTTTTTTTAATCCCCCTCAAGCCCCAACCCTACCACCAAAAAGCCATTCATATAGTGCAGGAATGCTCACATATTTTTGCTTACTCTTTCACTTTCATTATAATAGCTGGCTCTCTCTTGGCTACGGTTTACACCTTTCGCCTGCTTAGAAGTGGATTCGAACCATTGACACAAGGATTTTCATTCCTTTGCTCTAATTATCTGAGCTACCTGAACCACTTTTCTAAAGTTTGTTTTCTTCATCGAATAGCACATTATCTTACCACTTGACTAGTAAGGGAAAAGCCCTTTACTAAACTAAGAAAATAGAATAGATGGGATTTTTTTGCTTCTTCGTCAAGCTTTCAAGCAGCTTATTCAACTGCCGCCTAATCCCTTAATATGCTCAAGAATCGAGAGCCGTCCAGGGACTGCTGGAGGGAGCGTGCTTATAGAAAAAAGATAGGCCAGAAAATAAGGTGCAATGGGCTCTCCGATCCTAGTCACTAAGAAGTGTTATTCTATCCTCCAGGGGAATGGACACCACCAAGAGGTTCTTTCTCTCACGTAATTTTGACCACCCCTTTAATTTCCATACCGGAGGAAATAGGATTCGAACCCATGATACAATCTTCTTGTATGTCGATTGAGCAAACCAATGCCTTAAGCCACTCAGCCATACCTCTAAGTTATTGATCGAAATGGAATTGTATGTACCAGGTTTGGTTGTTTGCCCGAAGGAAGGGCTATCTGATCTGATTAACTATGTAAGTCGTAGCACGCTAGCACACGTACTCTTCTTCTATGAGCGAGACTCCATCCAAATCAGCCACTCCTTAAGTGAGTCCTTCTGTTCTATGAACACCCCACCACTGAATGATTAACTTTCAATTTCTCGCCTTCGACCTGGGAGAACACAGGGTCAAGACAAGCCCTGACCCGCCTAAATAGAATTCATATCTCCTTTGTTTGGTTGAGAAGGGAGGGGAACTGGACTCTGCCTCTTCTATTATATTTACATTACATTATGAAGAAGTCCATTCTCATCATGATCGATCCACGTCCTAGCATAGTGACCGTCTTGCTTAGCAACCAAAGCTAACTTACTAATGTAGTTTACTTTTTCATTTTGATAAAAGAAGGCGAAGGCATTTTTCCTTGATTGCACGAGCTAGCCAGCAAACCCCCCTAACTCAACTCAACATCTATAAAAAAAAACTCTTTGTCCTTTTTATTTCATAATAATAAGGTAAGTATCCAGGTCTCGATCTAGAGCTACTGCTTTAAAAATCAACTGAACTCAGGAAGTCAGGTTAAGACGTCGACTTTGACAGGGAAGATAAAAAAGAATTACTTTCTTTAGATGTAAATCCCACTAAACTAGACTTATATGCTTATCATGAAAATTAGAGGCAGGTGGAGTCAAAGGCCGAGCCTCAACCAGCAAAGGGGGACAACCATGCCAATCCAAGCACAGTTAAAGCGTGCCCACTCTACCTTTCTTTCTTTACCCTAGACTCAGTTCTTCAAGGAGACCCATGTGCATTTCTTCCGTTCTGTGCTCGCTACGCCCTTGTGCCTTTAGTTTAGGTATAGGTCGTCAAATTAATCTATCTTGATAGGATTTTTCTGGTAGGTAGTGAGAAGACTAGTAGTATTTACAAGAGTCTACATCAATAGCTGCAAATTTCGAGTAGGGTAGGCTTGGAGTCATAAGTCCTATTCTTCCCAACCAAATAAGCACTTTTGCAAAGTTTACCTTTCCGCGGTCAAAACAAGACTTACGGATAACAATCAGAACTTACAAGGGACAGGGAACAGACTATAGAGCCAAATTAAAAAGAACTCAGGCTTCCTTTTTCAATTCACATCCATGAGCGAGGATTTCTTTATCTCTTGCTCGCTTTGATCGGACTCTGACAACTTAAGGAAGAATGATGGGTCGCTAACAAGGCTCTTAAATAACTGCTCAGAAGGCCTACCTATTTTTTTTCCAATCTATCACTTGCTCGTCCCTCTCTTATGAAAATGGTCTCTCCTCTCCAACAAGTCAAGTGGCCCCTGGGCCACCTTTCTTTCTACTAGTTCTTACATAAGCAATTTGAAGGAAGTAAATAAAGTCTTTCCTTCCAAAATCTACTCCTGAAGTCACGTCTTTAGTACTGGGACACGAGTAAAGTGCTTGAGAATGAGTTCACATTGTTCTTGTTATAGTAAGTACTGCACTTGAATTAGCTCTTTTAGCAATAGAATTTCTTGGTGGAATCTCCTTTGCTATTCTTGGTAAACTATCTGTAGAAGATGTTGATGCAATAACCGGTGCATGTGTTCTTGAAAGCACTCCCGGGGGAGATTGGGTTTTTTCTGGACTTTAGGTCATCTTGTGACCTCTACTTTGATTTATGCGATTTATACCTCATATTAGGCATAAAGATGGCAAGGAGTTCTTTCCTAAAGGAGTATTTAACGCTTCTCCAACCCTCTGAAGACACGATCAATAGGGCGCTAATATAATGAAGTGAAGGAGGCTTACAACAATGATATCCTGCCTTAGCTTCTTTATTCCTCCCTCAGCCTCCCCAGAAAGAGTCCATTCATTGTTGTCTTGGGGAACCTGAAATGGAATTGGTTCATGAACCAACCACAGAAATTCTTTTCCACCGATTGTATGTCTTATATTTTCAGAGCTTTACTGAAGCTATTGGAAGTGACTCTACTCTAAAGTTGTATGGGTTGGATCCCTCAACCCAATATTTTACTAGGGCGGTGCTCAGGTCAACACAAATAAAAGAAGAAAAAACTCGTATGCCTCCCTGATCATGCCTTGAAAAAGGTAATTCATGAGGAAAGGTCCCACTCAGACATACACAAAGACAAAGATAAGAATTATAAAACGTCACATTGCTAAGAATAGGCTCCTGCTTTGACTATAGAATAAATGAGTGTGACACATGCCATAATCAGACTAAAAAAGAGAATGAATCGAGATGGACAGCAAAATTATCACTTTATGGAATTGTTTTGCTTTATATGGATTCCCTAAAAGGGGAGAGACCCCAGTCAGCAACACAAAAATGGTTGAATTAGAGTTGTTGAGATTAGATTGGTGCCATCTATGTTTTTCACATCTAGATCTCACCGGTAGACCACCCCACCCTATCACATGCCAATAAAAAAGAACCTAACCCGAGGATTAAGCTTACCAGAATACTTCAATTGAAGTAGTTGATCCAACATAGTAATGACCTTCAGTAGTTCTTCTTCCCCACTCTGTACAGTAATAATAATGGGCAAGCTAGTACGGCAAATTTACTTGAAGTAATAACTCTTAAGGCGGGGAGTGAATGCACCTTTGGGGGATGGGGCACGAAGGCTAAAAGAAAAAGTAAGGTGCGAAGGGCACTCCTTAAACCGCTTTCTAGTTGAAGATGGAGGCGAGGGAAAATGGAAGGAATAGCATAATTAGTAACCTCTTACAACATTCTTCTTGTATTAGTTAGAAATAAGACTAGAAAAAGAGAATTCCTTTTGGTTAAGATAAAGACTAATGGATGGAAAGATTCATGGGTCGAAGCGAAAGGAGCTCAGCTCAGGGGCTTGTGTGCCTTGTTTCCAAGATCCGGCGAATAGCTTCATATTCTCTAGTGCTTTTATTCAGATGGAGGGGCAATCTAAATTCATCAACCAAGGATGAAAGTAAGAGAGGCAATTCTTAAGATTCTTTGATCTCGAAAGCCCAACACTCGGCCTAGGAATTCTTGTTTGAACCTTACATCCATAAGCCAATCAATCGAAAAGACAAATCGGCCATCATTTGACACCTTCCACTGATAAATCATGCTATCAAAGGAAAGAGTCACCCAAGAAGGCATTTCCAACCAAAACTTCACTTGTTGCAGAACTGTAACCCATCACTGTAAATGTGCATGCTTAGATCAGCCTCTCTGTGAATGTGCATGCTTAGATCTTCGTCATTATCTTCCACCGAAAGTAAGAATGGCATAATCAATCCCATCTGCAACCAAAACCCAAGCTGGCAAATAAGCAAGTGATTGGTAATTTTTAGTCTTTATTAGCTTGATCGGCAACTGGGACACAAACGAAGGAGCTTTTTGAATAACTTCAATTGGCACACATAACATTACCCCAACTCTTTCTTAGCCTCTTAGACTGCCCTAGCTGGCCTTGATCTCTTCACTTTGTGCCTTACTTTTTTTTTTAGCCTTCGTGCCTCATTTAAAGAGGACATGATATGACATCTTATTCTATGTCATTTGCTTTCTTTATGACTGGACTAAGCTAAACCATATCTTTTTTATTGGCATTGACCTACTTACTTTGACAGTTGTTATTCCGCTTTCATGTCTTGGACTGAGATTTCACCCCGACACATGCGCATACATGTTTTTTTACTGCCTACACTGACGAAAGACAAAGCCACTCACATGAATCCATGGACCTTACTTACTGAAGGAAGATTTTTCTACCCTTTACGTCTCTAATAGCCCCATTGAATAGACGGATTCTTGACCTCGCCAAAGATATTCACTTAAACTTCTAGCTAGCTTTCTAGACTTTCTTTCAGGTGCTCTCGCTTGAGAGAAAAAGGGTGGCTCTTTTTGTACTGTCTGAGTTCACATTCCCTGATCCGTTGTTATTGCTCGACTATCTTTCTTCGAAAGTATCCATGTAAGAAACCAAAGAGGATTGCTAACAAAGGGAAGAAATAAAGCTCCCAGCATTAGAGTGATGCTCCTAGCATATGCCGGTAAGAATTCAATCTTTGGAAAAATAAAAGTTGTTGCAGAGAAAGCCTCTTAGTAGCTAAGGTAAAGACTGATTTCGTGTGGTTTACAACTTTCAAAGCACTTTATTTCTTCATATGCCCCATCTATTTACTTAGTTAACTGTCGTATAGAGTGTGATACTTGCCCTCTAAAATGGGATTTAGGAACCAGACTTCTCGCCCTATAGTAAAAGAGCTCTATGTAGCGCTTTTGCTTTTGCGCTTTATAAAAAGGAGCTAAGCAAGGGGAGAGCTTATGAATGGCTAATTGAATGGAGTTCTTGGCTTTAAAAAATCAAGTTCAAGTACCGAGGAGATTCATGACTCAGAAAAAGACTCGACCCTTCCCATTCCCAATGAGAGAGCGGTCTTTGGAAGCTGAAATGCAACGTTTAAAACCCCTCGTGTTAACAGAACCCCTTCCAGGGGGTAAACGTGCCATAAAAGGTCTTTTAGTATCCTCTAAAAAGGAATCTTTATATAATTGTACTAGCGCACTAGAACGGTAATAGAATATAAATGATTCTCTCTTGACTACGGCACCCGCAGTGAGCCTCTCGCCCGAAAGAAGGTTACCTTCACTGAGCCCCGTAATCTAAATATGCAAAAAAGCTCGTAATCTAACTAAGCAAAAATGGTCTATCTCTTCCAACATTTTCTTACTTCTATCCCTTTGAATAGCAAACTTGCCCGCGTCTCGTAAGGCCAAGAGTTCTGTTATTTCTCTCTGTCAACTCGAAATCTAAGGCAAGGAACTTTCAATTCTATTTTCTTTTCTTTTCATAGGCTTTTTTATTGAAACCAAATTATTTCTTCTTTTAAAAGAGTTCCCCCCTCCCATTATTACTACTACAAAGAGACCATCCTCGACAAAAGATTCAATAGGATCGGAGTCGTTCAAAGCGAAAGAAATTCTGATCACAGCTTCTCAAACAAAACAAATTAGGGAAAAAAAGCATTCATAGCATCTATTCCTTTTCTTTGCTTGCCTCCATTGATTAGACCTCCTGATCCTAGTCCTACTGCTTTTCCTTCAGTCCTAGTGCTAACAGGGCATATTCCTTATACTTAAGCATTCAACTCCCTTTTAATCGGTAAAAGCTTGGTCCCAATAAACCACGAGACAGTAGACCTAAAAAAAGCAGGTAATATGGAAACTAAGACTCATTTCATCTAATTACTTAAATGCCCTTCAACAATAAGATTCAATAGCATCCTTTCTTCCTATTCTGGAAAAACTAGCTGCTGACTCAACCTTCTCTCGGGTCTACACACTTTTTGTCTTTGTTTTTGGCATTGGTGATTGAAAGAGAGTAGGATCCCATTCTATCTATCTCAAAAAAAAAGTCTCAACCCTTTGGTACGAAAGTAGGCCCTAGCTTCTCAATAAGTCATTCAATGAACTAACTATACTTAAGATGTGAGCTATACCTATTCCTTCTTTGCTTGTCTCTTCCCTTTTGGTTTGGATCAGATAAAGAAAGGAGATAAAGAATGAAATATTCATAAAAATAGTCCTTACATCCCTCTGCAAGCATAACTAGAGTCTCTGACTTTAATATCCAGTCTTGTACTAATAGGTTGCACAGTGCCCAGTCCTCTATGATCTATTGACTGAGTAGTCTCCAACTTCCGTATTCTCCTTCCTGGACTTTCCTTCCATTTAACTCTCTAACTAAAGGAATGAATGTCCTTCTAGTCCTTAAGTAGGGGAAAAAGGCCAAGTTTTATTGAATCCTGTGGGAATACAATTTCCTCCCTCACTAGTATAGTACAGGTACTCTATTTGAATTTGATTAATAGGTTCAAGGGCTAAGTAATTTACATATCTAACTTTCTACCTTTAGCACCTAAGAGAGTGCTAATGCTAATACCAATCTTTTTGAAATGGAAGTGTAGGCGTGTAGGCTCTCTAACCTTTAAGAACGTCGTGATTAAGATAGATACCTTTTAAAATTCAGTCTATGGGTACTACCTACCTTTATCAACTAAGTTGATATAGGACCGCCCTTTCTAAGCTCATTTCTATAGAACTCTTAGGACTAAGATTCCGTACCTAGTATAGTCAATCAGAGGCTTAGATTATGTATGGATGTAGCTTACCCGAGATAGGTAGAGTAGGATGAGGTAAGAACTTGATTGGCATGAGACTTCTACGATAATCCCATATCTTCAGGCAAAGTAGCGTTAGCTATCTTAGGTTGTGAACTGGGTTCGATCAGTGCTATTCTCCGATCATAGTTCTATTTAATGGCTGATTTATTACTTTGTAACCCAAGTTTAGGCTGTCGTGTGAGTCCCAGAGAACAAACTCAGGCATCTTATACCCCTTTGAAAACTGATGAACTCGGTCAATCCAATCAGGGTATGGTTTCCCAGACGGCAGCCTCATTAAGGGCCTGGTGTCAATTCTAAGTTGTTGTAGCACCTCAACCATGTAATTTCTTTTCAGATCTGATGGTGCCTGTGGAATTGTTATGGCGGGGAATTCCCCTTGTTGTGATGCTTGCTTCTCACCAGAGTTCGCGAGTGCACTAGAAGAAGGAAAGGACCAGAGTGCTCGAGGAATTGGCTTTCCATGTATCCATTCCTACGGGATAAGATGAAGCTATAACCTGCAAGTACTAACTAGTTAGTAGGCTTACACTTCGACGAGCTACATTCTTTTTCTAACTAATTACTTTCAAGTAGAGTACTGGACATAGAAACACTTTACTTAATAGAGTAAGGTAAGGAGTAGTTAGGGTAGGCGCAATCAGTCATGATTCCCGTCCTTACTGGAAATATTTATCTTCCCTTTATCAGTCTTTTACTTCTTTCCTGGGAGCAAGAAAAGGGCATCCATTAGCTCATCCGTAGCTTGCCCCCAATTAGTAAGTAAGCCTTCGGTTACCATGGTTATTTTCATCGCCATAATAACAGTTCAATGTCAATGACGGTGAAAGAAAGATGATCTGATAAGATAAGTGTTGATTAGGATGATTTTTGTATGTGCTCTGTGCTCTCTTCAATAAAGGCAATGAACGGAGATTTTTTCTTATTTACAATACTAGTGTCGAGTCAACTTCGGTTTACTTTCTTTTCATTTGGTCTAAAGAATAGGATCTCTTACATTGTGGTACAACATATTTCGACGTATGGTAAAGTAACCATTAATACTAACTTCACAGGAATAAGCAGATAAAAGGAAAAAACATAAAAAAGGAAGAGAAATGCAAAATATATAAATACATGGTACTTAAATAAGTATAATCAACATCTAGTAGCCGGGAAATTAGAAAAACAAGGGCGCTTTGACATCATAATCTTTTTTTATTGCATTTTTTCATCGGTCTTGTACCATGTCTCCCGAAAATCTCAGTACATATGATGCAAGACGATTCCACATATAGAGGTCAGAATAAGATCGGGTGTTTTCACGTCTTACCGTAGTGCCTAATTTGTCTTGATTTTCGATTGATGAATAAGAAGGAAAATAGAACAATTGGATTTTGGACTCACCCCCGGCTACGTGTCCTTTGGACCCTTCGCCCGCCCGCCACCAGTGGAAGCAAGATATCCCCCTATATTGGAAAGTTGGGGAAAGAGTTCATTTCCATCACAAAAGATTCAATCCAGCCACAGGTTCCTCTATGGTTACCTTATTACGACTTCACCCCAGTAGAAGACCCCACCGTGGTATGCGTCAATAAGACCACCAAAGGCCTTTGTGGCACTAGTGTGCCACATAAGTCATGGGTGATCATTGGTTCGATGCTTCGGGTGAAACCAATTCCTAAAGTGTGACGGATAGTGTGTACAGGGATCGGGTACATATTCACCGCGGCATACTGATCCGCGATTACTAGCGAGTCCAACTTCATGTTTTTGAGTTGTAGAGAACAATCCGAACTGAGCCAATCTTTTCGGATTTGCTCTGCCTTACAACCTTGCTTCCCATTGTAATTGTCATTGTAGCAAGTGTGTGTCCCATCCCATAAGGACCATGCAGACTTGACGTCATCCCCACCTTCCTTCAGTATATTACTGGCAGTCTTTCGTGAGTGTGGCATACACTTTTTTATTTGTTTCGAAGCCATTTGTTTGGCGGGGTATACTAAACCCACTACATACCACACCACCGGGTGGCTCGCCTGAATGTCGAGTCTTTTTCTACCGTCAACTCAACATCGTTGTCACCTACAAGATAAGGCCAAAAACTTGAATTTTCTAAAGAAGTAAGAAAGGTTCTTTCTATCTTATTAGTCAAGCGCGCTAGCTGCAATTACAAACTAGAAACAAAACATACTTTGAAAGGCGCAGGCTACCTTCTTACTGACCACACAGCTAGGTGCTGGCACTCAATTAGTAGCGTTGGCACGTCACTCAGCTCCCTGGCTCACTTCGATTGCAAAGACTTTGTTTGCCGCTCAGTTGAAAACTATAAAATAAGTGTGCGGTAGTTCAAAACTGGAAGCGTAGACATTCTGGTACAACTTGATTATCCGGTAGATATAGCGCCATTTGCCATTCATCAAGCTTGGGAGAGGAGGTAGACGCTCCCCTACCCGAATTCTTTCTTGCGCAGTCTACCGGTTCTAACAACAATTCTGAAAAGAAAAAAGAGAATGAAAGAAAAAAAGACAGAGTCCATAACATCAAGAGTTAATTTATCATTTTACATGTACTTTATCCTTATTATTAAATATTATTAATTTTTTAATAGTTAGATGACTTATAATAATTAATTAGGGGCGATATTTAATAAAATTACGGTTGAAGCAGCTGAAGCAAGCATATCATAAATATTTGTTTTACTTTTTTTATTAAATATTATTAATTTTTAATACATAAATAACTTATAATAATTAATTTGAGGTGATATTTAGTAAAATTACGATTGAAGCAGCTCAAGCAGACATGTCATAAATATCTATTTTACTTTTTTATTAAATATTATTAATTTTTTAATACATAAACAACTTAAAATAATTAATTATGAATGATATAATAAAATTACGGAGCAGACAGGCAATTGAAGTAGGCATGTTGATGCCCTGTTGCCTGCTTTCCTTCTTATTAGTAAGTAATACTTGCAGCTTATGCGAACGTTATAGTCATCTGTCACTGTCATATGTAGTGTGTTCAAGTGAAACTCTAGGAGAGGACTGTTGGGTTTGAAATCGAGAAGGCGCCCTGCGAAAGCTTATAGTTTGCAAACCAAGGCGGTGATAATTCAGATGAAAAATAGAACTATGATAAAAACACATATTATTTGATATGATTGGCCAAGAAGCCTACATATTGAAAACTAAATCAAAAAGCTTAAAATCTATTGGGAGAAACCTCCCCCTAAACAAGAATCTTTGATGACTACATTGTGGGTGCTATTGTATTATTGTATTATTGTATTAGAAAAGGGGTCTTCTATTTATAGATGTCAAAAATATTTCCTCTTAGAAAGAGGTTAGCCAAATATGGAAGATTTATATATTTTTCTTTTAGGAAGAGTAAAAACAATTATGGTATTACTTTTATTTTCCTTCAATAGAGAATTAAAACTCAAATTTGGTAAGAAAATTAGGGTAAAAAGCTGGTCATGTTAAATTAGACATTCAACTCCCAATTATTTTATTACTATTATATTGGGTTTATGCTTTGCGTGAGAGAATAATTAACAAAGTTTCATGAGCTATTGAACACTTAATGCAGCGATCATTAAAAATTATATAAATAACATAAATCCCAACAGTTTGCTACTTAATTACACTCTCTCCCATATTTTTTCATAATTACATCAAATTCCTTCCAGATACATATGTGAAAGCCACGATACATAACCCACAGATACATAACTGTCAAACTAATTGAATATAAAAAAAAATGGTAAAATCATAGATAACATAGCAATTAACACTATTCTGATTAGGATATGTCTCTTGAATCCTAAAAAATTAGTAACATCTTCATAGTTCAATTTTGAATCATAAAAAAAATTTCCTTCGATAAAAATTCTTTCAAATTCTCTCATCTCTGTTTCTTTCTTTTGATTTCTTTATTTTGAATGCGTTATGAACATCTCTATTCTATTGAGATTTTGCGGTGTTTGAATAAATGAATTTCAATATGAACGATACAAAAGTGATGAAATTATTGTTGAAAAAAGTATTTTATTTTTTAGATTGATTTCGACAATCGTAATCAAATTAGGTATTGATGAATCAAGAAAAAAATAAACGTCAGATACGTTGTTGAAGAAAATTCATCGCTAATGGTGATTCGAAGTGACAATGAAGTAAAGCTTTATGGTTTCAAAAATAATGTCTCCGAATTCGTAATATAGCCTTCTTGAATGATAGTATATTGTAAAATATATATAATAATTTTTCTATATGTATAATTCAGTACTTTTACTGTTTTATCTTATTTTCACTTAAAAATCTTTATAGCTATATATAAGTTGATTTATTTGGTTATATGTTGGTCAGTTTAAAGCTTGATCAAGCTATGTACACACTATTTACAATTTTGATTGAGGATACAACGTTGATCTTGAGAGTAAAACATGCAACTATAGAAGGTTTCAACCTGATGAGATACTATATCCTCGCACAATTATAGTTTTGAAGAGAAAAAATATAAATGGTATGAGTTCATACTGCGTTGATTATTATAATCTTGGAACATCAATGAAGTCGTACGAAGTTTCAGTGATTCTGATGTCAGCTATGGAGGAATATAAAATCAAGTGAAACTCTGTCATCGACCACAACTGTTGTGGATGATGTGGCCGTGAAGATCATAACAAACACACTTATGATTTTATCCCAAAGAAGATGTGACACTTTTATTTGCAGATACATAGCATGTTTCATTTACAATGTTTTTTCTGATATTTGTAAATTTTTAAAATTGACTATTACTAAATCTGATTGTACATTAAATTCTCTATTGTGTGGTTAATACGTTGGTCAATATACCCTTCATGAATTACTGGCATAATTTTATTATGAATATAATATGTTTACAATGTACATTAGATTTATTTTATGTACTATTACACAAATGAGGCAAAATCTGCTCTTGTAATGCCCCGAGGGTACACCATGGACACCACACGGTGCTTGGAACCATAAGTGACCCCAAGCTAACACATGAATTGATATATTGTTAAGCAACTGAATTATAATATATTAAATAGTTATTCTACTGTGTGGAAATATAATCATGATAAAATCTGAGAGTAATTATATTACTGATACAATTTGCAATCTGATAAAAACATAGGAGACAACTGAAATTTACATAACTGACTCTGACTGACATCTATGAAGCCTCTACTATACTGACTTTAGGTAGCTGGGACATGCCTTCAACTACCACTAATTAATATATATGAAAAAAATCAAAACACCACACAGTACATGAATTAAATCTAAGTGGAGTTCCCGAAATTGGAGAACTCATCACCTGTTAGCTGGAAACTGCGACTGTCTGATTATGATGCGTAGGCTATAACTGGTACCTACATTATGAGATAATATAGCACATAGAATTATATGTGGATCGGTACTTCTGGAATGTACTGAGTAAGTGGGGGTTTAATGCAATACGTAACCCAGATTGCGGTTTGAAGGCTCACCGTGATGCGGCATGATCGCATTGGCTTACTGGTTCTGACGAAAATGATCATAACTTTCTGATCGAGTATCGAATTAAGGCGAAATTGATATCGTTGGAAATCTAATTCAATTATTACAATTTGGTGGGTATTAGGCTGAAAATTTCCACTTATATCAAAAGTTATACACGTTCAAATTTGACCCTTGTGGAATCGAATATCAAACTTTGAACGAATTAAAAGATCTTAGCTCAACTTTGTTCTAAGTGATTTCTATAAACATTCTTTACCTCATAAGCACTTCACACACTAGGATAAAGGTCATGACACATGAATGCAATTATAAATCAAGAACTTGACGAAACACCTTCACCGCGATGTGGTGATGTGCTCATCGCTATACCCACCGTGATGCACCACTATCGCGGTGAGGTTCTGGAATCAAAATCAAAACATGACCCAATTCTTGTCTGAAAAAACTGAAACTTACCCAAGACACGCTTCTTACACCCCTAAACATGAATTAACTCAAAAACTAACGTCTCAAGGTCGGAAAGACCAAAATGAAAATCCTCGAAGTTTAGGGATCTAGAAAATGGCTAAGTCCCCAACACTTAGTGAAAATTTCAAGACTTAAACCCCTTAAGTATGCAACTAAGAATTGAATTGAGCTAAAATTAGTACGGGGTATTACAACACTAAACTATAAAGATATAAAATTTGGTGATACATTCTATTATGATAACAAGTGTCTCATTTAGGATAAATACCTGATACATTACTTTAGTAATGATTACCGATATATTATTACATTTAAATATGCTTTAAGTTAAAGCTAATGTATCTGATACATTGTATAATGTTGCTAACTAATCTAATGATACATTATTTAATTAATATTATCATATACATTATACAACAGTAGAATTTGCACTAAACTATAATGATATAAAATCTTATGATATATTGTATTATGATAATAAATGTCTCATTTAATATCTTTGAGTTTATGATATATTACAATTTAGTATACGTTTAAATTTGTTTAATACTCTGCATGTGTAAAACTATCTAATACATTATATTAAGAGTTAAAATTATCTTATGATACATTACCTTACATACAAATACAATAATATTGTATCTACTATTGTATTGTTAATTTAAGTTTTTAATACACTAATTTATTTTTGACTGAGATACATCACTGTAATTAAATTTACATCATACTTGAGACATTTTTTTAAAACATCTGATACATTGTATAATTTACGTTAAGTTATAAAACTTCAATTAACTTATATAATACATTACTGGAGAGTAAAATATCTTTTAATGCATAATTGTGTAATAAATGAACGAAAATTAACTTATAAAAATTGTAATAAAAACAAATAAAATTTTTTGCTTAAAATATCATAGCCATTTTGTCTAGAAATATAGATATATAAAATAAAAAACTACGAGAAATATCTAGATCAGTATTTACTCAAACATGAATCAAAATATCGTTTACAAAAAGAATACATCAGCAATTAACAAACTACACAACTTTGACTATCGTTGATTCATCAGGGGTGGTACAAATTTGACCTTGTTTTTGAAGGACCATTATTGTCGCTTGCATAATCTTTCTTAGCCTTGAAAACTCCATAATTTCATAAAAGTGATGAATATCTCATGCGATGATATTCAGCAACAAAGTCAGAAGGCGAAATTAATAGATTATCACTCAGATACTCACCAAAATCAGCTACAAAAACTCTACAATCCCTGAATAATAATGTATATTAAGTTAGAAAACTTTGTTGAGCAAAATATAAAGTATAAACTTTATAAATATAAAAAGTATTGAAGTGATACTTACGTACTACCACTCAATTACTAAGCAATGCCTTATGCTTTTTCCTTCTTTGCAAATGCAGTAACAAGTTTTTTACTACTATTACCAGCAACTTTCCGTAACTTCTTCATCATAGCCAAATCATTTTTACATTTCGATCTATTTTCACAAAAATCAATGTCATTCATATTCATATAAACAGACACAAATCTAACACCAACTTCAGTTGGACTTGTAAAATCTAACTGAGTAAGACAAATACTAAACTATAACGATATAAAAACTTATGATATATTGTATTATGATAACAATGTCTCATTTAATAACATTAAGTTCATGATACATTAAAGTTCATGATAAATTACATTTATTTGTGGTTACTAATACATTATTACATTTAAATATGTTTAATAATTTTCATGTATAAATATATCTGATACATTTCACTAAAAGCTAAATTATCTTATGATACATTATATTATATACAAATACAACAATATTGTATCTATTGTTGTGTTGTTAATTTAAGTTTCTGATATATTAATTTATTTTTGATTGAGATACATTACTGTAATTAAGTTTCCGTTATATTTGACTTATTTTTTAAAATATCTGATACATTATATAATTTACATTAAGTTATAAAACTACAATATGATACATTACTTAAGAGTAAAATATCTTTTGATCATAATAGTGCAACAAATACACGAAAAATAATTTATAAAAACTGTAATGAAAACAATCAAAAATTTTGCTTAAAATATCATAGCCATTTTATTCAGAAATACAGATATATAAAATGAGATCAAGTAAAGGGTCTCTTTTGTAACTTGGCTTTTTTCCCCTTCTTTGCATATGCAACAACAAGCTTCTTACAACTTCTCCCAGCAGCTTTTCATAACTTCTTCATCATAGTCGAACTATTTTGATGTTTCGATCTATTTCACAAAAATTAATGTCGTTTATATCAAAATAAACAGACACAAATCTAACATCAACTTCAATTGGAGTTGTAAGATCTAACTGAGACAAACACTAAATGATGGTTCTTGATCCACTAATAATCGATCTTAAAATGATGAAAGAACGAAAAATTGATAATAGATTGAGTTTAATTTCTGAACTAATAAACTTGAAAAATAATTAACTTAAATTTTTTTTGAAAAAGTAAGCTAATGAAGATTTTAACTTGAATGTTGAAGTAGTGGCTAAGAACAAGATGGTAATTCAAAATTGCTGAGTTGAGAAAATTACCGGATACATTGCCTGAATTTTGAACGAGATTTACGGCGTAGTAGGCGGTGTAATAGGGGTGAATTGTGATGTATCTGAAAATAAGCGACTTTTATGAATTAGAAGGAATTTTTGTAATTAGTTTAGTGAGATGAGATTTTAAGTAATAATAAAAACTTAATGTGTGGTTTTAAGTAATTTTTTCTTAAAAATTTACTCTTTCAATCTCAATTAGTATAGCACGTTTTATTTTTTTTGGAGTTAGTTTGACTAATCATTAAAATTAATTAGATTGATATTTCAAATATTCAAATTTAGTTATTTAAAAACTATAAAAACATACTATAACATATAATTCCTTAATAGAATTAAAAACTATTTTCTAATTTGAATTTTGAAAAGTAAAAAGTGATTCATAAATTAAGGTAATAGGGAAATTTTAGTCATAAAATTAATTAAATATGTTTGCAATTGATGAAATAAATTTCTCCCATATCTACTATAACATTTGATTTAAAAAAAGAAAAAGAAATTAATATAAGTATTGAATTATTAACAAGAAATTCTCAATAATTTATATATTAAAAAATTATGCTAAACTCATTATAAATCATAACAATTAATAACTTAAAATATTTATTTAATAAGAAGGAGTTTCTATCGAAGCTGGCAGCAGAAGCCTACTTTGCACAATTTTATTGGCTAATAGGGATCTTTATATTTATCTTGTTGCTTGATTGACTATTTTACCCTCTTTTTATTGGGAATAATTAGCAGCTTCTGTGAACGTTTTAGTTATCTGTCAGTGTCATTTATAGCGTATTAACGTTAAACTCTAGAAGAGGACATGTAGAATTAGACATTCAAACTCTCAATTATTTTAGTACTATTATATTAGTTGAACGTACTGCGTAAGGGAATAATTAACAAAGTTTTATGAGCAAATGAACACTTAATATAGCGATCATTAAAACTTATTCCTTTAGTCTCAATTTGCATACATTTTATCTTTTAGGAATTAATTTGACTAATATTTACTATTAAATTAAATTAAATTGATTTAATATTTTAAGTATTAAAAAAGGCATTCCAAAATTATGGAAAATACCATAAGTTGTAATTCTTTTCATGATAATATAGTTAATTTTTTTAAAACGTTACAAATACACAAAATTTGAATATCGAAAAGTAAAAAGTGATGCACAAATTGAGGCGCTAGAAATAATTTAGTGATAAAATTAATTAAACATGTTTGTAATTGATTAAATAAATTGCTGTTGTCTTTAGTATAACATTTAATATTTAAAAGGAAATCAAGATAACTATTAAATTATTCATTAGGAATTCACGATTATTTTGTATTTAAAAATTACGTAAAATTACTATAAATCACAATAATTAATAACTTAAAATATTTGTTTAAAAACATATGAAAAAGTACGTTGAAGAAATAATTATTTATCACTAAATTTCATTTGTTTTCACGTAAATTTGGACAAAGACAGTAAATGCATTTCTAATAATTTATAATTTGTAAATTACATAAAAAAAATATTAGAAGTTATAGTAATTAACACTTACACACGTTTTACTAAATTATTAAATTAAGGTTTAAGAAAAATTTGATTGAATAGAGCAAGTGACATATATTGAGCCCGACACGGACATTCCATTTAACCAATTGAAGGATAAATAAGTTGGATCAATTATTATTTGGACCGAAATGAAATTTCCCAACAACTGAAAAACGAAAAGATACTTTTATCCCAATTAGTTAGAAATCCCAATTAGTTAGAAAGCCATGTGGCAGTTTTTAGGACAAAGTTATAAATATTAAAATTAATACATCATATTTTTTTGAACTTATCCCGATAATTTAGTTTAACATTTAAACTTTACGAATAATTATTTACCCCCCTTAACATTTTTATAGTGAATTAATTTCCCTCCTTAATATATTATATCACTCTCATGAGGGAGAGTGCATCACACTCGCTGACACATCAGCGTCAGATCACCGTCACGTCATAGCCACGTAAATAAAGTATTTTTTAAATATTTTTATATATATCTATATAAAATATATAAATATTATTTATATATATATATATATATATATATACATATTTTAAAATATATAAAAAAATTTAAATTAAAAAAATACCCCACCCCCATTTTTTATCTTCTTTGTAACCACCCCCCTTCCTCCCCCCTCCCGTCTACCCCCACCTGCACACACGCCTCCATCCACCTCCGTCCACCCCTACACAATCACACCTGTCAGGTTTTCCGGTGAAAATTTCGGCGAATTTTCGTCGGAAAACTCAACCCACTTAAAAAATTTAATTATCACCATCGAAAAATATCATAAAATAGTGATAAAAAACTCAACCCACATGAAAAATTCGAACAAATCAACACCAAATTCTCTAAAATCAACAACCAAACATTCAAACCATGTAGATTTTTTAATTTTCAAATTCAATTTCATTCTTTTTTATTGATCTAAGAGGTCGAAGGAGGATAAATTAAAGGTGGGGGTGACAACTTTCATAATTGGAGGAGAAGTGGGGGGGGGGGGGCTGTTGGCGGGGGGGGGGGGGTGAAGAAGAGGAGGATTTTTTTTTTCTTTATATATATATTAGTTTTTTTAAAAAAATACTGTTCACGTAATTATTTTGTAAGAAAATATCGCGTCAGCAAAAGGGGGAAATAAATTCACTAATAAAGATGTTAAGGGGGTAAATAAATAGAAGATTAGTTTAAGTGCTAAAGTAAGTTGGGGAGACAAGTGTTGGGAGGTTTTGATGTATTATCTCTAAATATTATAATAAAATTTTTGAATTGAAAAATTAAAGTACTTGAATTGAAAAACATTGTCCTATTTTTGTTATTTTAAAAAAAATCATTAACTTAAAATAGAAACTCATAGTGAAAGAGTTCTAATGGACTTTTACTATTTCAAACTTATCTCTTTTAAATTTAAATGTTAGAAAATAAATTTGAATATAATTTATTTACATATAAAAATATAAAATGAAAGATAATAATAATAATAATAATAATAATAATAATAATAATAGTAGTAGTAGTAGCAGCAACAACTGCATATTATTAACGATAACAACAATAGTAGTTTAAATAGTACTAATAATATAATAATAACAATAGTGATAGTATTAAAATAATCTATAAAATATTTTTTATGAATATTAAATTGTATGGTATGGTGGATAAAGTAAAAAAATATATATCTTGAATTTTTGTTTGTATATATCCATTCTAACAAAATTGATAGTAAAAAAATATCTTTTTAATATAATCAAGGTAAAATTTACATAGCAGTTTCAAATATTCTATCTTATTCAAATATGAATTACAAGATAAATATGTACTATTTAAAAAATTATGGATAAAAAAGAGTAACAGTCTAATCTTTTTATAACAAATTTATTTAAATTTGAATTTAAAGAAAATTTGAGATAGAAGGAAGTTCTATCTTCTCAACCTCTTTTATATGTACTCGTACAATAATAATTAATGCTAAGCTTCTTTCTCTTCTTTTATTATTGATCATTTATTTCATTTACTGTTTTTCATATTTTTTGTTGTTTAATTTTTTATTATTTTAACATTTTTATTCTTTATATGTATATTAATGATAATCCATTGCAGGATATTATTTTTCTACTAGATCCATCTCTGAGTACAAGTAAGTAAATATTTATTCTAATATTGAATTTCAATTTTAAAAATAGTTGAATTTGAATAAAATTTTATCTTCTTGACCTCTCTTATATATACACCCATATTAATATATAGTTTTAAGCTTCTTTCTCCTTTTTTTTTTTTTATTATTATTGATCGTTATATTCTTCGCTTTTCAGATTTTTTTGTTTTACCTTTTTACTATTATAATTAACAAGCTAATTTTTATCTACTATATCCCAGTTTAGATTCACGTAAATTATATTTTTAACTTAATTTTGTTCGTCCGATTTTTGCAAAATATAAACAAATTTGAATATGTACAAAAACAGTCGACTTTATTTAAAATTTCCGTCTAGTCAATGTTTATGGAGAAACTAAACTTCTTTCTTATATAATTTGATGTAAATTTAAAACCTTTTTAATTAAGATTAATAATTTCTGATTGTATACAAAAATTAGAAAATAGTATATATATCCACTGGGTAGGAAAATGTGTCCAATCACCAGAAAGAATAAGAACCGTTAAAATAAAATCTCATATAAAAGATAATCATAAAAAAAGATGCAACATATAAGTTTAGTCATTCTACTTTTTTCTTTGGTTAAGAAGAGATGCATTCATAAATAAAGTGAGTCTTTTACAAAGCAAGATTTAATCAGGCACAAAAACATAACAAATGAGATTAGTGTTTTCATTACTTGTTACAGATCGGGAGAATGATTTCCCCTTAAAATCTTTTCAAAAAGCGACTCCTACACTAATTGACGGTGTTGCAAAAATACGAAGTCTATCAAAAAAGTCACGCTCAAAGCCTTTCTTTGTCAGTATATCAGCTATCCTATTCTACTCCCTGTAAGTATGGTAGACTGGAGGATTCCCCAAGCTCCTTAGTAAGCATCTGCATTCATTAACAATTGAATCATAGAGTAAGTTGCCTTGGTGGAACATTCTTATGATTTCCATTGAATCAATGCAAACTTCTAATGGTTTGACATTTTGTTCTAATGCTAGCTTGAGGCCCTCAAAAGCTCCATGAGGTTATTAGTGGCATGAGTAAAGCTTAGTCATTGAATTATGAGCATGGATAGTACATGTTTTTATAATAAATATATTAGTTTTAAATTTAATAGATAAAATCACGTAAAAATATTTGTTTATAGACATAAAAATAAGTCACTTAGCACTAGCTAATTATTTTGAGAAAAATAAAAATAAAATTAAGTTTTATCTTTGTAAGTCATGCACAAAAGATTTCTCTCATAATTGTTAAGGCAAGTTCATAATTTTTTAATTATTTTATAATTAATATTAGATTTATTTTTTGTTATAGGTGTAACTAAATAATTTGAAGTTTTCACTAATCTAATGTATATAAATATCTCAAATATGAGAAATTAAATATTTAAAAATAAAAAAATACAATGAAAAATCAAAATATATAAATGAAATTTATCAAATCATTCGTGTAAGAAACATCATATTCAGATCTCTACTCTTTTAAGATAATTATAAAATTAAATTGTAGGCATTTAGCCATTTCAATTGATTTGTTTTTTCCTTGGAAATTTTAGAAAAAACTTATTGATTTGAATGTTTGTTAATATTATACTAACATGTGGTATTATTGCATTCTGTTCCTATTTGTTTTTTAGTATAACGAAAGAAAATAAAAATTTTTAAAAGACTAATGAATAATGAAGATACTATTGAATAACTATTAGTTGGTTCTGAGCTTCAGAATAGATAACTTTATTTGATGTTATTATCTGACATTAGTCATAGCATATATGCTAAAATAAATTGATACTTGATATTCTATCAGTCAATAAAAGATATTTTTTAAAAATATTTGTGTATATCTAACACAAAACAATAAAAATGAATAGAAATAGAGTGACATATATTGTAATAGACGGTGGAGAGCTTAAGGAATTGTGGTGGTTGGAGCGGGTTAGGGGGGGGGATATGTGGGTAAGATAGGTGGGGAATGAGGCTAGGGGTAGAAAAAAATATTTTTTTCTAAAAAGGTTTTAAAAAAAGTTAGGTCTGATATTTTTTTCTAAAAATGTTATAAAAAAATTTAGGTCAGGGCAAGGGGCATAAGAATTTTTTTTTAAAAAAATAAAAATAAATATTTTTTTAGTGGGGAGGGAGGGGGATTGGCTTAGGCGACTGGGTGAGTGGTCGGGAGGGGTGTAGTTGGGGTAAAGAAAAATATTTTTTTAAGAGAATAAAATAAAATCTATTTATTTATTTTGGTTGGGGAAGGACAGGTTGGGGATAAGGTGGATGAGGTAAGAAATTTTTTATAAAAAAAAATGGAAGGGGGCGGTAGTGGTGGGGTAAAGGTGGGGGGAAGGGGGGTGGGTGTGTGATTTGAGAGATCTTAGTTGAATTAATTTAGAAAATATTATAATAATATAAATGAAATACTTAAAAGATATTAATAAAAAATCAAATAATGAGAAAATTCAAACAATAGAAAAAAACTCTGAAAACTTAAAATTAAATAATAAATCGTATGCGCTTAGCTTTTGAATTGAGAGTGGTGAAATTTAAAAATTGAAATTAAAAAATTGAAATTAGAAGTTTTGTTATTGACATAATTAATTACTTTTAGTGTTTGAAATGAAGATTGAACCTTTTAAAAAAACTATATTTAGTTGTTGACAAAAAAAGTGAAATTTGAAATGTAAGAAGGTAAGAATTGTAATACTAATCTACATCTACACCAACATCTACAATCTACAATATATTAAAAGTGTGAAGGGCCTTAGAAATGTCATTTGAACTTTTTGTCTTTCATTAAAAGTTTTTACTTTAAATAAAATTATTTTTTTACTATTTTTTTCTAATATTTAAGAGTTGAAAATTAATTAAATATATTTATGGTAAAACCTTTCCTTATTAGAAGTCATCAGAATTAATAACAACTAATATTTTTTATTAGTTTCAGAATTGTAAATCAACTAAATTTGATTTTAAAAAGATTTAAAAAGTGTATAAATCTATATCTATATTTACAATATATTAAATCAATTAACCAATTGAAATTTATGGTGGTAAAATATATATGTGCTTACAACAAAATATATGTTTTAAAATTTTTGCACTTCATTAAAAACCTTCGTAACAGATAAAATCGTATAATTTTAGATAATCAAAAGTTACACATGTAAGGCACTACGACTAAACTAGTTGATTAAAAATATAAAGATAAAGGTCCAACAACAAAATTAATAATTATTTAATATTAATATTTTTAAAAATTAACCAACTAAATATAATTAAAGAAAATACTAATATTATTCTTTTCATACATCTAAAAAAATTATAAACTGATTAATTTTATTATTTCAAAATGAATAAGCTAACATATTTTAATAAATAATTTTTAAAAAAGGTTCGCACATCGCATGAATACCTATACTAGTGTATATTAAGAATGGGAACATGCATTGTATACTCCACATTTAGCTTTAACTATTTGTACCAATGGTCCATAAAAATACTCCTTCCGGTTTATTTTGCACAGGGGGTGGAGATCTTTACGAAAAATTGTTATCTTAAACATACTATCATATTTGTATAGTTACAAAATGGGAAAAATTCAGAAATAGCATACTTATCTCCTTAATTATGAGTTTCATAGCAATAGTTTTATAATTACATAATATAGCAAGTCGTATTTTATATTTTTGGAAATTGTTGCTACAAAAATACGAATACATATGATTTTTACTGTCCTTATGATCGATATATATTTTGTATTTTTGCAAACTGTTGCTACAAAAATACAAATACATATGCTACAAAATGTAATTTGATAAAAATATTGCTATTTTTTGTAATTTAATATTTAAGTATGCTACTTTATGTATTTTTTTCTTACAAAATTATATCATGTTTAATATTAGATCGGAAGTTAAGTTTAAATATGTGTAGTAGCGGAACTATAATCAAGAGCGAATGCAATATTATACACATGATCTTAATACTTTTAACGCAAAATATAAATTTATCTGGAGTAAATATATAAAAGAAATATTCAAAATCTAGTTAGATAGCAATGGGGGTGACATGGAGAAGGAGACTAATTAAGTAGACAATATTATCTTTACGTCAAAAAAAAAACTCTATCGATAGACCACAATCGGGAGAATAATGGTCATGCTCAAAATTATAAGCATTGCTCATGAGCTCGCCACTTTGCTCTCTTGATTATTTAAATCTGCAATTTTAAAAGGAAAGATTACATAATATCATAACTCATTTTTATTAAATTATATAAAATTTTTATTTTTTTATTTATTATCTAAATTTCTTTTTTAAAATAGTCGTATATATTCATAAACACATAAATTTTTAGATATATAATTTTAATTATATATCTCCCTTCGCTGTAGTTAATGTAATATGTATCTCGATCAAATCATTTTAATATCTTAGTAATCAAAACTATATCTCTCAACTTTGAAATCAGGGATTAGAATACTAATTATGTATTCGAGCAAAAATAAAATAATTAGCAGTTATATCTATAAATTTAAAATTATATATCTTAGCTTCAAAACTAAAAATTCAAATGCTAAATATATATTTAAAATCATAAAATAAAAAATTATTTATAATTTAATAAAAATTAAAAATAAAAGGTAATTATGGGCAAACTTGACATTTTAAAATTGGAGATGGAAAGTATCCGCCACTTGACTCTTGACCTTGAGTAATCCTTTCTTTTCAATGGGGACTCTCTCAAAATATCTCGTAACCTACTCCTACATACGTCACGAGTGCTGATGCGATCATGGAGCTTTTTTTTTCTTTTTTTTTTTTTTAAACAACCCGGTGTTCAGTATTCATTTTTTAAGAATTCGATTATATTTGAATTCGCCCTGCGTCGAGCTTCATTTGGGGGGAGAGCTCCCAACAGAGTATTTGTCCATGTCCAGGATTGAACACTCGATCTCTGGATAGGTTGGGGCAGTCCCGTTCCGCTACGCCATCACTGCTGTTGGTTTTTTTTGCCCTTTTCGATATGCTCGAATTATACAAACAACTTTCCATCTGAAGTAGATAAAATATGCCAATTTCTTGTGTTTTGGTTGAAAAAGCGTATAGTATTATTCAGTGTTATGTTTGGTAGGATTTTGAATCAATGTATGATTAATATATGTATTAATTATATATATATTAGTTATACATTCTACATGGTATTAATACCATGAGACTAATATGTGTAAAAATAAAAATATTCCTCAAATTTCTTTAAGTATTTTTGTTATTTTCTTGATTTTATTTATATATTTATATTAATAAATTTATTTAAATAAATTAATTTATAAATTTTATTATTTAGAGATAGTTGTCCGTTGCTAAATAAAATTCAATATCAATCGAATATGAAGGGTACACCGTGCTATTAAGAATTTCGAAAGTGACACATCACACCTAAAAATTAGTAACAAATTTTTATTTATATTTTAATTTTTAATTTGACTAATTTAATAAAATAGAAAATTTCACAAAAATTTAAGGATATAATTGTAGGAAAATTTTAACATAGGTGAGGTGCAACTATGACTAATTGGTAATATAATGTCCTGTGACCCATGACATTTTTTCCTTTGCTTTTTATTTGTCTTTCTTCCTTACTCTTTCCTCTTCTTCTTTTTCCCCCCACATTTTCTGGATTTATCAATTTTATTACTTCCTTAGTTTTATTTTATTTGGTTAGTTGAAAATAAACTTTTTTTTTTTTAACAAGTAAATATATAAATAATATTTTTAATACTACTATCATAATCAAATAACTACATAAGCTTTTAACAGCTAAACTAAAAAATTTTGATAGAAAACTTTCGATATAACATTTTCAGAAAAAAAAAAAACTAAATTTAAATAAATAAAAATAAAATTTTAAAAATTTGGGACTTTTGTCAATAGATTCAACTTAATGATAATTAAAGAAAAATTCATGCTTTGTCTATAAGCTTTAAATATTTGTGTAATTTAATAAGGGGAAAGAACAGTAACGACACTTCAAACTAAACTATTTTCATGAAAATTGCCATAAAATTTAAATTTCACTTTCTAGCCTTTTCAAGTGGCTTGTTCTATACCGTTTCTACACACCTTCTATACAGTTTCTATACATATCCTATACATATAAATATTACAACAACAACAACAAACCCAATGTATTCCCACCTAGTGGGGTCTGGGGGGATAAGATGTACGCAGTCCATACCTCTACCTCTGAAGAAGTAGAAAGGCTGTTTTCGATAGACCCCCGGCTCAAGACACGAGACACCACACAAATATAAAGTAACGCACAGAACAGGATTTCATAACGTAAATACGGCACCCATAAGTTAAATTTTTTTTAGCAAAAAACTGAAATTGAAATATTTTTAAAAGAGCCGAATTGCCCAAGTTGAATACTGTATCAATATTGTATATAAACTGTATCACTATTGTTTATGAACTGTATATGGACTCCGTAGGCCAAAATGATCCAAATTAGGAAAAGGCTATAAAGCGAAAATAGTATATCCGACTGACCACTTTTTGAAAAGTTTTCAAACTTTGAGTATTTGTTTTAAAAAGTGTTATAGAGTATCCTTTTCTCATTTAATAACGCATGACGACATTTCACAATTTTTTTATAAGTTTATTTTTATACATAAATTAAATTGTGTTTATATTAGAAGTTTATTTTACCAAACTAATCTTATTAATTATAATTTAAAAATTTAAATTTAACTACTAATATTTTATATATATATTTACTGATAAATACTAAGAAATAACATTAACTTTTACTTTGTTAAAATACATAAATTATAAGAAAAATTATTTTAGTGGCCCAAATAAAATAAAATTGAGAGAGTAACAATATTGTGTTAAATAGATAAAAGCAAAAAATGTGGAAAAAAAATTAGCTGGAAAAACTATTTAACCAAACCAAAAAGAAACACATACATAGAGAAGTAAAGTGATTAGAAGAAAAAGAAATAGCCAAAATAGTGAAGGAAATTAATGGAACGAAATATGAGGAGATGAGGGCATTTTCTGACAAAATAGGGCCCATAAAAACACTTGTCAATAAATAAAAGGTGCCTCACACAACTAGTGTTGGTTGTGTCTCACCCATGATAAAATTTTCATGATAAAATTTCTATTTTTGTAGCATTTTAAATCACACAAAATACATGATATATCTAACTTTTAACATAACAAATCAATCACTAGATAAAAACATAATTCAAATATTATAATCCATGTATTACTAGATACATGCATTGTTTGTCGTACCAAACCACCCCTGAAGGGAAATCAAATATCTCACTGAGACTGTAAATGAATACATGTGCAATGCCAATATCACCTAGTAGTACAAGTACTTGATGGTTTAAATTATCACCTACTTTCATGTCCTCCAAGACCTTTGGACCTAAGCCCATTAATTACAGTTGGAAATGGACATGCAAAGCGATACGGCTGCCCGTTCTGACTTTCTTATATAGTTTTGTCCCTGTCATTTTAATGTTTTCTATAGAAGCGCCTAGGCTGGCACCCACCTTGCTAACTTCTAAATCACTTAAAAAAGCATTAAGAAAGTAGATATTAGTTATGACAAGTGTCACGAGGTTGATGTGGAAGGAGGGGCATGTGCGTTCGGTGTTTGGTTCGATATTTTTAAAGTTTGGATTCGCTAATCGGTATTTGAACATAGATATCACATACCATACTTATAAATATCGGTTCGGTAGTTCGGTAATCGATAAATTAAACTTCGGTTCGGTACGATATTTGGTAATACCATATTAAAGTTGGAAATGTGCAAATGTACGTTTAAACTTCAAACAGTATCTTTAATAGAAACCCTATTTAGTATTCTTTTTGTTGGTTTTTACGAATATATTATCAAGGTCCAAGAGATTCTTTGAAATGACTAGTATTATATATATACTCGAAATTCGGTAAATACCGAATACCAAACGGTATTAATATCTTGTATCAAATCCAATTCCGAATACCAAAATATTGAAATTTTACTCCCAAATACCATATCAAATACCGAATTACCAAATACCAATTACCAAATTTTTTGGTTCGGTTCGGTAATTCAATGGAAGTGCACAATTATACTTGATAAGACCCCGTTTGAAATTGCCTTTTATAATATAGTTTTTCAAAAAGTGCTTTTAAAAATAGTAATTTATGTTTGATAAATTTATTTAAAAAGTGCTTAATTGTGTTTGGATAATCTTTTTCAAGAAGTGTTTTTTTAAGACAATGATAAAAAAAAGATATGTATCAATAGACTTTTACTGTTAAAATTAATTTATAGAGAAAATTTATTTTAAATATCTATTATAATATTTTTAATTAAAATTTTAGTTTTATTTAATTAAAAAGTACGTGCTCTAAAATTTTTAATCAATATTTATATACATAAATACATTAAAAATATTAAATAATGATGTATTTATTAAATAATTAAAATATTAATCAAAAACATCAAACAAAAATGAATATAAAAATTATTCCATAAATTAAATCACTACATATGAAAAAAGTAACGACAAAATAGTTAGTACTTCATACATCATAAAAATTCTCAACGATTTCATCCCTAATTTATCACGCAATATCTGCATACTAGTAGAAGATTTATCTTGTATTTTTGAAGGTATATCAGAAGACTCATCTCCTTCTTCATTCCCTGTGATTTGTCATTTGTTATAATTAATAATAAAAAATAAAAAGCTATATATGTTTCGGTCACCATCATCAATGATATTTTAAAATTTATTTAAAGAAAATAAGTGAAAATAAAATAATAATAATATCTAAATCATAAAATAAAGATTATGATGTAGATATGATGTATAAAATTTTAATCAAACTTATAAGATATGTTAATTAGTTAATAGGGGATATTTATGTATGTGTGTGTGTGTGTGAGTGGTAGGAGTAATTTTTGTCATGAAAAAAATAATTTTTTGTTTCTACTTTGATTTTTTTTTTAAAAGCAGAAATTTTCTGCTTCTTCCCAAAAGCAGAAAAGTTGCTTCTGTATTTTTTTTTTTAAAACACTTTTGCAAGTTTACCAAACACCCTTATTTTTTTTAATTTTTTTTTTCCTTAAAACAAGTACTTTTTTGGGGAAATAAGCAATCCCATCCAAACAGGCACTAAGTCATTTTCAATAAAGGAAGTTTCCATTATTTTGGGTCAGTTATATAAAGACTTGGAGAAATTGATGATATTGGTACACATCGTATTAGAAGGGATGAATGAAATAAAGGTTCACATTCAATGTTTTATATAATAAGAATGTGCCACTGAGACTTAAAGATAAGTTTATAAAATGGTTGCTATACCAACTATGTTCCATGGAGTCGAATGTTGGCCGATCAACAACTCGTATGTCTAAAAGATGCAAGTAGCAGAGATGAGGACGTTGATCAAATGGATGCATGGACATACTAGGAGATATAGGATCAGGAATGAAGATATACAAGACAAAGTAAGAGTGACCCAAATGGTAGACAAGATGAGGGAGGTAAGGTTGAGATGGTTTGAACATATGAAGAAGAGATGCACGAAAGAGAGAGAGAGATTGACCATCGTATACATAAATTTTAAGAGAGATAGAGGTAGGTCGAACAAGTATTGGGAAAGGGTGATTAGATCAGATGTGACACACCTTCAATTTATTGAGGATAAACAAATATGAAGGTTGGGGATTAGGCTAAGGGTTAATAATTAGTCTAGCATACGTTGTTATAATTTTCCTTTTCAGTATTATTATTAGAAACTCTTCTACTTGTGTATTCTTAGATTTTGCTATTACCTATTCCATTCTTTGCTTTGTTTATATGCTTTATTTGTATTTGCTACTGTTCTTTTCTTCATTATTTTTCATATGGTTTCCTTACTAATATATTTCTTTTTTCTTACTGATTTTTTACACTTTATTTGATCTAAGGGTTTAATAGAAATAACCTCTCCACCTTTATAATATAAGAATAAGTTATTCAAACCCTACTAGTAGCTTGAGAAGTAAATTAGTATCCTTATACAATAGGTTGCACTAAATAATACATCTGTCACGACTCGATTTTTCAGGTCATGATGACACTTATTATAATCCACCAGTAGGTAAGTCAATCCTTAGCCCGGAACTACTAGTAACGGACTATCAAGAGAAATGTAGGAAGAATGTAGAATAAATATAGTAAAAGGGTTAAAATACACAAGATAGTCCCAAAACCTGATGGAATTAGTACAAGAGCTTTTAATGTAATAAGACTACAATACAAAGAACTAAATAAATATACTAATACACTCCCATCTCTGAATACAACATAGAGATTAGTCTAGTACATGAGAGGGAGAATAGTAATACTCGAAACACTAGGAGCTCACCCTACGTCTGCGAACCAAAACTTCTCCACATGACACACACATCAATAATGAGAATTCGTACTATGATCAGCAAGTTGTAGAAGTGTAGTGTGAATATCAAACATATGGTACTCAGTAGGCAACTACCGACTGAGTTCCAAAGATAATGTAAAAATAAATAACACGCAAGCAGGAACGTAAACTACACCCAAAGAAAACTAACATTGTAAAGCTAAGGAGGCAATAGGGATAAATTATTCTATTATATCCATAGATAAATTATTCTATTGTATCCATACTAAGGAACCTAAGCACTGTACCATTTATCACTGGTGGATATACAAATAAAGAGAATAAGGATATATAATAGTATACAAGATCAAAGAATGAATATACAACATGAATGAATGAAGGGATATATATATATATATATATATATATATATATATACATATATACAAATAAGGATAACACAAAGTACAACCTAAAGTAGTCATACTAGCATCGCCTAAAGTAGTCATATTAGCATCTCAAGGCCTCCTCATCATAGTAGGAACTAGTGCTAATATAAACAAGGTCTAAAATTATAATGTCTAATCATGGAATAATCATGCGTAATAAAATAACCGTAAGAGAAAGGAATTAGAGTCATACCTTTAATCTTAGTACTAGTCCAATAATCAATTTGTTATGAACTAACCATAATAACAATGACATTATAAAGTATTTGGTTAACCCAAACAAATAGTACCTAAATCGGGCTCCATGACTCGAAAGGTCCAATCAACACATAACACACCCACAAATAATACTCATCACCTATACCTATGTAACTCCCATAATGCTAATAGATATAGGTGTATACTGGTGATAGGCAGTGAGCATATAAGGATGAATGCAAAGTATAATTCATACTACTATAACCAAATCAAGTACCATAAAGTAACCCAGTGTATACACCCCCTCCAAGTTGATGGCCCGCAAAGATAGGACCTACAAAAACCTCTCTTCTCCGACACAACGACTTACGGACGAAGAGGCCCCCAGGGGTTTGGGATCACCCTTATACACCAACCTGGTCTCGATCCAGGATTTTTAATAGCCATTATAATCATCAATCTACTTTGTCCAGTACTATATATGTTTATATATATATATATATATATATATATATATATATATATATATATATATATATATATATATATATATATATATATATATATAAACATACACACTCCTTCCCCATGACTCTTATATCAAGAGTACACAGAAGCGAACCCTCTAAAATAAAGAGGATAAAATATGGGAAAGGAGGAGAAGAAAGGAAAACAAGTTAATTAATCTCAAATGTAAACGATGCAAGTATATATAAATGTAAATGCAATAAATAAATTAGGCGGCGGGTCCGATCTTATGCTAAATAATATAATTAATTAAATTAGGTGGCGGTGCCAACCATAAGTAATAAGTACAACAAAAAGACAAGTTAATAAAGTAATGAAAAAGATACATTTGAAAATAATTAAACTTTGATATTAATATCAAAAGTAAATTTCAAAGATACAAGAGAGAGGGAGAGAGCAAACTCTAACCAAGACTTCGAGAGAGAGAGCTTCTTTTAAAGAAAATAAGATGTCCTTCTCAAGTGGAGAAGTAGGCTATTTATAGACAAAGTTTTGCTACAATAAAAGTGCTATAGTGTTGCTACAGTAACACCTCTAATTATTTCTACAGTGTTGCTATAGTAACACCCATAATAATTTTTCAGTAATTGGTTGTTGATGTCATGCATGACATTAATGTTGATGACTAATACGTGATATCAAATTGGCTAAAAATCTTTTTCATTATCTCTGTTAGACTTTTCTGATGAATGTTGATCACTGGGAACCTATACTTTGATTTATTAGAGGATTTTTTTCATCTGTTGAATATACTCTCCTCTGTTACCTGACTTTGCTAATTGTGAATTTGCAATTTTGTTGTAAAAATGAGATTTGGACAGCATATATTGGATCCAGATATCCAGGATTGCATTGAAACTATTCTTCTACATTCGACACGTAAACCTCTGTATAATCTCAATTTTTGTCCTATTTGCAATGGCTATGGAGAGCTAGCCATGGAAGTCTTTTTTTCCCCTCTGACTTGTGAAAGGTAAATTTTTATGAAAATATTCAAGAAATGTGGAACCTGTGAAAAAATTGTAAAAGTAGAGAAACTTGGTGGTCATTATAAAATTTCTGTGTAAAATATTCATATCCTTCTCGGACTGGGGGAGAAAGGATCTCAAACTTGTGACCATATATTGGCCACCATTATTGTAGGAACCACTGAGGAAATTCAGAGGCCAGTTGCTTTTCCCACAGGAAATATCAAGAATGTTTGCCAATTTTATTTTGGAAGGTAAATACATCCATCCACACTTTTTGGTAGTTAAAATAGTTATAATATTGGGGGTTATAAGCTTTAGTGAGCCTTTGATACTTTGCTGGGCGCATACCCCATTCATTGGATGAGATTATTTTGTTAATCCATATCGTGGTATGAGTAACATAAGATTGAGTTTGTTTATCCTTGTGGATTTTGAATAAACAAGACTTAGTATTCGTGAGGATAAATTCATAGTACTTTTAAGTGTAAGTTGGAGTTTTCTAGATAAAATTTGCTGAAGGGCTAAGTATTTTCTTAGTTACCTCTGGGAGGTTGGAATACAAAAATTCAAATTTAATTTGTATTAAAGGATAAACACTATCATTTTTGAAATAAGTTGGATCATCAGAGGAGGATCCTCTACAGGAAGAAATTAATTGTGCTATGGGTGAAGAAATTATTTTACTTGCTATAGGAAAAACATTTGAATTATTTTGTAAAAAATTAATAAAATTTTCTACCTTCACAATATCTTTTATGGTGCTTTTTGCAACCACAGACTGAGAAGAGGATGCGTGGCTTGAGGCCTTCTCTTTTGAAAATATTTTTTTGAAAGGTCTAAAAATTTCTTACCAAATTCTTCCTGCTGGCACTTGTCACGGTCGTTGGATCTTTAAGACCCATAAGTAAGCATCATTATTCAAAATCATCTTCCATCCATGGGACTGACATTGTTTGGACTAATTGAATTTCTTCTTCTTTCTCAACCCAATCAGCCCACTTTTTAGGGTTGAAAACTTGTATTGGAGTTGGACTTGTCCAATTATATAGGATTGATGGATTCCCCGCATGGCATAGTCAGCTGGGATTTGATATCTTGGCTAGATTGCTTCAACCATGGTAGTTGAAAGTTTCTTTGATGCAATAATAAATTTTTGCTGTAGGGTGACAACTTTTTGGATATTTTCTTTCGAAAATGGAAGAGCTAGAATTTGTGGAGGTGCATTAGTGTCTGCTTTTTTTTTTCTGGTCATTTTATCTTTCCTGCAAGAATTCCTTTGTAAGAAAGTCTGGAATAGAGTTGGAGCTCCCTTTAATATAGTCAATATCAAAATAAAAAATAGGCAAAATAGCTTGCCATCTAGAAAATATATGCTTAGAGGCTAAGTTTTGCAAATCTTTTTGCGAAACAAATTTTACATTCTTAGAATCAATCCTTAATAAAAATTTTGACTTAATAAATTAGCTTGAAATTTAGAAATGCATAACACAATTGCTAATTTTTTTAATGGTTGAATAATTTTGTTGTGCATTATTCCAATGCTTAGAAGCAAATACAACAATAAGTTCTCTATCATTTTTCTTTTGCTTTAAAATGCAATCATAATATATGTATAATGCATCTGTTTTAACTATTTTGAATGCAAAAGTATCAAGGAGGAATAGGCATAGGGGTGTGCAAAAATTGAACCGACCGATAAATCGAACCGATAAAAATGTTATTTGTTTATTGCTATTGGGTTAACGATTTTTAATGGTTTCATAAAATGAAATCATTGGGTTATTGGTTCGGTTCAATTTCTTCTTATTGGGTAAACCGATAACCTACTATATATATATATATAATCTTATTTTCTCTTTATTTCTATAAATTAACCGAATAACAATAAACAAATAACATTTTTTCTATAAATTAACAAACTTATAACTGATAACCGAATGAATATGTATATATATAAAATCTTAATTTCTCTTTATTTCTATAAATTAACAAACCTATTCTTTCAATTATACAAACTCTTAAATTCTCTTGACAACATTTAGTTCAAACTTGAAGATTCTTATAAATTAAAAAATATCATGTAGGATTTTTGGTTACAACTAAGATTCAGTTTTTTTCATGTTAGTTACTACTATTTCTATTTTATGAGAATTTTTTTATATCGATAAGGACTAAAAATTGATAAACCAAAAACCGATAAAAAATATCTTACTGATTTGGTTATTGGTTTAGCATATTTAAAAATCAAAAATCAAACTGATATTATATAAAATTGAACCGAACCGATCGATGCACACCCCTAGATAGGTAAGAGAGATCTTTTGCCTTCATTTTGATTTTTTTAACAATATTGGTGTGGATGTTAGTCCACGAAGGAGGAGACTTTTTCGATTTATCATGGAGTGGTTTTAACATATTGTTAAGTCCAGGAGTAAAATTTGCTATATAATTGACATATTCTAAAAACCTTTGAAGTTATGTTTTATCTAAAATTTGATCAGGAAATTTATCAGCAAATTGAATGGATCGTTGAATAAAATTAATAGTACCCTGATAGCTATTATGCCTGAGACATCTAATATTGACTTGGAAAATGCTATACTAAGTTTTGGATAAAACTAAATCATTTTTCTTGATGACATTAAAGAAGACCTTCAAGTGTTTAAAGTGTTGGTCAATACAAAGTGAAAAATATTAAAACATTATTAATATAGACTATTATGAATTTTGTAAAAAGATTAAAAATATCATTCATTATTTTCTGGAATTTTGAAGGGACATTTTTTAAACCAAAGGGTATAACGTTTCACTCATATTGATCATATGGTACTGTAAAGGTGGTTTTATATCGATCTCTTAAATCACTTTTGATTTTTCAGAACCCTAATTTTAGATCAAATTTTGAGAAAATTATGATAGCATAAAGTCATTGGGATAGATATTTTTGTTTGAAATTGGATATCTAATCCACCAAAAAATAGCATTTAAAGACTTATAATTGGTGACCAAACAAGGGACTCCTTTTTTTTATTTTAGAATTTTTATTAACATAAAAACAGCCTAACTCCAGGAGGATTTACTTGGAGAGATGATCTATTTTTTAAGAAGATCATTGATTTTTATTTGACAGTAGATTGTTAGTTCATGATTTATCTGAATGGGTCAGACTATGGTGGGGATAGTTTTTTTTGTCAAAGTCAGATTCGTAAGAAAGCCTGACCATGTGTTTTTTGCGATTCAAAAATATTATGGGTAAATCAACATAAAGTTCTTTTTTGATTTCTGTTTCTAAGGCCTTGATCTTGGATTGAAGAGAAGATTCTTGAAGCTGTTGTTGCGTCATTCGAAATGCTATTTCTTTTTTGAGAAAATTAATTTGAGCCTCTTTGTTCTTTAGAAAAGGACAAAACTTTTCTAATAGGAGGTTTGACAAACGGGAGAAACATTTTTTTTGTCTTTAATAGCTATTCCCTCTTGAGTAACCCTGAATGAGATGAGTGTTTCAATAAAAGGGGTGCCTAGTATTACAAGACTGGTTTTATCATTTACCAGATCAAAGGAGGTAGAGGATCACAAAAACAATTTTTTTTAGGAAATTTTGTATTTCGACATTGAAAAGTTTGTAATTGGTTCCTAGTCTGCTACCATTTACAGCTCTAAGGGCTTCCCTATTTTTTTAAAGTATTTAGAAGGGATGAGTCTCTCTTGGACGCAATTAAGATCGGCACCTATGTCGAACAAGGCAACAATATCTAGAATAAATGTCTTGTCAATGATTAAGGTTATCCGAGTGTGCCATCTCCTAATGAATATCCTTGTAAGATAGTTGAAAAAATCTCCTTGTTTGACTTCATAATGCGTTGGATTAGTGATACTTATCAGTTGAGATTGTTCAGCCTTGGCAGAAAATTTTTGGAGAATAAATCGATCTAAATCTTGCCTAGCTTTTATTTCCCTAACTTCCTCTTTAAGGAGCACTATTTTTGATTAGAGAACTTGAATAGTTGCTACCTTAGGCTTACTTAATGAGAACCTATTCAAAACATCATTGGTCTAGATAGTATTTTTTCTGAGAAAATATATCAGACGAAGATGTGAAAGGCTTATCTAGAGCCTTTTTAAATTGGTCTAGATAGTATTTTTTCTGATTATAATCCTATAAATTACTTATAATTTTCAGGAGTAGTTCATGTTCTTTTGATAGAACATTGATCTCAGGTTGGTCTTCTTGGTCGGGCTGGGAGAACTCTAAGTCATCATTTTGAATTTGGTTAAACTCTTGTTCAAATTCGTCATTAGCACTATCAAAATTTCTACTTTCCTCTAGTAAGATGTGTTGGATCTGGATAAGGATAGAATCATCAAGGTTATGATTTCTAACCTTTTTAGATAATTTGCAACATTTAGCAATATTACCAGATTGTTCACACCGATAACATTTGCCATTATTGGGAGCAGGAAGCATCAATTTTGCTTTTGAACATTGTTTAGGATGAGAAGATTATGGTTTTTTTGAAATACAAGGTTGGTAGTAGAAACCTCCATTTTGAGGTTGGTTTTCTATGAGCCTTCTCTTACAAAGGGGTAGGCTAAATCTTTAAGAAAAGCTCCTTAAATCTCGTCGGGTTTGTGCCGTATCTTTAGCTAGTTGCCTTAGTATCTTATCTTGTTAGATTTTTAGGGTAACTTGCTGGATTAGACTTATGAGCTGAACATAAGTGATCTTCTCATAAGGGATGATATTGCCTAAGTATTAGTGTTGAAGTTTTTATTTGACTATGTCTCGATGAGACTTAGGAAATCCATCAAGAAATTTTTCTTTCCAATATGGGAGATTTTCATTAGGTCTTCTATAGATCCTTATGAGAAAAGAGTCTATATACTACCTAAAATCATAAAACATTTTAAACTTAAGATTGTTAAGTACCTCAGGGGACCTTTTTCTAAAAATATTGGACTTCCTATAAGGATTTTGATAATAGTATAAATTAATGTGTTTGTAGAGCCAGGAATGGTATGGCCATCTTTAAGAATTGATTCTCCTAGTGAGTCAACTCGGACACTTTGAAAGATATTTTTCTTATCTTTCTCGCTAAGATGATGGCTATCCCACCATCCTTTAAGTTGTCCTGTGAATCTAGCAATGAGGACATGGGTAATAAGTTTATCCGAGCAGTTATGAGCAGTTCTATAAGCAATGGCAACCATTTTCATCTGCTGAAGTTTGGACATGATGTTATACTCAGAACAATCATCTATGTTCCATTCATAGATGTTATTGACATTATAGTTTTCTTGCATAACATCAGGTTTCTTCTCGAATGATACGTACGGATGGGTAGCTCAAGAATAATAAAGTTTTTGCGGCTTATGCCTACTAAAAAATTCAATTTTGATAGGGGCTATTTCTAGAGAAATTTCTACCTCCGACTGACTGTTATCTAAACTACTTTTTTAAAGTACCCCAACTGTAGGAGTGAATGTGTTACATGGGGTATAAAGGGCTACATGGTTGAGGGATTTATCAATTTGTATGATTCTTCGTGGAAGATCAGAAAGTTGTGGAAACGCTTTTGGAGTTCTCTAGTAAAGGTTCTAGGAATCACATAAGGTTTGAATAACGAAGTTGAAGAGATGGAGGCCTTTGATAGTTTAGGTGTATTAGATGATTTTAAAGATGATTTTGAAATCATATATTCACTAAGAGCATAAAGATACTTATTTGTATAGTTAATTTGTTCAAATTGATTTTTAATATCTTTGCTGGTAATCAGTTCGTTTTCAGCCTTCCATTTGAAGGGTGAAACAATGACTGAGCTATCAGCATGAGAAATAGTAAAACCTTGTCGTGGAGGAAGTTTAACGATGAAATCTGCCTCGTATATGATTTTTCATACTTTTAAAACATTAATTGATTTTGAAAAAGAAAAATCTAATTGGTGATACTCAGTATAGGCCTCAAACCATTCAATGAAATAAATTTATTTTTGACAGAATTTAAACATTCATAATAAATTTCTTGGGATGCTTTTTATTTTATTCTTTTGGAAATTATCGAAAAATCAAGCACGTTTTAAAATATTTCCAAGTGAATAAAACTCGGTTATAAGTGTCTCTTTATCAATATAAAAATCTTGATTTAAAACCCCTAGCTCTCCACCTAAGGCCGCATAAGTTGGCAATTGGGATTGGTTATCATGGACTCTAGTTAGAGATATTTCCACAAAATATTTTGCCTGTGGTATCCTAAATTTGAAGTTAACATCCTCGATTCTAGAAGGGAATGAAAAAATTGAATTCCTAGCAGTTTGTATTACTGGAAGAATCGATGGGGAGCTAGAGACTCTCTAGCTAAGAGATCTCTGAAAGGAGATAAAAACAGTTCCCATCCTGCAACATCCAGTTTTGAGGTAAGGATACTTGGTTCCAAGAGATTGACTTGGGAAACGATAATTGAGATCGCTAAAGATTTATTTGGAAGAGGATTATTTCTCCTTTATAGCTATTTTTCATAAATTCGGAACCAAAAATAGTTTACATGACCTTATACTAAATTCTATAGATAATTGCTACTAGGAGAGATATGATTTTGGTCCTTTAGTTGGATGTCTTAACATTGAGCGTTAAAGAATCTAATATATTTAGATCCCTTAAGAATATAGTAACATTTGAAAAATAATTAAAATAAATTGAACCATTAAAAAGATTGATTTCGACCATTCCTAGTAAGGAATTATTGAAATCTAAAATTCTAGCATCTCTAAGACAAAGAAGAAATGAAGAGTCTAAACCTTCTCGAGAAGAGGTTTAGCTGCTATTTGAACTAAACCAAAATGAAGGTAATTGTACTTACACCTACCTCTTTCTATAGCCTTGGGGTTAAGAAGCTTGATATCCTAATGGTCTGACTCAAGAGAAATGATTTGTTCAATGGTAGTCACTTGTCAAAGACCGCTATTTGGAAGGAGCCTTATAAATTTGATCTTGGGGATGTCTGGAAATTTTTCAGTCATTGCAAATCAGAGCAACTAATCTCTTCCTTGAGCTTTGAATATGGAGAATTATAGAAAATTGTAGATCATGAAAAGGACGAAGAGTTTTTAGATGGAAAGAGAAGGGATGAAAGAATGCCATAGTAGAATCTGCAAGAAAGTAGTTAGAAAATAACAATAATAAGAACTTAAATGCTTTCTATCCTTGGATCAAGAGACCATTGGATTCCATAAAGAAAACTATTTAAGTATTTAACTCAATACTATATGAGAGAGTTTAATCTGGTAATTAAATTAGTGGAATCTTGTCTCAATCCTATACATGTAAGGTAGATCAATTTATTTTAAAGGTTCTTCAATCGGATAGTCCAAAGGTTATAAATAACCACCTTTAAGTTCACTAAGTCTTCTTTGGCAATCCAGACATTAATGCTTAGGTACATAACCTATAGTGCAGATATAAAAGAACACAATACTATCTTCAATTTGTCCCTTTCATAAAATAAATTTTTCTAAGTTGTATAGATTGGTTCAAGTTTTATCATTTAAATTATAGATAAGACAGTACCATATAATAACAAGTTAGAAACAAGAATAATAAAGGTTATAGGTGTGGAAAACCTAGTCATATTATCAAATATTGCAAATTATCTAAAAATATTAGAAATCTTAACCTTGATGATTTTGTCTTTAGCCAGATCCAACACCTCTTACTAGAGGAAAGTGGAGATTCTGATAGAGCTAATGACGAATTTGAACAAGAGTTTAACCAAATTCAAAATTATGACTTACAGTCCTATTAGTCTAACCAATAAGACCAACTTGAGATCAATGTTCTATCAAAAGAACAAGATCTCTTCCTGGAAATGATAAGTAATTTACAGAATTATGATAAGAAAAAAATACTGTCTGGACTAATTTTAAAAAACTCTAGATAAGCCTTCCACATCTTCGTTTGATATAATTTCTTATCCTCAAATAGAAAATACTTATAATATCACTGATGTTCTGAGTAGGTTCCAATCTAGTAAGACTAAGTTAGTAAATATTCAAGACCTCTGACAGAACTGAGAACGATTACCACACTCTGACCTTGGCTGAGAAAAGTTAAAACTACCTATTTTGGCCCTCTTGTTCTCTCTCTCCCTTTCCTTGCATTTCTCCTTCTCAATCTGCTGAGCATGAACCTTGTGTTTAGATAAGTCCATCTCCTTAATCAATATGGCGGTCCACACTAGCAGCTACACTAGACACAAACTTACTCATTCTAGACCTATTATCTGCCACCATGGTAGGAGCATACCTTGCCTACTGAGTGAACTTAAGCGAGTACTCTTTCACACTCATATTACCCTGATTTAAATTGATGAATTCCTGAACCTTAGCTTCCCTCAATTTTAGTAGAAAAAGCCTGTCTGAAAAGGCCATGGCAAACTCATTCCACTTAATATACCCTGCCTCCATACCTCGGTCCTCCTTCCGCTACTTAAACCAGGTGTGAGCTACATCCTGCAACTGATATGCAATAAACTCTGCACTCTCACTCGAAATTATGCCCATAATATCTGTCACCTTATGAACCATTTAAGAAACTCTTACAGATCCTCTTCAGACTTGGATCTTGAAAACAAAGGGGGATGCATCTGGGTGAAATCCCGAATCCTAACTGTAGCCGTATTTGACACTGGATTGGCTAGGGCAACAACTTGCTGGTTATTCTGAGCAGCTACTTAATGGACTAAGGTAGGGAAAGTAGCCCTGAATTTGGCGTGAGAGAAATGCTCATGCAGAGAATCTTCTTGAACAGGCGGTGGCGCGGGCTGATCCCCATTCCTTCTTTTGTTGTTTCTTTTGGGAGAAATTTTCTTTAAACGGAACAAAGGATGAGTTAGAAAAAGAATTTAAATAGATCATCATGTTCTTTCACACGACATGAAAATTTAAGGAATGGAATCTTTCGTAAAACATCTCATAGCCTCTTGTCCATAAGTGTGGCGCACTTTACACTCATACACAAGACTATACTCAACATAACTTTTAGACTCCCCAGGATACGCTAAAACCTTTGGCTGTGATACCAAGTTTTATCATGATCCTAGGCTACCCTCTAGTCACGACAATGGTGCTTACGGTCAAAAGTGACCACTAGCTAATCCATGAGCTGGTACCTGCCGCGAGCGCTGAATAAAATAGTAATAAAAAAACATATGCGGAAGATACTCTGATAAAATAATGTAAATCTGGAAAACTGAAATACGAAATACTGAAATGTCTAAAACCACAGATAAAACTAAAAATAACTGACTGACTATTTAGCTGTTTATCTGATTTATCTAAAAGCCTCTAAATTTGTCTAAGGAGTTGATGGGACAAACCCCCAACAAACTCCGACCCAACGAACATAAGAAAATACTAGAGTATCTGAAATAAGCAAATCATGTACTCAATGGATGATGACTCACCACTACTGCTACTGGATGTCGCTGACCTGTCTAAGAGTGGTCGGAAAACTGAGAGTCTGAACCTATGTTATAAGACAACATAGCACAAAGAAAAGTATGCGATCAGTACTTTAAATGTACTAGTATATGAGATGAAGACTGGATGAGATACATGGCAATAAATGAACATAAATGCATGACCATATAACATTTGTGAATGCAAGACCAAGTATAAATATTTTTTTGAAATAATTTGTAAACTGAATAACTGAAATCTATATAACTGAATAACTGAGGTTATGTACACTTGGTCAAGCAAACATGAACTAAAATATACTGAGACTGTAGGAGGTATCATCTAATCGACATGCCCCAATCTGAGCAAATCGGTGACCAACCTGTGACCCTATTTGGAAGGATGTCAATACCGTGCCACGGGTTCTAACACTGGGTATGTGGATCCACTAATCTAATGTTCCGAAGGACTAGGAAGTCAGTCCTAAATTAACGGGTGACCCCGAGAGAGTTTCAGTCCTAAACTGGCGGGTGACATCTCATAATCCTACGTTGGCTACGTAGCTCTAGAACTTAGGGACTCTACTAAGAACCCAGTCCTAACTGGCGGGTAACCACCCTTACCTAGGTTCACTCAGTGCTAAATCCTACTCCCAACTGAAATAACACTGGAACTGAACTGAGCTAAATTAGATACAACTGATCATACAACTGACATTGCTCATCATGGTTTGATCATAACAACTGACTGAATGATAATACTTATGATTCAACTGATATAATTTCTAAGACACTGAAAAAGTGTAAAACAATTAGGTATCGAGTGTTCATAACCCACCAACACTAAATCATTATAAAATACAATACAAACTTGAAATACTGTAGCATGAAATCACATTTCAAAGAACCAAAACATGGACATTTCATAAAACCTATAGTAATCATAAACTAGGACATAGGAATGCTTTAACATTAGGAGAACAACATGATTACATGGTTAAATTCATAACTTGAGGGTTAATCCCGAAATCAATGGATCATGACATTGGAATTACAACACTTGAAGCATGATATGACTCATTCTACTTGAAAACACTTATAACCATAATTTGAAATTGAATTAACAAGAGATTCATGGATTTATTTCATCAAGAACAGGTATAAAGTCATAGTTTAAACCCAAAAAGGATTTTGGACTCCATGGGTGAACCCATGGATGAACATACCACATACCTCACTAGATGAATTCTTGAAGATTCCTTGAGAATTTCTTGAATTTGAAGCTTGAGTTCCTTGATTTCTTGTGAAAGAAGCTTGAGTTCCTTGATTTCTTATGAAAGAGTTAGGATTTGTTCTTAGGAAGAAAGAGGGTTTTTTGTGAGTAAAAGGGCAAATAATGCACCTTGGGAGTCCCAAATTTGTGTTATGGACGAGTTGGGTGAAGGGAATTGACCCAAATACCCTTAAAATGTCAATATCAAAGCTGGACGAAATAGGGAGGGGAGACGTGGGCCTTATAGTGATAGACTAGGCCAGGCGGGGCCCATTTTAGAGCGGTGGACTAGAGGGGGCAACACTCGCCTTACCCCAGCAATTAGAAGGGGCGGCACCCGCCTATCCTGCTGGTGCTACTATTTTGGTTTTCCAAACTCGCCCCTACGCTCGTTTGAAAATTCCAAAATTCACCCGAGCATACTTTGAACACCCCCGATCATGAATCAACTGAAAAATCAACGTCCTGAGATCGGGATGGTTAAAATTAGAGTCATTGAAGTTTAGGAGTCTTGCAAATGACTAAGTCCTCAACACTTAGTGAAAATTTTCAAGGCTTGGACCCCTTAACATGCCACTTTGAGCTGAATTGAGCTAAGATTAATACATGGTATTACATTATGCTGCCACAATTTTCTCAAAATTTGATCTAAGATCATAATTTTGACAAATTCAAATTTATCCAGGAGATCGATATAAAACCACTTTTACAGTACTGTTTGGGCCATATGAGTGGAACATAATGCCCTTTGGCTTGAAAAATGCCCCTTTATAATTTCAGAACATAATGAATGATATTTTTAATCCCTTTTCAAAATTCATAATAATCCATATTATTGATGTTTTAGTATTTTCCACTAGTATTGACCAACACTTTAAACACTTGAAGGTTTTCTTCAATGTTATAATGAAAAATGATTTAGTTTTGTCGAAGACTGTATAGCCATTTCTAGGTCGATATTAGATTTCTTGGGCATAATATCTATCAGGGTACTATTATTCCTATTCAACGACCCATTCAATTTGTTGATAAATTTTTTGATCAAATTCTAGATAAAACACAACTTCAAAGACTCTAAGATGTGCCTATTATATAGCAGATTTTTTTCTTAGAATTAGCAATCTGTTTAAACCACTCCATGATAGGTTGAAAAAGCATCCTCCTTCGTGTACTAACATCCACACCAATGTTGTTAAAGAAATCAAATTGAAGGCAAAAGATCTCCCCTGTCTATCCCCACTTTACCCCTCTACATTCAAAATAGTTGAAACAGATACATCAGATATAGGTTATGGTGGAATTTTCAAGTAAAAGAAAAATGATAAAGAAAATATTATTGCATTTACTTCTAAGCATTGAAATAAAACACAACAAAACTATCCAACCATTAAAAAAGAAATTTTAGCAATTGTGTTATGCATTTATAAATTTCAAGCTGATTTATTAAATCAAAATTTTTCCTTAAGAATTTATTGTAAGGCTGCAAAATCTGTTTTACAAAAATAGTGCAAAACCTAGCCTCTAAGAATATATTTTCTAGATGAAAAGCTTTTTATCTATTTTTGATTTTGATATTGAATATATTAAAGGAAGCTCCAACTCTATCCCAGACTTTTTTAAAAGGAAATTCTTGCAAGGAAGATAAAATGACCAGAAAAAAGAAAAGAGATACTAATGCACTGATCACGCTTAACTTACTCCATCATAAATGTAAGGTGATCGTTGTCAAATTTAATAAACCAACTTTGAGTCGGGGTCGAATCCAAGAGGAACAATATGAATGGTGATCGAATAAGTTCAAAATAAAAGAAGCTTGCTAAATTCAAACCTAAGATACAAGTATTTGGGGGATTTTGAATCAAACTTGTTCAAATAAAAGAAATCTATAACATTAAATTAAGAGCAAACAACATATGAATAAAACCAAATGAGAATATTCTTGGGGGTATGCTTTCCTAGGGTTAATTAGTGTATGGGTACATGAAAGTAAGTTCCAACGTTACTTAATGGATATATGGCTAGGCTAGGTTAGGGGTTTTAGTGTTAGTCTTTGAACAAAATACCTAAATTCACCTATGGATTCTTTCAATCAACCCAAAACCTAAATTAATTATCCCCATTTTTAGGAAGATGCTCAAGACATAGCATATTCACATACCCTCCTTATTTCTAAGATAGTGTTAAGGAATAAGCTAAGATCAATTTTATTGTTCACAAATACCTATCACCCATATCCTTCTTTCAAGGATGATGTGGGATTTAAAGAGGTACCCAAGTCTCTCTTTCAAGGATGATATGGGTTTAGGGAAATTGGGGATTTCACCCACAACTTCCATTCAACAACCAAGAATTTGTGAAACCCATTAACATTGACTAAGAATTGAAACTAACAACCAATACCCATACACAATTTCACCCTATTCTAACATAATCACAAGACAAAAATTTAGTTATGTATGGATTTAAGGAGAAGAGGAAGATTACCCATACTTGCATTCAATTCTTCCATTTAAACTTAAATAGAGTCAACCCAAGCTTCACTTTCAATCTTTAACTAAATTCTCAATTGGAGTTTTCACATACAATTGTCTATCCTCAATGTCAAAACTAAAAGTTAGAATCAAGGTATATGTTTAAGCTGATGAAAATGAGGTAAAAGTCCCTATTTAAGCCCCAATTCTACATTTGTTAATTATTACGAAAATGCCACATTGCTCTTGTCTCTTTAAGTAAATTATAATTTTGCCCTTGAAATTATCCCGCCATATCGCGATCGCCATATCTTAACTAAGATTGTGATGCTCGTGATTGCCATTGATTGACTTGACTGTGATCGCGATCACGACCCTCAGGCTGCGATCGTGGTAAGTGAGGGTCGATTTTTGGGCTTGCATTTCAACTTTTGTTATTTTTGCTCACATTTCTTCTCCTTCACCTACTCCTCAGCTTATTTTTATCAAGTTTCCTTGCTCATTTTTTCATTTCAACTTCTACCTACACAAAAGAGAATCAAGTAAGAAGTTTATGAAAAATTAATGAAAAAACACAACAATTTAGGCTTAAAAGGTGCTAGAAAGTTGGTAAATTCACCACTCATCAATACCCCCAAACTTAAACTATTGCTTGTCTTCAAGCAACTAAGAAAAATTCATTGAGATAGGGTATTCAACTCAAATTCACCCAAAAGAAAGTTATACTAAAGGAATAAGCTAACAAAGCTCTACACAGACTTTCATAATATGTCGGGCAACAAGTGAACCAAAATTTTTCAATAAGCACATCTTTATGAAGCAAGGATGCAAGTTTGTATCAAAAAAACCTTTTAAATCAACAAAGCATCTTGAGAGGAGACACAAAATCTTCAAAGATTGTCTTAATTTGCACAATGCAACTTACCTCACTCATTTATCCAAACCGATAGTAAGACTTTACCCTCTATCCAAAAGTATCGATGCCTCTCACAAGCAAGAGTTAGCTCCACTACATATAAGACATTGAAATCTCTAAAGGAGCTCAAATAATGAAGCAATTCACACTCACTCTCGCAAAGAAATTCAAGCACAACGCGTAAAACCATAAGCTTTCCCTTAGTATTTTTCGCCACTAATGTAGACTTACCTAGTTTGGAATCACCAAGGTTATGCGGGTCAAGATGAAGGTTAAGGTACGGGAAGGAATCCATATGGATCAAGTGACTAAAAGATCTCCTTTAATGCAATCACTTAACCCTTTCTACCCCAAAATTTCAAACTATCCACCTTATTCTTCTTTAAATTATTTCCCACATTTCCCAAACTTTTTGATTAGCATTTACCAAACAGTTCAAAGCCACCATTTTCTTTAAATTTTTTTCAAGAGATTTTCAAACTGTAAGTTCTTATTACCCCCCCCCCCCCTCCTTGTTACATTTCTCATCAAATTCTAAGGACTAACCTATACAACTATACCATCAAGTATGTCTCTTGTCTCTTAAGCACATGAATTGACCACCTTACAAACACCTTTATTGGCTCATCTTAGCACATCACATTCATCCCCTAGACTTGGGGTTTGAACCACCCTTACATTATTCTTCCAACTACACAACCCCCCCAAACTTAGGCTTTTGCTTATATTTTATTTCTTTAAATCATGCGATGCATCAAATGAGGTTAAGTACCAAAAGAGATATTTAAAAAGGGATTAGGTGTTTAAGCAAGGTTATCATTACAAAAAGAAAGAGAAATGGGTCAAAAGGATCAAATGGGTTAACTAGGGAAAAATGTTAACGTGGGAATTTTACTATATGACGGGTCAAAAATGGCCTCAGGTCATCCTCCAAACCAAGCTTGTCTAGGGTTTCACTTTGAACACACTCGGGGAAAGTTCTCGACTACACTTATGTACAAGAATTATTCAAAAATATCATGACACATAGCATCCTACTCATAGAGTAAAAAGTTAGTCTCCCAACCGATTTGAACAATTTGAGCTTAATAAGTTATTCCGAGTCAAGGACCCATCCTTTTAAAGAGAGAGCCAAAATTAAATTTAATGGGCTCACTCAAAAGAGAGCTTAAAAACAACCTTGATCTTTTTCACAAACAAAACTATATTTTTTTTTTCAAAATCATTTCATTTCTTGCCAATGACATTTTGAAAGAATTTTTGAACTTTTGCCTCTTCCTAAACAATTAAAGAGAAACTTAGGTGAATGCAATGCAACATTATCACTACACTTCATGGGATTCTTTCCTCACAACTTTACATATTGTTCATTTATCTCATAAAACACTTATGGCACCAATAGAAATACAACCGACCCTATACCCTTGATAATGACATCACCTAATCTATCATAGTTCAAGGCAAACATTCATGTCTCTCGAGTTACTTAGACTTCACCCGGGGAAGACTTCACCCGGGGATGCTATGATAAGCACATTAATCGATCAGACCATGGACACAATATTCATCAATAATTTCAACCAAAATCCACCGGTTATCCAACATTGAAGACCAATTGGCCTGAAAGCTATGCTCCAAAAATAATCACATAACACCCCAAGAAAGTTCACATTAACCTTTACAAACATATAAAGTATTCCTCTCTTATCGACATTTTAACAAATACATGGTCACATAAAAGGTAAGAGCTTGAAAAATAGAATAACAACACATGTGAAAAAGCTCAATGCAACAATTCATCACCAAACACACCATTTGTAATCATAATAACCCAATTAAATCATCCACCACTCAATTAAGCAAACAAACCTCAAGTAGGTATTTATCAAACATATAGTGTGCACTAGTGTATGGAAGCAAGAGATTGCAATTGAGCATGTAAAACAAGGCACACATTTAAAAATTTTCATCCCAACAACTACTTTATACCAAATTAAGCTCAAATGAATTAAATTCAAACCAAAAGAAACCATGGAATGTGATCATCATTTGTATTTTTAAAGAGAATTTCACAGGAGATCATACCTTGTAAGCTTACTTAAGAGAGGAAAAATGATAAACTGAAAGTCCAATATACTTATACGGGGTTTTGATTCTTGAAACACCCTTTCCAACTTATGCTATCACCTGCAAACACCCCAAAAACAAGCTAAAAATTGAATAAAAAACATTAGAAAACATCAAGAAAATTTCCTTGGGTTGCCTCCCAAGAAGTGCCTTAGTTAAAGTCGCGACACATCTTTTGACTATCATTTATGTCTCCATTTAGAAAATTTGAATCTTTTACCCAACTTTTGATCAACACATCTGATAACGCTCAATCTACAGCTCACGTGGGAGTGTAAAGCGGTCGTTAGCAAATATAGAACCCAACCTGGGTTGGGTGTCGATCCCACAGGGAATAGCTTGGCCAACAAGTAAGCAAAATTAATAGACTTTTGGTGCAAGTCTCGTAAGAAGGGGGGATTGTAATAAGTAACAAAAGTAATGAAATAAAAGCTGAAAATAACAAAGTAAAAAGAGAAAGATTGTCACGTTGGTTGTGAAACAATGAGAATTGAGGCGTTGGGGTTATGTTCACCTTCTGAGGTATACGTCTCTATTGGCTATGAGTGTGTAGAGTCTTGACATGCAATTGCTTATAGAGAATTGTAGTCGATGGTAAATCTAAGCGTCTCTCGACCTAAACAAGGACTATTTCACTTTAACTCTCTCGAGCTTAAAGCGTGACTAACGGTACGAATTCTCCAAGAGGTTAGTCCAGGTACGGCACTAGCTTTTTAATAGGAAAGGGTGTCCTACTACCTTGACATTATCTCTTTTCCAGACAAATAACCTTTCTCTCGAACAAGTTAAATGTTAGCCTGGCGTTGGTCTATGCGTCTTCTTTTCTAGACAAATAACCTTTCTCTCGAACAAGTTAAATGTTAGAATGACGTGTTCTTGTGTTTGAACCGCAAAGAATGTAGATTTAAGATGAAGAGAATAATGATATAAGCAATATACTTGTCTTGAACTCACAAACTCATAGCTGTAGATAGTAACTCATTCGGCTTCCATAACCCCAACTAAGAGGTTTAGTTGCCCATGAATGCGAAGGATATCACGTTTTGCATGGTGGATGGCGTGTAAAAGAGGTGTTAGGCGTGTGGTTTTGGTGATTCCGTAGCAAGTAACGATTCTCTTGTTGTGGAATTTAAGAGTTGAATGTTTGTGGTGGAAGATGAGAGGGATGGAAGAAAATTAATTGTTGAAGAATGAATTTCTTGAATGAAGGGAGGAGTTGCCTCCACTAAGGGAGGACTTGATTAAAATCTCTAGCATGATAGGGTATTTATAATACTCCTATCCTACTCCTACTATGCTAATGAAATAAATAACCAAATCCTACTAAACTAAGGAAATACTTAACCCATTTGTACTAGGTTAATGTAACATTCTCCTAATCCAAATAAACTAATGAAATACATAACCCAATTGTACTAGGTTAATGTATCATTGTCAAAATCCAGCTTTGTGTCTGTAAGTCCCCAAAGTCTTCAGAAATGCTGTTTTAGTCCTGGACAGATTTTCCATGCAGTCCCCAAAGTATTCAGAAATGCTGTTTTAGCCCGGGACAGATTTTCCATGCAGCAGATTTGGTCCTTTAGGCGTCCAGCTCCTTTCTACTTCGTTTGTGAGCTTTCTTTTGCGTCAAGTAAGCCATAAAATGCTGTATTTTGCATCATTTATACCTGAAACTTTCCTAATCATGTTTGTTAGCTCATTTACAGGAAAAAGGACTAAAAGTGCATGAAATAGATAATTAGTTCTCAAAACTAGGCTAAAATATGGGCAAAATATATTGATATAGGCACGTAAATTCGCCTATCATCAACACCCCACACTTAGAGCTTTGTTTGTCCTCGAACAACATATCATGTCCTTCTAACATCAACTTAAGGTTTTTACAGAAACAACACAAAACATTCTTCAAGACAAGCACAACAATTATCAACGAAGAGTAGCTTTCCGATTATAAGTAGAAACAATTTAACCTCAAGCATAGACTCGTGATGGTGATCAACTCGCATGCAAACGTTAAGGTACATAGAATCATATACAACTATCCAAAACTCATCAACCATGTGTGTCTCACAATATAGTACCCATAATCACTCACAAATATAGCATATTTTTCAAACATGGGTATCAAAGTGTCCTTGCACTCACTCTCACAAAGAATTCATATGTAGCAACTAATGACCATAAGCTTGCCTTTAATGTAGTACTCTACTAAATGTCGGAATGTTAAGATTAGGATCAAGTAGGTCTTTAGATGGTTGTAATGTAGGCTAAGGGACGGGTAGGACTATTTTGGCCAAGAATAGTGACTAGGTTCCTAAGCACTTTACTACATCACTTTGTATCTATGACACTTTTTTCTTTCAACCTTTCTTTATTTTATTCTTCCACCCTTGTTCTCATCTTTTGTTTTTCAATTTTAAGCACAACTCACTTTTCAGCTTTCTTTTCCTTTTTCTTTTCATACTTCTTATGATAGCACTTTCTTTTTCATAACACATTCAAGCACCATTACAATTTAAAGCATCATACTTACCCAATTTCCTCTTATGTTGTCACATGACTTTTTCACTTTAAAGCACTTAGGAATTTGGATCAAATTACGGTCTTGAAAAAAAATGGATTAGGCTTACATACAAGGTTGTCAAAGAAATAGGCTAAAGGCTCAAAAGGGTTTAACTAGGATGATTTACATGGGTAGGAAAAATGGTAAACATGTATAGGTTGCCAAAGAAATGCCTAAATCATATCCTAAACTTACATTCCTTATTTTCGCTTTGCATACATTCGAGGCAAGTTCTAGCATCAGCCACATACATAGAATATACTATTACCTCACACACACAAGGCACATGGTCGACTTGATTGGTAGTAATATAGACTCTCGACCCAACAAGTGAAGGAATTGAATCACACACTATCACATAATGAGTCACAACTAGAGCCTAAATGTCTCAATAGTCACAATTGTAGCACATACTCTTGTTCTTATCTCATGCTGCCTATCCAAATAATTTCATGCGAAGCTAGAGAAAAAAAAAAGTTTTACTACTAAAAAAAACACAACGAAACAAAAATGAAACAAAAGCAAACAAACATAGATGCGAATAGAGAAGTATAGCATGCAATACCACCACCCCACACTTAGTCGGGACACTGTCCTCAGTGGAAAATAAATACGAGGAACCTGGTTGGTCGGACTTATCCTCTATGACTGGGGTCATACCCCTTGCATTGGAATCATCGTCAGAGTCATCATCCTCAGAAGTTTCTCATAAGTATCCCACTTAATTCCAAGCGTGAGTCGGGGTATTTGCTGCGAGGAGGGTTCTCCTTGGTCCTTGCAACTTCTCTTTTTGCCCTTTTGGGAGGTGGTAGCCTTCTCCTTGCCTTGTCTCGCTTTAGGTGCCATTGTACCTGAGACTAGAAATAGTGTTAGTTGCAGCACAATCTCACTTGATACAATCTATAAGCAAGTACTAGGGGTACCACCCCACACTTAGTTTTGTTGCACAAATCAGCGAGGTAAACGTAGTCGATTTACTCAGATTTCGTCGACATACGTTTTAGGATTGTATTCCAACAAGAAAATCAGCATTGTATCACTTATTTGCAGCCATTGGACTACTTTCATGGTAGCTATAGCAACACTACGACATAGGGGTTACCACATGGAATCGTTATTCTTACAACAAGCACAACCTCCTAAGTCGATAGGTACTATAATCTTATCCCGATGGCCGGGATAGTCTAACATGTAAGCATCCAAACAACACTCTTAAGCAATATTCATAGCCATATCTATTCAGCAAATATCATAACAATGCCATTGAAACAAAATTCAAGTCGGAAACAAGTCAAGAATTCCATACTTATACATTCACTCACACGATTTTGCAACAATTATCCAATCACATGAACATCACCACCAATCTCTCATGATTTAGCAAATTATACTAAGCATAGTAACGTAGTACTTACGATAAATAGATGAAGAATAAGAGAGCACTTACTTGCTTGAAGATTGTGGAGAAGTTTGTTGTGGATTGGAAGAACAAAGGAAGAAAATTTTGAGAAGATTTGGAAGGTTATGTGGCGCCTTTAGGGTGTTTTCTAATGTGGTTGTGTTGTAAAACTATGTCCCCTTTATATAGGAAGAGTATGGGTCGGGTTATGACCCATTTACAATCGGATTTGGGGACAAAATCACCCTATATGCGGCGCATATCCCTCGGCATAACACATGTATATGCGGCGCATTGTCCATGGCATAATGGGACATATGCGCCGCACATGGTATGGCATATCTAGGCATATGCGGCGCATATGGTATGGCATTTGGTCTCAGTATCTCAAATGCCATAGCATAGGCGGCGCATAGTCAAAAGCACACCTAGGAATAGGCGGCGCATAGTGTATTGCACACTAGATTCCGAGTCCTTAGGCGATAGAATAGGTTGTGCATCGTTCGTGGCCTATTTTTACCAAGGCCTAGCCTTCCTCGAAGCCTATTATGACGTGAGAAAGGCTCACTTCATAGCCTTATGCATCACCATTCCTAACTTACCGACTTTACCATACAATGCGACCAAATCGTCAATTGAAATCAATCTCCTCGTTGCATACTTCTTGCACCTATTTTTGCTCAAAACCAAATGAAAATGATTAGTACGATGGGTTGCCTCCCATCTAGCGCCTTATTTATTGTCGTGGCTCGACATAGTTATCTCGAGTACTTAGACTTCGTCGAGGTAAGTGTTGGATCGTTTTCTGAAAGGATTTAGACGACAATGAGGCTTACCTGTGGTCATGCGATCTTTTTCGAGCTGGCTCATACGTTTCTCCGGAGAGTCACCAATTATATCATCAATAGTCCAACCCATAGCTCTCTTGTATCTCCTCAGAGCAGAGATGAGAGCTTCTACGTGCTGTTCACTTAAATCATCTGCTCTCTCTGGAAGTATATTTCTACTTTTCAAGAACACATACCTTAGATAATCGGGGAGCTCTTGCGATTCTAGCATTGGTGGCTCGTCAAAGTGAGTCTTCGCTGTTGGTTGATTCTTGAGATCACAATCCGGTTTCTTAGGAGTATAAGACTCTATTTCTGTTAGATCACCCATAAGTTCTTCATAATCTTCATTATCCTCATGCTCAACATTCAGTGGCGCAGCAGACAATGGCTCAACAGTAGGTTGTTTCTCTATAGATAATGCTTTCATATCCTCATAATGAACATCAGCTACAGATGACTCATTCATATCGCTGGGCTGCTTCATTGTTTTGCATATATCAAACCGTACAACTTCGTCAACCACTTTCTTGCCTTTTGCTGAAGTTTCCAGCGCCTTACCACTTCTGGTAGTCATGGCCATGCATGACCCATCATTCCTTGGGTTTTGCACAGCATCGCTAGGTAAGGTGCCGGCTTTTCTTTGGTTGAGTGCTGCTGAAAGTTGACTGAATTGCTGCTCTAGTTGTCTTATTGCAATGGAATGTGAGTTAACCAACTGATTCATTGAAGACAAATCATTCTTCACCTCGGTTACGCCCATATTGGTTGCCTCTACTCCTTTCAGCAGCTTGGCCATCATATCTTCCATAGACATCTTTTCAGAACCAGACGCCTCAGCCTCATAATTTCTAGGAGGAATATACACACCACTCCTGTCTGAATTATTCTTCCAACTACCATGATCACGGTCCTTGTATCCAGATTCATTATAATAGTTCCGACCTTGGTTTCCTTGGGCATTGCCTCGGAAACCCCCTTGATTGTTCAAGTAGTTGGCTTCTTCCTTAGAATCAGATTCATCTCTTCTACGTGGTCTAACGGCCTTAACTTTTTCGGTCTTCCCTGATAATAGATGCTTGGTAAGAAGATCCATTTGCGTCTTCATGTGAGCCATATCTTGATCGCGATCTTTTTGTCTTCGCCTCTGCTCTGCAGTCATGCCAAAAGATAAAGTGGGGCTTGTTACCTCAGAATCCCTAGTATGCCAAGCTCTACTTTGCTTCGTCATCCGATCTAGCATATTGCTTGCTTGCACAAAGGTGAGGTCCATAAATGATCCACCTGCTGCATTATCAACCACTGGCTTAGTCACCGAATTCAAAGCTCTGTATAATATCTCCATCAAGTGGACATTGGTCATATGATGGTTTGGGCATCTTGCTAGCTTTGTCTTGAACCTCTCCCATGTTTCGTGAAGAGCTTCAGAGGGAAGCTGACGAAAGTTGCTGATTTCATCTCTCAATTGTGCTTTTTTTGATGGCAGAAAGAATCTTTCTAGGAAAGCGTCTTTCAATTGCCTCCAATGAGTAATAGAATCAGGAGTCAGCCCATTCAACCACATAGTTGCCTCCCCAGACAGAGACAATGGAAATAGACGTAATCGAATTGCATTCTGTCCAACTCCAGGATTGTCGAATGACTTGCATGTAGAAATAAAGTTGATCAGATGCATGTTCGGATCATCGCCTGCTAGTCCACCAAATAATCCCTTGAGTTGCAAAAGCTGAATCATGGCGCTAGTGATATTAAACTTTGCTCCGGGTGCTAATGGCGGAAGAATAATAGCTCCGATGGCACCAGGTCCGTCTAGATCGTCCTCTTCGTCATCAAAAGGAATTTGCATAACTCGGCAATCAGGCCTCAATCGCGCTTGACGATCTCTCCTCTGTAAGGGTGCCGCCATCTCAGCAGTATGTCGTGGGTTTAGTAGCTCTTCATCGCCCAGATCCTCATCGTCAGGATTTGTTGCTCGCCTACGGTTATCAATATTTTGTTGATGCACTTGAGCAGCCATTCTTTCAATTTCACGTTGTGCCTCCATTGATGCACTGAATAAACCTAAAAAAAACAAAAACAACAACTAAAAGTAAAAGTACGAGAATCTTTGACCAAAGGGTCTAGTAATTATCACGAACTTGATTGACACTCGTATTCCCCGGCAACGGCGCCAATTTTTGATAACGCTCAATCTACAGCTCACGTGGGAGTGTAAAGCGGTCGTTAGCAAATATAGAACCCAACCTGGGTTGGGTGTCGATCCCACAGGGAATAGCTTGGCCAACAAGTAAGCAAAATTAATAGACTTTTGGTGCAAGTCTCGTAAGAAGGGGGGATTGTAATAAGTAACAAAAGTAATGAAATAAAAGCTGAAAATAACAAAGTAAAAAGAGAAAGATTGTCACGTTGGTTGTGAAACAATGAGAATTGAGGCGTTGGGGTTATGTTCACCTTCTGAGGTATACGTCTCTATTGGCTATGAGTGTGTAGAGTCTTGACATGCAATTGCTTATAGAGAATTGTAGTCGATGGTAAATCCAAGCGTCTCTCGACCTAAACAAGGACTATTTCACTTTAACTCTCTCGAGCTTAAAGCGTGACTAACGGTACGAATTCTCCAAGAGGTTAGTCCAGGTACGGCACTAGCTTTTTAATAGGAAAGGGTGTCCTACTACCTTGACATTATCTCTTTTCCAGACAAATAACCTTTCTCTCGAACAAGTTAAATGTTAGCCTGGCGTTGGTCTATGCGTCTTCTTTTCTAGACAAATAACCTTTCTCTCGAACAAGTTAAATGTTAGAATGGCGTGTTCTTGTGTTTGAACCGCAAAGAATGTAGGTTTAAGATGAAGAGAATAATGATATAAGCAATATACTTGTCTTGAACTCACAAACTCATAGCTGTAGATAGTAACTCATTCGGCTTCCATAACCCCAACTAAGAGGTTTAGTTGCCCATGAATGCGAAGGATATCACGTTTTGCATGGTGGATGGCGTGTAAAAGAGGTGTTAGGCGTGTGGTTTTGGTGATTCCGTAGCAAGTAACGATTCTCTTGTTGTGGAATTTAAGAGTTGAATGTTTGTGGTGGAAGATGAGAGGGATGGAAGAAAATTAATTGTTGAAGAATGAATTTCTTGAATGAAGGGAGGAGTTGCCTCCACTAAGGGAGGACTTGATTAAAATCTCTAGCATGATAGGGTATTTATAATACTCCTATCCTACTCCTACTATGCTAATGAAATAAATAACCAAATCCTACTAAACTAAGGAAATACTTAACCCATTTGTACTAGGTTAATGTAACATTCTCCTAATCCAAATAAACTAATGAAATACATAACCCAATTGTACTAGGTTAATGTATCATTGTCAAAATCCAGCTTTGTGTCTGTAAGTCCCCAAAGTCTTCAGAAATGCTGTTTTAGTCCTGGACAGATTTTCCATGCAGTCCCCAAAGTATTCAGAAATGCTGTTTTAGCCCGGGACAGATTTTCCATGCAGCAGATTTGGTCCTTTAGGCGTCCAGCTCCTTTCTACTTCGTTTGTGAGCTTTCTTTTGCGTCAAGTAAGCCATAAAATGCTGTATTTTGCATCATTTATACCTGAAACTTTCCTAATCATGTTTGTTAGCTCATTTACAGGAAAAAGGACTAAAAGTGCATGAAATAGATAATTAGTTCTCAAAACTAGGCTAAAATATGGGCAAAATATATTGATATAGGCACGTAAATTCGCCTATCATCAACATCTTCGAGGTACTTTGGGTAAAAGTAAGGTCACAACGATACATACTTTATCTCACCACTTTGAAGACTTGAACCTTTTACCCAACTTCACATCAAACTTCTGAATAGGCTCATTGGGTATTGGTGAGAACATCAAAAAATCACTTGTCAAACATTGGATTTTTAACTTATAGGTCTTTAAGTGTGGGATGTCATTTCACCTTTTTGTAACGAAAAACACCAAAATATAAGAATATTGCTCCTTATCTCCAACGTTCATCATTTGCTTGGGTCGTTCGACTTTTATCACATCCACTAAGCATAATATCAAAAAGCAGTTGGAATGAGGCCGTCTTCCTAATTTTTGAGTTGTATTCTTCTTGACATTCTCACATCAAAATGAACTAGAGCTTTTTCAAAGGATTTTCTTAGCTTTTTCTTTCAATTCTAGCATTGGTTTTTCAATTTTGGCATCCTTCATTATTTTTGTTCAGTTGGTTGGTAAATCACCAATAATTCTTCCATATCAAGTGCACCATCAACCACATGGCTTGATACCTTTTCCTTATCAACCTCATTTTGAAGATTAGGCATATACATGGCACTTGAAAGATAGAACTCCTCACCTACTTCTTATTTTCGCTCTCCATTCCAAATGCCACCATAGATTGATGCAAGTGATGCACGTCCTCCTCTATTGTAGTAACCCGATCCAAGAGAGTTAGAAGCATTACTTCAATACCACTGTATAGAATACGTCGTTCTTCATTTATAACATCTTGAGACCTATCAAACTCATAAAAAACTAGTATTTTTGTTAGCATAACCAGGGGAGAGGGCATTTGGACTATCACTCCAATATCTATCCCAACCACCACATAAAGAACAATCATACTCCTAATAGGATCGAGATGGTGCACACACCTCTTTCCGGGGAGCATATTTACAATTTTACCAAAAGTGGGTTCCACCATAATATGGACAAGGATCATCAAGATAAGACTTGCAACCACCAAACTTATATTTATTCCAAGATGCCCTAGTAACAAGTAAACAAAAACAAAAATCTACCTAATACAAGAAACAAAAGAAAATCACAAATAAATATTTACAAGTTTGAATCCAAGCAAGTAATCTTAAATTCAAACAAACTCAATACGCTAAATTATTCCCTGGCAATGATGCCATTTTGATCACGCTCAACTTACTCCATAATAAATGGGTAAGGCGACCATTCTCAAATATAATAACTCAATTTTGAGTCGGGATTGAATCCACGAGGAACAATGTGAATGGTGATCGAGTAAGTTCAAAATAAAAAAAACCTACTAAATTCAAACCTAAGATACAAGTATTTGTTTTTTTTGAATCAAACTTGTTTAAATAAAAGAAATCTATAACACTAAATTGAGAGCAAACAATGTATGTATAAAACCAAATGAGAAGATTCGTGGGGTTATGATTTCCTAGGGGTAATTAGTGTATAGATACATGAAAGTAAGTTCCAACGTTAGTTAATGGATATATGGGTAGGATAGGTTAGGGATTTTAGTGTTAGTCTTTCAACAAAATACCAAAATTTCACCCATGGATTCTTTTGAATACCTCATGGGTGTGGCAAAACAATCAACCCAAAACCTCAATTAAGTATCCCCATTTCTAGGATGATGCTCAAGACATAGCATATTCATATACCATGTTTATTTCTAAGACAATGTTAAGGAATAAGCTAAGATCAATTTTATTGTTCACAAAAACCTATCAACCACATCCCTCTTTTAAGGATGATGTGGGATCTAAAGAGGTACCCAAATCCCTCTTTCAAGGATGATATGGGTTTAGGAAAATTGGGACTTTCACCCACAACTTCCAATTCAACAACAATGCATTTGTGAAATCCATTAACATTGACTAAGAATTGAAACTAGCAATTAATATCCATACACAATTGCACCATATTCTAACATAACCCAAAGATAAAAATTTAGCTATGCATGGATTTAAAGAGAAGAAGAAGATTGCCCATATTTGCATTCAATTCTTCCATTGAAACTTGAATAGAGTAAACCCAAGCTTCACTTTCAATCTTTTACTAAATTCTTAATTAGTTTTCACATACAATTTTCTCTCCTCAATGTCAAATGAAAAAATTAGAATCAAGATGATGAAAATGAGTTAAAACACCTTATTTAAGCCCCAAGTCTATATTTGCCAATTATTACAAAAATGCCACCTTGCTCTTAGTCTCTTTAAGCAAATTATAATTTTGCCCTTGAACTTGTCCCGCCATATCTTGATCGCCATTTCTTAATTGAGATTGTGATACCGCAATCACAGTGATTATCTCGTGATCGCCATTGATTGGATTGACTGTGATCACGATCGCGGTCCTCAGGCCATGATTGCGGTAAGTGAGGGTCGATTTCTGGGTTGCATTTTGCTTTTGTTTTTTTTGCTCACATTTCTTCTCTTTCGCCTACTCCTCAACTCATTTTTATCAAGTTTTCTTGATCATCTTTCTATTTCAACTTTTACCTACACAAATGAGCATTAAGTAAGAAATTTATAAAAAATTAATGAAAAAGCATGATAATTTAGGCTTAAAAGGTGCTAGAAAGTTGGAAAATTTATCACTCATCATACACCTCCACAAATTTCAGCTCTTCTATCATGGAAGAAAATATCCCAAAAGTTGTCACCTCAAAGCAAAAAATTGTTGTTGCATCAAAGAAACTTTCAACTATAGTGGCTGAAGAAAACCAACCAAGGTATCAAACCCTAGCTAACTATGCCATGCAGGGAATCTATCAATCCTATATAATGGAGACAACTCCAACTCCAATACCAATTTTCAATCCCCCAAAATGGGTTGATTTTGGAGTTGATGGGACAAACCCCCAACTAACTTTGACTGACTAAATAACTGAACTACTGATATAACTGAATATATGATAACTCATCCTTGAAAGAAGAGAACTCACCACGACTGCTGTTGCTGATGCACTGGAACGTCTAAGTACAATCGGGAATCCAAGCGTCTGAACCAATGATATAAGACATCATAGCATAAGAAATGAGTATGCAGTAAGTAATTTTGAATGTACTGATATGCTAAATGAGGTTAGGCTGATATTCACAAGTTCATATTCATGAGTAATAACTAACTGAATGTATAACATGAGGTACTGAGTAAGAATGCATAAAAACTGTAAAGACAGATAATGCATGACGATGCATAAAAGAAGTTCTGAAGTAGCCTGTAAACTGAGATACTTAAATCTGATAGCTATATAACAAGTAGACTATATGCTATGGTCAAGCCAGACTGAACTGAACTCTAAACTGAGTACTAAATTGAAATTGTGGGAGCTTTCATCTAACCGACATGCCCCAATATAGACTGATTGGGGTCCAACCTGTAACTCCAGTTGGAAGGGTGTTAATACCGTGCCACAAGTTACTAACAATGGCTGGGCCAACCCTAATCTGGTAGGAAGACTCATAAGATATATATATATATACATATATATATATATATATATATATATATATATATATATATATATATATATATATATATATATATATATATATATATATATATGTACGTAAATTCTAAATTGGAAGGAAGACATATCAACCTACGCTGGCTACTTAGTTCTGTAACTCAGGGACTGCTACTAAGGGTCACACCTTAAGCTGGCAGGAATGCCCCCATCCCTTGGTTCGCTTAGTGCTGAATCCCACTCCTAACTGAAATGACACTGATCACTAGACTGGGCTAAGCTTGACTGAACTCATACTGACCATGTTAACTGACTGAGTATTACTGCTCATGATACAACTGGGACCCTTCTATTTGTAAGGACCCTCCCGGTCGTTTGTGAAATTTTCTCATTTTTTTATTTTAGCATTCTCTGTAGTTTATAAACATGATTTATGACTTACGGTGGTGAGTAGTATCGATATTCTTGAGTATTTGAAACTAGTTTAAGTCATTACGGGGTTATTGAGTTTGAAAAAGTTAAACCCGATAATAGTCAACCTTTGATCAAGACAACCTCAATTCGGTATGTTAATATTTTTAATAGTCCCGGAACGTACTTTTTAGTCAAGTTACGTATTTGATTTATTTTTATGGGGCTTCGAATAAATTTTGAGGATTTAGTAAAAGTTTTGGGTATTAGATAATTAATTTAGTTAGAAGTAGTGGGTCAAAATTACATCTATTTTCTTCTCATGTAACCCACGTTAAGATCAGTTGAAGTCAGTAGGTTTAACTTTAAACTATAGCAGAAACTCAAACAAAGAATGAGTTACGTGTGGTTGAGTTGGGAAGAAGAGATCTCGATAACTTGAGGTTAGTTAATTTAAATTAATTAGTATGCAATAGCGCCATTTGTATTAAAACGTTGTATGTTTCTGTTTCTTGGAAAAAATCAGAGAAAGTGGGAAGATTCCCACTGTAATTATTACCGTAATCATTAATTATACAAGTAATTGAAAAGAAAATCATAAACATGCACTTTGGCCAGATCCAATTGTTATTAATTAATCAAAGAGAAGTTGCCTGCTACTGTTTGGGTTTTCGGCGTGTACTCCTATTTCACCTTCGATTAAGTTGTTGTACGTAATTTATAGGATATTAACTATTACTATTTTGACAGATTTAGGTTCAGATTTAGAATTTTCAGAGTAGGAATTTGTTAATTTGGGAATCGAATAATAATTCGTTGTAGTTGAAATTCGAAATACTAGTTCATACTCTTATGAGAATTATATGTTAAAATAAATTCGAAACATTCAGAAGCTTTATGGAAGGGCAAGACCCTTGCAAGGTAGCTTGTATTTGAGTTCTTCGGTTGAGGTAGGTTACAGTTTAATTGGAGTTTAGACTCAATTTAATTGTGTGTATGCTCCTAAATTGGATACTTGTAGATTGGTATTCGGACATGCATGAAATTGTTGATGTTTGGATTGATGATTCGTGTATAAATATTATTGAAAATTTACTTGATAGAATTGTCTTATGACTTTAAGTGTACTTAAAAACTTGGTACATTGTGTTGTATGCTGTGAGGTTATGTAAATTGATATTGATAATACTTGTTTATATTTATGTTGGATCGGTACCACGCCGGTACATTTATATTTTTGTTGGACCGGGTATCACGCCGGTACATTTATATTTATGTAGGATCGGGTACCACACTGGTACGTTTATATTTATGTTGGATCGGGTACTATGCTGGTACGTTTATATTTATGTTGGATCGGGTACCACACCGGTACGTTTATATTTATGTTGATCGGGTACCACGTCGGTACGTTTATATTTATGTTAGATCGAGTACCACGCCGGTATGTTTATATTTATGTTGGATCAGGTACCACATCGGTACGGTACATGAACATAGATTGTTCCCTGCAGGTCTTGACTATTTGGGCAAAAATAAGTCTCAAAGCATGTGTGTACATATTTGTGTTTATTTTGTGGATGTTTACAGTATGGTTGATACTCTTGATGGTTATATGGCTTGTCTGTGAGCACTTTTGACCTGTTATTATTGTATTGTTGATTCATTGAAAATTTGTTATGTGATGATGCTTGTCTACTTGTTATTTGATTTATGTTGTGTACATGTTATAAGTTGAGTTGACCTATGATACCTACCAGTACATAGTGGTTTGTACTGATACTACCATGTACTCTTCTTTTGGTTGAGTGCATAAATTATTTTAGAGGCTCATACATGATCTCACCTCTAGAGTTTGATAGCAGATCTTGATCCAAGGGTGAGCACACTGTCTCTAGGATTCCATGGACTATCTTATTGGTTCTTGTCCATCTTTTGGGCAATGAAACATTCTTTACTTACTTTATTTTAGGATATCTCTTTAGACATGATCTTTGTTAGTAGTTCTTGTTTGATGACTTTTGGGTTTTGAGAATTTCAGTTAGTAGATTGTTTGGTTTTCGCGCTACTGATGATTAATCCCATTTTATTATTGTTAAGATGATTTTATGAAAATATCCTTTTAATATTGACTAAGTGATTGGGTAATGGTTTGATTTAGATGGCTCTCCCACAAGAAGGTTAGTGTGGGTGCCATGCATGGCCATTTGATTCGTGACACTATTACTACTGAAAAATAAGTAAATAGCCAAATTTTGGGTATTATAACCCCCGCGACTCGATATCATTGACAATAGGACCATACTACAATTTTAAAATCATAGCAAGTAATCACTATTCAACTTTCACTCATCTGGACATTTTATCAAACACTTGGAATGTATAATCTTGTACATGAGAATGAACAACATTCTAGCATATCATGACTTCAACATTCAATTCACAATTTAGTGGTTCAACTTGATACTTACATCAATCAACATAAGCATTAGTTTATTCCATATGAAATTCATATATTCTTAACTTGACACCCAAACAACAACACATACATGGACATAATACGACCTAAATCAAGCGAACTCATAACTTAAGCTTTGAAAAAGGTTCTTGGACTCCAAGGGTTGGAAGAGACTCAAGGATGAACACTTAATATACCTTAGTAGTTGAATTCATGGGGGTTGTTGGTGATTGCTTGAAGCTTGAACTTGGACTTGAAGAAATTAGGTCTTTGTTCTTGAGAGGATATGTGAAAAGAAGAGTGAATTTGCCTTTTTGGATCCTTAATTTTATGTTATGAGTGGGGTAAAGTAGGGGAAAATGACTCATTTACCCTCACAAAGCCGTAACTTATTGGACAAAATGCGCCCAGTGACGCTACAACCAACGCGCCGTGTCGTTTGACCCAATGTAATGGGTGTCACGCCGCGTTGCTGATGCCAACATGGTACCCGACGTGACGTGACCATATCGCATTGGTCCACTATTTTGGCTACCTAAACATGACCCAAACGTCATCAGAAAAATCCAAAACTCACCCGAAATGAACTATAGACGATCCTGATTATGAATTAACTTAGAAACCAACTTTTTAGGGTCGAGAATAAAATTATCAAAGTTTAGAGGCCAAAAATGAGACTAAATCTTCAACACTTAGCTAATTTTTTGAGGTCTTAGGCTTCTCATGTACACTGAATTGGACTAAGAAACATACGAGGTATTACATTTTTAGACCATTTAAAAAATATTTTTAAAAGCGGAGGCCTCAAGCCACACACTCTCTTCTCATTCCGTGGTTGTAAAAAGCACTATAAAAGACACTATGGAGTTAGAAAACTCCATTATTTTTTCTTTAATTTTTTTACAAAATAATTCAAATGTTTGTCCTTTACCAAGTAAAATAATTTCTTCACCCATAGCACAAATCAATTTCTTCATGTATAGAATCCTCCTCTGATGATCCAACTTATTTTAAAAATGATAGTGTTTACCCACTAATACAAATTGAATTCGAATTTTAGCCTTCCAACCCCAGGAGGTATCTAAGCAAATGCTTAGTCCTTCAGCAAATTTTATCCATAAAATTTTTGCCTACACCTAGAAGTACTATGAATTTATCTTTATGAATACTAAGTCTTATTTATTCAAACCCTACAAAGAAAAATAAATTCAATCTTATGTTACCCATTCCATGGTATGGATTAACAAAATAATCTCACCCAAAGAGTGTAGTATGCACCCAGCAAAATATCAAAGGCTCACTGAAACTAATGACCCCCATTATTATAATTATCTTGCCTATCAAAGCGCGTGGATGAATGCATTAACTTTTCAAAATTAAACTAGCGAACATTCTTGATTTTTCCTCTGGAGAAAGCAACTGGCTTCTGAATTTTCTTAGTGGTTCCTGCACCAATGGTGACCCATATACGGTCACAAGTTTGAGATCCTTTCTCCCCCAGTATGAGAAGAATACAAATATTTTACACAAAAATTTCAATTCTTCTACTTTTATAATTTTTTCACAGATTTTACATTCCGTGGATATTTTCATAAAAATTTGACTTCCACAAGTCTGAGGGGCAAAAAGGGCTTCTATGGCTAGCTCTCCAAGGTCATTGAAAATGATACAAAAATTAAAATTCTATGAAATCTTACATGCCGGACATAGAAAAATAATTTCGAAACAATCCTGGATATTTGGCTCCAACAGATGCTACTCAAATCTCATTTGTACAACAAAAATTAATCCTAATTAGCAAACTCAAGTTAACAAAGGAGATTTTGTTCAACAGATGAAAAAAATCCTTCAACAAATTAAAGTTGAGGTTCCCAACAATAACGTTCATAAGAATAACCTATCATAGATGATGAAGAAGATTTTCAGCCAATTTGAAATCATGTATTAGTCATCAACATTGATATCATGCATGACATCGACAACCAATTGATGAATAATTATTGTGGGTATTACGGTAGCTTTATTATAGCAACACCATAGCAATAATTAGAGGTGTTGCTATAGCTTCATTGTAGAAATACTATAGCAAAATTTTACTGTAGCAAAATTTTGGCTATAAATAGCATACTTCTCCACTTGAGAAGGACGCATTATTTTATTTGGAAGAAGCTCTCTCTCTCTAGAAGTCTTGGTTAGAGTTTGCTCTTCCCCTCTCTCTCTAGAAGTCTTGGTTAGATTTTGCTCTTCCCCTCTCTCTCTTGTATCTTTGAAATTTACTTTTGATTTTAATATCAAAGTTTAAAATTTTCAATTGTGTCTTTTTCATTACATTTTTAACTTATCTTTTTATTGTACTTATTACTTGGTTGGCATTACCGCCTACTTTAGTTAATTAATTGCATTATTTAGTATATGATCGGTCCCGTCATCTAATTTATTTATTGCATTTATATTTATATATACCTGCATCATTTACATTTGAGATTAGTTAACTTGCATCCTTTCCTTCTCCTCCTTTGCCATATTTTACCTTCTTTATTTTAGGGGGTTTGCTTTCGAATACACACGCACACACACACACACATATAAATGAGAATACCTTTACAAAACATAAAGACTTATAAAACAATTAAACAAGAACTAAATAATTTATACCTAGAATATAAAAGACTAAATAACTCAAAAGAAGATCCTCAATGACCAGATCATCTAATCACTATAATATCTAAACTAGAATATAAATTGGTAGGACATCTTAAATATAGAAATAATATAAAAAGATATTAATGAGCAGACATAGCTTTGCTAGAAGAATACAAATAAAATATTGGTACTTATATAGAGAAATAAAAAAAGAGAAGAGTTTCTAAAAATAGAAAAGGTTTTAAGCAATTATTTAAAAGTATTGGAAACACCAAAACTATCAAAAAGACTATAGAACTTAGCATTAAGAGAATTTATTAATTCAGACCATATAAGTGCACAAAGGTGGGAGTTACAAGGAATAAGAAGTGATATAGAATACCAAACCAAACGAATAAGATTTCAAAGGGAACAGTGTAAGATAACTATTCCGTTAGGATAAAGTTAATTACAATAGATACCCTAAAGAAACTAGATTATTTAGACTTAAAAATACAAACAAAAAGAAAATATAGATGACTGAAGGATAATTCGGTTATTAGGTGTAATTTCAATAATGGAGAACATGTGTTACATGGAGATGATCAACAACTAAATATAACTACAGATCTTATAATAAACTTGGGAGAAATCATTGAAAAAGATAATACGAGAATATTAAGAACTCTAGAAATCCTTGAAGACCTGCAAATTAAACAAAATTTTTTTTTAGATAGATTAGAACAAAATTTTGATTTCATAAAGATTCAACGATCCGAAATAGATAGAAAAATACAAACCCTAAACAGTAAAGAAAAATCTATTATAGAATATCCTAAGATAAATAATCTCGAAAAAAATTTACAAGAAATAAGAAGAGATATTGATCAAAAAAAGAAAATAGTTCTCTCATGAATGATCCATTTTATCAAATTATTTTAAAGAAAACAGAATAAATTCAGCCAAACTCCGAAGAACTATCAAGTTACCAATCCCCAGGGAGAACGGACGCAATAGCAATAAAACAAATTAACACTATAATACTCTTATTATTAAAAATTAAAAAAATTAATTAAAAAAAAATTCAGTTAGAAAATATTAGCCAAGACAAAAACATAGACGAATTAATTGAGCAATTAAAATGAATAGAAGTAAACCCTCAAAAAGAAAGAACAAAACTTACTAAAAAGAATCAGCAATGGACCTTTTTTCAACATTCAAAGACAAGTCAAGGACAAGCTTTACCCAAGACAGATTAAGAAATAACATGTTCCGGGTTAATGAATACATCAAAAATGACTTCAAAACAACAGTTAGAGGAAGTAATAAATATAGACAAAGATATTCAAATTTTTCAACAAAATAAGTTAAAATTATTAAATTCTAAAATATTATATATTGCAAGAGTTTTTTCCTCATAGGCAAAATTATATAGGCATTATAGAAAAGAAGAAATGTGTGTTATTGGAGAAAATAGTTGCATCATAAACTTATTAAGTCAAGACTCTTTATAAGAAATTAAAAAATTAGATATGAACCTCATGCATATGGGGTTAATAGTAATAAGTCTAGAAAGACTAACTAAAAAAAAATCTAGGAAATAAAATATTAGTTACAATATACGATAATCGATGGTCAGACTCGAAAAAATCTATAATAAGAATAAAAGAGGTAGATGTGTCAAGCAATGGAGGATTGTTCTATTGTAGCCCAGATTATATGATAAACTCTTTAGAATTTAAAAAATATATTAAAATAGGTATACAGACTAAAGGATATGAAGAAACAAATAATAAAAATAATTTAATTTATTAGTATGTATAGGTTTTGTAGGTAAACTTGCTACAAATAGTGATACTAAATTTAAACTTAAGGTAGAAGACGTAGTAAGCCTAATGGGAAATAAGGGTATAATACTAATGAAACCATTAAAAATAAATTCAGAAGAATATGCAGGATTAGAATGGAATTTAGAGAAATTTAGCAAAAATGATATACTTAAGCCTAATGATCATTTGATGTATACAAATAATAAAGGACAAACCTCAATTAGATTTACCGATTATAAATATACAATACAAAAGAAATTGATGAAGAATTTGAAGAAAGAAAAAATGTTGAATACATGAATATAGAAATAATAGAAGAAGATGAATTTGAGGTAAACAATGTTATAATAAAAGCAGAAGCCATGTATGAGATAAATAACGATCAAAAATTTAAATGCAAAGGTTGTAAAATTGGAAATTTAGATTTTAAGGAAATGAAAGAACATTTTGTAAAATGTGAACTAATAACAGACAATTATAGATATAGAAATGAATTGACGAATGAAATACAAAAATAGCATGAATTAGAATTTTTTTTTAGTATAGACGAAGTAGAAAGTATGAAAGAACTAATGGAAAGTACATCAAGTAGTTCAAGCCCTTTTCAAAGAACAACCTCAATGCAGATAGTACAAATGAGTACAGGTAATTTATCAAGATAAAGGGTATATAGAATAAATTCTGATGAAAAGACAGAGAATATAACACCCAAAGGAAGAAGAATGCCAATAGAAGAACCTATTAGACTACAAGGGGTGGAAACAAAAGAAAAATCTTAAATATCACAGCACATGATCCCCAGTTATGGAACTCAGTAATAGATATATGGAAAGGTACCAGTACAATTGTAGTAGACTATATACAATCCAATCAAGAATTAGGCATAGAAACCATGTATAGGTATATGGAAACGTTCTTAGGAGAATTCTCTAAAGGTTTGTGAGAAGCATATAAGCTAGAATTTTTCGAAGACTTTTAAGGATTAGTAAGTATGAAAGATAATCCATGCAATTTTATAAATAAAATACATAGTTTAATAATAGAAGAAGATCCAAATAGTAGACTAGGAACAATACAGAAGAATTCACTAATAAAACTAGAACAATTAAGTATAGGTAGTTAGTTTAAGATCAAAGAATTTGTAAATGATTATTTCTACTATTGTACTATTCATGGAAATGATTTTGATCAGAATTTCGTAAAGAAACTCTTTAATAAATTACCAGGAGCCTTAGGTAGAAAAATAGAAGAAAAATGGTATAAAAGAGGAGTAATGCAAAATTCAGATGCAAATTGGTCGATAGAACAAAAAATACAATATGTAATGAAAGTATTACAAGAAAAATGTACAAACATACAAATACAGAAACAACTAAAACAAAATGAGATAAATTTTTGTAAAAGTATATATACTACACAAAATTATGATCAAGATTATCACCAAAGGAAAAGCTATAAAAAATCTAAAAAAAGTTATCACCCTAAGAAAAAATATTTTTTAAGAAAATCATTAGCGAGAAAATCATACTTAAATAAGAAAAGACATGTAAGAAAATATAATGACAATAGAAATTAAAAAAATAGACTTGAATGTTTTACATGTGGAAGCATAGAGCATTTAGCAAACACTTGTTAAAAAAGAAATAATAACATGACAAGAAATGTGCAATTAATAGAAGATTTTAAGAAAACTCTAATAAATGTAGATGGATATATGTCAGATAACGAAAGCATTTATTTCATAATAAGTATAGACACGTTTGAAGAGTGTAAAAAAACTCCTTAAATTCCAAAGGAGAAGAATTAATAAATGAAATAGGATTAGACACATGATATTTTAAAGAATTAGATTATCATGACTTAGTCAATATTATACAGGTCTGTGAACATGAATTTTAAAAAGATAAAGAATTGGATAGTAATCAATGCTTTATGTGCCATTGGTATCCAAGTAAAAGCAGAAGAGTGAAATGTAAGAATTGTTACATAGAAGGACATATTCCTTGTGTGGAAAAAAATCTCAAAATTGAAAATAATTGGAGATAATGTAGACTGTCATAAACCACCTATAAGTAATTCAACAGAAATGAGAATATTACAATTAGAAGGAAGAAATAAAATTAAGAAAAATTGAAAAATAAAAAGAAATAGTTATTGAAGAAGAAGAGCTAATGAGTACCTCATTTGAGGGATTTTGATTAATATGCAATGAAAACAAAAAGATAATATCACGATCCGAGTCGAAACCCTGGTCGCGATGAGCATCCTGAACCATAAAGGCCTGAGCGCCCTTTTCTAACTGACAGTCATATACACAAGTCATATCTATAATCTATAATCTCTAATATATGAAAAGTGTGAAGACCCTTAAAAAAGTGAATTGAACTTTTTGTCCTTCATAAAAAAATTTCACAATAAACAAAATCGTCTTTTCACTATTTTCTTTTATTAATTATATACTAAAATTTATAGTTGGAAATTAATTAATGTCCTTATTTGATCTAGGTAAGAAATCATAATGTTTAACAATTCTAATTCAATTAGAATTTAACCTACATATAAATAAATTTATGCACGTATATTTAAGGTAATATTTAAGAACGTTGCTTGTTTCTTTTATGTTTTCCATGTAGATCTTATATCAATTATTTGTGGAAAAAGAGAAAGAATTATAAGACATTGATAGCTTCTGAGTATATATGGTAAAGACTTATAAGACATTGATAACTTCTGAGTATATATGGTAAGGATCCTTAATCATGCTTAATTATGTCCAGCACAATCAACTTGCGGTAATCTTTTTGTCGATTTCAGAATTATTTGTTTGATTTATTCATCTATAATGTGTTAAATAGATTGTTCAACTATTTCTGCATATATTGGTAAGATTTTATTGTTGTTTTTTAACATAAGATGTTTGCTAAAAAAGAAGAAAATGCAAGTTCTTAACTATGTAATTACTATTTTGTTATTTCATTCAAAACAGGTTTTGTGTATCAAGGATAAGATGTTTGCTAAGAAGAACAAAACATAAGTTCTTAATTGTGTAGTTACTATTTTGTTTTTTATTCTTTTGCATTCAAAACAGGCTCTAATTATTAAGGATAAGATGTTTGCTACGAAGAAGAAAAAGTAAGCTCTTAATTCTGTAATTACTATTTTTTGTTTGCGTTCAAAACAAGCTCTGATTAGCAAATATAAGATGTTTGCTAAGAAGAATAAATCATAATTTTTAATTGTATAATTACTATTTTAGATATGTTGTTATATAGATATAATTACTTGTATATATGTGTGCTTAATAGTGCATCTTGACTTCTTTTAAGGAGTGAATTAGTAAAAACAGATTAGATAATTTATGTATGTGAACATATCCTAGCAACAGTCGACAGATCTTGAACAATTGTTCGTCCTTTTAGTCCTAATCATTATTGTGTAACCTCTTGCTCATGTTTGCTCATTGTACTAGCCTGACTAATGCTCGAATCACTTCAAAGTGATAGTGATTATGATTTAACGGAGTACTTTATTGTAAACTGAATGCATGCCATATAGTAGATTTATGATTTAAAATAATTCTCAACCCAACATATATGCTCTATTCCTTCTAGCTTATAAGTTATGTGACTCTATCTGTAGTTGATTCTATACAAGAATTATTCTTTCTAAATTCGAGAACAAACTCAAACCTAAGGGATTAAAAAGATCCTCAGACTAGAATAAGTTACTTAAGAAGTAAAATACTCCTTCGCTTAAAGAAAAAAATTAGCTCCTAAACCTAAACTCTTACATCTAAATTTGTTGATTTTAAAATTTAAAAAGCTCTTTTTGTTAATCGCTAAGAGCAATCGTGCTTTGTGCCTCACCTAAGTTCTACATATTTTAAAGTAACGGAAAAAATTAAATAACTAAAGAGAAGGACGAATATCAATCTTTAATGGCCTACATCAATGAGAATATAAAAAAATAAAATGTACATTTAGGGTCTCTTTTTCATCAAGCGGAAGAGATAGGATGTATTTCTTAAATCTATTAATTGCTAAGTTAGACACTTAAATAAATGGAGATGAGGAAGTTTTAGTGCAATTTTTCAATGTCAAAAGCATGTTCAAGTGATAAAATGTAACAGTCATTGTGTCAGTTTTCATGCAATGAACAAAATCTGACTAGATAGAGGAATTTGCACAAAAGCAGGAGGAACAAATAGTCTTAGAAGCATTGAAGTTGTGATGGAAAAAACTAAAAACCTTGTTTAAGCGAAAATTGGCAACTTTAATAGAAAATTATAAATTACTAATAAAAAATGTACATAGAGGCATGTTTTTTTTTCTGAAATTTATCTTTAATCATATTAATCATATTTATGTTATATCACATATTTGTACATATAGGAGTAATATATTCAAGTTAATATTTTTCTGCCAGAATCATACTTATATAAAATTTTAAAACTATTGTATATTTTGATTTCAATTTTCAAAAATATACCTCATTTTATTGAAGGGTAGAGTCTAATACTATTAGATGTGATCACAAAAATTAAAAAAATGAGTTTCAAAGATCAAAAGTGCTGAAAAGATTTATTTTTTGTTTTAACTAATACTAATAAATTACAGAGTTAAACTATATCATTTAAGTAGATATATCATTTTTAACATTAATTGCTATTTTAAAATAATTTTACTTTTTTATATTATAATTTTATTGATTGACATGAAATACATGTGCAAAACATGTACACTACACTAGTGCTCTAAAGAAATGCGAAATACATAAAAAAACGAAAACATGGTCATTCTCTTAATCCAACTAATCATTACGAATATAAGTTCATAATATTCAGAAACATCAAACACCAGTCTGTAAAATCTCTAATAATACAAGAAATACTTCTGTCTGAAAACTGGAATAAGGCCCCCAGTCGGACCATGATCTAGAAATTAAATAACAATGTTCCTTAAACAAGGCCTTCCGAACTAAGGGAGGCTCACCAATTGCAAACTTCTGACAAACCAATCTACTGCTTAGCGGGACTTTGGGACTGAGCCTCAGATCCTGAAATATAGGGGGTCAATACAAATGACTGGTATGTGAAACAATTCAAAATAATATTCTTATTACAAAACATAGATAAGAGCATTTCGTAAAATATTACACATAAGATAAGTAAAACACATGGGTATAATTTAGAGTTTCAAAATACTTTTTTATAATCATGACTCAACACTTTGTCTTACTCTTGAGATAGATGGTACACTCTATATTTCTAGTACCCACGGGCTATATGGGTCTGCCATTTACTCGTCGGCCAAGCCTCTAAATCCAAGTTTTCCACAAGGATTAGGGTCCTAAATACTATTCTAGTATACTAGCATTTCGAGGACAAGTATACATTGGCCATAGCCAATCATATCACCCGAATCGATAAAACTTGATTTTCAGCGATGAGCCCTTACACTCAAACGCCTTATTTGGGTAACCATCTACCTCTCTTTAGGATCAATTTTGGTTCTTTAAACATCATACTTCGTGTATAAAATCATTCGATGCTCAATATGTTAAGGGCATGTCATCACAGGGTATCATCAAACCCAAACTTGAAAGTCATTCATATCGTATCCATTTCATAGCCCATCTCATTCAAAATATGTAAATGACCACCAAAGATTTATAACATCACAAGAGATTCATCATTTTGAAATCTGAAGAAAACTTATGCAATTACCCTCTTTTTGCAAGACTTAACATGCAGTGGTCATGCCAATTATTCAATCACATGCAGTTCGTCTCTTTTAATACAAAAAATATTGTTATAGCAAGAAAACTCCTTCTCATTATATCATAGACTATGTCAAACACCATGATTTTAAGGAACTTACTTTCAAACCTTAGTTCATGCATTCAAAATGACTCACAATACAAATACACACTATGTTTCGTAACAAGAGAGGGAATTCATTGTTCATGCTCTCAATTAAACTTTTCAAAACTATAAACGTATATACCTAAGGACTATAATTCAATTTCCACGAAAAAGAGTTCAATACAATATATATACTTCCATCAAAATAATTTCATGACATGCTTTTTGAATCAATATTAAAACCCTTAGTTTGCAACATGATTATAAACCCATACACTTGATAAAATGATAAAATTCATGCCCATGGAGTTTAAGGATAGTCCCACGTACCTTATGTTATTTAGTTTGAAGATTGAAACCCTAATATTGACTCTTTTCTTGAAATCTTGAACTTAGAGGTTGAATTATTAATCTTTGGGGAAGATTTAGGGTTTAGTTCTTGAGAGAAATTGAGTAATTTTAAGCATATAATGCCCTAATGACGTTTTAATCTGCTGTTATCACGATTTGGGGCTATAGAAAAAAGATGAGACTACCCCTCAAAATTTAAATTCGCAACTACAACCCACTTTGGAACCTCAACGCGATGCGCCAAGTGGCCCATCGCTATTGCCACCGCTACGCGGTGCAATCGCGGTGACCCACTATTTTTGAAGTCCAAACACATCCCAAACCTCGTCCGAAAAATCTAAAACTTTCCTGTGGCATCCACTTTACACCCCTGAATATGAATCAACTCAAAAATCTATGTCTCGAGGTCGGAAAGATCAATTTAAAAATCATTGAAGTTAAGGGCTCAAAAATATGACTATGGCTTTTAACACTTAGAAATATTTCAGGTTGTAAGCGCTCTATGTATGCTACTAAGAGTGCTGTTAAGTCAAGAATGCTACGGGGTGTTACAGATAAGTACCATAAAATTTTTAGCAAGAGTTAAAATTCAAGATTATGATTTAGAGACTTTAGCTTTAGTAGATTCGGGATGTACGAAAAGCATACTAAATAAAAGTATACTAAATAAAAGTCTTACCAGAAAGTTTGATAAAAGAACTTCCCAAACTACAAACATCCATGCAGATGGATGGATCCTTAAATATTTACTGACATTATCTACCTAGAGCAATGATAAGTTTTGTTAATACTTGCGATAGTTTTTACTAGCCCTCATACAAGCTTGATAGAATATGGGTACGAGACTTAAATATTAGAGTGAATTTCATTTTAGGATTAGAATTTTTATTTCAAAATAATGGGAGTTGTCTCTTCACTCTGGATGGGGTTGTATTATCTAGAAATATAACTCAAACCCCAACAACCACAATACCTACCCCAACTAAATACCGCTATCTTAAAGAAAGATCAATTGAATTAGAAATAAATAACCCAAACAAAATAGACCCTAATAATCCATTAGAATGTGATAAAGGAGAAAATTGTAAGTGTAGCGAAAAATATCAATAAATGAAGAAATACAAGAATTGTTGAATATAGATAAATTAGAGAAGGAGTACACTCTAATAGAGATATATACAGAGTTATATAATTTTAAGAAAGGTCTATAACAAATAGGAATAATAAAGGATCAAAAAGACCTAGAAAAATAATACAAGTTTTAGATGAATTAGAAATTATTAGGGAAAAGCCCTTGAAGCATTGGGACTCCAACCAAATAACCTGCAAATTGGAAATAATTAATTCAGAATATACAATAAAAAAAACATCAATAGAATCAACTAATCAAGATCTAAAAGATTTTGAAGAACAAATTAAAGAACTATTAGAATTAGGAGTAATTAGAAGGTCAAAATCAAGACACAGTTCAACAGTTTTCATAGTGAGAAACTATAGTAAAATAGTAAGATGAAAACCAAGAATGATAATTAATTATAAGAGACTCAATGATAATACAAAAATGGATTGATATAAGCTACCAGATAAAACAGAACTAATAAATAGAATTCAAGGACAAAAAATATTCAATAAATTTGACTGTAAATCTTGATATTGGCAAATTAAAATGCAGGAAGAAAGTATAAAATGAACGACCTTTACTTGACCCCAATATAAAATGGATAATATTTTTGGAAATTATAAGAATTTTATACCGGTCTATGTAGATGACATTCTAGTTTTTAGCTAAAATATGAGAGAGCATTTAGGACATTTGCAGAAAGTTTTAAAGTTATTTGTAGATAATAGAATTATAATTAGTAAAAAGAAAATGGAGTTATGTAAAAGTAGTATTAACTTCCTAGGAGTAGTTCTTGAGGATGGAAGAATACAATTACAACCTCATATAGCAAAAAAAGTTTTAGAAATGCCAGATAAGTTACATAAAATAAAAGGTTTACAAAGTTTTTTAGGATTATTATATTATGCAAGAAATTTTATTAAAGACTTAGGAAAGGTAGCTAACCCAATATATTCAAAATCAGGATCCACAGGTGTAACGCCCTGAGTCTATACCCCGGATGCTACATGGTGCTAGCGACCCTGAAGGACCACCAGCTAACCCATGATTGGTACCTGCTGTGAGCACTATATAATAATACTATAATAGCAGCCTGTCTGAAATAAATGAAGAAGTGAGGCTATAAACGCCATAAGGTTCATAACTGAAAATCAATACTAAATACTGATAACTGAATACTAAAACACATGTCTAAAATACTCTAGTCTGAAAGCCTCTAACTGTCTAAATTATGGAGTTGATGGGAAGAGCCCCCAACTAACTCCGACTTCTAAAAACTACACTGAAATACTGAAATAATACTCTATCCTCAAATTATGAGGACTCATCACTAAGTATGCTGCTGATAGGCTGGGCTTCTATGTACGGTTAGGAGCCCGTGTGTTTGAACCTATTATAAGACATCATAGCATAAAAGAAAGGTATGCATCAGTACTTTGAATTTATTGGTATGCTAAGTGAGGTAGGATGATATGCATGAACAATAACTGACAGGGTAACATGAACATAACTGAATGAGAGAACATGCATGAATACATAAACTGTAACTGAGATCATGTTAACACTGGTTACTGAGTTTTGAATACTGGTTAACTGATATCTGAGTCTACTGATACTGTAATACTAATAATTGAGTGACTATTTCTGACAGTATGAATTGATAAATGGGTGACTATTTCTGACAGTTCTGATTCTGTAGAACTAAATAGAGTTCTATGCTGAGTTGGGTGACTGTATCTGACAGTCCTGATTCTGTAGAACTGAACTGAATTATATACTGAGATTGAAATTGAAATTGAAACTGTGGGAGGTAGTTATCTAACCAATATGCCCCTCTCTAATTAGATAGGGGTCCAACCTGTAACTCCTGTTGGAAGGGTGTAAATACCATGCCACGGGTAAAAACAAACTGTGAGTTAACCCTCTCTGACAGGAAGCACTTTCGTCAACCGTCGATGGCAGGAAAACTCATATGAGATGTATCTATCCTAGTCCGGTAGGAAGATGTCTCAACCTATGCTATCAACGTAGTTCTATAACACAAGGATTGCTACTAAGGGTCAAACCCTAAGCTGGCAAGAATGCCCCCATCCCTGGGTTCGCTCGGTGCTGATTCCTACTCCCAACTGAATGAACCCTGAACTGATCTCTAAACTGTACTAGGCTTGAATGAACTAACACTGATCGTGTTGATTGATTGAGATGGACTGAGTTTACTAAGTACTGCTAACAGATTGAGTTTACTGAATCTAGTTAACTGACTGAGTTTACTGAGTTCTGAACTGAATACTGAACTAAGACTGTGATTGATTACTGAGTACTACTATTCATAACACTACTAAGACTGTTCTGTAACTACTGTAGCTCTAGGTAAACAACTAAATTTTTGGGTATTGAATACCCCCAGGACTCGATAGCATGAAAAATAAAGCATAGAGTAAACTTGAAAAACATAACACTGTGCACTTGTTCATAACTCATCCATAGAGATATTTTATCAAACACTTGTAAGGCATAAGTTTACACATATACTAGCATGTCATGATTTTTTTTCCCATTTAATTCACATGAGCATTTTAACAAGCACTCGGGGAGCAGAACTATGCACATGATACTAAAACAACATGTAAGCATCATAACATAAATTAACAAATTCAATGGCTTTAACATGAATTCACATGATACTACACACATGATAATCAATTCCACCTGAATCTTGTAATAAACCATGGATTAGAAATCCAATTAACATTATAATCATGAATACACTTAAATCCAATCATGGAAATTATGAAATCAATCTACTTGAAGTTTAAAAGAGTTTCTTGGACTCCAAGGGTGAAAGGAACCCTTGGATGAACAGTTTACATACCTTGGTACTTGATTGACTAAGGTTTATGGTGAGTTATTGAATCTTGAACCTTGAATTAGAAGCCATAGGATTTTGTTCTTGAGCAATTCTGAGAATACTGAATGGATTTTGCCTCTAAAGTAGTTAAATCTCGTGGTTTGGAGGCTGATAAACGTGGGAAAATAACCCAAATACCCCTGAGGACGCGGATTTTTATTGACTAAAAATTGTCCTAGAAACGTATAGAATGACGCACTATGTTAATAACATAGATGCGGTAGACGGCGCACCGCGTCAAATCTGCGTCGGTTTACTGGAAATTGCACTGAGAGCTGGAGAAAATATTCATCAACGCAATAGGCGATGCGACACATCGAGATCGCATCGATACACTAATTTGGACTCCCAAACGTGCTTCAAATGATGTTCAAAAAATCTTAAACTCGTTCGAGAACACCTATTGACATTCCTGATCATGAAACAACTTAAAGATCGATATTTAATGGTCGTAAGGGTCGTAAAATAAGATCTTCAACTATGAAGGTTAAAATAACTCTAAGTATGAATACTTAGCAAAAATTTTCTAAGCCTGGTGCCCCTTAACAAACTTTAAAGGACTGAATTAAGCTTAGCATTTTCCGGGGTCTTACAATATCTCCCCCTTGGGAACATTCGTCCTCGAATGAGATTGACTAAGATGGGAGAACTGATAGTCTAAAAGTACATACTGGACATGCACAAATGAAGCATGATTTCATGGCTGAGACTGCTGATATACTGAATTATCATACTAAACATGCATAACTGATGCATGATTTCGTAACTGATATTACTGATAAGCTGAGTTTGTATACTGAACATGCATATCTGATGCATGAGTACATAACTGAATTGATTCATAAATGCGTAACTGAGTATGTAATGTTATTTAATACCATGTTGGTAACTACATCTGAACATGAAACTGAGTAAATTTAAGGAAAACTTTTACCTTGAGCTGAGCCTGAGTTTGAGGAGAAGAGGTGAGGATACTTGGTCCGCATATCTGCTTCTACTTCCCAAATAGCTCCCTCAACGGATTGATTTCACCATAGAACTTTGACCAGAGGGACTTCTTTGTTCCTCAGTCTGCGAATATAAAAATCAAGGATTTCGACTGGAATTTCCTCATAAGAGGTTGTTCTGAACATCTATACCCTCTACAGAGACTACAACTGTTGGGTCACCTATGCACTTCTTAAGCAAGGAGACGTAGATCACCGAATGTACTAAAGCTAAATCTGGAGGCAACTAAAGCTCGTAAGCTACTTTTTCAAAGCGACTGAGAATTCGGTAAGGACTGAGTTTTTCTTTCTTGTTGAGCCTCTTCACTCCCTTCATGGGAGAGATTCTCAGGAATACAAAATTGTCAATCTCAAACTCGAGATTATTTACTAAACACGCATGAACAGAAACATGAGAACATAACTGAGCCTAAAATGTGATACAAGAACTGAATATCGTGAACTGAACTGAGTCCTTGAATACATGGTTTATGGCTGAGATTGGAACTTGAGGGTCCACCTATGAGTACCCACTACTCCAAACTGGATTTGTTACGTGAAGAGAAATGGAATATTTAGATCATAGAAGCTCGGGGAATTATAGTGCATCTCCCTCTTGGGACATTATGTCCCCTGACGGATGCTGACTTGGCTGAGCTACTGAGGAAAGACTAGGACAATGCTCAGGACACCTATGAACTAAATCATGATTGAATATCTGGGATCTAAAACTAATGCATGATACATGAACCGAGTTGAACTTGTAACTACCAAAATGCTTCATTATAAGATGGTCATATTCATAAGACTTCGGATAGGACGACTGGGTTGAAAGATGGGAAACCATACGAGCTTGTTCGCCTGACTGCTAAACTGAATTGCTGGCTTTACGAACTAACTCATACTATAAACTTATACTCAACAAGAGCATTTCTTAACACTCTTTCTATAAAATTCTACTGACTTTAGGGAGCAAGGAAATCTTGGCATGGTCGGAATAAGACATCAGAATAAAAAATCACCCCGTGGCTACAATTCTGTAATATGGAGCAAGGCCTATGATATATTAGCCACGTTTCTCGACTATTCCCTCAACTGGAATTTCATTTCGACCCTCGATTTGGAAAGTTGTTATATTCGGTTTTGAGGTTCAACTTTATGAAAATGACATCTTTTTAAAAATTTGATAACGACATTGTGTTTGGAGCATCAAATTTAATAGAGTAGAATAGTTTGTTTGCATTCACAGGATTTTAGATGAATCTTGAGGGTTCTTAGAGACTTGAAGTGCACTAAGTCCTCAACAGGTATCACATTGCGATGCTCCTATCATGATTGTGATTGGGGCTTGCAGACATATGTCACATTCACAATAATTAATCCAAGATCGCGATACCCTTGTCATCTAGGTACCGCGATCGCGACACCTAGTTCGTGATCGTGATGTCTGGGTATATACTTGGTTTTCACTATTTTCACTATTTTTCAAATTTTAAGCCTAGGATTTTATAATTTTGAGCTATTTCTTTCACATCTAAGCTAGGTTAAGCTCCATAACACCTATTTCAACTATTTTCTTTAATCTTTATCATCTAAGATAGAGTTACTAAGCCTTATGCACTGCAACTACTAACTTGTAATCTTTCTCGACTATTCCCTCAACTAGAATTTCTACTTCAACATTGTATTTCACTTAAGGCTACTGAAAATATTTACATGGGTACTGAGCATGAATGCATAAACATACTAACTTATCCAATTAACTGAGTGGTTGATAGATGAATACTGGTCATGTAGGATTGAACTGTACTTAGTTTGGACTAAAACTATAGAGTATTATGCATATGCGGTAAGGACTGACTGAGTAACATGAGATAACTGGGCATGAATTAACAAAAATTGCATTATTTGAGAATACAAGACCAAGCGTATAATATGATTCTGAAATAGTCTGTAAACTGAGATACTAAAATACTGATAACTGAATAACTAATAACTATATGTTGTGGTCAAACAAACCTAAAATTGAACTGAGTTACCGATCTAATTACTCGACTGAGACTGTAACTAAGATGGTAATTGAGACTGTAACTGAGACTCATACTAGAATTAGATACTGGGTTATGATAACTACGTGATGGAGACTGACATAAACTGAGGATCTGAATATATAATCACACTCGTAATTTTCTCAACTTCTCATCTCATGGAAAAATTCTAATTTCCCCCCTTTCAACAACTAAATACAACTTCTTGCTAGCAATTTACTTAGCACACTAACCACACATTTAGGCTTATTTTCATAACTACAGCCTCGTGTAAAGCATGCAAAAATCTTTCCTTATCATGAAACATTTGTACTCTCCCATCCAAGTAATCGTTCATCACTACATTATTTCATAAGAAGAGTTTACTAAAGGGTTAAAATATTAAGACCTGAAGCATGAATGAATACGATGCCAAACTCGATACTTAACTGAGGCCTGAGGAATAGAATATCAACATCATGGATTTATGAAGAGATCTAAACTGAGGATATACCTGACATAATCTGAATTTAGCTGACTGTTAGGAGTGTAGCATGAGTCATGGGAACTGAGCATACTATAAAGCATCAGTATATGAGTCATCAGCTGCATTACCTGAGTTTGGAATTTCTGTATTCATGGAACATGATTAATAACACTAAGTGAACTGGAACTCCTTATACTAGGAACGGTAAGCATACGTGATTTTCGATCATGTGCACGAATATCAGCTATGATCATAAAGCTAACATGTAAGGCGTGAATAGATATCGTGATAGCTACAGTGCAAAACTTCACACTAAGGTAAGGACGAGTTGGTCATCATCCCTTCCCACTACTTTTCTACACATACTGACATTACTACTAAAAATCTGAAAGCCTAACTTGGTTACTTATTCTACCATCTCCCCCTTAGCTTAAAGCCATTATTCTAAGTCTGTGAACCACTTAATAAAATTTAAATCAAACTGAAACCACTTTACTCTAGAGACTGAGATATAACAATACTCATAAACCTTAAACTCATTCTGAAGGACTACAACTGATACTGTAAGGTCCACTGCTAGTACTTTCTTCTGATATACAATTCTTAGCTTTCTATTACCCCAACAATCATCATATAGCAACCTCAACACTTACTAAATTAGAATTCTCAACTTTTTTTTCTATTGGTTCAATTTAAAAATTCAAGTTTAAATCAACTGGAACTGAGGTACTACTCTTTCACTCAATGATTAGCCCATCAAGAAACTAGAATGGAACAACTCTATTACTGAAATCAACTGAAGAGATTTTTTAAAATACTGTAATCGACCAATTTTTGTATACTCGTCTGTCTGGAATAGATTTACCTACTGGGGTAGGCACTAAAAAGATTCTGTTAAAATTTTTAGTTTGACTTTAAAGTTGGCTGCTATGTAAGGAGTTACCAGAGAAAAAAAAGCTCCTAGATCTAATAAGCCATAAACATGTAATAGAAGATCTGTAATGTACCAGTGACCATATCAGGGGAATTTTATTGATCCTATCTGGACTAAAGTGCATAAAGCCTATTTAGACGTTACCCACTGGTGGCACTGAAAGTGGCAACCTGCTGATTCGGGTGACCGAACTGAACTGAGGGACAGATATACTGACTCTATGAACCTGATTGAGGACAATATCTGATTCTATGGCCTGGCTTGGCACATCCAAAACACAATCCACTACCAGCCCTGCCACATCCAAAACACAACCCACTACCATCCCTACACATGCCCTGATGGTTTTTGCCTTATTTTTGGCAAAGAGGATTTGTTCGGCCACTCTTTGGCCTTGGTGTTCTATCCTTCTTATTATTTCTCTCTCTTTTCCTAGATCTCTTCTCCTCACTCTGTGGAGCTTGAGTTATAATCCTAGATAGGATTACAGACAGCTAATTTTTCTAGAATACTACTATATAAGCTAAGGCATTGAAAGCAGTCCTGAGTTCGAAGTGAGACACATGCTCATTTAAGGGATCTGCCTGAACGGGCGGAGGTGCTGGCTGATTTCTATTCCTTCTTCCATTAACATTTCTGGGAAGCATGTTCTGTAGAAGGAAGGAAGGAATGAATTAGACTGAGAGTTTAACTTGAGCTTATGCTCACTCGCACGACATGAATACTGAAAGAAGGGAAAATTTTCCTAAAATATGTCGTAGCCTCCTGTCCATAAGTGTGGCATGCTACACACCCATGTACAAGGCTCTACTAGATGTGGATTTCAGACTTCCTAGGACTCTGTTGAACCTTAGGCTTTGATATCAAGTTTGTAACACCCCGAGTCTATACCCCAGATACAACACAGTGCTAGCGACCCTGAAGGACCACCAGCTAACCCATGACTGGTACCTGCTATGAGCACTGTATAATAATAATAATAATGTAATAGCAATCTATCTAAAATAAATATGGAAGTGAGGCTGTAAACGCCATAAGATTTATAACTGAAAACCAATACTAAATACTGATAACTAAATACTGAAACACATGTCTAAAATACTCTAGTCTGAAAGCCTCTAACTTTCTAAACTATGGAGTTGATGGAACAAAGCCCCAACTAACTCTAACTACTAAAAACTGCACTGAAATAATACTCTATCCTCAAACTATGAGGACTCACCACTAAGTCTATTGCTGATAGGCTGGGCTGCTAAGTACAGTCAGGAGCCTGTGCATCTGAACCTATGATATAAGAATCATAGCACAAAATAAAGGTATGCGTCAGTACTTTGAATGTACTGGTATGCTATTTGAGGTAGTGTAATACCCCGTATTTCTCTAGCCAAGATTAACCCTCAGTACATAGGTTATCCTAAACAAAATTTTTAGAATACTTAGTAATTTTCAGATTTGAGTCTGTCATTGCGTAGGAATTTAATTAGCTTTCCAACGATATAAAATTTGCCTAAATTCGACAACCGGGTAAGAAGTTATGGCGATTTTAAGTTTCAGTCGTTAAACATCGTCATTCAGGCCAGTAGAGTATCGCAGAGTGTGTTAAAATAGCAATTGTCAATTTTCAGTGTACCAATGCAATTTCGTCGCGTCGCGGTGCACTTTTAGTTCACAAACAAAGTGGCAACGCGATACCACCACGTCGCACCACCTTGCAATTTCCCAGTCGTCATTTTCAAGTGGTCCAGCGTGATAACATCGCGTCACGCCAGGGGTCCAGATTGAGAAAATTTCTTGAAAAATTAAAGTTGCACCCAAGGTCAAAACAGTCTTTTTTCATGATTTTATTCCGCCCATATGTGGGATTTAAGTCCTAAAAATGTGTAAAACCCTTCATTATTCACTTTTCCCCAGAATCAAAAGGTAGTTCTTTCTAAAGGAAACAAAGCCTAACTCTCAAGAATCAAGGTCAATCCTAAGAATTTCTTCAAGAACTCATCAAATTAAGGTATGTTGATGTTCATCCATGGATCCTTACCTTCGATGGAGATCAAGAATCCTTTTTCAAAATACAAGATTTATGATTTATGATTTCCCTGTTTGAATTAGATTGAATTCATGTTCATGATGTTGCTTGAGTTTTAATCCATGATTTAGACCACAAGTTCCAAGAATTGATTCTAGTATGTGTTGAATTACATGATATTCATGATACACTCTTCCATTTGCAAGTTGATTGTTGTAACCATGTTAACCCTAAGTGTTTATGATTTAATGTACCACGTGTACTTCTTATGTGTTTAATAAATTGTTTATGAGAATGAAATAATGCCATTATAGCATGCTAACATGTATTCCTCATTTATGTACAAGTTAATGGATTACAAGTGTTTGATGGAATAACTCTATGAATGAATTATGACCAAGTAAACATTGTTATGTTATTCAAGATTATGCTTTTCTTTACTTCTCATGCTATCGAGTCCTGGGGGTATTTAATACTCTACAACTTAGCTGTTTATTTAGAGACAGTGTCAGTTACAGAATAATATCAGTCATGTCACGATTAGTAGTACTTTCAGTCTGTTACAGAACTCAGTAGAACTCATTCAATTATCGAACTTAGGAAAACTCAGTAATCTCAGTGAATTTAGTCCAGTTCAGTTCAATGTCTTTCAGTTGGGAGTAGGATTCAGCACCGAGTGAACCCAAGGATGGGGGCTCACCTGACAACAGAGGGTGTGATCTTTAGAAGCAATTCTTGTATTCCAGAACTACGTAGCCCGCGTAGGTTGAGACATCAAACCTGCCAGTTGAGGGTTGATAAGTGCTTTACCTGCCAGTAGAGGGTACCACCATTCTCGTTTAGGGAACCTTCCAGTAGAGGGTTACTCTTTAGCTTGTCTTTACCCGTGGCACGGTACTGACACCCTTCCAATTAGGGTTACAGATTGGACCCCAGTTCAGTTATCTTATCTTATTTGGGGCATGTCGGTTAGATGATTACCTTCCACAGTTTTAGTTTTGGTCTCAGTCTCCCGAATAGAACTCAGTTCAGTTCTAAAGAATCAAGACTGTAAGATATAGTCACTCAGTTAATGGTAATTCAGATTATCAATGATCCAACATTATCAGTATATTCAGTTATCTGTTATCAGATTCAGTTCTAGTATACTCAGTCACAGTAGGCACAATATGTTCAGTAGTTACAGATCCTCCATGCATGCTAATCCAGCTCTTGTATATCATTTAGTTAGTTATTGATCATGCATATAAACCCATACATTCATCCTTACCTCATTTAGTATACCAGTACATTCCCACATACTGATCGCATACCCGTTTCTTACACTATGATGCTTCATATTATAGGTTCGGACGCTTAGGTTCCTAACCGCGCTTAGCCAGATTCAACCAGTAGTAGCAGATTTAGCAATGAGTCCTCATCTATCGAGGATATTCTCTTATTTTAGTACTTCAGCTTAGCAGTATTTTAGTAGATGAAGTTAGTTGGGGGATTGTCCCATCAACTCAACTTTCGGACAGATTCAGTTAGAGGCTTTTCAAACTAGATTTTTAGACAGTATTTGGTTTTACAGATGTTATATCTTATCATTATGTTAGATTTTTTGAACCTTATGGCATTTTAGCCTATTATTCTATATTTATTTCAGTAGTATTATTCAGTGCTCACAGTAGATATCATTCATGAGCTAGCTTATGGTCCTTCGGGTCGTAAGCATCGTGTGGCGACTAAGGGGTAGTCTCGGGTCATTACAGGTAGGCTGATATGCATGGGATCATATGCATGAATAATAACTGACTGGGTAACATAAATATAACTGAATGAGAGAACATGCATGAATATATAAACTGTAACTGAGATCATGTTAACACTGGTTACTGAGTTCTAAATACTGATTAAATGATATCTTAGTCTACTAATACTAGAATACTAATAATTGAGTGGCTATTTCTGACAGTCCTAATTGATAATTGGGTGACTATTTCTTACAGTCCTGATTCTATAGAACTGAACTGAGTTCTATACTGAGACTTAAACTGAAACTAAAACTGTGGGAGGTAGTTATCTAACTGATATGCCCCTATCAAATTAGATAGGGGTCCAACCTGTAACCCAGTTGGAAGGGTGTCAATACAGTGCGACGGGTAAAGACAAGCTGTGAGTTAACCCTCTCTAATAGGAAGCACTTTAGTCAACCCTCGCTATCAGGAAAACTCATGTGAGATGTATCAACCCTAGTCTGGCAAGAAGATATCTCAACCTATGCTATCTATGTAGTTCTGTAACATAAGAATTGCTACTAAGGGTCAAACCCTAAGCTGGCAGAAATGCCCCCATCCCTGAGTTTGCTCGGTGCTGATTCCTACTCCCAACTGAATGGACCCTGAACTGGTCTCTAAACTATACTAGGCTTGAATGAACTGACACTGATCATGTTGATTGATTGTGCTGGACTGAGTTCACTAAGTACTGCTAACTGACTGAGTTTACTAAATCTAGTTAACTGACTGAGTTCACTGATTTTTGAACTGAATACTGAACTAGTTAACTAACTAAGTTCACTAAGTTCTGAACTGAATACTGAACTAAGACTGTGATTGATTACTGAGTACTACTATTCATAACACTACTAAGACTGTTCTGTAACTACTGTAGCTCTAGTTAAACAACTAAAATTTTGGGTATTGAATACCCCCAGGACTCGATAGCATGAAAAATAAAGCATAGAGTAAACTTGAAAAACATAACACTGTGCACTTGTTCATAACTTATCCATAGAGATATTTTATCAAACACTTGTAAGGCATAAGTTTACACATATACTAGCATGTCATGATTTTTTTTCCCATTTAATTCACATGAGCATTTTAACAAGCACTCGGGGAGCAGAACTATGCACATGATACTAAAACAACATGTAAGCATCATAACATAAATTCACAAATTCAATGGCTTTAACATGAATTCACATGATACTACACACATGATAATCAATTCCACCTGAATCTTGTAATAAACCATGGATTAGAAATCCAATTAACATTATAATCATGAATACACTTAAATCCAATCATGAAAATCATGAAATCAATCTACTTGAAGTTTAAAAGAGTTTCTTGAACTCCAAGGGTGAAAAGAATCCTTGGTTGAACACTTCACATATCTTGATACTTGAATTGACTAAGGTTGATGGTGAGTTCTTGAATCTTGAACCTTGAATTAGAAGCCCTAGGGTTTTGTTCTTGAGCAATTTTGAGAATACTGAATGGATTTTGCCTCTAAAGTGGCTAAATCACGTGATTTGGGGGATGATAGACGTGGGAAAATGACCCAAATACTCCTGAGGATGCGGTTTTTTAATGACTGAAAACTGGCCTAGCGACGCGTCGACCGACACACCGCGTCAATAGGATAGATGTGGTGGATGAAGAGCTACGTCGAGTCCATGTCGATTCACTAAAAATTGCACTGGGACCTGGGGGAAAATATTCATCGATGCGATAGGCGATGCGACGCATTGCGATCGTATTGATACACTGATTTGGACTCCCAAACGTGCTTCAAACGATGTTCAAAAAATCTGAAACTCGTCCGAGAAGACCTACTGACATTCCTGATCATGATGCAACTTAAAGATCGACATTTAATAGTTATAAGGGTCGCGAAATAAGATCGCCAACTATGAAGGCTAAAATAACTCTAAGTATGAATACTTAACAAATATTTTCTAAGTCCGGGCCCCGTAACAAGCATTAAAGGATTGAATTAAGCTTAGGATTTTGCGGAGTCTTACAACAGGATAGACATATTTTAATATAGAAGACATAAAATTGGTTCAGAAACTTAAAAGCATGATACAAGAAATCCCAGATTTGGCTATGCCACTAGAAATAGACTACTTAATAATCGAGATAGATGGAAGCCTCGAAGGATGGAGAGCTGTGTTAAAAGCAAAAACTAATAAATATAGTAATAAAAAGAACAAAAGAATTGGTGCTTATCAAAGTGGTAAATATAAAGAGAAAGGAAGTATGAGTTGTATAGACGTAGAGTTATTAGTGGTAGTTTATGGGATAAATAGCTTTAGACTCTACATATTAAATAAACCAGAAATACTAGTAAGAACAGATTGTGAAGCTATAGTAAAATTGTATCAAAAAATAAATGAAAAGAATGTATTAAAAGAAGATGGATAAATTTATTAGGCGCTATCTCAATCTATAACATTGTATTAGAACATATAAAAGGAAAAGCTAATAACATGGCAGATCAGTGTAGTTAACTTATTATACAGAAGAACTAACATTTCTTATTTCAGTATGAACCCAGGGAAGGGAAAAGGCAAGGTTGAGGCTTCACCTTCTTAAGACAATTATACCAAAGACAGGTATTTACAGACCTTATTGAGTAATCCACATTTTAGACAGCAGACAATGCTCGAACACCAAAGACTAGAAAGGATGTGGTTTAGTACGCAAATTTTAATATGCTATCCACCATCCAATATGACTTTCAAACTCAAAGTTGATGTAAGAATAGATAAGCAACAGACATGCTTGATAGACAACTTATGAATATCTTATAATAAGACACCACGAGATAACAAATACTTTATTTCAGTGTTAAATGCATTAATCTATGATTTTTCAGATAAAAATCAAGACAAGAGGTTTAAATTTTATGTAGTTGTAAAGGGACAAGTGCAAAGAGTATTTCAGACATGGATAGAGGTAGTCGACGTAATAAAAGATCATACAATACCACTTTTCAAAGGCTTTAATGATCTTACAGAAGCATTAGATTACGCTGGAGGAAATCTAGGACCTAACTATTATATCACCCCAAATCTCAGACCAAATACTCAAAAAAATTTCTAGTATAATATATAGAAAAACACAGACAAGATAATTTTCTGCAGCTATTGTTCAACTATGACAGAGGCTTTCAAAAGACTAAACACACAAATGAAAACCTTAACCAAGAAAAAGAGAGTCTCATACAAGAAAAATAAAAGATGCTAGAATATATAAAAATCTTGCAAGACAAAATTAAATTTCTTCATTTTGAATTATCCCAAAAGACCTATGAAACCCAACAAATTATTTCAAAGTGTTCTCCATCTCATTCAAAAATGGATAAGAAGGCTGTGCATTCCCTAATGAATGCAGAAGGATCCACTGTATCGGATTGAGATACAGCTAGTCCAGTTCAAATGGTAACTTGTAAAGATGCCTCAAATCTGTTAATGGCTAACACTTTGCCAAAAAGTGCACGAATTCTCCCAGCTAATTTTCAGACAAAGGAAGAAAATACATCCAAGCTAGAAAAAATAAAAGGTTTTATTTAAGAAAAAAAATGATAAAAAAAATGCAACAAATGATCGCAGAAATGGTTAGAAGACTTTTAAATGAAAAAACAAAAGAAGTAAGCTTGAAAAATCAAAAACCAGAGACAAGACCCAGGATGACAGATTCAGAAAATGAGGAATATGATCCTGCAATGGATAAATTCACCCAAGACCCAAACGAAGATGACAAATCAGGAATGAGTTTTGACTTAGTATCATTACACAATTTGGACACTTGAGACAATTTTGCGTAAGCAATGACACAAGACAAAAGAAGACAAGAAAAATGGCGTAAGAAGTGACTTAATAAAATGGATGATTGGTATAAAGTGGACGACAAGTGGATTGTAGATCAAAATGAAGCTTTTAAAGCCATGTGACAATGGGGCCCACAAGTGTACCCGACAGGCTAAAAGATTCTTCAAGCAATTTGAAATTCGATTTTGAAGTTCACTGAATGCCTATAAATACCCAAGCTATCAGACAGAGCAAGACAGAGCGAAAATAAGTTAGAGTGTAAGAATATAGTGTGAGCATAAGTGTTCTTATTTCTCAGTAAAAGAAGTGTGAGTAATAGTGTATAAATTTCTAAATCACTATCAGTAGCTAGCAAATTTAAAGGGAACTCCTGAAAGGGAAACCTCTCTTCGTCCCAAGTCATGTAAGTAGTTATAAAGATATTTGTATTTTCTTCCTAATATGTAAATATATATGTTTGTGATATATATTGTTGATGTTATCATTGTATGGTGTGTATCTCTTTACTCCTAGTGTATGGTTAGTCTCTCAGTGTTTAGAAATAACGATGGATTAATTTGTAAATTCCTAAGAAATTAAGAATATCCTAATAGATTAGAAAGGACTAGGGTGTGATTAAAGTAGGGTGTGATTAAAGAAGGAGTTGCTATATATACAAACTGAAGAGAAAGAGATGAATAGGGTGTTAAATTTTTTTTATAAAAAGAGTTAAATGGGAGAAAATACATTAATCTTAGTATAATGCATGACTGAGAATTTTGAAGGAGGGAGTACTGAGTAGGATTTTTACATCATATTCGAAAATCCACACTAAATTATTGCTTACTTACTTTATTGAGCACTTTATTTTAAAAAACAATTTACAATTTTTCTGTTTTTCCTGTATTTTCTTGCTTATTTTACTTCAGCTAGCTATTTTTATTTTCTTGCTTATTACTGCTTATTATACTGGTATATAATATCTATAAATATTAAAAGATCCATCCATCTGCATGGACGTTTGTAGTTTGGGTAGTTCTCAAATGAATTGACGAATGAAATATGGAAAGAAAATGATTTAGAAACAATTTTTAGTATACACGAAGTAGAAAGTATGAAAGAACTAATGGAAAGTGCATCAAGTAGTTCAAGCCCTTTCCAAAGAACGACCTCAATGCAAAGAGTACAAATGAGTACCGGTAATTTACTAAGACATAGGGTATATATATATATATATTCACGGTCTAGAACCGTGGCTAAAGGAGTGTAAGTCCGTAAATCTATTGTAGGGGTAAATTCTGGGACTAAATCATCATAAAGTGTACAAAGGGTCAAAGTCTCTCTCGACCGAGGTAAATAGTAGTAGCAAAATCGTGGATCATAATCTATCTCGGTCAAATCTCTAAGGCATCATTTTTAGTCTCCAAGGCTCATAAGTTATTCATTAATATGGTACGATTTTCCTTAAGAAAGAATCCACTTTAAAAGTAAAAAGTGGGGATAAACTCTTTTTTAGGATAAATAGTATTCAAACCATATTTTTAGTTAGAATCGTACAATTTACTATTTCAGTGAACATGAATGTACCGAATCATGCATGCCATCCCCAATATCCAAACAATGCGATCATAAGCATCAAAAGGTCTATAAAATACGTCCACACTCGTTTCAAGGATAAATCACTCGCTCGAAATTCATCTAGTATCATAATCACGGCCTTGGGCCTAATAGTACATAACCGACATAATCATATCTTAATTCTAGAAACCATCATGATCCACCGAGTCAAGTATTAAACCTTATACGAAAGGGTTATTAGCCTCAACTATGCCTATCATGCTAGCAACCTAAACTATTAGGATTCTAGAAGCCTAATAAGTATTTCACCTTAAGGGTTAATTCACCCTTCTAATCCGTGAACTCATAATTTAGGCTAAGTCACGGTGTCCTACCCGATATCACATCCTAAAATCCCAATTTAACATATATCATATATAATGTACTATCTCCTAAAGAAAAGTAGATAAAAGCCTACCTCGATATGGAACCGTAATTCCTTGAATGCCCACAAATCTTCCGCTTCTGCTTCACGATCCTAAAATGCCGTCAAGCTATTAAAATAGTAATCTACACATCATTATGAGTAAAATGAGATCCATATTACTATATTAAAGGTCGGGTTGAAATTTTGATCAAGAATAAATTGACGTGGCCCGCAAATGGAATCCAAAATTAAATCTGTCACGAGGTCTGTCAAAGGACAAGGAATATGCTCAAAAGTTGAGCACAAATGGAACACAAATTGGGTGTCAAATCAACTCTTAAAGTTTAGGAATTTAAGACCTAATTTCTGAGAATTTTCCATGAATTGGGATGGAAATTAAAGGAAAAATCAATGATAAATCACCAAGGAGAGTTAGGCTAGATTACCTTAGCTTTTATGGATGATTTCACACTTTTTTTTCTCTTTGAGCTCTCAACTTGGTGTGAAAATGGTGAAAAATCACGTGAAAAAATGGTATTAAAAAGGTTACAGGTGATGCTTAAACGGACACTTGGGCGTTAAAACGCTTACTGCTAAAACGTCTATCGCTAAAGAAGCAACACAAACGCTTAAGCGGTCTGACAATAATCGTGGTGCCGCTTATGTGCTAAAGCACTGAGCGCTTAATCAGTCATATCACGTGCCATGTACTAGATTTTTATCAAGTCCAAAACGGATACCGATCGGGTGTTTGGGATACATTTAGAACCCCGTGCGCACAAATGAACTATGCTAGCATCCCAAATTTGACTTTCCAAACTCAATAGAACCATCAAAACTTTTATCTGAGTTTGTTTCGACTAAATGTGAAGCCCGCACCTATAGTTTCAATTTTTATATAATTCACCCAATAACCCAAAACGAGTCTGGAAGCCTAAGGACCTTAATCAAGGTCCCCTAGCATAAAATAAACGTTCCGAAGTTGATGGCGCTGTCAGAATTCTCATCTGAGGTCATCTAATAGGATCTTTAGTCTGAGACCAAATCCTAACAACGAAAGCTTCAAAACCGGAAATGAGCCTAAAACCTAAACGAACTATTCAATAACCAAATCGATAGTTCCGAAAAGTCATAAATGATCTGTATCCATTGTGAAAAGACTTGAAATACTGAAATACACGCAAATCAAGAAAATGACCTGAAGGGTCATTACAACATCATTACATTTTTTTAGTGGATTCAAATAATTAAATCGTGTGGATGATAATATTATTTTGTCAGTCCTAAATTGGGGCTGGACGTGGTACCTGGCAACCTACGTACTTTATTTATTTAGTGAAACCTTTTCTAGCTAGCTGAAAAGTCATATCTAAACACAATATTTACAAAAAAGTTAATAACGTAATTGTTTAACCATTTTACCTGAAACATAATCCACTATAGTCATTGAGCTTTGAAGAACTAAATTTAAATATATAGTCTACAGGGCATCTCCAAAAATAATATGAGATAACTAAACATAAAACAAGTTGAAAGAAGCTTTTTTGTTACCGCTTGAAAGAGTCAATAAAGCATACTTACTGGATCGAAAGAGTTCACCGCTAGCCCCAAGTCTCGGCACCATATCCACAATACATGCCTACGGATTAATCGCCCGGTAGCTTTCAAACACAACCTCCTAAATTGAGAAACATGACTAGTCTGAGCTAAATAACTGTAATGCAATGTAGCGAAGTGAAATAAACATCAATTTAATTAACACTAGAATCTTTGAAACTAAGCCACCAAATCTAAGATGTGCACTGAAACTGAATTTAATTGAAAATATTGATTCTTAAAAAATTTAACAAACAATCATACTAACAAGTAGGGGGATATTTGGTCTATCCCTAACACTATCACATGCATAACTGTAGAAGTTGATTATTTTTTCCAAGTTGAATTGTATATAAACGTGTGGGGTAGCTAGCTCTTGGCCTTCATGTCTCTCACACTTGGGGAGATTGACCACTTCCCCTAAATCATATGCAAAAACATTATTCAAATCTAAGTTGAGTCTGAGCAATACAAAAAAAATCATATACAATTAACTAATTACAAAATCATACTATTTAGTTATTTCATGATATTCTGAGTTAACTGATTTGTAATTATCCTCATAATTATTTTATGATTTTTGCATATTTATTTAGTTTTACTTTTTTCTTGTACCTTCAGCATGGTATTTGTGGTCTGTGGAGACAGGGGACAACTTTTGAGGTGATTAAATTTTGAGGATGGTGTATGTTTTGATGTATACTTGGAGTATCTTGCTTTTGGTATTATTGTGTATGTTAATTTCAATTGTATCTTATACTATTACTATTTATTATCTTATCTTAGATTGCTTTATTTTAAGCCGGTGGTCTATCATAAACAGCCTCTCTATCTCACAATTGAGGTAATAGTATGGACTGCGTACACTTACCCTCCACAGACCCCACTTGGTGGGAATATACTGGGTATATTATTGTTGTTGTAAATTTTGTGGAAGTTTTTTCAGTTTCAAAGGTTGAAAGTTGGAAATTTTGACTAAAGTCAACATTTCAACATTAGTTGGATTTTTGAAGTTTGAAAAGCTTATAGTTGACTTCGGCCAACATTTGATCAAGATGATCCAGGATAGGTGATTCAATGATTCCAATAAGTTAATTTCGAATGTAGTTTCTCGTTGAGTTATATGTTTGATTTATTTTAGTGTAAACAACATAAATCCCCTAGATAAGGAAAATAATTACATAAAATCTCTTATTGTTTTCTCTCTCTCATTTTTTGCAAACATACTTATACATTCGATCAGATATTATACATTGGTCGAATGTATGATGTAACAACTAATCCTATATTTAAGGTAAGAAAATCTTTAATTATTTTACAGTTCCTTAATTAAAGGCAGTAATTAGACAACATTAAATCGTTTATTGATAGTACATGTAACAGATATTTGAATTAAAAAAATTTTGTTATACATATTTTTTTTCCTGTGATTCACGATCTGAAAAGCCAAAAAACAATAGCTTTCTTCTACATCCGTTCTTCAAAACTACTAAAATCTTCTTTTACATACGTTCTTCAATACTAGTAAAATTAATATGAATATCCCCGTATTGTTGCGACATTCTAAAATTTGGGAGTCAGAAATTAATGATACGTCATGCAAAAGTGACGCAATAGTAATTTCAATAAATGCGGACGAGTCGGTCACAATCGCAGGACTTGCGGTTTGTTTCCAAAGGAATCATGAAGAATATAATATGGTTTTCTATGTGCGGATGCTTTGAATGGTTTTGGTTGTATAAACATTTTTTATTAATTTTTTATCTGAATGCTGGAGCAAGTAATATATATTTTTTTATTGATTATAGATGTTAATTTCTTTTATCAATGATTTATATTAGTATAAAAATTTTATTCTTTTTTCCTATATCATAGTTCGTAACCATATAACTTGAAGTTAGAACATGATTATAAATGCACATTAACTATTTAACTTACCCTCTATAGGAGTAAGTAATTGTTGAAACGCACGATGTATTAAAATATTGTACATTAATAGTTAATGTGTAATAAATGTATGATATAGCATTATACGTTTCTAACATGTATGAGGTTATTAGAAATAAAATAATGAAATTTAACTGAATTCAGTTTAAAAAAAAAATTATATACAGTATCATTTCAGTAAATTTACGAATGTATAATATGTTTTTATACAGTCAAATCAATGTATAATAAATGTGTGTCTTTCCAGTAAACGTTTGAATGTATAATAAGTTGTTATACATTCAAAGCAATGTATAGTGAAACTGTGCCATTCCAGTAGACTTACGAATGTATAATATTTGATTATACATTAGTATCAATGTATGATATAACATCATACATTATAAATGTGCATGATATTAATAATTTCTATAATTTTTTTACAAGTAATAAACGTTTTACAACATGTATACTGTTATGTAATACATACGTTTAAAACGTATTTGTCTTTAGTTCAATGTAAGATTCACTTATAAGCAAAGGTACATAACATGAAACATATTATGTGTTCAAAATACAATGTCAGATTAATTAGTAATATGTTGTTTTAATCATTAATAAATTGGTGAAAGAGAAATTTAATAAGTGAAAGGGAAATCTCGGTAAACATTTTCTTTGGCTTTGGCCTTTAGTTTAGTCCCCCATAGTTGGTCAAAAAGACAGCGTAATAAGCACCCACAATGCCTAACACCAACAAGTTCATAATTGACCCAATCCTTTAAGGACCGTACGAAATCTGAATACATTCCAAGCCATCACTTTTCAAGATCTATATATAATAAATTCCTTCAACAAAAAATTCAAATTAAAAAAAAAGAATTATGCAAAATAATAATCAAAGGGTTTTTTCAATTTGATTTTGTTTTGTTATTGAGAGTGTTTATTTTATTAATTCGGGTTTAATTTTTTTCTGTAAAAGAAAAAATAATAATTTTAGGTTTATGAATTCCGAGTAGAGAAAGTGGAATTCGTGGTTAAGGAGAAGTGAAATGGTGAGAAAGAAGGGAAGGTAAAATTGGAATTACAGTCACTACTCATAATCATAGATGACATACTAAATAAATGGAGAAAAAAGGTAGCAAGATTTTAGGTGAAAAATATGGAGCATAATTTGGAACAAAATATGGTTGTTTGGAATGTATAAGAAGGAAGAGAGAGAATAAAAAAGGTAGGGGTTTAAGTAATTAATTTGAGATTTTTGTAATTTCTTTTTCAACATGGTATGTAATGTAATAATGCAAAGTTAGCATGTGGTATACATGTAATTTTTTCTTTATTTTAAGGAGTCCTGAATAAATAAAAGGCCTATTTCAAAATTTTGGGACTTGAATAATTCCTGGTTTCAATTGTTTCAGTGGTTTATGGTGTAGGGTGTTTTTTAACTCACAATCATAGAGGTTTTGTCATATTCGCAAAGAGTATTCAGTTGGAGCATCATGATCATAAAAGGAATATTGCAATCACGAAAAGAATATCAGAATCACGTAGAGTAAAATAGATCTCGAGTTAATTTTTATTCTTAATCTCATCGTGGCGGGTTTCACATTCGTGAAGGTTGGGTCTTGGTCATCCTTGCAATCGTGATAAGGCCATCACATTCATAATGAAGGGTGCACCTGGGCAGATTTAAATTCTCATTTTTAATCTTGGACATCACAACCCAATTTTGGGAGCTTAGGATTATGTTTTGTGATAATTCAAAAGGTTATTTTCAATATTTCTTCTTAAGATATGATTCTAATCCATAAATTACACATTTATCGCTAATTTATCATTGGTTAGTATTTAAACTAATAGTTTAACTTTAAACAAATTGAGAATTTTAGTTCGAAAGTGAAATTTATGAAATTTCTTGATTTAAGGTCATTTAAAGGCCTAATTTAGCTTTTTTTTTATTTGTGAGCTCCCTAAGATATGCGTACATTAATTTTAAAATAAATTACAATTTTGACCTTGGGGATTAGAGATGACTTTTGGGTTCGTGATAAAAGTATAATACTATAAATTTTTACAAACTTGTTGACTTATTCAAATCATATATTTAATCAACTAGGGGCCATTCAGAGGCTCCATGAAAAGGCAAGATTGTTATTTGACATTTTAAACTTTGTTTAAGAAAAGTTGAAATTTTCTTTGAATCTTTATAAAGTGCTAGTGCAATGCTTGATTGGACATATGGATAATGGATGATGAAACTTTTGTATAAATGAGATAGATAAGAATTTATACGGGTACTGATACTATGTTATAGGCTTATGTAATTATTTGACTTTCTTGGAAGGATTTCTTGTTTTGAGAGTATGATTTACATGACTTATGACTTGTTCTGATTCACGAACATGCTAATTGATAGTTTTATGCTCCTTTATAAATTTGAAGGTGGATTATGAAAATATCTTATGATAATTGTTCTTCTAGTTATACTTTGGGTTGATATAAGTATATATGAATTGAGAGATTGACAAGCAACATCAAATTAATAATAGTGTAATTAAGTTACTCTAGGAGAGCATTATCTTGAAATGCATATTTGTTGCTTGGGATCAGAGGGATAGCCCCGCCCAATATTATATGTTGATCGAAATGACATGTCTGCATATATGGGTAAGAGTTGAACACCTGCATATTACTATATATGGATCAGAGTGACTGTAACACCCTATATTTTCGGGCTACAATATGGACCATATTTTGATGCGTTGATAATTTCGAAGCCATAAATCCTATGTCAATATGGCATGTTAATTATTTACGTAGTATGTGAATCCATTCAACCTTGAATTTAGACCATAGAGGTCCTTCAACTCAAGGACGAGTTGAAACTATTTCGATCGATTAAGTTTTAGTGGATGTTGTAATTTGTGTCAGCTTGCATTGACCATAACTCTCTGTATATGTTGAATTAGAGAGCCTACTATGTGTCAAATGATAGGTCTTTGAGTTAGCTTTCCAACGATACTAGTTTTGCTAAAATTCGGCACCCGAGCAAGAAGTTATGGCTTTTCAAAGTAATAGGCGGCACCTATGTAAACATAGGCGATAGCATAGGCGGCGCCTATATAAACATAGGCAATAGCATAGGCAGCGCCTATGTAAAGGTTTCAAGTGACTTAGACACTCCATTTTGGGGGGAAAATGGTCCTTTTCCACCCTTACTTAGCCCTAAACACAAAATTCAGTTCCCAAAGACCCCAAAATACACCTTCATTCATCAAAATTGTTCAAGAACTCTCTCTAGGGTTTTAAAATAAAAACCCAAGTAGTTCAAGATTCAACCATGGGTTTTCAAAATAAATTGAAGATTTGGAATCTCCGCAACGTAGTCTTTAAGAAGTACCTATCATATTTGCATATAAAGGTATGTGGGGTTATCTTAAAAATGTCATGGGCTTTAAAAATTCATATTTTCAAATGGGGGTTTTGAAATTACAAATATGATTATGTTTTAAACGTTTTATGATATTGATTTGGCCCTTAGGCCTACTCCCAAAGTGATTTGCTATATGATATATATATATGCATGTATTCTGAAAAGATGTTAACTTGAGAGCATGAATGATATGAAATTTTCTCTCTTGATGTGAATTTGTTTTAAATGTTCATATGATGTAAATTATTTGAAAACATCTTGAAGAAAATGACATGAATTGCTTTGAGAATTGATATGATTTTGACTTGAAAATGAGAAGGCCATTCTTGTTGAATACAATGGTTGAATGAGAAGAATGATGTGATATTGATGGCTTGCAAGTTGGGTGTGACGATACCCTATAGAATATGATATGTGATTGAATTAGATAAAATTTAAATGCATTAATTTTACATGAGATAGGTGGATGCCCAAAGAAGGCGTTTAAGTGTAAGGGCTCATCGCTGGATACCGTGTTTGCCGACATGGGAATTTGGTACCCTGCTTTGTGATCTTGCGTACTTGACTTTATGTCATTCCCAAATTGGGACTATGGTTAGGAGCCCTGCTTTGTCATCTTGTGCACTAACATTGGGTCGAGACACCCTGCTGTGTGATCTTGTGTGTCTTTCCCTCACGTATACTCTAATCTCGACGGCAACCGAGGTTTGACAGTTGGTGTAAATATGATATGTATGTTACTCCACCTAGCTCAGCTGCATTGCATTGTTGTTGAAAACAATTACATTATGCCTATGGGTTTTCAAATGACTTGATATGAAACTGTTTTATAATGGCTCTCAACTATATTTTGTATAAATATTATGTTTTATTTTGATATCTCTGCGTACCAGTACTTTTGTATTGACCCCCTTCCTCCCAAGTTCAGAGGCGCAGTCTAGTGGTCCAGAAAATCAGTAGATTCGTCGAACAGATTTGCAGAGTCACTTGGTGAGCCTTCTATATTTCGGAAGTCCTGATTATCTGGCAGTGTCATTTATCACTTATTAGTTTGGGTCTACTGGGGGCCTTGTCCCAGTTTTTAGATAGACATTTGTTTCTGTCATATAGTAGAGATTTTGCAGACGTTATAGAGGTGTTGATTTGAGATTTTGGGACATTATTCCCTATTATTTCTTTCATATGACTCTTGACCATGTTTTCTGTAGTGTTATTGTCTTCCGCATCTCTTTATCATTTGGATTATGTGCATGATTACCAGACAGATAGGGGTGTTTTGGGCCTTCATGGTTTGAGATACTCGTCACGGCCAGGGCCTCAATTTGGGTCATGACAAACTTGGTATCAAAGCACTGTTCATGGTCCCAGGGTGTCTGCGAAATCGCGTCAGGTAGAGTTTTATTTATGGGTGTGTAGCGCGCCACACTTATAAGAAGGAGGCTACTAGGCATTTAGGAATATCTCTCTTTCTTCATGTTCTAGTCAGTGCAATAGAGTCGGAATGTTCCCCTTTCATGCTCTAATTCGTGCTATGGCGTCGCCCATATGAAAGTAAAGTCATCCCAAATTCTTTCCTTACTTTGATGTTCGCAGACATGTCCCATTATTGGGCTGATTCAAGTGCAAAAAGTTTAGAATATACATCATATAGTCCTTTTCGATTGAGTCCTATAAGATTTTAAAAATTGTGCAAAGACTCGATAGGAGTTTGTTAGTGCATCAATATATGTTGATTCTGATATAAATATTGATCTTAATGGAATCGTGCATTCCAGCTTAAGGTATTAAGTGTATCTAGTCCATCTCAAAATCTTATTACAGATGTGGACAATGTATAGCAGAATGTTGGAACTGTATTTCTACCCGAATAGTAGCATAAGTTAAAGTGTTATTGTCATGACCTATTGGTAGTGATATTGGACCAAAAAGTTGGTGATGTAAAGTTACAAAGTTATAAGTCAGTGTGAGGGTGATTTTGTGTAAATGAATATTTCAGTTGAATAACCAATGTTTGAGGATGATTTACCCCTTTATCGTGATAAACTAATGTGGTAGCTAGCAGCGTGTGTGGATGGTATGGTAGTCCATGGAGGAAGTGTTTTACTCAGATTTTTATTTATACAGAATAATATGTATATTCTTAGACCATTAAATATTATGTGTCAATTTTCTATCCCTTGTAATATGTAATCTTGTTATCATGGTGTTTTTGAAAAAAATAAAATTAAAGTGTAGCGAAGCCATGTGGGGCTCTTTCGATTCACTAGCATAGTTTCCTTGTCATCCATTTTATTTTCTTGTTCTAAATATAAAACCAAAGTCTAGTGAAGCCGTGTGAGGCCTGTTTCGATTCACTAGCAACTTGTTGTTCTTTCGTTGGTTTAATATATGTATGGCTGAATCTATTTGCATGATATTAAGTTGGTAAAGAGGTAATTCGTCCTTGTGAGTTACTTTAGTATAAGGTAGAGAAGGAGTTGTTAGTTAGGGTGATTTGTTAGTTGCTAGAATGTGAAAATGGCTATATTAGCGAGTAAGTTATGATTATAGACTTATGGTTGTTTGAGGACTTTGAAGGCAGTCTAAATGTATGATTGAGTGAGTAAGTATGAGGTTAGAAATCCATATAAGTAGAAAAGATTGTATGGGGTTCTAATATAAGATTAAGGTTGATCATGTCTATTATGTGACTTTACCCCTTGACCTTCTTTTGTTGGTAATTGTAAACTAGTACTACTTATGAGAAGGTATGTAGCAGATATTGAAGTATTTGGGATAGAATGTTACAATTTGATGGATTAGTATATTATGTTGCACTCGTCATTGGTGGTAGATGATTGATGCTAGACCATTGGCTTGAATTTAATGTAGGATGTGGATGTAAGAATAGTGGCATGAGATTAATGATGTATATTTGTGGGAATAAATATTAGTAGGCTTGATGTGTTGAACTAGTACGTACTAATGAGTTATGATAAAGGAAAATCGTTAGGTCATGATCGATTATTGTGGTTATGATGTTCTAGTGCACTAGTGTTTCGTGATGTTTATTTATAGTTTCCAAGTGAATATTTTGTGTAAGGTCGGGTTGTAAATCATGCATAGCACTAGATATTAAGTTTGAATAGTTGATGTCCATGAAGGTGGATGTGAAGATTTCTTGGTTAATGAATACTAGTTGTATAGAAGTGATCTAATAGGCTTGAACGGTGCGTGAAATGGCTTAAGTTTAAATTGATTCGTAATGAAGTATAATGTTGTAGGTATGGTGTAGAAGTATGCCAAGGTGATATGAGGTTTCAGCATATTTTTCTAACACTATTACATAATTTGTGTGGCTAGTGGTACCATTGAATCGTTAAGTGAAGAAAGACTAGTTAGATGGTATATGGTGATCTAAATAGCCATGTTAAGTGTTAGAATCTAAGTTTGAGTTTTGAAGGTTGAACCGATAGAAATAAGTGTGCAAACTAATGTATCCCAGAAGGTAGTCATTCGGGTTAAGTTCTATGATATGCATGCATTATCATTTTTTTCCAGACCCTAGAGTGCAGTAAGTGCTAGAGTGCAGTAAGTGTAGTTCAGTTAGAATCTGGTAAAGGATCTCCCAAACTCTAGATGATGACGTGAAGCTAAAGGGGAGATGATAGAACGAATGACCAAGTAAGACTCTCAGATTTTAGTAGTGATGCAGTATGATTTAGAACATCAGAAAGTGAGGGTGGAGCTCAACCCATTCCTACCTCAACATTTTTTTTAGTTATCCAGATGCTTACTCATGCCTTACGATTCAGTTCCGTGATCATAGTTCATGATTCCGGTATATGATAGAGAGTCACTTACTCTTCCAGTTCCAAGATAATGATTTCTAGTTCATTAAAGTAGTCGGAATCACATTCCTTATGTTATGAACTCTAGTTGAGGTCATGCAACTTATGACGTATGTACTCACTCTTTATAATGTGCTCAGTCCCATATAAAAACCTTTTCATGCTTCAGGATCTTATGTTTTAACCTTTTAGTGACCCTCCCTATGCAATGATAGTGGTGACGATGTAAATGTTCTTGTTGATGGAAGATCATAGTATGCTTGGTTAGATAAGGCCAGAAGTACGAAGTAACAGTTGGGGCCAAGTCTTTGATACATGTGATGGTTAGTAGAAAAGTTGGTGTGTGTATGTTTTTAGGATAGCACGTGGGAGTTATATTGATAATAGTTTAGAAACCATGTGAAGTATGTATTTATGGGTGATTGCCTTGGAGTTAACATGTGGTTATAAATTAGGCTTGAATGACGTTTTACGATTGTAGTGGAAGGTCGCAATATGCATTAGCGACTTCATATTAAGAGTTCAAAGTAGTCATTGAAGTGGTAAGGCATGTTATACTTAGGATGTGATCTTTAAGGGAGATGTAGAAGATTGCATCATATGGTTTAGAATAATAGCGTGGTCTGGCATGTTGTATTTTTTTTGTAACTTAGAGTTAGGCTTGATCACGGCGAAGGGATTAAGTTATTTCCCACATTAGTAGAAAGATTTGTCAATGCTCATATGAGAATTTTAAGCTGAGTTGAATGAATATGATATTTATAGGTCATAGTATAGTTAAGGGATATTCAGGAAGTGCACTAAGCCTGAAAGTAAGAAGTTGTATTGCCAAAGGTCTGAAAATTCTATCCTAATTTAGGAGTTATATGTCTATATTCCAGACTGTAGAGTAGTGTCAATGTTGTGATTTTCTCAGTTGGATGTCTTGTGTAATCCATACCCAAGATTCATGGCTCCCTATTACTGCTAGAACTTGTTTAGAGAGAGTATTGAAGAGATAGTCCAGATTGAGTATAAGTTTCCAGTATAGTTCAGTCTATATGGCCAACAAATCAGTTTAGCAGTCAGATTCACATGACTTGTTTTCTCGTCTCTTTATTTAATCATGCTACCCAAAAATCTCAGATATGTTACTATTCCAAGATAGAGTATACTAGTATTTGCGAGTATAGCTCAATTCATGCATCATGTACTAGATTCATATTCTAGATGTTTAGTTATGATTAAATTTGTAGGTGCCTAGTGCATCGCCTCAGTTTTCTGAGCATCTTAGTGAATTGAGCATTCATAGAGAGACATAGGGTCCCAAGAGGGAGATACCCGATTCAATTGCATGTATAGATTCTTGTTACAAGCTCCGCACCAGCTATCATCGCGTATTCAGTCATACATTCATACGTTAGTTCAGTCAGATATGCATGCATTAGAAACACATGTTCAATAGAAAAAGTTCAGCTTATCAGTGTATTCAGTTCTGCGTTCATGAGAATAACTCAGTAACAACTCCATGCATCAGATATGCATGATTCATTATGAGAATTCAGCCTATGAGTCACTTCAGTTGTGCATTCCATGCATCAGATATGCACGTCCGGTATAAGAATTTAGAACATCAGTAGTTCCAGTCTTATAGTCATGTTTCAGATCAGTGTATTCTTTCTTAGAGAAACATATCATGTCCGCGTTATTCCATACCTCTAAGCTTCAATATGTTCCTACCCATCATTCGAGGATGAATGATCCCAAGGGGGAGATAATGTAACACCCCGTATTTTTGGGCTACAATATGGACCATGATTTCGATGCATTGATAATCCCGAAGCCATAAATCCTATTCCAATATGGCATGTTAATTATTGCGTAGTATGTGAATCCATTCAAGCTTGAATTTAGACCATAAAGGTCCTTCAACTCAAGGACGAGTTGAAACTATTTCGATCAATTAGGTTTTAGTGGACGTTGTAATTTGTGTCAGCTTCCATCAACCATAACTCTCTGTATATGTCGAATTAGAGAGCCTACTATACCAATTTTACTAAAATTCAGCACCCGAGCAAGAAGTTATGGCCTTTCAAAATAGTAGGCGACGCCTATGTAAACATAGGCGATAGCATAGGCGGCGCCTATGTAAACATAGGCGATAGCATAGGCAGCGCTTATGTAAATGTTTCAAGTGACTTAGACACTCCATTTTTGGGGCAAAATGGTCCTTTTCCACCCTTACTTAGCCCTAAACACAAAATTCAGTTCCTAAAGACCCCAAAAGACACCTTCATTCATCAAAATTGTTCAAGAACTCTCTCTAGAGTTTCAAAATAAAAACCCAAGTAGTTCAAGATTCAACCATGGGTTTTCAAAACAAATTGAAAATTTGTAATCTCCGTAACGTAGGCTTCAAGAAACACCTATCATATTTGCATATAGAGGTATGTGGGGTTATCTAAAAAATCTCATGGGCTTTAAAAATTCATACTTTCAAATGGGGGTTTTGAAATTACAAATATGATTATGTTTTAAACATTTTATGATATTGATTTGGCCCTTAGGCCTACTCCCAAAGTGATTTGCTATATGATATATGTATATGCATGTATTCCAAAAAGATGTTAACTTAAGAGCATGAAAGATATTAAATTTCCTCTCTTGATGTGAATTTATTTTAAATGTTCATATGATGTAAATTATTTGAAAACATCTTGAAGAGCATGACATGAAATATTTTGAGAATTGATATAATTTTGACTTGAAAATTAGAAGGTTATTCATGTTGAATACAATGGTTGAATGAGAAGAATAATGTGATATTGTTGTCTTGTAAGTTGGGTATGACGATACCCTACAGAATATGATATGTGATTGAATCAGATAAAATTTGAATGCATCGATTTTACACGAGATAGGTGGATGCTCAAAGAAGGCGTTTGAGTGTAAGGGCTCATCACTGGAAACCGTGTTTGCCGACATGGGAATTTGGTACCCTGCTTTGTGATCTTGTGTACCTGACTTTATGTCATTCCCAAAGTGGGACTATGGTTAGGAGCCCTACTTTGTGATCTTCTGCACTACCATTGGGTTGAGATACCCTGCTGTGTGATCTTGTGTGTCTTTCCCTCACGTATAATCTAATCTCGGCGGCAACCGAGGTTTGACAGTTGGTGGAAATGTGACATATAGGGTATTCCACCTAGCTCAGCTGCATTGGATTGTTGTTGAAAATAATTACATTATGCCCATGGGTTTTTAAATGACTTGATATGAAACTGCTTTATAATGGCTCTCAACTATATTATGTATAAATATTTTGTTTTGTTTTGATATCTCTACGTACCAGTACTTTTGTATTGACCCTCTTCCTCCCAGGTTTGGAGGCACAGTCTAGGGGTCTAAAAAATCAGTAAATTCCTCGAACAGATTTGCATAGTCACTTGGTGAGCCTTCTATATTTCGGAAGGCCTTATTATCTGGCAGTGTCATTTATCACTTATTAGTTTGGGTCTACTGGGGGCCTTGTCCCAGTTTTCAGATAGACATTTATTTCAGTCATGTAGTAGAGATTTCGTAGACGTTATAGAGGTGTTGATTTGAGATTTTAGGACATTATTCCCTATTATTGCTTTCATATGACTCTTGACTAAGTTTTCCATAATGTTATTGTCTTTCCCATCTCTTTATCATTTGAATTATGTGTATGATTACCAGACAGATAGGGGTGTTTCGGGCCTTCATGGTTTGGGATACTCGTCACGGCCAGAGCCCCGGTTCGGGTCGTGACAGTGACACACCTGACCAATATTATATATAAATTGGAGTGACATGCCTGCCCATAATATGGACATCACGAGTCTCTCATAGAATTTGACTGTTCGATAAAGGAAGCAAGTGTATACAAAGCAAATGTTTTACATTGTATTAATTCATTATCATTCACTTGGTTTATGTTGAGCTTCTTGATGTTGCGTGCTTAATTGTTGTGACATTAATGTGTTTTTTTATCTAACATAGTCTAAGAGTCCACTATTATGTTGAATTGTTTTATTGTTTGGCTTTTATAGTTATAATCAATTTATAGAAATGAATTAATATTTATGGTTAAGTACAAGATAGAACAGTGTAAGGTTAACCCTCGTCATCGCTTCATGTTAGGATCTGTTGATGATGTTGCTGAGTACACATACTTTCATACCCATATTTGTCTTATTTGCACGTTTGTTATGTATGTGTTTAGCCATACATGAGTAGTAAGTGATCCTCATCACTAGCTGATTATTCAATATCCAGATATAGTTGCTTGATTGATCCGTAGCTTCTCAGACCTCCTTTATTCTTATATTTATGTATTTCTCCTTCTCAAATATTATAGTAGTTGTTGTCATACTTTGAGACTTTTTAGAAGTGTGTACTTATGTTGTCCTTCTTCTGACACAACAACGCAATTTGAATTAGTATTCAAAGTAAGTACTAAAATAATTTCTTTTTTTCTTTACTTGTTAATGTAAAACAATCTTCCATTCAATAGAAAATTCTTTCAATTCAACGAAAGAGATTCTCATATTCGCACAATTTAAGTAGATGTGAGATATAAAAATTTTCTTTTCGTAGTTGTGGAAGACGTTTTGTTGTAGGAATCCTTTTTTTCTAGTAAGAAACAAGTGTTGTAGATCATATTCGATGAAACAAAAGTAGAATAATTGAACTTCATAGTTGTGATGCATTGTTCGACACAAGAAAGGGTGTAGAAAAGTCCAACCATGTTATGGAATTTTAACTTGCCTTTGTGAATTCTATTTTGTTTTTTATGAAAGAATTTATTTAAGACTAACTCTTGTTTTGAAGTTTTAACTTCTGCATATAATGTTTCTTTATTTGACTTGAGAGTTAGTTACTTGGGTTTTTCTTAAGAGATTTATCCCCCACACCATGAGGGAAGAGAAGAGGAACCAGTTTGAGCATTTTACCCTGGAAGATATCTCAATAACTGAGTATATGACTAAATTTAATACCTTATATTGTCAATCTTTAATAATTTTATTTGATGAGGCCGAGTGGATTTGTTAGTTTGTGAAGGGCTAATCTATCATATTCAAATGGTAGCATATCCTACAATATTATATGTGGCTTTTTTAGAAAGTGGGCGGCCAAGGAGGTTAGGTATATCATACATGAGGATTTTTGTGGTGTTAGGGATAAAAGTACCATACATCTAGTGCTTAAAGTGGCACCTCATCTTGAGGAAGTAGATTTTCTAGAGAGAACTTTCATCGTCATCTTGGAAGTCCAATGTCTGTTGCCAATCAAGCATCCAAGGTAGGTTTTTAAGTTGACCATACCAGTTATTTGGGTCCTTTTCTGGACAATAATTTCTAGAATCTTGCTATGAATGTGGTGAGCTAGGACATATTAGGGGGAATATCCAAGATTTAGAGCTGGAGGTTAGTACTAAAGTTCTCAAAAACCCTCTAGGGCAGTGGCACTGGCAGCTAGAGGTCGTGGTGGTTCTAAAATAGGTAAAGATGTGCCATAAACCAATTAATGTGGAAATATTTGGGTTACCGAGCAGAGGGTGATCTCTCTCATTGCTACGCATTTCCTGGTTAATAAGAGACAATCTCTAATGCAATTATCAGAGGTGTTGTCCCTATATGCCATCGACCTACTACGATCTTATTTGATCCTAGTCCTACTTACTACTATATGTACATACTTTGAGTCAAAAATTGTTATGATGTGTGATTCTCCATCTATGCATGTAACACTCAAACTTTGTATTGCTCAAATAGTGCATGAAATAATCCCTTAGGACCCCAATATTGAAGATATATCACTTTAATATGGGTTTAAATGGGTTTGGAACGTTTTTAGGCTTAGAAAAAACACGTGCATCGTGAAATGGGCACCCCACAACAGCCCCACACTACAAAAGCCATCGCGATAGGGTACTGCCTTACTATTGCAATAGAGGTCGCGCCACAAACCATGTGGTTTGTGATAGGGGTTACCCCACTAACCTTCAGGTTCACGATGGGGGTCGCACTACAAACTTTCAGGTTCACAATGGGGGTCGCCCCACGAACCTTCAGATTCACGATAGGGGTCGCCTCATGAACCTTTAAATTTGTGATGGGGTTCGCGCCACAAACTCTCTCTATTGTTTTTGATAATCTCTATTTTTATTATATTTTAAGGGCATTAGGGTCCTTTTAAACCCATAAGTCATTCCCAATCCTTTATGTACATGTATAGGGCCTTGAAAATGACTTTACATCTTAGAAATCTCTCTATCATTGTTCAAATAGCAAATGGGGATAAAACCACCTAGGGTTGAGAATTCTAAGCTCCAAGGGCCAATTTACACTACATTCTCTCCATTATGAGGTATGTATAACTATCCTAACCTTTATGGGTATAAGTGATGATTTTAATAGTCCATGTATCGTATATGTATGATTTAAGTCTTTGAAATTGATTAAAAAATATGAATTACAAAACCACCATTCTTATGATGAAACTATGTATTTATTATGGGGTTCTTTACAAATTTGGGATTTTGATTATGCGTACATATTCTGGGTATTGAAGTGTTTAAACCGTGAACCCTAATTTTAGTACAATAATTATTTGGTTTACAATCATTGTGGGTTCTCAACTGAATATGGAAAGATTGAGGTTTTGAATACTCTGTTATCAAATTATGGACTGATTTCTTATCTGATTTTTTAGAGAGAATCTTATGTACATCAAATACTTTTATTTCTCATGAAGTTTGTATGAATGATGAAAGAAAATGCCACCTAATAGTTATGTCTTGAAAGGAAATTATTTTGCCTAAACTTGTATGTCTCTTTTGAAAAAGGACTCTTTTATGATATTAGAATTATTTTGGTGGTCGATAATATATTTTTGAATAAGAAGGGATTTGTATATGATATGATATGTTATGGATATGATACAACTTGCAAATTTGAGTATGATGATACCCTGTTATGAAATGCCCTTAACTGAACAAGAGATATACTTTCAAAAGTATGATGTATGATTTTTAAGAGGCTAAAAATGGGCTCTAACAGAGCTAGGTGGTTACCTGAAGAAGGCATGAGTTTAGATAACTCATTACTGAGAATTGTGATTTATCGACACGAGTTTATGATGTCTTGAAAAATGGACTATATACTTGCTATGTGCTTTTGACGCATTAGAAATTAGAGACTCTAACCCCCAACGATAAACTTGGGTTGGGGGCTTGGATGACGAGTTAATGGTGGATTCCATATAGCCAGTGGGATTGTAGACATGTAGGGTGTACCATCTAGCTGTGAACTGAAGCAAAGAGTTGAGTCAATATTTTTACAAGATTGATTGATGTTTTCATTATGCCCATGTGTTCTGATCTCTATGATGTTAAATTGTGTTTTTATAATGCTCTCAGTTATTTTATATGAAACATATTTTATTTTTGGATTGTTTTGCATACCCATTAATTCCAAGTATTAATCATCCTCGGACAACTGCATTGTCTCATAATGTAGGTTATAAAGCACGGTCCCACGGTCCAGCACAACAGTAGAACTCTTGCAGGATTTTAGCATTGGTAAACCTTCCTTGTTCCGAAAGTCATTTATCTATATGTTAGTTCTTTTTAGTTTCATGGTCTGGTCGATGACCTTATCCCCGTAAAGACAGACTAGTATTCAATGGAGTCTCATAGTCTGGATTTGGGTTTATGATTTGATGACATGATATGTTTAAATTTGATTATGAGGCTTTCCCATGTTTCAATTTTATTTGTTCCATTTCTATTTTATATGAATAATCTTTATGATGGTATATTAAGGGGTCTCTCCGGCCTTCATGGTTCAGGATGCCTATCGCGGCTAGGGCCCTGGCTTAGGTCAGGCAAGCTTGGTATTAGAGCATAGTTTAGGGTCCTAGGATGTATACGAAGTCGTGTTAAGTAGAGTCCTTTATATAGGTGTGTAGAACGCCACATTTATAAGAAGTATGCCATGAGGCATTTAGGAATGTATCCCTTTAATTCATGTTCTAGTTCGTGCTATTGGGTCTTAATGTTTCCTAACTCATGACTTTCCACGTTTTAGATCATGCCTCCCCGTAGATCCAACGGTCAGAACACCTCAGTCGGGCCCTCCATTCCTATTGGACCAAATGTTGATGAGGTATACCTACTTATGGATGTGGACCCATTATAGACCCTGTACTCTAGAGTTCACTCCTCCTCCAAGGGTTCCACCAGTCCAACTGGCCCTTCTCGATCTCCTCAGTCTAGTATCAACCGTACTAAGTTTTCACAGGAAGAGGTCTCGAATGTTGAGTTCCATCAGTCTATTCATATGCTTGCTCAGCTGCTGGTATCACAATCTTGTTAATCTGGAAATATGAGATCTCACACCAGTTCTTCTGGAATCACTTGGTTTGGTTTAATACATGATGGTGAACCCACCCATCTTTGTGGGAGCCAAGGTTGAGAAGAATCCTCAAGAGTTATATTAATAAAATGGATAAAATATTTAGGGTCATGCTTGCTAGTGATACTGAAAGGGTAGAGTTTGTGGTTTATTAGATGAAAGAGGTAGCTTACCAGTGGTATGATGAGTGAGTAGGGTTAAGGGGTGAGTATGTTGAACCTACAGTATGGGAAGAGTTATTGGGTGCTTTATGGATCACTTTTTTCCTAGGAGAAGAGAGAATCTAAGGCTGAGGAATTTGTTAACCTTAAGCAAGGGAAGATGAGCGTCAAATAATATACGTTGAAATTCACCCAACTATCCTATTATGCTTCAGAGTTGGTGTGCAACATGAGGGCTCGTATGAGTAAATTTTCATCCGATCTTTCAAATGATTTGGTGTTGGAATGTAAGGGGGCAATGCTGAATAATGATATCTATATCTCCAGGTTAGTAGTGTATACGCAACAGGAGGATGAAGAGGAGAAAAAATAGGTAGGGATTGAGGAGAGGCGGATTAAGAAAGATAGGTCGGTCGATCAAGATGACAATCATCAATAGGGTGGCAAATGGGGCAAAAGATAGTCTAAGAAGAAGTTTTGGGGCAATTTCCAGTCCTTGACTAGTGCACTTACACCTAGGACCTCAGGGGAGCAGTGATTTCAATCAAGAAATAGGCCCAGAACTCAGAGCACTCAGTCTCAAAGTAGTGTGGCTCAACCATTTAGGCCATACCCTCACTGTGGCACTTATGGGAAGTATCACCTGGGGAGATGCCAATTTGGGAGTCATATATGCTATAGATGTGGTCTACTTAGCCATATTATTAAAGAACATCCTTTGGATAAGGGTACATTTGGGGGCAATAAATCCCCGACTACTACTTCTACAATCCCAACAACTAAAGCAAATACTTCTGGTACGAGTGAAGGTGCCAATCATCTATATGCTTTATCCACTCACCAAGACTCACATATTCACTAGATATCATTACGGGTATGTTACCGATATTCTCTCGTGATGTCTATATGTTTCTTAATCTAGGGTTTACCTTGTATTATATGACTTCTTATGTGGCAGTAAGTTTTTGTTTTGAGCCATAAAATATTTCTGAGTCCTTCTCTATCTCTACCCTAGTTTGTGACTCTATTATGGCTAGGTGAGTTTATAGAAATTATGTGGTGTCGATTTTTCATTGGGATATTATAGTAGACCTTGTAAAACTTGGTATGATGGATTTTGACGCCATTCTAAGGATGGATTGGCTCCACTCGTGCTATGCTACATTAGGTTGTAGAACTATAAAATTCACCTTCTATTTCCGTAATGAGCTAGTTATAGAATTAGAGGGATATTTTCTTGCACCTAAAGGGAAGTTCATATCTTATCTTAGATCCTAATCTTATATCCAAAAGTTATTTGTACCATCTTGTTTGGGTCAAAGATTCTAGCCCTAAAAATCATTCTCTTCAGTCGATTCTAGTAATTAATGAATTCCCAAACGTCTTTCTTGATGACCTCCCTGAGATATCCCCTGATAGGGAGATAGATTTTGGTATTGACCTATTTCTAGACACTCAGTCTATTTTTTTTTAAACATATAGGATAGCTTCTGCGAAATTAAAAAAATTAAAAGAGCAGTTAAAAAATCTCCTTGATAAAGGCTTCATTCTTCCTAGTGTCTCTCCCTAGGGTGCTCCCTTACAATTCAAGTGTAAGAAAGATGGCTTCCTCTATATGTGTATAGATTACCGTCAGTTGCATAAACTCACTATCAAGAATATGTACCCTCTATCGAGAATTAATGATCTTTTTGACCAGTTTCAGGGTACTAGATGTTTCTCTAAGATAGACCTTTGCTTGGGTTATAATCAATTAAAAGTTAGGGAGGTTATTATTCCCAAAATAGTTTTCCGAACCCAGTATGGTCATTATGAATTCCTGGTCATGTCCTTTAGACTGACTAATGCTCCTACAATATTTATAGACCTCATAAATAGGGTGTTCTGGTAGTTTTTGGATCTACTTTTCATAGTTTTCATTGATGATATTTTGGTTTACTCTAAGAGTGAGGAAGATCATGTTAGTCACCTCCAGACCATTTCGTAGACTCTTAAGGATCATGAGTTATATGTCAAATTCTCTAAGTGTGAATTTTGGCTCAGTGCAATAGCTTTTCTAGGGCATATTATTTCTAGTAAAGGGATTGGTTGATCCCCAAATGGCCCAGACCTACGACTCCTATCGACATTCAGAGTTTCTTATATTTGTCGGGATATTATAGGAGGTTTTTAGAGATTTTTTCAACTATAGTTTTTCTATTTACCAGGTTGACCCAGAAGAAGGTAAAGTTTTTATAGTCCGAGGCTTGTGAGAATAGTTTTGAGAGGTTGAAAGATAAGTTAATTACTATGTTGGTTTTAACCCTTCCTGAGGGTACAGAGTGTATTTTTGTATACTGTGATGTATTCCGGGTGGGATCGAGTGTGCTCTCATGCAACATAGTAAGGTTGTGGCTTATACATCCATACAGTTGAAAGTCTATAAGAAAAACTATCCCACCCATGATTTAGAGTTGGAGGTTGTGGTTCTTGCACTCAAAATTTGGCGTCATTATATTTATGGGGTACATGTTAGCATATTTACTAATTATTAAAGTTAACAGTACGTGTTCACCCAAAATGAGTTGAATCTCAAGAAGAGGCGGTGGTTAGAGCTGTTGAAGGATTGTGACATGAGCCTGCACTATCATCTAGGTAAAGCTAATACAATTGCGTTGATGCTCTTAACAGGTTTTCCATGGGCAGTCTTTCTCATGTCGAGGAAGAAAAGGGAAATCTGGTTAAAGATATTTATTGACTTGCTAATTTGAGAGATCGACTCCTAGACTCTGAGGAAAGAGAATTATTCATCCAAGAGGTAGCTAAATCATCTTTTTGTGTGGAAGTTAAGGAAAAGCAGCCCAGAGATCCCATATTGATACAGACCAAGGAAGATGTTAGTGAGCTAAAGGTTATGGTATTTGAAATTAGAGAAAATGGTATCGTGAGATACCAAAGTAGGTTGTGTGTGCCAAGTTTGTATGGTTTGCGAGAAAGGATTCTTGATAAAGCTCATACTTCTTGGTATGTTGTTCACCCTGAATCTACTAAAATATCAGGACCTAAAAGAGATATACTGGTGGAATAACATGAAAAGAGATGTTGCTAACTTTGTAGCTTAAGTGTTTGAATCGCCAACAAGTTATGGTAGGAGCACTTGAGGCCAGGTGGTACATCCCAGGACATAGCTTTGCCTTTATGGAAATGGGAGATGATCAACATGGATTTTGTTACCAGTCTCCCATGAACCCAAAACTAGTATGATTCTATTTGGGTTATTGTTGATAGGATGACCAAGTCTGCTCACTTTTTTCCTGTGAGGACTAATTATTCAGAGATGATTATGCAAAGTTACATTCAGGGGATAGTTCTATTTCATGGGGATTCAGTTTCGATTATATCCGATCAAGATACACAGTTCTCTTCTTAGGTTTGGTGGTTTTTTCAGAAAGGTTAGGGTACCCAGGTGAACCTTAGCACTGCTTTCCACCCTCAGATTGATGAGAAAGTGGAACTTACTATTTAGACTTTAGAGGATATGCTAAGGATTTGCGTGATTGATTTTAAGGGTAATAGGATAGATCACTTGCCTCTAATAGAAATCACCTACAATAATACATATCACTCTAGCATCCAAATGGCCTCTTTTGAGGCTCTCTATGAGAGAAGGTATAGATATAAACTAGTTGGTATGAGGTCGGTGAAACCTATTTATTTGGACCTAATCTTGTTTATCAGGCGATAAAAAGGTAAAAATCATTAGAAAGAGACATAAGACTTCCCAAAGTCTCCAAAAGTCATATACCGATATTAGGAGAAGGGAGTTAGAATTTAAGGTAGGAAGGTCTCCCCTATGAAGAAAGTCATGAGATTTTGGAAGAAAGAAAAAATTAGTCCTCGTTATATAGGTCCTTATCAGGTTTCAAGGAGGATTGGTAGAGTTGCCTATAAGTTAGATTTGCCTTCAAGCATAGGTTTAGTTCATCCCGTCTTTCATGCATCGATGCTTAAGAAGTGTATTGGAGATCATTTACCTGTTGAGAATATTGGTATGAAGGATTCCTTATCATAATAAAAAGTACCCATAGCGATATTCGATTAGCAAGTTTGAAAATTGAGAAGCAAAGACATAACTTCGGTTAAAATATTCTGGAGAAACCAAAGGATAGAGGAAGCTACTTGGGAATTGGAGAATGATATGCGTGCAAGATACCCCTTATTTTTTGAATCATCGGACGACATTATTGAAGGCATTAATCTCATCGTGCCATTTTATTTCATGTAAGTTTTAAAAATCGCGCTTAATATTTTCTGAGTCATCATTTAGGGACGAATGATCCCAAGGATCATGTAATACCCCAAACTTTTCATCGCTCAAATTGTGTATGAAATGATCCCTAAAGACCTCAATATTGAGGATGAATCACTTTAATATGGGTTTACATGGGCTAGGGACATTTTTAGGCATAGAAAAGACCATTGTATCGAAAAATGGGCACCTAGCGGCAACCCTACACCGTGAAGGGGTCGCCCCACAAACCTTGAGGTTTGCGATGGGAGTCGACTCATGAACCTTAAGGTTTGCGATAGCGGTCTCCCCACAAATCTTCAGGTATGAGATGGGGGTCGCTCTATGAACCCCCTCCATTCTTTGTCAATAGTTCTACATTTTTATTATATTTTAAGGGCATTAGGGTCTTTTCACACACTTAAGTCATTCCCAATCCTTTATGTCCGTGTATAGGGTCTTGAAAATGACTTAACATCTTAGAAACCTCTCTATTATTGTTCAAATAGCAATTTACACTATGTTCTCTCTATTATGAGGTATGTAGAAATATTCGAACCTTCATGGGCATAAGTATGATGATTTTAATAATCTCTATATTGTATATGTATGATAAAACAATGTATTTACTATAGGGTTTTCTATAAATTGGGGATTTTGATTATGTGTATAAACGATAGGTTTTGAAGTATTTGAACTGTGAACCACAATTTTATGATGAGAATTATGTGTTTTACAATCATTGTGGGTTCTCAATTGAATATGGAAAGATTGATGTTTCGAATGCTTTGTTATCAAATTATGGATTGATTCCTAATATAATTTTTTGAGAGCATATAATATATGACTAAATACTTTTATCTCTCGTGAAACTTATATTAATTATGAAAACAATGACTACCTAAGAGTTATGTCTTGAAAGGAAATTGTTTTCCCTAAACTTGTATGTCCCTTTTGAAAGAGAACTCTTTTATAATATTAGAATTATTTTGATGGTCGATGATATATTTTTGAATAATAAGGGTTGTGGTTACAATATTCTATGATATGATATGGATATGATACGACTTGCAAGTCTGGGTATGTTGATACCCTATTATGAAATGTCCTTAACAGAACAAGAGATGCACTTTCAGAAGTATGAAGTATGATTTTTAAGAGGCTAAAAGTAGTCTCTAAGAGAGCTATATGATTACTTGAAGAAGGAACGAGTTTAGATAAATCATTGTTGGAAATCGTGATTTATCAACATGTGTTTATGTTATCCTGAAAGAGGGACTATATGCTTTCTATGTGCTTTTGACGTATTAGAAACTAGAAACTCTGACCCCTATGACAAACTTTGTTTTGGGGCTTGAATGACGAGTCAATGGAGGATTCCATATAGCTCGTGGGATTTAGACATGTAGGGTATACTATCTAACTCAAAACTAAAGCAAAGAGTTGAATCAATGTTTTTACAAGATTGATTGATGTTTTCATTATGCCCATGTATTCTGATCTCTATGATGTTAAATTGTGTTTTTACGGTGCTCTCAGTTATTTCATATGAGACATATGTTATTTTTGGATTGTTCTACATGCCAATACTTTTCAAGTATTGACCGTCCTCGGACGACTGTATTATCTCATAATGAGGTTCTAAGGCACAGTCCCGCGGTCCATCACAACAGTAGAACTCTTTTAGGATTTCAAATTTGGTGAGCCTCCCTTATTTTGGAAGGCATTTATCCATATGTTAGCTCTTTTCAGTTTCATGGTCCGTCTAGGGGCCTTGTCTCAGTATAGACAGACTATTATTCGGTAGAGGCTTTGTAGACAAGATTTAGCTTTATGTTTTGATGGCATGATGTATTTAAATTTGATTATGAGGCTTTCCCATGTTTCAGTTTATCTTCTGAATACCTATTTCATATGAATAATGCTTATGATGGTATGCTAAGGGGTCTCTCGAGCCTTCATGGTTCGAAATGCCCATCCCCGACTTGGGTCATGATAATGCATATACATGTTTCTATCCTGGTGAGTGATTTCTTAGTGGTGATTGGATATAAAGATCATTTATTGAGATCTTTCTAGCTGCACCACAAAACTGTGTTGATTCCATTAGCTGATTCATAATGACTGAAATTAAATCATACTTGGTCCGTTTTGCTAGGTAAGAACACAAAGTCTATATTGGTTATATTTCACTATTATTGAATAATTTTAATGTTCTGATCCAAACCATCATGTTGTTGATGTTCAACCTTTATTTGTTTGATAGTTCAAACAGTTAGTCACAAAATTAGATATATCAACTTCAATGTTCTTCCACCAATAATGTTGTTTCAACTTGGTGGATACTCGATACACAAATTATTTGGAGCTACTAGGGGTCGTTTGGTAGAATGTACTAGGAGAAATAGTCTATTTATTATATATGTTTTAAAATTGATCTAAAAGTGTAGCAATATAAAAGAAAAAGTAGACAAGAATATAAGAAGACAAGACAAGAGAAAAACTTTTCATTCTTTCAAGTATAAGTGTACAAGTCTTTCAAGTATTTTTTTCTTTACAATTTGAGATCATATGCCTCTATTTATATTCTTCATAGAGGCATACAAAAGGTTTTTATAATAAACAAAAACATTCTGATGGAGGTTAAAGGGTGAGAGAGTTACACCCATAATGGTGTATGGAGTAATGAAGGACTAACTACATATGATAGAGAAGATGAGTTGGAGTGATTTAATTCCTAATGCTTATGGACATCCACCATAGACATATTATTTTATAACACTCTCCTTTGGATGTCCATAGATGATGTGCCTCGTTAAAATTTTACTAGGAAAAAATTCTGTGGGAAAAACATCCTAGTGAAGAAAAAAGAGTACACATATCTTATAATATGCGTTTGTTTGTTGCCTCATCAAAAACTTTGCAAGGAAAATCCATCGGGACGAAACCTAGGATAAATAAAAAAGTGTGAAACACGTATTTTACTTCCCTTGATGAAAATATTATTTTATTTCTCAAAGACGATGCATCCCAATCTTATATGCCAACTTTCAAATGTTGATATTGAACCTGCCATTGTGATCAAATCTAATTCATGAAAATATTGCATTCTTGAAATCATCTTGATATGTCATTTTTGTGTCTCTTGAATATGTTAAGTCTTTGAACTCAACTAAATAGATTTTTTGACAATCACTTTATTTGTAACCTTATTGTCCCAAGCCATTTGTCGATTGAACTTGTTCGTACCAACAACCAATTAGTTATGAAAACTTTCATTTGCATTATATTAAAATTATCTGTGGATCAAATATTTTTTCTACATTTGCATAACCAACAATCTTTTGACAATATTTGTTATAAATAATAAATCCATATCAATAATATTTGATTTCACTCACACACATAAAAGTAAAATTATGTCTTTTCTGCATATTAATAAAAATTATTATATCATGTATAGAAATAGCAGGATACATAAGTGCACTAATTGCATTAATAGATGGTATTTTCTAAATCATTTTCATTAGATCAAATTGATCTTTATTTAAGATAAATGATCTAGCAATTATTTAGATATTCAATGGATCGAATCTCTTTTAAATCCTTCAAGATTTTTTTATAGCATTTACCATCTAGATAGACATGACAGACATTCGTAATACGCATTCAAGATTTTCATACATTGTCAAATTTAAAAAAATATTATTGCATCCACCATAGGAGAACACAACTTCAAACAAAAATGTCAAGACTTTTATGAATAACATTTATGTCTCAAGGCACAAGTCATACTTAATATCTTACGATTTAATTTTTTGTACTGTCAACTATTTGTACCCCACTGACATTATACCTTAGTCTATGGGCTAGTTCTAAAACATCATTTTACAAGTGAAATAAAATATATTTGAACTGCATATTTTATTTGTCCATACTATTTGACAGATTTAAATTCATTATTCACGTTATCATTTTTAATGGTGAGCTCTACATTATATCAAAAATGTCATCGATGGTTATTTGATATCGATTTCAATAAGACATAACTTATCAAGATCTCTTGATTTCATCATTTTCAAGTACCTGAATCTTTACCAAGATTTTATGAAGTGTTATCTCATGGTGCTCTTTTAAAGAACTTGACCATCTTGATCATTTTCTCCTCTCCTTATTTAAGAAGTTTTACATATAGAACCAATTAATCTATCACATTTCAAGCATTTACAGTTGAATTATAACATTAGGTTAGTCTAACAATGAACTTTCAACACTTTCCAAATCATGAATTATCTGTTGAAGTTTAAGTTCACTTTTTTACGAGAATCTATATAATTCATTCCATAAACATTTTAGCTATTAATCATATCTCCTCCTAATATAGGAAATATAACATTCACCCCAAACTTATTTGAGAATTCATCTTTGTGCATGGTGGATATTGCACATTCAAATTTTAAGATGAATTTATTTGGTTCCTGGCCCTAAACCAACAATATTGGGTAACCTTGTTGACTTGATGCTTACAAATGTTGCTACATTTAAATAAACTCGTCTCATATCAAATTTTCTTTTTTAAATATTTGTTCTCAGAAACAATGGTTCAGCTATAATTAAATGAACATAATTTTCTTCTAAACCAATTAGCATTATCAACTTTTATAGTTTGGAATCATGCTCTCAATTTAACAATTTTAGCAAACAACCTTGCTAAAATTAAATTGTAAGTTGATAACAACCCATGTGACCAACCATAGATGCAACTCATTTCATAGTAAAGGATTCACATGGCAAGTGAACAAGCTCATATTCACCTAGATTATGCTCTAAAAATTTATGGGATACAACCATAACCTTAGTTGGTATAATATTTTATCGTGAGAACAAGTAACATAAGAGAATTCATGAATAATCTTTTATTTCTTTACTGTGGAACCGCATAAATTCTCAATTATATTTTGTATTATATTTGAATTGGAATGGTCAACCGATCATGCCAACTTATATATTTTTCTGTAAACCTTTAGTTTGTTGTCGCATGTAACTTCATCACTAAGTCCATATTTGTAACACCTTGAGTCTGGCACCCCGGATGCTACACGGTGCTCATGATCTGGAAGGACCATAAGCTAATCCTTTTCTGGTACCTGTAACGGAGAACTGTATAATTTACTGAAATAAATGCAGAAAACTGGCAGAAACTTGCCATAAGGTTCAAATACTTAAAATACAACTGAATAAAGTTTAACAATATCAAAACTAAACATCTATCTGAACAACTAGTCTTAAAACTCTGTAGTCTGAAAACCTCTAAATTGTCTGAACTGTGAATTTGATGGGGCATGTCCCCAACTAACTCAAACTACTAAAATATTAAAACTGGTAATAAAATAAAATAAAAACCATCCTCGAATAATGAGGACTCACTACTAGGTCTATTGTTGCTGACTGAAAGTGAGCTGCTAAGAGTGCTTTGGATCTCGTACTTCTGAACCTATGGTGTAAAGTAAAACACCATAGCACAAATGCGTCAGTACGTGGAAATATACTGAGTATGCAAGATGAGGTAAGGCTAAATGCAAGGGCTTATGCATGAACAATTACTTAACTGAATAACATGAGAGTACTGAATAAGGACATATGCATGAATACACAAACCATAATTGAAATCATCATGACTTTGAATACTGAGACTCGGATACTGCTTTACCAATGTCTGGACTCACTTCTAATACTGAGATACTAAATAACTGAATCTTATAATATTGATAACTGAGTAATGAACTTGAGATCAGTCCTCTCTAGTGGGTGATCTCTGAACTTAATGATAATGGGAATGCTCGACTGAAATCTGAGATTAATCCTATCTAGTGAGAGATCTCTTTATATACTGATAATGAATATGATTTGACTTAGTTTGAGATCAGTCCTATCTAGCAGGTGATCTTTGAATTTGATGATACTGAAGCTGATTAAGTAAATCTGAGATCAGTCCTATCTAGCGAGTGATCTCTGATTCTATTGATAATCATAATGATTGAATGTACCTGACGGTCCTTACTCTGTACTACTGAGCTAAGTTCCTTTACTGAGACTGATTCTGAAACTGAGACTATGGGAAGTAGTCATCTAACCGACACACCCCGAATCTTAACTTGTGGGTTCTAACCTATAACCCCAACTGGAAAGTTGTCTATACCGTGCCACGAGTAAATACACTACAGCTACGAAGTCAGTCCTACCTAACGGGTGACCCCTGGGATTAATTCTATATATATATATATATATATATATATATATATATATATATATATATATATATATAATATACTAACGGGTATTACCTGAGTATGTCAGTCCTATCTAACGGGTGACATCTAGTACCTACACTAGCTACATAGTTTTAAAACTTATGGATTGCTCTTAGGGATCTCAATCCTCTCTAATGGGTGATCCCCCATCCCTAGGTTTGCTCGGTTCTAAATCCTACTCCCAACTGAAAGACTCTGAACTGATTTTTTTCTTAAACTGTGCTAGACTGAGCTGAATCTATTATTGATCATACTGATCAACTGAGTTAAGCTGAGCTTACTTGGTTCTGAAGACTGACAAAATACTACTGAATCTCATTATCTCACTGAATGATACTGAGTTCTGAATTGATTACTTGAATGTTACTAAGGTTTGAACTGAATTCTTGAATACTACTAATACATGAGTTGAGTACTGAACTGAAGCTGGAATGCTAATGATACTTAGATTACTGAGATTTTCTTAAGTTTTGTAACTGTCTAAGAGTACTGAATTCTGTAACTGACTGAGTTCTAAGAATTGTGGCTTAACTGAGATTATCATGAAAACTAACACTGGCTCTAGACAACAGCTAATTTGTCGGGTATAAATACCCCCAGGACTCATTAACACAAAAGTAAAACATAACCATCTTGAATAATCATGACCATGGGCTTTCATTCTGTATTACAATCATTAAAGCATCTCTTCAAGCACTTGGGAATCATAAACATATGATAGTATAGGGAGACATGCTATTGACTTATACTCCTTTCAACAAGGTCTTACAAAAAACACTTAACATGATTGAAGAGAAGATAATTGAGGGATTTCATGCTAACATGTCACAATTCATTTACTAAGGCTCTTCAACAAACACTTGGCATGCATGAACTTACACACAATTGGGGATTTCTAGTCAACATGCTATAATGGCTCTAATTCCTTCACATAAGCTTTTTATCAAACATATGGGGAGCATGCTTTGGTTATTCAACAATTTCTACACCTAATTATCATAAATACATCAATCAACATGCAACTTTAGGGACTTAACATGGACATAATGCAATGCAATTCAACTCAAATCAATATCAACGCTTTCAACTTGTATTCTAAAGCATGAACTATATCTCAACAATTATATAAACATAAACTTCAATTCACATGAATCTTGAAAAACTCATAAAATCATAATCTTTGAATTTAAAAAGGGATTCTTGAACTTCTTGGGTGGAAGAAAACTAAGAATCAACATCTGCATACCTTAGAAGATTCTTTCTTGAGGGTTGTTGAAGAAATACTCAGTCTTGTTCTTGATTTCTTGGCTAGGGTTCTTGCCTCTTTGAGAGGCAATATTTTGATTTGGGAAAACTTTGATGAATAATGAAGTATTCTCGTTATTTAGGGTATAAATCTCTTATATAGACTGATTTGGGGATTTTGGAAATTATCAATTGGTCTTTGCAATTTAAAAATAGAATATGAAAATCCCAATTTCTCATGCTGGTACGACGCGGTGAAATCGTGCCAACTCATTGGAAATTGGACAATTGAGAAAATGAGCCTTGGCACGATGCGCCATCATCATGAAGGCTAATTGGAATTTGATGATTGCCATTTTGGCTGATTCCGCGATGCGCCAAAGTACTAGGTGGTATACTATCTCACTAAAATGGCTCTAACTCTTCACCCGAGTGTCGGATTTGGGTGAATTTGGTATCGATGGAAAACTTATTCAATTTTTCATGTGATAAAAGTCAAAATCTTAAAAAATTCACATGGAACAAAATATATTCATCTTTGAAGCAAGATCTTTGACGTTATAGAGATGGATTTGAACTAGGAGAAGTGTTGGGTATTACAATATTTGTATCAACAGACATGAGAGAAACAGGTAGACTTTTTCATAAATATTTATAAACTATTTTGATTCTTGCAATATGAAGATATAAAAACTTTTCATAATTTATAGTCTTAAAATAATAATTATTTATTTTCTTGTCAATGTTCGTGAAACTTTAAAAGTTCCTTATAAAACTTTGTAATACCCCGTTTGCTTCATAGTCCAATTCAAATCATAAAGTGTACATGAGAGGACTAAGTCTCATTTTTGCCCTCTAAATTTTGATAATTTTCTTCTCGATCCTTTTATCTATGAAAAGTTGGTTTCTAAGTTAATTCATGATCAGAGTTGTCTATAGTTTATTTCAGGTGAGTTTTAGATTTTTTGAACGATGTTTGTGTGGCCAAAATAGTGGACCAACGTGTTATGATTGCGCCATGTCGGTTACCACATTAACATCAGCATCACGGTGCGACGCCCATCGTATCAGGTCAAACAACATGGTGCGTCACCTGTAGCATCACTAGGCACATTTTTTCCAATAAGTTATGAGTTTGTTAGGATAAATGAATTGTTTCCCCTACTATACCCCACTCATAACATGAAATTAGGGATTCAATAGGGAAAATTCACTCTTCTTTTCACATATTCTCTTAAGAACAAAGCCCTAATTTCTTCAACACCAAGTTCAATCTTCAAGCAATCACCAAAAACCCACACGAATTCAACTACTAAGGTATGTTAAGTGTTCATCCTTGGGTTCCTTCCAACCCTTGTAGTCCAAGAACTTTTTTCAAAGCTTAAGTTATGAGTTTGCTTGATTTAGATCGTATTATGTCCATGTATGTGTTGTTGTTTGGATGTCAAGTTAAGAATATATGAATTTCATGTGGAATAAACTAATGTGTATGTTGATTGATGTAAGTTTTATGTTGAACCCCTAAATTGTGAATTGAATGTTGAAGTCATGATATGCTAGCATGTTGTTTATTCTCATGTATAAGATTATGCCTTCCAAGTGTTTGATAAAAAGTCTAGTTGAGTAAAAGTTGAATAATCATTATTTGCTATGCTTTTAAAATTATAGTATGGTCCTATTGTCAATGATATCCAGTCCTGGGGATTATAATACCCAAAATTTAGCTGTTTACTTAGTTTTTAGTAGTTATAGAAAGGTTCCAGTTGTATCATGAGCAGTAATACTCAGTTAGTTAACATGATTAATGCAAGTTCAGTTAAGCTCAGTCCAGTCTAGTGATTAGTGTTATTTCAATTAGGAGTAGGACTCAAAACTGAGCAAACCCAGAGATGGGGGCATTCCTACCAGCTTAGGGTATGACCCTTAGTAGCATTCCCTGAGTTACAAAACTATGTAACTAGCGTTGGTTGATATGTCTTCCTGCCAATTTAGGGTTGACGTGTATATATATATATATATTTCATGAGTCTTTCTGCCAGATTAGGATTGACCCATCCATTGTTAGTAATTTGTGGCATGGTACTAACACCCTTCCAACTAGGGTTACAGGTTAGACCTAAATCAGTCTATAGATTGGGGCATGTCATTTAGATGAAATCTCCCATAGTTTTAGTACTCAATTCAGAGTTAAGTTCAGTCTGGCTTGATCATAGCATACAGTTTACCAGTTATATAGCTATCAGATTTTAGTATCTCATTTTACAGGCTACTTCAGAACTTATTTTATGCATGGTCATTCATTATTAGCCTTTTACAGTTTTTATGCATTCTTACTCGGTACCTCATGCTATACATTCAGTCAATTATTACTCATGAATATGAACCCGTACATTTTATCATAACCTTATTTAGCATACCAATATATTCAAAAGTACTGACAGCATACTCGTTTCTTGTGCTATGATGTCTTATATCATAGGTTCAGACACTCGGATTCTTGATCATACTTAGACGTTCCAGTGCATCAGTAGCATCAGTCATGGTGAGTCCTCTTTTTTCGAGGACAAGTTATCTTATATTCAGTTATATCAGTAGTTTAGTTATTTAGTTAGTGGGGTTAGTTGGGGGCTTGTCCCATCAACTCCATAGTCAAATAGTTTAGATGATTTCAGACTAGTATAGACAGTTGGTCAGTTTTCACTTGTGATTATCAGTATGTTTCCAGATGTTTTAAACTATGATTTTGTATTGATTTTAGTTATTAAAACCTTATGGCACTTTAGTTAAAATTCCATATATGTTGTTTATCAATTTTATGTAGTGCTTATAGCAGGTACAATCTCATGGGTTAGATTGTGGTCTCATGGGACCGTAAGAACCGTTTGGCATCCAGGGTGTACTCCCGAGGCATTACAAACTTGGTATAAGAGCCTAAGGTTTTAAAGAATCCTAGGGAGTATGAAAGCCGCATCGAGTAGAGTCTTGTACATGGGTGTATAGCGTACCACACTTATGGGCAAGAGGCTACAAGATATTTTAAGAAATATTTCCCTTCGTTCAGTGTTCATATCATGAGAATACGCCAGATATCAAGTTAAAATCTTTATCTAATTCAAATTTTCCTTTCATTTACAGAATATGCCTCACAGAAAGACTAATGAAAGAAGAACTGGAAACCATTCAGCCCCTCCGCCCATTCAGAAAGATCTCCTGAATGAGTATGTTTTTCATGTAGAGTTCAGAGTTTCATTCACCACTCTAGCGCATTCTGTAGCAGACCAAAATGTGCAGCCAACTATTATTTAGTTCAACTTAGTGGCCAATACTACCGCAGCTAGGATTCGAGATTTCACCCGAATGAATCCTCCTTTATTTTTGAGATCTAAGTCCAAAGAGGAACCACAGAGATTCCTAGACATGGTGCAGAAGGTAACAGATATTATAGGGGTAACTTCCAGTGAAGTGTTGAACTAGCTGCTTATCAGTTGCAAGATATAGCTCATACTTGGTTTAAGCAGTCGAAACGGGATGGGAGAGCAGAGGTTGGACCTATAACGTAGGAGGAGTTTGCTACTACCTTCTTAGATAGATTCTTCCTGTTGGAGTTGAGAGAGGCTAAGGTGTTAGAGTTTATTAATTTTAAATAGGGAAATATGAGTATGAAAGAGTATTCCCTCAAGTTTACTCAGCTGGTCAGGTATGCTCCTCATGTAGTTGCTGACAACATGTCTAGAATGAGCAAGTTTGTGTCTGGGGTATCTGATAATATGGTCAAAGAGTACAGGACCGCGATGTTGATCATAGAGATAAACTTGGAAAGATTTATGGTACATTCACAATATATAAATAAGGAAAATATTAAGAAAAGAGAGAGGGAGAACAAAACGGTTAGAACGGGTAGCTTTAATTTCATTTAACCAAAGTCAGAGGGTGGTAACCGTTCTTAGTTCCACCCAAAATCTTTAGTCCCAACTCTATCTTTTGCTAGTGCACCAAATTCCCAAATTCAGGAATGACAACAAAGACAGGGCTCCAGGCTCTGAGTATCAAGGTAGTGTGAACAATGATCGAACAAATCTGCTTTGTCAGAAATGTGGTAGGAACTATCAGGGTCTGTACAGAGCTGGCAGTGATGTATGTTTTAGGTGTGGCAATCCAGGTTATAGAATCAAAAAATGTCCTTAGGCAGGTCTGTAGAGTCAGCACAATCATCCCCCAGCTCAGTCTGGTCGCCCATCTCAATAGGGTGTCACTTCCAGTGCTACCAGTGGGCAGTGCCCAAACAGGCTCTATGCACTTCAGTCCTAATAAGATTAGGAAATTTCTCCTGATATAGTTACTGGTATATTGCAAGTCTTTTATTTACATATTTATGCTTTGTTTGACCCTGGAGCTTCTCTTTCTTTTGTAACCCTTTATATAGCAGTCAATTTGGGAGTCAATCCCTAAACCTTAACAGAGCCTTTCTCAGTATCTACTCTAATGGGTAAGTTTATTGTAGCCCGGAGGGTATACAGAAATTGCTCAGTTACATTGTCTTAACAAGTCTTATTAGTAGACCTTATAGAATTAGAGATGACGAATTTAGACATCATCCTTGGCATGGATTGGATTCATTCATGCTATGATTCAGTTGATTGTAGGAATAGAATTGTCTATTTCCAGTTCCCAAATGAACCAGTTCTTGAGTGGAGGGGTAGTACCACAGCTCCTAGGGGTCAACTTGTTTCATACCTTAGAGCAAAAAAATGATATCCAAGGGATGCGTCTATCATCTTATGCGAGTCAAAGACTCTAATTATAAGACTACCGATCTTGAGTCAGTTCCAGTAGCAAGGGAATTTCAAGATGTGTTCCCTAAAGACCCTCCTGGAGTTCCTCCCGAAAGGGAAATTGACTTCGAAATAGACCTTCTTTCGGATACTCAGCCTATTTCTATTCCTCCATACAGAATGGCCCCAGCTGAACTCAAAGATTTGAAAGAACAGTTAAAAACCTCCTAGATAAGGGATTCATCAGGCCCAGCATTTCCCTGTAGAGGGCACCATTCCTATTTGTACGTAAGAAAGACGGTTATCTTAGGATGTGCATCAACTACCGTCAGTTCAACAAGTTGCAATCAAGAATAAGTATCCACTTCCTAGAATAGATAACTTATTCAATAACTTCAGGGTGCCAGTTATTTTTCTAAGATAGACCAGGGATCCGTCTATCATCAACTCAGAGTAAGAGAATGTAACATTCTAAAAATAGCATTCCGAACCCAATACTATAACTTCAAGTTTCTAGTCATGTTCTTTGGTCTCACAAACATCCTAGTATCCTTTATGGACTTGGTGAACCGATTGTTCGAATATTACTTGGACATGTTCATCATACCCTTCATCAATGACATTCTAGTCTACTCTCATAATGAAAATGATCATGCAGATCGCCTCAGAAAAGTATTACAGACTCTTAGAGCCCATCAGTTGTTCACCAAATTCAGTAAATGATAATTTTAGATAAGGTCAGTAGCTTTTCTTGGTCACATTTTTTTTTATGATGGAAATAGAGTTGATCCTTAAAAGACCGAAGCAGTAAAGAACTGGTCTAAACCCATCTCTCCGTCAGCTATCAGAAGTTTCTTAGGTTTGGCCAGTTATTACTGATGATTTGTTAAAGGATTGTCTATTTCATCCCCCATGTCCAGATTGACTCAGAAAAAAGTCAAGTTCTAGTGGTCAGATGCTTATGAGAAGAGTTTTCAAGAGTTGAAGACTCGACTCACCACAGTCCCAGTCTTAACATTACCGGATGGTTCAGACGGGTTTGTTGTGTACAGTGATGCTTCCAGAGCTGGTTTGGGGTGTGTTTTGATGCATAAGGATAATTTTATAGCTTATGCCTCCAGACATTTTAAACCCCATGAAAAGAATTACCCTACTCATGATCTCAAACTAGCAGTTGTTATGTTTGCCTTAAGAATTCAGAGGCATTATTTGTCTGGGGTGAATGTTGATGTTTTCACAGACCACAAGATCTTGCAGTATGTATTCTCATAGAAAGATTTGAACTTGTGCCATAGGAGATAGTTAGAGTTGTTGAAAGACTATGACATGAGTGTTCTATATCATCTGGGCAAGGCTAATGTAGTGGCAGATTCCCTCAATAGGTTGTCCATGGGTAGCGTTGCTCACATTGAAAATGATAAGAAGAAGTTAGTTCAGGACGTTCATCAGCTTTTCAAACTAGGCGTCCATTTGGTTGATTTAGCCAAGGGTAGTGTATGGGTGCAAAATAGTTTAGAATCCTCTTTGGTTACTAAAGTGAAAGAAAAGCAGTATATGGATTCTTGTTTGGTTAGGTTGAAGAAGTTTGTCAAAGACCAGAAAGTAGAGGTTTTCTCCCAAGGGGGAGATAATGTCTTACGTTTCTAGAGTAGACTGTGTGTGCCGTGTATAGATGATATGAAACATCGGATCCTTGCTGAAGCGTATAGTGCGTGTTACTCTTTTTATCCAGGGGCCACTAAAATGTACCACGATTTGCAAGAAATCTATCAGTGGAGTGGGATGAAGAGAGACATTGCAGAGTTTGTAGCTAAGTGCTCTACTTTCCAACAGGTTAAGATTGAGCACCAAATGCATAGTGGTTCTGTGTTGGAGTTCAGTATCCCCACTTGGAAGTAGGAGGAAGTGAATATGGACTTTGTGATAAGTTTTTCTCATACTTGTCATAGCATGATTCAATTTAATCTTTTTCTCTCCAAGAAAACCCTAGCCCTCTCAAGAACACCAAGAACTTCATTAAATTTTCTTCAAGAAAAGCAAGAACACAAGCTTCCTAATTTAAGAACTTCAAGAAGAAGTTTCAAGAACATTATTAGGAATTTAAAGTTCAAGCTTCTACATCCAATTAATATATTAAGGTATGTGGGAGTTCATCCATGGGTCCCTTTTCACCCATGGAGCCTAAAAACCCATTCTTTAAGTTCAAAGTTATGATCTTTACATAATAATATGAATTATATCCATGAAACCTCCATGAATTTTGATTATCTATCATGTTTACAAATGGTTGTTATTGAAATTGCCTTGATATGCTCGAAGGGTGATCTTTAGATGATTAAATCCTTGACCCATGTTTTTAATATTGAGATTTATTTGATTTTCATGGTTTAACTACTCCCATGTTTTAACTCATGATCCTCATGTGTTTGATTTCAAGTTAAGAGTATATATGTTTTCAAGTGGAATGAGTCAATACATAGTTTGAATGTTATAATCTTCATATAAAATCCCTAAGTTGCGAATTGATTCGTGTAGCCATGATATTTTATCATGGTTGCTCATTTCCATGCACAGGTTTAGGGTCTTTACGTGTTTTGATGAAACTCCCATGTCCTATTCTTAGCGATCATGTAAATCCCCTAATTCATGATCTTAGTCATGTAATCATGCTATGCTCCCATGTTTAAGATGTTCCTAAGTTCAAGTTCATGATCCCCATGTGTTTGATGAATTGCCATATGTTGAAGTATTAAGCTCCATGTGTTTGATGAAATGCCCAAGTGATGGGTTTCTTTGAATAATGCTTTCTTATTATGGTTTTGAAGTTTTAGTATGTCCCTGTTGTTATTGCTATCAAGTCCTGGGGGTTTGAATACCCGAAATTTAGTTGTTTACCTAGTTTTCAGTATCTATAGAATGGTTTCATAATAGTTACGAGCACTATCAGTTCAGTCAGTTACCATAAATAGTTAAACATAGTCCGTCCAGTATTCAGAGTCTTTCAGTTGGGAGTAACACTTATCATCAAGTGAGCGTAAGGATGGTGTCTCCCCTATTAGTTAGGTATGATGCAGTAGTAATAGTCCCTAGGTTTCAAACCTATGGCGCTACCATAGATTTTGAAGGTTCCCCCATCAGTTAGGCATGACACCCTCGTCCTTCGAAACATCAGATCAGTAAATCCACACAACTAGTATTAGTACCCGTGGCATGGTACTGACAACCTTCCAACTGAGGTTACAGGTTGGACTCTAATAGTATATTGGGGCATGTCTATTATAGCTATATCCCACAGTCTCAGTCAGTATTCAGTGTGTTGTTAGTTCAAGTTTGCTTGACTAAGTGTACAAACTTTCGGATACTCAATTTTACAGCTTTCAGTCTTTCAAATTTCAGATTTATCTTAGTAACATAAAAAATATACACTTAGTCTTGCATTCTTAGATATTACAGTGTTCATGCATTCATTCTCATTTATCTCATATTATTCAGATGGTCCTTACCTCATCAGCATAGTACTCCACAGTTTTAGTCTAGTTATTCAAACTAAGCACAGTTCAGTCTTACATTACCAGTATTTAGCTATCAGTCATTCAGTTAATCAAATAATCTTAGTATATTTTATGTTTGGTTTTGCATGTGTAACGTACAGAAAATGAGTCCCCAGATGTCACACAGTGCTAAAAACTACGAGTAGCCTCAAGCTAACCCTATAAGCCTTCTACTAGATTTGGATACTCATAATAGGGAAATCTGAACATAATATCAATATGGAAGTCTATCTAATCTAAGCTGAAATCATCTTAACATTATATCTGGAAATATTAGACTCAAAGTCTAGAAAAGTAATACTGGAAATCTAAACTATGTCTAACAGTCTGACAAGCCTCTACTACTAATAACTAGAGAGCCACTAGGAAAAGTCCCTAGCTGACTCGAACTGGCTAAAAATACTAAATCAACTACTCTAATAAGCTAAAAAATTGAGTAACTAGGTCCCCAAACTATGAGGACTCACCAACTGTCGGGATATAGATAGAGATGCTCGAAATCACAAACACTGCTAAGACTGAGCACCTGAACCTACAATATGAGACATTGTAGCACATAGACGTATATGTGGATCAGTACTTTTGGAATGTACTGAGTATATGGGGGTGAATGCATAAGTAAAAAAATATCTCAATGTTTGTATAAACTTTTAAAGTAATGCATGCTAAGTATAAATGACTCACATTAACTGGAATAACTGAAAGCTAACAATCATGAATCATTAGTGATAAAACATACTGAATAAATTGTGTGAGTCACAACACTTAGTTCTAAATGTTGTCCTGGTATTTTATCTTTAAATCATGCGGTCTAAGTATAGAAAGGACTCACTTTTATATCTGTAAACTGAAAGTTGAAATCTAGTAGCTAATGTCTTATACAAAGCGATGTCTGAATAAAGCTGTGAGCCTTTACATTTAGTTTCTAAAAGCTTTTATATTATTCTATACTCTTTTCTGTAGGCTATAGGGAAGTTCTTCTAACCAACATAAACTATGTGAGATAACATGGAGTCAACATCTAGTTCCCTTAGGGGAAAACCTCACGTTAGGGAGAGGTGTCATACTTTTTCCAGAAAGTATAACCTAATCTAAGTGATCACATCTGTAACTATCATCCATATAGAAATGGGAATAATCTAATAATCTGAACCTACATTGGCTCGTAGTTCTGGGGTGTGTGAACATACCCAACTCGGTGCTAAATACTACTCTCTTTAATTTGTATGCTAATTCTGTAGGAAATCCAATTTTAAAACTTGTATAAGGGTTTATAATGAAAACCTCTTGTGAATCTGTTTACTGTAAATTGTAGTTAAAACTGTAAAGTAGATTCCATATCTACGCTGAGATCAAAAGATCAAATCTTTGTTCAAAATCTGAATATAACTAATCATGAGATGCTTAAAAACATAATCTTCTTGAAATATCACTATTCAACTATGGCTTAGTAACCATGCATCAAATCAATGCCAAATCATCATAAAGTTCATGCTAAATAATGAAAGTATTGATAATTCAATTCTAAAACTGGAAATTAGTGCCATACGCATAAAAATACAAAAGTAGACATGCAATTCAACATTTAAATCACTTATAATCTCATAATCTTTAAGTAGCAATATTTGGGTATGAACCCTAATTTGAAACTCATGTAAATACATGTGAAATTATCTTCAAAAACTAATTTTGGATACAAGGATGGAAGAATTATCCTTGTTGAAAACCCCACATACCTTAATTGATGAATAATTGAAGAAGCTTGAACTTTGAGTTCCTATTTTTGCTCTTGAAGATTGTTTCTTACAGTTCTTGAATTTTAGGTTATCTTGGAAAAAGAATGGTGGAATTTAGATTTCTTGAGGTTTAAGATTTGAGTTTTAGGGTTTTCTTGGAGAGTAATTTTGATGAAAGTGGGCGTATATTGCTTAGAATAGGTTTAATCTTGTGTTTTACATGATTTGGAGCTTTGGAAATTGACTAAATTGCCCTTAGAAATTATAAGTTCGGAACTGGAATCTTAATTTTGGGACTCGGCGCGATGTGATGCTTATCATGGTGGCTTATTGGAAAAGGGACAAGTACAATTTTGCACTCTGGCGCGACGCGGCGTAATCGCATTGCATCACTGGAAAAGGATGAGTGCCATTTTGCACCCCAGCGTGATGCGGTGTCTATCCCATTGAGATTTTTAGCGCGATACCGGCCAATCACGTTGACCAACTGGAAAACTAATGAACGAGAATTTGGGTTTCACCGTAACATGGGCTAACTGGAAATTGGACAATTGCGATTCTGCACCTCACTGCGATGTGGTGCTCTACTGTTTTTCACTAAAATCACCATAACTTCTCAATCGAGTATCGGATTAAGGCGAAATTTATATCATTGGAAAGCTAATTCAAATATCTACAATTTAGTGGGTCTATAGCTGGAAAATTTTACATGTATCAATAATTATATATTTGTAAAGTTGACCTTGACATTCTAGGAGCTAAACTGATCTAGGAAAAGTATGGGGTATTATAATATTTCCCCCTTGGGAACATTCGTCCTCGAATGAGACTAGTTAAACTGAGGATACTAAGGAACTGAGGCTATATACTGGCATACATAACTAAAACAAAACTGTATAACTGAATCTAAAGCATACTGAGCGACTGAACTAATCTGCGAATACATAACTTGACTTGAACATAATCACATAGCTGAAACTGAAACTGGAAAAGAACTGAATTAAGAAAGACAGTTACCTTAGGATGAATCTGAGTTTGTGGAGAAGAGGTGAGGATACTTGGTATGCATTTGTACTTCTGTTTCCTAAGTATCAACCTCAATAGACTTATTTTTCCATAGAACTTTGACCAAGGAATCTTCTTTGTTCCTTAGTCTACAGATCTGATGATCAAGAATCTTTATCGTAAGCTCTTCGTATGAAAGGATATTCTAAATATCTGTGTTTTCTAGAGGGACTAGATAGCCGAATCACCCATGCACTTCTTTAATAAGGATACATGGAATACTGGATGAACTGATGACAAGTTTGCAGGTAGCTCAATCTAATACGCTACCTTCCCCAAATGACTCAATATCCTGTAGGGACCCACATATCGGGGACTAAGCTTTCCCTTTTTGCCAAATCTCTTCACTACATTCATGGGTGAAACCTTCAAATACACAAGATTATCTACTTTAAACACAAGATCTCACCTTCTTACGTCTGCATAAGATTTTTTACAACTCTGAGATGCATTCAATCTCTCTCGAATCAACTAAACTTTCTCTATGGCTTGAAACACCATATCTGGCCCAATCAATGCGGCCTCACCCGCTTTGAACCAACTGACTAGTGATCTACATCTTCGCCCATATAGAGCCTTAAATGGGGCCATATGAATACTAGAATAGTATCTGTTATTGTAGGCAAACTCGATCAGCGGCAAGTGGTCATCCCAACTGCCTTTGAAATCAAGAACACATGCACTCAACATATCCTCTAAGGTCTGAATGGTCCACTCTTCCTATACATCTATCTGTGGGTGAAACGCTGAACTGTGATAAACTTGGGTACCAAGACCCTTCTAAAAGACTTTCTAAAACTTAGAGGTAAACTGAGTACCCCTATCTGAGATGATGGACAAGGAAACTCTATGCAATCTAACTAACTCTCTGATATATAGCTTAGAATAATCTTCATTTGTGTAAGACGTGTGAACTGGTAAAAAATAGGCTGATTTGGTCAATCTGTCTACAGTAACCCATATTGAATCATGTTGTCGAAGCAAATGAGGTAATCCTATCACAAACTCCATGTTCACCTCTTTCAACTTCCAAGTGGGAATACCAAACTCCTGCAATGTGCCACCAGGTCTTTGGTGCTATACCTTAACCTATTGACAAGTTGCAACTTGGCTACAAATTCTACGATATCTCACTTCATACCATTCTACCTATAGACTTTTCACAAATTGTGGTACATCATGGTAGTTCCTGGATGAATGGAGTAATGCGCACCATGCATTTCTACCATAATCTGTTGCCTCAAATCGTCGACACATGTCACACATAGTCTATTCTGGTATCTAAACACACCATCTTACCTTTGTGAGAAAACCTCTACCTTTTGGTCTTTAACTGACCCCTTCAGTTTGACCAAACTGGAATCCGTATCCTACTTCTCTTTCACTTCAGAAACTAGAAAAATTCTAATTTACTATGAACCCAAACATTTTCTTCAACTAATTCAACCAACCTCACCCTCAATCTAGCTAACTGTTGAACTTCCTAAACTAATTCTCTCTTATCATTCTCTACATGAGCAACACTGCCAACAGACAATCTACTAAGGGCGTCTGCCACTACATTGGTCTTGCTCGGATGATACAACACACTCATATCATAATCCTTCAACAATTCTAACCACCTTCTCTGATGAAGATTTAACCCCCTCTGAGTAAATATATATTTCAAGATTTTGTGATCCGTAAACACATCAACATGCACCCCATAAAGATAGTGCCTTCAAATTTTCAATGCAAATACAACAGCAGCTAACTCAAGATTATGGGTAGGGTAGTTCTTTTCATGAGGTATAAGTTGTCTAGAGGCATAGGCTATAACCTTACCTCTCTACATCAAAACATAACCCAAACCAATTTGAGAAGCATTACAATAGACAACAAACCCATCTGTACCATCAGGTAGTGCTAAAATTGGGGCTGAATTGAGTTGAGTCTTCATCTCCTGAAAACCCTTCTCACAAGAATCTGACCACTGAAACTTAACTTTTTTTGAGTTAATCTAGACATAGGGATGCAATAGAAGAAAACCTTTCAACAAAACATCTTTAATAGCTAGCTAAACCCAAGAAACTTCTAACGTCTGATGGAGAGATAAGTCTCGGCCAGTTTTTACTACTTTTATCTTTTGGGGATCAACTCTAATGCTATCACTAGAAACAATATGACCGAGGAAAGCTACTGATCTTAACCAAAATTCGCATTTGCTGAATTTAGCGAACAATTGATGATCTCTAAGAGTTTGCAACACAATTCTAAGATGGTCTGCATGATCATCCTCACTATGGGAATAGACAAGAATATCATTGATAAAGACTATGACAAACATATCTAAATATTGTTTGAGCACTCTGTTCATCAAGTCCATGAAGGCTACTGGAGCATTTGTCAACCCGATGCACATGACTAGAAACTTAAAATAACCATAACGGGTTTTGAAAGCTATCTTTGGAATATTACATTTCCTTACTATAAGCTGATGATAGCCAGATCTAAGGTCTATCTTTGAGAAGTAACTTGCACCTTAGAGTTGGTCCAATAAGGCATCGATCCTATGAAGAGGATATTTGTTTTTGACTATGACTTTATTCAGCTGACGATAGTCAATGCACCTTGGCAAAGAACCATATTTATTTCACATGAATAGGATGGGAATACACCATGAAGAGATATTGGGCCTTATGAAACCTTTATCTAAGAGGTATTTAAGCTATTTTTGTAAATCTTTAAGCTCGGCTGGATCCATTTAATATGGAGGAATGGATATGGGTTGAGTATCTAGGAGGTTAATACCAAATTCTATTTCCCTATCGGGAGGTACCCCTGTCGAATCTTCGGGAATTACTCCAGGATACTCATTGACTAAACGAACTGACTGAACTGTTAGAGCCTCAAGCTTAGTGTCTTTGAATCAAACTAGATAATAGATACACCCCTTTGATATCAACTTTCTAGCTTTAAGATAGGATATGAAATGACTCTTAGGAGACACTGAATTACCTTCCCACTCAAAGACTGGCTCATCTGTAAACTGAAACTTTACCACTCGAGTGCGATAATCTATAGATACATAACAAAAATGGAGTCAATACATGCCCAGAATAAGGTCAAAGTCTACTATATCTAACTCTATTAATTCTGCTAACATGATCCTATAAAGGACAGTGATAGGACATTTTTTATAGACTCATTCATCAATAACTTACTCACCCACTGGGGTAGAAACCAAGAAGGACTTAGGAAGCTTTTCAGGACCTAATTCAACATTTACTGCAACTAGTGGGGTCACATAAGAGAAATTTGACCCAGGGTATAACAACTCACAGATATCAAGATGAAAGACACGAAGCATACCAGTGACAATATCTGGTGAACTCTCCTGCTCCTGATGGGACGGTAAAGTATAAAACTGATTCTGGGGCTGACCGCCATCAGTACTGGATGATGCACCCTGAGGAGGGACTGGGCGACCTAGAGGATCTAGTGTACTAGTCATCTGAGTCTGGGGACGAACATCCTTGTTTCCCTGCCTAGCATGAGGACACTCTTTGATTTCATGTAACAACCTTTTTCTCCCTGATGATAGGCGAATTTACACACCTAAAGTACTATATTTTACCCATATTTTAGCTAAGTTTTGCGGACAAATTATATAATTCATGCACTTTTAGTCCTTTTTCCTGTAAGTGAGCTAACGAACATGATTAGCAAGTTTTCAGGTATAAATGATGCAGAATTCAGCATTTTATGGATAACTTGACGCCAAAGAAAGCTTCACGAAAGAAGAAAGGGAAAACTTGGATGCCAAGGACCAAAAGTGACGCATGGAAAACCTGTCCCAGGCAAAAATAGTATTTCTAAAGACTTTGGGGACTAGCAGTACATTAGTAGGATTAGGATAATGATACATTAACCAAGTAGGATTGGGTTAAGTAATTCATTAGCTTAGTAGGAATAGGATATGGATATTATAAATACCCTATTTTGCTAGAGATTTTTATTCATTCACTACTACTTTTTATTCTTCCATTAATTCTACTTTTTATTCTTCTTCTATTCATCTATTCAATTCTTAATTTCCGCAACAAGAGAAACGTTACTTAGCAAAGAAGTCACGCCTAACGCCTACCACCCTATACCTAACGAGATCTTTATTGTGGTATAATAACAATGTCGATTGTGATTTCCTTCGCACTCATGGGTAACTAAACTTCTCTGTTGGGGTTATCGAAGCCTTATGAGATACTATCTAAGGCTATGAGTTTGTGAATTCGTGACACGTGTGTTGCTTATATCATTATTCTCTTCATCTTAATGCAAATTCTTGTGGCTGCAGACGCATAGAATAACGCCAGTATCGCATTAACTTGTTCGAAAGAAAAGTTATATGTCTGGAAAAGAGATAATGTCAAGGTAATAGGGTCCCATCCCCTATTAAAAAGTTAGTGTCGTAACTGGATTAACCTCTTGGAGAATTTGTACCATTAGATACGCTTTAAGCCCGAAAGAGTTAAAGTGAAATAGTCCTTTTTTAGGTCGAAAGATGCTTGGATTTACCATCGAATACAATTCTCTATAAGCACATGCATGTCTGAATTCCGCACAACTCATAGCCAATAGAGACGTACAACTCATAAGGTGGACATAACCCCAACTTCTCAATTCTCATTGTTTTACATCTTACCAAACATTCTTACTTTTTACTTTGCTATTTTTCGTTTTTACCTTATTACTTTGTTTACATTATTTTGCACGATAAAATCCCCCCTTTTTTCGAGACTTGCACTAAAAGTCTAGTAATCTTTGCTTACTTGTTGACCAAGCTATTCCCTGTGGGATCGATACCCAACCCAGTTGGGTTATATATTTGACAACGACCGCTTTACACTCTTACGAGAGCTGTAGATTGAGCGTTATCACTCCCAACAAACACTCACTAAGATAATTCTTACCACACTTAGCACATGGATAATAATTGGGTTTATCACTTACATTATTCTGGGATTTAGACATAGAAGTCTTTCCCCACTGCTCTTGTCTAGCTTTAGGGGTAGGAGTACTAGCTGAAGATGGTGCTGGCATAGATGAGTGATTCTAAAACTACGAACGGTTTCTCTCTCCAAAATTTATCTCACCATACTCAAACTGCTCAGTTCTAGCCTTGTTATTTCCCTTCTCTCTTCCCTTTAACTTTTTTGCCTCAATTTGTAAGGCATAAATCATCAACCTAGCAAGATCCATGTCCCCAATAAGCATGGAAGTCCTACACTCTTTGACTACCAAACCAGATACTCCAATGAAAAACTTACTCATACTCGCCCTAGGGTCAGCATCATATCAGGGGCATACTTAGACAACTGGTTGAACTTAAGGTAGTACTCCTTCACAGTCATCGAGCCCTACCTCAAGTTCACAAACTCCTCTACCTTATCTTCTCTCATTTCACATGAAAAACCCTATCTAGAAATGTATCCTAAAACACCTGCTAACTCATAAGAGTTGTATTCTCACCTCTGCCATTCTTCCATATAACTACCCAATCATACGCCACATCCTTCAGCCTATAGAAAGCCAACTCTACACTCTCCTCTTAGTAACATACATAATCTAGGTTATGTTTCTTATCTCATCTAAGTAAAGTTGTGGATCCTCACCAAATTTTGACCCAAAGAACTCAGGCAGATTCATTCTCATAAAGTTACGAATTCTGGGTGCAGGTAAATCCCCATTCTACTGAAGTAGGACTATCGCCTGATAGTTGCCCTGAATATTGGAAGTCATATCTTGGGCTAATACATGAAATTCAACCTAAAATTTAGCATAATATACATTCTCATTCAGAGGGTCAGCGGGCTGGGGTGGTTGGTTATTATTTTTGCATACCTTCGCTCGACGAGGAGGCATACTTAACTGTCACATAAAAGTACGAGTTAAAAGTAGATACAGACACTGTAAGCACGATAGATTATGAAAGAAAGAGATGATTTCCTAAAAATATCCCCTAGCCTCTTGCTCATAAATGTGGCGCGCTTTACACCCATGATTAAGACTCTACGTAACATGGCTTATCTGATTCACTAGGACTCTTAAAACCTTAAGCTCTGATACCAAGCTTGTAACGTCCTAAAAATAGGTCCTGAGATATCACACGGTGCTCAAGGCTATGAGTAACCTCAAGCTAACCCTGTAGGCTTTCTACTAGATTTGGATACTCATAATAGGGAAATATGAACATAATATCAATGCGGAAGTCTATCTGATCTAAGATAAAATCATCTGAACATAATATCTAAAAATATTAGACTCAAATTCTATAAAAGTAATATTGGAAATTTGAACTATGTTTAACAATCAGACAAGCCTCTACTACTAATAACTAGAGAGCCACTGGGACAAGTCCCCAGCTGACTCAAACTGGCTGAAAATATTGAATCACTACTCTAATAAGTTGAAAAACTAAGTAACTAGGTCTCCAAACTATGAGGACTCACCAAATATTGGGATGTAAATAGAGATGCTCAAAATCACTCACGTTGTTGAAACTGAGCACCTGAACCTATATTATGAGACAATATGGCACATAGACGTATATGTGGATCTGTACTTCTGGAATGTACAGAGTATATAGGGGTTAATGCATAAGTATAACAATATCTCCATGTTAGTATAAAATTGCAAAGTAATGTATGCTAAGTATAAATGACTCACATTGGCTGGAATAACTGAAAGCTAAAAATAGTGAATCATGGGTGATAAAACATACTTCATAAATCTTGTGAGTCACAACACTTAGTTCTAAAAGTTGTGCTGGTATTCTATCTTAAAATAATGTGGTCTAAGTGTAGAAATGACTCACTTTTTATCTGTAAACTAAAAGCTGAAATTTAGTAGCTAATATCTTATGTAAATCAATGTCTGAATAAAGTTGTGAGCCTTTATACTTAGTCTCTAAAAGCATTTTTGTTATTCTTTACTCTTTTCTGTAAGATGTGGGGAGGTTCTTCTAACCAATATAAGCCATGTGAGCTAACATGAAGTCCAACGTCTAGTTCCCTAATGAGAAAACCTCACATTCGGGAGAGGTGTCATACTCTTGCCACGAAGTATAACCTAATCTGAGTGATCATATCTGTAACTGTCATCCATATAGAAATGGGAATAATCTGAACCATCGTTGGCTTGTAGTTTTGGGTCATGTGAACATACCCATCTCAGTGCTAAATACTACTCTCTTTAATTTATATGCTCGTTCTGTAGGAAATCCACTTTAAAACTAGTATAAGGGTTTATAATGAAAACCTCTTGTGAATTTGTTTACTATAAACTGTAGTTAAAACTATAAAGTGGATTCCATATCTAAGCTGAGATCAAAAGATCAAATCTTTGTTCAAAATCTGAATATAACTAATCATTCGATGCTTAAAAGCATAATCTTCTTGAAATAGCAATGTTAAACTAGGACTTAATAACCCATGCATCAAATTTATATCAAATAATCATAAATTTCCTGCTAAATAATGACAGTATTGATAATTCAATTCTAAATCTAGAAATTAGTGTCATACGCATAAAAATACAAAAGTACACATGCAATTCAGTATCTAAATCACTTATAATCTCATAATCTTCAAATAGAAATATTTGGGTATGAACAATAATTTGAAACTCATGTAAATACATGTGATATTCTCTTCAAAAATTAATTTTGGACACAAGGATGAAAGAATTATCCTTGTTGAAAACCCCAAATACCTTAATTGATGAATAATTGAAGTAGCTTGAACTTTGAGTTCCTATTTGTACTCTTGAAGATTTTTTCTTGAAGTTCTTGAATTGGGAATCTTGAATTTTGGGTTATCTTGTAAAAAGAATGGTGGAATTTGAATTTCTTGATATTTAAGATTTAAGTTCTAGGGTTTTCTTGGAGATTAATTTTGATGAAAGTGAGCGTACATTGCTTAGAATAGGTTTAATCTTGTGTTTTACATGATTTGGGGGCTTGGGAATTGACTAAATTGCCCTTTGAAATTCTATGTTCAGAATTGGAATCCCAATTTTAGGACTCAGCGCGATGCGCTGCTTATCACAGTGGCTTACTAGAAAAGGAACAAGTGCAATTTTGCACTCTGGAGCAACACAGCGTAATCACATTAGTTGCAGCGTAATCACATTACATCACCAGAAAAGGATGAGTGTTATTTTTCACTCTACCATGACGCGGTGTCTGTCCCATTGAGATTTTTGGCGAGATATCTACCAATCATGGTGAGCTATTGGAATAGGGATGAACGGGAATTTGGGTTTCACTGCGATGCGGGCTAGTCACGCTGCTTCACTGAAAATCAGACAATTTTGATTCTATACCTCATCGCGATGTGGTGCTCTACTGTTTTTCACTAAAATCGCCATAACTTCTCAACCGAGTATCGAATTAAGGCAAAATTGGTATCGTTGGAAAGTTGATTCAAATATCTACAAGTTAGTGGGTCTATAACTAAAAAATTTTACCTGTATCAAGAGTTATACATTTTTAAAGTTAACTCTTGACATTCTAAGAGCTAAACTGAGCTAGGAAAAGTATGGGATATTATCGTATATTTATGCATTCATGCTCAGTATAATTATATATTCAAATCCTCGAGTTATGCCAGTCTCCATTACGTAGTTTCAGACCCAGTATTCATACAACACCCATGTTTTACTATTTTCCAGCTTTAGTTCTACTTATATTACAAGAGCAAAGTTTTAAGAAACTAAGTGTAGTGATTCACCAGCTTATCAGATTATGGTTGTTACTCATGCTTTAAGATATTTCACCTCCAAGTTTATTTCAGTCTCTTGGTGAGTCTACCTACACCTAGTCATGCATGTTTTAAGATTACGAATGAAACTAGTTTTACTTATTGCATTCACCCATACATACTCAATACATTCCAGAAATACTGATCCACATATATGTCTGTGTGGCTACATTATTTCATAATGTAGGTACCATTTATATCCCACACATCATGATTTGACAGTTGCAGTTTCCAGCCAGCAGGTGATGAGTTCTCTTATTTTGGGAACTACAGATAGTTTTAGTTCATGTATAGTTTATTTATTTTTCATATGTATTGATTAGTGGTGGTTGGAGGCATATCTTGGCTATCTATAGTCAGTATAGTATAGGCGTTGTAGATGTCAGTTAGAGTCGGTCATGTAATTTCAGTTTCTTCCTTCGAGTTTATTAGATTGTAAAACTTTATCAATTACATACTATTTTAGATTTTTAGTATGATTAGGTTTTCACACAACAGAACTTGTTATTTAATATATTGTAATTCAGTTGCTTAACAGTATGCCAGTTCATGGTTTAGCTTGGGATCACTTGTGGTTCCAATCACCGTATGGCATCTAAGGTGTACTCTTGAGGCATTACAAACTTGATATCTGAGTCATGAGTTCAAGTGTCCTAGGGTTTGTATGAAGTCATGTCTAGTAGAGTCTTGCGGAACAATATGGAGACGCCTGTACTTTTCTTCAAGAGGCTACAGGTCAGTTAGAAAATGTTTCTCTTCTTTCATGTCTTGGATCGTTCTATAGAAAGGTTCTCTAATAAACTTACACAAATTCTCATCTTGATCTATTCATGCCATATCTTCCTTATTTTTTAGGTAACATAAATAGTCAAGCTCAAATTCCTACAAATAGAGTTTTCTTAAACACTCCCCATAGATAGTTATAGGATTGCACGCAGGCTCAAAATATCCCATTTGTTCCCATATGTTCTGAACTTTGAAAATATTCATTCTTATTCATAAAAATCCTACATTGAAATGAAGTTAGATGTGCTTCTATATCCTCTCTCAGAATTCTATGATAGCATGTGATCTAGAGTTAGAAGTATGAACCCAGAAGTTTAGCAGTAGTAGAGTTGAGATAGCGTTATCCAGATTGAGCAGATTTTATATTCATGGGGATAGTTGTACGAAAGGTGAATCAGTAGGCTTGAATAGTGTATGCAAGAATTTAAGTTTATTGATTTGAAATTAAGTATGATGGTGTGTGTATGATCTAGAGGTGTACCCAAGGTGATATGGGATTGTAGTATTTCTATATTTTTAAAGTGTGGGTTCTTAGATAGTACCCTTGAGTTGTTAAGTGGTGAATGAGGCTATGTAGTATGTGATGTTCTTACCGGCTAAGTTATGGGCTATAGAAAGTTAAGAGTTGTATATCAGAAGGAAATACTAGCAGCGGGTTCTACACTTTCAAGTACAAGCTTTCAAGGTGAGTTTGGTATTTATATGTATTGTTATATCCCAGACTCTAGAGTAAGGTGGCTGCAGTTTAGTTAGATTTTATTAAAATGGTCCACAGACTTAGAATGACGGCTTAAAGCTAAGGGGGAGACAGTAACCATGTTTTATGAAATCATGAACTCCAAACTCAGGTCATGCAACTCATGACTCATGTACTCGTATTTTATAGTATGTTCAGTTCTAGGTTCTCATGCTACACTCTTAATGATCAATGAAATTCAGATTATATCATGTATGTCCTTAGTTTAGCTCTCTTCGATAAATTCATGCTTTTGATACTCTATTCCTCAGGCCTCAGTTAATTGTCAAGGTTATCCTTCCATGTTTCAGGTCCTTATGTTCTAATCTTTCAGTGACCTCTCTTTAATATTAAGATAGTGATGATGATGATCGGTTATTTATATGGGAGAGAGTAAGTATTCCTTGTTTTCATGGTTCAGACTAGTATTACAGTGTTATGTGTATACCTTGTGGTTTTGAGTTAGGCTTGAACATGGTGGGAATAAATAGCTCAACTCAGACTTTGGCAGTAATAGTTATATGTACCCATGTAAGAATTATAAGTTGAGTGTTATTTAAGGGAAAAAGTATAGTTGAGTATAAGCTTTCAGCATAATTCAGTCTGTATAAACAGTAATTCAGTTTAGCAGTCAGACAGGCAAGTTCCTATGGTTTTTCCATCTCCGACCTAGTCTTACTATTAGAAGTCTCATGAATATGGCCATTCCATGAGGTAAACTATTCGCATCCTCCATGCAAATTACGAAGTCAGCTCAGTTCATGCATCATGCATCATGTTTCATATTCAAGACATTTAGTCATGATTCAGTCCATAAGTGTCCCGTGCATCATCTCAGATTTCCTTAGTATTTCAGCCAAGTCAGTATCATTCGGGGGATGAAGTATCCTAAGAAGGAAATATAATACCCTAAGTATTCATGTCTTAAACTTGTTATTTAATGTATTATAATTCAGTTGCTTAACAGTATGCTAGTTCATGGGTTAGCTTGGGATCACTTGTGGTTCCAAGCACCGTGTGGCGTCTAGGGTGTACTCCCGAAAAATTACACTTTCACCCTCAGACAGGTGGTCAAGCAGAGAAGACCATTTAGACCTTAGAAAACATGTTGAGGGTGTGTGTCCTCGATTTCAAAGGTAGCTGGGATGATTACTTACCTTTGATAGAGTTCGCATATAATAACAACTATCATTCAAGTATTCAAATGGCTCTTGTAACGCCCTGGATTCTGAACCCCAGATGCTACATAGTGCTCATAATCCTGAAGGACCATAAGCTAACCCATGACTGGTACCTGCTGTAATAACTGAATAATAATATTGTATAATGCAGAAATTTGGTGAAAACTTACCATAAGGTTAAAAACTGAAGTAGAACTGTGTAAGGTATAATAATACCAAAACTAAAACAACTGTCTGAAAATATTCTAGTTTGAAAAGCCTCTAATCTATCTGAACTGTGGAGTTGATGGGACAATTCCCCAACTAACTCCATCTACTGAAATACTAAATCTAATACAATAATAAAATAAGGAACATCCTTGAATTATGAGGACTCAAAGCTTAGTCTATTGCTTCTGGTTGAATCTGAACTACTAAGGGTGCTCGAGAGCCCGTGCGTCTGAACCTATGGTATAAGATACCATAGCCCAAGAGAAAAGTATACGTTAGTACGTGGGAATGTACTGGTATGCTAGATTAGTTAAGGGTAAATGCAAGGGTTCATATGCATGAATAATAACTAACTGAATAATATGCAAGAGCTGGATTAGCATACATGAAGGATCTATAACTACTGAACATGTTGCGCATACTGTGACTGAGTATACTAGAACTGAATCTGATAAATGATACCTGATTATACTAATAATCTGAGATCACTGACAATCTGTATTACTGATAACTGAGTCTACTAGTACTGGATTACTGATGACTGCAGTGGGTTCGATCCTATCTAATGGGTGACCCCTGAGATCAGGCCTATCTAGCGGGTGATCTCTAAATCTGTTGATACTGATACTGATTGTTTGTATCTAATAGTCCTGAACCTGTAGAACTATCTAAATTCTTTACTGACCTAAGTGACTGTATCTAACAGTCCTGATTTCTGAAATTCTAAACTGAGTTCTATTTTGAAGACTGAGACTGAAACTAAAATTGTAAGAAGTAATCATTTAACTGACATGCCCCGAATCTAACTAGTAGGGTCCAACCTGTAACCCCAGCTAGAAGGGTTTCAATACCGTGCCACGGGTAAAGACACTACAGTGGTCAAGCCTATCTGACGCGTGACCCTAAATAGGAAGTAAGCCTAATCTAACGGGTAACCTCTGGGAGGTAGCCAAGCCTTAATCTGACGTATAACCTCTGAGAGGTAGCCAAGCCTTAATCTGATGGGTGAATCCTCATCCTGCACTGGCTATGCAGTTCTGGAGTACAGGGACTGCTACTAACGACTCTACCTAACTAATAGGGAAGTTGTCATCCCTGCTCTCGCTCGGTGCTGAATCCTACTCCCAACTGAATAGACACTGAACTGATTCTTAAACTGTACTAAACTAGGTTGAATTTGTTACTGATCATGTTACCTGGCCGATCTAACTCAGTTTATTGGGTTTCATTGACTGACAAAACACTACTGAATTCTATTATCTGGCTGAATGCCACTGAGTTTCTGAACTAACTACTGAAACTGGATTGGACAGATATTGAGATTACTGAGTTTTTCTAAGTTCTATAACTGATGGAATTCTACTAATCATGGCATGAAAGAGACTATTTTGTAACTAACACTGGCTCTAGGTAAACAGCTAAATTATCGGGTATTAAATACCCCCAAGACTCGATAGCATGGATAATATAAAGCATGATAATTTTTGAATAACATAACAATAGTCTATCATTCACAATACAATCAATAAGGCATTTCTTCAAATACTTGAATTAATGAACTTGTACATGAATGGGAATGCATATTAGTATGTCATGATTCATTCATTAAGGCCTTTCATCAAACACTTAGCATGCATTAACTTGTATATAAATGGAGATCTCATGTTGACATGCTATAATGGAACTACTTCATTCACATAGGCATTTTATCAAGCATATGGGGAACATGCTTTGGTTATACAACAATTTACTATATCTAGGTATCATGGCTACATCAATGAACTAGCAACTTGAAGGATTTATCATGAACATTATGCAAATCATCAAATACTAGGATAAAATCTTGGAACTTGTAATCTAAAACAAGAATCAACACCCAACAACAACATAAACATGAACTTCAATTCAGGTAAATCATGAAAAATCATAAGTACACAATCTTGTACATTGAAAAGAGATTCTTGGGCTTCATGGGTGGAAGATACCCATAAAAAAATATCTAGCATACCTTAATTCGATGAGTTCTTGAAGTTCTTAGAGGGAATCTTAAAATTGACCTTGATTTCTTGAGACGAGGGTTTGCTAATTTGAGAGAGAATGCTTCTGTTCTTGAAGAATACTGAACATAATGAGAAATTTTGCTATTAAGGGTATAAATCCCATATTTAGGATGATTGAGGGCTTTGGAAAATTACCAAATAATTTTTGAAATTAAATAACAGAACCTAAACAAAATTCTGATTTTACATGTTGGCACGACGTGGTGAAATCATGCCAGCTCACTGAAAAGTGAATGACTGGGAAACTGGCTGGTGGCGCGATGCGGCGGTATCATGTTTCCACCTTGGATGGGAACTGAAAGGGCACCATGACGCGGTGGAATCGTATTGGAACACTAGAAAAGAACCATTGCCATTTTGAGCCTTGGCGCGATGCACCATAATCATGAAGGCTCACTAAATTTTGATGATTGTCATTTTTTCTGGCTCCAACACGTGTTGATGGCTCAGGTGATACACTGTCTTACTAAAATGGCCATAACTCTTCGCCCGGGTGTCGAATTTGGGCGAATTTTATATCAATGGAAATCTTATTCAATTTCCCACACAATGAAAGTCAAAATCTTAAAAATTACATAGGAATAAAATAGTATTCATATCTTAAGCTAGTTCTTGACATTCTAAGAGTGAATTTAAGATTAAAAAAAGTATGGGGCGTTACGGCTCCATTTGAGGCTCTTTATAGGAGGATATATAGGTCTACAATTAGTTTGTGTGAGGTTGGTGAGGTTTCATTGATAGGGCCCAATTTGGTGTTTGATGCTTTAGAGAAAGTCCAGTTAATCAGGGAGAGGCTTAAGACAGCCCAAAGCCGACAGAAATCCTATGTTGACATGAGGAGAAAATACCTTGAGTTTAAGATTAGTGACTTAGTTTATTTGAAAATCTCTCCCATGAAGGAGGTAAAGAGGTTTGGTAAGAAGGGGAAGCTTAGTCCCCGGTATGTTGGTCCTTACAAAATTCTGAGCCATTTCAAAAAGGTAGTCTATGAACTTGCGTTGCCTGCAGACTTAACATATGTGCAACCAGTATTTTATGTCTCTTTGCTAAAGAAGTATATTGGTGATCCAGTAATTTTAGTTCTCTTAGAAAGTGTATATGTTCGTAATAGTCTCTTTTACGAAGAAGATCCATTCAAAATTCTTGACCGTCATATTCACAAATTATGGAACAAAGAAGTTACCTTGGTCAAAGTTCTTTGGTGAAACTAGTCTATTGAGAGAGCCACTTGGGAAGCAGAAGCAGACAAAATAACTAAGTACCCTCATCTCTTCTCTGCAAACTAAGACTCAACATAAGGTAATAGTCTTTCTTAGATTTATTTTGCTTTATACTCAGTTCCAGTTGCATAACATTCTCATGTCATTCATGCATTCACAAATTAATTCATCCATGTGTCATGTTTTAAGATTCAATCATGTTTCAGTTATGCATGTCATTATATAATCTCAGTTTTTAAGTATTCTCAGCTTAACCAGACTCATTCGAGGATGAATATTCCCAAGGGGGAGATATTGTAATACCCCGTATGCTTCTTAGTCCAATTCAGCTCATAAAGTGTACAAGAGAGACCTAAGATCTCAAAAATTTAGCTAAGTGTTGAAGACTTAGTCTCATTTTGGCCTATAAATTTTGATGATTTTATTTTCAATCCTTCTGACCCTGAAAAGTTGGTTTTTAAGCTAATTCATGATCAGGGTTGTCTATAGTTCATTTTGGGTGATTTTCAAATTTTTCAAATGGTGTTTGGATGGCCAAAATAGTGGACCAATGTGACATGGTCGCATCGCATTGGGTACTGTGTAGGCATCAGCAACACGGTGTGACACCCATCGCGTTAAGTCAAACAACATGGCGCATTGGGTGTAAAGTCACTGGGTGTGTATTATCCAATAAGTTATGGGTTTGTGAGGGTAAATGAGTCATTTTCCCCTACTTTACCTATAAGACCCCACAAAATTCTCAGCTTAATTCAATCCTTTAAGCTTGTTAAGGGGTCCCAAACTTAGAAAATTATAGCTAAGTATTCAGACTTATTATTATTTTAGCCTTTGAAAGTTGACAATCTTATTTTGCGATCTTTACATCCATTAAATATTGATGTTTGAGTTAATTCATGATCAGAAATGTCAGTAGGTGTTCCCAAACAAGTTTCGAATTTTTCAAACTTTGTTTAAAGCACCTTTGGGATCCTAAACTAGTAAATCAATGTGATCTTGATGTGTTGCATCAACTATCGCGTTGATAAATATTTTTTCCAGCTCCCAGCGCCCAATTCCAGTGAACCGATGTGGACTCGATACGATGCGTTGGCTATCGTGTTGATGCCAACAACACAGTTCGTCGGCATGCGCATTGATGGTTCAGTTTATAGTCATTAAAAAATTGCATCCTCAGAGTTAATTAAGTCTTTTACCCACTCCCTTCAGCCCTCATAACATAAAATTTATCCCTCTTTTAGCAAGTTATATTCATTCTTTCACAAATTGCTCAAGAACAAAAACCTTAGGTGAATTAAATTCAAATTCAAGGCTCAAGATTCCACCATTAATTTTCCAGAATTTACCAACTAAGGTATGTGAAGTGTTCATCCAAGGGTTCCTTCCACCCTTGGAGTTCAAGAAACTTTTTTAAAGCTCATGTAGAGTGATTTCATGATTTCCATGATTTAAATCAAAGTATATTAATGATTTATTACAAGATTCATGTAGAGTTAATTGATATGTGTGCTTTATCATGTGAATTCATCTTGAAACTCTTGGAATTGTGTAATTGAAATTGAATCATGATACCTACGTGTTGTTTTAGTATTATGTGTGTATACTATGCCCCACAAGTATTTGATAAATTGTCCATGTGAGTTGAATAGTAAAACAAAATGATATCACGTTAGCATGTATGCAAGTGTTTTCTTGAATTCCCAAATGAATGAATTATGATGAAGTAGTTAGTTACCATGTCTCAAGATTATTCCATGTCTTTTAAGCTTATGCTATCGAGTCCTAGAGGTATTTAATATTCGATAATTTAGCTGTTTGTCTAGAGTCATGGTCAGTCACAGAGTAGAATCAGTCATGTCTCGATCAGTAGAATTCAATCCAGTGTATATTCAGTTGGGAGTAGGATTCAGCACCGAGTGAACCCAAGGATAGGGACTCACCCACCAGTAAAGGGTGAAATCCTTAGAAGTAGTCCTTGCATTCCAGAACTACGTAGCTAGCGTAGGTTGAGACATTAACCTACCAGTTGAGGGTTGATGAGGTGGTCTACTTGCTAGTTGAGGGTACCACTATTCTCGTTCAAAGTACCTGCCAGATGAGGGTGACTCAACACTTGTCCTTATCGTGGTACGGTATTGACACCCTTCCAACTAGAGTTACAGGTTGGCCCCCAAATCAGTTAGAGAAGGGGCACATCGGTTAGATGATTACTTCTTACAGTGTCAGTTTTAGATTCAGTATCAGTATGGAACTCAGTTTAGTTTCACAAATTTAGGACTATCATACACAGTCATTCAATTACCAGTAATTCAGTATCAGTACACTCAGATATCAGTTAATCAGTGTTCAGATTCAATATTCAGTGTTATTACGATCTCAATACAGTTTCCATATTTATGCATGTACTCTAATTCAGTCATACTCATGATATTTAGTTAGTATTGTTCATGCATTTGAACCCATGCATTTTATCCTACCTCACTGAGCATACCAGTACATTCAAAGTACTGACGCATACCTTTCTTTTGTGCTATGATGTCTTATATCATAGGTTCAAACACACGGGCTACCGAGCACCCTTAGCAGTTCCGATTCTCAGCATACAGAGTTAGTGGAGAGTCCTCACAGTTTGAGGACATGATTATTTATTTCAGCATTTCAGTTCATTTTCAGTACGCAGAGTTAGTTGGGGACTTGTACCATTAACTCCACAGTTCAGACAGTTTCGAGTCTTTTCATACTAGAGTATTTTTATACAGTTGATCAGTTTTCAGTACTGATGTTCAGTTTTTTTTGGTATTGTGATACCATATCCAGTATTATTTACAATATTGAACCTTATGGCATGTTTTTTGCCAAATTTCCGCATATTATAATATTATTATTATTCAGTTATTACAGCAGGTACCAGTTAGGGGTTAGCTTGTGGTCCTTCGGGATTACAAGCACCGTGTAGCATCCGGGGTACAGACTCGGAGCGTTATATTACCCCACTTATAACACAAAATTAAGGATCTAAAAAAGAAAATTCACTCTTCTTTTCACATATTCTCTTAAGAACAAAGCCCTAGTTTCTTCAAGTCCAAGTTCAAGCTTCAATGAATCACTAGCAACCCACATGAATTCAACTACTAAGGTATTTTAAGTGTTCATCCTTGGGTCCCTTCCAACCCTTGGAGTCCAAGAACCTTTTTCAAAGCTTAATTATGAGTTCGCTTGATTTAGATCATATTATGTCCATGTATGTATTGTTGTTTGGGTGTCAAGTTAAGAATATATGAATTTCATGTGGAATAAACTAATGCGTATGTTGATTTATGTAATGTAAGTATCATGTTGAACCTCTAAATTGTGAATTGAATGTTGAAGTCACGATATGCTAGCATGTTGTAAATTTCCATGTACAAGATTATGTCATCCAAGTGTTTGATAAAATGTCTAGATGAGTGAAAGTTGAATAGTAATTATTTGCTATGCTATTAAAATTATAGTATGGTCCTATTGTCAATGATATCGAGTCCTGGGGGTTATAATACCCGAAATTTAGCTGTTTACTTAGTTTTTAGTAGTTATAGAAAGGTTCTAGTTATATTATGAGTAGTAATACTCAGTCAGTTAACATGGTCAATGCGAGTTCAGTCAAGCTCAGTCCAGTCTAGTGATTAGTGTTATTTCAGTTGGGAGAAAGATTCAGAATTGAGCAAACCCAGAGATGGGGGCATTCCTGCCAGCTTAGGGTATGACTCTTAGTAGCAGTCCCTAAGTTACCGAACTACATAGCTAGCATAGGTTGATATGTCTTCCTACCATTTTAGGGTTGACGTATATATATATACATATATATATGTCTTCCTTCCAGATTAGGGTTGACCCAGCCTTTGTTAGTAACCCATGGAACAGTACTAACACCCTTCAAACTGGGGTTACAGGTTGGACCCTAATCAGTCTATATATTGGGGCATGTCAGTTAGATGAAAGCTCCTACAGTTTCAGTTTCATTTTCAGTACTCAGTTCAGAGTTCAGTTCAGTCTGGCTTGACCATAACATATAGTTTACCAGTTATATAGCTATCAGATTTCAGTATCTTAGTTTACAGGCTACTTCAAAACTTCTTTTATGTATGGTCATGCATTATCAGTCTTTACAGTTTTCATGCATTCTTACTCAGTACCTCATGTTATACATTTAGTCAGTTATTACTCATGAATATGAACCCGTTCATATCAACCTAGCCTCATTTAGCATACTAGTACATTCAAAAGTACCGATCGCATACTTGTTTCTTGCACTATGATGTCATATATCATGGGTTCAGATGCTCATATTTCTAATCGTACTTAGACATTCCAATGCATCAGCATCAGCAATCGTGGTAAATCCTCTTCTTTTGAGGACGAGTTATCTTATATTCAGTTATGTCAGTAGTTCAGTTATTTAGTGAATCGAAGTTAGTTAAGCGCTTGTCCCATCAACTCCACAATCAGACAGTTTAGAGGTTTTCAGACTAGAACAGACAATTGGTCAGTTTTCAGTTGTGATTATCAGTTTTTTATCAGTATGTTTTCAGACTTTTTAAACCATCACTCAGTATTGATTTCAGTTATTAAAACCTTATGGAATTTCAGTTAAAATTCCGCATATGTTGTTTATCAGTTTTATTCAGTGCTCACACAGGTACCAGCTCATGGGTTAACTTGTGGTCTCATGGGACCGTAAGCACCGTGTGGCGTCCAGGGTGTATTCCCAGGGCATTACAGACTTACTATAATCTCGATGTCATAAATAATTTCATTCTTCCATGTAATGACACATTAGCTTTTCGAAGCTATTAAATACTTGTGTACTACCTCATATTTTAAAACATCATTCGTATGGTGACCATCTCCTTTTAGGGAGAAAATTATTGTTATTGTAGTTAAAATCATTATATGCAAGACTTCTTTCTTGCTTTACTTTTGCCTTTAATAATTTATTTTTATAATATTTGACAAAGTTCTTTTGGGCATACCATATTTATGTGATTAGCGATAAATTCATTCGATAACACCATAAAATTCAATTTGGTCATGGTCAAAACTTTTATAGGCAATAATTCCTTCCTGCTTTTACCCTTTGATAGATAATGATAAAACACACTATATATAGTATTAATGATCTTATACCAAATTAAGAAAAATTATTTCTCCCAAACCTCCCATAGAGGCGAGTTTTGGTGTTTATCCAACCATATATAAACATGTCTTTGTCCATGAGTTTTATCACATCTTGACACATTCACGAATGATCAGACGTCCACAATATTTATCACAAGTCATATTCTTTTCAAAAACTGGACTAATTCGTCTTATGTGTTTCGTAATCTTATCATAAGTTCATTTGTCATTCATTGTTCATTTGTCATACTTATATGACCCATCTCAACAAAGATTGAGTGTACCACCACTTTATATTTCTTTATTTTGATGGAGATTTTATAAAATTTATCAAATTTGATTACACTATAATCGAGTGCCTAATACCTTGCCTATCAAATTAATGATAAAATAACTTTCATCTTTTGAAGGACCATTTTGAGAACTCGTAATAGTCTTTCATTTACAATTATCACAATGATGACTATTATATTTTTTTTCTCCTCCATGCTCTCATATGTTAAACCACTTGTTTTCTTTTTAGACTTAAACTCAATGCTATCACATTCACTTCAGAGAATGGAGCATATCAATGTGACAGATTTTATGACTTTTCATTAATTTCCTTAGTCATCATCATATCGTCAAAATGCATTACAACATGAACCAAACGTCTTACCAAAAAAGATTTGTGAGTCATAATTTCATGGAACTTAAACCCAAAATCATTACTGTGCACTAGAACTTAAATCGATGTTTTATCCTTTTGATGCTATGGAACTTAAATTCACCATCTTATATTAAATCAGTGGCATAATAGATCAAAGTGGAACAAGACTCACCCTTGAACCTTTAATAATAATGCCACCTTTAATGGTTATGGCTTTGATGAGTATAAACACAAACATATTCAATTGTTAAATTTAAAATGAATTCAAATTAAAAAGAAATGTAAAGAAACTTAACTTATCTAATTATGCCACTAAAGTTTAATGTGGCCAATCTGCAACTCAGTAGGCCATAACAGTTCAGAAATCAAAATATTAGCTATGATGAATGTAAAACATTTAACTTAAGAACCATTTATGAATGGTGTATGGGAACAGAATAGAAAACACTCATATTATTTTTGTTATGCAAACACTGATCAAATAATAACTTTTTCATATATTTAAATGACCTCTTTAAAGCAGATAACCACATGCTCGTTGACTACTAAAAATTTATACTAGACAAAGAATCTTTCTCATTTTTGACAAGTTCGTATATAATAAAAAGACTAACAAATAAAAATATGAGAAAAAAAAAATAATATGAAAATCAAAAGACTTGTCCATGCTCGAGCAAAATAAAATAAACAAAGGAAATCATACTTCACTGGCCAGGCACAACATTAAAAATTTAGTAGTTTTTAAGCCAATGAAAAATAACATTTGGATGAAATTTTTTTTTTCGCAAAGGCCAAGAGACAACATAATTAAAGAAAGAGAAATACCTTAAAACATTACTGAAGTATAATTGCAAATACATACCTCTTACGAGTAGTTATATAAGCATTTCGTTATACCATAATGTATACTTACCTTAATCCAGAGAGAAAGATAAATATAATCTTAAAATTTGTAAGAACTTCATGTTGATGACGTATTAAAATTAATCTAAAAGTATAGCAATATGAAAGAAAAAGTAGATAAGAAAATAAGAAGACAAAACAAGAGATAAACGCTTTTCATTCTTTTAAGTATAAGTGTATAAGTCTTTCAAGTATTTTTTTTCTTGGAGAAATTACAGAAACGGTACTTCAAATTAAACTATTTCCATAAAAATAGTCATGAAATTTAAATTCCACTTTCTAGTCATTTCAATTTACTGGCTTGTTCTATACCGTTTCTACACACCTTTTGTACAGTTTCTATACATATCTTATACGTATAAATATTCTATACGAAAATTATATAGTTTTGATACACAATTTATACAATAACTATACTTTTTTTTTTACACATTTTATACAACAATTATATAATTTTCATACACTTTCTATATATTTTATATATATACAAATTTGATAGAACTATACAATTTCTATACATATATCTTATATGGATACATATTCTATTTAACAATTATATCATTTTTATATAATTTAATTATTATTTCTAAACAATAAAAAAAAACAGAATATTTGATCAGTTAAAAAATTTATAACAACAAAAAATTGAAATATTTTTAAAAGGGACGAATTGCCCAATTTGAATATTGTGTCATTATTGTATATAGACTGTATCAGTATTGTATATGAACTATATGTGGACTACGTAAGCCAAAATGACCCAAATTAGGAAATGGCTATAAAGCGAAAATAGTATATCCGACTGGCCACTTTTTGAAAAGTTTTTAAAATTGGGCTATTTGTTTTAAAAAATGCTATAGAGTATCCTTTTCCCTTTTTTCTTTACAATATGAGATCATATGCCTCTATTTATAATCTTCATAGAGACATGTAAAAGGTTGTCATAACATACATATAAAGGTTGTCATAACATAACATTAAACAAGAACATTATGAGGGAGGTTAAAGGGTGTGGAAATTACACCCATAATGGTGTGTGGAGTAATGGAGGATTAACCACACATCATGAAGAAGATGGGTGAGAGTGATTTAATTCCTAAGACTTATGGACATTCACCATAAACATATTATTTTATAACAGTATGATATTATTCAGTACTATGTTTGGTAGGATTTTGATCCTAGGATTTTGATTCTGTACATAATTAATGCATATATTAGTTATACAACATATTTGGTATTATAAGGTGCATAACTCCTTTCATTTGGTGGTATTAGTAATAATAGGATTTAATACCATGAAATCATATATGTAAAGACAAAAATATTTCTTAAATCCTTTTAACAATTATGTTTATTTTCTTAGTTTTATGTTTCATATTTGCACTAGAAAATTTATTTAAATAACTTAACTTATAAATTTTATTATTTAGAAAGAGTTATTTAATGTCAAATAAAATCCAACATCAATCAATATAATATTTGAAACGTAGTTATTTAACATTTACTAATTGAATAAGCAAATACATGACCGTTTAACATTTAAAATTGAATACATATTAAAACTATAGCTTGCAGGTTTTATGTGTAAAAGTAGATGGTTTATTTGATTTTACTATTGCTTACCATCTTTTTTATTTTAAAAGTAGATGGTCTATCTTTTTTAATTGAAATTTGATATTTTATGAGTGAAGCATTATTATGATGATAATGATTTTATATAAAAAAATATATATATATTTAATAATAAAGCTTTGCAATGAACAAAGTTATAGAATGTGAAGAGTATTTTTATAAATAAATAATATTTTTAAAGAAATATAATAATACATATTATTTTTAATACATAAAATCAAATACTAATTAAAAAATAAGCCCATATTGATTTTAGCATTACTAATTTCAATATTACTAATACACTCTATTTGATATTTTTCTTATACATTCTACCAAACGACTCCTTAGTATCCAAGACACGATATCCATCAATAGAGCTTATATGAAAAGAATAACTAATTCAAGACACAAACTCGGGGGTTTGGGCCACAGGTGACAAAAGAGTTTTAAAATGAAGTGTAGGTGACACAAGTCTTAATTATTAGTTGGAGGTGAACATTACTTTATTATGGATTAAGAAAGTTGGGGAAGTTTGAAAATAATTCACAAGTTTTTAAATTTATACTTTGATCCCAATGGATACCTAAAATAACGGGAAACGGAGGGGAAAAAGGCGTCTTTCTCTCTCCTCTCTTCCATTGTTGTTTTCTCTCTCTTAGCGATTTTTTTTGTTAATTGTTTCTGTTTCTGCTGCTTTATTCATCATCTTCTGTTTCATTATCATCATCTTCTACTTCATTATCATCTTCATCTTCTTCTTGTCGACCATTTGTTGTTGTTGTTGTTGTTGTTGTTGCTGCTGCTGCTGGTACAGCGCTACTGCTGCGATCTGACCAATTTCTTAGGTCAAATTTTATTTACTACATCACTTTCCACTTTGGCATTACTTCATAGGTGACTTTGGTAAGTAAAATTTTGATTTTTATTCGTATTTGTCATCTGGATACACTTCTGTTTTTCTAACAATGGATAGAACTCCGATTATGAATCCAGCATAAGTGCCCACAATTTAAACAGATCAATCATCTGGTGCATCAGATGAGTAATCTATTGCATCAGAAGATTTATCTATTGCATCAGACTGTTTATCTGTTGCATCATCGTATTATCTGTTGCATCAAACGTATTATCTATTGCATCAGGATGTTTATCTGTTGCACCAGGCTAATTATCTGTTGCAATGAATGATTAATTTGTTTGAAACAACACAAATCAACCCCTACCACAAACCCAACAGATAACCAATATGTTTTCAACACTTGTTATTGCTACTGGATTCAAAATTATTCCTTACGTCTAATTAACCATCTCAAAATTCCTAATTCGATTTCTCATTTTACTTGCCTTTTTCATTAATCAAGAAAAGATTAAAAAAATCCATGTTTTACCCTTTGCATTAATAACTTTTTCTTCAAATTAAAATGGAAACATCATTTAATAGGGGGACTATACGCCAACCGACGTTAAAAGCTTTCTTCTCTTATAAAATTTCGATTGAATAGCAAATAATGGTTAATTCAAACAGGTCTTATGTCCCACCAACTGATCAGTGAGTTATGATAAACTAGACATGTTATTAATTATTTTTCTTAATCAATGTGGCATCTCAATTTGGGACTGGTAATTTGAGACTGAGGGAGTACGAATTAAAACATCAGAGCCAAGCAAAGCAACAAACTAGTCATCTGTTGAAATAGACTATTTATCTGTTGCATCAACTTCTTATCTGTTGCAACATGAGTAATCTGTTTTGAACAACACATCAACCCTTGCCATAAACCTAATAGATAAATCTTGCTATTGTTACTGGATTCTAAATTATTCCTTTTTACGTTGAATTGTCAACATATTTATTGAGAAGATAATACACAGAATGAAAAATTAAATATGGATTAAAATGTCAAAGATCAAACATAATTTATTTATTAAACAAAAATAAATAAAAATACATATAATAGACTAAAAGAAAAATAATAGTCTAATTATTATTATTATTATCAGCATCATCATTGCCAACCATCCAATCTTCAATCGAAAGTAGCAAGGCCCTCCTCAGCCTGCGTATCTCGCGGAGCATTCTCAATCTAACTCCTTCCAGTTTCCATTGCAGATCACGAACTTGATTCCGAAGTTCATTCACAGCGTCTTGCAGAAAAGCAACGTCCCACACTGGGTCAATCATAATCTTATCTTCTAGAGTGTAATATGAAAGACAAGATGCAATAAATAAATAAAGTGTATTTGAATGAACGATTGAGTAAGGAGGGACCTATTTATAGAGGATTGAATTTAAATAAGAGGCAAAAAGGCGCGATTATTCACCTCCATACATTAATTACATTTTTTATTAAATTAAGAAAATAAATATTGTGATATAAGTCATGACTTTTCAGATTATTATTATTAATTAGTTCTCGAAGAACCATTTTTATTGAGTTGTTGCAACAGATTCTATATATGTTGCATCATTTAACACATCTGTGACAATAGATATATTATTTGTTGCAATAAATATAAAATAAGTTGCATCAGATAACATATCTGTTGCAACATATAATCTAACTGGTCACTAATTAATTAAATTAAGAAATATTGTGATAATTCATCACTTTTCAGATTATTATTATTAATTAGTTCTTTCCAAGAACCGCTTTTATTGAGTTGTGACTCGATATAGGTTGCATCAGATAAATCATCTATGACAACAGATATATCATCTGTTACAACCATAGTGAACCTGTTGCATCAGATAATTTAATTGTTGCATCATATAATCTACTTTTTAAAAAAAAATAACTACCATTATATCATTAATTTAAATTTGCTTACTTTTTATTTTATAAATAAAAAAAATACCTTTTCAAATTTTTCATAAAATAATAACCATTTTATTGTATAATAAATAATTTAAAAAATAAATTCAAAAATAAAAATGGTGAAAAGTCACGATCAGTTATTAAAATTGTGGTTATAAATTGTGTTTATCATTTATTTCCTAATTATTTATTTATTAAACATTTTTCATATTGAATAATCAGAACGGAAAGTCATGTCTTTTTCTTTTCACCCTCTCAATAACAATAACCCTTTTTATTAATAACCGTCAGGTGCAACATATGATCGATCTGTCGTAGCAGATTAACCTCTAACTATTGACACAAATTGTTGCTCAATCCTTACCACCAACCGTCGACATGTTAAGAACAAGGAATAAATAGAATGATTATTATTAAATACTAAATAAGAATTAAAAATTCAAAGTCGACAACAAAATGAAATAAATGTTCATAGATTTTTAAATCCCTTGGGTAGATTTGATATACAAAAGGAAGAAAATAATTGCTAAAATAAAAAACATTACCTAATTATTATTACTACTATTATTTTTATTGTCAATTAGATATTTTTCATCTGGCAGCCTTGCTCCGAAGTCAGCCAAATCTCTCTGGAGTTCATCAAACTGCCTTTGATGTTCATGTAAGAACTCAATATAAATATTCTTGTACGAATTTGGATCATCCATATTTATAAGGAGGGACCTATTTATAAATTATTGTATCTTGAAAAGAAAAGAAAACTGCTTTAAAATAAATCTAACAGATGGTTAATCTATTGCAAAATATATTCTTTCTGTTAGATAACTTACAACATACTGGCAATCTTTTGCAACAGATGTGTATATCTATTTGATTTATGCAACAGGTTGATCAACTGTCGTAACAGATATCTCGAGTTGTTTGACAATATAAACAAATGTGTCATCTGTTGTAACATGCTAGTCATCTGTTTATTCAATTTAAGCCATAGATGGGCTAGTAAGAATAAGGTGTGTGCAGATGGATCCACTATCATGTGTGGGAGTTAAATATGTATTACTGATAAGGTTACTGGGACAACACACACAAAGTACAATATTTTTGTGAATGCAGTTTTTAACCGATTAGGCATTGATCACTCAAACAAGATATTGCATTATACCATTAAGTTTGATGGGTTCTAAATTGATAAGGCTGAGGACCTCATGAAGATGGTCCAGATATCCTGTTACGAATTACTGACGGTTGGTGCTCGTATTTATGCGTGTCAAGTTTTGAGAAGGGATCAATATTTGTCGTCACTGCAGAGAACCAATAGCGAGTGGAATTAACTTTAAGTGTGCATTGGACCCTTAGAGGGCCCTCGAAGCCTCGCATTGCATCAAACAAGAATGGAAAACCAATATAGTTATTGCCCTAGCCAAAATTTATATGGTTGGGTTGCTCGCTTGGGGTGATGATTATATGTCAAAAAGTGTGGTAGGAGAATGCTTTCGAGGGAAAATGGGTGGTTAATGGAAGACTATATCATCTGAGAGCTAATTGAAGAAGAGACATATGGTAGAAAGTAACTTCTAATGAATCTTGCCGATGGAATTATCTTAACAGATGCAAAATCTGAATCAAGTGCAAATATAAAAGTGTATCCGATAATGTAATTTCGTCTGTTGTGTCTCTGAAAGAAAAACAATGCAGATGGACACTTTGCTAGGGAGCTGCATGGTCGGGATCATCACCTAGGTAGAAAATAGGATAAGACCAACAAAGTAGCCTCACGGGCATCGAGGGTAGAAATAATGTTCAACAAGTCTATAAAACTTACGCCAACAACAACTGCAGTTAAAATGAGGAAACTAAGTGAAGGCAACAATTTTTGAATTTTAAATTTCACCCCATGCCTTCTTGTTTGTGTTTTCGATCAGGTCCACTGTCATTGACCTGATCGAAACCACAAACGAGATTGAAAGGCAAATAGAGTATAATTACTTTCATAGCAATATGGATTACTTGATTATGTTTTCTTGCCTTAGCATCCTTTCAAAATTCCTTGGAGAAGATCAAATGCTTGCTGTAGTATGTGAATCCTCATAATTTTCAAGCTTGCCTTCGGCTTATTGATTCTATATTCAAGCTGGTTGTTGCCGTCTTCGAAGTTGGTAAGGAGTTCGTCGTCTTTTATGAGCTCGATCAGGAACACTACCTTCAAAGTTGTGGCATTATAGAAGCCCTTCAGAATATTTTCTTCAGAAGCCTCAAAAGATATATGTAGGGTCGTTGTGTTTATTTTAGGTTAAAATGTGTTGATGCACGTTGAAGATGTGGTCCCAACAGTTGAACAACACACTTTTATCGAGCTTTGCTCCATGCATCTTGCTCAACCAATTTGATAAATTAGTAAGCATAGAGTTATGTAGCATGTGATTTAAACTAGCTCTACTAAGCCTATCAAATGTTACGTAACTCCGAGCTCATTACCCTATCAAAACAATATGCCTGAGTTAGTGTACAAATCAAAAAACCTTAATCTGTCAGCCTTTCTGCTGATCACTCTTCTCCAATATAGATGACAAGATATCTGCTATGCAAAAGTCCAAACCATCTCCAGACATGCTTGCCTGGGAGCAATTCTTCAGAAGACATCAACAGATATCTTCAGAAGAATTGCTCCCAGGCAAACATATCTGGAGATGGTTTAGACTTTTGCATAGCAGATATCTTGTCATCTATATTGGAGAAGAGCGATCAGCAAAAAGGCTGAGATTAAGCTCGTTCTATTTGTGCACTAACTCGGTCATATTTTTTTAATAGAGTAATGAGGTTAGAGTTACGTAACGTTTGATAGGTTTGGTAGAGCCGATTTAGATCACACGCTACGTAACTCCATGCTTACTAATTTATCAAATTGGTTAAGCAAGATGCATGGAGCAGCGCTTGATAAAAGTGTGTTGTTTAACTGTTGGGATCACATCTTCAACGTGCATCAACATATTTTGACCTAAAATAAACACAGTGACCCTCCATGTATCCTTTAAGGCTTCTGAAGAAAGTGTTCTGAAGGGCTTCTAGAATGTCACAACTTTGAAGGTAGTGTTCCTGATCGACCTCACAAGAGACGAGGAACTCCTTACCAACTTTGAAGACGGCAACAACCAGCTTAAATACCAAATCAACAAGCTGGAGGCAAGCTTGAAAATTATCGGGATTCACATAATATAGAAAGTATCTGATCTTCTCCAAGGAATGTTGAAAGTATGTCAAGGCAAAAAAGCACAATCAATTATAACCATATTGCTAAGAAAGCAATGATACTCTATTTGTCTTTCAATCTCGTTTATGGTTCCGATCAGGTCAACGACATTGGACATGATCAAAAAGACAAACTAGAAAGCATGGGATGAAATTTAAAATTCAAAAATTTGTTGCCTTCGCTTAAATTCCTTATTTTAACTGCAGTTGTTGTTGGCATAAGTTTTCTAGACTTGCTGTACATCATTTCAATCCTCGATGCCCGTGAAGCTTCTTTGTTGGTCTTCTCCTATTTTCTATCTAGGTGATAATCCCGACCATGCAGCTCCCTAGCAAAGTATTCAGATGCATTATGTTTTTTTAAGAGACACAGCAGATGAAATTACATTACCGGATACACTTTCATATTTACACTTGATTCAGATCTCGCATCTGTTAAGATAATTCCACTGGCCAGATTCGTTAGAAGTTGTATCTACCCTATGTCTCTTCTACAATTAGCTCTCAGATGATATAGTATTCTATCAACCACCCATTTTCCTTCAAAAGCATTCTCCTACCACACATTCTGGCATATAATCATCACCCCGAGCGAGCAACCCAGCCATATAAATTTTGTCCAAGGCAATAACTATATTGGTTTTTCGTTCTTATTAGATGCAGTGCTAATCTTTGAAGGCCCTCTAAAGGTCCAATGCACCCTAAAAGTTAGTCCAATCGCTATTGAATCTCTTTACAATGACACAAAACTAGATCCCTTCACAATGCTTGACAAATAAACATGAACAACAACCAATATTAAATCTTAACAGGCTATCAAAACCATATTCATGGTCCCTCAGCCTTATCAGTTGGGACCTACCAAACTTAACTATAAAATTGCAGATATCTTGTTTGAACGATCTATGACTAATCGGTAAAAACATCATTCACAAAATTAGTGCACTCTCTGTGTGTTTCCACGATAACATTATCAGTAATACATACCTCACACATATGAAGTGGTTTCATCTGCAAGTAGCTTATTCCTCCGATCTCATTTTTACTGCAGCCTCTTGCAATAGTCTGTCAAAAGTTGATCAACTGTCAGTTCCTTATATCTATAAAGAAGAGGAAAAAAATTAATGTCACAAAAAGAACATTATCCATCTATTGCAACGGATGTGGAGTCTATTGCAACAGATGTGGAGTCGAATGGAATACATCTAACCAGACTTTCTGGTGGTTTTATTTGTTCCAATAGTTTCTTCATCTGTTGTAACATCAACAACAGCATAAACATCAACAAAAAAGAAACAACAACATTTGTTCCAACAACATCATCAACAACAAAGAAGCAACATCCTTTGTTCCAGAACCATCAACAACAACACACCACAAGTTCCAACAACGCCAATCCTACCAACAACATCAATAACTGCACCAACAATAATGAAACAAATAAAATACATACCAAAAAAATGATACTTCCAACAAGGCTTTTAAACTTCTCCCAACATATGACTTTTTTCTCATATTATAATAAAAATTCTCGGATTGTTTATTCAACACTTATAAGTTCCTTAAAAAAATTTAATAAATATGATATAGGTAAATAGTAATTAAATAAAAAATAGATATAAATAACTTGCAAAGAAGAAGACGAGAATGAAAGAGACCATACCTTAATATCAAAAAAGGGATTAAAATAGAAATTTAAGCTGAGGAAAGATATGGATGGATTTAGATCCAAAAAGATCTTTATGAGAAGAGAAGAAAAAAGAGAGAAAAAAGATTGTGACCCTAAATAGGAGAGAGAAAAAAATGAGAGTTGAATAAAATAAACTGCAGTTGAAGGAAGAGATGAGATAATTTCTACAGATATATTGTGTACGTAGACGTGGTGGTTTTCAATATTCATTAATTAATATTCATTAATTTCATTAATAATATGAGGGGCACGAGGAAGACTAAGACTACTGACATTCAAAAGACAAGACAAGACTTCTCAATGAACTCACTTTTGAGATATCCAAGAAACATTTCTTACCGCCTTGAGTAATAAGTACTACTACTTGATATTATATACTCGGACCAGAAGCTTCTTGCTTTAAAATTGAAAGAGAAAAAAAGATTTTCAAACAGATATGTCATCTGTTGCAACATATATAAATATCTATTTAGAAATTCAAACAGCTCAGTCATATGTTACAACAGATATAAATATCTGTTTAAAAATCCTAACAGCTCAGTGATCTGTGACAACAGATGAAAATGTTCACTTGATAATTATTAAAATCAGATATGTCATCTGTTACAACAGATATAAATATCTCTTTAAAAATTTTCAACAACTTAGTCATTTGTCACAATAGATGCAAATATCTATTTGATAATTAAATCAGATATGTCACTTGTTGTAACATATATATACCTGTTTAAAAATTTTCAACAACTTAGTCATTTGTTGCAACAGATTTTATTGCAATTGATTTAGGTGGAACTAAGGATGAATGAATGATCTCTCAGGGTCAACTATAAATTCAATCGAGCCTTTCCAATTGTATGGTGTTGGTATTACGTTCATCCTAATCTGAGTCGTCGATCGATCACTCTGAGTTGAAATGAGTTTTCATCAACTCAATGTTAGGATAGTGATAGTACCTAAGTTGATTTAGGTGTAACTAGGAATGAATGAATGAGCTCGGAGGGTCAACTACAAATCTAATCAAGTCTTTGCAATTGCATGGCGTTGGTATTGCGTTCATACCGACCTAAGTCCTATCGATCATTCTGAGTTGAAATGAGTTCTCGTCAACTCAATATTAGGATAGTGATAGTACTAAGTTGATTTAGGTGGAACTAGGGATGAATAAATGAGCTTGCAGGGTCAACTACAAATCCAATTGAGTCTTTGCAATTGCATGGCATTGGTATTGTGTTCATCCCGACCTGAGTCGTCGATCTATCACCCTGAGTTGAAATGAGTTTTCATCAACTAAATATTAGGATAGTGATAGTACCTAAGTTGATTTAGGTGGAACTAGGGATGAATGAATAAGCTCGCACGGTCAACTATAAATCCAATCGAGTCTTTGCAATTGCATGGCGCTGGTATTACATTCATCCCGACCCGAGTCATTAATCGATCACTTTGAGTTGAAATGAGTTCTCATCAACTCAATTTTAGGATAGTGATAGTACCTAAGTTGATTTAGGTGGAACTAGGGATGAATGAATAAGCTCACAGGGTCAACATTAAACCCAATCGTGTCTTTGCAATTGCATGGCATTGGTATTGTGTTCATCCCGACCCAAGTCACTGATCGATCACTCTAAGTTGAAATAAGTTCTCATTAACTCAATGTTAGGATAGTGATAGTACCTAAGTTCATTTAGGTGAAACTAGGGATGAATGAATGAGCTCGCAGGGTCAACTACAAATCCAATCAAGTCTTGGCAATTGCATGGTGCTGGTATTGTGTTCATCCTGACCCGAGTCTTCGATCGATCACTTTGAGTTAACTTGAGTTCTCATAAACTCAATGTCAGGAGAGTGATAGTACCTAAGTTGATTTAGGTGGAACTAGAAATGAATGAATGAGCTTGCAGGGTCAACTACAAAACCAATCGAGTCTTTGCAATTGCATGGCGTTGGTATTGCGTTCATCCCGACTCGAGTCGTCGATCGATCACTCTGAGTTGAAATGAGTTCTCATCAACTCAATGTTTTAAAAACTATATCTTTTAAAAATTTTAAAATTAGCTAAGATCAATTCGGATCAAATTATCAATTTCAAAACTTGTCATTCTTTTCCAAAATTATAAATCAACTCATACAAATCATCCATTTGCGCGAAAAACTTTTTATTTCAAATCTTAAGTTCTTGCTCTTCTCTCGAGAGAGAGAGAGAGGTGTCCTCTCCTTCTCAACAATATAAACAACAACTACTCAACATATTGCTCAATCCTTCAAAACAGGTCAATTTTCTTCCCATTTACGACTATATATAGTTATTTTTTCCGACTTTATTCCCACTTGTATCCATTGTTTTCTCTATCTTCACATGTAATAGAGTTCGAGAAGAGTTCTACATTTGTTATTTATTCTAAAAAAATAGGGCTTTTTAGTTAATGATTAACAAAAAGACTTTTAGTTGTATTATCTTCGAGAATGGGTTAACAATTTTGAGTTTTGATGCTAAAAAAGTAGGAAGCACCCGAGAAAACCCTAGTTTTTCTCTCAGTGTTTTGTTAACTATCATGGTATTTTTGGATGGTGTTTGTGGTGGTGTTGATGGTTGTTGGTTGTTAGTGGTGGTGTTGGTATTTGTATTTTTTGGCGATGGTGTCGGTGGTCTTGGTGGTGGTATTGGTGGCATTAGTGGTTGTATTTGTGGCATTGGTTATGGCATTGGTTGTGGTGGTGGTGGTCCATCTATTGCAATGGATGGAAGATCTGTTGGGAGATATTAAATAGGTCTTCAAACCAATTCCCCATTTGTTCCAACAAATGGGTTATCTGTTAGAGTATTTTCTTGTAATGTGGCATAGAATAATTTATTGAAATTTATCCACCTGTTGCAACAAGTGGAATATATGTGGGGAGATATTAAATAGGTCTTCAAATAGATTGGGGTTCCCCATCTGTTCCAACTGATGGGTTGTCCATTGGAGTTTTTTTTTTGTTATGTGGTAAGAATAATTTATTGAAATTTGTCTCACCTTTTTTTAAAAAATTATGCAGACATCAAATTCAATGTATTTTTTGTTTTTCTTTTGTTTGTAGGTAAAAGATGTCTCCCAAAAGAAAAGAAACTGAAAGTGGAGAAAGTGGATCAACTTCCGATCACCAAACAAAAAAAGCTAGAGTACAGATAGATTCGAAGGAACTTCCAAAACAATCTTAGTCAGGGAAACATGAAGGCGAGGAAAGTGATAACTCTTCCTCACCAATGAGGCGTGAAAAAATATCAAAATTCCTGTATGATTCTGTCAAAACCATTAGTATTGACAAGTTTTGAGTTGCGATGCCGATGAATAACCCTAATGCAGAATTTATTGATCTTGTACTTAAATGTCAGTTGGGGAAACCTTTTGACAAACTTAGGAGTATTATGAAGAAGGAAAACTGTCATGCCTCAAATCCTATTGGGGCGGACTGGCACCCGTAACCGAGGAGGCCCGGGAGAACCATCTCATAACCTTATACTTCTCATGCATACCTCTATGACAACCCAAAATTCGGACAGTATCATGTCGCATATAAAAGGAAATAATCACCTGTATAAGCTCAAGCACACATATATATGTATATATAATACTTGGCCGTTGGAGCCATCACGTCTATTAACAAAACACCACCTTGACTGTACATTAGGTCTACGAATCCTCTAGACAATACACAGAGTTTAACTAAGGTCGGGACACACCCCGCCATATAACTAACTTCTATACAATACCAAAAGTGACTGGATATGACACGGAAATCCCCGAAGCAAACTGGAGCTCACCAAAAGCAGCTAGGTATCCTGGCTTCTACTTGTGCGGTGTATGAGCTGAGATACCTATGCCTGCAGCATGAAATACAGGTTCCCCATGGGGGACGTCAGTACGAAATATGTACTGAGTATGTAAAGCTGTAGATAATCACATATGATATAGGAGCTCAATAGAAATCAGAAACAAGTGAATAAATCGTAATAAGAGTGGACCACACTTACTAGAACTTGTGACAACCTATACATTGCATTTATTCAATCACTTTACCTTCGTTCTTATCATCTTTGTAACCATTACTGTACTGTACTGTGACCTTTAGGCTGCCTCCAGTACATATCAACTGGGATCGACCCATGATAGGCTTATGCCACTGGGATACCACCCATAAACACATAAATAGGGATCGACCCATGATAGGCTTATGCCCCTGGGATACCACCCGACAAGGGAGAACTTTCATCACTTAGTTCAATTAATCTTTGAGATTGTTATTTTGGTCGCCACCATATTTCTTATACTTTGAAACAATGATACATCAATAAGAGACATATAAATAGACCATATCCACCTTTCATAACTCAATTACCATATCCACCTTCCATAATTCAATACAACCAAACCATGCAAAATAGTCCATAACCCTATTTTCATCACCTTTCAATAACAACCAATACATATAATCCTCTATCACACATATACATATGGAAGAGAATAAAGGAAAACAATATTCATACCTTAGAATTCACCTCTTGATTATGCGATCCTGTTTGCACAAATAATAGGTGTCGTTTGAAGCTCTCGAGATGACAAACGCAGTTATTGGATTACTTTGGAATTTCCACGGTTGAATCAAAAGTAATTTAAAGGTCAAATTTGGCTAGGGTTTGTTCTTTCTCAATGATTGATGATGAAAATGAGTTTTTGAACTCATATACATGTATATATACACATATTCCCGTCCATAATACCATAGGGAATGACCAAAGTGCCTTTAAAATTTAAATAATGTCAAATCTGTCCTTTGGTGGACTGTTTTGATAAGCTAAAGTAGATCGACCATAACTCTTTGTTCCGATATCGTATTTGGGTAAAATTGGTATCGTTGGAAAGATAATTCAAAGGGCTTTCATTTCATATAAAGTAGGCTACCCAGTTCGTCCTGTACAAGGAGTTATGATCGTTTGAGGTTGACCCTAAAAATCTATTTTGAGAGGCTGAAGTAAAATGAGTATAACTCCTTACTCAGATGTTGGATTTGGATGAAACCAATTGAATTGGAAAGATAACTCAAAGATCTTTCTTTTCATAGGTCGCATATCTCCCAGTTCATTATATCAAGGGAGTTATGATCGTTCAAATTTGACCCAAAAAATTGGCTGGCCTCAGTAGTTTGTGTGCAGGAAATTTTCCTGCACATTTACTATTCCAAATATCCCGACCACCGTTTTATAGTTTCGAACGTGCTCGATTATATCCGAAACCTATCCGTTTTTGGAAATCTTTATATCATTGGAAAGCTTATTCAATAACCTTCGTATGGAACCATCGACGGGCAAATTCCGGTATAAATAAAATAAAATAAAATTAATTCCATATAAATAAGATCAATACATGTACTTGAATACGCCAATACACGTACTTGAATACGGGGTGATACAAAAACATAGACGGACTTTTTAAGAAGAGCTGCTTTGCACACTTTCTTGAGATATTTAGGCCCCGCCCTCTCCGTTTCCCAATGATCATGGTATATGGCCTTCTCAAGCACAGGATCATGTATGCGGGGGATGATGGAGGTCCGAAGGAAGGAGAAAATAAGATGGATGAAATCTGAATCAACTACTGTGGCATGCCGGTTTGTTTTGGATTGAAAGTATTTGCCATTGTGATGGGTTTGAGATGCGATCATCCAGAAGAACCTGCCATCAAGAAAACACCCCACAAAGGGTCCAACAAACGCAAGGTAAAAAAAGATGGGTTGTTGGGCATTGTTGGACCTAGCTATAAAGTAAAGGATTTGATAGCAGATCTCAAGAATAAATACATACCAAAGAACTACAGGGAGAAATTATGCTTAGTTTGGTTTGTCCATTCCGTTTTATTGGCAAGAGAAGCCAAGAAAGTCATAGAATGTGATTTGTTGGCGTTTGCTGATGATTTTGGGAAATTCAACGATTATACTTGGGGCTACGACAGCTACTACTTGACTGTCAAATATTTACTGAAAGAGCTAAAGCCAAAGTCGACCACATTATACGGCTTTCCTTGGGCTTTCATGGTAAAATTGATCACTATTTTTACTCATTCATTAATTTATATTGAATATACTTGTGACTTTTTTTTGCTTGCTTCCTGTTTATAATTTTTAGACTTAGGCATGTGAAGCCATTCCTCCCCTCCAAAAGCATTTCATGTATTACCCCAATAAGGTTTCTTATCCAAGGATCCTTAGGTGGTTGGCTGCAGTAGAGAGCAGCAAAAAAAATATTAATGAGGCTGATCTCTTTAACCCTCCGAATGATGCAGTACGTCTTCTTTCAACTAAAATAATTTGCCTCAAATAAAGATATTTAAATAGATGTTCCATTTGTTGCAACATATTACCCGTCAACTGCAACTGGTGCAATGGGTAATCTGTTGCAAAAGACGATCCATATTTCACAATAGATTAACCATATGTTGCTCTATTCTTTGAACCCTACTCAACAGATTACCCTTCTACTGTAAATTATGCAACAGATGGGTATTCTGATGCAACATATTATCAATCTATTTTAATATACAGATCAGCTATTGCGATAGCTTGATCGTCTGTTGCATAAGTTGGTTGTGCTAACATAACCCGATCCCCATGTAACCCAACTGACTGAAAATTATTATTATATGGTTTAAGTTCCTCCTGTCTTTTTTTATAGGTTGTGCATCCTTAGATCGTGACTAGCATTGGTGAGCTGAGGATGACTTCTTTTCTTACTCTGGGTCTTGTTGATATAAAAGAAGACCCAACAATGGAGTTAATAAAGAAGGAATTAGATGGAGCAATATCCATAAGAAGATCAGTTAGGCAAGGTTAGTCTAATATTGAAGCTCTTCACGACCAAACTCAAACTGCAACAGATCCGAATGTTTCTTCTGGGGGTGTTGTTGGTGGAGTTGTTTGTGATGGTGGCAGCCATCCTACTGCTGCTTCTGCTGTCAGTCGTGATTATGAGCATGCTGGTGCTCAACAAAAAATAAATATGTTTGAAAATACCCCTTGCACAGGTCCTCCCTCTCACCCCTATACCGGTCCCTCCCACCCTTACAGTGGTCCCTCTCACCCCTTTTCACCCTTATGTTCTCATTGTAAATGCAAAGTGTGCAAGAACAGAGATGATAAACTCCTCGATAAACTAGAGGTTATTACTGAAGATGCCGAGGATTTGAAATCCAGGAGGGGTGTCATACCATCCAACGAAGCGAGTAAGCCATGTACTTCTATAGTGGAGGTTAGGAGAAAGAGGAAAAATTATACAAATTCTCTCCATTCTAAAATCAGTAAAAATTACAACTCCCCCACTCCAATAGTTGTTGAAGTTCAGGGGATACCGAAGAAGGTGGACATATTCGCGGTACTTGGCAAGGATAAGAAGAAGGAATTGGAAGAATTCATCAAGATGAAGGTTCAAAAAGAATACACCATGCATTCATTTGCCGCCAAAGACTTCTCGAATATGATAAATATGTGCGTGTGGTACGAGGATAAGGTAAGTTTACTTTTACTAACCTACCCTTCCAATCTACTCCATGAAGAAGAATATATGCAGCAGATATGTGATTTGTTGCAAAAACTTGGTATTCTGTTGCAACATAATACACATCTGTTGCATAAGTTGCGTTGGCTGGGTAATCTATGAACTGATTCAGAGAACCCTCTGCATCAGACTCTTTCGATTGTATTTTTATTCTTTACAATTACTAACCTATTTAAAAATTATCTTCTTATACCACAGTATGTTGATGAAATTCTCTGCCTCATAAGGGGCAGGCAATTAGCGTACCCGGATGTTTATAATGCTGCTGATAGGATAATGAATCTCAACTTCTACAATAATTTCAAGGATAGGTACGCCAAACTCTGTAAGATAGCTGATTCCGGTGGCCCAGGATCTTATCAGTTAGTTTCTATGTTCCAATGGGATAAAGAAGCGATTAAATATGTTAGAGGGAAGATGCCATATCCACACGGCAAGAGCTGGACCAAGGCAAAGAGAATTCCTGCATTCATGAACGTGGATGTCACCCATTTTCTCACTGTTGAGATACTACTATACAAGGGAAATTTTAAGGTTTATGACTGCAACTTACCTTTGTTCAGTGAGAAGACATTTTTAATCCACATGCAGCCACTCTTGAAATTATTGCCCAAGTTGTTGACGCAGAGTAAGCTGATGGATCATTTACCGGCTGAAGTCTTGGAAAAGAAATCATGGGTTTTTGAAGGTTGAAATAAGAACATCCAGCTTCCAAAAAATACAACCGGTGCAGCGTGCGAGCTGTACTCGCTTCCATATATCAAGTGTTTGCTGACCGGCACACAAATAACCGGTGTGTGCGACACTATTGTGAAAAAGATGCAATGGGTCTGGGCATATGGGGTACTAACTAAATGGTTGGAGCCCGTGTATAAAAAGAACATGTACAAAGACAGAGACGAACACGATAACAAATTTTCATTTCAAGCCAATTCACTATACATGTAGGGGCAATAATTTTTATGTCTGGAAAAGTTGAATTTTTATAATCAACAACTTTTATACCTATCGCAATAGATATAGTACCTGTTGTGAAAGATTGATTATCTATTGGAATAGGTTGGTCATCTGTTGCGTTATGTAGATGTTCCCCGTCTGTCTATCGCAACAGATTTATGATCTGTTGCAACAGATAACTTATCTGATCTGTTGGAGAAAATCAAAAAAGTAGGAAGACCTGCTATATAATTTCCAGTAGATGACCTACGTGTTGCATCTCATGTTGCAATATATGTCTAAATTTATCTGATAAGATATGTCGTCTGTTGCAGCACATGTATTATCTGTTGCGATATTTGAATCTAGTACTTAATTTCAACTAACATGTTCAAAACTCAGAATTAATTATATTCATAGACAAAATAAAATAAATCAAAGCCATCGGAAATTACATGAAATAACTCAACAAATAAATGAAATATGAAAAAAATTATTGTGGGTACAAACGTTCTACTGTACAAATAAATCAACAAGTTAAACCAAGGAGGATAGGTTATTACATTGACGGACTCAAGCTATAAAGATCTAATCAATATGGACAATTTGTTCTTCATCCAGTGCTATGGAATTCGGCTTTGGTCGTCGTGGATCTTTAACGTCGGTTGCATACGGCTTCTGAGCTTTCGTTTCTCCATATTTTCATAAAAGAGCAGCATATCTTTTACGGAGTAATCTGGCATCAAGTCCATCATTTGGTACTTGTAATCCATCGCTCAGATACTCGGTATAGGCGGCAACAAAAGGACCGCAATCCCAGCGTTATTAAAAAATAGATAATCCATATCTTGCAGTTCATGCAAGCATTGTGAAATTTGTGAAATGAAACTAAATCATGACACTTAAACTTACAGGCTACCAATGGTTTGTTGAGAAATTTTGTCAATATATTGTACATCAAATGGATTATCCATTTTATCCCGGTATGCTTTAATCGTCGATCAATCAGTACGAAGCTTTTGATCCAAAAAGTCACTCATATCAAGGTAAGTAGGCAATATTTTGAATAAATTTTGTATCTCAGACGACGGCCCGGAACATCTTCTTCGCGACATCGAGTCATAAACTCGGATGCGCCTCTCTTTTAGAACAACGATAGCCAACACCCAATGGAATTCATCACCAAAATTGATTGGGATGCACACTTTGTTGACCAAATGCCAAGGTAAGCCAGCCGGAATGCAAAAACCGTTGATGATGTTGATTAAGCATTCCTCATTTTGGGAAACTTTCGGTTGTTGTTGACAATACCTATCGTAGTCATTATTGATGTAAATTTTGTATAAATAATTGCCTATTGTGTATTTGTATTGTTCTTATATTTGCAACTTGGCCTTCTTTCGGAGGTAGTAAAAAATGACATCGATGTGCTGCACATATTATTAAATATTTCAGATTACGTGACAAAAAAATCAATACGCAGATGTAATTAAATAAAGTATTAATTAATAATAATATGTATGGCATTTAAACATCATCATTCCAGCAAGTTTGGGGCTGTGACATCAAATAGACCCAATTCTTCATTCCGGGATGTGCAAAAACAAAGTCGAACGTATCAAAACCATGACTCAATTCGTTCACTTTGTAGCGCTCGTCATTTTATTTTCTACATGATGATTTATGTGTTAATGTCGGGTTCTTACAACAAGAATTGTATAAACCAATATCCATAAAATTGATTTATGTACCTACCGACATGATGCTTTAACAGCCCATCGGCAATTCATTCTGAATAGTCATTGATCAACTGTGTCAGTTTTTTTGGAGCCTCGTCCAAGATGTTGAACCCTTCAAATGGGTAATTCTTCCGTTCTCCCAAACTGACAGGCTCCACTTTTTCTTCATCTTTGGAAGCAGTTGATGGATTATCAACTGTCATATTATGCTCTTCGTCAGTAGCTGTGACATCCACCTGGAAAGCCAGAGTTGTCAATGCTAAGTAGAGATATACAACAGATTTTTCATCTGTTGCAACAGATGAGTCATATGTTACATCAGATGGATTATCTGTTGGGACAAATTCGAACAGGTAAATCAGAGCAGTATAATAATTTCAAACAGATGACCCATCTATTGCAACATAAGACTCATCTGTTGAAATAGATAACGAATCTGATGTAACAGGTTAGACAATAGTTACAACAGATGTATATATCTGTTTGATAATTTTTAAAAGATGTATCATCTGTTGAAACAGATATGTGCCTGTTTGTTTTTTGGAACAGATGATGTACATTCACCTTCTTCAGCTCATGTTGCTCTTCTGTGGCTCTTGTACACAAACATCGGTGCAAGACAAAGACAGAGGCATTGCAATCTTGCTTTTTTTGATGATTGATGATGCCTTGGAAGTGTCTTTACTTCTCCTCTTAGCCGCCTTGATCTCTAGTGGAGTGTCTGGATATGAAATCCTCTTTGATAGAATGACGCCCCTCTTAGATGTCATTTCCTTTACAGAAGCAGTTAGTGCATTAATAGCATTAATCACTCCATCATGTTTCGCCTTGTAGTATTGACATTTGCATGAAGAATATTCGCTAGATGCAGCAAAATCTGGAGAAAAATCTGTACAACCATTATGACAATAATCATAATGGCTTGTTATTTCAAAAATTGTAAGAGGAGCATCATTAGCCCCACCCTTCAAAATTATTTTTCTTGTGATGGTTGTTGCTCCAAACAATTCCATTTTTATTCCATCAATGACCTTATGGTCCGATAAAATTTGCGCAGACCATAAAGTAAGAAAAAAAGGCATCTTCAACTCTCGGTTGGTTGGAACAAGCCACGAATGGACAAGCTAAAATAAATCAATACATATATTAAGAATGATGATGAAATCCTTTAATCATTAATTAAAACAAAAACTTGATTAGAATTGGACTTACTTCTTCCTTGAGGGGATTGAAAAAATCAAGAAATTTGTATTTTTATCGGTTTTGGCCGACAACCATCTCAGAATTCTTGGCTAGGAAACTTCTTCCTGGTAGTTCTCTTGTTGTCTCAAATAAGGAATGGCTTCAAATGCCCAAGCCTATAACATAACGCCAATAAATTAAAAGCATTATTGAATAAAAAAATGATGAATCATATCATGATAAAAGAAATATTTACCATGAAGGCCCATGGAAAACAAAATAAGTTGACTGATTTTGGCGTTAATAGAGTCAACAAATATTCTGCAGTCATTTTGAAGCTTTCATAACCCCAAGGATAGTTGTTAAATGCCTCAAGATCCTCGGAGAGATTTATTAAACCGAGGCTTATGTTGTTGTTAACGTATCTCGCCCAAAGAACATTATGTACAAACCAAACCAAGCACAATGATTGCTTATGCTTTTTTGAAAGTCCTTTACCTTTCAACGCTTCAATCAGATTTTTATTTTTGAAGCTTGGACCAACAATAGACACCAGGTCATCACGATCACTCGACTTGCCTTTTTTTTGGGTGTGCGGGGTGTTTTTTTTGGGTCAGAGTAGGTATAACTTGAGAAGGAGAAGGAGGATAACATTTTAGTCCGGTAACTATGGCAAACTCCTCCCAACCAAAACAAATAGATATGCCACAGTAATTTATCCACACCTCATCCATCTTATCTTTGTTTTCATACATAAACCTGCGCTTGAAAAGATCATATACCATTTTCATATGGAAACGAGCATTGTTGTCCTCCGGTAAATCAAGATATTGCCCAAAGCAGTTTTTTCTGAAATAATAATCCAATTTTGTTCTCGAAGTATTTTTCTGAAGGCGTCGAAAGATTTTCTCATGACTGACTTAACTATGAGATCACCTGTTAAATCTGTGGCACCATTGCACTATATTCTCACAGGATAACGATCAATGCTGAAGGTTTTGACCAAATCTTCGATGGAAGGGCTATTAGCATTTGGATCATCTCTCTTGAAAGATTCCTCCTCCCCGTGTTCATTATCTTCTACTCCTGATTGAGATAACGCTTGTAAAGCAAGCTCATAGAGTGGTAGATATAGCTGAGCTGCTGCACTTGTTCCTTTACTTGGACTTGATTTGATTTCTTTTCTTTTGGGAGCCATGTTATCTTAAATTAACAGGAACATAACATAGATTATAATTGATTAATGCATAACAGTAATATAACAGTTCCAACAGACAACTAATCTGTTGCACCAGGTATGTTATCTGTTACAACATATAACCGACATGTTGCAACGGATAAGTAATTCGTGGGAACCATAAAAACAGCACTATCTGTTGCACCTTGTATTTTATCTAATGCAACACATAACTGACCCGTTGCAATGGATGAGTAATCCGTTGGAAACCATAAAAATATATCATTAATTTGTTGCACCAGGTATTTTATCTGTTGCAACATATAACCAACCTGTTGCAACGGTTGAGTAAATCGTTGGAAAGAATAAAAACTGATCACTAATCTGTTGCACCAGGTATGTTATCTATTGCGACAGATAACTGACCTGTTGCAACGGATGAGTAAACCGTTGGAAAGAATAAAAATAGTGCTAATCTATTGCAAAATGAAGAGTAAACCATTGGAAAGAATAAAAACAGATCACTAATCAGTTATCTGTTGGATCAATATTGTTTAGATTTTTTCCAAACAGAAGAGTCGTCTGTTGGAACAGATGAATGATTTGTTAGATTGTTCACCTATTGCATCAGATTTTCATAGTTGCATCAGATTTTTCATCTGTTGCATCAAATTTTCATCTGTTGCATCATGTGTTTCATCTATTACATCAGATATTTCAACTGTTGCAATACCATTTCTACCAAGACAAACAACAAATCAACCCAGCAATACCAACACATCACACACACACACTAAGAACATCAACTGTGACAAAAAATCACCAACAAATTTGAATCAACGGTACGACAACAAAAAGGAGAAATGCCAGAAATTAGGGTTTTATTTAGTCCACATTTCAATACCAGAAGAGTAGTTGGCTCAAGTTCCTCTGTTTCCTCATAATTTTTTACCTATGAAAAAGGAAATGGGAGGACAAAAAACTCGAAGTGTCTCCGGAGAAGTATTCACGTCGATTGACGGTTGAAAGTTGAAAAGGAATTCTCCCGACTATTTGTCGCCGGAGGTTGAAGGGAGAAATTTTGTAAACTGTTGGTTGGGAGAGAGTTGAGAGAAGTTGGAGAGAGAGGATAGAGAGGAGAGAGTGGTTGATTTGGATTGAAGAGGGGTGTGAGTTGGGTTGATTTGTATTTTTGAAAAGATTAAAAAGTTTTTGAAAATATTAATCAAGTCCACAATTAACTTACTCAAGTATTCTAATTATGTTTGACCCTATCTGTTGGTCTATGTCACCAATCCTTCATTCAAGACTTAAAAGACACATTTCCTTCAATTTTCTCCACAAACTCTCTCCATTCTAAAATAAGCCTCACTTTAGCAAAAAAAATTATCACAAAATAAGTGTGAATTTAGGAATGTTTTTTTAACTAGGTATATTCTTATATTCCATCTTTTTAATAGTGTTTAAATTATATTTATTGATTTTTTAATAAATATAAATTTTATTAAAGTAATATTTATTTTAGAATGAAGGGAGCACTTGATAACTCGAGGAAATTGATTCTCTCGTCCTTTTACAATTTGAGTTTTTTATACGTGTAAAAATGAAAATCTTTTATTAAAAAACACATAAAATAAAATAAAAAATAAAGCTTTGAAAATGCTAAACCACCATTTTCTACGTTATTTTTTCCTCCCCATCCTCCTCCTTTCGTTTTGTTCTTGTTCTTATCCCTTCTTATACTATTGCCCTGTCAAATTTGCCAATTAATTGCATCACATTGAGCTCACGTCACTTACAAGAATTTACCTGTTGGATTACCAGTATACTCTGGGAATTCATTAGGACAGTGCTAAATGTCCATAAAAAATTGATTTAAATTTGTGGTTGAAAGGACTTTTTCATTATTTCCTTAGTCCAATATTAATTGGTCACTAGTTGTTTATCTTACAAAATATTTGTATTAATTATTTTTTTCATATTATTCTTGTAATTAATTCTTTTTAAAATTGCACTTGTTTGTGAAATTTTCAAGAAGATTTTTAAAGGATGAATTAGTAAAATTATTTTTTTATTTATGATTTCCTAACATACATGTATAAAGAAAAATGACCAACTAATACTAAAGATAGGAATTTAGGAACCAAATTGATTGGGTGATCTTTCCCTAAATCAACAATAAGCACTTGAATTATAGTTAGTTTAATTTATGTTGACAGATAACGCTAAGATATACTCTCTTCATTTATTTTTATTTATTTATTATTTTAAATATTAATTTTTATTTTTATTTGTCACTTTAAATATATCAAAAAAAAGATAATACTTTTTACTTTTATCATTAATTACTTATTCTATAAATTATATTTTAAAATTTAATGCTACACTTTAATTATAATTATAATATGATAAAATAGTCATGTTAATCATTGTTAATAAGTATATCATGTTCAAATGTGATAAGTAAAAGTGAATGGGAAAAATATTTTCTCTTAATGTCAACGAGAAAAAAATATTAAATATGCCGATTTGACTAGTGATAGCCAATTAAAATTCATGAATTTATGAAAGCTGCACTTGATAATGGTAAAAAAAAATTGAGTAGCACTAGGAGTGCTGTGTGCCTATGTTTCATTGGACATCGTGTCATTAATTAGAACCATAGCATTCATGTTCGATACATCACTGCTTTACCAAACTTAATTAAGAGTGAACGGTTAAATTTGTGCAGGTGTCTTGAACATATCCATTTTTGTGTCATATAAATTAAAAATTAAATCAAGTAAAACTTGAATCACAACTTTCCTGGCATTCTCTCTTTTTCTTTTTGGATGCTTCTAAGTTTGGCAAGAATATTCTTTTACTATAGACCAAAGTTATCGACAGACACTCCAACTTATTACAAAAATTTACTTAAATCCCTTAACTAAGATCTATTCCTATCATACCCCTAAACTCCCCCGAATGTTGTTCCAATTGGGCATTTTTTTCCCTATCAGCTAAAAGCTCAAAGTGTGTGTTGCACACACGCGATGACGTGGCAAAATGAGCTAATTGAAAACTTACACATGGCATTGTGGGTACAATAATTATTAAAAATTAATTATAATATTTTAAATATATATATATATATATATAAAAATGGCATTGAGGAAATTATTAAAAAATAATTCTAAAATTATTTTAAAAATAAAAATTAAAAACTGATTAATTTATAAAAATTATTTAAAAATTTTAAAAATGAAATAAATTATAAAAAATTTATTTTTTTAAAAAATAATTATTAAAAAAATTATAATTTTTTTTAAAAATGAAAATAAAAAATGCCATTGAGGATATAAATTATGAAAAAATAATTATAAAATTTTTAAAAAAAATTATAAATTTTTTAAAAAAAATGAAAGAAATTATTAAAAAATTAATTATTAAAAAAAATTATAAAACTTTTTAAAATGAAAATAAAAAATGGCATTGAGGATCCAAATTATGAAAAAATAATTATAAAATTATTTGAAAAATAAAAATAAAAAACTGATTATTTTTCAAAAATTTAAATTTTTTTAAAAATTGAAATAAATTATTAAAAAATTATTTTAACAAATAATAATTATTAAAACAAATTATAAAAAAATTAAAATGAATATAAAAAATGGTATTGAGGATATAAATTATGAAAAAATAATTATAAAATTATTTAAAAAAATAAAACAAAAAAACTGATTATTTATAAAAAATTATAAAATGTTTTAAAAAATGATATAAATTATTAAAAAATTATTTAAGAAATAAAAAATTTATTATTAAAAAAAAGTATAAAACTTTTTTAAAAAATGCTCCTCACGCGCCTCCCACGATGGAACTGCACGCGCAGTACCATATAGGCAAAAAATGCTCAATTGGAACAAAATTCGGGGGTTTAGGGATCTGATAGGAACAGGCCCTAATTTAGGGATCTAAGTGAATTTTCGCAACAAGATTGAGTGTCTATCGATATCTTTGACCTTTATTATATGGACATTTCAAAAAATTAAACAATCTTTAACTAATCTAGTTTAATTATTATTAATAATTATAATTTATAATTGAGAAGGATTTTTTGATTGAAAAAATCCATACTGATTACTTATATATCAAGTTGTATTTTCTTATGTCATTAGGAAAACAAAAATTGGAGATTCAAATCCAAGAATTGTTCATGCATTCTAAGTCAATAGTTAATGGTTCCTATTTTCATAAAGTTGAATTTTTGATTTTGCGACTGAAAATTCACATTTGATTTTTTAATAGATTTCAATAGAAAGGTAAGAGAAAGTTTTGAACATTATGAATTTTGAGATAGACTCAATCGAAATTGAAAGGATGAATCAAACCCAATGAAAAGGGAAGAAGGATTAGGATTTCTTTGACTTTTAGGAAAAATTAAGGAAAACAGAACTCTAGGTGCAAGTACAATAAAAAAGCAGTTCAGTAATCCGGGAAAGTTTTCATCTATTTTGTATTTGTAGCATTTTGGCGACATGGCCGAGTGGTAAGGCAGAGGACTGCAAATCCTTTTTTCCCCAGTTCAAATCCGGGTGTCGCCTAATCAACAAAAAACTAGAAATCTCTTCTTTTCTTCTGTTGATATAACCCGCCGAACGATTCCCCAGCAGAAGCAGAGAAGACAGACTGTTGATACTTGTTTGATTCTAAACATCTGGTCTGGGGGTTTTTCTAAAAAAATTTAAATATCCTTGCATTGCATATCATTGCATATTTAGGCTTAGGCTAGGCTTCAAGGAAATATTCGAATGCTAGAGGGGCTATCAAGACTTCGCAATTACCTTCTACTACAAATAAAAATTTTATATTATTAATCCATTGTATAATGACTGGACCTTGGGTTAGATTGGAGAGCCCGATAGGAAATATAAATAGTTATGGAAGGGGGCGGAAGATACTTTATTATATACGAGGAACTCACGAAAATCTCTGAGTGCTCAAGCATCCAATCAATTGAAATGAGGGTCAACAAAAAAAGAATAGGACCTATTATTCCTACATGTTCCATTAGTAACATTCCTTACTGCGGATTTTGCTTGTGTTTAATCTTTCCCGATTAGAAATCATATAGGAATTTCTTATAAAATGAGCGAATTTATCGGATTGGTTTATTAATAGTCTTCGTTCTTTTTGACTCTGTGCCATTGATTCCACTATTATTAGTGAGGAATAATGGAACAATTCCTTTATATTTATAGAGATAGGGGACATAATTCATATAGATATAGTAAGTCTTGCTTGGGCTGCTTTAATGGTAGTCTTTACTTTTTCCCTTTCACTCGTAGTGTGGGGAAGGAGTGGACTCTAGGGGTCCTACTAATTGAGTTAAGGAAGCAAACTGTATCAATATCAATTGCTTTCTAGATTGTTCTGCAACACGTTTGGAACAAAACAAAAATATCTTCATTTTGAAATTCCATTGGACTCGACTGGAGTAATGTATTATAGGAATCATCCTCCTTCAATCAAAGAGCTATTTCAATGATTCCCATGTTTGTAGTTCGAAAGGAAGAGGATCCCAGGAAATTTATTCGAACCTAATTCTTCCTAAATTTTCTAGTCCAATCAACGGCCTCTTACTAGGTGATACTGAGGATGGTCGGACCCTTTTTTTATTTGTTTCTTTCTTTACTGTTCAAAGAAGAAGTTTTTTGTTAAGTGTATACGCACTTTGTATGAGAAAGAAGGGATATAAACATAATGGTTGTCTAACGAGATACTATGCAGAATACGGTTGTCAGGTGGGTCACATATTGCGCATTTACGGTCTTTTTAACTAGTAAAAGTACTCTACCACCCACCAATCAAATATGCTCACGTTGTTAGAATTTATTCAGAATTTTCTACTTTATTTAATCTCATAATTAGAATTAACTTTCTTGGTGGAAAATATTTCTTTGTTGGAAAAAATCTTGTTCATGTTTGGTTTATTCTTGTTTGGAGAAAAATGTTTGGGACATCTATAAATCGAAGATCCTTTCTTTCAATTACAATCCAATAATTAAAGAGTCTTATTTAAGAGGAAATTTTTTTTTCTAACAGTTTTTATACTTTTTTATATATATTTTTCATATGCAGGTTAATTGATCAAATCATATAATAATATGTTTTTAATATATTTTTTCTTTGTCATTTGAATTATCTCTAATTTTATTTGCAACTATTAACTTTCAGATATCCTATCACTTTCAAACCCAACATGGGAAGCTACTAATTGCAAACTATTGTAATGATAAATCGGATGCCACATAAAATCATACTAAAAACATATAATTATTAAAACTATACTAACGATAATTAACTATAACTAATCTAGTTTAAAATTAACTTTAGCTAATCTAGTTTTAAATTGATTCTTTGTTTCAATCAAATTAAAGTTCAAATATTTCGAACGTAGGCTTTTTATTGCTACTTACTCTTTTTAACTAGTAAAAGTTCTCTCCCACCAATCAAATCTACCCACGTTAGAGTCTAAACAAATGGAATTGTTGCTTACAAAGTGGACTTTTGTCACCTACTTAAAAATACTAATTTTTTCTCTTAAAATATGATCAAACACCTCTAATATTCTGGGTTAAGCATAGCTTCCATATAATTATCATTTCTATGTAGTCTTTATATTTATATATGCACGTTAGCTAATTGGAGAACGAATCCATGAGATATGGTTTTTCCTAGCTAGAGATCAGCCAGGAGATAGCATAATTTTTTTTCTAATTGGTTACTATTTTGTTGCCTTTCTTTTTAGGGGAAAGAACAAAAACGATACTTCAAATTAAAGTATTTCCACGAAAATGACCATGAAATTTAAATTTTACTTTCTAGTCATTTTAATTTGTTAGCCTGTTCTATACCGTTTCTACACACCTTCTATACAGTTTTTATACATATCTTATATATATAAATATTCCATACAAAAATTATACATTTTTGATACATAATTTATACAATAACTATACATTTTTTATTACACATTTTATGCAACAATTATATAAGTTTTATACACTTTCTATATATTTTTTATATATATTTTATACTTATGCATATTTGATACATATATCTTGTATCGATACATATTCTATATAACAATTATATCGTTTTAATATAATATTATTTAATTATTATTTCTAAATAATTAAAAAAATGCAGAATATTTTTTAGTTAAAAAATTTATAGCAAAAAAAAATTGAAATATTTTTAAAAGGGGCCGAATGATCCAAGTTGAAACTTGTATCAATATTGTATATGAGTTGTATTAGTATTGTATATAAACTGTATGTGAACTACATAGGTCAAAATGATTCAAATTAGAAAATGACTATAAAGTAAAAATAGTATACCCAACTGATCACTTTTTAAAAAGATATCAAACTTGGGCTATTTATTTTAAAAGGTGTTGTAGAGTGTCCTTTTCCCTTTTTTCATAGGGGCGTAGACCTTTTATTTACTTTATTATTATTCCTTGAACACCTTACCTCTTTTACATAAAGAACTTGCATGCTAAGATAATATATACATATAATATCGTATTTCTGGTCCGAAAATATTTGAAGAATTAAGGTATCTTAGTCACTTACAAAATTAATAGAAGAAAAGATTTTTTTCAGATTTCTTATTGAATGAAAATATCTCGTCAAGGGGTCATAAAACTTTTTTAAAACAATTGTAAATTTATATGTATATAAAAGCAAAACTAAAAGTAAGACAAGAAGCCACGTGGTAAGATATTAAAAAGCCACGTGACAATTTTTAGGATATAACTTAATAATAATGTTGTAATAATAATGTATTAAAAATTTTAAAATATTTGAATTTGAAAATATATTATTCTTTATTTGAAAAAAAGATTTCATTAGCTTAAAAATAGAAATTCATGGTTAAAGAGTTTTGAATGAACTTTTACTCTATTATGTTTATCTCTTTAAAAATTCAAATAAATATTATAAAACTATCTAAATATAATTTATGTAAATATTAAATAAAATTTAAAAATACAATAATAATATTAATAATTAATGATAGCAGTAAAATAAGTAGTAGTAGTGCGTAGTAGTAGTAGTCATAATAATAATAATAATAATAATAATAATAATAATAATAATAATAAAATAGTAGTAGTGTCAATACATATAATTGAAACGGTAATAGAGTAGTAGTAGTAGTATTAACTAGTATAGGTACTCACGCGATGCGCGGAATATTTCTCTATAAAAGTATCATTAAAATAATATTAAAAACTTTTAGTGTAATTATTATTTTGTATATTTATAACCAATTCCAAAACTTCTTATTCCAAAGTTTAAAATTTTTCTTTCAATTAAAAACTAATTAACCACATATAATTTATTATATTACTCATCAAAAATATTTAAAAAATATTTCCTACCCCTACCCCCACCCACCACAATCCCCCGTCCTCTCATTTCCAAGCACAATATTCATCACCCTATTCCAACTCATTCTATTATTTTGTATAATATTGATATACAAATGTTTTAGAAAAATATTGTTTACTTATTATCCATGGTAAGTAAATTTGCGGGAAACATAACTATATCACTTTTTACAAATAACGCTAAAACCATTAGAAAGCTAAGTTAAGCATGAACAACATATCTTAATAATTATATGAAGAAACATGATGGACTTTATCTATAACTTTTTTATCCATGATAGAAATTCTTTGAGACCAAAAAAATATATATTAATATATAAGCGTATTGAAAATTATAATAATAAATTTAATTTTTATTTCTTAGTAGAGAATTAAATGACGGTTCATATAAATCATTAACTTTGTATAGGATATTAACGACTTACTTGACGTATAGATCAGAAGATTGGAAATAAAGCTTTGACAGAGATTGAACAACTTCAATTTGTAATTCATTGGGAGCTAGTAATTAGTAATTTGCACAAACTACTATAAATAAAATATATTAATTACATTCAATATATGCAACAAAATAATACTAAGACACGTAAAAAGAAAGACTAGTCAATACCTCTGCGAATAAAATGATCATAGAATATTCTCTCATATAAATAAAATTTAAATTTAAAAATGATAAATAATTAAAAGAGAAGAATAAAGTTTACACTAATATGTGCCTCACTCAAGGTGTATATATATAAGAGGTCACAAAGTTGGATATACATACAAATTAAAATTCAAATCCAAAATTGAATGTGATATGAATTTGTTAGAAAAATAAGATTTTAAAATATCATGATTATCATCACAAAGTTGGATATACATGCAAACTAAAATTCAAATTCAAAATTGAATATCATATGAATTTGTTATAAAGATAAGATTTACAAATATCATGATTATCTTAAGTTTAAATTCAAGATTCTAATATACTACTACTATTATTATTTAAATTTCGAATTATAATTTTTTAATTTATTTTTCAACTTTTTTGGTCTGATTAAAATAATAACTCTTTTCATATTAACGATTCTATTCATTTTGTGCAACAAGAACTTATGTAACATGCATTATTAATTAATAAATCTAATATTTTTTATTAAAAAAATCTAAGTTTTTTTTCTGAAAATTCTAATTTTATCTTTGAGAAGATATTTTATCTACAATTCAAATAATAAAATAACTAATATTTTATCGAATTGGTTAAACAACATAAGAGTTTGATTAAATTGTTACTACAACTATTACGTACAACTTTAATAAAATTAAAATAAATACACTAAAAATAAAAATATTTAGAGAAGTTAAGAAATATCCGCGCAAAAATAAAAATAGATCCATTAGAGCTATAATAGATATATTTATTGCCCAATTTATTACCCAATTTATCCGCACCCCTCTCCAAATGTTCATTTGGAAGGGGGTGCAGATAACTTGGGCAATAAATATATCCATTATAACTCTAATAGATCTTAATCTGCATAATATCCATCTGAATAATTATCTAGGTAGTAATAGTGATTGTCATCACTTAAGTATATTTCTCCTAACTCGTCTTCTATCTGATTTATATCTAACTCTTTATCTTCTATGTTAAATATTTTTTCTCATATTATTTTCTTTACGTCTATGATTTTTATATCTCTAATTATGTATAAAACTAGTACTTCAAAATTATCTGTCATTTAGGTGGGTTAATTAAATGCTTTTTCATAATATTCTTTAGTTGTTTGTTTTAATCTTATTAATTCCTCTATATTTTCATTATGGTATTCTATATATTTTATATCTTTGGTTCTCATATACTCTTCTTTTTCATTAATTTTTCTATTAATTATATATTTTTCATATCCATTTTTTTAAATATACGTAATTTATCATGGTTGATGTGTAGGTTTGGTATGTAAGTATTTATAAGAGTAGTTAGGTAGGTGAGGTATGTAATTATTCTAGTCATAAAATATTTATCAAATATTTTTTCCAATATGATTTTTCTTATATCTACAATTTCTATATCCTTAAGTACATACAAAACAAGTATTTTAAATTTATTTTAAACTTCGTCAGATAAATAAGTATTTATTTTTCATATGATGTTTTTTTCAAAATATTTCCTTCAATCATACACATAACAAAATATGATCATTTTAGATTACTATATACTAGATTATTCTTAAATAACATGTTCTTTGGTCACTATTAGCATGGTAATCTGGATACTTTTCCCTTAAACAACGCCTCTACTCTGGCTACTCCCCTATCACAGCTTTCTTGCCTCGCCGGTTTCACCTTTAGGATGGCATAGTTCTTAGGAATTTTTCTCCTTTTTCACTTTGCTAATAAACTTCTTAACATGCTATTTTTCGAATAATTCTACTATAAAGTAACTAACCTGAACTTATTTTATCATATCATGATTGTCAGGAATTTATGAATTTAGCTATTCATAATCATAAATAAATATACCTGTTCTGGTAGATTTGATAATTCTGGGCTTTATTCATCCATAGTTTTTGCTTTGAAATATATCTGTTTTTTATTAAATATTCAAAAGTTTTTTATTTACAACGGAGGGCTTTTTGCTTCAACACATGGAGACTTACCTCTATCTTGCCCAATGGCTTACATATTTATAGGAGGAAATAAACAATTCCTACTAACTTCACACATTTTTTACATGTAAACTATACTATTCCTACTTTTTACAAAAAAGTCTTCCTTTTCAATAGTAGAAAAGGACTAGACTAAACTAGACTAGTATAGTAAGATAAAAACTAGGTCCTATCTTTACAAAAGAAAAAATCTTAAGACTAAAAAATAAAAAGCCAATAATGGCACTTTGGCCAAAAAGTTAAAAACTAAATAATTTACGTAACAAAATTTCAAAACTATACATGTCACTTTCTATCTTTTATTATCTTGTTTTTTGTCTTTATTCCATCATTACTCCGTTGATTTTTATCTTCTAGTTGGCGTCCTTATCTTCTTGGTTGATTTTTTTGTTTTTTATTCTAGCTGGACTTCCGGGATAATATTACCTTCTCCTTTACACCTCGAACAATGATGGTCTGGATATTTGTGTCCAATTATCTTGCAATATCTTATTAATAATCCGTCTGAAATAAATCCCTTTCTAATTGCTCTTGCAGTAGATTGTTTCTCTGGGTTAAGTAACGTCATTATCCATTACCTAACATCTTCTATATCTGTTTGTCGTAGTTCTCTTGAATTTGAATAAATCATTTGATGATCTCTTGAATAATAGCTACATATTGAGTTTCCATTGATATAATTATTTGCTAATTCTTGAATAATTGTAGCTATTCTAATAAGTCGTTTATTTGCGTAAAAATCAGGTATCTCGATTTTGGGTTTCTCTGGCTGCTGTACAATATCTTCCGGTATAATCATATCTCTGGTTAATCTTATTTTTACAATTTATATAACTGATTTGATCTCGTCGTATAATATCTCTGTTGGTGCAGTATAAAACTTTATATAAAATAGTTTTTCTTTGGTTACTCTTTTATAGGTGGTGAATACTTTATGTAATTCTTCTATAATTGTTAGTTCTTCTCCATCTTGGGTATATACGGTATTTAATAATCCATAGTCGAAACATATTTTTATTAAGCTTGGATTGGTTTTGGGTAGTGCGATTAGCTTGTTGTAACCTTGCAATTTTTGGGTTATATAGTTTGTGTTTGGTTTTTGAATATTTGTAGCTTTGGGGTTAAGGTTTAGAAAAGTTTGTACTTTGTAGATATTTTCTATATATCCTCGGGCTATATGGTTATAAGTTTTTTTATCTTAGTTCAAACTATCTCGATATGTGGTAATTTGTGGGGGTATGTACAAGGGGTCTTTTTATATTTTTTGTATAAATAGTTTTTCAAATATCTTATCCATGTTCATGTCATGTTCTGATATCTTTGTCCACTAACTCCTTTGCTTGTACCTGCAATTGTAGATTTATAAACGTTATGGGTTTTATGGAGTGTCCCAACGTCTCCTTTTAGCTCTGAAATTTTAATGTCTTTCGATCGACATAACTCTGCGCACTGGTGAGTTAGCTGATTTGTAGCTTTAGACTTCAATTTAACTTCATTAGTCTTTAGCTTTTCTATTTCATTACCCATATTGTCCACTTTCATTGAAAGCGAGTTAGAGTTTTGACTATCTTTTCTAAAGCATCATCTTCTATTATATCAGTCTGTGTAGCTTTGTCTTGATATGTAATCGACAATAACATTTTTGTTAGTACTAATTACTTCAATTGTAAATGTAAAATTTAATATATTTAATACTAGTCTCCGAATCTCTTTCGTTGTAACTGAATTTTATATTTTCTTTGTTAACCACCAACGTACCTGTGTATTAAATTCTATCATCTGCTAAATATAATTCTATTGGGTAATAAATAGATATATTATAGCTCTAATGAATCTGCTTTTATTTGTGCCTGGATATTTCTTAACTTCTATAAACATTTTTATTTTTAATATATTTATTTTAATTTTATTAATGTTCATATCTTGGGAGGTGATTAGATGGTATTTGATTAAATGCTTTACTGTAATATTCTTTAGTTTTTTCTCTTAGTCTTTGTAATTCTTGTATATTATTTTGGAGGTATTCTAAATATTCTATATCTTTTGTTCTAAAATATTCAATTAAATTCTCTTTCATAAGTATTTCTGTTAATTTTATTTCTTCCATATCTTGTCTCCAATATTTTAAATACTCACAGTCAATCATTTTATCCTAAAGTAGTTGTGATACTCCAAATTTCTTTGTAATAATTTATTCTAATTGTACTATATCTGATATTAGATTTTAGGTTATCTATTTTGTTAATTATCCTGTCTTTTTCGTCTATGAATAATTCTTTGGAGGGGGTGCGGATAACTTGGGTAATAAATAGATCCGTAGGGGGCTGCGGATAACTTGGGTAATAAATTGGGTAATAAATAGATCTATTATAGCTCTAATGGATCTATTTTTATTTGTGCGTGGATATTTCTTAACTTCTCTAAATATTTTTATTTTTAGTATATTTATTTTAATTTTATTAATGTTCATATCTTGGGGGTGATTAGATGGTATTTGATTAAATGCTTTATTATAATATTCTTTAGTTTTTTCTCTTAGTCTTTGTAATTCTTGTATATTATTTTGGAGGTATTCTAAATATTCTATATTTTTTGTTCTAAAATATTCAATTAAATTCTCTTTCATAAGTATTTCTGTTAATCTTATTTCTTTCATATCTTGTCTCCAATATTTTAAATACTCACAGTCAATCATTTTATCCTAAAGTAGTTGTGATACTGCAAATTTCTTTGTAATAATTTATTCTAATTGTACTATATTTGATATTAAATTCTAGGTTATCTATTTCGTTAATTATCCTGTCTTTTTCATCTATGAATAATTCTATATCTAAATCATATTCTAAACTGTCTTTTAATTCTAGTTGTTTTATGATTTTATTTATCCCAATTAATCTTTCTTTTAATTGTTCTCTTCCTTTTCTAAGCTGGTTTCTTTAATTAATTTCTTCGTATAGCCAACTTTGTTTTTCTCTAACTCTTTGAATATATTCTAGCATTTATTAATCTGTATAATATCCATCTGAATAATTATTTACGTAGTAATAGTGATTGTCATCACTTAAGTATATTTCTCCTAACTCGTTTTCTAGCTGATTTATATTTAACTCTTCATATTTAATGTTAAATATTTTTTCCCATATTTTTTTTTTACGTCTATAATTTCTATATCTCTAAGTATGTATAAAACTAGTACTTCAAAATTATCTGTCATTTAGGTGGGTTAATTAAATGCCTTTTTCATAATATTCTTTTGTTGTTTGTTTTAATCTTATTAATTCCTCTATATTTTCATTAAGGTATTCTATATATTATATATCTTTGGTTCTCATATATTCTTCTAAATTTGTTTTCATTATTTTTTCTATTAAGTATATATTTTTCATATCCATTTTTCTAAATATACGCAATTTATCATGGTTGATGTGTAGGTTTGGTATGTAAGTATTTATAAGAGTATTAGATAAGTGAGGTATGTAATTATTCTAGTCATAAAATATTTATCAAATATTTTTTCCAATATGATTTTTCTTATATCTACAATTTCTATTTTAAATTTATCTACCATTTTGTCAGATAAATAAGTATTCATTTTTCATATGATGCTTTTTCAAAATATTCCCTTCAATCATACACATAACAAAATATGATCATTTTAGATTACTATATACTAGATTATTCTTAAATAACATGTTCTTTGGTCACTATTAGCATGGTAATCTGGATACTTTTCCCTTAAACAACGCCTCTACTCTGGCTACTCCCCTATCACGGCTTTCTTGCCTCACCGGTTTCACCTTTAGGATGGCATAGTTCTTAGGGATTTTTCTGCTTTTCCACTTTGCTAATAAACTTCTTAGCATGCTATTTTTTGAATAATTCTACTATAAAGTAACTAACATGAACTTATTTGAACATATCATGATTGTCTGGAATTTATGAATTTAGCTATTCATAACCATAAATAAATATACCTGTTCTGATAGATTTGATAATTCTGGGTTTTGTTCATCCATAACTTTTACTTTGAAATATATCTGTTTTTTATTAATTCAAAAAAAATTTATTCACAAAGGAGGGCTTTTTGCTTCAACACATGAAGACTTGCCCTTAACTTGCTGGAGGCTTACATATTTATAGCCTAAGAAAAAGCGTAAAACTTATTTACACTGTTCTTACTTTACACGTGCCTTATTTTTTACAAAGTGGGTACTAAAAAGTCCTAAAAGGTATTAATAGTAGGTACAAGGAAGTCAAAAAGTAATAACGACACTAAATTCCAAAAAATCTAATCTACTATCTCTTTACGTAAAGAAATTTCAAGAAAGGCTAACTTTTCTTCCATATGTCATTTTCCTTGTCCCCTTCCATTATTGCTCCATTGATTTTTATCTTCTAGCTGGCATCTTGCTCCATTGATTTTTATCTTCTAGATGGCATCCTTATCTTGTTGGTTTTATTCTAGCTGGACTTCTGGGATAATATTATCTCCTATATTACATTTCGAACATTGATGGTCTGGATATTTGTGTCCAATTATCTTGCAATATCTTGTTAATAGATGGCATCCTTATCTTGTTGGTTTTATTCTAGCTGGACTTCTGGGATAATATTATCTCCTTTATTACATTTTGAACATTGATGGTCTGGATATTTGTGTCCAATTATCTTGCAATATCTTGTTAATAATCCGTCTGAAATAAATCCCTTCCTAATTGCTCTTGCAGTAGATTGTTTCTCTGGATTAAGTACGTCATTATCCATTGCCTAACATCTTTCATATTTTTTTGTCGTAGTTCTCTTGAATTTGAATAAATCATTTGATGATCTCTTGAATAATAGCTCCATATTGGGTTTCCATTGATATAATTATGTGCTAATTCTTGAATAATTGTAGCTATTCCAATAAATCATTTATTTGCTTAAAAATCAGGTATCTCAATTTTGGTGCACAATATCTTCCAGTATAATCATATCTCTGGTTAATCCTGTTTTTATAATTTGTATAACTGGTTTGATCTCATCGTATAATATCTCTGCTGGTGCAGTATAAAACTTTATATAAAATAGATTTCCTTTGGTTACTCTTTTATAGGTGGTGAATACTTTATGTAATTCTTCTATAGCTGTTAGTTCTTCTCCATCTTGGGTATATACGGTATTTAATAATCCATAGTTAAAACATGTTTTTATTAAGCTTGGATTGGCTTTGGGTAATGCGATTAGCTTGTTGTAACCTTGCAATTTTTGGGTTATGTAGTTTGTGTTTGGTTCTTGGATATTTGTAGCTCTGGGGTTAAGGTTTAGAAAAGTTTGTACTTTGTAGATATTTTCTATATATCCTCGGGCTATATGGTTATAAACTTTTTGTGCTTTTGGTATAAATGGTTTTTCAAATATCTTATTCATGTTCATGTTCTGGTATCTTTGTCCACTAACTCTTTTGTTTGTACCTGCAATTGTAGATTTATAAACGTTATGGGTTTTATGGAGTGTCCCAACATCTCCTTTTAGCTCTGGAATTTTAATGTCTTCCGATCGACATAGCTCTGCACACTGCTGAGTTAGCTAATTTATAGCTTCAGACTTCAGTTTAACTTCATTAGTCTTTAACTTTTCTATTTCATTACCCATATTGTCCACTTTCATTGAAAGCGTAGTTAGGGTTTTGAGTATCTTTTCTAAAGCATCATCTTTTATTATATCAGTCTGTGTAGCTTTGTCTTGATATGTAACCTGCAATAACATTTTTGTTAGTACTAATTACTTCAATTGTAAATGTAAAATGTAATATATTTAATACTAGTCTCCAAATCTCTTTCGTTGTAACTGAATTTTGTATTTTTTTTGTTAACCACCAACGTACCTATGTATTATCTGTCCGTACAATAAATTTGTTATATATAATATATGGATCAAATGCTAATAAACATTTATATATTAACATAATTCTTTTCTATTTATTTTCCATTTTATTTCTGTTTCATTAAATATTCCTGAATAATATCTACAATTGTTGTTGTTGTTGCTGTTGTTGTTGTTGTTGCTATTGTTGTTGCTATTGCTATTGTAGTTGTTATTTTTGTTGTTGACGTTGTTGTTATTATTGTTGTTGTTGTTGATGTTGTTGTTGTTGTTGTTGTTGATGTTGCTGTTGTTGTTGATGTTATTGTTGTTGTTATTGCTGTTGCCGTTGCTGTTGTTGTTGTTGTTGTTATTGTTGTTGTTGTTGTTGTTGTTGCTGCTGGTGTTGTTGAAGTTGTTGTTGTTATTATTATTTAGCTTAATATTTTTTATTTTATTTAATTAAATATATTTTTAATAATATTTGAAAGGGATAAGTTTATGAATAGTAATAGTTAATTTGGAACTCTTCAATGTTACGTCCCTAATTTCAAGCTAATGGTAATCTTGAAAACATTATTAATATTTTTAAATGCAAATCTCAAATGTTGTAATTCAAAACTTTTATTACAATATTGTTATTTATTATTTTAAAGTTGTCAAGCTTCATCTGATTATTATATTATTACAGTTGTTGCTTTATTATTGTTATTGAAAAAAAATTATTATTATTATTATTTTTATTATTAGTAGTAGTAGTAGTAATGTTGCTACTACTACTATTATTGTTTATTATTATTATTATTGTTGTTGTTGTTGTTGTTGTTGTTGTTGTTATTATTATAGTTCATAATATTACTATATTTTTAAAAATTAAAAGTAGTGCTACTACGTGTACTACTATTATTATTGTTGTTGTTGTTGTTGTTGTTGTTGTTGTTGTCGTCGTCGTCGTCGTTGTCATTGTTGTTGTTGTTGTTGTTGTTGTTGTTATTTTATTTTTATTTAATATTTGAATATATTTTAAATTATATTTGAAAGGGATAAGCTTATGTTCCTAATTTCAAGCTAATGATAATTTAAAAAAAATATATTTTTAAATATAATATCTTATATTTTAATTCATAATTTTTATTACAATGTTTATAACCTTGTCCTAAAAACTGTCACGTGGCTTTCTATTGTGCTGCCACATGCCATTTTGTCTTGTTTTAGAAAGCCACGTGACAATTTTTAGGACATAAATTAATGTTGTAATAATAATGTATTAAAATTTTTAAAATATTTGAATTTGAAAATATATTATTCTTTATTTGAAAAAAAGATTTTATTAGCTTAAAAATAGAAATTCATGGTTAAAGAGTTTTGAATGAACTTTTACTCTATCATGTTTATTCTTTGAAAATTCAAATAAATATTATAAAACTATCTAAATATAATTTATGTAAATATTAATCTATGACATTTAAAGTCTAGAAGAATTGGGGTTATACTACCTAATTATAACAAGATTAGGTTTTGAACCACCTAAATATGACCTATCAAATGGATAAAGAAAAAGCTTTAAAACTATTACCAGTACTAAAGCAAGAGCTTAACCTTCGAAAAGAACGTTATTCCTAGAACTCATTTTCAGGAGTCTGCAAAAAATTATTATTCTTTCAAAAGAAAATAATATTTGGACTAGAACAGAAAATCTGGCATCTAGAGTATAAATTAAAACATAATCTGTTTAAATGAGTAATAAAGAAATTTTGAAAAAACAAAATGATCTTTTAGATATGCAAAGACATATAGTCCTTCAGATAAATCTAATAGAAGAAGAAATCAAAATCCTTAAAGATAGCTCACCAGCTAAATTAAACAGTTTTATTGAAAAAGCTAATACTTTTAATAAAGAAATGGAAAAAAGAATTAGGGATGAAATCTTCATTCCAAGAATTTCCAACAAAGGAATCTATCAGAAAAGAAGTCTTGATGAAAAAATTATATCTAATTTTCTCGAAAAAAGACAAAAAGAAACATTACAAAACTTAGAAGAAACTTTAGAAATTTCTAAAAACAAAGATATAGACGAAGTTTCTACCTCTAAAATCAAAGTAGAAGATCCTACAGAAATAAAAGAAAATGAATGAACTAGACGAACTAGTCTATGCTCTGAAAGAGCTTGATCTTAATGATCAAAACTACCGTGTTCATACCAACCAAGGGGATATAGGAGGACCCCAAGGAAACTTTAGAAACCTTAAAGAAGAAGGAAGCTCGTTTAATGAGCCAATACTAAAGAGTAATTTCCTACCTAAATCTAAAAAATGAAAAGACTATAATAGTCAATACCATATAAATTCTATAAATTCATGCCAAATAGAATCCCAGTAGAAGACGCTGGATCTACCCAGTTTTTAGATTTAGACTGTAAAAGAGAACCAGGAGAATTTCTGGAATTATGGGCCAAAAATCTAGAACTATTCTTCATCTTAGAAAAAGGAACCAATTACAGCAGTGACGAAAAGTACTTAATAGCCATAAACACCTTTACTGGAAAGGTAGACAATTGGTTTAAAGGAATATCAGAAGAAATTGAAAAAATATTCAGATTAAAAGTTGTAGAACAATTCAACAAATCAACCCGAGAAGGAATAAATCACATAGAGAAATATGTAGGAGTTGAATTCCTAGGAAGCCAAGGAGATATTTCTAAAGGAAAAGAAAAGCAAAGGCTGCTAGCCGCAGAATGGCTAGAAAAACTTTAAATTTGTAAAATAAAGTATATTCAAGAATACACTTGCGAGTTTGAAACATATTACTACAATCTATTTGATAGTACTGCAAACATGGATCCATACATGAAAAAATACTATCAAAAGCTACCAGGATATTGTGCTAGCTATATCATAGAGGAATATGCTAAAGAAGATCAAGCGTATGTGATAGTGAAATTTTAACATGCATAAATATTGTATTGTTTTCAATTTAATACTAATAATTTTCTTCTTTTTTGGCAGGAAATAATTAAATTAATTAAAAGACGATACATGATGAAAGAATCTTGATATTGGGGCTTTACAAGAAAATTTGTAGAAGCTTCAAGGAAAATAAATAAATAAACAAAATAAAGAAGAAATACAAATCTACGTACTGTGGAGGGAGCTCTAGTTTCATTGATCAAAAATGAAAACAATGTATTACATATGCCACATGGAAATTACTTACATCACATCAACAAGTGGAGGAGACATGTTTTTTCAAGAAATTCTTTCTGCACACATGAAGAAGGGGTAAGCTACGTAGACTAATACATAATAAAGTAAAACTATAAATAGATCTCCTTTAAGTTACAAAAAGGGAGAGAAGGAGGAAAGCAAAAGAACACTTAATATTTTTAAGCTCTTCTTCACTCTTTATTCTAGTTTCTTTATGTTGAAAATAATTGTATCTCCTGCTTTTAATTAAATAGCGGAATAATTCATCTTGAATATTTCTTTTAAATTTTATTTAATGGAGAAGAACTTAATTATTACTAGTACCAAATCAAGTATGGAGTAATTTTCTATTGTGTTGGGCAAGTGATGGATCTTGGTATTTCTATATAATAGCAAATATTATTCCTAAATTTAATGTACGTGAGCTGAAATTTTATAAGTATCCTCTCTCATTTAGATGTTGTTTTATTTAACATATATCGTATTGTACTACATATCAACATGTTACTAATTCTGTAATCGGAAGAGGCAGAAAAAAAAAGTAATACTGTTAATTGGAGTATTGATATGTCGTTAATATAGTAACATCTATCTATTGTATGTTATGATTAATTTTACACATATTTGTAATCGAAAGAGGCAAATAGTGTAATAATTATTTATAACAAGTAAGGTAACCGAAAGGGACTTACTACAAGAGTGAGAGAGCATATCTTTCAGTCCAGTACATATTTTTGATTCTTTAATATTACTATGTTGATAATTAAATTACACAACCGAGAGGAGTGCATTTAATTGCTCAACTTCAGTAATTATATATAAATATACTCGTGAGAGATATTTATACATATGTGAGAAATAGAAATTGAGGAATAAAAAAAATTGCTTTGTATAGAAATATCGAGTGAAGTCAGGATCCCAACACCTTTTTAATATATTGAGAAAAATCAACGAAAAATATATTTTCTCTATTTCACGCTGTTAATTAGTTAATTCATCACTCAACTCTTTCTGACTTTTTCAAATAGTAATTAAAACGAGAAATGTGTGTAGAATAGATAAATCAATCTATGTGGGTTTGACATATTTCTATGCTATAATTTGGCAGTAAACGAGGTAAAAATATATATACACGTCAGCGACTCGTCAAATTTTTGGCGCCGTTACCTGGGATTGATAAAGTCTACTACAAATTAATTATTTTACTACTAATTTGAATTTTGTGGATTTAATTATTTTAATTTTAAAGTAAAATTTCAGGAAGTATATGACCCGTTCTTCTTCAAGAGAGATAATTACATATAACCCTGAAATCGAAAAATTTCTACGGCTATTGCGAAAAGAACAAGCTTATCAAACTTAATTTTCTTTACAAAAGGAAATGGAACACGAAGAGCTTAATAATAATAATAACAACCCACTTCCACCACATCATGTGGAAGAACAATTCGATGAGGTAATACCACAACGTGATAGGATACTTAGAGATTATGCAAGACGAGACCATTTTGAGGGCGAATCAAGTGTGAGGAGGCCACCTATAGTGGCAAATAATTTTGAAATTCGCACAGACTTGATTCAAACTATTCAAAATTCATGTCAATTTACCGGTGATGCAATTGAAGATCCACACACCCATTTAATTTACTTCCTTGAATTGATTGAGACATGTAAGTATAATGGAGTCACAACTGATGCTATCAGGTTGCGACTTTTTTCTTTTTCATTAAAGGGATAAGCCAAGACATGGTAGCGAAGCTTACCAAGAGGGTCCATTACTACATGAGATCAAATGACTCAAAAATTTCTTAACAAGTATTTTTCACTTGCAAAAATAATTAAAATGAAGCAAGAAATTAATAATTTTTTACAAACAAATACTGAATCTGTGTATCAAGCATGGGAAAGGCTAAGATCAATGTTAAGAAAATGTTCACACCATGGAATTTCTGATCCTGATATTTTATATATTTTTTATTATGGTCTTAAACCCTCTGCAAGAAATGTAATTGATGCAGCATCAGGATGATCTATAATGAGCAAAAAACCCGCAGAAGCCATACAATTACTTAATGACATTTCAGAAAATGTCGTTCAATGGCCATCTGCAGAATAATTATTAAAAAAACAGCAGGAGTCAATCAAGTTGAGGCTTTAACTTCATTGACACAACAAATTACAACTCTTACACAAAAATTTAAGGCATTTCAGGTAAGTTCTCAATCGTTACTTCAACTTGAAAATTGTGACGTCTGCGGAGGTAATCATCCTAATCATGAATGTCAAGCTTTCATACAAAGTGAAGAACATGTAAATGTTATTGGCTACAAAAACAATTATCAATTTGCTAGTCCCTTAGCGCAAAAACATCCAAGATTTCAATGGAGTAATCCTAATGGTGCTGAAAATTCTCAAAGATTTTTTAACCAAAAGCAGCAAGCACAGGGACCACCTGGTTTTCAAAATCAAGTAAAAGGACAACAAAATTTTCAACAATACCAACAACAAAATCAAAGAACTCATCAAGATAGTCTTGAGAACATGATATACAAATTCATTAAAGCTATTGATGAGAAGGTTGAAAGCCACCATTCAGCCATCAAAAACTTGAAAATTCAAGTAACTCAATTAGCTACTCTTATTTCTGGACAAATTCAAGGTGCTTTGCCAAGCAACACTGAGAAAAACCCAAAAAAGAACCTAAAAGCTATTTCTCTACGCTCAGGTAAACATCTCGATAACCCATATGAAGGAAAACACAGAAATTCACAAAATGAAGAACAGGTAAATAAAGAAGAAAATAAAAAAAAAGTTGAACTTTCAGAAAAAACAAAACAAAAGAAGGTTCAAGAAAATGAATTAATAACAAATCCTTATTCTGTACCTCTTCCTTTTCCCCAAAAGATGAAAAGAGAAAAACTTGACAAACAATTTTCAAAGTTTCTTGAGATCTTAAAGCAAATATACATTAACATACCTTTCACAGATGCTTTGACGCAAATGCCTTCATATGCTAAATTTCCTAAAGATATTTTATCAAATAAAAGAAAATTAGATGAAGTTTTCGTAGTTAAGCTTACAAAAAATGTAGTGCTATACTTCAAAATAAGCTCCCAAAGAAACTCGAAGATCCCGAAAGTTTTACAATTCCTTGTACTTTAGGAGGTGCTCATTTTGAAAAAGATTATGTGATTCAGGAGCTTCAATATATCTAATGCCCTTTTCAATTTTCAGAAAATTAAAACTTAGTGAAATAAAAGACATTGGCGTATCTCTTTAATTAGCCGATCAAAGTACCAAAAAACCTAAAGGAATAGTTGAAAATATTTTAGTGAGAGTTGATAAATTTGTGTTTCCTGTGGATTTTATAGTACTTGAAATGGAAGAAAACACTAAGGTGTCATTAATTTTAGGAAGACCATTTCTTGCAACAGGAAGAGCGATTATTGACGTTCATCAAGGACAATTAATATTACGAGTTGAAGAAGAAAGAGTAATCTTTGACATGCAGAAAATAATGAAGTTTCCTGAGAATGAATCGTCATCCTCTTGTTTTCATATTGACTTGATAGATAGTCTTGTAGATGAATAAAAGGAGGATCAGTTAATTTTCAATTCATTAGAAAGATGCTTGATCAAGTCAAGTACCACAAACGATGAAAATCACATGATAAAAAGAGCAGAAGCATTAGAGGAAAATATCAAAAATGAGGAAGTTTCACTAGAAAAAGTTCAATCCAAAATTGAACTCAAAACTCTCACTCCCCATTTGAAATGTGTTTTTCTTGAATCTGAATTATTTTCGGTAATCATATCCTCTTCTTTATCTACAGAACAAGAAAACAAATTAATTGATGTGTTGAAAGAACATAAAACAGCTTTAGGATGGACTATTGTTGATATCAAAGAAATAAGTCCAGCTATTTGCATGCATAGAATTCTTATGGAAGATAATTACAAACCAATAGTTCAACCTCAAAGGAGATTCAATCAAAAAATGCAAGAAGTTGTCAAAAATGAGGTGGTAAAACTTTTAGCAGCAGGTATTATTTACCCAATATCTGATAGTCCTTGGGTGAGTCCTGTACAAGTGGTACCAAAGAAAGGAGGCATTAGAGTAATTAAAAATAAAAATAATGAAATCATACCAAACAGAAATATCACAGGATGAAGAGTCTGTATTGATTATAGACGACTTAATGAGGCAGCAAGAAAGGACCATTTTTCTCTACCTTTTATTGACCAAATGCTTAAAAGGGTTGCAGGTCATAATTTTTATTGCTTTCTTGATGGATATTCTGGATATAATCAGATATATATTTCTTCTGAAGATCAGGATAAAACAACCTGCACATGTCCCCAAGGTACGTATGCTTACAGAAGAATGTCATTCGGACTATGCAATGCTCCAGCTACGTTTCAACGTTGTATGTCAGCAATTTTCTCAGATATGACCAAAAAAATTCTTGAAATCTTTATGGATGATTTTACTATTTTTGGTAAAACATTTGATGAGTATCTTTATTATTTAACTTTAGTGCTTAAAAGATGTGAAGAGACAAATCTAGTTCTTAACTGGGAAAAATATCATTTTATGGTAACTGAGGAAATTATTTTAGGACATAAAATCACTGCTAAAGAAATAGAAGTTGATAAAGCTAAGGTTGATTTTATAGCAAGTTTACCCCTTCCTAAGACTGTAAAAGGTATTAGAAGTTTCTTAGGACACACAGATTTTTATAGGAGATTTATAAAAGACTTTTCAAAAATCTCAAAACCTTTGACTAACCTACTAATGAAAGATGTGAAGTTTGAATTCTCTGATGATGATTGTAGAAAAGCATTTGAAACTCTCATAGAACAGTTAACAAATTCTCCAATTGTTGTTGCTCCTGATTGAAATTAACTTTTTGAAATTATGTGTGGTGCAAGTGATATAACAGTTGGAGCTATATTAGGACAAAAGAAACACAAGATATTCAGGCCTATTTAGTACATTAGTAGAACTCTCAATGAAGCTCAAAGGAATTATGCTACAACTGAAAAAGAATTATTAGCAGTAGTGTTTGCTTTTGATAAATTTTGTTTCTATCTAATAGGAACCAAAGTTACAGTATTCATCGATAATGCCGCTTTAAAGTATATTTTAGCAAAGAAAGATGCGAGGCCTAGATTATTAAGATGGATACTCCTTTTACATGAATTTGATCTTGAAATTAAAGATAAAAAGGTTAGAAAATCAGGTGGCTGATCATTTATCACGTTTGGAGAATTCTCCTATCGAGTTTTTAGATATCAAGGAAGAGTTTCCCGACGAACATATCTATGCAATCACAACAGCTGTAAATCCATTGCCTTGGTTTGCTGACATCGCTAATTATTTAGTGGGAGGATGGATTCCAAAAGATTTTTCTTATGAACAACGAAAAAGGTTAAAAAAGGAAGTAAGATATTATGTTTAGGAAGATCCTTACTTATTCAAATTGTGTGCAGATGGCATGATAAGGCAATGTGTATCAGAAATAGAAATAAACAACATCCTAAGACATTGTCATGATGGAAATGTAGGAGGACATTATAGGGGAAAGAAGACAACAGTTAAAGTTCTAGAAAGTGCATTTTTTTGGTCATCCTTATTCAAAGATACGAGGCAGTATGTCACTATGTGTGACAAGTGCCAGAGGAGTGGTAATATTTTAAAAAGAGATGAGATGCCCCTAAACTCTATTCTTGTGTGTGAAATATTTGACGGTAATATTTTATAGGTCCTTTTCCCATTTCAAATGGTTGTGAATACATTTTTTATAGTTGTTGACTATGTGTCAAAATGGGTAGAAACAATGGCAACTAAGAAAAATGATGCTTGTTTTTTTTGCGCTTTTCTTAAGAAAAATATATTTTCCAGATTTGAAACCCCATGAGTCATCATAAGTGATCAGGGAACCCATTTTATGAACAAATAATTTGCTAGTTTGTTGCTAAGATATGGGGTGACTCATAAAACAGGAACCCCATATCATGCTCAAACAAGTGGGCAGGTAGAAGTATCCATCAGAGAATTGAATAGAATTTTGGAGAAAACTGTCGGATCATCTCGTAAAGATTGGTCGTTAAAGTTAGATGATGCTTTATGGGCATATAGAACTTCTTACAAAACTCCAATAGGCACATCTCCTTATAGATTAGTTTACGGAAAAGGTTGTCATTTACCTGTAGAATTAGAATATAAAGCTTATTCAGCTATTAAATTTTTAAATTTAAATTTGCCGAATGCAGGTAAAAATCATCTTTTACAGCTTGATGAATTAGAAAAATTCAGATTCGAAGCATTCGAAAATGCTAAGTTGTACAAGGAAAAGACAAAAAATGGCATGATAACCTCATCCATCATAAGAATTTTAAAATTGGAGATCAGGTTCTTTTATATAATAGTCGATTAAGATTATTTTCAGGAAAATTTAAATCACGATGGACAGGACCGTACTTTGTAACAGGAGTGGCTCCTTATGGTTCCATCGAAATACAGCATGGAGATGGAGGAGAAAAATTTTGAGTAAATGGTCATCGTTTGAAGCCTTATGTCGCTAAAACTTTTGACAAACAGGCTTCAACAATTCTTTTTTTCGAAAATAAATAATAATAATAATAATAATAACATAAAAAAATTATATTAATAATAAATCTCAAATTCTTGAAACTTTGTACAAGTACATATTCTACTAAGATATAATGTAAGTGCACCAACTATTTCGCTTTTCTATTTGTTATTTTTAAAGAATTTTTTTTCAATAAAAAAAAATATATCAAAGTAAGGACAAGTATTTTATTTTCTTTATGATTATAATTACTATATTATTTTATCAAATATGTGCAAAAATTTAACTTATTTAATGAATAGTTGTTCACAAGCAATTTTAATCCATATTAAAATAACATAATGAATTTAATAATCATAGTGTTAATGTCTTGTTATATCTCTTCAACATTTTTTTATTTCTATTTTGTTGTGGAATGATGTGTTGCATAGAGAAATATTTTTAAAGTTGTACCAAACGTGGACAAGACCATTACCTAATTCTTTACATTTTATTGATTTGAAAACAAAAAGATATGGATTGGATTTTTGTAGCAGAATATACTTGGTTCCTCTTGAAAAGTACATTGACAAAAATTTTCTTTTTCGTGTGAAGCAAGAATTAGTTCAGTGGCTATGTGATCTCTGCATGTGAGTGTTGAAAGAAGGTGACTACATGGTATCTATCACTACAAACAGTAAAAAAACTGTTGTTGTATCTAAGGTGACTACAAGGATTAGCTTCAGGTACTTCAAAAAGAAAAAAAAATTTGCACAAAAGAGAAGTCAACTATAAGGTATGTCTTCATCCTAAACACAAGACAAGTCACTTTAATGAAGAAAAAAAATCTTCACGTTCTTTCTTGCCCTTTCACTTGGATAAAAATGATTTGAGGAACTCAAAGTGCTCTCACAAAGCTTGACATGAGCCATTTCACTTCACCTGAAGCAGCAAAATGGGCTCAAAATAAAATTTGTCATTCCTTCATGTTAGAAAGAGGACTTACTATTTTACCACAAGATGGTGAGCAAATTCTTCCAGTATTGGAAAAAATTGAACATTTTGGTTGGACGAAATTTGCTCAAGATCTAGGTCCTGCAGTATCAACTTTAGTACGCGAATTTTATGCGAATATGGATTTGAAAACACTCACTTCGACTGTGCGGGAAGACGTTATCTATTTTGCTCCGAAAATTATCAACAGGATATATGACACACCTGATGTGGATGATATCCAAGTTCAAGTGTTGTTAAGTGAAGGAACTTTTGAGATGTTCGCAACACCACTCTGCCCTAATGGAATCAATTGGCACGTTGATATTCAAGGAAATCGGGACTGGTTTGCTTCTAGAAATCTAAGCCTACCAGCAAAGGTTTGCATGTTATTTCTGAATTCTCGTCTTGTACCAAATCGACATACTAGTGAGGTTCGAGCATCAAGGGCTGCTTGGTTGTACACAATCGAGCATCGTTATCATATTAATGTTGGACGCATAATATGTGAAAATATAAAATATTGCTGCACATGCTCATCAGTAAAGTCCTTCTTCCATGCCTCTACTATTACTAAACTGATTTGCTTATAAGGTAAATGACTACCTCTGGGATATCATCACACCTCTGACATTGCAATCGGAACTGTTCGCTCACTAGGGCCCTGTCTTGGACCTGCAAATCAGCAAGACTAAGTACAAGTTCAAGTTAAGGCTAAAAAAAACGCTACCCAACTACAACACATCTTCAAAGGATCGAGGATAAAATTGATAATCTTTTTATCATTCAACAACAGATACGAGAAGATATTGCTTTCATTAGGACAACTCTTCTAAGTTCTATTGTTAATTTAATGTGGAATATTAAAAACACCTAAAATGTTCCTAATGTATTTTCCCCATATGTCTACCAGAATATTTGTTTTCCATTAGGAAATACCAATTTGCAGGAGCAGCAATCCATGGATGCTTATCAGACATTGGATTTTGCAATGGAACAATAATTTCTTTCCGAAGATACGTTACTGGAATCATCACCAAGGATAAATGACTTCGATTTTGACATGACATTTGAAACATATCAGTATCCAGGACTTAATAACCTAGTTTTTTTGCTGACAGTAATATTGATATGATTTTTAAACAACTTGAAATGGAGATGGATGGCAGTGTTAGGACCAGTGAAAAAAACAAAAAATTATCAGAACAACAATGAACGTGATGCAGAGTAGTGAACTTATACCCTCTACTTGAGTCTTACATAGAGGACTATGTAAAATTTAAGTGCGGGGAAGTTAACACCCTTTTTGTTTGCCAAAAGAAAATCTCTTATCGGATGGTTGTTTTTCTATCTTTTGGATGAACCAGCTAGTTGAAATTCTTATACGAGTTCTTTAGAAAGAGCTCAGCTAGGAGCAATCTTTTTTCTCTCCTCTCCTAGTCGGCTTAAGAAATCAGGATGCATAATATATATTAAATAATAATATGATGATGCATAGTATTTATAATACTTTAATGTGCATAACCTCTGATGATAATACTTATACGCTTTCTCTCTCGAAAAAATACATTAATCACTAAATAAGATTCGTTAATAAAGTTACAAAACATAAAATTTTCATAGATATCCTGCCATGATCGCAATATTTTGAATCAAAATTTCTTCTAGTACTTTTTAGTTATTCTTTTTGCTATAAAATAAATCGGCTGAACTTGTTTTAAATTGAAAATCATGAGACTTAATAAAGATTGATTTAATTAAGGATGAATCATGAGTTGCATAACTACCTTCCTAAACTCATACTTACTCATTGGTAATTGAAAAGAATGATGTTCTCTACCAGTCCCAAGTGTATATTGTGGTCAACTTACATTACCTAGTTTTCATGAGTATTAGGAAATCTAGAACTTGTCTTGAGTGTGGTTTGAGGCGAAAGTCTAAATAGTTTTTGAGTTGAGAAATGAAAGTAGGCCTTTCTTGTTAAAACTATGATCTAAATTGACCTACCATAAAGAAGTTATTCCTAGCTAAACCCATTGAGCCTAAATAAATTACCTCTTGATCGCCGAACTTTAATCCTTAGCCATTTTATAACTTGTTGATCACCCTGTTTTAAGGCACTTTGAGAATTGATTTGAATGTAGAATTTTAAGCGTGAATTACAAGAAAAAAAATATACGTGAAAGGTTGAATGTTGATCTTTCTAACAACTTGAAAGAAAAGAGAAGAAGAGCAATAAAAACACTTTGAAAACTGTAGTTGAGAAGCAAATATTATACAAAAAAAAAGGGGGGGAAAGACATGAAAAATTACGCTTGAGAAAAAAATGTAGTGCCTAAAAGTAACTTAAAGTCACTATTATCCATATGTATCCTACCTATCCTTAAGCCTACATTACAAAAGCCCTACATGATCTCAACTCAAAAAGCTCCTACATTCGTGGAGAACCACACAATAGACAAGCTTATGGTTATTTCCGGTAGCATGATATACTTCTTTGTTGAGAGTGAGCGATTTTTTTTCTACAAGTGCCTTCCTATATTCTATATCGATATATTGGGCCTCTTCTTTCATTTTGTGAGAAATCCTTAGGGCTAAAAAACATTGTTATTTCAACTTTCAATAAGTGAACATAAGTACATGTAATGGTCGTACAACACATTGATCTTCTTAGTTAATTCTTCTCCACTAAAAGGTTCTCATGCTTTCATTTAAGAAATCAAGCCACTATATTTTTTTTATTTTTTATTTTTTTTCTTTTCTTTCTTTATTTTTGCTCGAGGACAAGCAAATATTTAAGTGTGGGGGAGTTTGATAGTGAAATTTTAACATGCATAAATATTGTATTGTTTTCAATTTAATACTAATAATTTTCTTCTTTTTTGGCAGGAAATAATTAAATTAATTAAAAAGACGATACATGATGAAAGAATCTTGATATTGGGAATTTGCAAGAAAATTTGTAGAAGCTTCAAGGAAAATAAATAAATAAACAAAATAAAGAAGAAATACAAATCTACGTACTGTGGAGGGAGCTCTAGTTTCATTGATCAAAAATGAAAACAATGTATTACATATGCCACATGGAAATTACTTACATCACATCAACAAGTGGAGGAGACATGTTTTTCCAAGAAATTCTTTATGCACACATGAAGAAGGGGGGAGCTACGTAGACTGATACATAATAAAGTAAAACTATAAATAGATCCCCTTTAAGTTACAAAAAGGGAGAGAAGGAGGAAAGCAAAAGAACACTTAATATTTTTAAGCTCTTCTTCACTCTTTATTCTAGTTTCTTTATGTTGAAAATAATTGTATCTCCCGCTTTTAATTAAATAGCGGAATAATTCATCTTGAATATTTCTTTTATTATTTTATTTAATGGAGAAGAACTTAATTATTACTAGTACCAAATCAAGTATGGAGTAATTTTCTATTGTGTTGGGCAAGTGAATGGATCTTGATATTTCTATATAATAGCAAATATTATTCCTAAATTTAATGTACGTGAGCTGAAATTTTATAAGTATCCTCCCTCATTTAGATGTTGTTTTATTTAACATATATCGTATTGTACTACATATCAACATGTTACTAATTCTGTAATCGGAAGAGGCAGAAAAAAAAAGTAATACTGTTAATTGGAGTATTGATATGTCGTTAATATAGTAACATCTATCTATTGTATGTTATGATTAATTCTACACATATTTGTAATCGAAAGAGGCAAATAGTGTAATAATTATTTATAACAAGTAAGATAACCGAAAGGGACTTACTACAAGAGCGAGAGAGCATATCTTTCAGTCCAGTATATATTTTTGATTCTTTAATATTACTATTTTGACGATTAAATTGCATAACCGAGAGGAGTGCATTTAATTGCTCAACTTCAGGAATTATATATAAATATACTCGTGAGAGATAGAAATTGAGGAATACAAAAATTTGCTTTGTATAGAAATATCGAGTGAAGTCAGGATCCCAACACTTTTTTAATATATTGAAAAAAATCAACGAAAAATATATTTTCTCTATTTCACGCCGTTAATTAGTTAATCACCACTCAACTCTTTCTGATTTTTTCAAATAGTAATTAAAATGAGAAATTTTTATAGAATAGATAACTCAATCTTTGTGGGTTCGACATCTTTCTATACTATAATTTGGCAGTGAACGAGGTAGAAATATAGATACATGTCAGCGACTCGTCAGTATGACTCTCTAGGAAGCAGGATTGCCTTCCTTAATCAAAGACTTAGCCAGCTTTGCATGAAAAATAATATGTAAGAAAAAGCTAAAAGAATTGGTACCCAAATCTACTGTGAAGATACAGAAGCAGCATCTCAGTGGGGATGTCATGAAAGAAATTCTTTAAAAAGAAAAAGAAATACTAAGGAATAAATAAAAAGGAAAACCATTTCCAAGAAAAATTATGTACCGAGAAAAAGGTACTTTAAAAAATAAAGAAATTTCAAAAAGAAATCTACGGATAAATGCAAATGCTATAATTGTGGAGAAGAAGGCCACAAAAGTTATGAGTATAACAAAAAAAGAATCAAAATATCTAAAATAGATATAGAAGAAATTGAGTCGGACCTAGAGTTAGTTTCATCTATTAAAAGTGAAGACTTTTATATAGAACTCTATGAAGAATTCTCAGAATCAAGTACTGATTCAGAAAATGAATCAAGAAATTGAGAACATAGAAGAAACCACTCAGGTTATAGAGGCTGAAGAAGATCAGCGAGGATATCCATTAAAAGCAACATTCGATGGAGAATTGCTAAGAAAAATCTAAGGATTAAAATTCAATCTTCTAAGTACATTCAATAGATTACAAAGAACTTTTTCAAGAAATAAAATCTCTTATCATGAATATCAGGAGATTGAAAAGCTAATTGAAGTCACTCAAACTACTGGAAGACATAAGCTTAACTTAATAACAAAGCTTATGATCGACCAAATTTGAAGAAAAAATCCAGAAAGGAATAGAAAAAAGATGAATTATGTTCATCTTGGAGGAATTCAAATAGTGATTAAATCCACCTTTAAAGAGGGAATAGACTGTCCCATAGTAATTAACCTTTCAGATGAAAGATTTATTAATACCAGATCAAAAAACCTTGGTATTGTTGAAGGAAATTTGGCTTATACCAAATTATTATTTACCTATTATCCCAGGTATTGATATCATTAAAAGATGTAAACTTTGACGAAGCTTTAAGTTTGCACTTTCAGATAAAAACAAAAGATTTATTTAAACCAGGTAATCATATTATGAGCATCTATTATCAGGCTCTATATACGGTTACCAACTCAAATTATGAAAATGTCTATAAAAATAAAAGCCTTGTTAAAATTGACCAAGAATGCACAGGGATAGACAGAATAGTTGAAGCAGAAATTCAACAACCAAATTTGCTAAATTTGATACTGAATATGAAATTCATGTGGGAAAAGATATAGAAACAGGAAGCTCCACTGCTTCAAGCTCAAGACTCTCCATAGAATACGTTAGAAACTCCATACGAAAAGGAAATTCCATGAGATTTAATAATGAAAGCTCTAACAATGTTACAAAAGTTTCAGGAAGATTCTTTAACAAAAGAGACTGGAACAAGCAAACAATCCTAATACAGTCAGGATCATCGGCAAATCATGTCAAGGAAAGTATCCTAGGCGGATTAGTTAGCTTAAAAGGTAAGCCCTATATTTATAAAACGTTTGAAGGAAATAGTTATGAATGTTCAAAAATGGTAGAGCTACCAATACAACTTGGAATAATTAGAATAAGAGTTCCTTGCTATATTAGTAGTCATGAAAATGACTACAACATAATTTTAGGGGAAACATTTCTTAATAGCTTGGATCAATACAATATCCAAAAAGAAGGAATCCATATGACCTTAGAAAATGAAACTTGTTTTATTCCTCAAATCTAATGCCTAAAGAAACCTCTTTTAGAGTATCGGTATTCGTAGAATTTACAACCTACGAAACAAAACTGACTTCTTATTGTCAAATAGATAATGGCTCCGAAGCCAGTTTAGCGAAATACGTTTTAATAAAAAATTGAGATATTAATAAGGCTAATACCTCTGTTATCGGTATTACAGGAGATAAATAAAAATTAACACATGAAAAGCAGAATGTAGACATAATTTTAGGATCTAAAATTGTTTCTATAAAATATGTTTTCGCATATGATAAACTTGAAACTGATTTGTTATTAGGAAATAACTTTATACAACAGTTTCAAAATTATCATCAAACAATATACATGGTTAGTTTTAAAACCCCATGTAATAAATTTATAAAAATCCCAAGAAAACACAATCCTTATATCTTGATAAAAGAAAAGGAAATCTTTAAAGAGAAATTTTTAGATACCCCTAAAAACTACTCTTGTAAATGTCTCAATCTTGAGAAAATAAAACAAGATTTACAAGTCTCTTATGGAGAAAATCCATTAGAAAAATGGAATAATAACCTCGAAAAAGTAGTCTTAACTCTTAAAGATCCTAGTATCACCATAAGAGTTAAACCAATGCTTTATAACAAAGAAGATAAAACTGAATTTAAAATTCAGATACAAGAACTCCTTAATCTTAAATTAATAAGAGCAAGTAGGAGTCCACACAGTAGTCCTACATTTATGGTAAGAAACCACGCAGAAAAAAGGAGGAAAAGCTCGAATGGTCATAAACTATAAAGAGCTAAATAAAAATTGTATTTTTGATGGATATTTTAGTTCAAATAAAAATAATTTAATTAACCTTGCTAAAGGAAAAAACTACTTTTCAAAATTTGATTGCAAAAGTGAATTTTGGAAAATTAATTTTTCAGAGGAATCAATCCCTCTAACAACATTTAGTACTCCTAATGGGCATTATGAATGGTTAGTAATGCCATTTGGACTAAAGAATACATCACAATTTTTTTTTTAAAAAGATGGATAGAATATTTTCTGAAAAGAATTTCCTAATCGTCTATATAGATGATATTTTAGTCTGTTCAAAAAACTACCAAGAACACTTAACACATTTGAAAGAATTTTCAAATATTTGTGTTAAAAATGAAATTCTTTTAAGCCAAAAGAAAGTAGAGATAAGAGAAAATGAAATAGAATTCTTAGGAATGATAATTTCAAAGAATGGAATAGAATTACAATTTCATATTTCAAAGAAAATAACTGAATTTCTTGATAAACCAACAACAAAACAAGAAATACAAAAGTTTCTTGAATGTTTGAATTATGCAGGAGAATTTATTTTGGATCTTGCAAAAAAGAGAAATCCTTTGCAAAAACTTATTCGAAAGTCAAATTGACCTGGATGGACTAATGAACATACTCTTTGTATTCAAAAATTAAAAGAAGAGTGTGCTAGGCTACCAAAGCTTAGATTACCAGAACCATAAGATAATTTGGTTCTACAAACTGATGCTTTCGATTATCATTGAGGAGCATTATTACAAAGATTTAAATGAAATCTGTAGATATACCAGTGGAACATTTAACGAAGCTGAAGTTAACTATTCCACTAATGAAAAAGAATTATTAGCAGTAATAAAAGGAATACAAAAATTTTCTACATTTTTATTACCAAAATCATTTGTCGTTAAAATAGACAATACACAAATATTAGGATTGATATTCAATAAACTACCTTCAGAACCATAATACAGAAGGTTACACAGATGGCAGATCTTATTGTCATTTTATACTTTCAAAATTGAAAATGTTAAAGGACCTAACAATATTTTTGCAGATTTTCTTTCAAGAAACGTCCAATATGGACGATAGAACTCAAGTACTGATCAACAGAATATGGCAGAAAATAAATAACATTGACAATGCCATAAATGAAAAAAGCAACATGTTGTTCAAAATTCGAGATGAAATTGTAACCTTGTCTGAAAAGGCAAAAAAATTATAATTTAAATTGAGTCCGCTTAACACTGATCAAGCTGAAAACATGGCGGCATTCCAACTCCTATGCGAGCATCTATAAACCTGACTAAAGAGATGATAAATCATCCCTAACAAAGTGGTAGGAGATGTCCCACTAGCACCTAGTGCCAAAAACATCTCGACGGTAAGCAGCCCGGATATGCCGATGGCCGAGTCTTCAGACAAAGCTAAAAGTCAAGCTAATAAAGTGAAAGAAGATGTCCCACTAGCACCTAGTGCCAAAAATATCTCGACGATAAGCTCGGATATGCCAATGGCCGAGTCTTCATACAAAGCTAAAAGCCAAGCACAAACACAGAGAAAATTCTCTGAAGTAATAAAATCAGTAAAAACTTAAATAACCTCTAAGAAATAAAAAAAAAGAACTAACTTCTCTTCAGAAATAAGTTTGCTTCTTTTCAGGTAGGAAAAGTCCATCTGAAAGAGGAAGAATATCTAACATTTACAAAGCAGATTTACAATCTACCAGAAACTAGTGGAGAAACTTTCGAAGTCATCGAAACAAAAAGTTTATATCCAAGGATTTCTATCTTTCCAGGAGGATCAGCTGATTTCACAGTCAAATTATTTGAATTCGGTTACTTAGACCGAGTTTATTCTAAACCAGATTTATCTGAATTAGAAGGACTGCCGATACATCTGACCAGTTCAATCAAAAGCTATACCGAAGAGGAAGCAGTTTATTGCAGATTCTATAGCATTGCAATGGAATCTTAAAACTATCAACCAGCTTTTCCCACGTTTAACTATATAACGGTGGAAAAATTAAGAGACTTTAATATCAACGTGACAGGAGTTGATAAAAAGATCCCTTATTTTAATAAAAAAAATAGATCCAAACCAGATGAGCTTTAGGGATAAAGGCTGTATATAATATCCTTAAAAATAAATACGAAGAAAATTATAAAGTCCTCAACAGGGATACAAACTGGATTTTAATGACCAAAGGAAAATTGAAATCAGTATTCTTAAGGGACAAAATTGCTGAGTTTGAAACACACCAATTCCCAGCTACTCCAAAAACCTGGACCATGGCATGTAAATTCCTAGAATATGAACATCTCAGAAGAAATTATGGAGAAAGCTCATCAATGTCTGAAGAAATATAATTTACAGCTGTAAAAAGAATTCAGCAATAAAAGAAAAGACGCAAAGCAAAAACACTTACGTCAACATAATTGTCGGCACCAGACAACAAGATAATAAAGAAGACTGGACCCTACGGTCCAAAAGCAGCCAATCAAAAAGGAGAATAATCTTATCTCTTATTCTGATAAGAGACTAGAAGAGAAATAAAAGCTTTCAAAGGGATGACCCTAAAAAAACAAATATTGTAATTCTACCCCTCCTTATATCTATAAAAGGAGAGATAGAAACTCATAGAAGACATACTACATTTCTATGAATATCTCTTTCTTAGAAAATTCTAGGTATTTTCTATATGAATGAGTGAGAAATACTTCTCCCGCGAGGGAAAAGTAACAAATAGTTTGTGTGAGAGTATAAGGAAGATCTGATTAAAGATTTTTCCTATGTTGTAATATCTTCATGAAATAATAAAAAATTATTTTATATATCTTTTGTCATTTTTATATGTTGATGATAAATGAAAATTGCGATATTTAGCCTCGACGGAGAAAGGATGACACATTAGCCTAAGACAGTGAGTCCCAATAGGCTAAATAGTTCTTCATAGCCGGAAGGAGAAACACTGCGGTGTTGACACAATCAATATAGAAAGAAAGTCTAAAGGTATATACCTAAACTCTATCATTTCAAGAAGATATTAACATAATAAAAATTTATCTTCATATCTACTTTGTACACTCATACATATTATGTGTTACCAAGTACCTAGAGGGAACATTAAAATATGGAAATTTTATATTTATCATCATGAGAATGGTCCAACCACCATTAAAGAATCTTAGAAAAAGGTTTTGGGAAACCAAAACAAGCACGGAAACTCTTAACAGAGATATAACAAGATTAAGATATTATTATCAAAAAATCTATCGATTAAAAAATACTTCAAATATTTCTAAAATTAACAAATTAAAAATATTATTGTTTACGCTGTTGGACAGACTCTGTATGCAAACAGAAATACGAGAATTGCGCTTAAAAGTATAGGACTTTTAATAAAGAAAAATACTTTTTATACTACATAATGAGTTATTATACTATTTTTCTTGATGAAAAAATATTAATCACCATTTTAAAGGTAATGAAGCTAAATAAAGATTTACAGGAGAAAATTCTTGAGAAAATTATAGATTATCTTATCCAAGAACAATGGTCTATTCATGACTATTCATATGTAGATAGTGATGATAATCCATACTATTGGTATGATAATGGTTATTTCACTGATTAAGTGAATTAAAATTCCGTATGCACACCCTGTTTGCGAACAACCCTTTATTATATATATATATATATATATATATATATATATATATATATATATATATATATATATATATATATATATATATATATATATATATATTTATATATATATATAAAAGCAAAACTAAAACAAGACAAGATGCCAAATGGCAACATATAAAAATAGCCACGTGGCAGTGTTTAGGACATAAATTAATGTAATTGTAATAAAACTTTTGAATTAAAGGATATTAAATATTTGAATTTGAAAATACATTATCCTATTATTTAAAAAAAAAAAGATTTTTCATTAGCTTCAAAATAGAAATTCATTGTTGAAGAATTCTAAATAAACTTTTACTCTTTCATAAACTTATTTCTTATAAAATTTAAATATAAAAAAACTAATTTGAATATAATTTATTTAAATATTAAATAAAATATAATAATATAAAGATATTTATAATAATAATAAAAGTAGTAGTAGTAGTACGCTATGTAGTAGTAGTAGTAATAATAATAATAATAATTTTTAAAAATTAAATATATAATAATAGTAGTAGCAGCAGTAATACAAGGTATATTATCAAATTATAACATTGTAATAAAAATTTTAAATTGAAATATTAAATATTTGAATTTGAAATACATTATCCTTTCTTTTAAGAAAAAATCATTATCTTAAAAGTAAAAATTCATATTTGAAGAATTCTAATAGACATTTACTATTTTAGACTTATCTCTTTTAAAATTTAAATACTAAATCAAATATATTTAAATACATATGATTTAATATTTAATAAAATTAGCAATAGCAATTAAGATTTTTAGCCTACTCTAATTTTAATTATACGATTATAATTGGACAGAAAAAGGAAACTTCTAAATATTTGAAAATTAGAAATCACCTTAATCAATTTGAAATATTATTGAAATTTGAATTAGGATTCAAATCATTCATATAATAAACTATAAGCAAATAATAGTAAAAGTAATAATAGTAGTACATGCATGGTATTGGTAGATATAATAATAATAATAATAATAATAATAATAATAATAAAAGAAAAAATTAGCATTGGCGTAGAAGTAGTAATAGTGTCACCAGTAACAATAGCATCATTATTAATCCCTTAAACCCCCCCACCCCACCCCACAATTAAAAATTAGTAATTTAAAATTTGAATTGAAAATGGATTGGTTTATGCCTACTAGGTTTTTTTTTTTTTACAGCATATTCTCCTTCTTATTAGCAACTAAAAGTTTTTGCTCCTTTCTTTCTTTATTTTAGTATTTATATTTATCCAAATTAATATCCTAATTAATATACTGATCTTTTTATGAAATTTGAATTCAAATGAATATTGAGTTGAAATAGATTTCTAACTTCTTCACATCTCTATTTATATTCCTACAATGACATATAATATCAAGCTTCCTTCTTCTTCTTTGTTATTGATCATTAGTTTTATTCATAAATTCATTTATTGCATTCTTCATATTTTTTATTTTTTAGAAATTTAACATTTTTATTTTTTATAGGCAGATGATTGATGGGGTTACTACAGATTAATTTATTCTCAATATATTCAAGCTTGAATACAAGTAAGTAACATTTTTCTATTCATTTGATTTCTGATAAAAATAAATTCATTTACGTAAATGAAAAATAAAACCACCTTTAGTTAAGAAGTTTGACACTCTTTAAATGCTAACTTTTGTTATTACTTTTATATAATTTATTTTAAATAATGAATTCTCATATTAATTTATGTGTTTTTATTTTTTTGTGATGAATTAACTATTTAATATGATGTTCAAGATCTAATAGTAAATTTGAAACTTAAATATTATGGGCTCAAGTTTGAAATTCCACACCAACAATTCAATCTATTAGGTTTGGATTTATTATTTTCAAATATTCAGTAAATTGTTTAACATATGTACACAATTTAAGTCAATGTCATACAATAATTCTTTAATTATTTCTAAAAAAAAGGTATATCGTTGATGAATTTGTTTCATCTAAACATGCAAATTAGATTTAATCAATTTTATAAATTAGATAAAATTTAAGTTGTGATAACTTACTTATTATATTAGAATTTGACATGAGAATGCTTTATTATAAGAAAAAAGGTAATCTTATACATAACGTTACATATTTATTAAAATATTTAATCGATAAAGTAAAAAAAAAATCGTGACAACGAAAACACAAGAACCAACTCAAATGTTTATAATGATAGGTTCTCATGTTGGTAATGCTTTGATTGAAAAAATAAAATATTAAATCACCATAAATTTTTAATATTGTAGCTTATAATATAATTAAATATTATGTGCACAGTTACACATTAAAATCATTTTTCATATAATAAATTTGTGATTTTACGTTTTCAAGTAAAATTAATATTCAAGAATATTACATGCATTGAGGAAATATTTTTGATTCTTATGATTGATTAATAATTTCTTTTAATCCGAGTAAAAAATAAATAAATTAGAATATGAGATAAAATTATAGTTTGATAGATGTGAAAGTATTTAACTTGAAGTTTAAATTATAACCATTTATAACAGATTAAATTATTTTTGAGTCTTCCTTTATTCTATATTTTATTTATTTTGGTATAACAAAACTTATTTATTTTTTAATTTTTATATAACGAAGTAATTAGATAGCATACATATTACTATTTATAAATTTTAAAAAAAAATGAAGACAATAGAATAAAAATTAATATTATTATTGATAATTTGAAATTCTAAGTTGTAAACAATATAATAAAGAAAAATATAAAACATAAATCTTTTGCAATTACATAATTATTTTTACTCATATAGATTTGATTAGAGATGAGAGAGTGATGAGTGAGGGGGAAGTGGGGGAGGTTCTTTTTTAGATTTTGTTCTTTTCTTTTCTGGCTTCGAGGGTATAATTTTTTATTTTTTAAAAAAAAAATTAAGGGTGGGGGTTATGGTGTGGAGATGGAATTGGAGGTAATGGGTGGAAGGTGTGGAGATGGAATTGGAGGTAGGGGTGGAAGGTGTAGAGAAGGAGGTGGAGGTGGGAGAGGGAAATTGTGGGTGGGTGGGGGTGTATATATATATTGTTGCTCGAAAGAGATATTTTAATGTGAAATTATTACAAATAATATGTTATTATTATCCATGCATCGCAGGAATACGTATATTAGTAGATTATAAAACTAATTCTTCCTGAAACTTCAATACTTGCAAAAAAAAAAAAAAAAAAAAAAACAACGACGTGGTCAAAAGATATACAGGCAGACAGAGAGATTTATGTTCTGTTTCTATTTACCATGCATCTTTTCTTTTTAAGCATAAGTAAATTAAATGCAGGATGATATCATATCTCTGCAATTCAGATATCTCATAATTCTTATCCAGATCGTCATTTCAAATTTATATATTACAAAAATATTTTATGTGATCAGAAGATGATTGTACTATTGTAGTATAAATTCGTAAACTTGGGCACAATTTGGATAAGAAATGCTTTCGGAAAAAGTTTATATAAGCTGAAAAATATATTTATTAATTTTCTCTGTTACCAATCTAGGTTGTGCTGGTATGTTTGGGCCCTACATTTTAATCTGAGGTAAATATGTAGGGCCCTACATTTTAATCTAGGTTGTGCTGGTATGTTTGGGCCCTACATTTTAATCTGAGGTATTTTAATGGTATATATCTGTCCACTTGAACACGTGTAAATATGAGGTCACGTGTGTGTTACACGCGTCAATACACGTGTAAAAACGAGATTGACACATGTATTACACTGCCAACCGTCAAAACTGGTATAGAGTTTTGGGGATGGGGGTGGGGGTCGGGGATTAAATCCACTATAAAAAGTTTAGGAGGGTAATAGAACCCCCACAAAGTTCAATATGCTCAACTGGAAATCTGATCAAAGTTCAGGTATTTTTGTGAGTATTATCCCTAAAAAAAAAATTTTTTTTGAAATCGCTATCCCAAAATATATTTATACAGATTTAATCGAACTCTAAAATAGATACTGAAGAATGAGGGAAAATTTTATTTTTTAAAAGAATTTTGTTTGATAAGGCAAAAGGATCCTCTAAACACAACTTGTTTTTTTTTTCTTCTATATCTATAATCTATATTTATAATCTCTATTATATTAAAAGTGTGAAGGACCTTATAAATCATATATGAATTTTTTATCCTTCATTAAAAGTCTCCCCTTAGATAAAATCGTCTTTTCGCATATTCTATTTTAATTACAAATCCAATAAATCAATATCTTAATATGTATGAAAAAAACCAAGACTCCTAATTTCTATGGAAAGCTTCCAACAAATTATAATTTAATTAAATTAAGGACTCTTAATAGACATGGAAAGAAATTAAGACTCAAAAGCCTTAATAAAATAAGTATTTATAGAAGAAATTAGTCGAATATGCTTTACCAACGTCCGTGTAGGAACCCTAATCAGTAGGTTTTTCTTTTCTCCCTTTTCAACATTGTTGTTTATCAAAATTATAAATAGTTACATGTTTGTAATCATGAGGTTCATAAATTTGAATCTTTCTTTATTTGATCTTCTTCTTTTTTAATTAATTTTAACGGTGACAAAAATAAAAATCCTATACAAAATCAATAAATCAATATGTATTTTTAAATTAGCGTGTAAGAAAGAAAAAAAAGATGTTCTAACGAAAAATCCCAAAGTGGGAAAAAATCGTGGAAACTAAAAAAAAAAACATGTATTAGCGTATTAGATACAAAATCCTTTGAAGAGTATAATTTTTGTGAAGGTAATTTAAATAATTTAATTTTTCTTTTATGTACACAAAAATCAAAATCCTATTCTAACTAAATTATAACATACACGTTCATATTCAACCAAGAAAAAAAAATAATCTTATCTATAATCTAAAATCTAAATCTATAATATATTAGAAAAATAATCTTAAAATAGGATAGAAAAATACTCCTAAAATAGGACTCCATTAAGGAAATACTTCTATAAATATTGAGATGCCAAGAAAAAAAAATAATCTTATCTATAATCTAAAATCTAAATCTATAATATATTAGAAAAATAATCTTAAAATAGGATAGAAAAATACTCCTAAAATAGGACTCCATTAAGGAAATACTTCTATAAATATTGAGATGCACATTAAACTAGAGAAGAAATCAGTTTACTTATTAGAAAAATATGATTGATGCTCATCTAACTTGATTCGGTTGTCTAGATTGGTGGATGCTTAATTTTCTAATCCTCAACTTCTTCACTGTTTTTTGTCAACATAATAGAATTCAACGTCTGTGTATATATATGTCTTCCTTGCTTCCATTCAAGTTATTCTTCGGGGTCAAAATTTTTGCTCAGACAAGAATTATTTTCATCAAAATTGAACTTTTGTGATCACTATTGTATTATTTTGTTTTAGTTTACATGATGAATTTAGAGATGGTAGATGAATGTCGGTCCATTTTGAGAAATTTTTTTAGTTAAAGGTTAAATGTAATTGTATAGTATTTATATCTCTGTTTTGAGAATATTTTTGTGTAAAGGTTAAGTTTAGTTGTATAATTTTGATATCTCTATTATCGTATTATTTTTGTATTATTTTATTATAGTTTACAGGTGGTAGATGAGTGTCAGACGACTTTGAGAATTTTTTTGTGTAAAAGTTAGATTTAATTATATTATTTTGTTCATCGTATTGTTTTGTTGCAGTTTACAGGTGGTAGATAAATGTTGATCACTTTGACAATTCTTTTTGGTAAATGTTAGGTTTAATTAAATAAATTTTTCAAAAGATGTTGAATTTAATTATTGTATTTATCTTTATTATTTAAACAAATATCTTATTTAGTGTAACATTTGAACTCGATAAAGTGAGGTACACGCGCGAAGCGTGTACACCTAAACTAGTATATTAAAAGTCTGAAGACCCTTAGAAAAGTGATTCGAATTTTCCATCCTTCATTAAAAGTCTCTCCTTTAGACAAAATCGTCTTTCATTATTTTCTTAAATTATTATTTAATTATATTTACAATATTATCTCCTAAAATATATGGTAAGACTTTTGTTTTAAATTAAAAGTCCTAAAATATATAATAAAAAATATTTTTTTACCTTATACATAAATTATATCTTATTATAAGTATATTCACTATAAATATTAACATTAATTTTAGAAGTAAGAATCTACTTCTTCTTTTTTTTCACTCGAGTAATAACTAGGAGTAGAATCTTTACTAATATATTTATATTCATATTAAAGAAGTGACCTAATTAACTTAGGTTTAAAAAGAAAAAATCTATATCTATAATCTATAATTGAATTTTTTACCCTTCATTAAAACACTATCCTTTAGACAAAATCATGTTTTTACTATTTTTTTAAATTATAATTATTCTAAATACTAATACTATATATTTTTGGAAAATAAAATATCACCATTATTAAAAGAGTCTGAATTATAGTACCTTATCTTTGGCAAATAAATATAATTGTAGAAGTAAAATAAAATTGCTTTATTAATGTAGAACTGTACAACTTATTTATATATTTTTGGAAAAATAAAAATTACCATTATTAAAAGAGTCCTAATTATAGTACCTTATATTTGGCAAATAAATACAAACGTAGAAGTAAACACTAAAATAATAGTTGGGCTGTCTTGCCAGCTTTTGTAATGACGAAGAAAAAGAAGAAGAATATGAAATCGTATGAGTCCCAGGAAGCCTTTGAGCAATAAGAATTTTTTTATTATTCTTGGCATGATGGTAGTGTTTCTCCTTAAATTTTGGATGGGAGATCAACGTGTTACAAGATTTCGAAATACATTTGAATCAAAGAAGAGATTGGACAGGTAACCTGATGAGAATTTCCACTATTATTTGCTCAGGGAAGTAGATTTCTAGCGCTTTAACATCTGGAAACATCATCTTCTTCTTCGTGTTTCCAATAGAAAAACAGACAAAACAAAGTGGTGATTTGAAAAGTTAAACGTTTTCTCCCATGGGTTTCTCAAGTACATATTATGTGTTTTTATAGTAAAGCTTTTTTCCTTGTTTCTAGGTACGTCTGTGAGGGTTTTTTGTTATCCTATAACGTGTAAGTTTTTAGTCAATTGCTGCTATGTTTTGGTGGTAAAATTTTATTAATTAAATATTTTGTTGTCAGATTACATCTTTAAGCTCTGGATAAGAGTTGAATACTCATCAATAATATTGAATCAAATTGTTTGCTCCATATATTTGGTGGTAAAGACAGTCTGATTGGAGATTGAATTTTTGCGATCATTATCATATTGTTTTATTATAGTTTATAGATCGTAGATGAATGTCGATTAACTTTGAGTAATTTTCTATGTAAAGATTAGTTTTAATTGCATTGTTTTGATATCTTTATTATTATATTATTTTAATTTAATTTACAGGTAGTTGATGAATGTCGGTCGGCTTTGAAGAATTTTTTAAGGTAAAGATTAGGTTTAACTGTATTGTTTTAATATCTCTATTAGTGTATTATTTTGTGGCAGTTTACAGGTCGTAGATGAATGTTGATCAGCTTTGAGGAATTTTTGTGTGTAAGGTTAGGTTTAATTGTATTGTTTTGATATCTCTTTAATTTTATTGTATTGTTTTGTTATAGTTTACATGTGGTAGATAAATGACGACTGGCTTTGAAAAAACTTTTTAGGTAAAAATTAGGTTTAATTGTATTGTTTGATAACTCTAATTTGAGAATTTCTTTTATGTAAAGGTTAGTTTTAGATGTATTGTTTTGATATCTCTATCATCATATTATTTTGTTTAATATCCGTCGACTTTGATCAAATTTTTATGTAAAGGTTAGATTTAATTGTATATTATTTTTATATCTCTATCATTATATTGTTTTGTTATAGTTTGCAAATTTTAGATGAATGTCAATCGACTTTGAGAATTTTTTTGGTAAAGGCTAGATTTAATTAAATAAATTTTCCATCTTTACATATTCAAAAGATGTTGAATTTAATTATTATACGCATCTTTATCAATTTAAACAAATATCCTATTTAGTGTAATATTTGAATTCGTTAAAGTGAGATACATGCGCGAAGCGCGTATACCTAAACTAGTAATAATAAAATAAGCAGGAAACTTATTATATTTGTATTTATAGTAGGAAAGGTTTAAAACTTTATTATATCTTCTTTTTTGTTTTCCATATAATTGATTGTTCTTAACCAAGTGAATTCTTTAAGCTATATTCATATTGTTTTATAGCATGTGATGACTTTTTCTTGATTTAGTTTATTGTTTTTTTTTTATTGAAGTGATAAATTTTTTAGGGATTTGAGATAAATTTTTTAAAATTTTAATATATTCCTGAAATTTACAATAAATAAATTATCATGTATTTTGATAGATATTGTTAATTGAGAAGTGTTTTAGTGAAATCTTGATATATCTTATGATTGAAGAGATAAATTTACTTGTGATTTGAGGTAATTTTTTGATATACTCTTGATGAATACAATCTTAATAGTATCTATGATTAAAGAGATAAATTTTTTAGTAATATGAGTTAAGTCTTCTAAAATTTCAGTATATTCTTGAAGTTTATAATAATAAACTATCATGTATTCTTTATTGACAATTGTTTACTGGAAAGTTTCTTCTTTTTTTTAAAAAAATAAATATTATTGGTATTTATGATTGAAGAGATAAATTTACTTGTGATTTGAGGTAAGCTGTCTAAAATTTTTGTATAAGTATTTTTTTATGTTTACAATGTATATTTGATAGACAATTAATAATTGAGAAGTTTTTTGTGTGTGATTTTAGTATGTTCTTGAAGTTTAAAATAATGAATTATCATGTATTCTTGATAGATAATTATTATTTGATTCTTTTGTCTGATTTTTGTTAATAATGGCACATTTATAATTAATAATTTAAAATTTACTTAATTATAAATTTGAACAAATAATTTGAATCATTACATTCCATCATAAGAATTTGGTTAATCATTCTGATTCTATATGAATTCTATTTAAAAAATTAATTATATGCAACTTTTTAAACTGTGAATAAATTATGAGATCGGACCTATGATCTTTATTTTTAACAAAATAGGCCCTTTTGATTGATTGGTACAAGCTATATAGATATAATGAACTTTTTTGATTGACAAGAGAAATACGTGCAAAGTATGTATACTACTCTTAGAAAAAGTGATTCAAGTTTTTTGTCATTCATTAAAAGATTTTGAAATAAAATTATCTTTTTACCTTTTTCCTTAAATAATTTTATTACTAATTATATGAAATATTAAAGAATTTGAAATTAATTAAAGTTCTTGTTGATTTAGGTTAGAAAGTAGAATTTTACCTTATATAGAAAATAATTTCTACAAACCAAAATAACTACGAATTTTGTCTAAAAACTGCTATTTTACAAAGTAAATATATTTAAAGAGGGATCGATACAAACAACTATCAAAATTTACCTAAATTGACTATATTTCAATACAATTTAATTTGGTTTAATGCTAGACCCAATAAATTCAAGTTGCAAATTTATCGTAAATAAGGTTAATAATTTACGCCAGATTTTTAAAGTCCGTACTTAATAATATAACGTATACACATACATTTATTTTTCATATACATTTACTGTTAATTAATGTAATGCTCTCTTATGTCTTTTATATGATTTGTATGAATATATTAGTTTTATATTGAAGTATTTATACACACTCGAGTTGCGTAAGATAAGACTAGTATATATAATTTTGCAAACGACTAAATCAAAATTGAATTGAAATACCACTTGCAGAGGAAGTATGGGAAATTTAGGACCACAATGAAACACCAAAAAATGGACTAACAGATTGTTACATTCCTTGCCAACGATCTCCATCTTTATGACTCATAAGTCCTACTGGAGTAAGTCGACAATAAAAACACTATTCATATATTCTAGAAATTAAGTACATGAACTACGTCCAACTTTTTATTTTACATACAAAGATAAACGAAAGATTGTAAAGTCATTTCGAGTGAGCAACTTTCGACCCAACACAGGCTTCTGGTGATGGACTTGACTATCAAGAAGAGCAAGAAGAGAAGGGCCGGGGAGGGTCATCCTAGAATTAAGTGGGGTGGCTTGACGCCAGTTAGTGCACTGGAGATAGGGGAGAAGGTGACGAGATTGGAGGTGTGGGAGTGTAGGGGGGACGTGGATGCTATGTGGCATAGGGCTGCCAGCTGCATCACGGAGACTGCTAGAGCAGTGTTGGGCATTTCGAGGGGTCGAGCAGGGTGGCATAAGGGGGAATGGCGGTGGAATGATGAAGTTAAGAAGAAAATGAAGATTAATATGGGGCGTATGTTAAGTTGATTGAGAGTAAAGATGAAGAGGAGAAGCGGGTGAATATGGAGGTTTACAAAGTAGTAAGGAAGGAGGCTAAGCTAGCAGTTACGACTGCTAAGTCAATAACGTTTAAAAGCTTGTATGCGGAGTTAAAGGAGAAAGACGAGGAAAAGAAATTGTTTAGGCTTGCTAAGGCTACGGAGCGGAAGGGTCAGGACCTGGATTAAGTAAAATGCATTAAGAGGGAGGATGGTAGAGTTTTGGTGGAGGATGTTCACATTAAGAGGAGATGGCAAGAGTATTTTCATGGACTTTTGAACGAGGAGAGGGACAGAAGCATTGTGTTAGGGGAGCCGGAGCACTCGAAGAAGAGCCGTGATTTCAGTTACTGTAGATATTTTAAGGCTGAGGAGGTCAGAGAGGCTATTTGTAGGATGCGGAGGGGTAGGGCAACGGGGCCTGACGAGATTTCGATGGATTTTTGGCAGTATACTGGTGGGGCAGGTTTAAGGTAGTTGACTAAGTTGTTTGACGGTATTTTCAAGACTGTAAGAATGCCTGAGTTTTAGAGATGGATTACGATAATTCCGTTATATAAAAACAAGGGTAACATTCACACTTGTAACAACTATAGGGGTATTAAGCTGTTGAGTCACACTATGAAGATCTGGGAGAGGGTGGTTGAGCGGAGATTTATCGATTTCGAAGAACCAGTTTGGATTTATGCGTAATTGCTCGACGATAGAGTCAATCCACTTGGTGAGGAGATTGGTAGAGCAGTATAGGGAGAGAAAGAGGGATTTATACATGGTGTTCATCGACCTGGAGAAGGCGTATGACAAAGTCCTTAGGGAGGTTCTTTGGAGATGCTTGGAGGTGATAGGGGTCTCAGTGGCGTACATTAGAGCTATTAAGGAAATGTATGATGGAGAGAAGACTAGGGTGAGATTGGCGGAAGGAGACTCTGAGCATTTTCCGATCAAGACAAGGTTACATAAGGGATCTACTCTTAGTCTATTCCTGTTTGCGTTGGTGATGGACGTGTTGATGCGGAGTATTCAGGGGGATGATTTGGTGTATGTTATTCGCGGATGATGTAATGCTGATTGATGAGATGTGCGGGGGAGGGGGGAGGGGGAGGGGGTGAGGGGTGAATGAGAAATTAGAGGTTTGGAGGCAATACCTTGAATCTAAGGGGTTCAGGTTGAGCAGGTCCAAGACGGAGTATATGGAATGCAAGTTTAGTGACTTGAGGCAGGAGGACAAAGTGGTGGTGAGGTTGGATTCCCAAGAGATTTGTAAGAGGGATAGTTTTAAGTATCTTGGGTCTATGATCCAAGAAAACAATGAGATTGATAAGGATGTCTCAAAATGTATTGGAGTGGGTTGGATGAAATGGAGGCTCTTCTCGGGAGTGTTGTGTAATAAAAAGGTACCCCTTAAGCTTAAAAGCAAATTCTACAGAGTGACAGTCTGTCCGGCCATGTTGTATGGAATGGAGTGTTGGCCAGTCAAGAAATCCCACATTCAAAAATTGAAGGTGGCAAAAATGAGAATGTTGCATTAGATGTGTGGGCTTACTAGAGGGGATAGAGTTAGAAATGAGATTATTTGGGAGAAGGTGGGAGTGGCTTCGGTGGAGGAGAAAATGCGGGAAGGAAGACTGAGATGGTTTGGGTATGTGATGAGGAGGAGCACGGATGCCCCAGTTTGTAGGTGTGAGAGACTAGCCTTAGACGGATTCAGGAGGAGTAGAGGTAGGACGAAGAAATACTGGAGGGAGGTGATTAGACATGACATGGAGCAACTTCAGCTTACTGAAGACATGACCCTAGATAGGAAGGTGTGGAGGTCGCGGATAAGGGTAGAAGGCTAGTGTGGATGTGTGAGTTGTAGCTAGTAGTTAGGAGAGCTCTTATGTAGCTGGGTTAGTAATCCTAGGATTGTGTCCATAGGTAGGAGACTCTATCCAAGAGAGTTTGGGTGGGGTGGGTGTCTTTGGTCTTGTGAGTGTATGTTACTACTAGGTGGGTGTCCTATTTCTTATTTCTTACTTCCTATTCCGTATTTTGTATTGCTCGTATTTCTTCTTATTTCGTATTTCTTTGAGCTCTATTTATATTATTCCTCATTCATTATTTATGTTATGCCATCCATCATGCTTCATGTTTCATTATGACCTTGTTTACTATTCTTTGTCCTGAGCCGGGGGTCTATCGAAAACAACCTCTCTACTTCTTCGGAGGTAGCGGTATGGACTACGTATATTTTACCCTCCCCAGACCCCACTTTGTAGGAATACACTAGATTTGTTGTTGTTGTTGTATACAAAGATAAACGAAAAAATATTTTCAAGAAAAATCAGAATGACAATACAATGTATTATTGATTGTTGATCCTCAAAATCTGGCTCTCGTCATTTAATTTTTTTTATAAGAAGTAAGTATTGTTTGTCTAAAAAATGGTTATTTTACGATAATAGTTAAATTCGTAAAAATAACAGTTAAAAAGCAAATGAATTATAATCAATTAACTTTTGTTCACTAAATGGATAAAGCAAGAATAAAAATAAGAACAAGACTAAAAATAATAATAAGAAGATTTTGAATGCGGTTTTCTTATTACCAGAGCTTGACAATAATGTTCTTTTACAAGTGAAGATGAGATGCCTTTTTCTTCTATGCAAAAGTTGACTCAATAAGCAAAAAGTTAAGGATACTTGTATGAAAATGCTACTCTGTCATTTGGGACAAAAAAAGCAACTCCGTTCATTTGACCAAATTTTCTTTTTAATCTGCTTTAAAAAAAGTGATCCATTTTTTTATTTATATAATACTTTAATTTTAACTTTTCACCTGAAAAATCAAAAGATGATGACAGGTAGCTAATTCACAAAAAGGGACCTGGACATTATCAATATAGAGAATGAGAAAAGTGGTTATGATAGGTAGGGGAAATTTTATTGGAGGGACCTGGTAGGCAGAAGGAATAGTTTGTCATCATAAAAAGAGGAAAATGTTGCATTGTGTTTTGATGATTTACAAACTATGGTGCAAAGGATTTGGTCCGTAATTTTCTGCTCAAGGCTCAAGTCAAATTTAGAGCAGTTGTAGATCGTACTTTCGTGCAAAATGATTGGTGGCACATCAGAAGAGTCACAACAGGTTTATTTTAATGTAAGACCACAAAATTCAAAAGACTTCTTTATTTTTTAAAAATTCATGTCAAGTCAAACTAGGTCATTCTTTTTAAAATGAAGGGAATACTATCACTCGTACTCTCAAGTATCATCATGTGTTTGAGTTTTGATTCTAACTTGAAGCTGATTAGTGTCAGGTCAAAGATTATTGCGAACGTGCTCTGGCTAAACAATGAACTGTGATCCGAAGATACCGATATGTCATGAATCTAAGATATGTTGACTTATAAAAGTTCACCACGAGTCAGGAAAAGTGAAATGCAACGACTTAACGAAACGATGAAGTTAGATGCAAGAAAGGTAAATAACACACAATGTTTACGTGGAAATCTCCTTCTTCAAGGGCGATAAAATCATAACCTACCGCATATAATTTTCCAACAACTTCACTGACTTCAAGCAATCACGATGATAGACTCCAATAATCAAAAGGATTAAACTCTTAATTCTAACCACCTTGTAATAACTCTATTACAAGGCTAATGCAGCAATTTTGCTGCACCACTCATCAACTAATTGACCCTTCTAAGTAACTCTACCCAAGAAAGATATCATAATATGATGAGGACAAGACTTGACTAAAACAAAAGATGATTTGACTAACTAACTCTAGTTAATTTGACTCAATCTAAGAGAGTTAGACAAGTGAACAATCTACATTCCTTTATAAGACAAGTGAACAATCTACATTCCTTTATAACTCAGGAGTATATTTACAAGTTAAGAATGAGATATACAAAACTCAAAAAACAACAAAGACTCGACGTCACTCAACCAAGTTCCTTTGTTGAAATGACATTTTTTTTTTGTAACAATGGGATTTGTTTTTAAGAGGTAAAATTTTGTGATTGTAAAAATTAGGGTTTTTGCTTGTCACTTGTTTCTTTAAGAAGAGAGAGCAAAATCTAGAATGCAGGCTACTAGTCGAGGTTGGACAGGCCTGCTGTGACACCAATCATTTTGCACAAAAGTACGATCTACAACTGCTCTGAATTTGACTTGAGCCTTGAGCAGAAAATTATGAACCAAATCCTTTGCACCATAGTTTGTAAATCATCAAAACTCAATACAACATTTTCCCTTTTTTATGATGACAAACTATTCCTTCTGACTACCAGGTCCCTCCAAAAAAATTTCCCCTACCTATCATAACCACTTTTCTCATTCCCTCTATTGATAATGTTCAGGTCCCTTTTTGTGAACTAGCTACCTGTCATTCCCCTTTTTGACATCATAAAAAATTAATAATAGTAAATCAAGGGAATAAAAATGCACATTATGTTAATTTATGGTCATTGGGGCAACACTAACGTGAATAAAGAACACCGAAAGAGAAGGAAAAGATGGTAGACAAAACAAACTTTTCATTCATAAAAACAAGAATAACATCATATATATTGAAACAAGAATAACATCATATATATCACCAATTTAAACAGTAGTTGAAACCCTCTCTTGAGGTGCTTCTTGAGTGCCCCACAACTAGTCACACCAGCAACCCTTTTAATTTCTTTCAGGAAATAAGAAGTGAGAGATATTTTTCTCCAAGGACCTGATCCCTCAAATAGGCACCTCAAAAATTTATCCAAGAGCGAATTCATCCAAATTAATCTCTATACTACACACAGTAGTAGTCTAGCTTAGATTATCCTCAATGTATATTATTTCATAGTAATACTCTCGTACATCCTTCTTACGAACCTCAAGAACTATTATGTTGAACAAATGAAGCCATTCTTGATATTTCACAAACTCGACCAATTCAGACATCCCTGATTGGTAAAGATTTTTTAGATCAATCACTCTTCCCTTAAAAATTCATTGTTCTCACAGAGAAGTGATCCTTCATTCTCTAGTCAGAACCTTCTCAACTTTCTGAATTTTTCTTCTTTTAATGGGGTACCAAGTTTATTTAATGGCCTGACCACTTGTGTTGAAGTGGAAAAACGAATCTCGAGATCAGATCCCTTAAGCACATCTACTCTTGGCTTTTTTATAGCTTTACTCATTTTTGAACTAGTGGTTTTTATAGTACCCGATCCCTTTCTTCTTTGTGGCATTATTGCTACCATATCTGAATTAATTTCATTATTCTGTTCTTTAACCTCCACAACACCATTCCTTCCACAGGAGCAACGTTATTATCTATCACTGAAGCTATCCTTAATAGTCTTTTATGGGTGGTAGTAGAATTATTGCCTTCATAGAATCCCCCATGAATTTATTTTCATCCCCTGAGTTCCATAACTCCTTACAAACCTTTGCGAGACATCAATCTTCTCTTTTTCTTTGGATTCTCATTGTCTAACTCATTTTCAAATTAGCAGTTCACCATCAGAGTTATCTTTATCCAAATCCTCCTTGGGTGGTAACAAAATTCCTTTTTTGAGTGTTTGCAAGGGAAGGTGTCCTATCATAAGTTGGTTGTGGATACCAAAATAGAGACCCAGAAGGATTTTGACTTTTTTTTTTTCATTCACACTCGCTTTGGGATCTTTGCTTATTTTTGTCAGACTCTGTCTAACCCATTCTTCTCCTGCTGCTAAGATATTTGAGGGATTGACTCTTTCATCTAATAGATCACCATTAAATATTTCTTCATTGACTGGAGTACACTTAGAGAGTTTTGTGGGACCTAGTCCCTCAGCAACTTCTCCACTCACCTTTATTAGAATGGGACCAGGGTGGGAATTCATAGTCATCTCTAGAATAGGAGCAGAACTATCTAGTATTACGGACAACTGATCTTCAAAGACAATTGGAACTGTCTTATGAGATGGAAAAGAAGGAGAATGATAGGGAAGATAACTTGGTCGAGGATGAATATAGATAAAATGGGTGTTTCAAAAAAATTATTTTTAAAGTTGGAGGGAGTATCTGGCAGAGGAGACTCTATAGTAGAGCCCTTGTATTTGAGAGGTGATTTTGAGGAGTTGGAGGTTGACACATTTTGGGATTTTAGGGAAAAATATGTTAAAAGTAGAGACTTTTGAGAGGATGGAACTGATATTTGAGAAAAAGCTTTGTAAACCTTTGAGAATAAGAATTGGGATTAAGGAGGGTATTAAGAGTGAGAGCGATGATGTTTGAGATGAAAGGGAAAAGACATGCCTGGTCTCGATTGGACATGCCTTTTGATAATTTTCAATAATATGACTAATACAGATAGACAGAAAGAGACACGTGGTCATTTTAAACAGTTTATGCATATTTAAAAAGAAATATACATGATACTAACGACCCAAAAACGAGGGTCATGATGGCATTTGTCGCGGCATATCTTGAGAAGTAAGCCTATCACCAAAACTGATACGAATAGAGAAAAAGACAGAAATACCCAAGGTTAGACTTCTAGAATGAAGCCTAACCATATAAATAATCATAACAATGTGAAAAGAATTTATCCAAAACACCAATCATGCCCAAAACCAGGTGTCAATAGTGTAAGAACTACTAATACAATTCAAGAGTCAAATACATCGGAAAAATAACCACAAAGGAATAATAACTGTCTCCAATACTAATAAAGACATAACTAGTATAGAAAGATAGAGGTAAACTTCGGACGCATGAATGTCCAGTCGCTACCTTGGAAGCTCCAACAATCGCCCGAATCAAGTAAGTTGAGGCTCACTCGATGATGATGATGATGATGCACAAGGTTGTCTCACAACCTCCGGGATCGTCGCACAATCCCCGTATACACCTACGGAGCTAAAGCTTCTCGACGTAGGACCCATGGGAGTTCGTCAACCCATATACAATCCATATATCTCATATCTCCTTTCTGGCACATCCCTCGAAAAGGGTTTTGTAAGGTGTTACAATATTTTTAAAAAGGTGTTGCCAGTGTTTCTCAGATGTTGCCACGGTGGTACCAATGTTTCATGAATGAGTATGATATGAAGATGTAATACTCACAACCAATCACAATAAGTATTTCCACAACCAACCACATGATATATTTCCACAACCAACCACAATGATACATTTCCACAACTACATGAGCCAATATTCACTCGTTATTTTCATTTCATCCGTAAATTTTCACATGTTTCATATGCCAGTAAAGTATGAATATAATCACAACACACCCATGCTACCACATTAAACAATACAATACAATTACTCACATGTATTCAAGGCTATCAATGTCACATAGGACCCCCCACGGTCAAACATATCACATAATATTTCAATTTCGACAATTACATTACATATAGGCTCCCACACGGGCACAACACGTAGATAGCCATTTTTCATGATTAGTTCTCACCCTTAACATTCATTTTGTACCATCATTTACTACCCAACCCAGTCTGAAGAGTTAAGCCATAACCTACCTCGAAAGTCGAAATCGATCCGCTACACTTGAACCCGCGACCTTACTTTTCACGAACAATCCCGAACTCTACTAAAAACATCAAATATGAAATCTACGCGTCAAAACAAAACCAACGACACCCATATTGACTACTTTTGGTTCGATGTCAAAACGGACCCCCAAAATAGGTTTTCGAAAAAGAAGGGCAAAATTGAAACTTTACTTCAAAAATATGTTCCCCATATTTTTAGGAACCTACATCTGAAAACCCAAGTTAAATCGAGTGAAAAACGGGGTTCAAATCGAAGAAAAATCATTTTTGAGCTTTATCGGGTAAAATCCTTGAAATTCGGGTTAAAATCAAGAATCGGAGTTGTTTTGAAGGTTAAATTGATGAAAAAATAGTAATTATAAGATAAAAATATTATTCAAGTGAAAGGGGATGAAATTTGAGTTTAAAATCATGCTTTAAGATTTTTGGGGTTTTGAGAAATTTATGAAGAAATTTCTAAGAAAAAGGGTGAATTCTTATCTTAAATCCATAATTAAAATCAAGAAATAGGTGTTAATCTAGCTTTCCAAACTCTCACAAACTTCACTTTTAAGCTTTTGAAATATTTAGGGATAACTCTTAAGAGAAAAGATGAAAAATGAGCAAAATGGGCCAAAAATATGAAAAAACTGCTATATATATTGCAGATTTTTCTGGTTTTTGCACCAGATTTTTCCTTCAAGTTCACCCCGGACTTTGACGGGGTGTCCGAGATTCATTCGGAGTCCGATTTATTCAAACGAACTATGCAACCATACTAAATTCGACGTTTCGGATGCGATGGCGATATCAGATTTTCCAGAAAAAGTCATTTTCACAAAATTGACCCCTGAAATCTGAAATCACAATTTTCCAAATCGAAGGTCGAAATGAGATTTAAAAGCTGTAAAATCATAACAAATATGCGAACATACTAAAATTGACATTCCGGATCTGCTGGAGAAGTCGTATTTTTCATCCGAGGTTGTTTCGATCAAAAGTGAGTCCCACACCCATATTTCCAATTTTTTAACTTTCCGATCAGTAGGTCGAAATGAACTCGCGTGAACCAGGACCTGAACCAAAGGTCTACCTAGCCTAAAATCGATATTCTGGAGCTGCTGGCGCAGTCCGTTCGGTCACCCATCGAACGAATCAAAATACAACCACATAAGTCCAAAATAAGGCTCTCGAAGCCATAAAAAAACCACAATATTGCATAAATGATACCAAAATGCATCAAAAATCATGTCAACCACTCCCACACCCTAGAAATACCATAATGCAACTACGGGGAGGGGTTAAACATTCAAATCACACAAAATCAAAAATTTCACATATTTCATTAAATTTTTAGGTCGTTACATCATCCACCACTAAAAATCTAGTTCGTCCTCAAACTAAGGCAAGGAAATACCTGAATCAATGAAAAGCTAGGGACAGTAACTACGCATATCAGACTCAATCTCCCAAGTAGTCACATCTACAGGTCAAAGTTGTCACTGGACCTAATCCACAAGGATCACTTTAGAGCGCAACTGCCTAACATCCCTAGCCAAAAAGGAAACTGGCTCCTCAACAAAGGACAATTGCTCATCCAACTGAACTGAATCCCAGCGAATGGCATGAGACTTGTCAAGAATATAGCAACGAAGCATAAAAACATGAAAACAAGATGAACAACAGATAGATCAAGGGGCAAAGCCAACTCATAAGCTACATCACTAATAGTTCGAAGAATCTCAAACGGATCAATATACCTGGGGCTAAGCTTGCCCCTCTTCCCAAACCTCATCACACCCTTCATGGGTGAAACTCAAAGGAAAACACGATCACCAACACCAAAATTCAAGACCCGAAGTCTACGATCAGCATAACACTTCTGCCTACTGACAACATAGGCAATGAGATACAAAATCTGCTATATCTAGCCTCATACCACCCCACCAGTAGTGTTGTCTCAAATCACGATACATCTTAGTCACACCTAGATGGATGGAATATCTGGAACAATGGGCCTCCTCCAAGATCAACCTAATTCGATCACCACTCTCGGCATACAAACTCAGCCTTCAATCCTCAAAACTTTATCTGAATTAGGTGAGGCTTCCTTTGACTCTCCACTCAACATCTTATCTCGAATCAACCTCAACCCAACATCATCAAACTAATGAGCTCAAATCTGTTCCATCAAAGAGGGTCTAGCATCTACAAGTGCTAAAACACACCCTGGTGTTAAAATATCAAGCCTGACCATCAGATTAGCTAAAGACTGAACCTCCAAGGCTAACGACCTCTCTTGAGTCAAAAGTTGCACCAAGCTACCCATGCTAGCCGACTTCTAGCTTAAGGTATCCACAACCACATTAACCTTTCCCTAATGGTATAGAATAGTTAAGTCATAATCCTTAAGAAACTCAAGCCAATGACGCTGCCTCCTAAGAAGATCTCGCTGATAAAGAAGTACAAAAGGCTACGATGATCTGAGAAGATCTCACAATGGAATCCATACAAGTAGTGCCTCCAAAACTTCAAGGCAAACACAACTGCGCACACCTCCAAATCATGGGTAGGATAATTCCTCTCATGAGGATTCAATTGACGAGATGCATAAGCAATTACCTTGCCCTCCTGCATCAACACAGCACCTAACCCAATACCTGAAGCATCACAAAAGACTGTAAAGGCCACGCCCTCCTTAGGCAAGGCTAATATAGGAGCTGAAGTCAATAAATCCTTGAGCTTCAGGAAGCTCGCCTCACAAGCTTCGGACCACTGAAAAGAAATCTTTTTCTGGGTCAACTTGTTCAATGGAGCTGTAATGGATGAAAAACCCTCAACAAAACATCGATAATACTTAGCCAAGCTAATAAAACTCCGAATCTCAGTGGGCAAAGTAGGTTTAGCCCAAATCACGAACCGCCGCAACATTAGCTGGATCAACCATAATATCTTCTTTAGTCACCACATGACCCAAGAAAGAAACAAACTTTAACCAAAACTCGCACTTAGAGAACTTAGCATACAACTTCCCATCCCTAAGCACAATTCACAAATGCTCCTCATGCTCAACCTCACTCTTGGAATAAACCAAGATATCATCTATAAATACAATAACAAAAGAGTCAAGATATGGTCGAAACACTAGGTTCATCAAATCCATGAACGCGGCAGGGGTATTGGTCAACCCGAAGGACATGACCAAACTCATAATGACCATATCGAGTTTGAAAAGCAGTTTTCAGAATATCCGAAGCTCTAATCCTCAACTGGTGATAACCAGACCTCAAATCAATCTTCGAAATACCACAGCACCCTGTAGATGATCAAATAAATCATCAATGCGAGAAAGAGGATACTTATTCTTAACCATCACCTTGTTCAACTCCCGATGTTCAATACATATCTGCATAGACCCATCATTTCTCTTTACATACAAGACAGACGCACCCCAAGGTGAAACACTAGGTCGAATAAATCCTTTATCCAACAACTCTTATAACCGATCCTTCAATTTCTTTCAACTCTATTGGGGTCATCCTATAAGGAGGAATAGAAATGGGTTCAGTGCCCGACTCAACATCAATAATAAAATCAATATCTCAATTCGAAGGCATACTAGGAAAGTCCGTAGGAAACACCTCCATAAACTCATGGGCAACACGGACAGAATCCAAGAAAGGAGGCAAAACAACACTTGTGTTATGAATATGGGCCAAGTAAGATAAACATCCCTTCTCAACCAATTTATGAGCCTGAACATAAGATATAACCCTCTTAGGACCCGAATTAAGTGTACCCTTTCCAAGCTATCCTTGTCGCACCAACTAAAGCTAAAGTCACAGTCCTAGCAAAATAATCTAAGACATATGATAAGGAGCCAAACAATCCATATCCAAAATAACATCAAAATTGACCATATCTAACACAAGTAAGTCTACCAAAGTTTCACGTCTGGGAAAAGTCACAATACAAGATTGGTACACCCGATCCACCACTAAAGAATCACCTACTGAGGTAGATACACGAATAGGCATGGCAAGAGGCTCCCTAACAGAATCAAAACTCGAAGAAAATATACAGACACATAGAAGAAAGTTGATCCAGGATCAAATAATAACATGCAGGTCTGAAATAATGGAACGGTACCTGCGATCACAGCATCTGAAGAGTCTGCCTCAGATTTGATTGATATAGCGTAGCACTATCCATAACTACCATCTGGCTGAATGGCCCCATAACCACCAACACAGGCTCTACCATCTCTACCTCTAGCACATTTGGTAGAACACCTACCTTTCATAGCTGAAATAAGGTTATCTCTAAACAAGCGGCAAGAACAGTCATTGGCCATATGGCTAATCTCATCACACATATAACAACCTCTGTGACTAGTCTCAATAGGAGAAGGTACAACTGGACCTGAACGGCCACCCTGAACTGCTGGACTAGAAGGTCCACCATCTAAACTCTGAAATGCCGCATGTACTGGCCTACCATAGTATCCACGAGAACCTCTAAAATTTCTACCTCGAGAGGTCTGACTCCTGAACTCACTAAAATATCGCGCTTTCTTGGCGCTTCCCTGAGATGCACTAAGAATATCCTCTGTCATCTTTAGCATGATCCACAATACTCTAAAAAAAAGCCTCAAACACAACTATATGAAATGTACCCAACAGAAGAAAGATAACCCAACCCTTCACAAACTTTTGAATTTTCTCAAACTTGGTGGAAATGCTATCTTAGAAGTATCAAGACAGGGTATGGAAGCATGCCTTATACTCAAAAACTATTATAGATCCCCGCTCCAAATTATCAAATTCGTCCCACATATGATCTCTCAAACTAAAAAGCACAAATCTCTCCAGAAAGGCATTAACAAACTGATCCCATGACAACTTAGGAGCATTAACAAGCCTACAACCAACAAATGATATCCAATAATCTCTCGCTGCATCTCTCAACTGATAAGAGGTATAAGCAACTCTATTCGCATAGAAAGAGTGAAACACAACTCAGAATATAGGGTATGAAAGAATTTCGCACGATAAAGAATGAAATGAGGGAATTTTCCTACAGACATCCTATAGCCTCTCGAAGATAGATACGAATATCTACGTATTGATCCGCGAGACTCTATTAGACATCCCGTTCTTACACCATAGAGACCAATAAAACATGACTGCTTTGATACCAATTTGTCACGACCCAAAAATGAGGGTTATGATGGCATTTGTCGCGGCATACCTTGACAAGTAAGCCTATCACCCAAACTGATTTGAATAGAGAAAAAGACAGAAATACCCAAGGTAAGGCTTCTAGAATGAAGCTGAACCATATAAATAATCATAACAATACGGAAAGAACTTATCCAAAACACCAATCATGCCCAAAACCAGGTGTCAATAGTGTAAGAACTACTAATACAATCCAAGAGTCAAATATATCAGAAAAATAACCACAAAGGAATAATAACTATCTTTGAATACTAATAAAGACATAACTAGTATAGAAAGATAGAGGTGAACTTCGGACGCATGAATATCCAACGGTTACCTTGGAAGCTTCAACAATCTCCCGAATCAAGTAAGCTGAGGTGCACTCGAGCTAGGACCTGCACCGAAAGGGCGCAGTAGGCATGAATACGGTCCACTTGTACTCAGTAGGTATCATAGGCCGACCAAGCAAAGTGGTAAATAAAACATACAAAATATACAGTAAGGGCACGTCACCTGCAATCAGATAATGTCCCACAACGGTAGCCCAAACCGCTTGCACTAATAATTCTAGTATATCTCACATATATTATAAAAACACACCAACATACGAAACACAAGTATACATTATGTCACATATAATATAACAAGAAAGAACATGTAGATACAAGATCATCAAATACAAGTAAAGGAAAGTAAGACAAACACATAGAAGACAAGTCAATAAGGTAATACAACACAAAATAAACACAATAAAGTGAGTGCAATGTATATGATGATAATGATGATGATGCATGAGGTTGTCTAACAACCTCAAGGATCATCGCACAATTCCCGTATACACCTACGGAGCTAAAGCTTCCCAACGTAGGACCCATGGGGGGTTCGTCAACCCATATACAATCCACATGTCTCATATCTCCTTTCCGGCACATCCTTCAAAAAGGGTTTTGTAAGGTGTTACAATATTTTTAAAAAGGTGTTGCCAGTGTTTCTCAGATGTTGCCACGGTGGTACCAATATTTCATGAATGAGTGTGATATGAAGATGTAATACTCACAACCAATCACAATAAGTATTTCCACACCAACCACATAATATATTTCCACAACCAACCACAATGATACATTTCCACAACTACATGAGCCAATATTCACTCGTTATTTTCATTTCATCCGTAAATTTCCACATGTTTCATATGCCAGTAAAGTATGAATATAATCACAATACACCCATGCTACCACATTAAACAATACAATACAATTACTCACATGTATTCAAGGCTATCAATGTCACATAGGACCCCACACGGTCAAATATATCACATAATATTTCAATTTCGACAATTACATCACATATAAGCCCCCACACGGGCACAACACGTAGATAGACATTTTTCATGATTAGTTCCCACACTTAACATGCATTTTGTACCATCATTTACTACTCAACCCAGTCTGAAGAGTTAAGCCATAACCTACCTCGAAAGCCGAAACTAGTCCGCTACACTTGAACCCACGACTTTACTTTTCACAAACAATCCGAACTATACTAAAAATATCAAATATAGAATCTATGCATCAAAACAAAATCAACGACACCCATATTGACTACTTTTGGTTCGAGGTCAAAACGGACACCTAAAATAGGTTTCCGAAAAAGAAGGAAAAAATTGAAACTTTACTTCAACCATATTTTTAGGAACCTACATATGAAAAAACAAGTTCAATAGAGTGAAAAATGGGGTTCAAATCGAAGAAAAACCATTTTTGAGCTTTACTGGGTAAAATCTTTGAAATCTGGGTTAAAATAAAAAATCGGAGTTGTTTTGAAGGTTAAATTGATGAAAAACTAGTAATTATAAGATAAAAATATTATCCAAGTGAAAGGGGATGAAATTTGAGTTTAAAATCATGCTTTAAGATTTTTGGGGATTTGAGAAATTTATCAAGAAATTTCTAAGAAAATGGTGAATTCTTACCTTAAATCCGTAATTAAAATCAAGAAATAAGTGTTAATCTAGCTTCCCAAGCTCTCACAAACTTCACTTTTAAGCTCCCAAAATATTTAGGGTTTAAGTCTCAAGAGACAGGATGAAAAATGAGCAAAATTGGCCAAAAATGTGAAAAAACTGCTATATATATTGCAGATTTTTCTGGGTTTTGCAGCAGATTTTTCCTTCAAGTTCACCCCGGACTTTGACGGGGTCCGGGATTTATTCGGAGTTCGATTTATGCAAACAAACTATGCAACCATACTAAATTCGACTTTCCGGATGCGATGGCGATACCATAATTTTTGAAAAAAGTCATTTTCACAAAATTGACCCTCGAAACCCGAAATCACAATTTTCCAAACCGAGGGTCGAAATGAGATTTAAAAGCTGTAAAATCATAAAAAATATGCTAACAAACTAAAATCGACATTCCGGATCTGCTGGATAAGTCGTATTTTCCATCCGAGGTTGTTTCGATCAAAAGTGGGTCCCACACCTATATTTTCAATTTTCCAACTTTCTGATCAATAGGTCGAAATGAGCTCGGGTGAACCAGGACTCGAATCAAAGATCTACTTAGCCTAAAATCGATATTCCGGAGCAGCTGGCACAGTCCGTTCGGTCATCCGTCGAACAGATCAAAATATAACCACATAAGTCCAAAATAACGCTCTCGAAGCCATAAAAAACCACAATATTGCATAAATGATACCAAAATGCATCAAAAATCATGTCAACCACTCCTACACCTTAGAAATACCATAATGCAGCTACGAGGAGGGGTAAAACAGTCAAATCACACAAAATCACAAATTTCACATATTTCATCAAATTTTTAGGTCGTTACAGACCATTTGAGTAGAGCACTGGTCCTCTCTTACATTATGAAAGGGTGTTTTCTTTTAAGTCTATCCCATCCACACATCTCCTCATCTTGCCCACCGTAACTGCATACATATAAAATATATGGAAACGAACTAGACCTACGAGATAATTGCCACAACGATACTTATTTCCTAATCATAGCAGTTCATAAGATGATGAGATTAACTAGAGCATCTCAATTCAACTTGATTAGTCATAGCCTTAGTTGGTTCTTCTCAAACTTGTCCTTGTTGAGAGCCTTTGTAAAACTATCAGCCACTTGATCTTCAGTCTTATAGAACTTCATACAGATGATCCTTTTTTCTATATTGTCTCATAGGAAATGATATCTCACATCAATGTGCTTGGTATTCTTATGTTGCATAGGATTTTTGGCCATATTAAGAGAACTAATATTGTCACATAACAGTGGAACAATACCATACACTATACCAAATTCCTCTAATTATTTCTTAATTCATAGGAGCTGAGCATAACATGGAGCAGTTGCTACATACTCAACTTCTGATGTGGAGAGTGCCACTAAATTTTTTTCTTTGAGCCCCACGAAAATAGTAAAGACCCTAGAAAATGAGCCATTTCTGAGGTACTTTTCATGAAACACCTTGGTTTATGGACCTTAGAAAATTTCTTGGAATTCTGGTCTCTGGACTCAATAGGACTCATGGTACGAGCTGTATGTTGGGGTATGGATATTAGGGTCTAGTCGTATGTTGATCAGTGTTGGTTGGTGGGATGGATTTTGGTTACTGGAATAGATACGACTTAGGGGTACGAGTCGTATTGGTGGTTACGGATTGTTTGGTTCCTTAACTTAATCTTAGACTTGGTTACTTAGGTTGGATCTAAGTACAAGTGGCTCACCATGAGCCATAAGCGAGGATACGAGTCATACCCAAAACTCATATGGTGGACAGTGTCAAAATCATCCTTGAGCTTAAATCTGCCAAAGGTATGGATGAAACATACGGATTAAATGCTTTATGACTTGGTTGGATGAGTCGTATGTTGGACAGTGTTTGATCCAAAGGTTGAGTCTAGGATATGAGTGGAGGGTACCACTCATATTGGGAGGGTACGATTTGTGAGGGTCAGCCGTACCCCTGTGATGGGATATTGTGCAACTTAAGTGAGGGTATTTTGACATTCCCCACTTATCCTAAATAGGGTACCACAATTTTTAACCTACTTGGAAAGTTATTTCCTTATTATTCCAATCATTAACACTTAGAAAACTCTTTTAAACACTCTATAATTCTTTCAAAAGCTTTTGGGCAAGGGAAGCTAGGGTTTCAACTAGAGGATTGATTTGGGGCTTGTCTGAGTGATTTCTTTCCATCATCATATTGGTTTAAGGCATGTTCTCTTCCCTCATTGTTAATTTTATCTAAAAGGCATGGGTTTATAAATGTTTTCATGATTTCATTGATTGTATGATTTTGGTTTTCAAATATGAATTGGGTTTTTTGATATTAAATGGTTGGTTATGGTTTCTCATGGTTTTAATTATGGTTTTACATGCATTAATGGTGGTTTTGGATAATTCGATTGGATGGAAATGGTTTAATGGTAATTGGAATCGGTTTTTGTCATATTGTGCCCCCAATGTGTTTGACAAAATGCTTATAAATATATGTTCATTGCATTGACTACTTTGGTTTAAATGGCTTAGAAAGGTAAATGGCTAAATTGTTATGCTTATGAGGTACATGGAATTCCCCAAGTGGTTTAATATGGTAAATGGAAGGGCACTTGAAAGTCCCCTTAAACCTATATATGGTTGGCTATGGATAATACTTACAAGTAAGGATTGGTATGATGATACCACTATTAATGGCCTTGGTTAATAAATGGATAATGGTTTGGTTATTTAGAAATTGGTTTTAATTGGGCAATAATGGCGGCACGTGTAGCAAAGCTGTGGAAGGTGGCATTCCTGGGGGGACCAAAACTAGAAACTCATATTGCCAATATGAGGTTGGTCTTGGTGACGGTGTGCATGATGTTACACTATATTTTGGGGGATATACTAGTCATCCCAGGTTTTATTCCCAAGTCGTGCGGCTTCACGCACTGGGGCCTTTCAGCAGGTTGAGCTAAACCCATATAGCCCATAGGTGGTTTAGGACGGCAAAGCTACACAGGCCAGGTAAAGGCTTTAAAGGCATTCTAAACCCGATACCCTTTTCCGACATAAATATATATATATATATGTATATATATATATGTGTGTATATATATGTATATATATATGTGTGTGTATATATATGTATATATATATATGTATATATATATATGTATATGTATGTATGGTTGTGTCCATATGGATGGTTTTACTTGGTTTTATAAATGACATATTTTTATTCTTATCCTGAGATCATGCTAGCGTTCACCCGCTAACCCGTCTAATGGCAGTTATATACCCACGCTATGCAGGAATCGGCCATTCTACTTCTACTACTTAGTGATTGACTCAGGGACAATATTTGTACTGAAGTGGTGAGCTTCCATCCTTTCAGAAGGCTCCATTTCATGTTATGGACACTTTTAGACACTTTGATTTTATTTTTGATATTGGATTTGGCCATGGTTGGGGGCATGTCCTAACCGAATTTTATTACTCTTTTTGTTAGAGGCTTTGTGGTACTTCTATGGGTTGGAATGAATGGGATCGGTATTGGTGTCGGCCTTGGCATTGGAATAAGATGAAGGGCTGACATCATTGGACGATATTGTTGGTTGTTCCATCGTATTTCATTTTGGGATTAATTATATTATGTTTTGGAATATCTTTGGTTATGGCCTAGTTCATGGCCTTTGTTATGGTATGGTTTGGTATGGTTGGATTGTTGGTATGGGATGGTTAGACCCGGTTGGGTCGGTTACGGTTGTGGCCTTATTCTATAGTCTTCATGTGAGTTGTACACTATTTTGTTATATGCTCAAAAATTCAGCCAACTCAGGGCATACAGTTGGAGGTTGGGTTGGGTAATGAGGGTGGTCTCTGGTCTCGGTCGGACTTGAGATGCCTATTGTAACAAGGCCTCTGGTCGGGTTGTGTCATTTCCTATCAACCAAACACCCAGTATATCTGTATCAGGATAATCAGATAGATCTAAATTATCTCTAAATAGATAGGACAGGACCAGGTCCCTGTTTTCTTCAAATATCTTTAAATCCTCCTTGCACTTTTAGGTGAGACTCTATTGGCAAGCTTGAAATTTTGCACACATTCTCACACTAAAAATAATATCATGCCTATAAGTTATTAAATATAGAAGAATCTAATAATTTATCTATACTTAGTTTCATTTACCATAGGACTAGGTTCATCTGCATCCAGCTTTGAGCTTGTACCAATGGAAGTATCAATGGGTTTGGCCTCATTCCTATAAAATCTTTTCAAAACTTCCTTGATATATTTATCTTGACTAATCATTATACCATTTGTAGTTTTCTTGATTTTCAGCCCCAAGAAGAAACTTAGCTCCCCCATTACACTCATCTTGAACTCGCTTTTAATAATTTTTATAAATCTCAAATAGAGTTTGAGGTTACTCTAAAAATAATGTTATCCATATAAACTTGGAAAACTAACAAACTTTTTCCTCTATATCTTAAGAAGAGGAAGTTAATTTTTCCCTGAGAAAAGATATAAATACAACCTTGAAGTTGTCCCAGCTTTTCAAAAAGACACTTAAAGTTTGCGGGCTTCCCATTACCCCATAAAACTAGTTAAGACCACTAAAATTAACCCTCTTTGACCCATTTTCAGCCTACTTATTTTAACACATAAGAGGAGGCCCACGAGGGGAAAAATCATTGTGTACAACAAAATGAGTGATCATGCAAGTAATGTCAGTACCTTTAATGGGATCATTAATGATGAGGAGCAACTTCATGATGTTAGATGTGCGAGTGCTATCTGTTTTCAACCTAATCAAGGGAACAAGGTATTCTACGTCACGAGTTTAATGTTGCACATGCTTCAAATAAAAGGTCTCTTTGGGGGTCAAGCTCATGAAGACCAAAATTTACACTTGAAGAACTTTATGGAAGTGTGTTCCCCTGTCGACATTGCTCAAATCTCACAAGAGTCCATACGGTTGCGTCTCTTTCTGTCTTCTTTAACGAGTGAGGTAGTATTGTGGTTATGATCGCTTTCTTAGATCGATACTTCCCACCATCAAAGATGTTGCAATTGCGTGATAAAATCTCAAAATTTTGTAAATTAAATAGAGAGCCTCTATATAAGGTGTGAGAGAGATTTAATGGAAAGCTTATTCAATGTACCAACCACGAGGTCCCATAGATTATGCTTCTCTAATTCTTCTATTGGACTATGGATCAACGAAACAAAACTGTGGTGGATAATGCGGCCGGGAGGGGGGGGAGGGGGTCACTTATGAAGTTATCTAATAGCGTGGCTACAAACTTGCTTGAGTAAGTCACAAAGCAAAATAGGAGGTGGCATATCGAGACACCAAGGTAGCTAAAGGGTCCCCTACCACCTCCTATATTGATAAATATAAAAGGAAGAAAGATGAAGAGAGGGAGGAAAACATATCAAAAATGATGACACAATTAGAGCTACTTACAAATTATGTAATGGGTGCACCCATAAAAAATATAAATGTCGTGGCATCCAAGAGATATGATGAAGAAGATGCCAAGAGGATTAATTAAGAAATTAGATATTTGGCTAACTATCCAGTGGGTTCCCACCCGTCCTATCAAAGGCAAGGTGGGAACCAAGGTTGGACCGATGTGATAAAGAATGGGAATAACGTGATAGGGATAAAGATCGTGATTAGAGGGACAAGAAAAGGGAATATGATAGTTATGTTTCTCCCATGATCGAGTAAAGAGCAAGGAGTCCAATTCTATTAGCCCAAAAAATTCAAGACCGAGGATGTGTTAGCAAGAATCTTGATGAGAGTGGAAGGGAAAAACAAGATGGTCCGAGAATTGAAAGGCGACTTTTTGAAAATCAACCAAATGATTGTATCACACTCTGTTTTAATTAAATAATTGGAGACGCAAATTGGCCAAATCTCCACTCAACTTAATGCTAGACAAAGAGGGGGGCCTTCTCAGTGATACCATTGTGAATATAAAAAATGATGCTCAAGTATTGACAATTATCACTAGGAGTGGCAATTGTCACCAGGAGTGGCAAAACCCTTAGTGATTATGTGAGTAAATTTTAAAAAAAGAAAAATATTGAAGAAATAAATATGAAGAAGAAGCACGTGGTTGATTCAAATGATGAGGTTCCAAGATCTGAAGAAGGGGATGAAAAAGAACCAATGATAATTGAAGAAATGGTTGATGAAGAGAGAGATCCTAAGGTAGTTGAGAATGATGAACCACAAAGTGATCCATTTCCTACCATGAAGGTTCCTCCTCCATTCCCTCAAAAACTCAATAATAATGAGGACAATGCAAAATTCAAGACGTTCCTTCCTAAGCTTAACAATCTTTTAATTAGTATCCCGTTGCTAGAGGCCATTCAAGAGATTTTAGGATTGTCTAATCTAAAGAAGAAATTGATGTTAAAGGAATGCCTTATTGATGGTTAAAACATTGAAGTTACATATGGGTGTAGCGCTATCATGACCAGTGCTATAGCAGAAAAGAAAGAGGATCCTGGGGCTTTTACAATCCCTTGCACCATAGGGACACACAAGTTTGAAAAATCTTTGTGTGACCTCGGTGTAATCATCAATCTCATGCCTTATACAATCTATCAAAGACTTGGTTTGGGTACTCCTACTCCAATAATAATGAGGCTTTTAATGGTGAATCGGCCTATCAAGAGACCGATTGGAGTTTTGTTTGATGTTTTGGTGAAGGTGGATCGCTTCATTCTTCCAGCGAACTTTTTTGTGCTTGATTATAAATTGACCAAGAGATACCTATTATCCTTGATCGGCCTTTCCTTGTAATCGGAAGAACTATTGTTGATATGGAGTTAGGGGAAAAGAAATTTCGGGTCCAAAATGATAAAATGTCATTTCAAATATGTAAGACCAAGAAACAACCCATGGAGCTCCAAGTGGTGTCCGTCATTAATGTAGGGGACATAGAAGTGAATTATGAGTATCTTGGGGATCCACCTTAAAAGTTGAAGAACGTTGTGCCGCGATGATAAATTAGGCGTTGGATGGGAGGCGCCCCATCAATGCCACGAATGTGGCTTGTATCCTTTGTTTTTGATTAAGTAGAATAACTTTCATTTCTTTTGGTGATTATTCCACAAAATTATGGTACTATGAAGTGTTTTAAATAAGGTTGAGAAAGGAAAAGTGTGGTGCATTTGAGTAGTGGATTGAACAGGAGAAAACAGAGGACCAAATTTGGCCCTAGTTACCCCGATCGCGGTACACGTGTCATCGCGATCACATTATTCATACCGTGATCGTGGTCAAGTAATTTTTAAAACTGAACAGACGGAGATTTTCCCATCACTCCTTTCCAATTTTCTCTCAAATTACAACTAATTTTCGTTGAGTTGTGGGCATCCAAGTTGTGCATCAGCATCCCCCTCGAATCCTCAATCTGGTATGCAGTTTAAATTCCCTCTTTTTATGCGTATGTGTAGACCTTAGAATCTATGTCTTAGGAAAGTCCTAAACCTATGATTTGAATGTTAAACTTGTTCTTAAATATGTTTATTGGTTTGCTTAGCTGTTGTAGTTGGTGAGTACACTGACGGGGAAGTCTTGAGTACCCTAATTTTGTTCAAATTTGATAGAAATAGTGTGTGCACACCAAGTGCTCGATTAAATATCAGAATGAATTCATATTAGATTTTCTATGTTTTAAGGGCATGATCGAACATCTTAGGGCTAACTTTCATGTGCATAATGTAAAATCTTTGATGTGGAACAAAAATTGGCTTAAAAATTGGACGAATTGAATTTTTTCAAATTTTGGTCGAACAAACCTCAGTTATGGCAATCATGGTCATAGGATCACGATCGTGTTAGCGCGATCGCTGCTCTTTGACCCGCGATCGCGCTAACTAAGGTTGTTTTCCAGCCTAGAGCAAAAAATTGTAAAGTCCATTTCTCGTCAAGAAATTGCTTAGGCACAATCCCATTAGCTTAATTGATAACAAACCACAGTTTTAACATGTAAATATCGATAATTAATGCTATTATGTGATTTTCAGGTTTTCAAGTGTCACAATGGAAGATTTTGACCAAATTTGGTTCATGGCCCCGGAATGCCACTCTCAAGACTACGTTGACCTCCCCAAAACCAAGTTGCTTCCTGAGAGAGGAATTTATTTGGACAAAGTGTTGGAGAAGCTTTCAGGCTTTCATGACCGCCTGGTAGCCACCGGGTGGAGTTGCTTCACCCCAGATTCTTGTTGGGCAAATGAATATTGGGTAAGGGAATTCTATGCTAATTTTAGCATAGTGTCTTTCTCCGAACCAGTTGTGAGGATTCGGGAGAAGAATGTTTACTTCAGGGGCCAAGCTAATTAATGATATATATGGGCTATAGGATGAGGATATGAGCCAATTAGAGGCGAATGGGTGTAAACCAAGAAGTTGGTTGGTTGAGAAGCTGTATCCTAGTAGACAGGTCTCTTGGGCTACCACCAAGATGAGAATATTATTTCATGACTTCACTGTTGAGGAAATGATATGGTTGAACATAATCTGTAGCCGGGTCTCTCCATGCACTCACATGACATATGTTTTGAATATGTGAAACTGAATGATTGCTTGTATCCTAGAAACATTTCTTTGAATGTTAGACAACTAGTGATTTCAGTTATGAAGCTTTTAAAAAATTGAGGTGGCACGCTACTTTTATTTTCTTCATTGATCACAGAGCTATACAAGAGATCCGGGGTTGAGAAATATCTAGAAGATACTTGGGTGTGCCCAAACACCCCTATTAACCCTCTTAAGATTCAAGTTGAAGAAGCATCTGGCAAGAGCAAGAAAAGAAAGATCGACTAGAGAAGGTTGATAGGTAAGGATACAAACTCGTGCAAGATATTCGCAGTAGAGACTTTTGAGGAGATCTCGGTGGAGATGAGGGAGATAAAAAAAATTGTAGCAGGGTTGTCTCAAGGACCGAGAGAGTCTTCCACCATCCATCACTTCTATGTTACTTGATCCAACTATGATATATATTTGGAGGATCATAAAAAGTAGGGGGCCACTATTTCTAGGCTTGATAGGGCCTGCTCATCTCTAGCATATTCATATAGGGAGCTCAGGGACTCACATAAAATGATGAAGAAGAAGGATAAATTTTTCACAAAGATGTGGAAGAGGGTGAAAGACAGTTGGAAGGTCCTAAAATCCAGAGATAAACTTCCTTCCTAGAGAGTTAATAGTGATGATGAGGCCCCAATTGAGTGGTCAGGCTTAAATGATACTTGAGAGATGCAGAGACCGACGACGACAATAATTCTTGATGCGGTTGTAGGGGGCACCCTTTTACTCTCTTATACTTTCTTGATTATGCAGTGAGGACACTGCAAGTTTTTAGTTGAGGGTGCCCGTCTCTGTATTCATTCATTTTGTGTATATTATTAAGATATTTGTGGATGTTTTTATGTTGATTTGGATGATTATTATCTTTATTTTTGGTTATAATATTTGGGCACTCTAATGGTAACCACATTTCATGGATTAGTTGCTTGTTTTATTTTTAGATTTTTATTTTATCTTTATCTTGCTTATGGTGATGTGAACTATCCTTTAACTATTATTGATTAAATGATGACATTCATTAGGGAAAATTATCGTGATTGGATTTAATGCCATGGATGCATGGGAAGTCTAAGTACCCGTACCATTGGAGTTTTGGGATCTCCCTTATACCTCTGGTGAAGTTTAAGTAGCCATATAATTTTCCCTCATGAGAGCCAAATTATGATACGATGGCTTGGTTTTGTTCCATCAATAGAAAATTTTATGCGGTGTAAATGTGAAGCAAACACCCCCTTTCGTCCAAAAATTTTTAAAAACCAAGCGCATGGATGTGAACTATTTTGTAGCAATACTTTACCTCATTTTTCCACTCCAAAGTCTTTAGTTTTTAGTATATGGTAAATACTTTCTTTTGTCCTTAGTAGGAAATGCAATTGAGCCTCCTTGATAAGTTTGCATTCTATGTGCGGTGAGCGTAATTGTGTATCTCTCACATATAATTATATCATCTAAAACTTGCCTCGTTAGTCTCTTAAGGATAATTGTGATTATTCTTGGTTGGTGAAATGATCTTAGGCCTTCCTTGTTATGTGGGAATTTGTGGGTGAAAAACCCAAGTTCTCAAAATCTCGCATCATCCTTGAAAGAGGGATGCGAGTATGCTTATGGATCCTATATCATCCTTGAAAGAGGGATATGAGTGACAGTGTATCAATGAACAATAGCTAGATGTAGCATATTCCCTTTTCATCATCTTAGAAATAAAGGTGGATTGAGAATTTGATAGGTCTTGGGCATCTTCCTAGAAATAGGGATGCCCAATTGAGGTTTTGGGTGAATGTACTTACCACACCCATGAGGTATCTGAAAGGATCCATGGGTGATATTTTGGGTGCTTAGTTGAAAAACTAGCATCAAAAACCCTAATCTAACCTATCCATATAGTCATTATAGCATTTGCATTTGATTATCATAAACCCATGCATTGTTTGCTCCTATGAAGACATAATCCCAGGACTTGTCTCATATTGAAATCTTATCCATATTTTTTGCCCTTAATTGGTAGGTTGAGTAGATTTTGGTAAAACAACCCTTCCAAACCATACCTCCCCAAATTTTAATTTATATATTTCATTACATTTACATTACGGGTATTTACTTAGACATTTTCCACACCCATAGGATTTGAATACTAGATTCACTCCTTGAGGATCCGACTCCAACTCATGTTAGGTTATTATATTTGACAACGATCGCCTTGCCCATAAATTATGGAGTAAGTTGAGCATGATCAATTGTACGTCTTCAAGGTGTGATAGTGTCTATCACATCAGATCGTGGTTCAATAGTCATATCTTACTTTTGGAAGACTTTTCAGGATGAGTTGGGTACTCAGGTTGATCTTAGTACAATATTTCATTCCTAGACTAATGGTTATTCAGAGCAAACTATTTAGGTATTAGAGGATATACTCTGCGCTTGTGTGATGGACTTTGGTGGTCAGTGGGAGCAGCATCTAGCTTTGGCAGAGTTTGCATATAATAACAACTACCATTCGAAAATTGATATGGCTTCCTTTGGGGCCTTTTATGGTAGACGTTGTCGCTCTCAAGTTGGTTGGTAGGTACAGTCTTTTTTCATGAGCCTTTAGATAGTGTTTGGATCATTAAAAAAAGACTGAGTGGCTTAGAGTAGGCAGAAGTGCTATGCAGATCGTAGGCCTCGTGACTTAAGATTTAATATTGGTGATCTTATTTTCCTTTGAGTTTTACTCATGAAGGGTATGATAAGGTTTGGGAAGAGTATCAAGCTTAGCCCTTGGTATATTAGGCCATTTGAGATTCTTTATATTGTTGGTGACGTTGCTTATGAGTTGGAGTTTCCCCTAACTTTATCAGTTATTCATCTAATTTTTCATGTTGTCATGCTTTGCCATTACATTATGGATGAGTTTTATGTCATTCGTTCGGATTTGGTTCAGTTAGATGAGAGGTTGTCTTTTGTTGAGGAGCCTGTCTCCATCTTGGCTATAAATGTTAGACGATTGCGTTCTAGAGTTATTCTGGTGGTTAAAGTTCAGTAGATACATCAACCTATAAATGAGGCTACTTGGGAGTTCAAGTTTTACATTCATAGTTTTTATCCCCTGCTTTTTGCTAATTCAGGTATTTTCCTTACTTTTAGTTCGAGGACAAACTAGATTTTTAGTGGTAAATGATGTAACAGCCTGATTTTTGTGTGATTTGATCATTTTATCCCCCATGTGGTTTCTTTGTGGTATATCTGTGGTGTGGGGATGCTTGGAAACGTTCCTAATACATTTTGGTATGTTTTGTGCGAGTTTGTGGTTTTCAGTGGTTTAAAAAGTCTTATAGTTGACTTCTATATACATTTGTTAATCTGTGTATGTACGGCAAAATAGACTGCGCTAGCAGATCCAAAATGTTGACTTTAGGATGATAACAGGGTTGGCATGGTTTTATGGCTTTTATATCCCATTTTGACCCTCGGTTCAAAAAGTTGTAAATTAAAATTCGGGGTCAACTTTGTAAAAATAATATTTTTTCAAAAATATGATGTCACCATTGAGTGTGGAGCATCGAATTTGATAGGATAGCATAGTTCGTTTGCATTCACGAGAATCTCGAGGGGTCCGCGGAGACTTGGAGAATTCTATGTCCCCAACTGGTGCTGGTGCCATCGCAACCATGAGTGGCTGGTTGCGTACGCGACTCGATAAATCAGGCACGAGTGTTACATATACGACATCCGGTCCTCAACCTCGAGTTCTACATACGTGAGGACCATGCCACGATCACGGTATCCCAATCAGGCTAAGTACTATGTACGCGATACTTGGTCGCATATGCGATGCCTGGGATCCTATAAATACCCCGTTTCTCTATTTTCACCATTTTTTAGACTTGGTGCTTAGGATTTCTTGATTTTGAGAGATTTCTTACACTTTTAAGTTTGGGTAAGCTCCATAACACCTATTTCAACTACTTTCCCCAAATTTAATTATGTAATTCTTGTTTAAATAAGGATTAAAAGGTATAAATTGAGAATTTTGACCTGTAAGCCCTAAAACTTGCATTTCTTCGATTCAAACCCGTTTGCAACCCATTTTCACCTGGGTAAGTTTCTAATCTCATAATTATCATATTTCTTTCGATTTTATCTTCGAAACAACATCAATTCTAAAATAAATTTTGAGAAATTTTATCGGTAAAGATCTAACATGGTTTTTCTTCAATTCAGATCTTGTTTTTAACTCGTTTTTATTTAGGTTTTTAGTTGTAGACTCCTGAAAATATGAAAAACATATTTCAAAAATAAAATTATGATTTTACCATTCATTCTCAAAAACTTATTTTGGGGGTCTGTTTTGACCCCGACTCTAAAATAGACAATATGAGTATCGTTGGCTTTCTTTTGATGCATAGATTCTATATTTCTATGTTTTAGTTGATTTTGAGTCTGTTCGTGAGGAGTAAGGCTTTGTATTGAAGGCTTCTGGATTGGTTTTTTTGGCATTCGAGGTAGGTTATGGCTTAACTTTTTTCAGACAAAGTTGGGTAGTTAATATCGATACAAAAAACATGTTAAGGGTGTGGGACTAATCACAAAAATGACTATAATTATTATGTTATGCCCGTGTGAGGGCTTATATGTTGTTGTATTTGGGGGATTTGAACTATTATTTTCTATGTGTGACTGTGTGGGGTCCTATAAGATAATGTTGGTTGTTTATACATGAAAATAGTTGTGTCTTGTATAATGTAAAAGCCTAATGTGGTATCAATAGTGTATTTAATTGTATTCTACTCTCTTGGCATACGGTTTATGGTGACATTCATGGATGGTTGAAAATATTGAGTGGATTATTGACTCACTTGGTTGGTATATTGGTTGGATATGAAAATACTCATTCTGATTGGTTGTGAGCATTACATCCTCCTATCATATACATTCATAAAACATTGGTACCACCGTGTAAATACTGGATTTTTGATAGAAAATGTGACATCTTTAAATCCCTGTATTGATGGATGTGCCAGAGAGGAGTTATGGATATTGATATTGGTAATGGAGTTTGGTTGTATACGGGTTGACTAACCCCCCATGGGTTTTACGTCGAGAAAATTTAGCTCCGTAGGTGTACATAGAGGTTGTACGATAACCTCAGGCATCATCATTATCATTATCATCATCAAATTCATTGCATTTGTATTTACTTGTACATTTCTGTGATGTATTTATTTTTCTTTGTCTGATATCTACTTATGTGTATTTCTTCCTTTATATTCGTATGCGTGATACTTGTATACTTGTTTGTCTCTTTTGTGTTGCTATGGTGTATGTGAATATTATAGAACTATTAATGGAGACGGTGTGGGCTACTGTTGTGGGACATTTTTTTATTGCAGGACGTGCCCTTAGTGCAATTTGTATGCTTTATTTTTCTACTTTACTCAGTCAGTCTATGATACCTACTGAGTATAAGTGGACCGTACTTACCCCTGCTATGCCTTTTTGGAGCAGATCCAGTTTCGAGTGCATCTCATGGTGGTTGACTTCGGGTGATACTTTGGAGCTATTCGAGTAGCGGTTGGATTCATGCTTTCGGAGTTTATTACTACCTTTTTTATTTAGACTATGTCCTTATTTTGCATTCAGAGACTGAATTATTTCTATTTTGGATATCTTATGTATTTTGATCTCGAGTTATACTAGTGAAGTTCTTACACTATGACATCAGGTTTCGATATTATGGTATGATTTTCTTCTTTTATTATATTGTGTGGTTCGACTTCGTTCTAGAAGCCTTTTTTGGGTTATTACTATTATTTTCTCATTTTGTATCAGTTTGTGTGATGAACTTTACTTGTCAAGGCTTGCTAACAAGTGCCATCATGATCCTTAGTTTTTGGGGCGTGATAGTTAATCTCTTCTTTTTAGTTGTATCTTTACACAACAGAACTTACCTTATTTCTTGTGATAGTATCATGTTCATCATGCTTATTTTTGTATATATCCACTTGGTCCCTATGATAGTTCTGTGAGTAGGTTTGGGGACCAGGTGTCACGCTTTTTTTGCTCGAATTTATAAAGTTCTTCCTGTATTGCATTCACCCAATTTGCATATTTGAGAGCTCTCTTCATATTCTTGGATTCCATAACAGATATGAATGTTGAGAAGGCAGCCAAATTCCTTGTCTAGGACCTGGTATACATACAAGAGTTCAAATGAGAAATGAGATTGTCAAGTGGATGATTTGACTTATGCTTCTAGCTGACTGGGATTGGTTAGTACCAGGTCCCTCTGTGATTTGATCCTAAGGCTCTTAAAAATGTGAATCAAAAGGTTGAAAAGGATCTTGCTGAGGACCTAGTTCTTCTAGATCTTCAGTCTCATTATCTTAATATCTTGTTTGATTTCATCCTTATTACTTTTCTCATCAAGGTTATCCTTTTGAAATTGAAGAGGTTTTTTTAACTCAGCATCATCTTTATCCTTCAGACTTTCCATGTCTCCCGATTCATCAAAATGGATATGGACACTTTATTCAACACTTAAAGTTCTTTTATTATAGATCTAGTAGGATTTGCTGGTAAAAGAGTAACTTATAAATATTCCTTCATCACTCTTGGGATCAAGCTTTCTAATATCATCCTTGTCGTCGTTCAAGACAAAACATTTGCACCCAAAAGCCCTTAAGTAACTCAACTTGGGCTTTATCTTGTTCAATAATTTATAAGGAGTTTTTTTAGAATAGATCAGACTAGACACCTACTCGTAACATAGAATATAGTGTTGACAGCTTCAGCCTAAAAGTTCTTAGGAAGACCAACATCAATCAACATGGTTCTGGAAATATCAATAAGAGTTTTATTTTTTTCTTTCAACAACACTATTTTTCTGAGACGTTCTAGGAGCTGTGAAGTTGTAACTTATTCCATTCTCTGTATAGAACTCCTTAACCTTTGCATTTTTAAATTTTATTCCATGGTCGAACCTAATCCCTCCAATTTTGTTGTTCAACATTACACTGATCTGCTTGGCAAAAACCACCATTACTTCAAATGTTTCATCTTTGGAACTAAAAAACATGGTCCTTGAGAAGTCATCTATAATAACCAATATATATTTGTTTAATTCGTTGTCTTGAATCTTTACAAGTTTACATAGATCCATTTGAAGTAGCTTAATAGGTTTGGTAGTACTGACTTTCTTCTTCTGCTTGAATGAGGACCTGATTTGTTTCTTTTTAACACAGGTATAACATATCTTGATATCTTTATCCATAGCTTAGGAACACCACCGACTAGGTCCTTTGAGACCAACTTATTTAGAAGTGAAGAACCGACATGGCCAAGTCTTCGATGCCATAGATCAACATTTTAACTTTAATAACTTAGACAGGTAAGATCATCACCTAGTACATAGTCCAAATCAAGAACATACTTGTTCTTGCATCTCTTGTCTATTAGAATGACTTCACCAGATTGAAGACTCATAATAGTGCAACTATCAAATAAAAATTTGGCTTCATTTCCCTTAACACATATTTGAGAATCACTAAGAATACTATACTTTAATCCAATCGCATAACCATTTCCAAAGATACACTTCCACCTTGAAGTGTCTTAAGAGAGAGAAAGCATTCAATACTTTCAGTCATATACTTGGAGCATCCATTATTCATGATCCAATTGTGACAACTTTCTCTTACTCCCACATGCACATGAAGATTATTTTTTAATTTGGGGAACCCATTTAGTTTTGAGTTACCAAAGACATGGGAGCAATCAAAGCCTTCTTTGTCCAAACAAGCCGCCTAATTTTAAGGAATAACCAGGTTCTTTTCTGACTAACTGCACCTGCTCAACATAATTTAGTAGACTCATTTCAGCCTTCAACTTGGCTTAACAATCCCTCTTGATATGACTATTTATTCCACAATGAGCACATAATAAATCATTAAACACTAATAATTATTTAGTGTAGGGATCATAAAGGGTATTAACTTTATGACATCTTATGCCTTTGCCATTGTTAGACCTTTGACTAGTTAAATTAGCTAGAATTTGAGATGATGTATTCCAGTTTAGAGATTTTTGCTAAGTAATTTGTTAACAAGGACCAGTTCCCTTTCTAACTCAGTATTTTTATTAAGAGATGCCGTAAGATGAACTTGCAATTTATTTAATTTTCTTTAAAATCAAATTTAAGACTACATGATTTACTTTCCTTTTGAAACAAACTCAGAGAACTTCCTTAGCTTTTCTTTAAAGTCAGCTTTTGCAGAGGTCATTATGTGAACTTTTCACCCAACTTAGAAATTTGAATAGTTAGAGCAATTTTTTTCATTTTCAAAACTCTCTAGATTTTCATCCAAGAAATCTTTCTCTGTTGTGAGCTCATAGGGAGAATTAATCATTAGATTTGCTAGCCTTTTTTATTCTTTCAAGGAATAGTCATTGAGGTTTTGTTATGCAAGAAGGCTTACCACTTCATCATCATCATCATCTGATTTTGTCATGAGAGCAAATACAAATTTAAAACACTATCATTATCCTCCGCAACCATCATAAATTCATCTCCAGGGTGCTCTGATTCATCATACTCATTGGATGAGTCCTCCTAAGTTGTAAGATCCTTCTTGACAACATAGTCTGATACATCTCTTATTTTAGATTTGTCTGGGATCTGATCCTTCCATTTTCCTTTGTCACCACCATCCTTGACATAGTATTTGTACTCCAACTTATGCATTGGAAAATCTTTAATGAAATATCCTAGTTTACCGCATTTGTGTCAGTAATCACTTCCATTAGAAGATTTATTGGTGTTCCCATTCTTGTGAAATCTTTCATTCTTCTTCATATCTCTTATAAATATTTGAGCTAGGTAAGACACATCCTCATCTTCTTTACTAGAATTCGACTTTGAAACCTTGAGAGCCAAGGTTTTCTCCTTCATGGGTTCCTTCTTCTCTTGAATTTTTTAGATCGCCAATCAATTCATCCATAGTTAGAGTGTTAAGAAATTATAGCTTTAATAATTGTATTGACTTTACTCGCCCAAGACTTTGGCAGAACTCCAACTATCTTCCTCGCTTATTTGCTTGGCCTGATCACCTCTCCTAGACAATGCAACTCACTGGTAATAGCAGTGAACCTGGTATGGATTTTTGGGATGGTCTCACTTTCCTTCATAGTAAAGGTTTCATACTGAGTAGTAACTATATCCACTTTAGACTCTTTGACCTGAATTGTTCCATCATGAGCCATTGTCAAACGTTCCAAATCTGTTTTTCTAATTCACAAGCAAAAGTTATGTTGTACTCCCCAGGTCCTATTCCACACCCAAGCAACTTCATAACTTTGAAGTTTTTCTCAATCTTCTTTCGATCAGCTTCTTTATACTCCTTACACATTTTGGAAACCAATATCATAGTCTTTACTTTAGTAAGTATCTTCATGGAAACATATGGTCCATCGCAGATAACATCTCACAACTCACTATCTCCCACCATTATAAAGTCATGCATGCGGGTCTTCCATCATCCACAATACAAACCATTGAAATGAGGGGTCTGGTGGTTGATTGACCTTCTTCTAAATTAGCTGGATCGACTATTAACGCAGGATCCTTTCTAGTTGTAACCTTATAGAGAGTACTCGCTCTGATACTAGTTGTTGGCTTATACGAGTTCACTGTGGGTCAGGAGATCAGGTTCCTTCATAGTAAATACAATAACTTAATGAAATAATACAGTTAGATGTAAGAAAGGTAAATAACACACAATGATTACTTGAAAATCTTATTGCTCAAGGGAGGAAAAACCACGACCTATCACGTAGGATTTCCCTAAAGCTTCACTAACTTTAAGCAACCATGGTTATAGACTTTAATAATCACAAAGATAAATTCTTAATCCTAACCACTTTGCAATAACTCTATTATAAAACTAATGAAGCAACTCTACTGCATCACCATCAACTAACTTTAGTTGACACTCCAAGATAACTCTACCCAAGAGAAACATCATACAATGATGAAGACAACACTTGACTAAAGCAAAGGATGATTTGACTAACTAACTCTAGTTAATGCGACTCAATCTAAAAGGCTTACACAAGTGAACAATCTACATTCCTTTATAACTGAGGAGTGGATTTACAAGTTAAGAATGAGAGACACAAGACTCAAAAAATAAAAAAGACGCGATAACACTTGATCAAATCTCTTTGTTGAAATGAGCAGTATTTTTTTGTAAGAATGGCTTTTGGTTTTTAGAGATGAAATTTTCTTGATTGCAAAAGCTAGATTTGCCCTTTGCATTTGTTCCTTTTATAAGAGAGAGCACAACCTAGGATGCATGCCATCGGTCGAGGTTGGACAAGCCCGTTGCCCCTCTACTGCAGCGCTACCAACCATTTTGTAGGAAAGTACAATCTACAACAGTATCGAATTTGACTTGAACCTTGAGTAGAAAATTACGAACCAGGTCCCTTACATCCTAATTTGTAAATCATCAAAACCCCAAATACATCAAGATACAAACAATGTGGCTCTTAATTGTTGTTGGGCCATAATCAAAGACTCCATTATGAATCCAATTCTCATTAAGTGATGTTTCCACGTATTAAATTTTTATTAGTTCACTTGCCAAACTCTAATTTCACCATATACAAGTATGTTGTTTTAATTGGAACTTCCCTATAAACACAATGCATCCCAAATTCCCAATTAATTAAGATTCAAAGTGGGAGCGGAAGAATGAATTAAAATAACTAGGCAAAGGAGGAGGGAAAAAGACCATAGTAGAGGCCAGTAAATAAGAGTAAAGAAACAAATAAAGTACGAAAAATTAATTTAAAAGCGACAAAAAAGGGTGTAGGATGTCGGTAGAGGTAGACGGAAATAATAAAAGCTGTGATGGCAATATGGAGGGGGCTATTAACAATCAATTACGCATATATCAATATTTGTCAAAACTCAAAAAGACAAACACAAATACACACACCAAGCAAAAAAAAAAAAAAAGGAAAAAAGGCACTTTAAAAGTGGTGATGGTACCGTAGACGTATTGGTTAACGGCGAGTGATTTGCCACATAAAAGATTTGGGATCAATTTTCCTCACCGTCGATTTTCTTATTTAAAACTCGTCTCATGAACCTCGCTTAATATAATTTACATTTGTATAATGTACAAGTTATTGCATACAGATTCAGTATGCATTTAAAAAATAACAACTGCGAATTTACGGAGGTTAAAAAAAGTGGTGTTACGAAAGACAATCAACGTGGGAGATGGAAGCCCGTCACATAGCTCTCGACGGCAGATGAGCCACGACTAATATTTAAGGCATATGAGTATGTGGCGTATTTTAACACCGCATAAGACTCCCCTATCTCTTTCAAACATCTTTCACATGTTGATGGAGTGTTATAAATTGCACCTTTCTCAATCCCTCTCACGCTGTCCATACTGATACTTTTTTGAGTACGTAGACAGTTTGGACGTCATTTGGTTTTCAAAAACAATTCTCCATTTATTTTAAAAATTAATTCAACTATGTTAACTTAATACGAAATTTAAGAATTTTTTTAATATATTTTGTGATCTTAAAAATATGTTATGTGAAGAATTAAAATTAAAGAATTGCTAAAAAAGAAAAGTACAATCTTTTAAAAATAGATTGATAAAAAGAAGTAGACCAAACACATGAAACGGAAGGAGTAGTAATTAAAATTGAAGTTAGGGCAAAACATTTTGAAATAAGTAAAGTGATACGTATCCTTAAAGTTATAAGTAAAGCAAACAAAATTCTTTTTTTTTTTTTTTCATTTTTGGTGACTATATTTAACCAACCAAATGTAAAAACAAATTATTTTATGTTTTGATAAATTTTTTATGGACAACATGGACATCAAAAAGTTCTCAGCTTGCCTCATAACTTTTAAATGACGTATTTCATTGGATTATGTCCAAACTAATTCGTCACTGAATATATAGTATCTCGTTTAACTTATTCAAATTTCTATGAGCAGGACGTATTTATATTTTCAAAGGTTAATTTTGACACTTATGATACTCTCTACCAGGAGATTCCCAATTTTCAAAACGCTAGCTAATTAAAACAAAACAAATTTCAATCATCTCACGATATCAGTGAAATGTCGTTGTACCAATTGTAAATTAAAGGAATGGAGCGATTTGTACAAATTACAACCCCTTTTGGCAAAGTGACATGCATGCAAAAGCTTATTAGTCAACCTTTGCTACGTTAAGTTCACACGAACTAAAATTATTCTCTCCTTTCGCTTTTATTTGATTATATTTTATTTCCATATACTTTTAAAAAAATAATAAATAAATAATTTTGTTATATCATCTCTATTAAATATAAATAATTTAAATTTTGGCATTTAATAACAAAAATAAAATAGACACAGAATAATAAATAGCTTTTAAAACTGCTTAAATAAAGTTGGAACAACTATATTTAACAGACTTTTGAACATGTAATTTCATTTTATAATTTTAAATCAATATTTAAATATGCAATTTGGGATCATGATTTGATATCCCAAATTCTCAAAAACTATGCTTTGTGATTTCAAGTCATGATCTTAACTTTTTTTTAAATACAAATTTTGATCTATAAGGTTATTATTACGGTTGACTATGGTGAATTTTTATAGACTTATGTATACTTAAAAAGTTTGTAATCTTAAATATTTATTTATAAAAGCAATATGGAGATATGCAATTTATCGATGCAGTTTTAGAGGATATATATTATGAGATTCTATTTACACTCTTTGTTTAAAAAAGAAAGATTCTATTTACTCTGTTTGTTTAAAAAAGAATGATCTACTTTCCTTTTTAGTTTGTTTAAAAAAGAATCACCTTTTTCCTTTTTGACAATTATTTAATTTCAACTTTCCAAATGATATGTTTAGGACCACAAGATTAAAAGATATTTTGGTACATTTGAGACAACTTTAATTTAAGGCCAAAAGATTCAAAAGTCTTCTTTATTTTCTTAAACTTTATGTCAAGTCAAAATATGTTATTCTTTTTTAAATGGAAGGAGTATGAATTATAATTTGCTCATTTAATAACATTATAAGTATAATAATTAAATAAAATTTAATACTAGTAATTTTCTCAATTTGTAAGGATTTGAAAATATAAAGTTAACAGATATAAATTATATTTTCAATCAAAATTTTAACTTCATATCAAACGATTACGTATCGAATGTCCAAACAAGCCCTTAGTATGCTGAACAAGTATAAAAGATAGTTAGGGCAGATAGAGGAGTACGTGAGAGAGTGGGGTCCATTCATTTCTATGGTCTCTCTATTTATTGGCACTGGGCTAATTATGCTGCCTCCACATTGCCACTTCAATAATAATATAATAAGAAGAAGAAGAAAGAGAGAGCTACTATTGGTGTTGGTACGCAAATATGGGAAGAGCGCCTTGTTGTGAGAAAGTGGGTCTAAAGAGAGGCAGATGGACTGCCGAAGAAGATCAAATTCTCACTAATTACATTCTTTCTAACGGTGAAGGCTCTTGGAGGTCATTGCCCAAAAATGCTGGTATCTATCTACCTTTTTCTTCTCATCCAACCAAGGTTTTTTTCACCACGAATCAATGTGAAAATTATATTCAATATAACTTTTTTTTTTCCATTGAAATATTGGAAAAGATTAGAAAATACATGACGAGAAATAAATTTTCATTGAAATACTGAAAACTTTCTTAATTTTACAATGTGAAAATTACTACTGTCAGTGATTCAATTAAATGTCTGTGATAGTAGCCACTGAACATATTTTGGTGGCATATTTCAGTAGAAAAATAGTGATTTTTTAGAAGTGATCATACTTATTATTTTATTCATTTAACATTAGTATTATATACTGTTTATATTTTGAAGGATTGCTGAGATGTGGAAAGAGTTGCAGACTTAGATGGATTAATTACTTGAGGTCTGATTTGAAGAGAGGTAACATAACCTCTCAAGAGGAAAACATAATCATTAAGTTGCATGCTACTTTGGGCAACAGGTAACTCATTCATTCCTTAATTTGCCTTTCCAAGCTAAACCACTAACTTTATAAAATTTATAAAATTGTTTCCTTTAAAGTTATTTTAATGTTAATTTTTTAATTGTCTTTTCTTATTAAATGATATTCAATGAGGATAATATTATTAAATAATTATCAAATAAACAAATTAGATTCTTTTGGAACGGGATAAAAAAATGAGGACACATAAAAACTCTCCAGTTTAATAGGATTATGAGTGCTTTTCATTTCATTTTTGCTCCACTTTATAGTACGGAGTATTGTTTTGCTTCAGAGAGAAACAAAAAGGGGCTTAAGAGTTCTAGAGACTTTAGAGGGCATTTTTGTACATCCATTTATGCTGATGAATACATTAAGTTGGTCCCCGGGTGTAAGTTCAATACTCCTCTGGTTTTCCACGTGACCAAGGACACATGCATGCTTTTGCAACCCTCTCAATTTAACTTTTCTATTATCAGTCCTTTAAAACAAATGAGGTGTTTGACTACTTTATCAGAAATTTTGAGAGAGAATAAGTGTTTTTAAGGAATTAGAGAAACTGTGTTTCAGAAAAGGGAAGTTTTCTTTCCCTAGAAACACATTTTTGAGAACAATGCACTTTGAATCACTTTAAAAAGTGTTCGGTCAAACACTAATTGTTGTTTGAAAGTATTTATTAAAATTTATTGGTCAAGTACAAACTGTTTTTCATCAAAAGTACATTCGTGAAAAAGCACATCAAAATTGTTGATTTTCGAAACAATTAATGTGAGTCGATGCGTCTAAAGTTACCGGTGACAATTTTAATATCTTACGTTTGATGTGTGCATATATCAGCCATGCATGAATAATTGCAAGAAAGAAAGATACATATAGTATTAGTGTAATAAAAGTAAGAAAAAGTGTCATTGGTTAGTTGAGGCATTAATTATGATGATTAATACGTATACCATCTTTCTAATATTTTCTAGTGTCAACTAAAAAAGTCAATTTGTTTAAAACTATATTTGCAGATGGTCTTTAATAGCCGGACATTTACCAGGTAGAACAGACAATGAGATAAAAAATTATTGGAACTCTCATCTAAGCAGAAAAGTTGAAAGCTTAAGAATACCAAGCGATGAAAAACTGCCTCAAGCTGTAGTTGATTTGGCTAAAAAGGGTGCATTGATGCCAATTAAACAAAGCAGAAAAACAAGTCGAATATCCAATATGAAGAAAAATAAAACGTCAAAGAATTCAAACTTGGCAGAGCCTAAGGAAGCTAAAGAAAATAGTACTAGTGGACCTTTGAGTGCATCAGCAGTTTCTATGCCCTCAACACCAAGCATGGAAAAAGAGGCATTGTCTAGTATTATTAGCTCATGGCTAGATGGTAAGAACATGCCAGCTATTGATAGTGCCATGGATTCAATGCAAGAAGATGTAGCAGATGTAGCGGCGCCAAATCCTAGGGTGGGGTCTAGAGAGTCCCACAGCAGCCTTAGTTCAGGTAAATTATTCATATTTTTAAGTTATTATGTACGCTTATGTATGTACGGATCTAGTTTTTTTAATAATCGTTATGACATGGAAAGAACTTAACCTGTTGGACATAGAATATTTTTCATTACTACTTAATGTCACTTTCTATATTCTAACACTAAGGGGTCGTTTGGTATTAAGTACTATATTGAAAAAAAAAATAATGCATCAATTAGTCTTGTGTATTAGTAATGCCTTGTTGTTTGATATATCTTTTAGCTTATGTATAACTAATACAAACATTAATTATACATTCTATTGTGTATTACGATATGTATTATTAATACCTCAAAATCTATAGTATTAGTAAACCAATGAATTGTAATGCAAGCATTAACATGATTAATGACATAATTATCCTTTAAAATCTTTTCCACATCTTTTCCACCATATTTGTGGAAGGTATTTTTGTAAGTAAATACTTCTTTTAAAAAAAATATTCAATACATGTTATTTTTAATACGTCAATCGAAACATTACATGAGAAAAGTCTCAGAATAACTAATGCAAACATAACTAATATTTGCATTACTAATACAAGTATATTAATACATCATATTTTTTGCACTATTCTTATACACTCTACCAAACGACCCCTAACTCCTTAGATCCAGCATCCCAATAAGGGTGAATTTACTGTATAAACAATGATTCACGTGAATCCATGTTCTTTCCATAAAATAAATATCGAGTTAATAACTCAAATGGTCACTGAACTTATGATTTTTTTCTCAGAAAGTCACTCAATTTTATTTTTTACTTCAAAAGTCACTCAACTTAGGGTTATTCTCTCAGAAAATCGCTCAACTTTGATTTTCACTTCAAAAGCCATACTTAAGTATGAATATTTTACTTATAAAGTTACTCAACCTATTTAATTATTTGTTTTAATTAAAATTTGCTAACTTAAAATTTTATTTAAAACCAAAATTCTAAAAAAACTAAAAAAATATTTGAACCATATTATTACATATTCTCAAGTTTACTTTATATTTAACCCTCTGAAATTTTAAAATATCCTAAATAATTTATATCAATTCACTTATAATGTTAATATTAATTTTTAAGATTTTTCAAATCATATTCATTTAGTTGATTAGATTTAATTAAATTTCAACGTGATACTTATTTACGAAATTGATTTTTCAATCATAATGCAATTTTTTATATTACCACTTGTTTAATATACATATGCATCATAAATACAATGAATTATGTTCCTAATAAGTTGATAAAAGGGATCGTTATAGATTTTAAACTATAATGATATGATATAAAACATTACCAAATGTTATTAAACATTTGTAACATTATAATATATACATTGCAACGAGGTAAAATTAGCCGCAAAAATTGTACAATCAAATGAGTGTGATTTTAGGATATTAATTGATGGTTTGTATGACTATACACTTTATAGTATAGAGTAATCGTTAGACAAGAAAATAGTAGTAAAATCAAAATTCTAAGAAATAAAAAAGATATTCAATTAAACCATTTAAATGAATTTTGGATATGGCCAGATCACTAAATTGATTGTTTAAATGAAATTTTATTTATTTCTTAAAATTTTTGTTTTAAATAAAAATTACATGTTAGCAAATTTTAGTGAAAAAAATTAATTAAATAGTTTGAGTGACTTTCTCAGAAAAGAATTCATAGTTGAGTGATTTTCTGGAAAAAGAATTAAAGTTGAGTGACTTTCTAAAAAAAAAAAACTTATAGTTAAATGACTTTTTGAGAGAAAAATTATAACCATTTGGATTATTAACTCTGTAAATATCTTTTGTACGTTTTCTTGTTGTAGAATAGACATAATACTATTAGCTGACACTAATAAGGCTTCGAAAAGGCTGAATAGAATGTTGCACTTGATTGAATATATGTTGAATTATTTGTCCAGAGAAATAGGGATTCAATTACACTCGGAACTTTTCTTTTAAGTGGTGCATCATGCTTTAGAAATTTTAAATTTGTCTTGCATTTTCCATGATGTATTTAGGAACATAATATTTAGTTTAAGCCCATACTCTATTACTTTTGTAAAACCTTTGTGTCTAGTTAAATTAAAATACATAAAGAGAAACAAAGTAATTAAATAGTGGTTGTATATCTTTAACGATTGATATGTCTGTATGAGGCATGGGCCGCCTAATTTTATTATGGGTCAACTACGCAAAATACATTTTGTTGTATAGTAATTAGGCAGAAAATTTAGACCGAGAACCTCTTGTATGTACAATTTTTTCTTTTAATTTAATTATATATTTCTTTTATTATCAGAAGATTGTGATATGGAATGGCTTGAGGAGATTATGCCAGACGTGGTCATTAATGATCAAGATATGGACCCAAATTTCATTTTGAGTAGTTTAGAGAACGGGCAAGGAGAAACCCCTTTGAACGAAACAGGAAATAATTACTGCAGGACCACGCACAGAATTGATGAACGTAATAAAACTGTATCAAGTCATGAGGCAGTGTCATCAACAAATGAGAAAAGCAGATTATTAATGGAGGCTGCAGATGATGGTAGACTTGAATGGGATTGGCAAGATTATCATGAATTAGTATGGCCAGCCATGTCATGGGAATTAGAAACAGAGCAAGAGAACGTAGGGTTATCATCAATTCCTAGTTGGCCTCTATGGGATACTGGCACAGATTTACTTCAAAATTGTATGAATCATGAAGCACCGGTGGAAATTGATTCAATGCACATTATGAGTGAAAATGACCAAAACCCTAGTGCCCTTGCTGCTTGGCTTTTGTCTTGAATGCTAGTAGTTCGTAAGTAGAGAGGACTAGCTAGACGTCCGTATTTTGATAAGAGCACTGTGCCATGAATATCACTCTCTTTTGGTTTTAAGAATGTGAATTTGGAATGACTAGTTTATGTACATATTTTAAGAATCATGTCATTGCTTAGAAATACTGTCAAGTCGATTAAGTTATGTGAATTGATATGGTAATAATGCTATTACTATTACGCCTTTCCTTTTATTTTAAGTGTATCTTAGTTTGACTACTTGCTAGGAACCAAATTTTAAAATATATGAACTTTTGAATCTTAAGAGTGTGAATTAAATTTCTTATTTTAGGTTGGTTTATATGTTTTGAAAATAGAATAGGTATGAAGGAAAACATTTTTCCGAAAATGCTTTTCAATTTTCTTATTTTAAGTTAGTTTATATGTTTTGAAAATATTTTCCAAATAGGCTTATTTAAGTTCAAGAAAAATGTCTTCCATTCATTTACTATGAAAAATATTTTTCAAAATTCTCTTTCAACTTCATCCTCGTCTTTGCACCCCTATTTGGCTTCCGACCCTAACTCGAGTCCATGTCAAGTCTCAGGTTCTTCGTCTAGGTAGAGAGTTGGGATCGGGAGTTTAGGGTCCTGAGTTGGGGTAGGAGTCGGAAGTTGGGGGTTCAAAGTCAGGTTTTGTGTGGGGTCTGCGTCGGCATTGAGAGTCGGTTCCCATTTCGAGGTTGCATTCAGGTCTAGGGTAACAGGTGAGACACAGGTCCCAGATCGAAGTTGAATCTCGGGTCAAGGTTGTACTTGGATCTTGAGTTGTCTTAGGAGTAGTTGGGGTTTGGAATTAGGTCTCCAGGTTAGGGTTATGAGTTGGGGACTCGGGTCAGGGATGGAAGATGGGTCTCGACTCGGAGTATAGAGTCTAGTCCCATGTCTGGTCGAGAATTGAAGTCTCGCTTTAGTCAAATCCGATGTTCGGATCGAGAGTAGGGTTCATGTTTTTTAGAACTTACAGGTATAAGCCATAGAGATGAAAAGGAAAATCTATTTTGAAAAATTATGATCAAACGTATTTTAAAACTTTAGTTCAAACATCACCCAAATCTAATTTGTTAAAAAATATTTGAAATTTATGGCCAAAGGCCAGTTAAGTTTGTTGCTTTAGGTAGACCAACTCCCTGCAATTCACTTATAACAACCTCGTTTAATTAGGATTGGCTAAAAAAAAAATACCTCTTTATGTTGATTGTTGAACTTTCTTTTGTAGTTGGCGTAAAAGAAAGGTCCCATGCCATTGAACAGACACCTCGAAGTAAGACTGTGATATTTGGCATGTACGAGCTATGGTAACAGTGTAACGCGCATAGAATATACTAGTTTAATCGTAAATACTTCGCAAGTGTAACGTTTGATTCTTTAAAATTAAATAATTTTATCTATTGTGGAGATTTTAATAAAGTGTAAAAGTTTAAATCACTTTTTCAAATATTTTTCACACTTTAATATGATAATGTAAACATAAACATATACACATGTATATTTTACCACTAGAAGTTTCAAGTGGTTGATGGATTATCACTTTTGCGTTTGTCATATAGTAAGTTTTTTCCTTGTTGCCACAGACTAAGAGAGACACATCAATTTAAATCATATTTATGTTACGATTTTTTTTTTATATATATTTACAATCTTTTCTTATTTTAAAGTCAAATCTTTACAGAATCATTGATTACATTCTTATTACGTACTTAAACTTTTAAAAATTTGGTACTTCTTTATTTTTTCTTATTCTAACGATTTTATATTTATTTCTAAACTTTTCAAATCTATTTAAAATCAAATTTAGTTGATTTAGAATTCTTAAACTAATGATATTAATTATTAATTTTGATGATTTCTAATAAGGAAATATTTTACCATAAATATATTTAATTAATTTTCAACTCTTAAATTAGGAAAAATAGTGAAATCCTGACGACTTTTAATAAGAAAAGGTTTTACCATAAATATATTTAATTAATTTTCATCTCTTAAATATTAGAAAAAAATAGTAAAAATACGATTTGGACTAAAGCAAAGACTTTTAATGAAGGACAAAAAGTTCAAACAATATTTCTAAAGTCCTTCATACTTTTAATGTATTATTATAGATATAGATATAGATACTCTTGGCTCAAGTCATTGGCCCCAAAAAATTATGAAAAAATTACCTAAAACAACAGCTTAAGTTTTTAATATTACTTAAAATTCCATCCCACTAAACTAATTACAAAAATCTCTTCTAAATCACTTTATACACTATTTTTCTGATACATTACTATCCACTTCAATACACAACACACAACTCCTAAAATTTTGCCTTAAATCACGATTTCATTGACGTAGATTACTCCAAATCCTATGTTTAATGCAAAACCGTTTTTCATTTGGAGTAATGGTCTTTCATTGACGTAAATTACTCCAAAAATTTCGTGTTTGATTTTTAAGTTTATTAGTTTTAAAATTGAAGCGAATTATTTTTCAATTTAATGTTCTTTCACCATTTTAACAAAATTAATGGAGTCGAGCATTGGTCTTATTCAGTTGTTGCAACTCCTACTGAAGTTAATGTTGAGTTTGTAACGGATAACTTTGATTTTAAAGACAGTGATTTTAGTGAAAATAGATCTAAGCATCGAAACGATCTGACAATGATGAAGAAGCTACGGGATGCTGCTGAAAGTAACGAGAAAAAGTCTGTTATTGCCATTTCAAAGAGAAAAAAAAATAGAAAGGAAGTTACGAAAAGAGACCCACTATCAAAGATATGATTTTTTATGTATTTGATAGATAAATTTCGCCCATATACATTATAATTATGTATCATAATACAAAATGTAACAAATGATAATGTAAACAATGCATCCGATACATAGTTGTAATGTTACAGAGACATTGCATGCTTTATGATACATAGTAAAAGTTGTATGCATTTTTTTTCACCTGATACATTAAATATACTGAGTTTGATTCATAGATCAAATTTTACTGAGATATTGCATGTTTTCTAATACATACTGAAATTTGTATGTTATTTGAGTTTTTTTACACCTGATACATTCAATATACTGAATCTGATATATAGATATAACTTAGTGAGATATTTCATTATTTCTGATACGTAGTAAAAGTTGTGTGTGTTTTGAGTACTTTTACACCTGATACATCCAAAGTAATCATGTTATTTATATTAAGAAATATATTATAAAAATAAATATATCTTTATTATTCTATACGTTATATTATATTCAATATTTCTGAACGCACGGGATGAAATATGTTATCAAATCTGTTCCACCTCATCCTCTGAGGTTTGGTAGTTCGTGCAATCATAAATTGCTATCGTTTTTAAGAACTTTGTGGGTAAAAGTAAAATTGTTTAAGCAGACATGCTTTGGTGTATTTCTTGATATGCCCAAATCAAATTTTTAAGGACAAATAAAAAAATACTTGTTGATGCTTGAGCTTGTACAAGATAATCCAAATGATTACATGTTTATATAAAGAAAATATACTATAAAATTAAATTCTATAATACATTAAAATGTACCAGGTCTTAAATGAAACATACTACAATATTGTTTAAATAATATTCAACGCTAGACCAACTAAAAACAAAGCAACAAATTAATCAGAATACGTAAAACATGCTATATATCTTGAAATATAAATATCAATTCTCTTTCGAAAAGAAGTTACAGATACATTTTTTGTGACCCTCACGATCATATCTTTCACAATAGTTTATTTATCAGCAAGCAAGATGCTTCATAATCTAACTACATTTTTCATTAAGATATTTCAGCAAGTAGTTGTATAAATGCATATTTGTCATCATATGTTACTGGACAACTATATGTATCATAAAATAAGTTAAAATATCAGTATATTCAACATAATTTTTTTTAACATGTTTGTTTTAAAATACTATTCATTATTAAAAAACGTAATTACTAATGAACCATAATAACCAACAACACTATTCTACTTATCCTCCCCTATGATATTAGTTTTTGTGTAGACTAAAATGTCATAACCAGTAATGTATCATATTCCTACAGGAAAGAACATCAACCAACAAACAACCCTAGCTAAATGTATCAGAAAAAATACAATATCAGAAAATGATACATAAATAAAATATCAATATGTATGTTTTAAAAATATGATACAATATTAAAAAATATGTTGAGAAATGTATCATATAAACCAACAATACTATTCTACTAATTGTCTCTTACGAAACATATGAAACTAATGTATCATATGAAACATATTAAAAAACATATGAAATTCAGTTTTTATATGCAATTGAACTGTTATAAGCAGTAATGTATCATATTACAACACCAATATACCATCATTCAAGCTACAGTACAAATTCGAAGACATTATTCTCGAATTCAACATAAACCTTTATTTCATTGTCGTTCCGAATCATCATTGGCGATGAATTTTCTTTGACAACGTATTTGGCGTCGATTTTTTTCTTGATTAATCAATACCAAATTTGATTGCAATTGTCAAAATCAACTCAAAACCGAAATATTTTATCCGACAACAATTTCATTACTTTTAGATTTTTCATATTGGAGTTGATACATTCAAACACTGTAAAATCTCAACAGAATGGAGATGTTCATAACATATTCAAAATAAAGAAATAAAAAAAAAAAGAAAACAGATATGAGAGAATTTATTTTCTGGAATTTTCATCGAAGGGGATTGTCTTTTGAAATCATTCTCAAAAAAGAAATGCTTTCTCCAACAACAATTTCACTACGTTTGTATTGTTCATATTGAAGTTTATTCATTCAAACACTAAAATCTCAACAGAATGGAGATGTTCATAACGCATTCAAAATAAAGAAATCAAAAGAAGAAAACAGAGATGAGAGAATTTGGAAGAATTTTCATCGAAGATTATTGTTTTTGATAATTCAAAAGTTAATTATGAAGCTGACACTAATTTTTAGGATTCAAGAGACATATTCCAATCAAAATTGTGTTAATTGCGTTGTTATCTCCCTTTTTATCGTTATTTTCCTTTTTATAGTCAATTAGTTGGGAAGTTATGTATCATAGCTTTCATTTATGTATCTGGAAGGAATTTAAAAACGACACTTTCTATTTTTATGGGATTTCATTAAATAAGATAATGCTTAATTACCGCTTATTGCATATTTGACCGCATTAAATATGTTAATTATTTATCATATCATAATGTATCATATAATCGAGTAATGTATCATATATGAGATTTTTAGTAATTTATAAAAAAATTGGGAGAGATGATAATTATGTAGGAAACACTTGGGGTTTATATTGTTTACACAAAAATTATTCTAAAAAATTTACTTAAACACCCCAACTAGGACTAGTACCGATTGAGGTGTCAATAAATTCTTTTGACAACTGATTATTGATTACTTAAGCCAATATTGTTTCATAAGTTTGATTTGAAACATAAATGTTCATAAAATGTCATGATAGAATCACACTTGATTATTTTTATGGTGGAACCCATATAGTTGACATGATAAAAGTGCAGCCACTGCACTTGGCTAGTACACATGCAAGCAAGCAACCATTTCCATCCCCCCCCCCCCCCCCCCCCCCCCACTTTATTTTTTACTTTGTAACATTTCATTTTTCGAGAATTAAAATGCAAGAACTCTGAATAAAATTTTAAGATTTATATTTTTCATCATATTAATATGAACAAGATTATAATTTATAATATTTTTATATAATTTCTAAAATATTAAATTATTCTAATTTAATTCAGATCTAAAAATTAGTCAAATTGACCTGCCTTACCCAGTTTATTCTATCCGTTTCCAAAATTGAATCTTTTTTTTTTATTGTTGGAATTTCAGAGTAGAATTAGAATCACACGTATTCAGTATGTTTAGCATGAGAAAGACAACTTTAGTATAATCACTCCTTGTATCAAAGTTTTATTTGCTTGGCTATGACATCAGAATTAATAGACGAAATGGTTTAGTGGACTCTTGTACTTGTCCTTATTTATAAAGTAGATATTTCTATTTATTATTTTGTCATCTGAACTCTTTAACCTATTAAAAATTAATTTTGTAAACACTTTTTTTGATCTATTAATCTGAACGTATTGCACAAACGCCGAGTTATTAAAATTTAAATATTAATTGACAAGTAGAAAATTATGTGTACAAGGAATAAAAACTCAGAGGCGCCCTTTCTTTTTTTCATTTCACAATCTCAATAGACCCTTCTACTTGTCGGCGCATCTTCTTTTCCATTCTAATTTTCACTCTAAGTTAACTGATTTTGATCGATTGTTATTGACGATTGTTGCAATTGGTGTAAGTTTTCTAATTTTTGTGTTAGTTCTAGGATTTTCGAGTTTGTTTCATATTTTATTTGAGTTAATGGAGTCGATTTTAAGATTTTAGGGTTTTACTCGATTCATAAGATTTTTGTTCAAATTTTTTGAGGGTTTTGCTCTATTTTTATCTAATGATATTGTAGGAAGTATATGTAGTAATGGTATGCCTTCAATGACATATTTTGCGATTTTGATTAAATTTTAGGATTTTTTTTCATAAAATCACAATTGAGACTGATAATTTTGGGGCTTTTGCTTTTTTTTTTTCGTGTCTAATGATGGTGTTAGACGTATATGTAGCAGTTTTATGTCTTCAATGGCATATTTTGTGAATTCGATTAGATTCTAGGGTTTTTTTTATAAAATCACTATTACTAGTGAAAGTTTTTGGGCTTTTACTTTTTTTCATATTTAATGCTCTTGTTAGACGTATATATAGTAGTTTTGTGTCTTCAATGACATATTTTGTGATTTCGATTAGATTCTAGAATTTTTTTGGTAAAATTAGAATTGATTTTTTAATTTATTTTTTCTTTAAAAATCACGACTTTCTATATATATGTATAAGTTGACTAATTATATATGTTTTCTTGCCATTGTACAAACATTGTAACTAAATGGATATAATAGTAACACTTCAATTCAACTATGAGGGTTGTTTTTTGTCAGACCCTGATCTAAGGTAATCTAATAAAATTTGTGGTTCTGAAAAAATTAGAGTAGATGTAGATGAACTTCATATAATGTTGTTTCATAAGTTAGCACTAGCATTAGGTGTTAAAAAAGTTGAAACTTTGGATGTAGAGTTAACAAAAAGGGTGGTTATTACATTTTAAATATTGACGGTGATATTTTAAGCTTTATCAATAGTTTAAAAGCGAGAGATCTTATTGATGTATATGTCGTTCACCAAATTAGTGAACCTCTAGCTGTTGATGATGTAAATGAAGTTAAAATTGCCAAAAAAATTATCCTCAAAAATAGGAGAATTTAGTGTCCCTAAGGTTGATGTGGCAGTCACTCCATCATTATTGCTACTTTGTAATGGTAGTGTGTCAATCCATGTGACTCTACCATTATTGAACCTTTAGTAGTTGATGATGTAAATGAAGTTGAAATTGCAAAAAAAAATTAGCCTAGAAAATAGGAGAATTTAGTGTGTCTAGGGTTGATATGGCAATCACTCCATTATTATTACTACTTTGTAATGGTGATGTGTCAACCCACGTCACTCCACCATTATTGCTACTTTGTAATGGTGATGCGTCAGCCCCTTCACCTTTAATTGAAATTGATAATACTGATATGTCTTCATCTCAACCATTAGATGAAAATGACAATAAGGATATAAATGAAAATTAGTCTCATAGGGCAGACAAAGGAATAGAGAATGTTTCCTTAGAAGACTTACATGAGGATCAAATTAATACGTCTCCACATACCATCTTCAAACTTCTAATTTTGAAGTAGATTTTGATAAAAATAACATGACGGTGATTCACTTTATTATGTTGATGAAAACATGGATGATTTGAGTGATTTATAAGAAGAGTTGCTTCAACCTAGGCAGTCTAATATTGAAAAATAAGTTTAGAAAGGCTAATAGGGTGAATTTAGATGAGATACCCACTGGAGCTATAGGTATAGATACTGATTTTGAGAAAATTTATAACAACAATGAAGCTAGATATGAAGGTAAACTAGGTGGGGATGACCCTTATTTTGATAGCTCCGATCCTGCTAGTGACATTAGTGAAGAGGAAGAAAATCCTATTTATGATAATGAAGTGGTAGATCCACCATCTAAAACTTCATCTACCAAGATCTACTTTGATAAAAGTACAAAGAGGTATTTTTTTTTAATTGTATATGATTTTTTTGAATTGTAATTGAGTTTAGAGAGTGTAACACCTCGAAAAGTTTTGAATCCAAGTTTAATATTTTAAGTGAACATGAGGTGTACATATTTTACGAAGAACTATAGTGCATTCATGTACACATAACTATTGCGTATATAAGTTAAATGATTACTGCTAATAGAAAAAATAAATTGAAAAGTCTTGAACCTTAGAATTACTATTTTTAAGTGGGTCCCACTTTAGTCCCAAAAATATGTTAAGTGATAAGAAAATATAATGGATAGAATTTTGATTTGGAAAAGGTCAGCAATAATAGTAGCAACACTTGACAAAAAACGGATAGAAAAGGATAAAGGGGAGGAACTTGTTAAAAATTTTATTTGAATAAGAAAGAAAAAGGAAAAAAAAAAGTAAAGAACATATATATATTTACTTTTAGAGTTCACTAGGAACTCTTGGAAAACATTAAAAAAGAAAGAGGAAAATGTATGGGGCCCTATTTCATCTCCTTCTTCTTCCAACAAACACAAAAAAAAAAAGAAAAAGAATTGGTTGAATTCTTGCTTGTGCTTCCAAGCGAGAAGCAGCAGTACTATTAGTGCTTCCATTGTTTTGTCCCCTTTTTTTCATTCAACATCAAGAAATCAATTTCACATCTAGTGTTGGGATTGAATTTCAAGAGGTAAATTCTCTATCCCTTTCTTGAATTTAATTATGAATAAGTATTTAGGTATGGTTAATTTGAATCTTGGTACTAGCTCTTAAAGTGGATTTGCTTAATTGAGATTCTTGAGAAAAAAAGAAAATGTGAAATTTTGATATGAGAAGAGTTTTTAGGGATTCCTATCAATTGGGTGGTTTTACCCCTGATTTGAATAAGTTGAAAAAGTTAGAATTCATTCTGAATTCTTGTTAAGAAACTCAATTGGTTTTGAGTATAATCGAAGATTATTGGAATAAAATTGTTAAATGCACCTATGAATCATTAATGAACATATATGTTATCCTTGTAGTTAGTAGATTGGCTATCGAATATCTTAAACTGGTGATTGGAAGGGATAAAGGTTCGGAATACTATTGTAGCTAGTAAGGCATTAAGGTATGTAAAGCTAAACCCTTCCTCGCCATTTAGGCACCACCCTACGTCATGTACCCCTTCCTATTAATGTTAATATAATTCTCCTGAAATACAAAAGTAGAATCTTTATATTGCCTTACATATCATTCCCTCACTCTACCATCAAGATTATAAGTATCTGTCCTTCCCTCTTTGAGTTATGTTTTCATGATACTTCTATATTATCATAAGTTTCTATACTTGAAGCCCTTACACGTTAGGAGAAAATGGTAATAGCATAGTTTAACTTGTATATGGTAGCTAAACGATCATTATCATAACTCGTATGTCATAGGCCATCAAGGCATTATTTGATAAATATTAACGACGGAAGGGTACATAGGTTTGGCTTGGCTTATCGCTCGACGTGATTTTATGCACAGGATCGAGAACAGACCACTATAGCGAGCCCAACCATTAGGCGTAACCGCCTTTGTGGTATCATTTGTATTTGAATTTAGTTGGTACATCATGTATTGGTTTTCCCTGACTCGAGCCAACATATGACATATATGGCCTGCGGGCAGACCCTCATAGTGAGACCCTGGGTGGAGCATACCTAGATATAAACTACGATTACATTTACACATCTGGGATTATAGCAATGAGTATGTGAGCAATTTATGTTGTATACTTGCTTCAGATTGCCTTCGAAAGGCCATCTTGTGGTCATTTGTATGACTTATAGAATATGTGCATCACCTAGGTAAAGTATAGGCCCTATATTATAATGAACGCTTTTCTAAATATTATATATGATACTAACAAGGTCGGTGCATAAGTTATCAATTTCTATCGTATATGTGTTATTTGTTGGCTCATACGTTTTTCACTTTACCATTTGACTCATATGAGCTTCTGTACTTGTCCAACTATTATTCTGTCTGCTTTCATACCAGTATATGTTGTTTATGTACTGACGTATCGGGCATACCATATTTTATTAATGTAGGCTTAGATCTTCAGGATAACAGACGTCCACATTAGTCCCTATTGCCATTTTCAGCTGATATTTTGGTGAGCTCCAACTCTCTCTGGAGCCAGTCTATACCTAGTATTTTTGATTATATGTACAGGTCTCTGGTTTGGTATGACGAACCTTATGCCAACTAGTCACTCGTAGTATAGTGTGTTAAACTGTCTAGAGGATTTATGGACATCATGTAGTATTGTATTGTATAATTTTGTTAATGTAACTCCCTTGTGTATATATGAAACTCTTATTAAATATCCTGCCCATTATTATCTCATAACCTCGTGTATCCCATAAAGTGCTTGTAGAGTAAGTGTATACGGTTCTTGTTCGTCATTATCATTTTGGGGCATGACAAAATTGGTATCAGAGCCTAGGTTCAGGTGTCCTAGGAAGTCTATGAAGCCGTGTCTAGTAGGGCCTTATTTATCTATGTGTTGCGCGCTACATTTATAATTAAGGGACTACATGGACATTAGGAGTTTGACCTTCATTAATAACCCAGATCGTGCAATAGAGTTAAGTTATAGGAAGTTACTTCTGACTCCCATTCTACTTATTTATGATACAGACCATGTTTGCTACAAATAAGGATAAAGCAGCTCAATAGGCCACTATTGGCATTACTCAGGAGGCAACCACTATTGGGCAATCTCCCATATTAGTGGATCTAAATAGGACTCAAGTTTCAAGTTCTCAAATGCAAGGAACAAAAGGACATACAGGGGCTTCTGCACATCCAGTGGTACCAACAGTAATTTCTATCCCACCACCAGGTACCTCAGACCCAGATCTTAAGGGAGCAATACAGTTGCTTACATATTTGGTCGCTGCTCAGGCCCAAAGACAGAGTGTGGATGTACCTGTTGCTACTCAGAGAGGGATAGTCTAATATAAGATCAAAGATTTCCTCTATATGAATCCACCAGAATTCACAGGTTCTAAGCTTGCAGAGAAACCTCAACAATTCATTGATGAGGCTTATAGAATTTGTAAGGTGATGCGGGTCTTGACTACAGATACAGTTGAATTAGCTGCCCATCGACTGAAAGATATTGTTGTTGATTGGTATGAGATGTGGGTTGACTCGAGAGGTCAAGAAGCTCCTACAACAGTTCTGATAGAATTTGTAGAAGCCTTCATGGATTATTTCATGCCATTAGAGATTAAAGAGACAAAGGTGGATGAATTTCTATCTGTAAAGCAGGATAATCTTAGTGTCAAAGAGTATTGTTTGTGGTTTACACAATTGTCCAAATATGCTCTAGAGGTGGTTAACACACAAGAAATATGGATTCATCACTTTGTGAATATCCTTGTGGGTCTCTTGAAGGGCCTTCTTTCTGTTGCTACTGCTATGAATAAAGATTTGGATATAGCAAGGATCATGGTACGTGCTCAGCAGATAGAGGAAGATCAGCATAATCGTGAATTAGATAGTGAAAGGAAGCAAAGTAAGAGAGCTAGGATGACCAGCCATAGAAGGAAAATAATGGAGCTTCCACTAGTAGAGGTCCACCTAGGTAGAACCAGTCAGCTGTGCGCTCCACATCTAATGCTCCAACTCAGTTCTTGAGGCACAGGTATGAGTAGAGCCAGAATTCTAGAGCACCAGACTTACGACCTTAGAGGGGCGCTAGTCGAGGGTTACCATCTTGCCCTACGTGTAGAAAGTGTGGCCGACCACATAAAACGGAGTATCGACGAGGTTTAAATATGTGTTACTAGTATGGTACAGAGGGTCATATAGTACGTGATTATCCATAACTGAGAGTCAAAGGTAGAGATGATCAATCACAACCTATAAGGTTCACATTATGAACCGATACGAAATGATATATCATTAATATCTTTATACAATATTGAGGTAATATTGTAAGAGATTATGAAGATCTGAATTCTACGTTTATTTAAGCATACTGACGTAGAAATATTTATCAAGTGACATGAAATGATGCATCTTGCTAAGCATAAAACTTATTTGATTTGCAGTTCAGACACTTGAAGATGTCACATATGAAATGTTGAATATTATCACTTGACAAAATTTATATGAAAACTTCTTTAAGGATTCAAAATATAAAAGTTTCTGGGAAACTTATTGATAATCCTTATATTGTATAAGCTTATAGCTTGAAAATTATTGAAACTCTTGGAGAGTTTTCAAAGCAATAGGTTTTTTGCTGAAATGAAAAATATACCGAATTAGCTTGGTTACGAAATATCATATCATAGTGCAAGTGGTGCACTCATGTATCTTGCTAATACTACAAGGCCCGATATAGCCTTTTCATTCAATTTGTTAGCAAGGTATATTTTTGTTCCTACAAGGAGACACTTGAATGGGATAAAACACATGTGCTTATTTATTCTAAAGATTGCAGTCCCGATTTTCTTGGTCATGCTGATTTTAGGTATTTATTTAACCCGAATAAATATCGGTCTCAAATAGGCTATGTGTTCATATGTGGTGGTACTACCATATTTTGAAGATATACAAAATAGTCTATCGTAGCCATTTCATTGAATCATGCTGAGATTATAGCTCTTCATGGAGCAAGCCGAGAGTGTTTGTGGTTAAGGTCCATGATACATCTTATTCGAGAAAAATGTGTCTTGAAATGTGACAAAGTATCTATAATTTTATATGAAGATAATGCAACATGCATAGCACAACTAAAAGGTGGATTCATAAAAGGAGGTAGAACGAAGCACATTTCGCCAAAGCTCTTCTATACACGTGAGCTCCAAAAGAATAGTGATATTAATGTACAACAGATTCGTTCAAGTGACAATGTGGCTGATTTATTCACCAAGTCTCTTCCAACTGCAACTTTCAAGAAGATGGTGCACAAGATCAGAATGCAAAGATTCAAGGATGTTCTTATTAGGGGGAGTTAATACTCATTGTACTCTTTCTCTCTTACGAGGTTTTTTTCCACTGGGTTTTCCTTATAAGGTTTTTAATAAGGCAGATTATATGCGTGTTGTTAGAAATTCAAGGGGGAGTGTTATGATATTAATGTATATCGTTTTAGTGAATTTCTATCAAGATCTATCAAGATCTACTTTGATATCTATTAGGATTTGAAGCATCTGTCTTTTACTCAGACTAGGAGTAAATTTACCGTATAAATAGAAGGGCTTCCTTCATTATAAATTATCCCTCAAGAGAAATAACAATTACTCCTTCTATTCTCTCTACTCTTCTTCTTTATACTTTATTGTTTTATAACACAACTAACATTAATGACCATTGAATAACACAAAATTTAAAAAGTCATAACATACGGGTGAAGGACAAACAGAAACTCGAATCTTTCCTTTCCAGGCTCTAATCCACTAAGGGGCCATTTGGTAGAGTGTGTAAAATAGTACTGAATAAGATTTATTGGTAATAATGGGATTAATAGTGTTGAGATTAGTAATGTTGGGATTATTTATTATTTAGTGTTTGGTTTGATGTATTGAAAACAATATGTTGTTATATTTTTAAAATAATATTATTTGTTTACAAAAATGCCCTCGACATTCTATAGCTTTGTGTATTTTCTTTGCAAATCTTTATTATTCTTTTTTAAAAATAAAAAAAGTCAACAATAGAACTAATAACTTACTTTGTAATTTCACGATTTAATTATTCACTTATAGAAATTATTTTTTTGGTTATCTTTTCTTTATTTGCTCATCATTTATTTGTTGTGCCTAGTTTGTGGTGTTCTTAAGTTGGAGGGCGGTACATATAGCTTTTGAATGAGACAATAGAATCCTTATTAACATAAAATAGTATTCCATAGAGAGTTAAAGCTAAGCAGAAAATAATTTTTATTCGTGATATATCCTATTTACGAAAGGGTAAAGTCATCAAATACACCTTGAACTTGACCCAAAAATTCGATGACACACTCAAACTATTATGATGATCTATCTATTAACACCTATACTATTTTGGACTGAATTTATTTCCACCTTAGTGCTGGTATAACCAACATATGTGAGAGTGCAGGCCATTTGCACCACATTGTAGCAATATCATTGCCACATCAGATGCAATATAAGATGTTATGCCATATTTCAAGGCTTTTTCTCTCAATATCACTTAATTGGTACTTCTTCATTCTACACCACAAATCCACCATAAAACCAATATTATTGTCAACATACCATCACTAAATTCACATATTTCACCACCAAAAACAAAAATAGTCACCATAAATTTTAGTCCCCACAAGAAAATTACCATTGAAATTACACCAAAACTATTAACGTCACCACAAAAACTGCAAAGAAACACCACAAAATTCAACACCCATAATCAAATCTATTATTGAAATTGCCATCATCGTCATCAAAAGACACTTTATTTTCTTCTTCTTCACCACTCAACAGTTACAACACCATTATCACTAAATTGTCATTAGTGTTTACTTGTTCTTAGTACCTCATTTTTTCTTTTATTTCAGATTTACATCTTTTTATCAAAATTTCACATATTCAGAGATATTATATTAACAATACATAGGTAATCAATCATGACAACAACAAACCCAGCGTATTCCCACAAAGTGGGGTCTAGGGAGGGTAAGATTATGTTGTCCATACCGCTACCTCTAAAAAAGTAGTAAGGCTGTTTCCCATAGACCCCCGGCTCAAGATAAAAAATAGTAAACAAGGGGATGGATAACATAACAGAAATAAGGAATAAGAAATAATTAAATAAAAATCAGAGAAATATGAAATACAAGAAATAAGGGCAACACGAAAAGATAAAATAAAAACTAAGAAATAAGAAACAAGACACCCACCTAGTACTAACATACACTCACATACCAAATACACCTGTGTACACAGTCCTAGGATTACTAACCCAGCTACACAAAATCTCTCCTGACTTCTTGCTACAACCCACACACTTACACTAGCCTTTTACCCTTATCTGCGACCTCCACATCTTCTTATCTAGGGTCATGTCCTCTGTAAGCTGAAGCTGCTCTATGTTATGTCTAATTACCTCTCTCCAGTATTTCTTCGGCCTACCTCTACTCCTCCTAAAATCATCCAAAGCTAGCCTCTCACATCTATGAACTGGAGTATCCATGCCCCTTCTCATTACATGCCCAAACTACTCAGCCTTATTTTCCGCATTTTGTTTTCCACCGAAGCCACTCCCACCTTCTTCCAGAAAATATCATTCCTCACTTTGTCCTCTCTAGCAAGCCCACACATCTAATACAACATTCTCATTTTTGCCACTTTCAATTTTTAGATGTAGGAGTGCTTGACTGGCTAACACTCCTCTCCATACAACATGGTCGAAAAGACTGTCACTCTATAGAATTTGCCTTTAAGCTTAAGGGGCACCTTCTTATCACATAACACTCTCGAGGCGATCCTCTACTTCATCCAACCTGCTCCAATACATTTAGAGATATCCTCATCAATCTCACCATTCTCCTGAATCATAGACCCAAGATACTTAAAACTATCCCTCTTGCAAACATCTTGGGAGTCCAACCTCACCACCACTTCGTCCTCCTGTCTCAAGTCACTAAACTTGCATTTCAAATACTCCATCTTGAACCTACTCAACCTAAACCCCTCAGACTTAAGGGTTTGCCTCCAAACCTCTAATTTGTTATTTGCACCCCCCGCATCTCATCAATGAACACTACATCATCCGCAAATAACATACACTAAGTCACCTCGCCTTGAATACTCTGCGTCAGCACGTCCAACACCAATGTAAAAAGGAACGAACTAAGAGTCGATCCCTGATGCAACCCTGTCTCGACTGAAAAATACTCTAAGTTTTCTCCCGCCGTCCTCACTTGAGTCTTCCTTCCATCATGTCTTAATAGCTCTAATTTACTCCACTAGGACCCCTCTCTCCTCCAAGCATCTCCAAAGAATCTTCCTCGGGACTTTATCATACGCCTTTTCTAGGTCGGTGAACACCATTTGTAAATCCCACTTTCTTTCCCTATACTGCTCCACCAATCTCCTCACTAGGTGGATTTCCTCTGTCGTTGAGTGACCAGGCATAAATCCAAATTGATTCTCCAAAATAGACATGACCCTCCTCAATTTCCCGCTCAACTTCTCTCTCCTAAATCTTTATAGTGTGAAGTTTAATACCCCTATAGTTGTTGCAACTCTAAATGTCACCCTTGTTATTATACAACAGAATCATCGTACTTTATCTCCAAGCCTTAGGAATTCTTGCAGTCTTGAAAATACTATTAAACAGATCAATCAACCAACTTAAACCTGCCACACAAGCATACTTCCAAAAATCTAATGAAATCTCGTCATGCCCCATCTCCCTACCGCACCATATCCTATGAATCACCTCTCTGCCCTTCTCAACCTTAAAATGCCTACAGTAACTGAAATTATGACTCTCTCCCGAGTGCTCCAGCTCCCCTAACTCAATGTCTCTGTCCCCCTCCTCATTTAAAAGTCTATGAAAGTACTCATGTCATCTATTCTTAATGTGAACATCCTCCACCAAAATACTACCATACTCCTCCTTAATACGCTTCACTTGATCGAGGTCATGACCCTTCCGCTCCCTAGACTTTGCGAAGCCTATACAACCTTTTCCCCCCGATTTTCTTCTCTAGCCCTGCATACAAACTCTCAAATGTTGCTGACTTAGTAGCCGTAACTACTAACTTATCATTCTTCCTTGCTACTTTGTAAACCTCCCTATTCACCCACTTATCATCTTCATCTTTACTCTCAATCAACTTGACGTACGCCCCCTTCTTAAACTTTAATTTCTTCGTCACTTCATCATTCCACCACTATTCTCCCTTATGATGTCCTGCCTGACCCCTCAAAACATCCAACACTTTTCTAGCAGTCTCCGTGATACATCTGGCCGCCCTATCCCACATAATATCCATGCCTCCTTTCACTCCCACACCCCCATTTTTTCCACCTTATCCCTTATCTCCAAAGCACTAATTGGCGTCAAGCCACCTCACTTAATTCTAGGTTGACCCTCTTCGGCCCCTCTTTTCTTGCTCTTCTTGATAGACAAGTCCATCACTAAAAGCCTATGCTGGGTTGAAATATGCTCACTCAGAATGACTTTACAGTCCTTACATAACACTTTATCCTCCTTCCTAAGCAGTAGAAAGTCAACCTGAGTCTTGGCTATCGTGCTTCGGAAGGTAATCAGGTGATCCTCCTACTTCAAAAATCTCAAATTCACTACCACCAGCCCAACGGCCCTCGCAAAATCCAACAGAGTAGCTCTCTCATCATTTCTATCACTAAAACCAAAACCTCCATACACATCATCATAGCCTCTCGATAAGACCCCAATGTGCCCATTAAAGTCCCTTGAAATTGATGAAAATTACTCCGTCGGATTGGGTATGCCAAAACAATCTGTTGAATTGAGTCTCCTAAAAATAATAAAATTCTCACTTAAAAATCATTGAAGAATTTGTACTTTTCAATGAAACAACAATTCTCCATCATCAAAAGCTATATTTTTTTTAAACCACGAGTCATCAATTATTTCAGTTTGTTTCATTTTTTTTATTGAAATGGATGTATGAAATTTGTTTCAAGAAAATTAAGAATGAAGATGGAATATCTAATGATAAATTACACATGAAAAATTAAAATAATATTACAATAATATGAGTGAAGAAATGAAGCTTTTTGAATCTCTAAAAATAGAAAATGGTGGTTCATGAGTGTTGAAGAAGAGAAAGAAAGTGATGATTCAGATAAGTGAAAATATAAAATTGTTTGGAAGTTAAAAATCACAAATAAATTCTAATAAATGCGTCTATTTTTTTGTACCACATCAGCTTTTAGGGTGGAAATAAATTCACTTTCAAGCAGAATAGTTGTGTAATAAATCATCATAATAGTTTGAGTGTGTCATCGACTTTTTGGAACAAGTTCAGGGTGTATTTGATGACTTTTCTCATTTACAAAATTAAAGCTCAATGCAATCATGCAATTTATTTTTGAGTTTTAACCAAACATAAGTATTTTTTAAGTTAATGGAGTAGGTTTTTTATAACTAAAATTATTTGGAGGGAAACTATCATCTTGATAAATTGAAAAGAAGTAACTCATATTAAATTAATTGAAAAAGACTTTGTAACGACTAGCTTTTTGATGAAATATGTGAATTGTGTATTTCTATGTGATTTGACCGTAGTTGCATTATGGTATTTCTGGGGTTTGAGGGTGATTGACATGGTTCTCGTTGTATTTTGATATCATTTATATCCTTCTCATAGTTGCATTATTGTATTTTCGGGGTGTAGGGGTGATTGACAGGGTTTTTGATATATTTTGGTACCATTTATGTGATATTATGGTTTTTGATGGCTTCGAGAGTCTTATTTTGGACTTATGGGGATATCTTTTGATCCATGCAATGGATGACTGAACAGTCTGCGCTAACAGCTCTACAATATCGATTTTAGGCTAGGTAGACCTTTGGTTCGGGTCCCAGTGCACCCGAGCTCATTTTTACCTATTGGTCAAAAAGTTAGAAAATTGAAAATATAGGTGTGGGATCCACATTTGGTCGAAATGATTTCAGATGAAAAATCCAACTTCGTCATCAGATCCAGAATGTTGATTTTAGGTTGTTAACATATTTGGTGTGATTTTATGACTTTTAAATCTCATTTCGATTTGAAAAATTATAATTTTAAGTTTTGGGGGTCAATTTCATGAAATTATTTTTTTTTTGAAAATATGATATCACCATTGTGTTCGAAGAACCAAATTTAGTGTGGTTACATAGTTCGTTTGCGTATATCAGACTCATAGCTCATTTATCCATTCTTTCACCTTGTCTCTAGAGAGTTAAACCTTAAAATAGTGAGAGACCTTAAAAGTGAACTTTGTGAGAGCTTGGGAAACTAGATTAACATCTATTTCTTAATTCTATTATGGATTTAAGATAAGAATTCACCCTTTTCTTAGTCATTTATTGATTAATTTCTCAAAACCTCAAAAATCTCAAGGCTTGATTTTAAACCTCAATTTCACTCTTTTTCACTTGAATAATATTTTAATCTTATAATTGCTAGTTTCTCATTAATTTAACCTTCAAAATAACTCTAATTCTTGATTTTTACTCAAATTTTAAAGATTTAACCCAATAAAGCTTAAAAATAGTTTTTCTTCGATTTGAACCTCAATTTTTCATTGATTTGACTTGAATTTTCAGCTATAGGTTTTTAAAAATTGGAGAACACATTTTTGAAGTAAAGTTATGATATTTTCCTTCTTTTTTAAAAACTCATTTCGGAGGTCCATTTTGACATTGAACCAAAACTAGTCAATATAAGTATCATTGGTTTTGTTTTGAAGCGTAGATTCCATATTTGATATTTTTAGTGGAGTTCAAAACTGTTAGTGAGGAGTAAGGCTTTGGTATCAAAGTTCTTATTGCAGTATTTTGGCTTTTGAGATAAGTTATAGCTTAACTCTTTCAGACTGGGTTAGGTAGTAAATGATGTTACAAAATGCATGTTAAGGGTGGAAACTAATCATGAAAAATGGATATATTTATATTGTGACCGTGTGAGGGCCTATATGTAATGTAATTGTTGAAATTGAGATATTATGTGATATGTGTGACCTTTTGGGCTTCTATGTGATGTTAAGCCTTGAATATATGTGAATAATTATATTGTGTTGTTGAAATACCTAATGTGGTACCATTGGGGTATTGTGATATATTCTTACTTGTTGTTATATGATACATGTGGAAATAAATGGATGAAACAAAAATAATGAGTGAATATTGGCTCACATGGTTGTGGAAACATATAATTGTGGTTGGTTGTAGAAATATATCATTGTGATTTTGTAGAAATACTTATTATGATTGTTGAGCATGACACCCTCATATCATATTCATTCATAACATTGATACCATTGTGGCCACATCTAAGAAACACTAGCAACACCTTTTATAAAACCCTCCCCGAAGGAAGTGCTAGGGACGAGATATTATAACACCTTATAAAACCCTTTTTGAGGGATGTTTCAGAAAGGAGATATTAGATATATGGATGGTATACAGGTTGATGAACCCTCCATGGCTCCTACGTCGGGAAACTTTAGATCCTTAGGTGTATACGGAGATTGTGCGACGATCTCGTAAGTTGTGTGACAACCTCGTGCATCATCATCATCATCATCATCATATGCATTGCACTTATTTTATTGTGTTATGTTGTGTTGTATTGTCATATTGATTTGTCATCTATATATTTGTTGTATCTCCCTTTTCTTTTATTTGATGATCTTGTATATACATATTCTCCCTTGTTCTACTTATATGTGAATAATACATACTTGTGTCCTATCATGGTGTGATGTTATAATATATGTGATATATTAGAACTGTTAGTACAAGGGGTATGGGCTACCATTGTGGGATATTTTCTAATTGCACGTGACATGCCCTTATTATATATTTTGTATGCTTTAATTTTGACTTTTCTTGGTTAGCCTATGATACCTACTAATTTCAAGTGGACCGTACTTACTTCTACTTCACTATTTTGGTGTAGCTTTAGTTTAGGGTGTGCCTCAGACTGGTTGATTTCAGGTGCCTTCAGATTACATAAGGTAGCGGTAGGACATTTATATGTCCGAAGTTCACCTCTATCATTCTATATTAGATATGTCTTTATTAGTATTTAGAGATAAATATTATTTCTATGTGGTTATTTTTCTGATGTATTTGACTCCTGGATACTATTAGTAGTTCACACATCTTTGACACCAGGTTTTGGGAGTTATGGTTGCATGTGTTGATTTTATTCTTTCCGATATTAATATATCTATATGGTTTGACTTCATTCTATAATCCTTACATTAGGGGAATTTTTGTCCTCGTGTGTATCAGTTTGGGTGAGAGGCTTACTTGTCAAGGTCTACCGCGATAAGTGTCATCATGACCCTTTATTTTGGATCGTGATAAATTAGTATCAGAGCAGCTAGGTTCGTTGGTCTCAATAGTGTAAGAATAAGATGTCTAATAGAGTCTCTTATATCGGTACATCGACGTCCGTATCTATCTTCAAAAGGCTATAGGATGTCTTTAGGAAGCCTCCCTTATTTTATTCCTTATTGTGCAAAATTCTTTCATACCTTGTGCTCTGAGTTGTGTTTTACTCTTTCTGCGTTGATAGTGTGGCTTATACTATATATTATATTTGAGATATTGTGAGAGATTGGTGGAGATCATTTTCTTGTTGTAGGACTTTTGATGCTCCAAAGTTGTCGTGGGATCAATCTGTTGATGCCTTTCTGGAGAGATTCGTGCCTTATAGTTTGAGGGATCGGATGTAGAACGAGTTTGATCATTTGGAGTGAAGCTCCATGATAGTTATTGAGTATGAGGCATGATTCCATGCCCTGTCTAGATATTTCTATGATAGCATTTCCACCGAGTGTAAGAAGATTTAGAAGTTTGTAAGGGTTTGGATGTTTTTATTTATTTGGAAATGTCTCGGATGGTTGTGCTTAAGGCTTTTTATAGAGTATCGTGGATCATGCTAAGATAACAGAGGGTATTTTTAGTACATCTTAGAGAAACGCCAAGAAGGCGCGATGTTTTTGTAAGTTCAGGAGTCAGACCTCTCGAGACAGAGATTTTAGAGGTTCTTATGGATACCATGGCAGGCCAATGCAGACGATTTTACAGAGTTTAGGTGGTGGATCTTTTAGTTCAGTAGTTCAGGGTAGCCGTTCGATCCCATTTGTACCTTCTCCTATTGAGACTGGTCTTAGAGATTGCTATGTGTGTGATGAGATTGGCCATGTGGCAAGGGACTTCCTTGAGGTGATTTGGGCTACTCTTGCTTCAGTTGTGAGGGGTAGGAGCACTACCAGATGTGCGAGGGGCAGAGGCAGTAGAGTTTATGGGTGTAGTCGTGGGACCACTCAGGTTGTTCATGGTTTTTAGGTTATTTAGCCAATTGATGGTCTTGGTCTATGTTATCTTATATTTGCCAGGCCAAAGATAGAGGCGTCTGGAGTTGTAATCACAGGTATCATCCCCGTTTGTTTTAGAACTACATCTGTGTTATTTGACCTTAGATTGACTTTCTTCTATATGTATGTGTATTTTTCTTTGGGTTTTTATTCTGTTTGTGAGCCTCTTGACATTTTTATTCATGTATCTACCTTAATAGGTGATTCTTTAGTGGTGGATCGGGTATACCAATCTTGTATTGTGACTTTTACTGGGTGCGAGACTTTGGTAGATTTACTTGTGTTAGATATGGTTGACTTTGATGTTTTTTGGGTATGGATTGGTTGGCTCCTTATTATAATGTCTTAGATTATTTTGCTAGGACTATAATTTTAGCTTTGCCAGGTATGCCAAGGATAGCTTGGAAGGGTGCACTTCATTCAGATCCTAGGATGATTTTATCTTATGCTAAGGTTTATAAATTGGTTGAGAAGGGATGTTTATCTTACTTGGCCCGTATTTGTGACACTAGTGATGTTTCGCTTTGTTTCTTGGATTCTGTCTGTGTTGTCCATGAGTTTATGGATATATTCTCTACAGACTTGCTTGGTATGCCTCCGAATCAAGATCTTGATTTGGATATTGATGTTGAGCCAGAAACCAATCCCATTTTTATTCCTCCTTATATGGTGACCCCAATAAAGTTAAAAGAATTAAAGGATTAGTTGCAGGAGTTGTTGGATAAGGAACTTTTCCGACCTAGTGTATCACCTTGGGGTACACCTATCTTGTTTGTGAATAAAAAGTATGGGTCTATGCGTATGTGTATTGATTATGGGCAGTTAAATAAGGTGATGGTTAAGAATAAGTATCCACTTTCCCGTATTTGATGACTTATTTTACTAGCTACAACATGCTGTGATATTTTTAATAATTGATTTGAGGTTTTGTTATCACAGTTGAGGATTAGATCTTTGGATGTTCCGAAGACAGCTCTTCGGACTCAATATGGTCATTATAATTCTTTGTACAGCTCTTCGGACTCGATATGGTCAAAGGACATACCAAAGACAACTTTTAGAACTAGATATGGCCATTATGAGTTTCTAGTGAAGTCTTCCTGATTGACTAATTTACCTACAACCTTTATGAGTCTAGTGAATGGGATCTTTAAGTTGTTCTTAAAGTCTTTTGTTATTGTGTTTGTTGATGATATTCTTGTGTACTCCAAGAGTAAGGAAGAATATACAAGCCATCTTTGCATAGTTTTGGAGATTCTAAAGAAAAGTGGTTATTTTGTAAGTTTTCAAAGTGTGAATTCTAGTTGTCTTCAATTGCCTTCTTGGGATGTGTGGTTCTTAAAAAATTAGAGATGGTGGAATCCCAGAAGCTTTAGGTAGTAAAGAATAGGAATAAACCTAGTTCAATAACCGAGGTACAGAGTTTTGTAGGTCTTGCTAGTTATTATCGCAAATTTGTCAAAAATTGTACATCCATTGCAATGTATTTGAAAAGGTTGACTCATAATGATTGTGTCATTTGTTTGGCCAAGACAATCTGAAGAGAGCTTCCAAAAGCTCGAGACACTTTACTACAACAACTATTATTTCGTTGTTGATTGAAAGTAGGGACTTTAAAGTATTTTATGGTGCCTCACTTTTGGGTTTGGGTGTCGTGTTAATGCATGATAGGAATGTTATTACTTATTCTTCAAGGTAGTTGAAGCCTCATGAAAAAGCTACCTAATCCATGACATAGAGTTGGCAGTAGTGGTGTTTGTATTTGGAGACACTATGTTTACGGTGTTAGGTGTGACACGTGTTTACACAAAGGGTTTCGAACCTAAGGCAGCTGTAAGTTGAGGTAGTTTATCATTTTGAGGGTATCAGTATTACCGGGTAAGTCCAATGTAGTGAAAGACATATTGAGCCGAGAAGTTATGAGGTAGTTTATCATTTTTTAGGGTGTCCAAGTGACTATTAGCTAGAAAGTTTCAAACTCTAGAATCTTTAATCATGCAGTTTTGCATCTCAGATAGGGGTAGTGTATTGGCTAGTGTAGAGGTAGAGTCAACTTTCATAGAGTAGATTATGGCCAAGCAAGTCGAGAATAAGAAGTTGAATGTACTCCAAAATAAAGTGATGCACGAAGAGGTAGCAAACATCACTCTTAATGCGATAGGGGTGTTGTGGTCTAACAAAAGATTATGGGTTCCCTGGGTTTTTGATTTTATTTATGACATACTTTTAAAGGCCCATGCTAGCGTTATTATATTCATTTGAGTACAAATAAGATGTATTTGAATTGAGGCAACTTTATTGACTCAGGATGAAGAGCGGAAAAGAGAATTATGTACTCAAGTGTTAAAATGTTAGCAGATAAAGTATAGAAATAGAGGCCTACGTAGTTGTTTTAGAGGATGCCTTTACCGATGTGGAAGTGAGAGAATATTGCTATGAACTTCGTGATAGGCCTCTCTAAGACTTTAGGGAGGCACGACTCTATTTGGGTGATAGTAGATTGGCTGACAAAGTCAGCTCATATTTTACCAATTTGGGTAGACTATAACTCTCAATAGTTAGCTAAAATTTATGTCAGGGAGATTATGCGACTTTATGGGGTTCCACTTACTTTCATTTCTGACAGAGATACAATGTACACTTCAATGTTTTGGGATAAGTTGCATGAGGAGCTGGGAACTAAGCTCACATTTAGCATAAATTTACCCTTAAACTACGGGGCAGTTGAAGAAGATGATTCAAGTGATAGAGGATATGTTGAGGGTTTGTGTGATTGATTTTGGTGGTTATTAGAATCAGTTTCTTCAATTGTGTGAGTTTTCATACGGCAACAGTTATCATCTAGTATTCACATGGCATCATTTGAGGCACTTTATGGAAGAAAGTGTAGGTCACCTATAAGGTGGTTTAAGTGGGGAGATATTAAGCCTTTGGGCACAAATTTGATAAAAGAGGTTTAAAAGAATGTAAAATCCATTCATGCCATGTTGTTGGATGCTCAAAGTCGAAAAAAAATAGTATGGGACCGTAAGGTGAGGGATATGTACTTCAAAGTTAGTGAGAAAAGGATTCTCCCATGAAGGGAGTCATGATATTTGGTAAGAGAGGCAAGCTCAACCCTTGATATATAGGTCCCTTCAAGGTTTTTAAAAATATGGGTCCAATTGCATATTGATTAGCTCTACCATAGAGGTTGTCAAGAGTTCATTTGATATTTCATATCTCAATGCAGAAAAGATACTGTGGGGATGGAGACTACATTATTAAGGGGATTCGGTGCTTTTACATAAGAATTTAACATACGAGGAGTGATGCAAGAATGACTACGGAGATGGACATATATGAGATGTATTAAACCCGAGACTTGGGACGCACAAGTAAAGTGCAAAGGAGGGCCTAAATTGTCTCTAAAATAGTCCAAAAACTACACTCCAAGGTCGCCTAAAGTGAAACCTTTGATTTGAGGGATCATTTGTACATTTCACATAATTTTTGTAACCTACTATAAATAGAATATGTTAGGTCATTTACTACTTAGACTTTGATGATATCTGTAAGTTGTATGACACTTTAAAACTCTCTCTCTTGTGAGAATGTCCTCCTTGGACGAAACTAGGGTGATAATAGTGTGGAATCACTAGTGTTGCATTCATGACTTGATACATTGGTGTTTGGAGGAGGTAAAGTCCCTCTTATTTCAATGTAAGTGTAATACCCCGAATTTTCTTCTTAGCTAATTTCATCCCAAGAATGCCTAGTATTAGCTTCTAAAGTGAATGATGATTATTCCATGAGGATTTTTCAAGATTTTCACTTTATTTCATGTGGAAAATTCAATAAGCTTTCCATCGATATAAAATTTGCCCAAATTCGATACCTGGGCGAAGAGTTAAAGCCTTTTTAGTGAGACTGTGTATCACCTGAGCCTCCAGCGCGTCATTGAGATAGCTCAAATAGAAATTGTCAATTTCCAGTATTGGTCTGAGATAGTCGCTCGTCGTGCCAAACTTTTAGGTCGCAGACAAGGTGGCAATGCGATAGCTCGTCGCGCCCCCATGCAATTTCCTATTTGTCACTTTCCAGTGACTTGGCGCGATAGTGGCGTGTTGCACCAAGGATGAAAATTGGAAAATTTTCTGAAAAATTAAAGACGCGTCCTAGGGTAAAAAGGGTCAATTTCCCCACCCTATATGAGCCTTATAACATGAGATTTAGCCATCATTCAGCAACTTATACTCAATTACCCTAAAAAACGCTCAAGAACAAGCTCTAGGGTTTTCATAGAAGGTTCAATTCCAGGGGAATTCATCGTCAAATTTCAAGAATCTCTCCGTCAATCTTCACGAAATCACGAACTAAGGTATGCGTAGTGTTGTGTTATGCAATGTTCATGATATTGAAATCATGCAAGTATGTACATGTTATATGTAGTCCCTTCCATGATCAAGACTATGATAACCATATGAAGCATGAAATCCTTTATTTATGGCTTTATGAATTATGAACTCTGTTCCTATGATCAAGAAGTATTATGGATTGTTGGTGTTGGTTATGTATTTAGGAGTGTCATGCCTTGTCAGTTTACTTCTATCGAGTCCTGGGGCTACTTGTACCCAAAAAATATAGCTATGTGCGTAGAGCCATGTTATGTTTTCACGATACTCTCAGTCAAGCCATGTTCTATAGAAGTCAGTCAGTCATGTGACTCAGGAAATCTCAGAAATCTCATGAACTCAGTACTAGTAAGATCAGTAATCTCATGAACTCAGTCAGTTATCAGATATCAATAGTATTCCATCAGTCGATGGAATTCAGTAAACTCAGTCCATGTACAGTCAGTCAATTATGTTCAATCTCTTTATATGGGAGTAGAAATTAGCACCGAGTGAACCCAAGAGTGGGAACACACACTGTCAGATGAGGGTGTGATTCTTAGTAGTTATCCTTGTGTTGTAGAACTATGTGGAAAGCATAGGTTGAGACATCAACACTGTCAGATGAGGGTTGATGAGGTGGATATGAACTGCCAGATGAGGGGCCCACCATTCTCTTTTGGGGACACTGTCAGATGAGGGTACCCACAATTGTTCTTTCCAGTGATACAGTATTGACACCCTACCAATCAGGGCACAGATTGGACCCCAGCTCAGCTGTTCTAGTGCATTTGGGGCTTGTCGGTTAAATAACTATTCCTACAGTTTCAGTATCAGTCTCAGTAAAAGAACTCAAATAGTTCTTCAGATTTCAGGACTGTCAGATACAATCAACTTAATCATAGTATAGAACTCAGATAATTTCATCAGATTTAGGACTGTTAGACACAGTCACTCATGTTATTAGTTATTTCAGTTATCAGAACTCCAGTATCAGTCATGGTAGATATCAGTAAATTCATGTCATCAGTGTATAGATTCAGTTATCACATTCTCACGATCTCAGTTACTATGTATTTATTTGTACACTCTTATGTTCATATTAATCTGTCAGTTATTATCATTCATACATGTAAGCCCCATGTATTCAGCCTGCCTCACACGTATACTCAGTACATTCTTTTGTACTGATGCATTTACGCTATGGTGTTTTCTTTTTATGTTACACCTAGGTTCTGATACACGACTCCCAGATCAGCAGCAGCAGTAGCATTCCAGGGTTCAGAGTTTTAGCAGTTAATCCTTATTCTTTGAGGACGTGATCTTATTTTATCATATCAGTTCAATTTTCAGTTGACGGAGTTAGTTGGGGACATATCCCATCAACTACTTAGTCAGACAGTTAGAGGCTTTTAGACGACTACAGTATTTTTCATGTTTTTCAGACTTCAGTATTTAAGTTTTATTTTGGTATTGAGATACCACTCTATGTCAGACATTATTGTTATTATTCAGTATGTTCAGTATAGAACCTTATGGCCTCTCAGTGCATGTTTTCACATTTTCATGTCATATTATGTAGTGAACAGGTACATATATCAGTCATGGGTTAGCTTGTGGTCCTTTGGGGTCATAGAACCATGTAGCATTTCGATTTAGATAATTAGGGCGTTACAACCTTGGTATCAAATCCTAAGGTTCAATAGAGTCCTAGGAAGTTTGAAAGCCGCATTTAGTAGAGTCTTGTACATGGATATGTTGCACATCACATTTATGTGCAGGAGGCTATGAGATGTTTTAAGAAACAGTTTCCCTTCTTTCAGTATTCATGTCGTGCCTGTGAGCATAATCACAAGTCAATCTCTCAGTCTAATCTGTTTCTCCTCTTGATTTCAGAACATACCTCCAAAGAGAAGAAACCAGTCAGCTCCTCAGCTCGAAGATCCTTTGGGCGAGAATATTTCTCATGCGGAATTCAAAACCGCATTTACCACTCTTACTCAGTCAGTAGCTACCCATAATGAGCGGTTAAGATTTATTTCAGCCAACCCAGTGGGCAACTCAGCCGCAGCTAGGATTCGAGACTTCACCTGAATAAATCCTCCAACGTTCCTCGGGTCTAAGGTAGATGAAGACCCTCAGGAATTTATTGATCAGGTCAAGAAGGTGACAGATATTATGGGGGTGAATACTATTGAGATTGCTGAGTTAGCCATATACCAGTTACAAGATGTGGCTCATACTTGGTACAAACAGTGAAAGTCCAAAAGGGTAGATGGTGCAGGTCCGATAGAGTGGGAGGAGTTTGTCATGGCTTTCTTAGACAGATTCTTTTCTTAGGAGTTGAGGGAGGCAAAGGTTCTAGATTTCATCAACCTCAGGCAGGGCAATATGACAGTGAAAGAGTATTCTCTCAGGTTTACTCAATTAGCCAGATATGCCCCTCATGTGGTTGCAGACAACGAAGCTAAGATGAGCAAGTTTTCTTCAGGGGTAAATGATAGCATGGTTAACAAGTGCAGATCTACCATGCTAAATAGTGACATGACTTTAACTCGACTCATGAATCACGCTCAGTTAATAGAGGAGTAGAAAATTAAGAAGAGGGAAAAGTAGAATAAGAAAGCTAGGATAGGTAACTTCAATTTTAGACAACCTAAATCGGAAGGAGGAAACCGTTCCCAGTTTCATCCTAAGTCATCAGTTTCAGCTCCTTCAACATCCAGTGCTCTAGTTCCTAGTTCAGAGAGGATAACAAAGATAGAGCGCCAGGCTCTAACTCTCAGGGCAGTGTTAACAATAACCGAACTAATCTTCTATGTCATACTTGTGGTAAGAACCACAAGGGTACTTGCAGAGCTGGTACCAATTTCTATTTCAGTTGTGGTAAGCCAGGACACAGAGTCAGAGATTGTCCCCAATCGGGTTATCAGGGTCAGCAGAACCATTCTGTAACTCAGACCGGTCGCTCGAACTAGCAGGGTGCCACTTCTAATGCTACTAGTGGGCAACGCCCAAATCATCTCTACGCTCTTCAGACCCGACAGGATCAATAAAATTCTCCTAATGTTATTACTGGTATGTTACAAATCTTTCATATTCACGTTTATGCTTTGCTAAATCTAGGTGCATTCTTGTCTTTTGTTACTCCTTATATAGAAGGCGATTTTGGAGTCAGTCTCGAAATTCTAGAAGAGCCCTTTTCAGTCTCTACCCCTGTGGGTAAAACCATCATAACTCAACGGGTATAAAGAAACTGCCTGATTATGATATTTTAGAAAGTCATATCAGCAGATTTAGTTGAGCTAGAGATGACTAATTTTGATGTCATTCTCGGCATAGATTGGCTTTATTCCTGCTATGCCACAGTCGACTGCAGAAATAGAATAGTTTAGTTTCAGTTTTTGAACGAACCCATCCTAGAGTGGAAGGATAATACTTTAACATTTAGAGGTCATCTTGTTTCCTACCTTTGGGCAAGAAAAATGATATCTAAGGGGTGTGTTTATCATCTCGTGCATATTAAGGACTCTAGTTCTGATCTCTCAGTCTTAAATCAGTCCCAGTGGTTAATGAGTATTCAGATATTTTTTCCAAAGATCTTTCAGGCATTCCTACCGAAAGGGAAATAAACTTCGGCATGGACCTTCTTCTAGGTACTCAGCCTATCTCTATTCCGCCATATAAAATGGCACCAGTAGAACTCCAAAAACTAAAAGAACAGTTGAAAGATCTCTTAGATAAGGGATTAATCAGATCCAACATTTCCCCGTGGGGCGCACCAATCTTATTCATGCAAAAGAAGGCCAGTTCCCCCAGAATGTGCATTGATTACTGTCAACTCAATAAAGTCATGGTCAAGAACAAGTATCCTCTTCCCCAAATCGATGACTTGTCTAACCAACTTCAGGGTGCCCGTTATTTCTCTAAGATAGACCTCAGATCAGGCTACCATTAGCTCAGAGTTAGAGAATGTGACATTCCGAAGATAGCTTTTCGTACTCAGTATGGTCATTTCAAATTTTTAGTCATGTCCTTTGGTCTTACCAATGCCCCAACATCTTTCATAGACTTGATGAATTGTGTGTTCAAACAGTACTTGGACATGTTCATCATAGTCTTTATAGATGATATTCTAGTTTATTCCCGCACAGAGCCCGATTATGCAAACCATCTCAGAACAGTACTTCAGACTCTCAGAGATCATCAGCTATTCGCCAAATTTAGTTAGTACAAATTTTGGATAAGGCCAGTAGAGTTCCTTGGTCATATCATTTTCGGTGATGGCATTAGAGTAGATCCTCAGAAGACCAAAGAGGTAAGAAACTGGCCTCGCCCTGTCTCTCTATCAGATATCAGGAGTTTCTTAGGCTTGGTTGGCTATTACAGATTGTTTGTTGAGGGATTTTCTTCTAATTCATCCCCTATGTCCAGATTGAATCAGAAGAAGGTCAAGTTTCAGTGGTCAGATTCTTGCGAGAAGAGTTTTCAGGAGTTGAAGACTCGACTCACCTCAGCTCCAGTTCTAGCTCTTCCAGATGTTTTAGATGGGTTCGTAGTGTATTGTGATGCATCTAGAGTAGGTTTGGGTTGTGTCCTCATGCAGCATGGTAAGGTCATAGCCTACACCTCTAGACAATTAAAGCCCCATGAGAAGAATTATTCTACTCATGATCTTGAGTTAGCAGTCGTAGTATTTGCCTTGAAGATTTAGAGGCATTATCTCTACGGAGTTCATGTAGATGTCTTCACAGATCGTAAGAGTCTTCAGTATGTCTTTTCTCAGAAAGATCTCAATCTTTACTAGAGAAGGTGGTTAGAGCTCTTGAAAGATTATGATATGAGCGTCCCTTATCATCTGGGAAAGGCCAATGTAGTGGCCGACGCTCTCAGTAGACTGTCCATAGGTAGTGTTTCTCATGTTGAGGACAGTAAGAAGGAGTTAGTTTAGGAAGTTCATCTGCTTTCCAGACTAGGCATTCGCTTAATAGATTCTTCAGAAGGCGGTGTATGTGTTCAGAGTAGTTCAGAATCATCTCTAGTTTCTGAGGTAAAATAAAAGCAAGACAAGGATCCTAGCCTTGTCAAGCTAAAAGAGCCAGTTTAGAATCAAAAAGTAGAGGTTTTCTCCCAAGGGGGAGATGGTGTTCTTCATTGTCAAAGTCGTCTGTGTGTTCCAGGTGTAGATGACTTGAGGCAGTTAATTCTTGTTGAAGCACATGGTGCACGATAATCTATTCATCCAGGGGACACTAAGATGTACCGTGACTTGTGGGAGATCTATTGGTGGAGTGGGATGATGAAAGATGTTGTAGAGTTTGTGGATAAGTGATCTACATGTCATCAAGTTAAGATAGAGCATCAGAATCCTAGTGGTTCCATTCAGGAGTTCACTATTCCTACTTGGAAGTGGGAGAAAGTGAACATGGACTTTGTGACAGGTTTGCCTCGAACTCATCATCAGCATGATTCAGTTTAGGTCATAGTAGACTGAATGACCAATGCAACTCATTTCCTTTCAGTTTATACCTCTTATTCAATCGAGGATTATGCCAAACTCTATATCAGGGAGTTGGTCAGATTACACAGTGTTCTATTATCTATCATCTCAGAAAGAGGTACCCAGTTCACCTCTTACTTCTGGAACGCATTCCAAAAGGGTCTTGGTACCCAAGTTCATCTCAGTATAACCTTTTATCCTCAGATAGATGGTCAAGCAGAAAGGACCATTTAGACTTTAGAAGATATACTAAGGGTGTGTGCAATTGATTTCAATGGTAGTTGGGATGACCACTTGCCTTTGATTGAGTTTACATACAACATAGTTATTATTCCAATATTCAGATGGATCCATTTGAAGTTCTCTATGGTAGGAGATATAAATCTCTAATCGGTTGGTTTGAAGTTAGTGAGGCCTCAGTATAGGGCCTGACTTAGTGTTTGATGCCTTAGAGAAAGTTCAGTTGATCAAAGAAAGACTCCGAGCTGCTCAGAGCCGACAGAGGTCTTATGCAGATATGCGTAGAAAACATCTCGAGCTTGAGATTGGTGATCATGTATACCTCAATATCTCTCCCATGAAGGGAGTTAAGAGGTTCGGTAAGAAGGGAAAGCTCAGTCCCCATTATGTTGGCCCCTTTAAGATTCTCAATCTCTTCGGTAAGGTAACTTATGAGCTCGATTTGCCTTCAGATCTAGCCTTAGTTCATCTAGTCTTTCATGTCTCTTTGCTCATGAAGTGCGTAGGTGACCCATCAGTCGTAGTCCCTATTCAGAGCATTGTTGTTCAGAACAACCTCTCTTATAAAGAGATTCTACTTGAAATCTTAGACTATCAGACTCATAGATTGAGGAACAAAAAAGTCCCTCTAGTCAAAGTTCTTTGGTAAAATTAATCCGTCGAGGAATCTACTTGGGAATAAAAAGCAGACAAGCATGCCAAGTATCCTCACCTCTTTCCTGCCAATCCAGATCATGCTCAAGGTAACAGTTCTCCTTAAGCTTATTCAGCTTCACGTTCAGTATTCAGTGAAAACTTGGTATTTAGTTTCATGCTCATGTGTCATCACAAACTTGGTATCAAGTGCCATTGCATATTCGGTCATGAATTCATGTATCAGCTCAGTTATATAATTATGCATCAGACATGCATTCTCATTGTGAGATCATGAATCAGTTACACAAGCATCAGATATACATGTTCAGTATGTTATGTTTAGCTTGTTGTCATGAGATCATGTTCCAGTTATCCATGTTCAGTTCATGTTCAGCTTATTATTCCTCCTCTCAGCCAGTCTAATTTGAGGACGAATGTTCCCAAGGGGGAGATATTGTAATACCCTAAATTTTCTTCTTAGCTAATTTCGTCCTAAGAATGCCTAGTATTAGCTTCTAAAGTGAATGATAATTATTCCATGAGGAATTTTTAAGATTTTCACTTTTTTCATGTGGAAAATTCAATAAGTTTTCCATCGATATAAAATTCGCACAAATCCGATACCCGGGCGAAGAGTTGGAGCCTTTTTAGTGAGATAATGTATCACCTGAGCCTCCAGCGTGTCACAGAGATAGCTCAAATGGCAATTGTCAATTTACAGTATTTCTCCGTGATAGTGGCGCGTTGCACCAAACTTCTAGGTCGCAGACAAGGTGGCAACGCGATAGCTCTGCGTTGCGCTCCTGTGCAATTTCCCATTTGTCACTTTCCAGTGACTTGGCGCGATAGTGGCGCATCGCGCCAGGGATGAAAATTGGAAAACTTTCTCAGAAATTAAAGACGTGTCCTAGGGTAAAAAGGGTCAATTTTCCCACCCTATATGGGCCTTATAACACGAGATTTAGCCATCATTCAGCAACTTATACTCAATTACCCTCAAAATCTCTTAAGAACAAGCTCTAGTGTTTTCATAGAAGGTTCAATTCCAAGGGAATTCATCGTCAAATTTCAAGAATCTCTACATCAATCTTCACAATATCACGAACTAAGGTATGCGTAGTGTTCATCCACGGGTCCCTTTCATTCGTAGAGTCCAAGAATTATGTTTTAAATAACCTATTGTGATTTTATTGTTGTGATTTGATCATGTTCATGTTGATACTTGTTATTTATGTTTCAATATCGTGTTTGGATGAATTTCCATGAAGTATATGAGTTTGTTGATTGAAAACCTATAAGTTTGGGTAGTTTTAGATTCTTAAATTAATGATTTCACCTATGCTATGAAGTGTACATGTAAGGTGTTTGATCAAATTCCTAGAATGATAGAATCATGTTCCTTATGACTCAATAGTATCTAAATGACAAGTCCATGCTAACCCTTATGATGCAACACAATTTCCATGCTCTTGTTGTGTATTGACTGTTGTGTTATACAACGTTCATGATATTGAAATCATGTAAGTATGTACATGTTATATTCATTCCCTTCCATGATCAAGACTATGATAAACATGTGAAGCATGAAATCCCTTATTTATGGCACTATGAATTATGAACTCTATTCCTATGATCAAGAAGTATTATGGATTGTATGTATTGGTCATGTATTCAGGAATGTCATTCCTTGTCAGTTTCATTCTATTGAGACCTGGGGGTACTTGTACCTAAGAAATATAGTTGTGTGCCTAGAGCCATGTCATATTTTCATAATACTCTCAGTCAAGCCATGTTCCATAGAAGTCAGTCAGTTATGTGACTTAGGAAATCTCAGAAATCTCATGAACTCAGTAAGATCAATAATCTCATGAACTTAGTCATTTATCAGATATCAATAGTATTCCATCAGTCGATGGAATTCAGTAAACTCAGCCCATGTACAGTTAGTCAATCATGTTCAATCTCTTCATATGGGAGCAAAAATTAGCACCGAGTGAACCTAAGGGTGGGAACACATACTGTTAGATGAGGGTATGATTCTTAGTAGTCATCCTTGTGTTGTAGAACTATGTGGAAAACATAGGTTGAGACATCAACACTGTTGGATGAGGGTTGATGAGGTGGATAAGCACTGGTAGATGAGGGGCCCACCATTCTCTTTTGGGGACACTGTTAGATGAGGGTACCTACAATTGTCCTTACCAGTGACATGGTATTGACACCCTTCCAATTAGGGAACAGATTGGACCCCAACTCAGTTGTTCTAGCGCATTTGGGGCATGTTGGTTAAATAACTATTCCCACAATTTCAGTATCAGTCTCAGTAAAAGAAATCAAATAGTTCTTTAGATTTCAGGACTGTCAGATACAGTCAACTCAATCACAATACGGAACTCAGATAGTTCCATTAGATTTAGGATTGTCAGGCATAGTCACTCATGTTATCAGTTATTTTAGTTATTAAAACTCCGGTATTAGTCATGCTAGATATTAGTAAATTCATGTCATCAGTATATAGATTCAATTATCATGTTCTCACGATTTCAGTAACTATGTATTCATGTGTGCACTCTCACGTTCATATTAGTCAATTAGTTATTATCATTCATGCATGTAAGCCCTATGTATTCAGCCTACCTCACACGTATACTCAGTACATTATTTTATACTGACGTATTTGCGCTATGGTGTTTTCTTTTTATGTTACGCCATAGGTTTAGAGACACGACTCCCAGATCAGCAGCAGTAGTATTCCAGGGTTCAGAGTTTTAGTAGCGAGTCCTCATTGTCCGAGGTTGTGATCTTAGTTGATCATATAGGTTTAGTTTTTAGTTGACGAAGTTAGTCGGGGACATGTCCCATCAAATCCTTAGTCAGACAGTTAGAGGCTTTCAGACGACTATAATATTTTTCATATTTTTTAGACTTCAGTATTTTAGTTTTGTGTTGATATCGAGATACCACTCTATGTCAGACGTTATTGTTATTATTCATTTATGTTTAGTATTGAACCTTACGGCCTCTTAGTGCATATTTTTGCATTTTTATGTCATATTATACGGTGTACGGGTACAGATATCAGTCATGGGTTAGCTTGTAGTCCTGTGGGGTCATGAGCACCATGTAGCATTTCGGTTCAGATAGTCGGGGTGTTACAGTAAGAGATAGGTTAATCATTGTATGTAGTGTTAAGGGTCCAAGAGTACCACATTCTTGGGTTCTTAAGATTATATCAACCTTTTGGTCTATCTATCTATCCCTTTTGTTTATTGTAATCTTGTAACCATCATGTGTTGTAATCTTAAGTTGTGTCGTGTTGTTGTTCCTTATATTGTTTTTGTTCATCCCTGTTATTCATATTGTTGTTGTTAATATAGTTTGGGTGTCTTATTTGGTGTTCAAAACACCTTGTATTCTTGTAATGCCCTGAATCTAGTACCTAAAATATCACACGGTGCTCATGACTCCAAAGGACCACAAGCTAACCTGTAACTGATATCTGTAACTGAGCACTGCATAATATATTGTATAAATGTAGAATAAAAGGCTGAAAGTCTATAAGGTTCAAAAATCTGATAAAACATAACATCTAGAGATACGGTATATCAATACCAAAGCGTCTGAAATAACTGTCTGAACATGTTATAGTCTGAAAGCCTCCAAAATTAACTGAATAAGGAGATGATGGGACATGTCCCAAACTAACTCCAACTACTGAAATAAACCAAGTATTGAAAAAATGAAATAATAAAATAATAACATCCTTGAATGATGAGGACTCACTGCTAGTCCAACTGCTAAAACTGGAATGCTACTAATGCTCTGGAGCTCGTGCTTCTGAACCTTTGGTATAAAATACCATAGCGCAAAAGAAAAGTATGCATCTGTACGATTGAATGTACTGGTATACAAGTGAGGTAGGCTGAATGCAAGGGTTCATATGCGTAAACATACTGACTGACTGAGTAACATAATCGTGGGAATACATGCATGAATACATAACTGTAAATAAGATTGTGACAACATTGATTACTGAGTTTGAATACTAATAACATGGATTTATGATAACTGATATAACTAATACTGAACGACTGTGTCTGACAGTCTAGGTTCTGATGGAACTAGCTGAGTTCCATACTGAGCTGAGTGACTATATCTGATAGTCTTAAATTCTGTAGAATTATCTGTGTTCTATTACTGAGACTGAGACTATAACTATGGGAAGTAGTCATCTAACCGACATACCCCAAATGAGATAATATAATTGAGTTGGGATCCAATCTATAACACCAATTAGAAGGGTGTCAATACCGTGCCACAGGTAAGGATAAGCTGTGAGTAATCCCTCATCTAACAGGTACTCTAAGGAGAATGGTGGGACCCTCTTCTAATAGGTTAAGCCACCTCATCTGCCCTTATCTAGAAGGTTTGATGTCTTAACCTACGCTGGCTACGTAGTTTTGGAGCGCAGGGGTTGATTCTAAGAATCACACCCTCTACTAACAGGTGAGTTCCCATCCTTAGACTCACTCGGTGCTAAATCCTACTCTCATCTGAATAAACACTGAACTGAATATACTGGACTGAACTGGATTGAGTTTACTGAATTCTGTGGACTGGCGGAATGTTACTGAATTCTGTTAACTGACTGAGTTTATGAGATTATTGAGTTTTCCTAAGTCATGTAACTGACGGAATTCTACTGATTATGGCATGACCAAGATTATCATAAAACTGACACGGGCTCTAGGAACATAGCTAAATTATCAGGTATAAATACCCCCAGAACTCGATAGCATAAAAATAATTCATGGCACAAGTTTGAAAGCACAACAATGGTTACACATATATCCATAATTCATTGATGAAGGCATTTCATCAAAACACTTGACATGCATTAACTTGTACATGAATGGGGGTTTCATACTATCATACTATAATGACACTTCTTCCTTGTCATATGCATTTAATCAAACACATGGGGAGCATACTTTGGTTATACCATCATCAATGCATCTAATTATCATGGTTGCATAAATATATTTACAATTTGAAGGATTTATCCTTAATATTATGCAAATCATCACACACTAGGATCAATCATTAGAACATGTAATTTAAATCATAAATCAAAACCGCACAACAACATGGACATGAACTTCAATTCAACTAAATTATGAACATTCATAAATACACAAATCTTGGATTTTCAAAAGAGATTCTTGAGCTTCATGGGTGAAAGGGACCCATGAATCAACACTTGACATACCTGGATGGATGATTTCTTGAAGATTGGTGGAGGAAATCTTGAATTCTTACCTTGGGATTAGACACCTAGGGTTTCTTGTTCTAGGGGATTGATCTTTGAGAGAAACTCTAATTTAGTGTTGTGGATGATTTATGAAGTTATAAGCTTTGGAATGGTATAATTAGGGGTCAAAATGGGTGGAAAAAGACCCAAATACACTTTTAAAAATGGCTTAAAATTGATGATCGAAAGTGGCAACAGTTTGGGAGATGGTTCATCGCTGGATCGACGGTCCGTCGGTCCTGACCGTTGTACTTGGCCAGAACCTGAACTTCCTGCCTCGTCTGCGATTATTTGGGCGACAGTCCATCGCTAGCTTGATGGTCCATTGGTCCTGACTATCGTACTTGGATAGAACCTGAACTTCCTGCCTCGTCTGAAATAGTTTGGGCCATGGTCCATTGCTATCTCGACGTTCTGTTGGTCCTAACTGTCGCACTTAGCTAGAACCTGAACTTCCTGCCTCGTCTACGATGGTTTGGGCGATGATTCGTCGCTATCTCGATGGTCCATCGGTCCTAACCGTCGCATTTGGCCAAAAGATGGGTTCACTGCCTTAGTCACGATGGCTTGGGCAATGGTCCGTCGTTAGCTCGACGATCCACCGGCCTGACCATCACTTCTGGGCAGTTCTAATAGTTCTCTGTAAAACGTCCATAACGTTTTACTCCGATATTGGATTTGGATGAAATTAGTATCATTAGAAAGCTAATTCAATTCTCCACATGATAAAAAATTAAAATTGGTGAAATTCTATCTGTTTTAAACATTAATCATTTAGGAAGTCATCACTAACTCTTTTGGATACTAGATTTGACTTAAAGAAAGTTTGGGGTATTACAATTCTTGTCATCCTCTTCTTGTTATTGCTGGCAGTTTGTGTAGCTATTGGGTTCATAGTTTGTGCTTGAATTATGGACTATTTTGGGGCTATTTTGATACATTCCTTGTGTACAGTGTATTATTTGGTATTAAATCTCAAGGTTTGATTTTGTTCTAACGAAATCAATCTAGGGAAGATCTTACCAAAGTTAGAAACATTGTGTTGTTGTTGGACCTTGGCCAAAACTTGTAATCTTGTGGTGTTGACTTGGCCAAGAGTTTTATGACTAGATCTAGTATATATTTTCTTGTCTAGTGTGTTTCTAGTGTTGGTTTATTTCTCAGTAACACCAAAAGTTTCTAGATCTAAAGTTGAGCTTATAATATTGACTAATTTTGTGGTGACTTGAAGTTGGACGTATGTTGAAGACTGGTGGACGATTGGTGTTGTTGTTGTTGTGCTCTTGAGAAGTTATTTCTATATTCTTGAAAATTGTTATTGTGTTCATCATGTTATTCACCTAGTCTTATAACTTAAACTACAAAAAGTTCAAACTTGATTCAAAAAGGTGAAGATAAAGTTGTAAAGTTTGTTGGTGAGAAGATTTGAACCATCACTTTCTAGACTTGACATCAACTTTTACAACTACTATCCTTAAATCAAGGAGCCTTGTTTGGTGGAACTAGTACAAGTCAAGATCATCTTTTTTTTTAGAATAAACTTACAAAAGACTCAAGACTTATTCTTTCCCTCCAAAACCAATTGTCTTTAATTCTAAATTGTGTGAAGGTTGTATACTGCCACATCACCACTTGCTACTATTCACGTCAATAATTAAGTTTAAATTTGTTTTTTTTCTAGTTTCCAATTATTTATTCTTCGTTTTATTAATTGATCCTTGAACTAATTAACCAACTAGTAAACTCCTACTAGATTGTCAATTAGTCCTTTTCATCCGTTTATCATGTCTACGTTATATTGTGCTTGTTTTATTTTTGAATCGTAGAATTTCTTGGTTCAAGTTCGGACATCATTTCCTTAAGTCTTCAAACAAGGAATCCATTCCAACCAAGGAGTAGACTCACCCCTTGACTCATCATGAACTACAAGCCGACTTGCAACACTAGTGAATCCAAGTGTGATCTGATCAAGTGTGTGAGAGTGTGGTGAGGTTGTTCCGAACTAACTTGTTCTTTTATTTTCTTTTTTAGGTACAATTACAAGGGAACCCGCGGCTTCAACCTCTCAACCCATGGACAATAATGCCACCAATGTCATTTTGGCCTACCTTAACACTATGTCCCGAGACCTAGCCATGACAAATAAAAGGTTGGATCGTATGGTAGGTCAAAGGGAGCAAGTGGGATTCCCAGACATATGTCAAGAGGAAGGTTGTAGCTCTTGTGAGCTACTAGGTAAAAAAGCTATCCCCTACACTCCTATGAACTTAGTATGTTGTGTTGTGGCTTGTAGGAGACAAGTAGGTGTAGTTGTGGGTTTGCCTTGGGTAGAGGTGCTCGAGTCATCCTTTTGTGATACTCTTGGTGATGTTAGGTCGCGGGAGGACCAAACTCTTATTATAATTATGCAAGCACAAGTTGATCCTTTAGATGGCAAAATTGATTCTTCTCGCAAAAATAATTTGTGTCCATCTAGTGTTAGCCCTTATAACTCGAGGAAGACTCTATTACTAATTGAAGAGAGTATTTACACACTAGTTGACCCTTGTGCGAGCCAAGGTGAGTCTATGTTGGTATGTAAGTTGCCAAAAACTAGTGAGGATGTGAATGAAGATCAACTTACTAATGAATGTATTCCACTAATTGAGCATATGTGTGGTGTACTTGAAAAATATCAAGTTTGTGATGGTGTTTATAGGGTTGATCTTGATGGTGGACGTGACTCTTTGAACATCTTGTGTGGTAAAAGCCTTGCTAGTAGTTTTGTTCTTAGAGATCATGTGTATGGAAATATTGTAAATGCTGGCATATGTCTTTTTGAGGTAGAACTTCTAGGACGTATCTCTCTATTCTTGAATATTAGTCTTTTTTTAAAGGCAAATGTCATGTGTGATTGTGGGAGTAATATTCTAGGGGAAGGAAGGTTAGCCTCGGATTAGACCCTTGGCTACTTCTCCCATTTGACCCCGGCACCGTCTCAGAATGTGGGAATTTCTACATTTCCCACTTGATACTTGGTCAAGACGACATGAAATGTTTGATTGTGGGTGCTAATGAAGGAAGGCAAGGTTCTTTCTTACCTCTTTTTATTGATGATGACCTCTTTCTTTGTGCCATGTATACTAAGGTTTTCATGTTCAACACAAAGGACCCGTAGGTTTACTCCAAGTTTGTCCCACCTCGGCATGGCATGTGATGTGTGTATTTTGCAAATCCTAACCCTCATGTCATAAGGATATTTTTCTTGTTTATTCTTCTTTGATTTTGCAATGAGCGGATTCGAGGTCGAATCCTTTTTCAAGAAGGGAAGGATGATACAAGAATGACCACGGAGATGGACATATGTGAGATGTATTGAACCCGAGACTTGGAGCTTGCAAGTAAAGTGCAAAGAAGGGCCTAAATAATCTCCAAAATAGTCCATAAACTACACTCCAAGGGCACCTAAAGTGAAGCCATTGACTAAGGGGCCTTTTAGACATTTCACATAATTTTTGTAACTTACTATAAATAGAATATTTTATGTAATTTACTACTTAGACTTTGATGATATTTTTAAAGAATCTGATGATATTTGTAAGTTGTATGACACTTTGAAACTCCCTCTCTTGTGAGAATGGCCTCTTTGGCCAAAACTAGGGTGATACTAGTATGGAATCACTAGTGTTGCATTTATGGCTTGATACATTTGTGTTTAGAGGAGGTATAGTCCCTCTTGTGTCAATGTAAGAGATAGGTTAATCATTGTATGTAGTGTTAAGGGTCCAAGAGTACCACATTCTTGGGTTCTTAAGATTATATCAACAATTTGGTCTATCTATCTATCCCTTTTATTCATTGTAATCTTGTAACCATTGTGTGTTGTAATCTCAAGTTGTGTTGTGTTTTTGTTTATCATATTGTTTTTTATCATCCTTGTTATTCATATTGTTGTTGTTGTTGTTAATATAGTTTGGGTGACTGATTTGGTGTTCAAAACACCTTGTATTCTTGTCATCCTCTACTTGTTATTATTGGCAGTTTGTGTAGCTGTTAGGTTCACAGTTTGTGCTTGAATTATGGACTATTTTGGGGCTATTTTGGTACATTCCTTGTGTGTAGTGTATCAAGGAGGAACTAGTAATGATTTCAGATCATGATGTTTAAAAATTAAGAAAAAAGGAAATTTTTTCAATGAAGGTGTAATGAAAGCATCATATGATTGAAAAGCCATTCGGGAGACCAAAAAAGACATATGGGATAAGTAACCTCAATTGTTTGAGGTTACATATACTCTTTTTCTTCCTTGTTTAGCTTATTTTTCTTGTTTGATCATTCAGGGATGAATGATGGGTAAATTGATATCTATTGTAATGAACCTCTCTATAGTTACATATGAGACCTACAATTATAATCTCATGTCCAAATTCTTCTCATTTTGAAAGTTACAAATTCTAGGCTAGGCTAGTTTTAGTCAATTTTGAACTAAGGTGTGTCCTAGGAAAATTTGGGAAAGATTTGGACTGGGGTAGTCACATTTCTCTTAATTTCTAGTTAGCTAAGAGCTAAGAAATCCATTGATATTTATAGAATCAAATTCAGGTAAGCAGAACTCTTGAGATTTACAGAATCAAATTTAGGTATGCAAAACTCTCGAAATTGGTTTTAGCATAAAGGGTAATCTTTGGAATATCCCAGGTTTAAGGTATGTTGTAAAAACTGAGATTTTTGAAAGAAGATGGACATTGTATCCCATCAACGCTTCTATAAAGGTCGACACACCATTATAGCGACAAGCGCTATAGTGGTGAAAACCATAGATTTATTTAATATTTTCTCAAAATAGTTTATTCTTCTAAAACTCATTTGGGTCAATGAAAGAGCGATTTAGGTAGAAACACACCATATTTACTTATTTGGATTCGTTAAGGTGAGGAATTTATCCCCATTAACTCGAATTTAATTATTAAGCTATAGAATTATTAATTATGAAGTTCGGAAAGGGTTTTAGAGCGAATTTTGGTTAATTTTCAAGGGGGAAAATTATGGAATAGTTCTTTATCTCCAAACTTATGTTTTATTTTAGTTTTGGGATGCATCTCTTTCTTGACATTCTTAAATGTTTTGTTACAAATATCTTTCGGGTCCTAGGGATAGTTTTTGCATAAGTATTTTTCCCCTTTCAGTTATATGTATAATTTGATTTTAGATTGGATGATATATTAATGGATTGAATTTATTTATTTCTTCTAAGTGTGGATTATGCGATGGTTGTTTGGGATAGTTGGTTCTTCCACTGGATGAGTAGCATGGGTGCCACTCATCATAAGTTTGGATCGTGATACTTTCAATATTCGACGACCCCAACTTTGAGTTCTTTATCATTTCTTTTCGACTTTCAATCGTCAATTCCTCTCTCTTCTTAGGTAGAGGCTTTTTTGTTGTTTTACAAAAAAATAGGAATTTTTAGTTATAAGAAAAACGAGGAACTTGCATCGTCTTCTCTTCTAGTATGGATTAACAAGAATAAGTTTTTGATGATTAAAATACCAATGAAAATTAAAAAATAATCCTAATTTATGTTATTTTATCTCTTAATACGATGATGATGTAAATTTGGTATCTTTCTGAGAGGAATATAATTTACTTAAGTTGTTGTTCTCGAACATTACTTTATAAAAAGTAAAATTTAAATTTCGATCTTTTTTGGAAACATATTTATTGTGACCAAATTCAACAATGTTAAGATTGTACCATAGATTAGATTGTGTGTTCTTAAAAAAGTTCAAAAATGTAATGACCCTCCAGCTCATTTCCTCAATTTGTAAGCCTTCCCACAATGGATACAGGTTACTTTTGATTTGTTGGAACTGTAGGTTCGATTATCGGGCAGTTCATTTGGGTTTTATGCTGATTTCCTTATTTTGGAGCTTTCACTATTTAGGATTTGGTTCCGGACCAAAACTTCTAATATATGATCTCGTATGAGAATTTTGATAGCTCCATCAGCTTTGAAATATTAATTTTAGGCTAGGAGGAACCTTAGTTCAGGTCCCGAGGCTTCCAGACACATTTTGGGATAGTGGACGGATTGTATGAAAATTGAAACTATAGATGTGGCCCACATATTTAGTCAAAATAATCTTGAATGAAAGTTTTGATGCTTCCATTGAGCCTGAAATGTCAAGTTTAGAATGGTACCATAGTTTGTTTGCACGCATGGGGTTTCAAACGAATCTCGAGCACTTGATCGATGTCTATTGTTAGACTCAGGAAAAATCAAGTACCTCGTACCTGATAGGACCTCTTTCACGCTCTATGCTTTACTACCAATAAGATGTTTTAGCGACGCTGGCCTAATGGTTGGGGTCCTCTTTATCCATCAATGTCCGCTAAAGCGGTCAACCACTTTAGCGCCATATGGGCCGCTTTAGCAGTACCCGCTGTAATACTGCCAGATCGCTAAAACGATCGAGCTGTCGCTTTAGAGGTAGGAACTTTAGTGCTCAAGTGTTCTCTGTAGTGGAACCTGGGAGATTTTTATCCCCATTTCCCAACCCAGTTTTTCACCATTTTCACACCAAATTGAGACCTATAAGAGAGGAAAAAGTGAGAATCATTTATTAAAGCTAAGGTAGGCTAGACTAACACTCCTTTGTCATTTTTCCTTAATTTTTCGTACTATTTCCATCATATTTCATGATAAATTTTTAGATGAGGTCTTAAAATACCTAAACCTTAATGGTTGATTTGAGACTCGATTTTTGCTCTATGTGCTCAAATTTTGAGCACACAATCTTTAACCTTCGTGGGACCTCATGATAGATTTAATTTTGGATTCCGTTGCGAGACTTTCGGGCTCATTCTTGACTCAAATTTTGACCCCACTCGTAGTATATCAATATAGGTCTCATTTTACTCGTAACAATTTATTGATTACTATTTTTAAAGGATGGCGGTATTTTAGAATTGTGGAGCGAAAATAATCAATTTGTGGGTGATTTAAGGACTTACGGTTTGGCATCGAGGAAGACTTTTGTCTACTCTTCTTCTTTAGATAGTGTATTATATATGTTACATGTTTGATTGGGATGTTAGGATGTGATATTGGGTTGAACACCATGACTTAGCCTTAATTATGAGTTCGGGGATTAAAAGGGTGAATCGACCCTTAAGGTGAAATACTTATTATTCTTCTAGAATCCTGCTACCTCAGGTTACTAGCATGTTTGTCATATTTGAGGAAAATAATACTTAGTATAAGGTTTACTACCTTACTCGGTGGGTTATGATGGTTTTTCGAATGATGATATGGTTATGATGCATATATATTATTGGGCCAAGGTCGTGATTACGATATTAGTTATAGTTTGAGCGAGTAACTTATCCTTGTAAAGGACAAGGTTTTTTTATTGACGTTTAGACACTTAAAATTGTACTATTTAAATACTGGTGATGGCATGCACAGATTCGGTACATTCATGCTCACTTAATGGTACGATCCTAACAAATAAGATGATTTTACTATTGTTTTCCTATAAACGGATTTATTCTCACTTTTCACTTTTAAAATAGATTCTTTTATAATAGGAATCGTACTATCTTAATTAAAGATCTATGAGCTTATGAGACTACAAATGATGTTTTAGGGATTTGATCGAAATAGATTTTAGACCACAACTTTACTAATACTATTTACTTCAATCGAGAGAGATTTTAACTCATTTCTATACTTTTATGATTATGTAATCCCAAAGTTTACCTCGGCTAATGGATTTATGGACTTACACTCTTTTAGCCATTGTTTGAGTCTATGCATTTATATATATATATATATATATACATAGATACATATAGATATATATATATATATCTGATATTGGACAAAGTAGAGCAAGGATTATGACGATTATTGGAAATCCTGGATCAGGACTAGGTTAGTATAAATGGGTACTCTAGAACCCCCTAGGGGCCCTTTTGTCTATGAGCTATTGTGCCATAGAAGAGGGTCGTCGTAGGTCCTACCTTTGCAAGTTTTCCATATGGAGAAGGGTATACACTGGGTTGCATTATGGTACTTGGATGTGTTGTGGTATTATAGATTTACTTTGCATTCGTTCTTGCATATGCATTGCCTATCATCGGTACGTATTATATCTATCAACCTTATGAGGGTTGCATAGGTATAGGTGATGAGTGCTGCTTGTTGTGTGTTATGTGTTGATTTGGACCTTTCGGTTTATGGGACTCGATTTAGGTATTATTTGTCCAGACTAGCTAGTTACTTTATTGTCATTATTATTATTATGGTTAGTTTGTGGAAGACTGTTTATTAGTTGATACTAAGGTTAGAGGTATGTTTCTGATCCTTTCTCTTTTACGACTATTTTATTATAAATAATTATCTTATGTTTAGAAGTCTGAATGAGAGGTCCTGATTATGTTAACACTAGCTCCTACTATAATTAGGAGGCCTTAAGATGCTAGTATGACTACTTTAGGTTGTACCTTTGAGTTAGTCTTGTTTATGTACATGTAAATATATGTAGCTATGGTATTACCGTATATCCTTCTCTTCCTTCATGTATTCGTGTTGTATATCCATTCCTTGGCCTTGTATACTACTATACATCCTTTTTCTATTCTTTATTTGTATATTAGCCAGTGATATACGGTATGATACTTAGGCTCCTGAGTATGACTAGGACAGTATGGGTTATTCTTATTGCCTCTTTAGTTTATGTGTTAGTCTTCTAAATATTTGGGGTGTAGTTTACATTCCTGTTTGCATGTTATTTATATTTGCATTATATTTGGAGCTTAGGCGGCAGATGCCTACTGAGTACCACATGTTTGGTACTCATACTACACTTCTGCAGCTTGCAGATAATAGTATAGGTTTTTGTTGTTGTTGTGTGCATTATGCAGAGCACTCATACTACACTATTCTCCCTCTTATGTATTAGACTAATCTCTATTTGTATTCTAATATGGGTTGTACCTGTATATTCATTAGTACTTCATTGTATAATATTATTATTATATTAGAAGCTCTTATTATATTTATTTCACATTTTTCTTTCCTTTCTCTTAGTAGTTCGTTACTAGAAGTTCCGAACTATCAGTTGGCTTACCTATTGGTGGGTTATAGTAGGTGTCATCATGACCTTAGAAATTGTACCATAAGAATTGTTATCAGAGCCTAGGTTTACCGATATGATGGTACAAGAGCTTGGTGTCTAGTAAAGTTCTACGGATCAGTGCAGAGACATCCATAACCTTTCTTTGGGAGCCTACAGGGCATTCTTAGGAAATTCTATTCTTGACTCCTTATCGTGTGTCATATTTCTATAAGCTTCAAGTACATTCTTTGACTCTAATCTTTCCTAGATAGAAGATGAATGGTTATTGATAAGTGCGGATGGGACTTCAACATATGTTTCTAGAGCTTCAGCACAATATTAGACCAGGGAGTCAAGGAAGAATGTCGAAGATCTTTAACGTTGGCTGGAGGATTTTGGGCCAACCAAGGCTCCGGTGCAGCTCATAACTTCTTCAGCCTCTTGGGGTTCAACTTGAGGAATCCAAGTCCTTTGAGTGCATTTCCAGCATTTTGATCCTTCTCATGGTGGCTAAAAGTCATTTATGACTTGCGGAATTGTCGATTTAGATATCAAGAAATTCATTTGGGTTTTAGGCTTATTCTCCTATTTTGAAGCTTTCGTTGTTTAGGATTTGGTCCCAGAATAAAACTCATAGTAGACGATCTCGGATGAGAACTTTGACAATTTATCAGCTTTGGAATATTGATTTTAGGCTAGGTGGACCCTTGGTTCAGTTCCCGAGGTTTTCAAACTCGTTTTGGGATATTACACAGATTATATGAGTATGGGCCCCACATTTAGTTGAAACAATCTTGGATAAAAGCTTTAATAGTTCCATTGAGTTTGAAACATCGAATTCGGCATGGTGGCATAGTTCATTTGCACACATGGGGTTCCAAAAAAATCTCAAGCACCCGATTGGAGTCCATTTTAGACGTAGTAAAAATATGGTACTTGGTACCTGATAGGACCTCTTTGGTACTCTTTAGGCCGCTTTAGTGCTCTGTGCTTTAGTGTCAATGAGCCGATTTAGTGGCCCTAGCCTAATTACTGCTTTAGAGGTCAATGGCCACTAAAGAGGGCACTAAGCACCATATGGGTCGTTTTTACATTACCTGCTCCAATGATGCCAGACCGCTAAAGCGGTTGAGATTTCGCTTTAGTGGTGACGCATTAGCGTTCAGGAGTTCGTCTTAGAGGCACCTAGGATCTTTTTCTCCCCTTTTTCCCACCTGATTTTCCATCATTTCTTTCACTATTTTCACACCAAATTAATGGCTCTAAGAGAGGGAAAAGTGGAAAATCATCCATTGAAGCTAAGGTAAGCTAGACTAACACTCCTTGCTCATTTTCCATTAATTTTTCCATTAATTTCCATCCAAATTCATGGTAAATTCTTAGATTTAGGTCTTAAAATTCCTAAACTTTAAGGGTTGATTTGAGACCTGATTTACTCTCAATTTAAGCTTAACTTTTGAGCACACATTCCTTATCCTTTGAGGGACCAGACGAATTCAATCGTGGATTTTATTTACAGGCCCCGCGGGCTCATTCTTTACCCAAATCTCGACCTAACCCATGGTGTAGCAATATGGTCTTGTTTAACTCCTAACAATATATAGATTACAATTTTTATAGCGTGGTGGTATTTTGGGTTCGTGGAGAAAAAATGGACGATTTATGGGTGATTCAAGGACTTATGGTTTGGAATCGAGGTAGACTTTTGTCTATTCTTCTTCATGATATAGTGTATTACATATGTTGGTTATTAGATTGGAATGTCAGGATACAATATTGGTTAAAATATTGGGGCTTAATCTAAATTATGAGTTCGGGTATTAGAAGGTGTGAATCAACCCTTAAGGTGAAATACTTATTATGCTTCTAAAATCCTATTACCTTAGGTTACTAGCATTAGCTGAGGATAGTAACAATTTAGTACAAGGTTTACTACCTTACTCGTTGGCTTAGATGGTTTCCGAATAATGATATGGTTATGCCGCACATATATTATTGGGTCCAAGGCCGTGATTATGATATTAGTTGGATTCTGAGTGAGTAATTATCCTTGTAAATGACGCGATTTAGTTTATTGATGTTTAGACGCTTAAAATTGTACTATTTGGATATTGGTGATGACATTCATATATTTGGTACATTCGTGCTCACTTAATGGTACGATCCCAACTAAAAACATTGTTTTATATTGTTTTCCTAAAAAGAGATTTATTTCTACTTTTCACTTTTAAAATAGATTCTTTCATAATGGGAATTGTATCACCTTAATGAATGATTTATGAGCTTTTGTGATTAAAAATGATGTTTTAAAGATTTGACCGAGATAGATTCTGGTCCATGACTTTTCTACTGCTATTTACTTCAGTCGAGAGTCTAGCTCTTTTCTATACTTTTATGATGATGTAGTCCCGAAGTTTACCCCACACAATGATTTTACAAACTTAAACTCATTTAGCCACGATTTGAGTCTGTACATATATACACACACACGCACACATATATATATCTCCGATACTATTTAAATCTCACATATCTAAACTTGATGAATTTTCTTGAGAGGAACCTGAATTGGAACTTGAAACCTTGAATTTTGGAGGAGAAATCCCCTTTTTGTTTTCTTGAGAGTGTTTAGAGGAGTTGCATCACGTATATGATTTGTGAAGGTGGGGAAACGGGTTTAGTATGGTTGCGGAATTATCTAAGAGGTAAAAGACTAAAAAGCCCTCACAAAATATCAAAATAAAATTAAATCTGGTATTTCTGCACCCTTGGGCATGGCATGCCCTTATCGCACCACTCTAAGGGTGTGGAACACCCTTATCGCACCACTCCAAGGGTGGCACACCCTTATCGCGGAAGACAGCTGGCTTGGCACACCCTTATCACGCTAGGCCACTGGTTTTTGCCTAAGGGTGTGCCACATCTCTATGGCACGCCCTGAACGCAACCCCTTACTATTTTAAGGTTCCAAAATATCCTGAAAAACATTCCAAAAATACCAAAACACTTCCTAATTATCCCATTATCATTCCTTATAAAAATTCAACTCAAAAATCATGATAAAAACGTGATGGATCTATCAAAATAAAATTGTTGAAATCTTGGGGTTTAACTTATCTCCCCCTTGGAACCATTTATCCTCGAATGAAAGTTAGGATAGGGAAAGACATATATAATGGTTTGTTAGGTTGAGATATGGAGTGTATCTTATTCAAAACTACAATAATTTATTCAAACATGAATTTACAACAGAAATGACTCATTAGACATGAATTTCATAGTGTAAGAGTAAGGATATTGGTGAATAGAACAGATTTGGAGAGATTTCTTACCTCAATCTAACTTTGTGCTAGAAATAACTAGATGGAGATATTAACACATGATTTATGCCTCTGCTTCCCATGTACCTCCCTCAACTGATTGAGTCCCCCATAGAACTTTAATTGAAGCCACCTCTTTATTCCTTAACCTGTGAACTTGTCGGTCAAGGATTTCAACTGCATCTCTTTATAGGACAGACTATGTTTCACTCTAATAATCTCTATGGTCACCACCAAAGATGGGTCTCCACTACACTTCTTCAACATTGGCACATGGAAGATTGGATGGACGGCGGCTAATTCTAAAGGAAGGTCAAACTTATAGGCAATATCTACAACACACTTTACTATTTCATAAAGACAAATATATTGGGGACTGAGCTTTCCTTTTCTTCCAAACCTCATCACCCTCTTTATGGGTGACACCTTCAAAAACACCTAATAACCTACCTCAAACTTTGGTTCTCGTCTCCTCACATCTGCATACAATTTTTGACGACTTTAAGCAATTTTCAATCTCTTGCAAATCAACTGAACCTTATCCATAGCTTCGAGAACATGATCCATCCCAACCAAAGCCACTTCACCAACTTTAAACCAACCTATAGTTGATCTCCACCTATACTCATACAAGGCTTCGAACTGAGCTATCTAAATACTAGCATGGTAACTCTTGTTATAGGAAACTCAATTACAGGTATATGCTCATCCCAATTTTCTTAAAATTCAAATGTACATTCTCTCAACATATATTCTAAAGTTTGAATAGTACGCTTAGCCTGATCATCTATTTGTGGGTGAAAAACACTGTTAAGCTTCACCTTTGTACCAAGGCCTTTCTAAAATGATTGTCAAAAATAAGAAATAAATTGATTACCTCGGTCTGGAATGATGGATAAGTGAATCCCCTAAAGCGTTACTTACTTGCAAACATATATCTTAGAATAATCATATTTTGTATCTGAGGTTTTAACTGGTAAGAAATGGGATGACTTGGCCACTTGGTCCATGATGACCCAAATCAAATCATGCTTACCTCTTGTGCAAGGAATTCACATAATGAAATCCATATTAATGACCTCACACTTTTAAGTGATGATGCCAATATCCTGAAGCGTACCTCCTAGCCATTGATACTCAACCTTCGCTTGCTAATAATTAGGACACTTAGCCACAAACTCTACTATGTCCCTCTTCATACCATTGCACTAATAAATTTCCCTTAGATCGTGATACATCTTGGTAGCAACAGGGTGAATCGAATACTTAAAACTATTATCTTCTGCTAATATTCTCTCTCTCAATCAATCCACACTGGGAACACATAACTGTCCTTGATAGCAGAGGACTTCATCTCTCCCTAGGGAGAAGACCTCAACCTTTTATTGATGAATTGCATCTATTAACTAGCTAAGTATAGGATCATTACATTGTTTCTCTTTCACTTATTCCACTAAGGACGACTCTAAACCATTCTGAACCACTACACTACCATTATTCATCTTAAGCAAATATTTTCCCAATCGGGCTAATCTATTTACCTCGTTGGCAACTCTTTCTTCTTTTTTGCAACATGGGCCATACTACCCATAGACAACCTACTCAATGCACCACCTACTATATTCACTTTACTCAAATTGCAGAGCACATTAATGTCAGAATCTTTTAGAAACTCCAACCATCTTCTCTGATGGAGGTTTAAGTCCTTCTATGTAAGTACGTATTGGAGACTCTTATGATCAATTAAAATGTCTACATGCACACCATATAAGTAGTGTCCCACAATTTTCAAAGCAAACACAATAGTTGCTAACTTTAAATTATGAGTCAGATAATTCTTATCATGGTCTTTAAGATGTCTGGAAGCATAAGCTATTACTTTCCCATTTTGCATTAAAACATAACCTAACCCAACTCTGGAGGCATCACAGTACACCATAAATCCGTCTAACCCATTAGGCAAAGTTAGCACTGTACTGAAGTCAATCTATCATTCAACTCTTGAAAGCTCTTCTCATATTTATCTAACCATATAAACTTCACGTTCTTTTATGTCAACTTGGCCGATGGTGCAACTATTGTGGAAAAACCCTTAAAAAATCTTCTAAACTAACCGGCTAAGCCTAAAGAACTCCAAATATTGGATGGTGTAATAGGTCTAGGCCAGGGCTTCACTGCATTTGTTTTTTGAGGGTCTACATAAGTACCTATACCCAAAATCACATGCCCTAAAAAGGCAATCGACTCCAACCAAAACTAACACTTACTAAACTTGGCATACAACTTGTGCTCTCTAAGAGTCTGCAATATTATTCTCAAATAGTTTACACGCTTCTCATCACTCCGAGAATAGACAAGTATGTCATCTATGAAGACAATGACAAACACGTCCAAATACCGCTTAAAGACTTTGTTCCTAAATCTATAAATGCCACAGGAGCATTTGTTAGTCCAAACGACATAACCACAAGCTTAAAGTGACCGACCTTGTTATGAAAGTAATCTTCGGAATGTCACATTATCAGACCTTCAACTGATGATATCCCAACCTAAGATTAATCTTTTGAAACCAATAGGCACCCTAAATCTAGTTAAATAAGTCATCCATTTTGGGTATTGGGTACTTGTTCTTGAAGGCAACCGTATTTAACTACCGATAACGTATGCACATTCTAAGAGTACCATTTTTTTGCGTATGAATAAGACTGGAGCACCCCTATGGAGAAACACTAGGTCTGATAAACCCCCTATATAAGAGGTCTTTGAGTTGCTCCTTAAGCTCAGACGGGGCTATACTATAGAGAGGAATGGAGATGGGATGGGTGTCTGGAAGAAGATCAATCTCGAACTCTATTTCTCTAAAGGTACCCCAAGTAGCTCTTCTAGGAAGACTTTGGGAAACTCATTGACTACACAAACTAACTAAATGGCTGGGGTTTTAGATTTAGTATCTTTAACCCAAACTAAGTAGTAGATACACCCTTTTGAGATTAACTTCCTAGCTTTGAGATAAGAGATGAACTAACCCTTGGGAGATACTGAACTACACTCCCACTCAAGGATTGACTTGTTGGGGAACTGAAACTTTACCACTTGAGTACGACAATCAACCGATGCATAGCATGAATAAAGCCAATCAATGTGAAAAATGATATTAGAATCTATAATCTCTAGCTCTATTAAATCTGCTAAAGTGACCCTATAGGGGACTGCAACAGGGCAATTTTTGTACACTCGTCTAGCGACAACTAACTCACCAATTGGTGTAGATTGAAAAAAGTTCAAAAATATTCTCTGGACTCATACCAAAGTTCACAATAACAAATTGAGGCATAAAAAAGAGGGCTGACCCTGTATCTAACAACACGCAAATATTAAGGTGAAAGGCATGAAGCATATTAGTGACTACATCTGGGGAGATCTCCTGCTTCTGCTAGGATGGTATAATGTAAAACTTGTTCTGGCGCTGACCGCCACCAATATTGGATATTGCACCCTGCTGTGGGGCTGAGTGTCTTGACTAAGCTGTTGAGATGATGGATTGATCCTGAAGGCGAGTATCTTTACTTCCTTACTTAGCAAAAGGGCATTTCTTGATCTTGTGGCCTGGCTTACCACAACCATCTCTACCCATTAAGCACTCATTCGAATAACTTCTACCACACTTATTGTAGGCAGAAATACACATCTCTTGGAAATGCTACCTTGAGATATAAAAGTTGGTGCCCTACCCCACTGCCCTTGTTTAGTTCTGGGTGCGGGGGCACTGGATGAGGATGGAGCAGTCTCTGATAAATAAATCTAAAATTGAGAACGATTTCTCTCTACTGAATTTTGTTGACTTAACTCAAATTGTCTGGTCCTAACCCTCTTATTTTTCCCCTCTATTTTCTTTAGTTTCTCATCCTCAATCTGCTGAGCATGACTCATTAATCAAGAAATATCCATATCCCTAATCAACATGGAAGTCCAACATTCTTTGACTACTAAGTCAGATACTCTAGTGACAAACTTACTCAAACGAGCTTTAGAATCTGGGAATAACTTTGAGGCATACTTAGCTAGCTGGTTAAACATGAGGCAATATTCCTTCATTGACATAGAGCCCTGCTTCAAGTTTATAAACTCCTCTACCTTAGCCTCTCTCATCTCACAAGGAAATAACCTATTCAGAGAAGTCGTCTGAAATACATTCTAATTTATCGATGTTGCATTCTCACCTTCAACTTCTCTCCACATAGTAGCCCAATCATAAAAAATATCTTTTAATTGATAAGAAGCCAATTCTGTACTTTTCTCTTCTGTAACATACATAATCTAAGTAATTTTCTTCACTACATTAATGAAAAATTATGGATCCTCATTCACATTCACTGCCTTATCCAATACTTGGAAAAATCCCAAAACTTAGTGTGAGAGATATTTTCGTTCAACGAATCTGCAAGTAGTGGTGGGGCTGGCTGGTCCCCATTTTTGTGGGTGTAAACTTTGCGAGGAGGCATTCTCTGTCATGTAAAAGAACAAATTAAAGTAGATAGAGATAACTTCAAAGAACGATAGAGATCATTAAAGAGGGATGGTTATTAATATCTTTCATAGCCCCTCGCTCATAAGTATGGCGCATTTCACACCTATAATCAAGACTCTACATAATGCAAATTGTCAAACTCCCTAGGACTTTTAACCTTACGCTTACATACTAAGTTTTTAATGCCCTGAGACTACCCCATGGACGTCACATGATACTTAGGACTATATGTAACCTCAAACTAACCCATGGTATACACTCAACATTGAATAAAAAATACTTAATGTGGACAAAAACATAAATCTTAACTTACAAGCTGAATTGTACTTGAAATATCAATCTCAATAAAATAGGATAAACCAAACCATAACTAAATTATGAATGTCCAATATATACAACTTACTTATTCTGACAAGCCTCTAACTAAACTGAAGAGTTACTAAGACAAAACCCAGTTGACCCAAAAGATAAGCAGGAAATCTAAACTTCAACTTTTTGAATGAACATCTAGAATAACCATAATCTTAGCCCTCAGAGAATTAGGACTTACCAACTGACGGGATGCAAGAAATGGTAATCGCGGCAAATCATATTGTTGAGGACGAACACCAAATCCTACATTATAAAACAATGCAGATACACATACAGATATATGGTCAGTACTTCTAGAATGTACTGAGTATATGGGGGTGAATGCAAATAAGTAAAACTAAAAATGAGCATACTCATAAAACATACATGCTAGTATAAATAGACTCACCTTGATCATGAATAACATTGGAAGCTAAAATGTCATAAAGTATAAATCATAAAACAACAATTGAATAAGGCTTGTGAATCATTACACTTAGTTTCTAAAATCTTCTTTACTTTTCCAGTAGGAGATTCTTATAACCTACATAAACCATATGAGCTAGCATGGAGTCCAATATCTTATCCACATTGATGAGAGATGTTCTACCCTTTTCATCTAAATAGAACCTTAACTTAGAGTTGTCACTAAACTTATCCCTCTGGGGTGAGGATACGCTCTCTAGAGAGGCCCCTTACACCTACGGTGATCATAGTTTCTGAAAAATAGGATGCGCTAAATTCACATTTCCATTTCGCTGCTAAAAACTACTCTTAAAATAAATAATCGTATGTTCATAGTTACGAAATTCACATTAAAATAGCATATGGGTTTATAAAACTAACAACCAACTATACTTCTCTTGCTTAAATCATACTCATAAAGAAACTTGCAAATTTCATACCTTATTAGAAATCATAAGATCAAAACTTAAACTTTAGTCATGCTGTAATACTTTGTAATAACTTGAGCTTCCTTATAAACTGGGTACTTTAAGCTCAAATTATATCATTTCCCATCTCATAGAAATTTCATGTCAGAATACCAAACTCAATGCATAAGATCACTTTCATGGATAAAAACTTAAGTAAGCATGAAATCTTATGCTAATTAAGTCTTAACTCATGAGGAAACATTATAATCGTAAAACATTAGAAAAGTGGGTATGAATCCTAGTAAATCAATTTCTTCAAATTCAATTAAAAATCAAACTTTAGGGCACAAGGATGGAAAAATATCCTTGTTCAAATCGTATACACTTGAACTTGATGAATTTTCTCAACAGGAACTTGAATTGAAACTTGAAAGCTTGAATTTTGAAGGAGAAATCGGTTTTTTGTTTTCTTGAGAGTTTTTGGAGGAGGTGAATCGTGTATAACGATTTGTGAGGGTGGGGAACTGGTTTTAGTATTGTTAGGGAATCATTTAAGAGGTAAAAGACCAAAAAGACCAAAAAGCCCTCAAAAGATTTCAAGAAGAAACAAAATCTGGCATTTTTACGCCCTTAGGTGTGGTGCGCCCTTATCACGGAAGCCAGCCGGTGTGGCACGCCAGACCACTGATCTTCATGTAAGGGTGTGCCATACCTCCGTGGCATGCTCTAAACGCGGATACTTACTATTTTGGGATTCCAAAATATTTTGAAACACCTTCCAAAAATTCTAAAATACTTTCAAATGGTATCGTCATCTTTCTGTATCATAATTCAACTTAGAATCACAATAAAATATGAAGGAGCTATCAAAATAAAATCATTCAAATCTTGGGGTCTAACAATATTTCTCTTTTTACGTTCATTTATTTTTTTATTAAATAGTGCTCTTGATTTGTTGGCATAATTTTTATACGCTTGGGCATTTGAGGTCATTCTCATCTCAGACAACAAGTGAATAAACTACCAAGAAGGGGTTTCTAGTCCAAAAGTTCAAAGATAATTGTCGGTAAAAAATGATTAAAAAAAGTAAAATTCTTAAAGTTTTTAGTCCACCTCCCCTTCGAGTAAGCAGTAAGTCTATTTTTAATTAAGTTCTTGCTTTAATTAATGATTAATTTTAATAATTTAATCACCATTTCAATACATGTACTTGTTTGTTTTAGATTGCGCATCTGCAGCTTGTCCCAACTAATCGAGGGTTGAAGATGTCATTTCTTATTACTTTACAATCTATGAAAACTTTATTGGACCCTAACGTAATCGGTAAGATCAAAAAGGAACTGACTAGAGCAACAACCATCAAAAGAAAAGCACTTGGGAAGGGTGAGCTTGTTCTTGGTGATGTTGTTGTTGGTGTCAATGTTGGTGATGGTATTATTGTTGGTGTTGCTGGTGGGGATGATGGTGATGTTTTTGTTGTTGATGTTAGTGATAGGTTGGTTGATGCTCCTTTTGCGGTTTTCAAAATAAAAAATAACCATGAATATGGTCATACTGGTTATTCTGATTTGGGTTATGTATATACCCTTTTAAGTGGGCAACTACAGATTTCTCACAAAGATTGGGCAGACAATCATTTGAAGGTATTGCCTTTCCTAGTTCATGTTCTTCATGTTAATACCAAGAGTGGAAGAAAAAACATAACGAAGTAATTAATACTCTTAATGCATTGACTATTGTTGTTAATTAATTGACATATAAAATGAGTGTCATCCATCAAAGAGAATTTTAGATTCACTCACTCCATTGGAGGTTAAATAAAAAAAAATAAAGCAATTTTCAAGGTACAATTAGATATCAAATAAAGAAATATTACAACTCCTCTTTCTTACATTATTGAGCAATTTTCAAGGATCATAGGAGAGTAGCATGAGTTGAAGAAGGTGATATTTACAAGATGGTAAGTATCCAAAAGAAAGATAAGTTGAATACATTAATTAAATTAAAAAAACGCTCAGAAGTCTACTCCATGCATAAACTTGGTGCAAAAAATTTCAAGGACATGACTATTATGAATGTTGGCGGGTGGACCAAGTAAGTTTTCTAACCTTCGATTTATATAAATTTTAGGTCTTCCAAACATGTAAATATTTATGCAAATATTTCACATCTGTTGTAATAGATTATATATAAATTGCAACATATTGCATATCAATTGCAATAGATGAGACATTTGTTGTACAAAATTCTCACCCGCTACATAATTTGCAGTACTTAGGGAAATCTATTAACAAGTACAAAGATAAATGCAACAGATACCTCATCTGTGGCAATAGATTACATATATGTTGCAACAAATAAAATCTCTTACAACAGATTACCTATATGTTGTATATTCTTATTTTTTACTATATATATATTTATGTAAATTCTTTTTTCATTTTAGTATGTTCATGAAATTCTTTATCTAATGCGTGAGAGACAACCTATTACTCTGAGTACTATGATATAAAAGATAAAATCATGGATCTTAATTTCTACCGAAACTTTCTATTGAGATACAATGAGCTGACTGAGGAAGCGACAACCAAAGATAGAAAACCACTTGATCAAGTACTTGTTGAATTCAAATGGGATGATGATACGCTCAATTATTGTAGAGGTAAGAAACTATACCTAGGTGTGTTATCCTGTGCAGGTGCTTGGAAAATTTTGACTGTGATAAACCTTGAAAAAATACAGTACTCTTGAGATAATCATCGAGGAAGGAGTCATGAATGTGTATGATGGAAATATTCAATCTTTGAAAATAGGGCTTTCTTGTATCTGATGAAATGTTGCGGGTTATGACTCGTAATATACTTTGAACCACACATGTGATACATTGTATAAGTTTTAATGCAAAATCTTTAAGAACTTATGAATTTCACAGTTCTCAGCCACCACTTACACTCTGGATGTGCACTCTCCGGATGTGCACATCTAAAATAATATACATTATGCGAATTAATCATTTTTTTGAGTCTAAATTTTTTTCTCAACCAAGCAATATGCAATGAAGTGACTAGTTCTCCCCTGTTCTTGAATGTCATTTCCCTTATAAAAACCTATTTCATCATCTTGAATATTACTCAACTGTGTTGATTGAGAATTGTTTATTGTATTTCTCACAACAATGAATATAGGTGTTTGGTCCTCCTTCACTTTATCTCCACTCTCATAATCTGAAATATTCATGTCTACGCCATCCAATTCATTATTTAAAACATCTGTTGGTCTTGTTCTATATTCTAATTCTCTATCGATTTTCAACCACGTACACCCTTAAAATGGGCCTAGCTGCATCACTCAAATAAGCGCACAAACGAACCTGATCGTTTATCTTGAAAGGTAGGACCCTATAATTTCAAAAGAATTGTACATGTAATTGATGACAAGATCTTTTGGTTGAAAATTTAGCCCAGAACACCTTATGATTAAGCTCACAAAATAATCATACATAGCATCTTTTTATACTTTCATCACTATCGTCTCTAAGATATCACCATCCTTCCAACGCCAATGAAATTAATTGTTCTTCTCGATCAATTCACTATGACAATCAACCTCTATTATTGATTCTCTATTAATGGTACCTAAAGAAATTTGTTAAGAAACTTAATAATGATAGTGTTTTAAAGTTGAGTGGTTATATACAACGATAAAATTATATGTACTATCATTATCCCAACAAGCAACTCATCTGTTGCAATAGATTACTATTATGTTGCAACAAATGATTAATCTATTGGATTTAGCTTCTGGTTCTATCCTAAAATTGTCACCTGTTGTAACATGAATTCAACAGATAAGTCATTTGTTGCAACAAATGACTTATCTATTGGACTAAGTTTTTATTTCTGAACCAACTTTGCCTTTAAGATGAATCTAATAGATCGACCATCAATTGCAACAGATGACTTATCTGTTGGATTAAGCTTCTATTTTCAAACCAGTTTTGGCTTGTCGATGTAAGATGAATAAACCAAGGAGGTCACCTGTTGCAACAGATGGATCATATGTATCGGATCATCTGTTGCAACAGATGGATCATCTATATTAATATATGGGTCATCCATTCAACATATGGGTCATCTGCTACAGCAGATGACTTACCTATTGAAACTACTTTAACAATAGTGGAAACTATCCAACAGTTGTTGTATTCATTTACAACAACAACTATTGTAAATGAATACAACGACTGTTGGATACGCTACTGAAAATTATTGAAAAAACAACATATACACCTAGATAGGAAATTGAACTAAAAATTATTTTTTTACTTATCAAAATCACCTATGAAGTAATTCCAGTGACATACGAATAAAATTTGGTCCAAAAATTTGTCTATTAACAGCAGTAGCAGCACAACAACGTCACAACAAGTGGTAGAAGTAGATGATGATGATGAAAAAGAAGATGATGATGATGATGATAAAGAAGAAGATGAAGATAAAATTAAATACTCGAGTGCAACGCTTACATATGAATCAAAACTTCTTAATTTTTTGTTTAATTTTTGCCATTCTTGCTCAATAATTAAGACTTGAATCACTTGTATGTTATTTTGAAACTTTTCCATCACCATTAATTCTTTGTCCCATTTGCCCTTAATTTGGTCATAATACTTCTTCGTCACAGCATGAAAAGTTTTGGGCATATCTTTTAGAGTTAATACATAAAAATGACCCTAAACTTGACACCAAATTATAACTTTGACCTTAAAGTTTGAAGTGTACAAATATGACCTTTAACTATTCAAAACTGCACAAATATGACCTCCAATACTACGTGGCAAAACGCGTGTTCAACACGTAAAACTGGGCGCGTTCAGCTTAAAATCTAAGGGCATAATACATAAATATGACCTTAGACTTTGACAGTGCACAAATATGACCTTTAACTATTCAAAACTGCCTTTAAATGACTCTTCACTATTATTTTTCATTATTTTCGGCTTAAAAATGAAAATGGCATCTAATTTCTTTTGTCATTATGGAAAAAGAGCAATATTGAAGATTTATTAATTCAGTCTCATACGAAAAAATCGAGCGGGTATGTATATATATTATAAAGCAGAGGACGAATTTAAGTTATATAATATATCTAAATATTATTTATTTAAATAATAAATTAAAGATGAAACTATACTAATAATAAAAAAAATTATAATTTTAATAAAACGTTATTAAATTAATGTTATTAAGGATAGTAGTAGCAGTATATTAAATTAACGTTATCAAATTAACGTAATTAAAATGTTATTAAATTAACGTTATGAAAACGTTATTAAATTAACAAAGGGCAGACCTACGTGGTTGCCATGGGGTTCACCCGAACCGTCTCGGTAAAAAAATTACGTTGTATATATATAAGATAGAAAATATATATTTATGTATATATATTAATGTTGAACCACATGAAACAAGACACTTAGATAACCCAGTGGTGTTATTTGCTCTTCTTGGGCACTTGCTTCAGCCTACTGTGCGGGTTCGATCCTTGCTAGTAGCTGTTTTTTTTTTAATTTAAAAAAAGCTAAGTGTTGCTGCTATAGAAATAAATAAAATAATAATAATAATAATTTTTTTAAATTAAAAAAAAGTTAGGTGCTGCTATTATAGAAATATATAAAAAAATTATTATTATTATTATTATTATTATTATAATAATAATAATAATAATAATAATAATAATAATAAAAATGACATCGTTTTAACACAAAAAGCAAAACTTTGATAGTGCACAAATATGACCTCTCTTCAAGTCAGCCCTTTTAATAACGTGACATCGTGTGATTGGATTACCTTTCCACGTAGGTGCGAGTGAGACTCACGCATGAGATTACAAAATTAGAGGTCATATTTGTTCAGATTTTGAATATTTAAAGGTCCTATTTATGCATTATTAAAATTTAAGATCAAATTTATAATTTAGTGTAAGTTTATGGTGATTTTTATGTATTAAATGTGTGTTTTTATATCCGAAACATTTAATGCGAGTAACATTGTTCTTTATTGAAGTCCCCTTTTTGTTGTAAATCCCTAATGAAAATGAAGCCGAAACTCGCTGCTTCCATTTCTGCTCTAATGGCTGGTATAACTAACCTCTCTAAAACCCTAACTTCTTACCACTTCTTCACCATTTAATTGTTCCTTTTCCTTTACTGCAGGTGAATGTGCTGGAATCTACAAAGCCATTTCCGGCGTCTTACCCCGAAGTTCCGGCAGGTAATATACGCTTTTACACTTTTTAATTTAACATGTTTTTGCTTAACGAATGTGTGAATTGTAGGACGATTGATGCAGTATCTGTATTCATTTTACAATTTTATTATGGTTATTTGTGCTAATATAAATACAAGGGAATCATCAAAACTGGTCATTTTTTAAATTTGAGTGTCCTGTTTTGATTTGGCATGGAATTTAAGAAAGTAAAGAAGCCTTTTTAACTTTGTGATCTTAAATCAAACAAAAATGTCCTTTAATCTTGTTAAATATGTCATGTGGAAAGTTGACATGAAAGAGTTTCCAAAAAATGAAAGAGAAATTTTGGATCAAAAAGGAAAGTTGGACAAATAAATTGAAATCAAGGGAGTAACATTTTTCCTATGATAATTACAACAACAACAATACCATACCCAGTGTATTCTCACATAGTGGGGTCTGAGAAGGGTAGAGTGTACGCAAACCATACCACTACCTCAGGTGAAGTAGAGAGATTGTTTCCAATAGACCCCTGGCTTAGAACTGATAACAGTATAACAAACACAAAACATAAATGCATATAAACTAGTACAGTAAGCAAAATAAACTAACACAGCTAGCCACAAGATAATACTAAAAACTATCTAACCAAAACCATACACAACACACAACACCATAAACAAGATATTTCAGACCCAAAAGAACGCTCCCCTACTGATACCGACGCACTCCCACCCCCTAACCCTCAACCTTAATCTGCGGCCTCCACACCTTCCTATCAAGAGTTATGTCCTCTGTAAGCTGTAATTGCTTCATATCATGCCTAATCAGCTCCCTCCTATATTTCTTCGGCCTACCTCTACCCTACCTAAAACCATCCATAGCCAAGGTCTCATACCTCCGCACTGGCGCATCAGAACCCCTCTTCATCACGTGCCTGAACCAACGTAACCTCACTTCTCGCATCTTGTCGTCCACCGAAGCAACTCTCACCTTCTCCCGAATAATCTCATTCCTCACCCTATCTTTCCTAGTGTGGCCATACATCTATGGCAACATCCTCATCTCCACCACCTTTAACTTTTGGATGTGAGAGTTCTTAACTGGCCAACACTCCGCTCCATACAACATAGCCGGACGGACCGCCATTCTGTAGAATTTACCTTTAAGCTTCGGGGGCACGTTCTTATCACATAAAACTCCCGAAGCGAGCCTCCATTTCAACCACCATGCCCCAATACGATGCGTGACATCCTTGTCAATCTCACCGTTGCCCTGAATCATAGACCCCAGATACTTGAAACTCTCCCTCTTCTGAATAGCCTGAGAGTCTAGCTTCACCACCCCGCCAGCCTCCTTCGACCCATCACTAAACTTACACTCCAAGTACTCTGTCTTGGTCCTGCTCAACCAAAATCCTTTAGCCTCAAGCAAATGTCTCCAAATCTCCAACTTATCATTAACTCCTCCTCGAGTCTCGTCAATCAATACCACATCATCCGCAAATAACATACACCAAGGCACCTCCCCTTGAATATGTTGTGTCAAAACATCCATCACCAAGGCAAATAAAAACGGGCTAAGAGTCGATCCCTGGTGCAACCCTATCAAAACTGCAAAGTGCTCGAATCTCCACCTACCGTCCTCACACGGGTTTTTGCACCATCATACATATCCTGAATTGCCCTAGTGTACGTCGTGGGCACCCCTCTAGCGTCCAAGCACCTCCACAAAATTTCTCTGGGAACTCTATCATATGCCTTCTCAAGATCAATAAACACCATGTGCAAGTTCTTCTTCCTCTCCCGAAACTGCTCTACTAGTTTCCTCACAAGGTGAATGGCCTTAGTAGTTGAGCGACCTGGCATGAAACCGAACTAATTCTCAGCGATAGTCACGATCCTTCTCAGCCTCAACTCTACCACCCTTTTCCAAACTTTCATTGTATGACTCAACAACTTAATACCTCTATAGTTGTTGCAACTCTGGATGCCTCTTTTGTTCTTATATAATGGAATCATCGTACTCCACCTCCTCGCTTTAGGCATCTTTGTCGCCCTAAAAATGATGTTAAACAATCTTGTCAACAACAACAACAAACCCAGTGTATTCCCACATAGTGAGGTCTGGGGAGGGTAAGATATACGCAGTCCATACCTCTACCTCTAAAGAAGTAGAAAGGCTGTTTCTGATAGACCCCCGGCTCGAGACACGGAATACTAAACAAATCGTAGTAAAGCATGGAACAAGATGACATAACATAAATACGACACCCACAAGTAATAGTAAATAGAGAGAAGTAAACAAATTCGTAATAAAGCATGAAACAAGGTATCATAACAAGAATAATACCCCCACCAAGTAATTCCCTACACTAGCAACCCAAACTGACCCTAGCCTTCTGCCCTAATTCGCGTCTTCCGGATCTTCCTATCTAGGGTCATGTCCTTAGTGAGCTGTAACTGCTCCATGTCCCGCCTAATCACCTCTCCCCAATATTTCTTTGGCCTACCCCTACCCCGTCTAAAATCATCCAAAGCTAGCCTCTCACACTTACGAACCGGGGCATCCATGCCCCTCCTCATCACGTGTCCGAACCATCTCAATCGGACTTCCCGCATCTTATTCTCCACTGGAGTCACACCAACCTTCTCCCTGATAGTCTCATTCCGAACTCTATCCCCCTAGTCAACCCATACATCCAACGCAACATTCGTATTTCTGCCACCTTCATTTTTTGAATGTGGGAGTTCTTAACTGGCCAACACTCCTCTCCATACAATATGGCCGAACGGACTGCCACCCTGTAGAATTTGCCTTTAAGCTTGGGCGGCACCTTCTTATCACACAACACCCCCGAAGCGAGCTTCCACTTCATCCATCCCGCCCCAATACGGTGCGAGACATCCTCGTCAATCTCACTGTTACCCTGAATCACGAACCCGAGATACTTGAAATTATCCTTCTTACATACCACCTGTGATTCGAACTTCACCACCACCTCATTCTCTTGTCAACCACTCCAAACCTGCCCCGCTAGTGCTCTTCCGAAAATCCACTGGAATCTCATCTGGCCCCATCGCCCTACCCCGCCATATCGTTGGAATAGCCCCCCATGACCTCTTCAACCTTGATACGCCTACAATAACCATAATCGCGACACTCCTCAGATTTCTCCAAGTCCCCTAACACAAAACCTTTGTCCCTCTCATCGTTCAAAAGTTTATGAAAATAGGACTGCCACCTCTTCCTAATGAGGGCATCCTCAACAAACACTGAATCATCCTCTCCTTTAATGTACTTCACTTGGTCAAGGTCACGAGCCCTCCGCTCCCTGGCCTTGGCAAGCTTATACAACTTTTTATCCCCACCTTTCTCCTTCAAAGCCACATACAAGCTCTTAAAAGCTACTGTCTTATCCGCCGTAACCGATAATTTAGCCTCTCTTTTAGCTACCTTATACTCCTCCTTATTCGTCTGCCTCTCCTCATCATCCTTGCTCTCAACCAACTTAGCATAAGCTACCTTCTTAGACTCCACCTTCCTCTTAACCTTTTCGTTTCACCACCAGTCCCCTCGATGCTTGTCGGATCGACCTCTCGAGACACCCAACACCTCTCTAGCGGTCTCTCTAATGCAACTGACAGTCGTCTCCCACATACTATCCACATCCCCTCTACTCTCCCAAGCCCCCCTACTCTTCAATTTCTCCCCCATTTCCAAAGCACTAGCCAAAGTCATCTTGATAATTCATCTTGATATTTTCATTATGGATTATAGTTCATCTATTCGTTTTTGTATTGTTTACTAAGAGGACTAGTTAGTTTTTGATAGAAATTTAAAGCTCAGGTAAAGATTTAAAAAAAGAAAAGAAAATGAAGAGATGAGATGAGAGTCTTTCTCCTATAGAGAAGGTAGAAAGATTAACATCGAGTTTTGCAGTATTTTGAATGAACTTAGTCGAAATCTTATAGGAGTAATAGGTAACTGAGAAAGTTATGTAATTTTACCTCAAAAGAAAAGATGCTTTAACTACCTTACTAAAAGCACGCCAAGGCAAATGCAGTTAGGAGTATGTATAGAGCAGGATATAGCGATGTACTTCGTCCAAGATACAAATTTGGATTACACCAAGAAACCACATTATAGATTAATATAATAGAATGACCATGAAGCAGATTCAGTTGTCTTCCTGATACCACTCCCTCTTTTAATACAGTGGAGATAATTGTACGTGCTCAAGAGTTAACAGAAGAATGGTGCTTTAGTTTTTCTAGAGATAGGCAATTGGATTGTATTAGGCTGGTTCGGGTTCGAACCACTCTTTTTGCCCTGCTCTGCTGGGGAAATCCTGTGGATCATCCCTTGAGCGGGTATTTTGATCTCGAATCAAGATTCAGGTGAATAATACATAATTTGTAGCTTAGGAAAGTAATTCTCCAAAACCCTGCCGAAAATTGTCAATTTTTGCAATGCACCATCAAAGGAACACTCTACACTCAGCTCTCACCACGCTTCATAAAGAGTGGTGGGATTTCTTCTTATCTATTTCCATCTCTGTATACAGTGCTTGAAAATAGGCATTCATGCAGTTCACGTGTTAGTCAGCAAGTGCATATAAAGTATCTATGAATGCTTGTCATGGAAATGGTCTTCGGCGGGTATATTTAGAAAAATGAAAAATTTTCCAGCTGGTGTGAGTGTGAAAAGTTCAAAGTCTCTCCTTTTGTCCTTTTTTTCCATGTTCAGTATTCTTGTCTAATTCATCAGTCTTTCTCATTGCTCGTTCAAATTGGATTCTTGTGGTGTTGGTTAAATTTAGCTTTTCTATTCTCTATCATGCATCAGCATTCCACAGTATATTTACTATAATGTATCTTGTGAAAATCTATAAAATCCATACTATAACATATGTTTGGATACCCTCTACATATACATAGCAAGAGTTGGTCTGATTTGTGTGTTTGTTATAGTTTAAAACTGATTGACCTATCCTCAAGAGTTCAATCTAAAGGCACTTAGGTGTCATTTGGTTTATAAACAAGTTAGATCGGAATTACTATTCAGGGATTAATAATCCAAGACTAGTAATTCAAATATTATTTTTTATTGGGCGTTTGGTTCATTGAATTCAAAATTGGTTATACAGTGTATAACTTAAACTTGTGTTTGGTTTAAAACTGTGTATAGCCAACGAGCAAAACCAAGGGCCAGCTGCAAAAACTAAAAGGAGTGAATGTGTCAAATGACAATAGCATAGCAAAGACCTCTAGGCATAATAGCTTGAGAAAAAGAATAAACTACCTTCCAATACCTTCCTGAAGTCTCATTAGCTTTAAGTAGTTATACTTAGATGAATAGTGAAGACTAGAATCTGGAGGTTTTAGGGTATGGTAATTATAATCTGGTAAGATGGGCAGGTATATGAGACATGACACTTTGGGGTATCAAAGTTGGGAGGCAAAGAAAGGAGAAAAAAGAAACTTGGTATTTGGCCTGTGCCCTCTCTTCCCTGTGGATTTTACAGACTTTATTCTGACTATTTTAGATCACACTTCATGCTTTCTTATTGATTATTGTGCTATTCTTACACCTTAAAATTAACCAGCTTCCAGTTCCAAAGATTTAAGAGCTCAAAGGGTTTACTATTTAAAGTCCATAATGATGATAATGACATCTCAGACCTGGGTCCTCCAGTACAAAGAGCTATTGGGCAGCTGAAGTTAGTGACGGAGAAGCCCGATCCTTTGCTGGTATGCTTTTCTGATTTTATTAATAGTATAGGACTTCTAATAATTAGATACATGAACTGATTTGCTTGAAGATGTTATCAATACCTTTTGAGTCACAGAAACTTGGTAATGGTAGAATAGTATCATCTCGCAAGTCTTGCAGCGAAAGCAAGAAACCTGTTAAAAGCAGAATCTTAACTGTTGATAAATCTTGTCAAAGTGAGTTTGGTAATGATGATGATGCTTCTGGATCGACTTACACGACTTCAGATGCTGCTAGTTTGAATGGTCGTAGGTCAATCTCAGTTGGGAATGTACCTTCTACCATCAGCCTTTCTCAGCTTGTAAAAGCAGCTTCAGTCTTCGGAAAAGTGTACACATCTTCAGTCAGGCATCTGCCCGATGGGCTCAACTGTTGGGACATCCAATTTGAGGTATGCTATTGATCACTGGAAGTTTTTCTTTTAGCCCCCCCTCAAATGAGGAAAAGTTTGTTTATTAACTGTTGGTAACTGTTGGCAAGAGCTTAGAATCCTGCAACAGAGCAATTAGAGCTGGTGCGCTAACTGTTGGGAGTTCTCGTCTTTCAATCCAACCCCCGCGGGCTTCTATGGTTGTTACTATCAGGATTGAGGACATTTCCGAAGATGCTACCTTCGGTGAGATACACTCGATCTGTAAATCGGTTGGCACGACAGAAGGGCTGGCATGGGTAAGCAAGGATGGTGTAGATGCATTATTTACAGTCGAGAATGACACAGAATCAGAGTTGATCCTCAAAAAGTAAGTGGTGGTTCAACCTGGTATAAAAGGTCTCATTGTTACTGTTTTCATCTGTTGTCACTCTTGACCGGTATTTGCTATCTCAAAAGTGTAAAACTGTTCTCATGACTTCATTTTTGGAAGGAGTTGGAGGGAAGAAATCAATCCAGAAACCACTTCGCTTTATTACAGAATCACCATTAATCATATTCCTTATTGTTCCATGTGGTTCTCGACCATTAGCATCCATTTTCCTTGCATGTACCTATTTTTTGTATGCGGTAAACTATGAGAGACTGATACCGACACACGGAAAAAAGTATGAGAAGACTGATATTTGACATCTGGGCTTTTCATTTTCTCGCTTCTTTTCCTTAGCAGAACATACTGTTCTTCCATTATTGGTGGACACTGGTTGATATCCTATGATATTTCATCTATTTTTTGGTCATAGTTTTAATATGCCATCTGAAATCAAATTGTTGCGCAGCTTGTTCCTAATTTGATCTTGCCTTTACTAGAATGGATGAGAATATACTTGGTGTAACTTTGTTACTTATTTTTCTCTTCTTAGGTTGAATGGTACTATTGTTTGCGGTCATTGCCTATCAGCTTCTCTACTGCCTAGCAACTCATCATCTGCTTCCAAGTCTGAAAATGAGGATGCTAGATGCAAGATGGCTTTACAAATTAAGAAGTACTTGACAGAACTCAAAAGTCAACTTACGGAAAAGAAAGGGGATCTGGAGGAATGTATGGTGCTGAAAGTGCATATGGAGGATCTTCAGATGCTGCATGAGGGGATAATGCACCTTGAAGATCTGCCTTCCATCATTGATACATCTGACGATTGATTCTTGATTTTCAAAACATCTTCTCTATTCAAGAATGTTCACATGCTAACAATAGGATCACTAGCTTCAAGCCTCTTCGTTCCCCTTCCCACAAAAACCCTTCATTTGTCTCCTTGAAATACACCTTTTTACTGCCTGTCACATCTTGTAAGGGGGATTGGTTGCCCTAAGTATTGTACCATTATATATGCAATAGTGGTGCATATATAATTCCAGGGGATTTATGCAATTATCCCTATATGAAATGTTAGTTGAGTTTTCCCTTATGCATGTCCCTAGTTTAATTGCTTAATTCAATTTCATTTTCATATTTACTGGTCTGGACAGGAAAGCTTAACTAAGCTATGCCTTGACTATCCGATTTTAACAGGGATGGATGTGTATTCTTGCGAGAAAAAGCAAACAAGATATTGATGTCCTTATTAACCCTAAGTCAAGGGCAAGTCAGGGCCCTTCTTGTTCTATTATTCTTTTACTGCCCCATTTTCTGGTAGCTGAAAAGGTTATCACCCGAGGGATGATTGTTTGTGGTAGTTTTTACCATTGATTGCTTCCGGCGCTTGCGTCTTCATTAACTGCGGCTGTCACCAGCTATCTCCTCCCCAAATAACCATAAATATCGCTTAGCAAACTGGGATATATAGTTTCAAACTGCCGAAATGCACGGCAGCATGGGATGTGAAAATTTGCTTTGTGGGCGTTATGTCGACAGAGAGAAGGACAAGGAAATTGAGTTGGCCTGGATGTTGTGTAATTGTTTCTTTGACAGGTCTCATGAATTTGTAGCAGTGTAATGTGTTTGACAAATAGGTGATTCGAAGTCAGACTGCTCTAATTCGGTTAACATATCTTAAATTATCTGTTGACTAATTTGTCAAAACCAAAAAATCCATCAATTCCAGTTTTTTTGCAGAAAGTGCAATCCAATCTTAATTTCAATCCGCAAAGACTACGATTCAATCTGATGTATCAGCCAAACAAACCTTTTCCTGAGATGGAATAAACATCTATGTAACATTTGAATTAGAAATGGATAGGAATCAAAAATTCACTTTAAAGAATTAGAAATGGTTCAAAGACGCTATCATTCCACAGAGGGTTAAATTTGCACCTAACTTTGGTCCAGTTTGGCTATGAAAATAATATTTTTTGGAGTTGGAGTTGTTTTTAAAATTTTGTGAGAGAAATATGAGTGAGAAAAGTGAAAACAAGTTATCACTTTTTCAAGATAATTTTTATTAAAGTAAAATAATTCTTATGGTCAAACGTATTTTTATCTTTTAAGTTTAAAACATTCCCACCATAAGCGGTGCACTTATATGATATTTAATTAAATTTTGATTAAATATGTGATTTGTATTTGTATACTAGATATTGGAGTCTGTGTCAGCACAGGCCCAGTTTGCTACTTTTCGAATATTATATGTTATTTGTTTGTCTTAATTTATATGATGCTGATGAAATATTTGAGAAAGTCAATCAGATTTGTTATATATAGGTTTAGATATTTTAAGTTGTTAATTATATTATAATTTATACGACTTTATGTAATTTTCAAGTAATATCCCTTTATCCTAATTAATATGACATCGATAACTATTGTAATCTATAATACTTTTTCGACGTTGTAATTTACTATTTTATGTTGTTTGCAATTGTAATTTATAGTACTCTTCTTGTTTAAACTTTTGTGGTATTGATAGTGAATTTAGACTTTCAAAGTAATTTAAGTTTTTAATTATTGTAATTTATAATAGTTTTTTTCTATTTCAATTTAAGTGAAACTGATATAACTTTGAGAGTAAATCAAATATCACGATTGAAATAGCTAAACCAGCACGTCTTGAATGACTCATAATGACTAATTAAAAGTGATATAACAAAATTGCTATAAAAAATACTTGTGAAAATTTTTAAGTGGGCCTTACATAAGATACCAAATTAATTTAAAATATCAAGAATTAATTTATCATTTTATGTTTATTTCACTTTTTTAAAATAGATATTATCAATTTTTAAACACTTAGATGACTCATAATAATTAATTATATGTGATATAGTAAAATTATAGTTGAAGTGGCTGAAACAGTCATATCATAAATATCCATTTTACTTTATAAGTGTCTATTTTATTTTTCATTAAATATTATAATTTTTTAATACGTAAATGTCATATAATAATTAATTAGAGGTGATATAATAATATCACGGAGCAAGCAGACAGTTGAAAGCAGACATATATATATATATATATATATACACACACACACACATATATATACATATATTAAAAGTGTAAAAAGACTCTTCTTTAGACAAAACTATATTTTCACTAAATTTTTTAATTTATTTTTTATTATATTAACTAGACTTCCTAAAATATATGGGACTCCTAAAATATATGGTAGGAAATTTAATTAAAAAATTTCCTTTTTATTAGACTTTCTAAAATATATCGAACTCTTAAAATATATGGTATGAGAATTAATTAATATTTTTCTTTCTACTGTTTTATTAGAAATACTTCTAAAATAGGACTCTATTAAGAAAATGTTTCTATAAATATTGAGATGTATGTTAAACTAGAGAACAAACCGGTTTATCTATTGGGAGAATATGATTGATGCTCATCTAACTTGATTCGATTGCATATATAGATTGATGGATGCTTGATTTGGTTGACTTTGAAGAATTTCTTGTGTAAAGGTTAGATTTAATTGTATTGTTAATATCTTTATTATTTTATTTTAATTTACAGATGCTAGATGAATGTGGGTCGGCTTTGAATTTTTTTTTTTAGGTAAAAGTTAGGTTTAATTGTATTATCGTAATGTCTTTATTAGTTTGTTATTTTGCGGTAATTTACAGTTCGTATCGGCTTTGAGAAATTTTTGTGTGTAAAATTTAAGTTTAATTGTATTGTTTTGATATCACTTTTATCGTATTATGTTGTTGCAGTTTACAGGTGATAGATAAATATTGGTCAGCTTTGAAAATTTTTTTATGTAAAGGTTAGGTTTGGTTGTATTATTTTGATATCTCTATTATATTATTATTTTATTATTGTTTACAGGTGGTAGATTAGTGTCAGATGACTTTGAAATTTTTTTTTGTGAGTAAAGATTAGATTTAATTGTATTATTTTGATGTTTCTATCATTGTATTGTTTTGTTGCAATTACAGATGGTAGATGAATGCCGATCGACTTTTAAAAATATTTTTGGTAAAGGTTAGGTTTAATAAATAAATTCTCCAATCTTTACATACTCAAAAGATATTAAATTTAATTATTATATCCATCTTTATTATTTATATATATATACTTTAAAAATTTGGCTAAATATATCCTTTGTCATATTTTGGGGCCAAATTTACCCTCACTATCATACTTTAGGGTTAAATTTACCCCGTAACATTGAAATATTGGCTAAATATATCCTTCGTCATACTTTGGGGTCAAATTTATCATTGATATCATACTTTGGGTCAAATATATCCTTGATGTCATACTTTGGGGTCAAATTTACCCTCGTTGTTAAGTTAAATTCTCATATTTACCCTTTCATTGTAAAAAAAGCTCAAATCAATGTTAAACGCTCCATTTTTTAAAAATAAAATACACCTTAGTCTAACCCGTCTAATTCGATTCGAGCCACAAAAAAGACACAAATAAATATAACCTCTTCAGTTTTGTTGGTCAAATTTTTCCAACGAAATTAAGCCACTGAATATTTATCAGTGCATAGCTCATGAAAAATTTCTCTTCATCAGTGCAAACACAAATAAATATCTCCGTTCATGGATCTGCATCAGTTCATATCTCATGAAAAATGACACTTAACGGTCAAATACATTAGACTAGGCCCATTGAATATTTCTCCGGATGATTGAGTTAAGAGGTTTCTCCATGTGTCAATTATGACATCTCTTCATTCATATATCTTTATATGTAATTTAGATTTATACAAATTTTTCATCATATCATTTGCTCAGAAAATTTATTCACTAGTTTCGGAATCTAGATGCACATAAAATTACATACCGAATTTTAAAATTTGAACATAATCAAATAAGAGTAGAATTTGTAACAGACATTTTCTCTAGTACGATGCTTCTACATTATCCTACTTCATTTTATTTTTTATTCATTTGTAAACAACCTACCAGCATTGCACATTGAAAGAGAAATATTTTCGTTCATTGAAAAAATTTGATCAACAGACCTGAGAAAGGGGTATATTTGTTTGTGTATTTTTTATAGGTTGGGTCGGGAGAATTAGATTAGGGCGTGATTTATTTTAAAAAATTGAGCAATTTAATATTGATTTGGGATTTTCTGTTAAAGGAAGGATATAAGTGATAAGTTTCTTAATAGTGAGGGTAAATATAACTCGAAAGTATGAAATCGAGGATAAATTTGGTCCTCAAAGTATGACGAATGATATATTTAGCCAATTTTTTAAAGTAGAGGGATAAATTTGCCTCAAAGTATGACGATGAGGGTAAATTTGATCTCAAAGTATGATAAAGGGTATATTTAATCATTTTTTCAAAGTAGAGTGATAAATTTGACACTTTTTCCTTGTATATATATATATTGTAGTTAAAATTTCCATGGAATGCCCTATTTTAGTCATCATATTTAAGGAATACCTATTTTATATATTTTTTATCACGAATCTCAGTAAGGTATATATGAAAACTTTTAAACAATTTTAAGACGTGCTTCAGTCATGTATGACGGATAGGATGTACATAGGCGGGTTGCTTTGACTTTTTATTTTAAAAAAATTCAAACCAATGATGTTGGTTTATTAAATCTATAAATAAAATCAAACCAACATAAAATTATTTTTTTATTTAGATTTTAATCGATTCTTTCGGTTGTTTCAATTTTTTTATTTTTATCATTTTTTGAAATAATTTTTAGTGTTTAAAATTATATTGTGATTGTAGATGACATCAAATATATTTTCATTCATGCGCTAGAGGAAAATCACAATCATGAAAACAAGGAGCGGAAAGGAGTACTGGAGAACACTCTGAAAACTAAAACGTAGGATGAAGAGCGACCGAAGAGCGAAAAGTTTTAGCTAGGTTTTAGTTTATATTGAACTTTGGATCATTTAGTTATCAATTAATGAATAAATATTTTTTGAAAAATTACTTAAAACCACATCTTAAGTTACCTAAACTTCTTAAAATTTTCTCTCTTTGTAAAAATTACAAATTTTTGCTTATTTTAATAAATTTAAGTAAAACACCAATACATCTTTTTGTCATTCCTAAAAGTTTGGTTACTTTTCAACATAACCGGCAACACACAAATCAAGCAACAATTTCTACAGTTACTCCCCCATTATCTGGCTTTTGAATTGTGGAAATTTTCCTCCATCTTCAACTTTAATTATCATCTCAAAAAGTTCAACAACTTCTCTCAATTCTCAAAATATTCATTGACAGTAAACTTTTAACCTCATTTTTCCTAAGGTTAGTTTGTTTTCATTGTTGTTGAAAATTGAGTAATTTGAAGTATTGAGCCATTATTGATTCAATTAACTGTTACAAACTCATTTTTAAGTTATATAATGTTTCAGATTCTGAACCATCTTTTTAGCATAGGAATTTCTCAATTAGAAAACCTCAACCAAAATAAAATTATTGTTAATTTTGTTCCTGATGTTTTTGGTAAAGACTAAAGATTTTCTTGAAAATTAATCAAAATGCAATAACGATTCCATTATGATGAAAGAATTAAGGAAAACACTTTCAGTAAAGAAAAAATGAGAAAAAATAAGTTTTCAGTGCTTTAAAATTCACTCTTCGTGATGCAAAACAAAGCGGAGAGTAATGAATTCTTCTCCAAATCATCTCTTCCTTTATTGTTGTTTAGAAAGAAGTCAACTAAGTTCAAGCTTTTTGTCAACTGATTCCACTCAAGAAATAGAAAGAAACCTTATCTCTTTTAATCTCTAACTACTTCTTTGGAAAAAAGAAATTGTATAAGTTTGTTTTTCTAAAGGAGTCGTCATTTTCTATCAGGAATGCTATATCATTCTCAATTCTGGTGTATTTCGAATGCTTGAAGATCGTTGTTGAAGTTAGAGCAAGAGAACCTCTCAGGAAGGTATTATATGTTTGTATCTTAAGCAAATTACTAGAAGATACATTTATTAAGTCATAAGATACTAATTATATATCAGACCTAGGTGTAAGAAACATATACAAAATTTGCATCTTTCATATTTATTGTTTTCGAATACACAAAAATCTGTATTTTGGCAAAACAACATCAACACAAGTTCAAGAATAAATCAAGAACACTTATGAAGTTTCCAACACCTTCAACACAAGATCAAAACCGACCTTTCAAAGAAGTGTGCATTCAGTATTTTAAAGAAAATTAGATGAAGCAGAAAAAGACAAGTCCTTCGAATTCACAGAGTGTCCTTAAGGAAATAATGCCCCTCAAGTACCCGAGGTTGCAGAATTTTTCTCCCAGAATAAAATGACTTAACAATCCGACTGTAGTGGTACCTAAAACGATCGAATTCTCTTCGAACTCACTCAACTGTTAGATGATCACATGAAGTATTTTAAAAGACAAGAAATGTTTTCAAGTGAAGAAAAAAAATTCGTACTAAATCTGTGGAAAAATGTAGCTTTATATAGCCATTAAGTGCCCCTTCCAAAAGCTGAAAATGGTTCACCGAAAAGGTGTATCCTTTTTGAACAGTTATGTCTGTCCATTCAAAAGAGTGTGTCTTTTTTGAACAGCCACAACCATCCAAACAGTCATACCTTTTTTCAAAATAGTGTGTCTTTTACTCAAAGAGTTGTGTCCCTTCCAAGCAACTTTTCATTTTCCATTCACACAAATTAAACCTAACAATCTCCCACATGAATGGGGAATGGATACTCTTTGTAAAACTTTATAGAAAAGTATGTTATCATCAAGCAAAGACTGATTGCATCTAGATAAGTGGGTTTTCCTTTAAACTTTCCATAGTGAACATGCATCGGATGCACTCAGTCAATCGGTAGATTTGATATCCTTGAACCATCGAGCTTTAATGTACACATAGACAACACATGTCACACAACCAGCCTTTTACCATTTATGGTTCTCACGGTTTTGTTCGTTTCATCCATGAACACGTCTCGGTCTCATGAGAGCTTCGACTTCTCCCTCACATAGGTGATTTTTAAATGTTCAATCCTGTAGATTAAACTATTTGGTCAAATCTGTCAAATTTATATAATCATTAAAAGACTTCAGACCATAAGTCTTATCCTCTTTTACTAAACATTGTCTACATCATGAGAATGGATTGGGTAAATTGAAAATGTTGAACCTGTTAGACACAACTTTGTTTGATCTCCTTGAACCTAGCTCTTGGGATCTCCAGTCTACTAGATAGAGTTACCACCATGCTTACTTGTCCTATCATTTCCTTAGATGTCCTTTCAACTCCTTCTCTAGACATGCCTTTTATAAGTGGATCTGACACATTATCCTTTGACTTTACATAGTCAACAGTGATAATTCCACTAGAGAGAAGTTCTCTAATGATATTATGTCTCTGTCTTATGTGATGAGATTTACTGTTGTACATCATGCTCCCTGTCCTACCTATTTTCGCTTGGCTATCACAGTGTATACATACTGGTGCTATTGGTTTGGGCCAATAAGGAATATCTTCCAAGAAATTTTGGAGCTATTCTACTTCTTCACCAGCTTTATTCAATACGATAAATTTAGATTCTATTATAGAGCGAGCAATACATGTCTGTTTGGATATTTTCAAGAGACCGCTCCTCCGCCGATAGTAAATACATATCCACTAGTGGATTTTACTTCATTCGATCCAGTGATCCAATTTACATCACTATCTCCTTCAAGTACTGTGGGATATTTATTATAATGCAAAGCATAGTCTTGAGTGTATTTAAGATACCCCAAAACTCTTTTCATTGTCATCTAATGAGTTTTATTGGGATTACTCATGTACCAAGTCAACTTACTAATAGTAAATGCTATGTCTGGTCATGTAGTATTCATTATATACATTAAACATCCCAACACTCTTGCGTACTCCAACTGTGAGTCACTTTCACCCTTATTCTTTTAAAGTGCGAAGCTCACGTCCAATGGAGTATTAACAATACCAAATTCCAAATACTTGAATTTGTAAAGTACCTTTTTGATGTAATGAGACTGTAATAATGCCAACCCTTGTGGAGTTCTATGAATTCTTATTCCCAAGATCACGTCCGCAACTCCAAGGTCTTTCATATCAACCTTTCTCTCAAGCATTCACTTTGTAGCATTTATGTCCGAAATGTCTCTACTAATGATCAACATATCATCCACATACAAACAAACAATGACATGGTGATTTGAAGTATCTTTAATGTAAACACATTTATCACATTTATTATTCTTGAACCCGTTTGCCAACATGATTTGGTCAAACTTCGCATGCCATTGTTTAGGTGCTTATTTTAGTCCATAAAGTGACTTAACAAGTTTACACACCTTATTTTCTTTTCCTTGAACCACAAAATCCTCAGGCTATTCCCTGTAGATTTCTTCCTCCAATTCTCCATTTAGGAATATTATTTTCATATCAATTTGATAGATTTCAAGATCATATACCGCCGTCAAGGCAATTAACATCCGAATTGACGTTATCCTCATTACAGGCGAGTACGTATCAAAGTAATCAAGGCCTTATTTTTATTTGAAGCCTTTTACTACAAGTCTTGCCTTGTATTTGTCAATAGTACCATCCACTTTCATTTTTGTTTTGAAGACCCATTTTGAACCTAAAGGTTTATTTCCTAAAGGAAGATCAACTAACTCCCATGTATGGTTGCTTAAGATTGAATTAATGTCACTAGTGTCTGCCTCTTTCCAAAAGGATGAGTCTGATGATGACATCCCTTCTTTAAACATTTGAGGCTCATTATCTAAGAGAAATATTACAAAATTCGATCCAAACTAAGTTGACGTTCTTTGACGTGTACTACATCTTGGATTCTCATCATTATGTACATCCTCACTTGGTTCATCTTAAGGTCGTTTAGACCCCCCACTAGACTGTTCATGTCTAGTTTTATATGGATAAATGTGTTCAAAGAATTCAACATCATCTGATTCAATTACCGTATTTTCATTAATAATCGGATGTTCGGATTTATGAACAAAAAATCGATATGCTTTACTACTTTTAGCATATCCTATGAACACGCAGTCCACAATCTTATGTCCTATCTTTACTCTTTTAGGCATAGAAACTTAGACCTTCGCTAGACACCCCCACACTTTGAAATATTTCAAGTTGGGTTTCCTTTCTTTGCATTTTTCATATGGAATTGATTGTGTCTTACTATAGGGCACTCTATTGAGTATTCAATTATCTATAAGGTAGCTCCCCCCACAAGTTTTGCGGTAAACCTGAACTTATTAGCAAGGTATTCATCATTTCCTTTAAGGTTCGATTTTTACTTTCTGCAATACCATTGGATTGAGGTGAATATAGGGTCGTAGTTAGATGGACAATTCCATTCTCTACACATATTTATGCAAAGAGAGATTCATATTCTCTGCTCTTATCACTTCTTATCATTTTGATCTTTTTTTCCAACTGATTTTCAACTTCTGTTTTATATTGCCTAAATGTATCTATTGTTTCATCCTTACTGTTTAGCAAATAGGCATAATAATATCTAGTGCAATCGTCAATAAAATTTATAAAATACTTTTTTCCACCACGAGATGGTGTTGACTTCATGTCACAAATGTCAGTGTGGATTAAGTCTAAGGAATTGGAATTCCTTTCAACGGACTTATATGAATGGTTAGCATACTTTGATTTCATACACATTTGACATTTTAATTTATTGTACTCAAAGTTTGGCAAAACTTCTAAGTCAAATAATTTTTGCAAAGTTTTATAATTGACATGTCCTAATCGTTCATGCCACAAATCATTAGACTCAAGCAAGTAAGAAGAAACTGAACTTTTATTGATTTCAACATTCATTACATTCATTTTGAATAGGCCCTCAGTAGGGTAGCATTTTCCTATGTACACTTCTCCTTTACTAAGTATAATTTTTTCGAAAACAAATACACATTTGAATCTATTTTGTCTGGAAGTGATACAGAAATCAAGTTCTTCCGTAACTCTAGTACATACAGGACATTGTTCAAAGTCAATACTTTGCTTGATGTCATTTTCAGGTAGAATTTTCCTGTTCCTTCAACTTTTGCAGTTGCAGAGTTGGACATATACATCTTATTTTTGCCTTGGGCCAGAGCAAAAGCAACAAACAACTCCTTATTTTCACAAATATGGTGGGTGTCACCAAAATCCATCCACCATTCTTGAGGATTTCCTACCAAGTTGCATTCAGACAACATGGCACATAGATCGTTCATTTCTTTCTTGAATTCAGCCATATTTTCTTGGTCCTTCTTTTTGATTTTCTTTGGGGCACGACAATCCGTTGATTTGTGGTCAATCTTGCCACAGTTAAAGCATTTTCCCTTGAATTTCTTCTTAGGTTTATTGCTTTTATGTCCAGCTTTCTTTCACTTTTTTGAGTTGTTGTGATCGTCTTCTACAATAGTTGCTCCACTTATTACAGAATTTCCTTTCGACTTTTTTTCCACGGCTTTGTTATCTTCTTCAATGTGCAGTCTTACTATAAGATCTTTGGTTGTCATCTCCTTTCGCTTATATTTCAATTAGTTCTTGAAGTCCTTCATCATAGGTGGTAACTTCTCTATTATTGTCGTGACTTAAAATGCCTCCTTCACAACCATACCTACAATTAAGTTCATATGAACATTAAGAACATTTTTAAATATGTTCAATAAAGGTATTCATCAAACTCATACCTTCCGTGAGGAGATCGTGGATGATAACTTGCAGTTCCTGGACTTGAAATACGACAGACTTGCTGTTAATCATTTTAAACTCAAGAAATCTTGCAACGAAGAACTTTTTGGTTCTAGGATCCTCATTCTTGTATTTTCTTTATAGAGCCCCTACAACTCTTTTGCCGTCTTCATTCCACTATACACATTGTATAGTTCATCTTGAAGGTCATTTAGAATGCAATTCCTGCATAGGAAATTGGAGTGTTTCCACACCTTCATAATGACAAGTTTCTCCTGTTCTGAAGTTCCTTTGGGCACCTCTGGAGATTCTTTAGATGTGAATCTTTGAAGACATAAAGTTGTAAGGTAGAAGAACATCTTATGTTTCCACCTTTTGAAATCAACACCCGTAAATTTTCCAGGTTTCTCCGCTGGTGCCATTGCCTGCGGAGCACTCGTACGACTCGTTGTGGCAACATTAGTTGCTTCCACAGTCATTGCAGTATCATTCACTTGACTGTCAGTAGTCATTTTCTGTCACAACAAGACAGTAAATTTTAGTATATCAAAATACTACTTATAAAGTTGCAACAACTTTAAACACCCCTTGTTTCTAGTTTAACAATGAAGTTTTTATGACTTCCAATTGTCAACTTGTGATGAAGATTTTATTTCTTCAAATCACTTGTTAAGTTCAAATGGATTAGAAAGATTAAAGCTTTAATATCCAGAAACCAAACAATACAGATTATAGAAAAAAAAACTTTAGTGAAAAGAAAATTTCACCAAACAAGCAAAAAAAATAATATTTTTTTCCAATTTTTTTTAAGATTGCTGTTTTCGGGTACACAAAAATCTATATTTTGGAAAAACAAGTTCAACACAAGTTCAAGAATAAATCAAGAACACTTAGGAAGTTTCCAACACCTTCAACACAAGATCAAAACTGACCTTTCAAAGAAGTGTGTGTTCAGTATTTTAAAGAAACTTAGATGAAGTAGAACAAGTCAAGTCCTCCGAATTCACGGAGTATCCTTAAGGAAATAATTCCCCTCAAGTACCCGAGGTTGCGGAATTTTTCTCCCAGGATAACATAGATTAATAATCCGACTGTAGTGGTACCTCAAATGATCAAATTCTCTTCGAACTCACTCAACAGTTAGATGATCACACAGAATATTTTAGAAGACAAGAAATATTTTCAAGTGCAGAAAAAAATTCGTACTAAACTTGTGAAAAAATGCAGGTTTATATAGCCATTAAGTGCCCCTTCCGAAAGGTGACAATAGTTCACCGGAAAGGTGTATCCTTTCTGAATAGTCATGTCTGTCCATTTGAAAGAGTGTATTTTTTTCGAACAACTACAATCATCCAAACAATCATACCTTTTCCCGAAATAGTGTATCTTTTACTCAAAGAGTTGTGTCCCTTCCAAGCAACTTTTCATTTTTCATTTACACCAATTGAACCCAACAATATTTACATCATAGATACATCTAAAATTTATGTGTCAGATACATCTATATAATTTGTATATTTTTTAAGTACATCACAGGTACATATAAGTTATACTGTGCTAGATACATATACATAATTATATCTAATATAATTACAATTTAAATACATTTAAGATTTACATAGCTGTATTAAATACTCTAGATTATATTGTGAGATATATTTTTTGATTTGATTATAGACATTATTTTGAAGTAATGTATCTCAAGTATTAGTTGTTAAATGTAATGTATATATTCTGATACATTTATTATCATATAACATTATATCATGTAATATCAAGTAATAATATAAGTACTAAATTTTGTGTTTTGATTTATCTAAATATAGGGCAGGAAGTATGTTATCGAAAAGATTCCACCCCATTTGTTAAGATTTGATAGTTCATGCAACAGCAAATTCATGGATAGATTTAAAATATTCTTTTTGTTTGTTGAGTTTCTAAATGATGTACTACAAATATCATATTCTCAAATTGATGCTGAATTTATTTGAGTGAGATATGCTTCAGTCTTGTGCAATTACGAACTTGTCAAGGATGAGAATTTCTACGTTAGTGACAATGAAGATTCATCGATACCTAAACTCAGCTTTATTACTCTAGATGAAAATAAAGTGATTTCAACTGAGTAGATTTAGTTATGTTGTTTTAGGCACAAATATATAAACACTTTTAAATATTTGTCTAAACAAGTTGGTGACTGATTTTTATTGCTACTCAAGTCATATTTTTTATAATTTTTTTCTGTTCTATTGAGTGTGTTATGATATGTCACTATTTCTTTTAAGTTTTCATAGGTATCTGATTTATACTTACAAAATTTTATCACCAGATATAAAAGTTCAACCTGTTAGCAATCTTCTCAATATCAGATTCAAACAAATATTTATTAGATACACATTTCCAAAAAAATAAAATAATGTACATTATGTATCTAATAGAATTATTTATCTCAAGTTATGTATCTCAAAAGTTATAACTTCATGCTAGTATCCTAGTCATAACTAATATATTGAGTTCAACATTAAACATGTACCAAGAATATAATTCGAATAATAAATTATTTTTTTTTAATTGTATATCTGATACAAATTTAGATTTCAAAGAATGTATTTCCATATTGAAAAGAGTAGTATCAATAATTTTTGTACAACTGTGACATTTATGCATTATGTTAGATGTGTATTATATACTCAATTAACAGGCTAAAAAAATATATTATGTATCTAATAAAAAGATTTACTTTGATGTTTATTAATTATATAAGAGAAACATATTTAAAATATTTATCTTTCTTAAGACAGTAAGATGACATGAACATGATTCTTTTATAGAGAAAATACCCAATTATCCTCCTGAACTATACTCAAAAAGGTTATGACACACCTCAACTTAAAGGGGGTTCTATTACCTCTTGAATTAATTAAAAGTGTAATTTTGACATCCTTAGTGCCTGCGTGGCACATACGTGACACAACACACTAAAGTGTCCATGTAGACACACGTGTGTACCACGTAGGCACTAAGGGTGTCAAAATTATACTTTTAATTAGTTCAGGAGAGTAATAGAACCTCCTTTAAGTTGAGGTGTGTCATAACCTTTTTGGGTATAGTTCATGGAGGTAATTGGGTATTATCTCTTCTTTTATGTATGTATCTTTTATATATATAACTGCAAACAATACAAAAAGATACACGAACATTACTTAAAACAATACAAAAATTTCATTAAATAACATTTCTTCACTGAGTTCTCATCGATAATGATGCATTTTATAATGTATTTTCAGATGCAAAGTTTAACCTTTATTAAAAAATAATTATACTAAACAGCATTATCAATTACTTCTAAAAAAAATAAGTGTTCCTTCTAAAACTAAGATAGTGAAAACTTGCAATCTTTCTTTAAAATTTTAGGCTATTTCTCTCTAGGAAAGAAATCGCAGGTACGTCTATTATGACCTTTGTAACCACATCGCGCACAATAGTTATTGTCTGACGTTAGAGTTTATACTAACTTTCTTATGCCTTCCTTTCTTTGACCCACCAAGTGGTCATTTGTACTTTGATGCTAATACAACTTCTTCTATAATTTTCTGTGAAATAATTTAATCTTTCTTGTCCGGCGTTAGAATCATCGAAATTTCATACATCTTGACTAAAGTTTCTAGATGATAACTCAGTGCAGTAAGACCTCATATCATCTACGTTCTTGCTTTTCAGGACTGCTATTATGTATTGACATGTTATCTCATCCTACCAAAACCTTCCATAACTACATAGGACAGGTACTTAGGTGCAGTAAAAGCGCTAACAAATAAAACTTTAGATTCAACTTAGGTGAACATCCTATCCTTTACAGGGCAGGTATGTGCATCATGAAACGCTCTTACTTTGAAGAGTTTTGAAAACCTTCGATAAAAAGTTCAACTACCAGCCTCTAAATAAAATATAAGGACATAACTGGAAAAAAAATATCTGATTCAGGTAATACGTTTTCTGTAACAAATATATCTCTAATGAATAAAATTTGTACAAGACATCTCAAATAATTCTGCTTACGTCTTTCAGAAAATCATTTACTATAAGATGTATCATTAAATAAAAGATACATCTTAATTATGTATCTTGTGTTTTGATACCAAACCTTATTAATCAATACTTCATCAAAAAGAAATGTATTTTCGTCAAAAAGTAAGTCGGGACGAATTGAAATTTACATGTATATTCTTTCAAAAATAAAATTGTAACATCAAATTTACGAATAGGGTATAATTTCTCTATAGCAAGCAACAACTAATGCAACTATACCTTTATTTATGGATCTCTTAGTTTTAATATTGAAACAATAATCTATGGCATACTTTCTCATGGCAGATACAAGCGTTGATTTGTCCTTGTAAACTTGACCCTCCGCCACAACTATATTATTGCAATCTATTATTATGTTTTTCGCCTTCATATCTTCTAAGTAAGAGGAATCTACGATCTCTAAGTCAACAACATCTAGTGCTAATTCTTCAGCTTCTGCACCCTCTAAAGAAAGAACTGCACCAGTTTCATCCTCAAATAACATTTCGCTTTCATCTTTATCAATTGTACTTATGCACATTAAATGTATACCAAATCCTATCACTTTTTTTTTACCGTCTAGATACACCTTCACCCTTATATCATTGTGGATCAACACTGACACTGAATTACCTTCAACAATATATCAAAGTTCACTCTTTTTATTATTTCATCTATTTCAAGTTCTGCAGCAAATGTCAAAATCAATTTTGCATATATTACGTTTTCTCCACTCATAATTTTATCACTCTTATATCTTTCATACTTGACATCAGTAAATCAAAAATCAAAATGTCGTAGTAACAATGAGATATTCACAATGTATCGGTCATAAATTTTGAAAAAAAAATAAGAAAAAAAATACAAAAAACAGGAAAAGTTCGTTTAAGCCAGAAGAATAAGGATTCTATTTTTGAAATTCAAATCTTGAATGAACTAGCTAATTATGGGGATTTTCAAAAGTTAATAGAACTGATGTCGTGTGATTTGCTCTGAAAACTAAAATGATTTTTATTTTTTCATTTATAAAGCGTATTAATTAACAATATTGATGTATCTGATCTGATGAAATATTATGTATTCAAAAATTGCCAATCGAGGAATTTTAAGAAATTTTGTGAATTGTGGGAATGGGAAATAATTAGGGATAATTTATTTGGATTTATGTAAGTTTTACTAAATTTTACAACTTAAAGGATCAAATCTATTAAAAATGTTAAGAAAGTAGAGTACAATTAATATTTTCTATGTATAAAAAGTTGAAATTATATATGTATTATGTAGATTTGTTTTGAATTCGTTTTCATCTTTTTTAATTAATACCAAACCAAATCAAGAATGATCATTTTTTTCTTTTCTAAAGTCAAACCAACCAAATCAAACTACAAGTTCATTTTTTCTCGATTTCATTTGATTCGTTGTTTTGATTTTTGACTTAGGAGTTTGGTATTTACACCCCTAAGCATAGATAAAACTGAAAAAAATTAAAAGACGATTAAATGAGTTTGTTAAATTTATTGTTTTGACAAATTGATGATTAGGGTTTATTCGTTATGACACATAAAATTTATATTTCAAATTTAAGTTTACTTACAGTAGATTTGAGTGTTGAAAATCGAAAATAATATTTTTTTTTTAAATAAAAGGAAGATTCAAACATATATGTCTGAAACTTCAGCCCATCTTTATACATAGATCATGTTAATGATATAGTTGATATGTCTTAGATCTAATCTCGCAATATGGTGATTTGATTAAATTTTTATAAACCTTATTTGATATAAATATATGACATTCAATATTCTTTTCATAGTTATATTAAATTATTTTATTAATGTGGTAAGGTCATTGATTAAATTTACACACTTGACATCATGACGGAGATCATGATAATGAGAGAATCACGTCTGTTATAGCTTAATCTGAAATTGTTTTTAATCGCAAAATTACTAATTAGAAATTATTGATCTGATTAGATAAATATGTATTTGTTGGTCTTTATAAGATAAAGATTAGTTAATCTCATTAACTATATCACATACATAGATGATACATATGAGAAATATGATTATTGAACAGTCTCACCAGATAATTTTCAATGGCTAGAATTATCATAAACTATCACTAGGATATTATCTTGAAGAATATAATTGTAAGAATTTTCTTTAGCATGAGATCATTATAGTAATTAACAAGTTATTTATTATACTTTAATACCTAACATTCATGTTCATACAGAAATGGTTGAAAGAATATTGGTATGATTAAATGCTTGTAAAATTAAAGATTGAAGCAAGACGAAATTTGTCAACTTTTGATAATCAGTTTAAGCTTTATGTTGTAATGTACTATAAACGACTAAGCAAGACCTTCTCCATAACAATTGAATGACAGAAGAAAAGAGTTTCTTGAATCACTCAGTAGTAGATTATAGTCTGACATGTATACATAGTTGATCTCTACTAAGATTTGATTGTTAAATCATATTCTAGGGTTATCCGAAGCTATAAGGATGGAAAGAAAATATTACATTATTTTTCTTTAGATTCTTGCGAGTAAATGTATATTTCATGCTATCTGGTTGATAAGGAGTATTGTTATATGTCAACTTTGACTAATATATTTATATAATTAATTTACTTTCGACTTAATTTGGAACCTATGAAATCGTACACTAACGTTCCTATTTAAAATAGTATTTAAGATTCTCCAATTAAAAATAAGAAAACTTTATTAATTTGCATCCAACTTTAATTTGCTACACATGGGCTTGATCCCATTTTGACTGGAATTGCTATGCACGTCAGTAACCCATTTGGCATGGATTTCCATTCTTTGAAGTTTTTTTCATAAAAATTTAATTATTGTATTAAATTATATCCCAAGTAAATTATCATCTTAACTAAATAGGAGAAAGGTTAATAGGTGGTATTATATAAATGATGATGGAAAAAATTTTCATAGCATAAGTTTATGAGAAAAATACTTTGTTGAAAGTGTGTTACTACTATTATCAAATCAAGAGAGAAAATACTACTAACAAGAAGATTATTTTCTTATTCGCTTTATTGTGAAATTCAAGAGGGGAGGGTGAATTAAAATCTTTTTTGAATCAACTAATCAGCTTGGTCAGTCGACTTCTGCAAATTAGTATAATCAATAAACTAGAAATAAACTGAATGCAAAAATTAAAATGTAAGGAAGAACACAGAGATATATACTGATTTGGATCATCAGTGTGATGTCTATTCCAGTCCCCTTGGGTTACAAAGTTTTTTTAGAGCATTAGCGTAAAGTTTGAGTTACAGCGTAAATGAACAAGTTTCGAATCTCAATCTATTGATATCCAAATCATGTGACACAACCTCAATTAGTATAACTAAAGGGCTGAATCAGATTTTTTCTTTTTGTAACTAGTGTAAACTGAGAGAATTATAAAACTTTGTAAAGACTAAAAGATGAGACAAAGTGGTAGTTTCATGTAAGTTGTGCACTGATTGTTCTGCCTTTGATGCCTTTATATAGTCTTCATCTTCTGTTGCTTCTTTGCTCTAAAAAGAAAGCCCAAGAATTTTTCTTTCAATAAAGGATTTGTATTGATTCGTTGATTGAGGATTCACATCATTGGCACGTCCATATTAGATATGTCTGTGCGTCTGATATGATTTTTTTTTGGATAGGTAGTTCATATCCATACACGTCCATATCAAATATGTCCGTGTAGGGGATATGATCTCTTTTCTTGCTTGGTCTTGCTTGATATCTCTCTTTCGTTATTGATGCTCAATCTTTATTGGTCCACCGATTACAAGAATCTTTGATTGCTCCTTAGATTGCTCCTTATGGGGATCTTCTAAATCTTCTAGTAAGTTTTTTCCAACTTTATTCTGAGCTCCTCCGAGGCGGGTCCTGTATGTTTCTTCCATTAATTTGTCATTATTAAAATATATTAGGCTAATATAAGAGGCTAACAATCTCTTTTTTTTTTATAATGACAAATAATAAATATTAATTGACTTTTATGTATGCGTGGCTCTCTCATGCTTGAAGTTGTCTCCTTACAGCTAGAAGCTAGCTCCCTCTTACTTGTAGCTCCTTCTTGCTATACGTGACTTTTCTCCCCCTTTTGGCAAAATCAAAAAGTGCAGGAAAATACAAGCAACGCAAATAGCAAAAAAGATAAACAAACATAGCATATCATGCAAAATCAACAAAACAAGCAGTAAGCAGTATTGAGGGGAGAGGAATAGATAGTGCCCCTGTTACCATCCCCAAAAAGAAAAGAAGACAGACCCTCTTTGAATAAGAGGAGTTAGAGTCAATTTTTTTTAAGGAAGTAGGTGAGAGTGTTCTGTATGTTGTGATAAAATTATTCCTAGGATTGCTCTACATTCTTAGAGAAGCTAGAGTAGGAGTTCTGGACAGATATGGCAAGGTCATTGTGAGAGGAGTTGGATTCCGACTTGATAGAGTCGACTTAATTGAAAAACTTGTTGAAGATTTTGACTCCTTCCTATTTGAGGTCATCAACTGAAAGATGCATTTTGTCCACGTTAGTGCTTGTGTCCTTGCCCAGCTGCAACAACTTGCTAGTTGACTCCTGAATATCCAACATCCCTTCCTTGATGGATTTCTATTGTTCCATAATCTCCTTCACTTTCTTCTGCACTGAAAACACAGGGTTAGTAGCATTCTTACTGACTTTAGTGAGATCAAATTTTAATTTAGTGGAATCCTTTTTGTACCATTCGTTTTCCACTAGAATATATCCTATGCTGGAAAATGTCTTAGAGTTATAGGTAGTAGAGACTTGAACTGGAAGAAATCCTGAGAGATTAATGGAGTAGTGGAGTAGGATTCGAGTACTCAACAACCCATAGGGAAGATTTGTTGTGGCATGAGTATCGACTGCACTCTCCAACGTATACTCACAAAACTACATGTCCCAATTAATTTTGTATTTCCTGATCATCCAGTAAAGAACAAAAATGCCTCTACAGGTGACATTACTTAGAGAGCTCTTCCTGGGAATTAGGATGGTGGCGATGATATAAGCTAAAATTCTGTGCTTGAAGTACAGCGATAACGGTCCAAAATTGGACAAGTTTACTTCAGGATCAGAAACTACTTCTTTTGCTTCCTCAAAAATGGAATTGCTTCAGAGAGCTTAGCATCAAATATTTTCTCAAACACAAAGTCATTCAAAATTATCCTTGTGCCGAGCACTAAGGTTTCAAACTCACAACTGTCTTGGGAGATATGGAGATTAACATAAAATATTCTGACATAGTCCTCAAATACTTCTATTTCACTTAGACGAAGGACAAGAGATAAATCTTGATCTTTAAATAAGGGACTTACATTGGAATGAGATTTGATCAATTGCAAGAGATTCACAACCCTTCTAAACACCACTGAGCAATTTTTGAATGACATAAACTTCATTTGTCATGGTACATTACAGAACTTATGCATGTTTTTCTAGAGGAAGAATTTCTAAAGAAGTGGGGCGAGATCTCTTACTATGCAATAAAATTAAGTTCTCTCTAAGAATTTGACAAGTGTTGCTAATGCTTTCTTGATCATTTTTATCGCCTACAAAATCAACATATGAATAGCTAGTTAAATCAAAATTTAAGGAATGGGACTACCATAATCCAATGTCCTGAGTCTCAATGAGATATCGAATGATCTGTTTTACTGCAGTCAAATGTGACTCATTAGGAGCTGACTGAAATCTTGCGCACTTGCACACACTAAACATAATGTCGAGTTAACTTACAGTCAAGTAGAATAAGGAACCAATCATTTCTCTATAGGTATTTTCATCCATATATTTCCCTGAAGTGTCTAAGTCAAGACTTGTTGAGGGACTCATAGGGGTTCCAAAGGTCTTCCCCTTTTCCATGCCAAACTTATTGATGAGTTCCTTTGTGAATTTAATTAGTTTGGCTGATGAAGGTTTCCTTTGAAGTTTTTTTAATTTAAAATCCCCAAGAAGAATGTGAGTTCTCCTATGAGGCTCATTTCAAATTCTCCCTTTATAAGATTTGCAAAATTCTCACACAAAAATAGGTGTTAGGACTTCTAAAGATAATATCATCCACATAAATTTTTACAATAAGCATGCTTGAGTCTAACTTTTGAACAAAATGCGTAGTATCATTTTTCCTCTCCAAAAATTATTGTTTAATAGAAACATACCCAATCTCTCATACCAAATTTTTAGAGCTCGTTTAAGACCATAAAATGCTTTTGAGTGTTTAATAATATGATTTGGGCACGGTGGATCTTCAAAACCTAGAGGTTGTTTGACAAAGACTTCTTCTTTAAAAAAATATTTAAAAAGGCACTTTTTGCATTCATTTGATATATCTGTAAACATTCAAAGGAAGAAAATACTAAGAGAATGCGAATGGATTCCAACCTTGCTATAGGAGCAAAGATTTCATCATAATCAATACCTTCTTACTAAGAGTAACACTGAGTTACCATCCTGGCCTTGTTTTTGACGACTTTACCTTATTTATTTATTTTGTTTCTATGGACCCATTTGGTTCCAATGGCTAAGCAGTTTTTTAGTCTTTTTGTCACAACCTGAACCAGGGCTTGTCTATGACGGGTATCTCAAGTCCACCGAGGACCAGAGACCACCCCCTTTGCCTAATCTAACAGAACATGATACACTACTTAGAGGATGAATTTCAAAGATATAACAAGATAGAGTAAAAAGTAACTCAGAGTTTGAGAATGTCTATAATCAATACCCAGTCCACAATAATCCATAATCCTCTATACCAAAAAACAACCTACATCGGGACATGCCCCCGACTCTAATAATGAAAAGGAAAATGACAATGTAAATGTAAAGTCTTCAATTCTAATTGATGGAATAAAAACTGATGGAATGACCAAGTCTTTCAGAGAATGGAAGCTCACCACTTCACCACAAATGACCGACTCTGAGATCACCTATCACTGCATAGGAAAAGTAGAAATGCCTTCGGACCTTACATCGCGTAGCGATACAGCATTCGAAGATGATTAGTTGGGTGAACAATAACATATAACTCAGGATTAGGATAAAATAATGGTAAGTAAAAACCACAGTAAAAATCCACTTGCACACACTGTACATTCATATATATATATACATATATATATATATATATATACATATATATATATATATATATACATATATATATATATATATATATATATATATATATATATATATATATATATATAACATGCTGGTGTAAGGAACATAGTTTAGCATGTGAGTAAAACATTAGCCTAGACTATGTAGCTTAATCGTTATGAAAAGGTACCCACGGGCTATATGGGTTCAGCTCCCCATACAAAAAGGGCCCCAGTACATGTTAGCTATGCGAACCGGAGGTATTAAGGAAGGCCAAAAAATGCCCCGACCCCACGTCAATCATAGATACAAATATATAAATAGTGTGAATCATGCATAAGGTCATCAAGACCAACCCTCATGTCAACAAATATGAGTTTTTAGTATAAGTCATTCGAGACCCACACTTTAACGGCTTAGCTACATAACCCTCTTTAATCTAATATTAAAACAAGTTTCACGGAACCCTTACATTAAACCATGAAATTACACCTTCTGTCACCCCACAGGTATCGTTATACCCTTACGCTTGTAAGATTACTCTTATGCCATTTTAATTACATTCCATCATCTTGGGGAAATGCCTCGACTATCTTTGTTCGTTAATTTAAAACATAGACAACAAGGTCTTTAGAACCCATGTTCATTTTTTAATCATTGATGAAATACAATAGTATAGGTGAGTAAGTCAATCCAAGTGACAATTCCATAACTTAAAATCGTTTACACAAGTAGGTTGAGGGAATACAATAATTCAAAACCAATTCCAAGTCCAAAACATCCATTTGGGGAAATACCTCGACCCCATTCAAATTCCCCTACCCATGCACCCCATTAGTTCAAAAACATTCAATTCTGAACATAAATAACTCATAAAAACCATAGGAAAACAATTCAAGGATCAACCATTCCAAAACCCTCAACCCATGTCAAAACCAACATTCAAATCCATACAATTATACTATTTAAAACACACATTTTTCACAAAATAAGATTGGAGAAGATTAACATGCCTGAAAGCATCACAAGATGGAGAGAAATCACCCTCGAGAGCTCTAACTGACCAACTTTTTTGGAAACCCTAAGTGTTCTTGAACTCGGGGATTTGGGAGAGTTTGCGAAGTTATTTTGATTTGTTCTGGAGTGATAATGATACCATAAAGGGATTTTAAGTCATGGATCACGATTGGGGAAAAGAGTAAATATCCAAAGTGCCCTTAATGAAATACTAAAAAATTGTTACTCAGCCGTTCCGTGTGACCTTACGAATCGTAAAGTCACCTTACGACTCGTGACCTTCAATCGTAGTCTGGACATCATACATAGGAACCCATACTAATTTGATATGAGTTGTACCATACGACTCATATTTAGACTTTATGACTAGTTTGGCCAAATCGTAGGCAAGACAAAACATTTGGGCATCACACTAGTCTGGCTATTGATCAGACTATACGACTTGTATAGAGTTTTTATGACTCGTTAGGAGCCAACCGTAATCATAACAAGAGATTGGTCAACCACACTAGTTAGGATATGATTAGGGTCCTACAACCCATAATTACACCCTACGACTCATAGGGAGAGTCGTTGTCTAGGAAGTAAGCTCATAGGCCAAGAAATTTTCAAGGACCAAAATCCAGGGTTTTTCATTCTCCCCCTTAGCATCATTCAGCCTCGAATGATGGGTCAAGGCTTCTATTAGCATGATTTAACGTAGAGTATAACCACACTTACCTTTAACAAAGCCAGAAAACAAAGATGTTAAGGAAATACACATACCTCAAGCCCGATTATCCAAAACGGGAAAGAAGAATGAACATTTGGACTTTATGTCCTCTTCAACTTTCCAATTAGATTCTACGACCTTATGGTTCCTCTATAGAACTTTCATCGAAGCCAACTCCTTAGTCCTCAGATGAAGAACTTGCGTATCTAAAATTTCCACTGAGACTTTCTCATAGGAAAAGAAATCTGAATCACCAACACTCTCCAAAGGAATAATCAAGGAAGGATCACACACACATCCTCAACATCAAAACGTGGAAGACCGGATGAATACCAAGACGGCAACTCCAACCCATAATCCATATGGCCCACTCATCTCAAAACATGAAAGGGACCAACACACCGGAGACTGATCTTCCTCTTCTTACCAAACCGTATCACTCTCTTCATGGGAGATACCTTCAAGAACACTAAATTATCCACCTTAAACTCTAACTCCCTATGCCTCTATCCGCATAGGACTATTAGCCATTTTGGGTGGCCTTAAGTCTATCCCGAATCACTTTCAACTTTTCCATGGCTTTGTGAACCAAGTCGGGATAGAATAACCTATTCTCACCAATCTTAAACCACACAAAAAGAGAACTGCACCTCCTACTATAAAGGTATTTAAAATGAGCCATTGCAATACTAGAGTCATTACTATTATTATAAGTAAACTCTATAAGAGTCAAATGATCAACCCAACTACCACTAAAGTCGATCACACATGACCTCAGCATATCCTCCAATGTCTGAATAGTCCATTCTGCTTGTCCATACCCTTGAGGGTGGAAATAGGTGCTAAGTCTCACCTTAGCTCCCAAACCTCTACAAAAAGAATGCCAAAAATGAGACAAGAACTAAGTACCTCGATCAGATATGATGGAAATTATAGAACCATTCAACTTGATGATTTTTTGAATGAAAAACTTAGCATAATCCTCCACTGAATAAGTAGTCTTCACTAGTAAGAAGTGAGTGGACTTAGTCATCCTATCAATGATAACCCAAATTAAATCAAACTGATTCCGTGATACGGAAGAGTGGTAACAAAATCCATATTAATCACCTCCCACTTCCACATAGGCAACTCAATTTCTTAAAATAACACACCAAGCATCAAATGTTCCACCTTCACTTGCTGACTCACTATGTACTTAGCCATAAAATTTTCCATATCCCGTTTGATGTTATTCCACCAATAAATCTCTTTCAAATTGTGGTATATTTTCGTTGAACTTGGAAGAATAGTGTACTGACTCATGAGCCTCAGCCAAGATCCTTTCTTACAGCTCATCAATATCGAGAACACACCACAATCTACCTTGGTACCTCAAGATACTGTCACCACTAATCTTAAAAGCCACCACCCTCTAGTGACCCACATCATCCTTGATTCTCATTAGAATATGGTCTGAAACCTGCTTCACCTTTACCTTGGCACCTAGAGAGGACTTTTACACCTCTTGAACAATCACTTCACCATTCTCAAAGTCTAAAAGACGAACTCATAGATTAGCCAAACGATTAATATCCTTCACCAACCCTCGCTTCGCCTCATTAACATGAGACAAGCTCCCTATAAATAACGTGCTAAGAGCATCAACAACCATATTAGCTTTACCTGGATGATAGTGGAGACTCATATTATAATCCTTAAGAAACTCAAGCTATCTCATTTTCTTGAGATTCAACTCCTTCTAGGTGAACACATACTTCAAGCTCTTGTGGTTTGAGAAGAGGCCAATATTAACCCCATACAGGTAATGGCATTGAATCTTCAAAGCGAAGACTACCGTCAACAACTCCAAGTCATGAGTTCGATAGTTTTTCTTATGCACCTTCAGCTGCCTAGAAGCATATACCACAACCTTTTTCCGTTGCATTAATACACTACCCAGTCCCACACGGGATGTGTCACAATAAACAACAAAGCCATCAGTACCCTCGGGAAGGGTTAGAACAGGAGCAGAAGTCAACTTATACTTCAACTTCTCAAAGCTACCCTTGCTAGCATCAGACCATAGAAACTTTACCTTTTTCTGAGTCAATCTAGTAAACAAAGAAACAATCAAAGAGAAACCCTCCACAAACATCCTCAAATATTTGACCAAGCCCAAGAAGCTCCGAATGTCGATTGAAGTCGTGGGTTTAGGCCACTTCCTAACCACCACAACTTTCTGTGGATCCACTATGATTCCTTCATAAGAAACAACATGACCAAGAAAAGTAACAACATTTAACCAAAACCCGTACTTTGAAAACTAATGTTGATCCTTAAGGGTCTGCAACACTATACGAAGGTGATCGACATAATCTTCCTTGCTCTTAGGATATACCAGGATGTCGTCAATAAATGCAAAGACTAATAAGTCCAAAAACTGATAGAATACCCAATTCATAAGATCCATGAATGTAGTCGGTGCATTAGTCAAACCAAAAGACATCATAAAAAACTTAAAATAACCATCCCTAGTTCGTAGAGCAGTCTTAGGGATGTCCACCTCCCTAATCTTTAACAAATGATAACCCAACCAAAGTTTAATCTTAGAAAACTACTTTGCACCCTATAGTTGGTCAAATAGGTCATTAATCCTCGGAAGAGGATACTTATTCTTCACTATCACTTTATTTAATTAGAGATAATTTATACATATACAAAGGGACCCGTCTTGTTTACGTACAAAGAGTACCGGCATGCCCTACAGAGAAATGCTAGGGCAGATAAAACTCTTATCAAGAAGATCTTTCAACTGCTCTTTAAATTCTTCCAGCCCAGCCAAAGTCATTCTATAAGGAAGGATAGAGATAGGATGAGTGTTTGAAAAAAGATCTATTCCAAAATCAATTTCCCTATCGGGAGGGACACTAGGAAGATCATCATGAATACTTCAAAAAATTATTAACTACAAGGAAGGACCCTTGTAATTAGAATATTTAACCTGGACCAGATGATATAGACACCCTTTGAAAATCAATTTTTGGGTTCCTCGATAAAAAATGAATCTTTCCTTAGGCACTAGGGAACTCCATTTCCACTCAATCACCGGTTTATCTGGGAACTGGAAATTGACCCATCGGGTCCTACAATCAAGAGATGCATATGATGAATCGAGCCAATCTATCCCCAAGATAATACCAAAATCTAACATCTCTAACTCTATCAAATCCACCGACATCTTTCTATCAATGATAGATACCACACAACCCCTATAGACTTTTATATCCACAATAGAGTCACCCATTAGGATAGATACAGAAAAAGATCAGGAATACACTCAGGACCAAAACCAAAATGAATAGACACATAAGAGGTCAAATAAGAAAGAGTAGACCCAGGATCAAGTAGTAAATACACATCATAGGAAAATAGTTTTAGCATAACAGTAACAACAACAGGAGATGCCACAAAATCCTGATGGGTGACAAGAGCATACAGATGATTTCAGCTAGTGTCGATACCCAAAGTAGCACCCTTTGGTGCAGGACCTGAAGAAGCAATAATTAGGACCTTATTAGCCCCAATAGCTACATCATCGGAGGGATAATTTCTCTAAATATAGCTAGGCTGGCTACATCTAAAACACTTATTTCTCTCCCCCTCACAAAAACCATGATGCAACTAACCACAAATTCTGCAAGGAGGATACAACGGAGCTGATTAGTCCCTACTGTCTTGAGATTTGGCACATTGTGCCTTAAACCCACTGTTGCTCTGAAAACGACGATCATTGGATGGCTTAAGATATGGATCACTAGTAGCATAATAAGATCTAGAATTTCTCCATATCTTCTTAGACCATTGCCTGTCATCTCTACAACTATTTTGCTGGCCTTCACTCTGCTCGAAATACCTGGACCTCTTACCTTGCCTTTTCTATATTTTGACTTATTTATTTTTCTCATCTTCAACCTGCTGCATATGCACCACAGGCCTAGAGATATCCATGTCACTATTCAATAAGGAGGCCTTGCACTCTAGCACCAATTCTCAAGAAAATCCCAAAGCAAACTTCCTCATCTTAGCCCCCATGCTTGACACTAACTTAGGAGCATAACGGGATAACTGATTAAATTTCAGGGCATACTCTTTCACGGACATCCTACCCTAGTTTAGATTAACAAACTTCTCAACTTTAGCCTTCTTCAACTCCTAAGGAAAGAAAAAATCTAAGAAGCCACCCGAAAACTCATCCCGTAATGGAAACTCCGCATCATCACCCATTGACTGATCTCACTCCTCATATCTGTCAACCCGAACTAGGGCCCTGGTCGTGACGGACATCCCAAACCATAATGTCCCGAGAGCCCTTCTAACTTGTAATCATATACACCATCATATATAAATAGGAAATGCAGAAATAAAATCTGCTACGGAAGTATGGTCATAATCTAAATTTAGTTTAACAATGAGGAATAAAATCCAATATCAACTAAACACCGTCTGAAAACCGTCTGCGAAATCTCTACTACATGATCAAATAACAACTGTCTGAAAACTGGGACAAGGCCTCAGTAGACCAAAACTATAATAAATAATAACTGTCTAAAAGAAACTAGGCCTTCTGAAATATAGAAGGCTCACCAACTGGTACTCTTCACTCCTGTCTGATGAAATCTACTACTTATCAGGACCCCTTGACTGTGCCTCAGAACCTGGAGCTAGGGGGTTAATACAGATGTACTGGTACGCAGAGTAATCCAAAATAAAGCTTTTATATAAATAAAAAAGTTGAGAGCTAGTCATAAACATCATGAAATATATAATTTTCAAAACACATGGGCATTCTTAAAAAACCATAAAAAACCTTTCTGTCAAAAGTAGTTTCTGATCTTTGTATTACTTATGAGTTAGGTGGCACTCCCCTACAAGTCTGATATTCCACGATCTATATGAAATCCGTCATTGACTCGATGGGGAAGCCCCAAACCCAAGTGTGCCACAAGGGTTGGAGTATTTGAGTCTGATACGCCACAGGGCACTAGGCCAGAGTATAATAATATACCCGAATCGACAAATCATGATTTTGGGTAATGAGTTATCTGAACTCATGTCTTCTTCGAGAAACCACCTAAGCTATCTTTATGTCCAATTTTATCATGTTCTGAATTATGCATTATTCTAATTTCAACATCTAAATAATCTGACTTCAAACATGTATTGTATTCTGTTCTGAATTATCATGACATTATCTGGATTAGTGTCGTCATACCAAGGCTTGTAAGCACTATTTTTGAGCCATAATGCATTATGCATGATTCTTTCATTAAAACATAGTTCAGACCACCCAAACATGCAATTTAGCAAAGGAAATTCATGTTCCGAAAACATAAGTCAAAACTATACAAAATTCCCATCCTTTCAATAAACAAGTGGTGGTGATGTAATCTTTAACAAACCATGCAAACCTTCTCATTATATAATTATGTTCACCATTCATCAACATAAACAACCCTCTTTCTTTTGAAATCAAAATCATAATCCAAGTATAACATTATTCAAGACATTTCATAACATGCTTTTCAAGATGTAATCAAACGATTTCATAGTATATCATAAGTAAATGAAAATCATCACAAGAGAGGGATTTTTCATGAATCATGCTCTCAATTCAATCATCAACCTTAAAACACATGTTTACAATATATATATAATTTCAAATCAAGTTGGGGGAAAGCCTAAAGGCCAAAACAATATCATCAATGCTTCTAAAGCATGAATATATTCATCAATCTAAAAAACCCTTTCTTAAAATCAAGATTTTCATACCCATGAGATTTTAGAAAAACCCCACGTACCTTAAATTAGAAGCTTTTGAATGAACTCTAGCTTTTGGGATGCTAAAGTACGATGTTGGGGGCCTCTTGTAGCCCTCGCAATGGGGATTTCGAATCTTGAAGAATTAAGGAAAACCCACGGTTAAATCTTGAGATATTTGTGTTTTTAGTTTGAAACCCTAGAGTGAGTTCTTGATTAATTTGAGAGAAAAGAATCATATTTTGGTGTTTTGGGAGTTTAATCCCATGTTATAGCTGGATAAGGGATGGAAGATACCTATTTTTTCCTTAAAAATGTGGAAACAGAACCTGAAATTTTGGTGCGTGTGATAGGGCGTGTGTCGCACGCTTATCGCATGATGCTACTGTCTTAGTCACTAAAATAGCTATAACTTTTTTCTCGGGTATCAGATTTAGGCAAAATTGGTATTGTTTGAAAGATAATTCAAAGATCTTTTATTTGATATATAGTAGGCCCTCTAATTCATTATATAAAAATATTTATGGTCGATTAAAGTTGACCCAAGTTTCGATGCTCACTCAAAATCAAATGATAGGAAAGCTTTCAACTTGTCCTTGAGTTAAGGGACCTCTATGATCTCAATTCATGGTTAAATAGGTTTACACACTACATAATTGATTAACATGCAAAATTTGCATAGGATTTATGGCTTTTGGATCATCTATGCATAGAAACGACGATTTTTATTCTATCCTGAAATGCGGGGTGTTACATTATCTCCCTCTTGGGATCATTCATCCCCGAATGACGGGTAGAAATGTTGAAGTCTTAAAGGTATAGAATAACGTGGACATGATATGTCTTTTAAGAAAGAATATACTGATCTGAAACATTTAAATCTCCATCATGAAACTGAATTCTGAGCTGACTTGCCCTTACTTGCTATAAGGAGCTGATTCATGCTGAGAATTTAGGATTCCCTTGATGTGTTCATGATCCAATCAAACGTATCGAATTGAGAAGTGATAACTTATGTAAGTACAAATCTTGAGACAACAAGATTTAGATCGTACAAAGGTATTACACTGTCTGAGCTAAAATGCCTAGAGAGATTTAAGATTATGCGCTGAACTCTTATGAACTGAGTCATGACTAAATAGTTGAATCTGAAACATAATGTTCGAACTGAACAGAATTCGCAATTACATGGATGGAATAGATTATCTCTTGGGATGGTCATACACATGGGACTTCGGATAGTAGGATTGAGTGTAAAGGTGGAAAACCACAGTAACTTGTCTGCCTGACTGTTAAACTGAAATACTGGTTATACTGGCTGAATTATATTGGAAACTTATACTTAACTGGAGTATCTCTTCAGCACTCTTTCTAAAGAAGTTCTAGTAGCATTCGGGAGCAAAGAATCATGGGCATGAGTTACACAAGACACCCAACTAAGGAATCACAACAGTGACACTACTCTATAGCATGGAATATAGACATATAACTCATAAACTAGGATAGAATTACCAGTCCTTAGGCAATGGAACTTCTTACTTTCAAGCTTAGCGCATTTTTCGAATACTCCCTTAATTATATTATTCCCTTTAAATACCATACTCATTTGATTCAACTTAGAATTCTTATATAGGCATTGATAAATCTTTCTACTAATGCCTAAAGTAACATAAGTCTTCTCACCATGATCAAGCTTAACTTCAAATCACAAAAGACAACATGCCACACCACAATACTAGTCTAAACCATATGATTCAATCTTCTATATATATTTTTTTAGAGATCACACCCTAAGCATATCATGCCTTACCACTTCAATGACTAACTCTGATCTCTTACTATGGATTCACTATCGCATATTTCGTTCCTCTAGTTAAATCTCAACATATCATTCAAGCCTATCTTTAGAACCACATATGAACTCCAAGGAAAACACCCATAAGGACATACTTCACATATTCTCTAATCCACTATCAATATAACTCCCACGCGCTACCCCAAGAACATACACATACAAATTTCCACTAACCATCACATATATCAAAGACTTGGCCCCATATCTTACTTCACACTTATGGCCTTATCTAAAACAAGCATACTATGATCTTCCAATAATAAGAAACATTTACTAATCACCACTCTCATCACATAAGGAGGAGTCACTAAAAGGTTAGAACATAAGACCTTGAAGCATGGGAGGATATTATATGATACTTGACACTTAAGTGAGGCTGAAGGAATAGCAAATCAACATCAAGGATTCATCAAAGTGATCTAAATTGGGGCATACATGACTTTAAGCTGAATCTCGTCAATCATAAAGAGTATAGCATGAATTATGGGAACGGAGCACACTATAAAGCATGAGTACACGAGTCATGAGCTGCATGACCTTAATTTGAAGTTCATAACATATGGAATGTGATTTCGACTACTGAATGAACTGAAACTCCTCATTTTAGAACTGGAAAAGCACGTGATTCTCTATCATATACATGAACATGAACTATGATCATGGAACTGAAACGTAAGGCATGAGTAGGTATTGGAATCACTAAAAAATACTGAGATAAGAATGGGTTGAGTCTCACCCTCACTTTCTGATGTTCTATATCATACTGACATCACTACTAGAATCTGAGAGCCAGACTTGGTAACTTGTTCTATCATCTCCCCCTTAGCTTTAAGTCATAATCTTAAGTTCGAGAGATACCTTACTAGACTCTAAACTGAACTACACTCACTGCACTCTGGGGTCTGAAATACGATATTACACGTAATTAATAGAACTTAACCCAAATGGCTACACCTGGAAGGGGAAAACTCATTGCTAATCCTACCTTTTGAGACACACTCTATCTTTCTAGAGCCCCAATAGTTAATCATATAATACTTGAACACTTACTAACTTCAAATCCTCGTGAGTATTCCCATAGTCCGAGTACACACCCTATAGTGCTTCAACTCTTATTTCTGTTAGTTCAACCTTCAAAAATTCAAACTTAGATTATAACACTTAATCAGGGATATTACCAAGCCTTTGATGAATCATACTACTAGTCTTTCTCCACCTAGCAACTCAACTGTACTACTATGTCCACTATCCACACGCAACATAAAATAATCTTAGAAAATGCCGCAACTCCATATCACCTTGGGTATACTTCTACCTCATACATACAACATCATACTTTGTTACTAATCAAATAAACTTAATATATTACATACACCATTCAAGCCTATTAGATCACTTCCATATAAGTAGTATCATTAACCAAGAAATCATCACATCCACCTTTATGGACATCAACTGTTCAAACTTAATGTCTAGTGCTAAGCATGATTTACAACCCAATCTGACACTCAATTCTCACAAAACATTCATTATTAATCTAAAGCCATTATTATTACATCCGCATCCTACATTAAATTCAAGCCAATAGTATAGCATCAATCATCAACCACCAATAAAGAAGGCAACATAAAATACTAGTCCATCAAATTGGGATATTCTATCCAAATACCTCAAAAATCTACTACATACCTTCTCACAAGTAGTACTAGTTTACAACTACCAACGAAAAGAAGGTCAAGGGGGTAAAGTCACATAATAGACATGGTCATATAACCCCATACAATCTTATCTACTTATACGTCTTTCTCATATCACACTTACTTACCCAAGCGTACATTTAGACTACCTTCAAATTCTACAAATAACCATGAGTCTATAATTATAACTTACTGGCTCATCTAGCCATTTTCATACTTCAAGCTGACAAAAATTCACCTTAACTAATAAATCCTTCTCTACCTTCTACTAAACTAACACACAAGAATGTATCACTTCATTGCCAACTCAATCTCATACGAAAAGATTTGACTATACATATATTCAACCAACACAAGAACAAGAAGTTGCTAATGAATAGAAATAGGCCTCACATGGCTTCACTAGATTTTGATTTTATGTTTTGAACAAGAAAATAAAATAAATAACAAAGCAACTATGCTAGTGAATCGAAAGAGCCCCACACGGCTTCACTAGACTTTGATTTTTTTTTTTCAAAAACACAATGATAACAAGATTACATATTACAAGAGATAGAAAATTGACAAACAATATTCAATGATCTAAGGATACACATCTTACTCTGTATAAATAAAAATCTGAGTCAAACACTTCACCCACAGACTATCATACAATCCACACGTGCTACTAGCTACCACATTAGTCTATCACTATAAAGTGGTAAATCATCCTCAAACATTGGTTAATCAACTAAAATATTTATTTACACAAAAGTTACCCTCACTCTGACTTCTAACTTTGTGAATTTATATTACCAACCTCTTGGTCTAATCTTACTACCAATAGGTCATGACACCGACACTTTAAATTATACTACTAATCAGGTGAAAATACAATTCCAACATTCTACTACACATCATTCCCCTTGAAGCATGATGTCTGCAACATAACTTTTTGAAAAGACACAGAATACTCTTAATACCACAGGCCGAAAAGCACAATTTCATCAGAATCAAAGTTCACACAAAAATCAATACACTCTGAAGCACTAACGAACTCTTCTCAAGTCCTTGCAAAAATTTTAAACTCTTATATGGCTCAATCCGAAAGGACCATACCATTTAGACTCTAAACTTCTACACTTGAATCACCCCAATAACGAGACATATCTGGGCACATCAAAGTAAGGAAAGAATTGTGATAACTTTACTTTCGTATGGGTGACACCTTAGCACGAATTAGAGTATGGAAGAGAAACATTCTGGCTCAATAGCATGAACTAGAACATGAAGAAAGGGAAACATTCCTAAATGCCTAGTAGCCTCCTACACTTGACCCAAGTTTCGATGCTCACTCAAACTCAAATGATAGGAAAGCTTTCAACTCGTTCTTGAGTTAGGAGACCTCTATGATCTCAATTCATGCTTAAATAGGTTCACACACTACATAATTGATTAATATGCCAAATTTACATAGGATTTATGGCTTTTGGATCATCAATACATAGAAACGATGGTTTTTATTCTAGCGTGAAATATGGGGTATTGCAATATCACTGATATGTCATATCCTTCAATGCATATACAACAATTTTACACCATTGAAGTGAGAAGTATGCATAACCATAAATATCTTCTTATTCTTATTTATGAATCCTTAAGAATCCTCCTCAACCTTAGATCCAGTAAAGGTCAGAGGATTGAGCCTCATTAACTATCCAACTCGAGTAACCTCAGAAAAACTCATAGCAGAATCGTAAGAACTGACTGACGTGATTATTATGTCACCAACTGGGTCAACAGATGAATAGATCGATGTAACTCAACATTGGAAATGCCTCCTTGGGAAGGCGGGAATGATCATCATCGGTATGGGAAGCCTAAAGAGGAATGGTAGCGACCATGGAACTCCACGAGAGGTAGTACAATCAGGAGTTAGAACCCTAGACTAGATCTGAACTCCATAAGTAGGACGATTTCCATCCACATTGTCCTCAGGTAGGACAAAAAAGGTTCTACAAGTATCAGATCTTTAAGAAGGCATGATCTAAGATGCAAACAAATAGAATTTACAGCCTGAGACTAGAACAACAAGAAAGAAAAATATTACTAAATATCTCGTAGCCTCTCCCTCATAAATATGACGCACTACACTTCCATGAAAGAGATAATACTTGACACGACTTTGTGGATACCAAATTCACCATGAACTTAGGTTCTGATACTAATTTTTTCATGACCCTAACCAGGGACTGATCATGATGGGTATTTCAAGTCTATTGAGGATCAGACACCACCCCCTTTGCCTAGTTAAATAGAACATAATACGCTACTCAATGGATGAATTTCAAACATATAACAAGATAGAGTAAATAGTAATTTAGAGTCTGATAATGTCAACAACCAAAACCCAGTCCACAGTAATCCACAAGCCTCTATACCAGAAAATAACCTATGTCGGAATGTGCCCTCGACTATAACAATGACAATAATAATGATAATATAAATGTGAAGTCTTCAATTCTAATTTATGAAATAAAAACTGATGAAATTATCAAGTCTTTCGGAGAATGGATGCTTACCACTTCACTACAAATAACCAACTCTGAGGTCGCCTATCACTGTGTAGGAAAAGTAAAAGTGTCTTCAGAACCTATATTGCATGGGGATACAACGTTCAGATATGGTTAGTAGGGTGAGTACTAGCATGTAACTCAGGATAAGGTTAAAATAAATCAAGTCAAAACCATGATAAAAATCTACATGCACACCCTTTACATACATATATTATATATAATAGTAAGGTAAGGAACAAGGTTTAGCATGTAAGTAAATATTAACCTACACTATGTACCTCAACCGTTATGAATTCATTTGGAAATTTTGCACTATGCCTCTATTCTCTTGAAATATTTATTTTTAATAGCTTCATGGGCAGAGATAACTCTGGTGATACAATAGTCAACTAAGCTTCTATTTGTTCAGTTATTAATTTAGGGATGACTTTGTGTTGAGAGTCATTCACCTATTCCTCATCAAAACTCAAACTCGTAAAGATAGTATTAGAATTATCAAAAACTATATGCAAAGATTTTTCAACACATAAGGTTCATTTATTAAAATCTCTATAGGCACGACTAGTAGAAGAGTAATCGAGAAAGATACCTTCGTCGCTGTGAGGATAAAACTTTCCAAGATTATTCTTACCATTGGTATGAATGAGCACCCAAAAGGATGAAAATAACTGATGTTTGATTTCTTTCCTCTCCACAACTCATAAGGAGTTTTTCTTACGATTAGCCTAATAAGAAACCTGTTAAGAATATTACATGTAGTGCTTACGACTTCTGCCTAAAAGTATTTTAGCAAGTTCTGCTCGAGTAACATAGTTCGCACAGTTTCTTGAAGGGATCTATTTTTTCATTCGACCAAACTATTTTTTTAAAGGGTGGTCTTAGGTGTATTTATGCACCTAAGTGTCATTATCTATACGTATTCAACCTAGTTTTGAGAACTTCTTGTGTTCATAATGAGTTATTAATGGTGTAATTGAGTATCTATGTGTTTAAGTTCATAGTTAGAGAGTCTAAGGTGCAATAAAAACAACTTTAGAGTCAAATTGGTCGCATAGAGTTTAGACGAGAAAACTAGTATTACTAGCTTGAGATATGTGGTGTTCTAGTTTAGTTTGATGGACTCTATTATGTCGTCTCCATTAATTATTTTTTTATTTTATGTTATAAAAGACCATATAAGATGTTAGGAGAAATTTTCAAGAGCACAAAAGTCCAAATGAGGCTGGAAAAGCATCCATAAAGTGTAGGACTTGAAGGCAAACGGAAGAAGTTAACTAATAGGAAAATAGCATTTTGAAGCACTAGGGTGTGCCACGCCCTCAAATCTATGATATAAGGGAGATACATGCCCAAATACATAAATTAAATGTCAAATTTCAGTGTTCATCCTTTTTAAGGGTGTTCCACTCCCTTAGACATCCTTGGTAAGGGTGTGCTACGCCCAAGGGTGAAAAGTATCCAAAAGTGATTATTAAGCCTCTTAAGTGAGGGGAAATATTGCCAATGCATGTATTTCGTGTTGAGATACCTATGGATGACCTAAAACACTATTAAAGGATCATTTAGTCAAAATTTCATGGCATCTTTAGATCAATGCACAAATTGGAGAGAAGATAAGCAATCAAGGGGCTCAAACTGAGGTTCTTTGTTCTTTTAATTTACTTTCTTATAGTTTTACTTTATAAAATCATATATGGTGATTCCTTATAAGAGTATGAGTGTCTAAACACCATTATTTTAGGATTGAGTCTATGAACATGAATACTTATCTTTCAATTGAGTCGATTCTAAGTTGATTACCACATTTGGTTGTTCATATGTTCTTGTTATTACTATTCTATTGATTCGTGAATTTTAGAATAAACCTATATTTATATTATAGTCTTAGAAGGAGAAATAATAGATTATATCATGGAATATATGAAGCGGGTTGTTATACTTTAAATAAATTAAAGATAGAATTTGTGGTTAGGATAGGAATATACCTAATTCGCCTCATTTGGTTCAAACACATGATGGAATACAAATGCATTTAAGTTATCTCTCATATCCTTGCTCAATGATGCAGTTGTGAGGCTAATTTTGATAGATGATTAGAGACTCAGAAGATCATAATCATGTTATCAACCTCGTAAATCAATAACAAAGATAATTAATGTAACCAACGAGATTATATGGCTAGGTAGGATTGTTCATAGTATATTGACTCTGGATTTCTCTTATTCTTATTTCAAGCACTTTACATTAGTATTACTTTTAAATTCTCAAATCTCAAACTCTTTTGGGTTACAACTCGCACCTGTTTAATCTTCTTAGTAACACTAAAATTGGGTTGCTGCTAAATACAAGTCCCTGTGGATTTAATATTTGGCTCGAAAGGACTACTTTATTACTTGCACAACCATATATACTTGCGTGTGTGGTAGGATAGCAACAAGAGAATTGAGGAGAGGAAAAGTTTTGAGAGTATCCGTTATGAGCATAGTACTCTTCAAAAGCCTTATTTTTAAATTCTCCTTCGTGATTGTTGTGAACTTACATAATAAAATACCCTGCTTATCTTTGAATATTTCTATAAAAGATCTTAAAATAAGAAAAATATTCATGTTTACGAGCAAGAAACATTACCCATAAAAATCTAGAGAAGTCATCAATAACAAACACATATCATTTTCATCAATGTTGGCTATTTTGATAGGACCAAATAGATCCATATAGATCGTTTGTAGTGGTTTGGTAATGTTGATAATGTATTTGACTTTAAAAACTATTCGAGTCTATTTTCTGAGTTGACAAGTATCACATATGTGATCCTTCTCAAACTTTAGATTTGACAGACCGTTCACCAAGTCAAGTCTAGAGAGTTTTTCAATGGCATGTATGCTGGCATGGACAAGGTTTCTATGCCACAACTAGGGATCACTAGTTCGAGCAGTAAGACACATCACGGTAGCAAAATTAGTATTATTCAAAACATAAATGTTATCAACACGATCACCAATGAGATTGATTTTCCTTTTTTCATGTTTAATGGAGCAGTTTTCAAGATTGAAAGATACACCAAATCCTGCATCACAGATTTGACTAATGCTCAATAAGTTGTATCTAAGCCCATCATTTAGTTCGTCGAATGAGCTAATTTTTACAAAGTAAAATCTAGTGACTTCTCCTTTGGCATTATCTCTAAATCTAATAGATCCACCATCAAATTTTTTTTAAAGGTGTTGAAGTTGTCTTTCCTTTCGGTCATATGTCAGGAACATCCGTTGTCTATCCACATTCCTTTTTTTGTAGCTTTTTTAAACATGTTCCTGTAAAATAAGAAAATTAATTTTGTTTAGGTACCCAAGTGGTCTTGTATACTTGATGTTAGATGAACTTTCTTTAATATCCAAATCCATGTTCCTCTAGATTGTTGTCTACAATTATGTGATTTGTGCCCTGTTGTTCCACCAGTGTAGCAAATAGATCCGCGATACGAAAACAAGGCTTTAGTAGAAGTAAATACGCCAAAAGAAGTAGATTTAGCTTTCAAATTATTGGACTTGACAAAACTATGACTTGGTGATTTGCTGATGCTTTTCAACTGCATCTTAGTATTATCAAGTCCTTCTTGAAGCAAGTTGACTTCTATTTGCTTACTTCAAGTTAAATCTGTCAGTACCTTCTTTCTTCTTCGATCATTCTTTTTAGAAGATTTTGCTAATTTTTATTTTATTGAGCAATTTTGTTGTATATATCAATGAATTTCTAAAGTTCATCAGTTATAATATCAAGATTAGATTGTATTATGTTACATTTTTGGCAGTCAAAGGGTCTTACCTCACTGGATTCACCCATGGTCATGAAACACATATTGATTGTTTTTGTATCATCCTCTATTTTATATTCGTCACTCAAGGAATCAAAGTTTCTATTTTTCTTGAATGATTTTTTCCTTAGTTCAGGGTAATTTTGCTTGATGTTCCAGGTTTTCCGCAATGATAGCAGCAACCATAATTTCTTGTGAACTCATTATTTTTGAAGGTTTATTGAGGTCTCTGTGGCCTTTGTCTTAGAATTTGCCTTACTCCACGATTTATAAGACTCGTTCTTTTATTGTTGTTTTCGTCTATGTTTTCATCTTCTCCCGATCTTATCGCACTAAAAGATATAGGTTTCATTTTATCCTCCTTGCGGTACCTATTTATATGATTTTGTTCATATGCAAAAAGATTATCTCGAAGCCTTTCATATGTCGTGTTATGGAGATCTCCGTTCTCTAAGATGGTTGCCTTGGTTTTTCATGTTTTTAGAAGACTCCTCACCAGTTTCTTGACTTGAAAACTGTTTGAGTATATCATATCTAGAGACTTAAGTTCACAGACAATCTTGCTGAAACATGCAAACATTGACTCCACTCCTTCATTTTTCTCCATTTCAAACAACTCATATTTGTTGACTAGAGCACTGATTCTGATTTTATTTACTTTGGTAGTACCTTCATAGGTTACGTCAAGTTTGTCCCACATTTCTTTTATTGTTCTACATGTTGATATCTTGTCTTCCTCTCCACTAAATGCACAGTAAACATATAACTCTAACGTTAGTTTCAATTACCTCCTATTGTTCTTTTGTGATTTTAAAATTTTCGAAGTCATCTATGCTGCTGCATTCATTTTTCTTTTGTTTCTCCTTAAGTTTTGGTATAGGTTTAGGCCCCTTCTTGATGACTACTTAAGCTTGGAAGTCAGTGGACTGCACAAAAATTCTAAATTTGTTCTTTCGGTGCGAGCAGTGTTGTCCAGTGGAATGGAGTGGTTTTATTGAGGAATGCCCATCATAAAAGAGTGCTCCTAGAATTTTATAGTTATTCATTTGATCTTTACTCATGTGCAGTTAAGAGACTCTTTAGTATGAGGCATGCTCTGATATCAATTGAAATACAAGAGGGGGGTGAACTAAAAAAAAATTCAAGTCAACTAATCAGCTTGGTCAGTCGACTCCCGTGAAGTTTAGTATAAGCAATAAACTAGAAATAAATTGAATGAAGAAATTAAAATGTAAGGAAGAACATAGAGATTTATACTGGTTTGGATCACCGGTATGGCTCTTTTTCCAGTCCCTTTGGGTTGCTAGGGTTTTCTTTAGAGCTTTGGTGTAAAGTTTGAGCTACATCACAAATGAACAAGTTTCGAATCTCAATCTATCGATATTCAGATTTTGTGACACAGTCTTAACTAGTATAATTAGAGGACTGACTTAATCTTTTAACTTTTTGTAGCTATTGTAAACTGAGAGAATTACACAACTTTGTGAAGTCTAAAAGATGAAACAAATTGGTAGTTTTCTGTGACGTTGCGCACTAATTTTTATATCTATAATGCCTTTATATAGTCTTCCTCTTTTGTTGCTTCTTTGCTCTAAAAGAAAAACCGAAAGAATTTTTTTTCAATCAAGGATTTGTATTGATTTCCTGATTGAAGATTCACATCATTGACGTGTTTATATCAGATATGTCGTGCATGTGATATTATCTTCGTTTTCTAGATAGGTGATTTATATTTATACACATCCATATCAGATATGTCTGTGTAGGGGATATGATCTCTTTCCTTGCTTGGCCTTGTGTGAGATCTCCTTTCATGATTGGTGCTCAATTAGTGTTGTTCCATCGTTTGTATGAATTTTTTATTGCTAAATTTCTCTTTATGAGCTCTTCTAAATCATCTAATAAGTTTCTTCCAACTTTAGCCCGAGCTCCACCGAGGTAGGTCCTACATGTTTATTCCGTTAATTTATCATTATTAAACCATATTAGGCTAATATAAGAGGCTAACATATTTTGAGAAAAATTTCAACACATTATTGTTGCTCACGAGTTCTGTTGATGAAGGAGTTGATAGCAAAGATTCGTCTCAATGTGGCTACATATAGAGTATTCATACTATTGAAGAAATTCTGAAATATGACTTTCAACACCAAATTTGTCTTGAAGCCTATTCTTTAGATATTAATAAATGAACGTAAATAAATGTATCTAGGATTTATTTTTGTCTTCCACCGTGTGCTATGAACACCCTGTGACCTTACAGATCAGTTATATATATATATATGAAAATATTTATACTACTGCTCTAAACCATTGAAACAAAAAGTTCAGCCTATACATATTGCGTTTTATTAAACCATTAATGAAACTAAAAATATTGTTGCTAAAAACATATACTTTTGTAATGAAAAATAGTTGGAGAAAAAAAAATCTAAGGCATATATGAGTGGATTTTTGATCAATTCTTATACGAATTTGGTCAAAAATGCTAAAAATTAGCCAAGCCCATTATCAAGTCCTAGAATCCAAATTGGCAAAATATCACAAAACGTCATATCACTTTGAGCTTGGAGAGACTCTCAATGTCACCCTTTCCTGTTTGAGAAAAACTTGCAAGCTTTCTTTTCAGCATAGACATTTGTTGTCACGTTATTTTAGCGCAAGATTCATGACACAATAGGTCAAACTACTACCAAGATAAGAATCACAAGCAAATATTTCAAATATAGACGAACATTTTATTCAATCCAAATTTTCGCCTAACGAATCCTATTTTGTCCAATAAATACCAGTCTTTAACCCTCAATTTTTTACCATACCTTTCCTCTGACCTACACCATTGTATATAATCTGTTATTTTCCTTCTACGGGTACAAGAATCTGTATACTAGAAACAACCACTTCAACTAGTTCAAGTTTATAAATCAAGAGCACAATGAAATGTAGAAAATACCCTCAACACAAGATCAAAGTGATTTTCCAAGAGGTGTATTTTATTTTTAGAAATAAAGATGAAACAGAAATGGCCAAGTCGCCCGAATTCACGTACTTTCCTTAAGGAAATAATTTCCCTCACTGTACCTGAGGTTGCGGAATTTTCCTCTCAGGATAAAATAGCCAAACAAACCAATTGTAGCGATACTTCAAACAATTGGAATATTTTTGAACTCACTGAACGTTTTGAGTAATCACACAGAATATTTTTAAGGCAAGAAGAGTGTTTTTATTCTGAAATTTTTGTTCATATTAAAACCTGTGAATGAAACCAGGTTTATATAGCCGTAACATGCCTTTTTGAAAAGGTGGCAGTGATTCAATTTAGAGGTGTGACTTTTCTGAAAAAGCATGTCTGTTTACCAAAAACAGTGCAGTATTTTTGCTGAAACAGTATACCATTTCACGAAACAGTGCATCACATAGTTGAAGAATTGCATCTGTTCGAACCAATGTATTAGTTCAGGAAACATTATTTCAAAAATCTGCATCAGTTTAGTCGAAACAGAAATAGTGCATCAGTTCAGTCGAAACATTGCATCTGTTACTGTTACTGCATGCATATAAATAGAGTATTAAACACACAGAAAAATTTTCTAGGTTTTTGTCATTGATCAGATTTCGTCAAATAAAGTTTATCCAAAAAGATAGATCTCATCGATCGATCATTTGCTAAATCCAAATTCGAAGCCGAAGCCGAAGCCAAGTCGAGCGAGCGATGACGATGATGTGGGGCATCTCTTATTTCTTGCCTCACTTATCATGTGGAGTAAGTGTTCTTGATTACAAACACTTCCAAGTTCTCTTCTTCCACCAATGTGGGAGAAAAAGTAAACTTTCTAATTTGGAAGTACACTTTCCATTTTAGTGTCTCCTTCCCTCCACCATTTTACTCTCCATTTATCCATTCACATTTCTTTCATATACTATGAACCCAAAAAAAACCCACATGAATGGGGAGTGTCTATTTTTCGTAAAAGTTTTACGGACAAGTATGTGATCATCAAGCAAAGACTGATTGCATCTGGATAAGTGGGTTTCCCTTTGAACTTTCCGTAGTGAACATGCTTCGGATGGACTTGATCAATCGGTAGATTTGATTTCTTTGAACCGTCAAGCTTTAATGTACACCTAGACAATACATGTCACACAATCAGCCTTTTAATGTTTATGGTTCTCACGATTTTGTTCTTTTCAGCCATGAACACGTCCCGATTTCATAAGAGCTTAGAGAATAGGCATTTACTAACATTCTCCTTGAAGCGTCTTCCACTTTGCCCTCACATAGGTGATTTCTAAACGTTCAATCCTATAGATTAAACTATTTGGTCAAATCTGCCAATTTTAGATAATCATTAAAAGACTTTTCACCTTAAGTCTTATCCTTATTTACTATACATTGTCTACATCATGAGAATGGGTTGGGTAATTAACAATGTTGAATCTATCAGACAAAACTTTGTTTGATCTTCTTGAACCTAGCTCTTGGGATCTCCAGTCTGCTAGGTAGAGTTACCGCCATGCTGACTTGTCCTAGGCCTTAAACCCATTCCCTTAGATGTCCTTTCCACTCCTTCTCTAGATAGGACTTTTGTAAGTGGATCCGACACATTATCCTTTGACTTTACATAGTCAATAGTGATAATTCCACTAGAGAGAAGTTCCCTAACGGTATTATGTCTTCATCGTATGTGACAAGATTTACCATTGTACATCATGCTCCCTACCCTACCTATAGCCGCTTGGCTATCACATTGTATACATACTGGTGCCACTGACTTGGGCCAATACAGAATATCTTCCAAGAAATTCCGGAGCCATTCTGCTTCTTCACCGGCTTTATCCAATGTGATAAATTCAGATTCCATTGTAGAGCGAGCAATACAAGTCTGTTTGGATGATTTCTAAGAGACTGCTCCTCTACCGATAGTAAATACATATCCACTTGTGGATTTTACTTCGTTCAATCCGGTGATCCAATTTGCATCACTATATTCTTCAAGTACCGTAGGATATTTATTATAATGGAAAACATAATCTTGAGTGTATTTAAGATACCCCAAAACTCTTTTCAACGACATCCAATGAGTTTTGTTGGGATTAATTATGTACCGACTCAATTTACTAATAGCACATGCTATGTCTGGTCGTGTACAGTTCATTATATATATTAAACATCCTAATACTCTTGCATACTCCAATTGTGAGTCACTTTCACCTTCATTCTTTCGAAGTGCAAAGATCGCATCCAATGGAGTCTTGCCAATACTGAATTCCATATACTTGAATTTGGTAAGTACCTTTTTGATATAATGAGACTGTGACAATGCCAACCCTTGTGGAGTTCTTGGATTCTTATACCTAAGATCACATCCGCAACTCCAACGTCTTTCATATCAAACTTACTCTCGAGCATTCATTTTGTTGCATTTATATCAGAAATGTCTCTACTGATGATTAACATGTCATCCACATATAAAAATATAATGACTTGGTGATTTGGGGTGTCTTAAATATAAACACATTTATCACATTCATTTATTTTGAATCCGTTTGCCAACATGGTTTGGTCAAACTTCGCATGCCATTGTTTAGGTGCTTGCTTTAGTCCATACAATGACTTAATAAGTTTATACACCATGTTTTCCTTTCCTGGAACCACAAAACCTTTAGGTTGTTCTATGTATATTTCTTCCTCTAATTCTCTATTTAGGGAAGTGGTTTTCACATCCATTTGATAGATTTCAAGACCATATACCGCAGCCAAGGTAATTAACATTCTAATTGATGTTATCCTTGTTACTGGTGAGTATGTATCAAAGTAATCAAGGCCTTCTTTTTGTTTGAAGCCTTTTACTACAAGTCTTGCCTTGTATTTGTCAATAGTGTTATCAACTTTTATTTTTCTTTTGAAGATCCATTTAGAACCTAAAGGTTTATTTTCTGGAGGAAGATCAACCAATTCCCATGTATGGTTTCTTAAGATTGAATCAATCTTACTATTGACTGCCTCTTTCCAAAAGGATGAGTTTGACGACGACATCGCTTTTTTAAACATTTGAGGCTCATTTTCTAAGAGAACTGTTACAAAATCCGATCCAAATGAAGTTGACGTTCTTTGATGTGTACTATGTCTTGGATTTTCTTCATTATGTACATTCTCACTTGGTTCATCTCAAGGTCGTTTAGATCCTCCACTGGGCTATTAATGTCTAAGTTTATACGGGTAAATGTTTTTAAAGAATTCAACATTATCTGATTCAATTACCGTATTTTCATTTATATCTGAATGTTCAGATTTATGAACCAAAAATCGATATGCTTTGCTACTTTTATTATATCCTATGAACATCCAGTCTATCGTCTTAGGTCCTATCTTAACCCTTTTAGGTGCAGGAATTTGGACCTTTGCTAGACACCCCCACACTTTGAAATATTTCAAGTTGGATTTTCTTCCTTTCCACTTTTCATAAGGAATTGATTGTGTCTTACTATGGGGAACTCTATTGAGTATACGGTTAGCTGTAAGGATAGCCTCCCCCCACAAGTTTTGTGGTAAACTAGAAATTATAAATAAGGCATTCATCATTTCTTTCAAAGTTCGGTATTTTCTTTTCTCAATTCCATTAGATTGAGATGAATATGGGGCCTTAGGTTTATGGTTGATTCCATTCTCTACATATATTTGCGCAAAGGGAGATTCATATTCTCCGCCCCTATCACTTCTTATCATTTTGATCTTTTTGTCTAACTGATTTTCAACTTCAGTTTTATATTGCTTAAACGCATCTATTGCTTCATCCTTACTATTTAGCAAGTAGACATAACAGTATCTAGTGCAATCGTCAATAAAAGTTATGAAATACTTTTTCCCACCACGGGATGGTGTTGACTTCATATCATAAATGTCAGTTTGTATTAAGTCTAAGGGATTGGAATTCCTTTTAACAGACTTATAAGAATGCTTTACATGCTTCGATTCCACACACGTTTGACACTTTGATTTATTGCACTCAAAGTTTGGCAAAACTTCTAAGTTAATCAGTTTTCATAATGTTTTGTAATTAACATGGCCTAAACGTTCATGCCATAAATCATAATACTCAAGCAAATAAGAAGAATTTGAACTTTTATTATTTCAACAGTCATTACATTCATCTTATAAAGACCCTCGGTGAGATAGCCTTTTCCTACATATATTTCTCCTTTGCTAATTATATTTTTTTCAGAAACGGTTACACATTTGAATCTGTTCTTTCCTAAAAGTGAAATAGAAATTAAATTCCTACGTAACTCTGAAACATACAAAACATTGCTAAGTGTCAAGACCTTTACTGAAGTTATTTTCAAGCATATTTTTTCTGTTCCTTCTACCTTAGCAGTAGCGGAGTTAGCCATGTAGATCATTTATTCTACTTGAGCCGGAGAAAATGATGAAAAAAACTCTTTGTTGGCACATACATGACGGGTGGCACTAGAATCCATCCACCATTCACGAGGATTTCCCACCAAGTTGCATTCTGAGAACATAGCACACAAATCATCACATTCTTTGTTGGATTCAATCATGTTTGCTTGATCTTTTTTTTTGCCTTTCTTTGGGGCACGACAATCCGTGGATTTTTGGCCAATCTTGCCACAATTGAAGCATTTTCCTGTGAATTTCTTCTTGGGTTGATGGCTTCCTTCTTCATCTTTCTTTCTTTTCTTAGAATTATTTTGATCATTTTCTACAATATGTGTTCCATTAATTGTAGAATTCCCTTTTGACTTTCTCTCGGCAGCCTTATTATCCTCGTCAATACACAGTCGGACAATAAGATCTTCAACAGTCATCTTCTTGCGTTTATGCTTCAAGTAGTTTTTGAAGTCTTTCCACAAAGGTGGTAGCTTCTCAACTATCGCTGCTACTTGAAATGCATCATTCACAATCAAACCTACAAAACAGTTTATGTGAGTATTAAGAACATTTTTAATTTGTTCAACTAAGGTATTTTTCAAAGATATACCTTTTGTTAGGAGATCGTGTATGATGACTTGCAACTCCTGCAATTGAGAGACAACCGATTTGCTATCTATCATTTTAAAGTCTAGGAACCGAGCAACAAGGAATTTCTTAATTCCCGCATCTTTTGTTTTATATTTTCGTTCAAGTTCCCCCCACAATTCCTTCGATGTCTTAGTTCCACTATAAACATTATAGAGGTCGTCTTGGAGACCACTCAGAATATAATTCCTGCAAAGAAAGTCTAAATGTTTTCAAGTTTCTACAATTACGAAACGCTCTTTGTCTGAGGTTCCCTCGAGCACCTCAGGAGCGTCTTTGCTAGTGAACCATTGCAGACACAAAGTGGTGAGGTAAAAGAACATCTTTTGCTGCCATCGCTTAAAGTCAATGCCTGCAAATTTTTTGGGCTTCTCCGCCGGTGCCATTATAGGCGGAGCATTAGTGCGACTTGATGTGGAAATATTAGTTGCCCCCACAAACGTTGCCGCATCCTGCATTTGACTTTCGCTTGTCATTTTTCCTGTCACCACAAGACAGAAAAATTTAGTATTTTCAGAATACTACTTATAAAGTTAAATAACTTTTAAACTTTTCTTCTTATTTCTAGTTAACGATGAAGTTTTTATAACTTCAAATCGCCAACCGAGTGAACTTTAACTTGTGATGAAGATTTTATGTCTTCTAATCACTAGTTAAATTCAAGCGGAGTAGAAAGCTTAAAGTTTTAATCTCCAAAAATAAGTAATACAAATTCTGTAAAATTATTTCCTTAAGATTGTTATTTTCCTTCTACGGGTACAAGAATCTATATACTAGAAACAACCACTTCAACTAGTTCAAGTTTATAAACCAAGAACACAAGGAAGTGCAGAAAATACCCTCAACATAAGATCAAAGTGATCTTTCCAAGAGGTGTATTTTATTTTTAGAAATAAAGATGAAACAGAAATGGCCAAGTCGCCCGAATTCACGGACTTTCCTTAAGGAAATAATTCCCCTCACTGTACCCGAGGTTGCGGAATTTTCCTCCCAGGATAAAATGGCCAAACAAACCAACTATAGCGGTACCTCAAACAACTGGAATAGCTTCACACTCACTGAACATTTTGAGTGATCGCACAGAATATTTTTTAGGCAAGAAGAGTGTTTTTATTTTGAAATTTTCGTTCATATTAAAACCTGTGAATGAAACCAGGTTTATATAGCCATAACATGCCTTTTTGAAAAGGTGGCAGTGGTTCAATTTAAAGGTGTGACTTTTTTGAAAATGCATATCTGTTTACCCAAAACAGTGCAGTATTTTTGCTGAAACAGTATACCATTTCACGAAACAGTGCACCAGTTCGAAACAGTGCATCACTTCATTGAAGAATTGCATCTATTCGAACCAATGTATTAATTCAGGAAACATTGTTTCAAAAATCTGCATCAGTTCAGTCGAAACAGAAACAATGCATCAGTTCAATCGAAATATTGCATCTGTTACTGTTACTGCATGCATATAAATGGAGTATTGAACACACAAAAAAATTTTCTGCGTTTTTGTCATTGATCAGATTTCGTCAAATAAAGTTTATCCAAAAAGATAGATCTCATCGATCATTTTCCAAATCCAAATCCAAAGCCGAGCAAGCGACGACAACGGCGCGAGGCATCTCTTATTTCTTGCCTCACTTATCATGTGGAACAAGTGTTTTTTATTATAAACACTTCCAAATTCTCTTCTTCCACCAATATGGGAGAAAAAGTAAACTTTCTAATTTGGGAATTCACTTTCCATTTTAGTTTCTGCTTCCCTCCACCATTTTTCTCTCCATTTTTCCATTCATATTTCTTTCATATACTATAAACCCAACATAATCATTGCTCTAAAATATCTGGTTCTTGTATTCAGACTCCAGCTTTCGAGTATGTTTCGTTTAACTTTGAGCATAGACATGTGATCCAAGAACTACCCCGCAACCGGTACATCCAACCCCCTTTTCCTCTATTTTGTCTGTTCTATCATAAAAATGCTATTTGTGTTTTCTAAGACAAAATAATTTTGTTTAGTTTAATTAGCTATAATAAAATCAAGTATTGTGTTTCAAGTCGAGTCCTACAAAGTCATCTTCTGTTTATGCCTTAGCCATCATGAATTTTGTTTTTATTTTAGCTTATCTATACATGTATTTGCTTAATTTAATTAGCTATATTCCCTACAACTCTACTCATAAGTCCTTATGTATACATATTTTATTTTTTGTATTTGTTCTGTTAGCATAAGTGCCTATACAAGTTTTTGATTCTAAAGAGCATCATGTAGTACCTTGAAGGCTCATGAATCTTATTTCATTTTTAATGTTTAAAATAAATGATTTAAAACTGATGGACTTGGTAATTAGTTTGTACTTACAAAACATGTATTATGATTCAGCTACTTTGTGTTTGATTCGAATGTTATCTTGTTTGGTATTTTCATGTTTCGTCTTTGGATATTATGATTTCAAATCAGTTTTATTATACAATTTAGATATTTTTTTCATAAATATAAAAACCTCAAAACAATTCCATTTTATGTTCCTTTTAAATGTTTATGATTATAGATAATTACTACGTCCACTAGTTAATATCTAATATATTAAAAGTGTAAAGGGCCTTAGAAATGTTGTTTAAACTTTTTGTCCTTCATTCAAAAACTTTCGCAATAGATAAAATTGTCTTTATATAATTGACGGTCAATATATAATTCTAAGGGATCGTTTGGTAGAGTGCATAAGAATAATGTTGAATAGAGTGTATTTTTAATGCATGTATTAGATATGCTAATATTAGTTATGCGGGCAATATTTCTTACACACTGTTTGATTTGATAGATTAAAAATAAAATACAAAATATATTTTATATCAAATTAAATACCCTTTATTTAGCTTTCTACATTCTCTTTTCAGTCTTGTGTCAAAAATAAAACTCTTCTTCACTTATCGGGAAGAGGTAACATTTCATAGAAAGTTTAAATTTTTCAGTGAAATATGAAATTAGCATTCTATCTTATTGTTCACTTCGTCTAAACCAAAATCCTGGCAATGAGACTGGTCACCTTTTCGCCGAAAAAAAGAGAAACGAGAATGGAACCAACTTTTCATCGGAAAAAAGAGAAACAAGAACAAAACGAAAGAAATCATGTGATACTTTGCAACAATTTTGAGTTCCTAGATTGTTCGACTGAAATGAGTATATAGGAGGAACAAGAAAGGAAGAGAAATTGAGAAAAAATTGAGGAGTAAATTAGTCATTCAATAAGTTTATGCATGTGGTGAAAGCTTTGTATTATTGATATAGAGAAAAATGGTGGTATTAGTTATACATAGTATAATATATAATAGAGTGTGCATTAGTTATACATCAGTTGAAAAAGTATACCGAACAAGGTATTAGCAATGCATAAGGCTAATGCATGCATTAGTTTTTTTTATCACGGTCTAACAAACGACTCCTAAACATTTCTCTAGTGGAAAAATATGACATCACGTTCCAATTTTATGGAGTTTATGAAAACGTGACTCCTGGCCTAAATATAGCAGTGTTAAAGACTAATAAAGCATGGATTTATGATGGGAGCCTTCAGTTCAAGTTTTGATGGTGTATGAAAAAAGGTACTTCTCCAAATTATATGATAGATTCTTCTCACTCGAAAGAAATTAGAAACATCACTACTACAGATATCAAAGCTTGCAATGTGATATACACATTTACAGCAAACAGTGAGTCATCAAGGTCAGCCAAACATGATCAGATTATATTTAGCAAATTATTAGGGGATTGCTTCACTTATATAATTCCAGGTATTCTAGCCAACACAGATTCAGGACATAAGCCCATGGTGTTACATTTGTATCGTGAAATGAAAAAAGAACGAACGAAAGAAAAAAAAAATAGGTAATTCCTTTTCTTTTCATTTAATTTTTTTTTTTTTTTTTAACTTAGCTTCAACGTCTTTCCTTATACCTGTTCTTTAGTTTTCTGTAGGAAATGATTTCTTGGCTCTCTTTACCCTGAAACTATCTCCATCTTCCATATTCGGCACTCCTTTATAATAGAATTTTAGTTGTTTTTATGACTGGCACATGTCAACAGTCATGATGGAGCAAGTGATGTTAAACTTGTAGCATTGCATGTGTTTGGCTGCGTGGTTTTAGTTTTAGTTTTCCACTTGTAGCATTGCATATTTGTCTGTAATTAGATTAACATATCAGGAGTTCCACTTTGTGTGTTGTCTGTAACAATTGTTCTTTTCTTCTGATAATCCCTTTGCTAATTTCTGCTAATGTTTTTCTTTTAATTGGGCTACTTAATATGTTTACTATGTAGTTTAAAGTGATACAATTTTCAGGTTTGGAATTGGAATTCACGAATGAATCACTATGAAGCACTTAGTGAATTCCAAAAATAGGGGATTTTTTTTTCTAATCATTGTTGGATTGAAGTGTTGGACTATAATCGGTATGTCCTTAGTTTTGATGATTGACAAACCATTCTTGGGATCTGATTCAGTAGAATCATGCACAACCCTTCTTATGATAAAGTTGTAATTACTTAGGGACCAGGTTCACCGAGTCTATGTCTTCTGCACCAAGTCAATAGTATTGCTGAAAATAGTATCGAATGGCAGAAAGTAGGTGGCAAAGTTGCAACAACCTTTTTGCTCCAACTAGTAACCTTTTTGCTCCAACTAATCAAAAGGATCCTAGGTTTTATTGTCTCATATATATTGAACATGTTACAACAAGAAAACCTAAGCTCCCATATGCAAAGAACATCAAATCTCTCTTGAAGCAAATCTTTCGACCAAAGCCTCACTTGCAACAAGGACTTGCCCAGTTTCCACTTTAGTCTTAAGCTCGTGTTCTATTTAAGCCTTTGTGTAGTGGTTTGTAAACATTTAACCTACTGCTCCAGTCCATAGATTGTAGGTATTTTTATTATTTGTTCTCTTCATGTGTGTTGAATCAGCAAGAGTTAGTTGACAGTTGAGGCTAGACTTAGACAGTAATTGATTCAGTTAGAGTTAACTGTTTCAGTGTTAGAAATAGAGTTATTGCGTTGGAGTTTGAAATAGCGATATTGCAAGTTGCTAACAATTAAGAGGTTAATCCTTAAACTATGGAGTTTGTATTCAAGCTTGCTTAAAAATAGTGAAGTGGTTGAAAATCCTACATAGTAGGTTGTGGTTTTACTCCCTTGAACAAGGAGGTTTCTACGTAAATATTGTGTGTGCATTGTTTCTCTTGCACTGCATTTTCTATTTTCTTTTGTTCATTACAGCATACATTAAGTAGGGACTAAGCCCCTAAGATGGTAGGCAATCTGTACAGTCTTTCAGTTGGTATCTGAGTAGGTTCTTCCTATACGGTTAACACCTATAAAGGATCGTCTTAATGAAGGAGTTTGATGATGCTAACCGAAAGAAGATTGAGAAAAACTTCAAAACAAGGAAACTCCTTGTATGTGGCATTAGTCATAATGAATATAATATGATCTCGGCTTGTGAAATAGCCAAGGACATATGGGAGTGTCTGCAAATGGCTCATGAGGGAACTAGTCAGGCTAAAGAATTAAAAGTTGACTTGTTGACCACTCAATATGAGGCCTTCATCTTGAAGCACTGTGAAACTATTCAAGAGATACATTCCAGGTTCACAGTCATCATTAATAAACTAAATTGTGTTGGATAGGTGATTAAACCTATCAAACAGGTCTGCAAAATTCTTAGCATCTTGCCAAAGTCATGGGAGAATAAGTTAAATGTTATCATTGAGGCTAGGGACCTGAAAATCCTAACCATGGATAAGTTGATTGGAAATTTGAAAACCTAGAAGCTCAAAAACAAGACAAAGTAAGAAGTGAACAGAGAAGAAAAGAAATTTGGTGGTGAATCTGTAAAAGAAGATTCTGGTAAAGATGATGAAGAGACAACATACATCACTAAAAGATTCCTTAAATATGAGGATGAATGGTAGAATACCTAGAAGATGAGATTCAGACAGGTATAATAAGAGTAATGAATTATGTCATAAGTGTGGAAAACTAGGACACTCTATTAAAGATTGTCATCTTCACAAAATGGAGTATAAGAAGTACATTAAGATAACTGGTGACAGAGAGAAGAAAAATGACCGGTACCTAAGAAATTGAATAGAAGAGCTGCAGATGGCAAAGTTATGAAGTAAGATCTTACATCATGGGGAGATTCTTCCAGTGAGTCTAATGAATCTGAGAACAGGGGGATGCTTCAATGATGATCAGATCTATGACCCCCTCTTTTCTTTGATGCCCAAATGAAGATGCTGATAAGGTAACCATTCTGGAAATTAAAGAAAATCTTAAAGACTACTCTTTTAAAGAGTTTAAGTCGCTTGTAACTATTTTTATAGACTCTGTGTATTACCTCACAAAAGATAAGGATCTCTTAAATAAAAGCATTGATGAACTTAAAATAGAGATAGAGGAATTACCTGCATAGTTATTTAGGCTACAGAAAAGCTACCAATCCTTATCACTTCAAAAATTACCTATTGAATAAAAGACTTGGTGAAATACCTAAGTCTAGTGAAAAGGGAAAAGGTGAAGGTAACAGGATTTAGTTTGAACATAAGGAGAAGCTGACTGAAGATCAACTAGACTTGATTGCATCCTTGGAGAGGAATACTGATCTTGAGAGGGACCTAGTTTAGATCAAAGCTGAACTTGAAAAGGTTCTCAAATGGACCACTTTCTCTCAAGTTCTAGCTAATCTCACAAACCAAAGGTCAAATAATGGAATGGATCTTGGCTTCCACGGAACGGTACTTCTTATAACCCCAATAGTAAGTATGTATCTATGAAGAACAATTTTTTGTGCACTCATTGTGGAAGAAATCATCAAGAGTAGTTATTTTAAAGAAGTTGAGAAGGTTTTCTAAATCAAAAAACAATAGTACTTTACTGACCTTCTTGGAAAAAGAAGAGTCTAATCTTTCCTTTATCACCTTACTGAGAACTCAAACTTTAATGGATTTCAAAGATTAACAAATAATTGTTTTTGTTGGGCAAAGAAATAGGAAGCAACCACCATTGGTCTATGGATAGTGGTTGTTCCAAGCATATGATAGGAAAAATTAAAGACTTTCTCTCGCTTGATACCTATAAATAAGGTAGTGTATCCTTTGGTGATCGTAAAAAAGGATATATTCCTGGTATTGGGAAAGTTGGAAAAAGTCTCAATTAGTCTATTGAGGAGGTGAATTATGTTGATGCCCTGAAAAACAACCAGCTGAGTGTATAAAAAATTTGTGACAAAGGAAATAGATTTAAGTTTACTTCTTATAATTGTACTGTTACAAGTCTAAAAAATAATGAAGTCATTCTCACTTCTTAGAGAATCAAGAACGTGTATGTAGCTGATTTGGGGTCCTCCAATACTAAGGATCTCACTTGTCTCGGTGTACAAGATGATACTGTTGAATTATGGCACTGATGATTAGGACAGTAAGCTATTCTCTACTAACAAATTGGTGAGCAGGGACCTAGTTCGTATAGTGCCCGAGATAAAAATCACTAATACCAAAGTGTGTGATGCATGCGTCAAAGTCAAGCAAACCAAGTCACAATTCAAGTCAAAAAAGTAAGTAAGTAAGTACTTCTAGATCCCTAGAGCTTCTCTACATGGATTTATGTAGTCCTGTTAAAATCATAAGAAGAGGGGGATAAAGGTACATTTTGGTCATGGTTGATGACTATTCCAAATTTACCTGGATTATGTTTTTGAGGCCCAAAGAAGAAACCTTCCCATTGTTTGAAGCCTTTGCAAAGCAAGTGTAGATGAAGTATAATGAAAGGATTGGAGGGATCAGGTCGAACCATGGTATAGAATTTGAAAATGCAAAACTCAATGAGTTTTGTAATGAGCATGGCATTGATCACAATTTGTCTGCTCCTAGAACACCTTACCAAAATGGTGTTGTGGAGAGAAAAAATTACAACCTGGTGGATATTTCTAGAACTATATTGATTGGTGCAGGAATAGAAAAAAATTTTGGGCCAAAGCTGTTAAAACTGCTTGTTATATGGTTAACATGTGTCTCGTTAGGTCTATTCTTGCGAAGACACCATATGAATTTCTCACCAAAAGGAAATCAATTCAGTTATCTCAAAGATTTTGGTTTTATATGATTTATGTTGAAAAATAAGAATAATAACTTAGGAAATTTGATCCAAGAAGTGATGAAGGAGTTTTTGTTGGATTCTTCAAACAATAACTCTTACAAAATCTATAAAAAAAGAACTTAATGTGTAGAGAAAAGTGTGCATGCGGTGTTTGATGAAGTGGGAAGTTCTTTCCAACGTTATATTCATGATGATAATGGTATTGAAGAACTTCTCATCTCTTTATGAAACCCAAGTGGTAATGGTGATAAGACAGATGAAGGAGCAAACGAGGTTGTAGACTACCAGGGACCAAGTTCAGCCTATGAAGATAAGGATGACTCACTTGATGATCAGAAATATGGTTCAACCCATTCTCCTTATGAATATTTTAATCCCCATTCAAGCTTAGTGGAATACTAGTCCCCTTAGGGAAACACCTCTGTAGGAACTGGTCCCATCTTAGTTTAGCCTACTCAACAAAAGTCTAACTTAAAGTATCAATCCTCTTGATAATTTCTCTCTCCTCTAGATTCTGGGATACAAACAAGGAATTAAGCTAGAAACTTGTGTGCTTTTTCAACATTCTTGTCTCAAATTGAGACAAAGAATGTGAAAGAAGCTCTAAAATATATTGATTAGATAAATTTCATGCAAGAAGAGTTGAATCAATTTGAGAGAAGCCAATTATGGAACCTGGTCTATTGACCTGCTGACAAAACTATTATAGTGACCAGGTAGGTATACAATAACAAGGCATATAAACCTGGAAACACCATCAAGAACAAGGCAAGACTAGTTGTGCAGGGATATAATCAAAAAGAAGAAATAAATTATGATGAAATATTTGCACCAATTGCAAGAATTGAAGATATTCAAATTTTTATTACTTTTTCTTCCTACATAAAGTTCAAACTATTTCAAATGGATGTGAAAAGTGTTTTCCTCAATTGAGCTCTAAAGAAAGAAGTTTATATGAAGCATCCTCCTGGATTTGAAGATGTTGATTTTCCAAATCATGTGTTTAAAATTGGCAAGTCACTCTATGGGTTGAAGCAAGAACTCATGGCTTGGTACGAAAGGCTCTCTAAATCTAGTCGGATAATGGTTTCAAAAAAGGCAAGATTAACAACACTCTCTACCTGAAGGTTGGGGGAAGAAACCTGTTGATTGTACAATTTTATGTAGATGATATCATATTTGGAGATACAACCAGTTCCCTATGTGATAAATTTGCCAAGTTGATGAATAGTGAATTTAAAATAATCATGATGGGTAAGCTTAATTTCTTTCTTGAATTGTAGATCAAGCAGAGTACTAATGGTATAACCATTTTCTACCAAAAATACATCAAGTAGTTCTTAAAAAGATTTCATATGGAGGATGCAAAACCTATTGATACCTCTATTGGGAATTTATAAAAGTTGGATTTTAATGAACCTAGTCTCTCTATAAATGATACCCTTTGTGGAGGAATTATTGGTTTACTATTTTACCTCAATGCAAGTAGGCCTAATATTGTGTTTAGTAAGGGGATATGTGCAAGATTCCAAGCTTAACAAAAGGATCCCATTTAAAGGCTGCTAAAAGAATTTTAAGATATCTCAAAGGAACCCCCAATGCTGGAGATAGTTTTCATCTGGTTGGATATGCTAATTCTAACTATGCTTGGTACCAAGTTGACAAGAAGATCACCTTAGGAATGGCTCAATTCTTAAGGTACTCTCTGATTTCCTAGGATACCAAGAAACAAAATTCAGTGAATCTTTCCACAGTTGAAGATGAATATGTGGCAGCTGCTTCATGTTATGCTCAGTTTCTCTAGATCAAACAATAACTTAAAGACTTTAGAATCCTATTAGAATATGTTCCCTTATTCTGTAACAACACTAGTGCAGTCAGTATGGCCAAGAACTTTATCCAGCATAAGAGAACCAAACACATAGATATTAGACATCACTTCCTCAGAGACAATGTGGAGAAATGATTGATCAAAATAGCTTCTGCAACACTGAGGACCAAAGAGCAGATATCTCACCAAAGCACTCGGCAGGTACCAATTTGAAAGGAATAGGATGTAGTTGGGGTATATGCGATAAAACATATTTTGTACTCTCTATTACTCAAAGACTGCTATAATTTGGTAAGTAGGTATACATGCAAGGTAATGTTTAACTTGTCTAACTCAGTCTCATATATTTATATATATATACCCATGCTAAGGAGAAGAAAATTAAGAAGGAATATGAGACAGTTTCAAGCACAAAACGCTCAAAAAATCATGTAGGGACCAGGTCCTTTATAAAGTTAGTATCATGCATTGTTAATAAATGAGTATGTTTAAAAATGAGTCACATATGCCATGCAATTCTCTCGCTTTATTTTACAAGTTGCAAAAACACCTTTCAGCCTAAAAGTCATGCTCATCCAGCTAAACATATCACCTCACTCTCTCTCTTTTAAGTCCAAACTATTCCTTTTTTTCTCTATTTAAATGCCACTTCTCTCTCTTTCTTCTCATTTACTCCTATTCTCTTACAGCTTTAGTTCCCAATTATTTCTCTCTCACTATTCACAGTCCTTCAAGCATATAACAATCAAGAAATCATTCATCCATGTCTCATTCATCACCTTTATCACCTTTGCCCTCTTCTCCAAGTAAACCCAAACCACTCCGAGTTGTTTCTCCTTCATCCCTTTTAATGTCGATTTGCATAACTTTTTTACCTCCATTCAGTTTACTCCATCTTCACTGCCAAGAGATGTTTTTCTCTCTATTTCTTCAAAAGTCAAGAATACACCATCATCCCCTCTCCCAGTAATGATCAATCAAGTTTCTTCTTCTACTACTCCGGTTATCTCTACTGCCATCAAAAAAGAGTCAAAGTCTCTTCCTGATCCATTATCTCAACCTGGTCCTTAAGTCTCCTCATCGGTCTCTCCATTAAAAACTCCTATATCTAATAGATAAGCAGATGTTTGATAAGGATCTGCCAACTGAGAAAGAGATGTCCTCCAATATTCTTGCTATGAGCGAAGCAATGGTCATTCAAGTGTTTACTGCTCTTAGTGAGGAGTTACTAAAGGGGATGGAACCCCAATCCCCCTAAGTGAGATAACACCCCTGGGTACATTGCAACTAGGTATTGGAATGATGTTTCTGAGGGTGTTGAAGAGGAAAACGTAACTGTGCAAATTGTTCCTGAGGTAAAGGATAAGTCTATGGATGGAGACGAATACACTAATAGTAATGATAATCCTTTGAAATGGAAAGTTACAAAATAATGAGCATTCACTACGACCAGGCTTCCATCAAAATCCACTAAAGTTCATAAGACCAGGTCGAGTTCTCAGAAGTTGCTGGAAGCCACTCTGGTAGAGAGTAAGCACAACACTCAAAAGAAAAAAATCTTGAAGAAAAAAATTGTGATTGAGTTTGATGTAACCACAGAGGATGTCGTGACTATGGAAGAATCTGATGATATAGGGAGTGAGGAAGGTTCTGATAGAGTAAGTAGATAAGGATATAGCCAAGAGTGTGGTTGCTCAAAGATCCAAAGCTAAGGATGGTACTGCTTCTCCATCAAAGAAGTTAACAACTAAAGGGCTGTTGATTAAGAAGCCTTCATCCACTAGTGAAAGCAAGATAAAGATGGATGAGTCACAGGGTTCCAAAGGACTGGTTCCCAATTCCAAAACTGCCAAATCCACTAAAAGGTTTAGTGTATTTGTTAAGGGACCAGGTCCCATCAGTAAAGCATCCACCTCTAAAAAAAAAAGAAAAGTTCTTATGAGAGAAGGGAGGCAACAGATTCTTAAGACTCAAAAAGTATTGAGAGGAAGAGTATTTAACTTGGATTTTATTGGTATATCGGGTATAGTTGAGCTATTGGGGATGGTCAAGTTTCAAAGTTGAGAGCATCTCTTTGAGCCCTTCATTCTTGTTCCTTATGAAAAGAAAGTGATAATATTCTATCACAACCTTACTTTCTTTAACGATTCTTATATTTGACAAGTTAAGTTCATGACATAAATATTTCTCTAGGTGAGCAAGTGTTGGCTAAGGCGTTAGGTGTACCCACTCAAGGGACCAGGTCCTTGAAGGACAAGTGTGGATCAGAGAAGTTCCTGAGGCATATAGGCAAACTAGGTGACTTGAGCATCAAGTCAGTAACCAAGAAATCCCTCTAGGTAGAATTTTAACTTTTGTTTGAGTTGGTTAACAAGTCTCACTTTCCGCTTACTACTATAATAGAATCAGACCTATTCTGATGGAATACCTAACCAAGTTCAAGCATATAAAGATGCATGTTATTATGATAGAGTATATGCATAAGGTGATGATGGTGAAGGATGGAAAGCATGGCTTGGATTATGGGTTCCTATTGAACAGGATGGTTGCCTATTTTAATGTGAAATGTAGCCCTAGAAAAGATGGACCTATTAAGCAGATGTTCACCTTGTCTACCTTGGAAGGAAATAAGTGTATCTCTCGTCAAAATAAAGTAAAGTATAAGTCGGTGGTGGTAGATCTGATTGAGGTACAAACTAGGTTAACTGGTGAATTGGAGGAAATGACAACTTACTTGGTGTAAAAGGATTAGAAATTGCTACACTGAAGGTAGCCTTCTTAAAAGTGCAAAATCGGGGGCCGAATGGAAGTGAGGTTCTACATGTTGAGAATGAAATACTAAAGGCAAAAGTTCAAAATTTTGAAGCCAAGGTTGAGGACTTGACTCAACAACTCTTGAAGAACCACGCAGTCGAGAATGAATGAATGACTCTCCTTCTTCACCAATTTTCTGGTCCTTCTTCTGGTCTTTCTGTATAATGTTTATCCAACCTGGTCCCATCATGTCCTAAAATCTTAATCCCCTTCTTTTAAGCCCTATCTGTCTCTCTTTTTGTTATCTTGGTGTTTATCTTGTACTTAGTCTTTGATGCTCTTATTCTAAACATTATATGATGCTGGCATTTATGATTAATAAATATTTAGTGTCTTGATGCTATCATCTTTCTTTCTCTGATTTTACTTATTCATGTCAGTGAGACTTAATAGCCATGGGTTAATATATGTTTTTATCTTTTGCGTGATTTACTATCTTTTCTCTTTGATAATGCCAAAAGAGGAAAGATGAGATATATGAGAAAGTGTACATAGAGGGAACATGAGAAAGTGTTTTTTATTATTGTTTAGCAAGTATGTGATATGTGTCTCAGGAGGAACTCTCATAGGTATCAGTGACGGGGGAAGTGATTTGTAGAGGATCTTGTGATAAGCTGAGTATGGGTTAGTCATCATCAAAAAGAGGCAAATTATTAATTCTGTTGTTGTAATGATTGACGAACTCTTGGGACCAGGTTCATGTAGAGTTATGCATTCTTCTGGTGATAAAGTTACAACTATTTAGGGACCAGGTTCATCGGGTCTATGACTTCTGCACCAAATCAGTAGTACAGCTAGAAATAGTATCGAATGGCAAAAAGTTGGTGGCAAAACTGCAGCAACCTTTTTGCTCCAACCAATCAAAAGGATCCTAGGTTTTCTTGTCTCATATATATTGAACATGTTACAACAATAAAATCTAAGCTTCCATATGTAAAGAACATCAAATCTCTCTTGAAGTAAATCTTTCAACCAAAGCGTTACTTGCAACAAGGACCTCCTCAGTCGTCATTTTTGTCTTAAGCTCGTGGTGTATTTGAGTCTTTATGTAGTGGTTTGTAAATGCTTAACCTACTGTTGTAGTCCATACATTGTAGGTTTATTCATTGTTTATTCTCTTCATGTGTGTTGAGTCAGCTAGAGTTAGTAGACAATTGAGGCTAGAGTTAGCCAGTGATTGATTCAATTAGAGTTAGTTATTTCAGTGTTGTCAATAGATTTATTGCTTTGGAGTATTGTAATAGAGCTATTGCAAGTTTTTGAGGATTAAGAGGTTAATCCTTGAACTACGGAGTCTGTATTCAAGTTTACTTGAAAATAGTGAAGTGGTTGAAAATTCTACATGGTAGGTCGTGATTTTACTCGCTTGAGAAAGGAGGTTTCCACATAAATATTGTGTGCACATTGTCTCTTACGTTGTATTTTCTATTTACTTTTATTCATTACTGCATACATTGAGTAGGGACCGGTCCCTAAGTTGGTGTGCTACTGGTACAGTCTTTCAAGGTATATACATAGCATAATCTATATAGAGGATACATAAAAGGGCCTAAAATGCCCTTCACCTGTTGAAAATGGTGCAAAAATGCCCTTCATCCACCTTTTGGTTCTATATTACCATTTATATCCACCTTTGGGCTCCAAAATGGCCTTCACATCTATCTTTGAGCTCCAAAATGCCCTAGCATTTTCAATATTAAATAAATAAATAAAATAATTAATGAAGTGACATTTTCCTTGGACCCTGTTTTATTATTTAAAAAATTCTAACCCATAACACGTACCTTGTCTATACCCGATGATCAATATTAATATATTAGTATTTTAGCACTTTTTGTTGAGAAATCATGTCAAAGTGTGCATCTTTCTTTTATGAATGATTATATGTGTCTGGTATCCCTATAAGGATTGCACCAAAGTTACTTTCTTCCTTTAGAGTTTGTGAAATCAAGCCAAAATCTGCTTATTGACCTTTGTTTTAGAGGTAAATTACCATGGTCAATTTTATGCGTGAAAGATGAAATGAGATTTACTGAACCTTATAATCAAATGTCATGACAAATTACTTTTCTACATTTAAATACGAAGTAATAATACCACGACTACGTCTATTATAATTGCATTCACAACACATTTCAGCAGATTGTTGTTGTTGTATTTAGTGTCATTGATATCACTTTAGAGAAAATTAGCTAGAATTCTAGAATTACTGAAGGCAGACAAAATCATCTATCGGTCTGCTACAACTAATTTCTAAACCCCCTTTTGATTTACATGCACTATAGCATTGTAGTTCACCAGGCAAAGCATCATTTCTTTTGTATGCTCCAAAAGATTTCTAAAAGTGAAGCTTCCATAATCAGGATCTCAGCTTGTAATAATCGTGGGGTGAGAATTGTTATGTTCTAAGATCCATGGCATGTTCGATGAATGTACAACAAATTTTTATCTGTTCATCACATGAATTTCAACCAATAAAAAGTGTTAGATCATGAATTTCAAAATAAGACATTGTCAGTTAGGATTTTTTAATTTTTTAATTAATAAAACGAGGACCAGTGGGAATGTGTCACTTCATTAATGAAACCTTTGTTTATTTATTTAATATTGAAAATGTTAAATAAAGAATATTTTATAGCACAAAGATAGATGTAAAGGATATTTTGGAGCCCAAATGTAGATGTGAAGGATATTATAGAGCCTAAAAATGAATGAAGGGTATTTTGCATCATTTTCAATAGGTGAAGGGCATTTTAGGCCCTTTTCCATAGGATATATAGACATTACGATTTTGTGAGGGAAGAAAAATCAATGAAAATCCATCTTGATCTTTATTTTTGAAGGAAAAATCACCTAAATGTACACTCTAAGAGTAAATATTACAAAATCTACCTCTATTATTTTTTATTTACAAAATGTAGTTTTTATTTACAAAATCTACCAATTATTCAGTTCTTTTTTTTCTAAATATTACAAAATCTGCCACTATTATTTTTTATTTACAAAATGTAGTTTTTATTTCCAAAATCTACCAAACTATTCAGTTCCTTTTTTCTGTAAAAAATCTAATCCAAAAACCCCTACTCTTTCTTTTTCTCTCCTCTCTTTCTCTCAGTTAAAAAAATCACACCTTTAACCTTCCATGACTGCTAAAAACGAAGTAAGAAATACAAAAATCATCAAAAAGTCAAAAAATTGTGTATCTACCTCTTCCAAAGTAACCAAAAATCACCCAAAAGATTAAAAAAAATACTCAAAAGAAGATTGGAGCTGTCGAACTATTTCTGAAATTGGATCTGCAAAAACTTTAACTCTGCCTCTTTTCCTTTCCACCTCAGTCTCATTATTCACGTTCACAGCAAAAAAAAGAGTTCTAAATTCACTATATTCCTATTTACACCTTTTTGCACCTTAAAAGAATGCAAGAAACCAGTTACATGGGTATACGACACATGATCGTTAGAAAAATAGACACCAGTTATAATTTTTCAGAAGTATTGCAAAATGTAGCTACGCAATTTCGAGGAGTTTCTAGAATTTTTTGATGACATCGGCAAGTGAAGGTTATCAATGATTTTATGGTGCATGAATTGTATAGAAATTGATGTATCAATAGTTTTATGGTGTCTGAATTATATAAAAATTGGTGTATCAATAATTTTATGATTTTTGAAATAGTTAGAACTTGATATATTAATAATTTTATGGTGTCTGAATTATATAGAGATTGGTATATCATCAATTTTATTTTAAGGTGTCTTAGAAATTGGTATATCAATAATTTTATAGTGTTTGAACTCTTTACAAATAGGTGTATCAATAATAATACTTTTATAGTGTCGAAAATATATAAAAATTGGTGTATCAATAATTTTATGGTGTCTAAAATGTATAGAAATTGATCTATTATGGTGTTTGATCGATATACAAATAAGTGTATTAATAATTTTATGGTGTATGAAATTTGTATAAGATGTGGTTTGAATCAATCGGAGAATTTACTATCGATGTTTTTTCTTAGAAGTATTAAAAATTAATGTTCATTGAATTAAATAAATTAAATTTTAAAACATAAAAAAAAATATCAAATAAATGTGTTGTTTTTATGGTTATCTTATTTACTATTTTTTTTTGTAAAAAGAAATTAGTTGAAAAATATAGGAGAATTTATAAGATAAAATATCAATTATTAAATTGTCTTCTTAAATCATGCTATTTTAACTGTGTTTTTTTTTATCTTTGGTAGATTTTGTTATATTTTATAAATTAAAAACTAGTGATAGTTTTTGTAATATTGACTCTTACATTGTATAGTTATGTAATTTGCCCATTTTTGAATCTGGTGGAGAGCTTGTAAATTTTCAACTACTACAAGGCAATAACGTTCTCAAATCAAATGAATTACATTTGATGCAATTCGAGCGTTATTTTCTACCAGCATGTTTGAAGAAGGCTATTTAGGTTATTAGGAAGGCGCGTCTGGTACAAGGCATGCAGCGCTCTTGTTGTCTCCTCACTAACGTCACTCCTATCAAATATCTAATTAATGATAGATATTGATGGAAAAAAGAGATACTACATATAATAGATGACATGTTATCTTGTGCATAAATTTGGTAGTTTAATTTTAGTATAAATAACATAAATATCAATCCTTTTAGAAGTAATTACATTATCTTCCACTTTTTTAATTACTTTACTCTCTCCCTATTAATATACATAACATAGCCGACATATACATAGCATTCTGTGTATATGTTGGGACTTTTGTAATATGTTTAGGGAGTTGAGATTTTTTATAATATTTGAAACATAAGTTGTGTATTTGTGTAATTTTTAGTTCATTGTATGTTTCTCAAACACATCGATAAGCTAGAAATGGGATTAGTTCACGAGTTTTGAGTAGTAAAATGGCATCTACAATATATATTGGATGATTCCTCATGAAATCTAACAATTTCTCCTAACCTTTGCAAATCGTTACAGCCGAATACGGCCCTGGCTTAAATTATCACATATTTGATCAACATATTAACCATTGCAAGATGAACGTTTGAGGAGAAATGTATAATCAAACATAGAAAATGCTATATCAACTATCTTAAAGAAAAGCACATGGAGTATAATTTAACCTAAAATTTGCCACACAACACTATTATTTTCATGTATCTTTAATCAGATTTAATAAAGCAGAATCTGTAACCAAAAAATGACATTAAATTTATTTTGATCGGTATACCTCTAATTCGACTTTTTCCTCCCCTCTTAATTCATTGTCAGGGATATCTTAGTTGTCTTCATTTGTCAACATTTATTAAGCTAAAGCCTACTAGTTCATGTGCAACTTGGAGATATACCTGTCTGGATGTAATTATGTGCACTAGCTTTCCTTCCTAAAATCCAAGCCATATAACTAAATCTGGTCATTATAGGCTCAATGCTTTGAGTTTATGTATCTACAAAAGAAAAATTCTGAGACATTGTTAACCCAATAGATGTAAGAAAGAGCATTTTGAGTTATTTTTAATACGTTCAGGGAATTTTTTATCTTTTACAATTTCTCCACTTCGTTATCGTACTTGATTAAACAACAAACAATAAACCAACCCATCAGATGCCCCATTATCATATCTATACCACTTGAGATATAGCTGGCATCCAGTTTCTACTGGCGGTTGAATAAACATTTCGTTGATTGCTTTCGTTAACATGTTTTTCCAATCCACAAGTAAGAATTTTGAGAGTGGAGTGGCATGCGGCAGGGAAGTAAAGGAGGACGAGAAAGGAATGTCAGAATTGCGGAATTGTGTTAACAGAGGGTCATAGAACAGGACTATCTTCTGAAGTTGTTAATTTTGAGCATACAAGTCAATTCTCTGAAAGCTCTAGTTGTGCACAACTGTCTTGCTAGAAGTCCTCATTAGGTCAGGGTTAAGTATTGTTTTTAATCTACAGATTCATCTCCTTTTGGTTCCATATTCAAAATTCTACAGGCACTTTCCCCAGTTTCAGGTGCTGATACACTCATTGAGGAGCACTGGTCAACCTTATATTCCCTCTCATCAACTAAAGATTTCATGTAGGAACAAGGTCGATCCTCAGTCTCCATATGACTAGGCTCCTGCCCTGGAGTAAAATGCAATTCAAATGATGATGGTCCGGGAGGTTGGGTCCTCATTTGAACAGACCGCAAAAGTGCAGCTCTCCTTAAGTCAGCAGAATGGCATATGTCACTTGGTGATGATGGAAATCGACCCTCAGAATCAGAACCTCGTTGACGAGGTTGTGGAGATGTAGCAGGAGGGAGGTAGCAGGAATGTGATGGGCATGACGTGGAGGGAGGGCCTGATGAGAACCCATTCACTGGTCTGTGATATCGGTAGGGTGAGACTGGACTAGTTGGTCTACTCTCAGGTTGGGGGGAGCTGGTATTTGTCAAAGGTTCATAGCATCTAGAATCATCTGAATCTTCTGACATTGGGGAATATTGAAAGGACATCTCGTCCCTGAAAAACAAACATAAAAAGTCAAATAAAACTTGATAACAAATAAGCAAGGAGACAGCAAATACAGGATCTTCATCTCTACAGGTGCTTCACGGGGAGCTAATCAAAATTAACTTTCACAAATATAAGCAGATCCAAAAGCATGCATCATGATAGATTGGTCTATCTACAGATTCTCACATTCGTTTGTTTCTTTTCCTCATCATGTGTGGTTCTGGAAGGAATTAAGAAATTCTCCACACACTTTCTGGGAATAAAATGACCAAAAAACACCAACCATAACTTCGAAATGAATTTTTGCACGATTCATGCTGTTTTATTTGACAGTAGATACATTATCCTTGCCATTTGCATGGGGCATCAGTTCTCTAACAACAAACTGTAAGGCACGTCACCCCCTTTTAAGATTTTGAAACCACAAAACCATACAGCGGTAACCCCACTGTTACACTTAAAAGGTCAAATGACTATATGGTCTGTACTTCCTTGCCAACCATTTTTTGCTCTTAATTCCAAGTGCCATAACAGGCAACACCGACAGAGGTATCACTGCTCGCTTCATCAAGTAATCTTTTGATATGTTCCAGTGTTGGCATATCTGATGCTCTCAACATTTCTCACTTTCTGTAACAGAATTGTTCTAGCGGGCACTACAATGTTTCATAGAATCATAGTAGTGACTTTTACAATGATCATCACAAAATCAGCAAAAACTAATTACTCTCTTAAGAAAGACAGGAGACAGCTGCCTGATGACATCTATGAGTTTTAGTTTTCTGTTATTCATCAATCAAAAAGGAGCTGTCACCTTTTGGCCGCTCATTTCTACGAGTTTTGAGGGTGTTTTGGCTAATTTATCTGTCAAAGATTCAAAGATGCAGACATGAAACCAAGAAGGCAGAATCCCACATATTCACTTGCAACTAGACCCATAGAAACAGCTTTCCTCTACTATTGTGTTTCATCAGTTCTACAGATCTTAAGGTTTTATTTTAACACACTCCTACACGGGACCACCTCCTATGGCATGATATTCTGGCGGTGAAATCCAAGAGGTCAAATATTTTTTTTGAGAAGGTAACATTTCCAAGAGGTCAAATATGTGAGCATATGTCATGCATATGTGCATTTTTATACAAGGGAAATATGAGTAAAAGAGTTCGGGGAATGGCAAAAAGTTGAGGTGGTAATTCTGAATCTTACTTGTTTGTTTATTGCTTCCAACTTAGAGAGTAACATACTAGAACAGGGAACCACTAAATCCTCAGATACAATAATAAGGCAGGTAGCCCTTAGGGCTTAGTTCAAGTGGCAAAGGTTAAGGAACTTGTGACTTAGATCACAGGTTCGAGCCCGGCCATGCAAACTAAGCCTGGTATTTAAGTGGAGAAGGGTATAGGAGAAGGCACATTATCATCCCCGAGTTTCAAAAGCTACAGTTGATCCTAAGGGTGGTTCAAATGGATTTCTCAGTCATAAAAAAAATACTGTGGGTAAGATTCAATTGAAAATTGGAGATGGACAGGACAGCTACATAAACCAGCAAGTCATGGAAGTTATTAGATGTTGAAGTCCCCACATCCAATATATTTGCTAATCAGATATATTATAGTTTATTTGTTATAGAACATTGTCACAGCATACAATTCTTCTCTTTTTCATTTTCTCAATTAATAGGAGGGTCTGGACCAAATGACGCTAGTAGTTCAATTTAACCTTCTAGAACTTTTGAAATGCAACAGCTGATAGATGTTAAAGATCTTAGGAAGCCTAACCTAAACCAGCATCATCTAAAGCATAAACTGCAATGGAACAATTGATGTATGTGGAAGTGGAAGTGGATAGGGCGGACAATTTGCTTCTTAGACTTGAGCACTGCCCCAGATCCAGATTCTATGAGATGGAAGCATAATAAGGATGGGAAATTCTCTGTTAAGAGGGCTTATGAAACAGGTAATGCACAGCTGAACAGAAGACAACAATTTTTGTGGAGCAATATTTGGAAAAGCATAGCACCAACTAAAGTTAAATGCCTCACATGGCTGGTAGCAAGAAAGGCATGTCTGACACGAGAAAAGCTCTAAAGAAAAAGGGGCAGATTATAGTTTCCAGATGCCAACTCTGTGGTGAAACAGACGAAACAAATAGTCACCTTTTTCTAAATTGCAAATTTACTATAGAGTTATGGGCTCCGTTTCTTACACTCACATAAACGAAATGGACTATGCCTGAGCATACTGCAGACCTGTTGAGCTGTTGGATCAGAAGAGGAGGAAGTAAGAGCCAGAAGAGATGGTGGAGAATCATCCCACGTTGTATTTGGTGGTCTGTATGGAAAGAGCGAAATAGCAGAAGCTTTGAAGATAGGTCCAATTCCATTCACATAGTTAAATGGAATTGTATTGTATCTATTTATTTTTGGTGCAAAAAGATAGACAGATAAATTAGAACTAGTAGATCTGTCAGGGTCTTTGTAAGTAGTTTCCTTTCCTTCTCTCCCTATTTCTCTTTTGAAGGTGTCCAGCATATCCCTAATGCTGAAGAATACAACATACCAGTTCAAAAAAAAAAAAAAAAAAAAAATTGATGTACGTGGAAGAAAAAGAAAAACAACTTCTCTGTCTGCTTTAATTCTCTCTCTCCATTTAACTCCAGTAGTCTAAAAAGTTTTAACATAATAGAGGAAGACAGTGATGACTAGGTTTTCTAAGTAATATCTTATTTGTGTTGTCACCCAACAGTGCAATAGTTGGCACTATTCTGTTATTTCAGAAATTCAACAAACTTTCAACATTAAAACATGTCTCTGGGTTTCACATTGTGCTGAGAGAATGAGCTAGCACATGCTTGTTGTTGAGATCAATAACTAATCATTCACTTTTTAGTTCTGGTAGATAATTCTCTTTAGAGTGAACAGAATCAATTTGAGAGATGAGCTATACAGGAATTAGTTTGTCAGCAATGAATGATACATAGCAGCTTCTATGAGTTGTTAATACTGAAGGCAGGGGTTAAGTGATCAATTTAACTCAAAAGTACTATTTCTTAAATGGAACTCTCAAAACCTATGGAACGTCTGTCAACATAGGTTGTAAAAAACTATGTCCCAAATGCCAACATTTAGGCAGAAGTATCAACAGATCTCTCTCTTAACAATAAAGTGTTTTCTCAAGACTCGTCTTTGTAGCAAGAAAATCTTAAGCTTGGTCTTCATGGACTGATAGAGCTTCTTGAGTCAAGGTTGATACGGTAATGAACTCACCAGCAAAGACGGAAGGAGAGAAGTTTCAATTAGAATCCACACCACGCACCAAACCTTCCTTAGATTAAAGTTAGAGTAAGACAAACCTAAAGTAATCACACACACACACACAAGAGTAAAGAACCTAGACGTAAAGGCCTGAAAAGCATCTCACGTCTGCAAGGGAAATTCTTCTTTTTCTTTCTCGTTTTCTCTTTTCCTTTTTTTCCTTGAAGGGGAGCCTTGGAGCAACTGGTAAAGTTGCTTCCATGTGACCAAGCGGTCACGGGTTCAAGCCTTGGAAACAGCTTCGGACAAAAATGCAAGGTACGGCTGTGTACGATAGACCCTTGTGGTCGGGCCCTTCTCCGGACCCTGCACATAGCAGGAGTTTTAATACACAGGGCTGCCCCTTTTTCAGAAAAGACTTGAAGCACAAAAATGCATTAGTGTAGAAACAGTAAAATATCCAAAATGGACTATACATTCTAAGCAGTAAATCCCATAAACTAATGCAAGGCACCTATAAAGGACTTCTTCCCTTCAACGCAATCACATGCCAATGGACTATCATGAACATAAAACTTAATAAAGGATTTGCACTTAAAAATAAGCTTAAGGCCAGAGCATAATTTCAGACTTCCAACAATAACTAAAGTTGGGTTAAGTTGGACCAAAAGTAACTCTCTCCTTGTAATGAGAAACTGAACTTGCTCCCATCCTTAACAATGATTTAATTTCTGTATAACTTTCGGTCTTCCGAAATACTACAAAATTCATCACCTGATATAGAGCATGGTTTCGGATCTTGATGGAGAATCCACTATATTATCTGGTAGGGCGTCTCCCACTGTTAATCCATTTAAACTTGATGCCATTATCTGCAAAATTTCTCAATTTACTTCAGAAATAGTAAATTCTGCTAGCACATGAAGGCTAGAAATCACAGGCAAAGCACATTGATATCAATAAGTGCAACTTCAATAATTACAATTAACACAACAAAATTTCCGAAACATTTGTATACTTTTTGGACCTTGTTAAGAAAACACCATCTATTTAAACAATCAATCAGCCACATTTCATTCCTAAAGTGGTTGTAATTAACTGTGTTTATCCAACCTGCTCTGCCCAAACCCATTTCATTCTAAAAGGCACACTTTCCTTTTTAGTCCCAATTTACGTGGCACACTTTCCTTTTTAGTCCAACACCAAAAAGAGTATCACCTTTCTATAATTGAAAACAATTAATGAAATGATTTATCACTACACAATTTGTCAACGAGTATTTTAGAACCCAAATTTCACAAGTTTTTTCTTCCTTTCAAACTTTGTGTCCAAGTCAAATGGTGCCACACCAATTCTGACGTAGGGAAGTACAACGAAACTCGATTGACGAATATGAAAAAAGAAAATGTCAGACCGAAATTTCAAGAGAAGAAAAAGTAGATTCAGAGAAGGGAGAGAAAGAACCTCACTAAGATATCGTTTGTGAGAGTGGAGATTATCGAGATAAACTTCGTCTTCTGGTTCTCTATTTCTCTTACCACTTCCACTTGGGGACGATGTAGCTGACGATGATGTTGATGCTCCGATCGCCGGACCAGACGACGGCGATGAACCCCTCTCCGACCCCATAATGTCCCAAAATCGGAAAATCAAATACACCTTTTGTGGAGTTCAATGTGTGAGTGAAAAGGTAGAAAACCAGATTAATTAAGCGTCACTAATACCAAAACTTAACGGCTTAATGTATCCAAAAAGGTAATTATATGAAATGAATTTTTTCGCCATAGGTTGAAACTATGACACGTCAGTGTCCACTTGTCAGAGTCAGAGGGTAAGCCCGTAAATAGCTCTGGGCTTGGCATTTCGGCCTTTGGAATAAAGGAATGGAAAAATTAAATTTAGGAAAAAAATGTATATATACAATCTTAAATTGTTTATTACAACTTATAACAATATTTATAAAATTGTAAAAAATAGCAGATTTTACTTTTAAAAAATATTTTTTATTTATATAAAAATTAAAACTGAAATTATCCTTAAAAATAAAAAACGGTTACATACAGATTTCATCCACCTCTATTTGTCTCTAAATTAGTTATTGTAAATTATTATATTATTAAAAAAAATTGAAAAAAATATTTTTATATCAAATAGTTTATTTCCTTTTTCAAACCGGAGAAGTGAAATGTGGGCAAAAAAAATATATCACACGTTTCCACTTCTTAAGGATTTTTTTTTTTTTTTGAGATTATCTCTCCTCTTTTTACTCCTATTTAAATAATATAATATCACAAAAAAATTTTAAAAAATAATATTTTAAAGAATATATATTCATTCAAGTTTTAGAAAATATCATGAGCATTTCACGGAATACATCAAATAATAATTATTTAAGATGACTAACAAACATAAGAAACATATAAAAAAAAATATAGAAAATATACACTTGAAAAAAAAATTCAATAAACTTTTTAAAATTTAAAAAAAATAAAAAAATTAATAAACATATCAAATTCATATATAAAAATACAAAGTTAAATTACTATTCTTTCGACTAATTGATTATGATTTCACAATCAAAAAAGCAATAAACATATTAAATGTATACACTAAAAAATATAGTTGAAATATATTTAAAAAAAACTACTTGAGATAATAAAAAGAACATACAACAATCAACAAATAGTTAAACCCTACACTTTTAAGACTGAAGTTAACCTATACTAATGTTATCTAAAAGATAAATATGAAACCTATTAGGATATATAGAGAATAATATTATATATTAAAATGTAAAATATATGAAAAGTTTTTCTGAAAAAGTTAAAACTTACACTTTTAATGTGGTAATCTAGGATATTGATATTTTAATAGATAAATATGAGTATTAGGATAAATATAAGATTAAATCTAAAAAGAAATTTTTATATAAAAATAAATAAATAAATAAATAAATAAATAATACTTAAATTTGTTATAACTTGCAACTAAAAATACAATTCAATAATTAAGAAAAAATAGTGTTATAAATTGCAATAAACTATCTAATAAATATATATGGAATAATTTTCACTAAATTTTAACCTGAGGCACAACCAACAAAGGCGAGAGGCTCCATTCATTTTTTGAAATGTGGATACATGAGTCTATATATGTACTTTAAAGCTAGAATCAAACCAACAAAAGAAAATACATTTATAATTGAGTTGAATAAATATAAAATAATTACTTTGACGAATTCATTTTGAAATAATTGTTTTCTTAGCCATGTATTTGTGTTGTGATCCTTTAAAATTTTTTGTTCTTTTATAATTCCGCCATTTTCTAAATTTTAATTGTTGCTTAAGTAAATGTTTACTTCAGTAACATTTTGTCGGTTAAATTTGTGTAAGTTTTCAATTGATATAGTAGCATTTATGTAAATAACGAATTGATAAATCTTTTATCCCTTTTTTTAATTATTATTTTTTGAATATTTGAAATTTTAGATAAAATAATAATAATGATAATTAAAATATTTTTTAAATATATCTAATTTATTTGTAAAAAAATTAAATACTATATTATTTTTGTTAACTTCTTGAAATAACTAGTGGGTCCATGCCTGTGCTATGCACGGGCGAAAATATGATGGCAGATAAAACAGTTATATTTCATAATATGTGGTACAAAGAGTTATGTTTCATAATATGTGGAACAAAGATTACATTGAGCCTGTTTGGATAGTCTGAAAAAAAAAGCGGCTGAAAAAAAGTTCTTTAAAAGTGCTTTTGAAAGTGCTGAACTTATTTTAAAATTAAGCAGTTAAGTGTTTGGATAAAAGTATTAAAACTGAAAAAAAGTTATTGATGTATTTGATAAATAATGCTTTTAAGCACTTTTTTTTGTTAAAATGACTGAAATACCCTTATAGCTGTTAATAATATATAGAGTTGATTATTATTAATTTTTAATGCTATAGAGTTGAAATTATTTAAGGAGACTATTAATATTTGTCATGTTGAATTTTACGTATTTGACAAAAATTCATAAGAATATTTTTCTATTTAAAAATACTTTAAAACATTGTAAATTTTTCATATTTTTTAATTTCCATATCCGATCCACCTACATTATATAAGTTGAAGTGGAAGAAATATATTACTATTTACTATTAAGAAAATATCTTTAAACAAAATTATTTCTTCGTAAATGATGGTTTTATTATTCTTAATTTTGTCTTCAATTAATAATTAAATTATTAATTAGTGATTCAGTGAATTGGGTTTCTTCGTAAATTGATGGTTTTATTATTCTTAAATTCATTGAATTGTTAGTTGATGGTTTAATAATAGATTTTATTATTCTTAAATTAACCATTCTTAAATAATTAGTTTGATGGTTTAATAAATTGATGGCTTTCCAAAATTAGATTAGCGGGGTAGGTTAAATGTTTTCACTGAATCATAAAAAAAAATTATTAATTAGTTAAAATTCACTGAATCGTTAGTTCACGAAGAAAGCATTAATTAGCACTTAATTAGTGTTTCCTCTAATTAATATTATTAATTTTTATTGCTAAAATGATTTAAATTAAAGTCATTTATTTGGTCAATGGGGAATAGATTATAATTTGAAAAAAAATAAGCTCTCATTTGGAGCTTATTGTTTTTAGCTTTAAAAAAGCCAAAAATAACTTTTTTTAAGCTATTTTAAAATTTGTCAAACACCCTTTTAAGCTAAAAAGAGATTATAATCTATTTTGACCAAATTATAATCTCTTTCAAACGGGCACATTGTTATGTTGTTAGCTTGTGAAAGTACTACATATAACCATTTGTTGGTACAAAAAGTGCCAAAGCTGAAAGCTATTGGTACAAGAGTGGTACATTGTTGGTTGGTCGTAGAAACAACATTTTGTTGAAGACAGTAGTGGAGAACTAAGACTGGCTTTTCTAAATTGAACTTCTAAAACGTCTTCTTCTTTGGGTGTTGTGTTGCAACATCACCTTCAACAGTTGCCTATTTCAGTATGAAAAAACTAAAACATGTTAAAAAAATTGTTAAAATATAAGAAAGTGATAGAGGAGTGTATTTATTCTTGTTCGCTACCTTATAATAAAAATTTCTCGTCAATTGAAATTGTCAATCGAAAATACCTAACCTCAAGAAGGGACATCCATCTCCAGTACCTAGGTGTGTCAGCCCAAACAATTGCAAGTGGCCTTGCAGCTAACATGTAGCATTTATTTCCACTGCGCTTCTCCAATGATAAATTCTGGATTTCATCAATACCAAGTGAGACGTTAACTTAAACGAAAAACAAAATAGCCCAGCAACAATTACAATGTCCTATGTCACATGTTAACCAAAAATCAAAAGCAATGACATCAAAAGTGTAAAAGGAAAAAATGCACACTTAGTGATCAAACCAAATTAAATTATCGAGAATTAGTACACACTTAAAGGTCTCTGTGATCAAACCATCATTTTTTACGGAGATGATTTTTGTCTATGGATAATTCAAACCACCATTTTTTCCTTTAGCTTATGATTCCTACAGTCGACAAGTTTAATATTTGCTTGGACTTTCTAAATTGCCGCTGGGACCTCTAAAAGTAGAGCATTTTGGAAGATTCGACATTGGTGCGACACTATTTTGGAGAAAGCGAGCAACATAATTCATGGTAGAAAGGTGAAAATACATGATTTTTACCACTTTAAACTACTTATTTTTCTGGCATATTGCAGCAGCATTAATGACTATTCTGCTTCATTTTTTCATCTAAAAAAGGTCCAAAAGAAAAGAACAAAAGGGAAAAAGACAAAGAAATACCATTTATAAGATTAGGTAAACGTTAGGACAAGCACAAGGTAAAAGAATAATAGAAACATAAGTGGTCATAAACCAGAAAGTAAGACATTAGTAGCAAAATCATATGAAACCTCTTTCAAAGTACACCAAAGAAACACTACTCTCAGAATATTTCCATGATTAAGCTATTTTATCTAGAACAATGGTGTAATACCCGTGCCTTTTTCCTAGCTAGAAATCATCTCAATGATGCTAGGATTTACTTTAAAAGGTAAATCTATCTTTGTACACGTGGTATTTTTGAGATTTTCACTTTCTACCACGTGAAAAATTGAGTTAGCTTTCCAACGGTATCAATTTTGTCCAAATCCAACATTAGACGAGGAAGTTATGGACGTTTTACTTGGAACTATCGGAAACGCCCAGGTATGACGGCTAAGTTGACGGACCGCCACTTTGACCATCACATCCAAGGCAGTTGAGCCACGTACTGGATAAGGACTGACAAACGAGTTGACGGATCGTCAAAGTTGTGACGGACCGTCATCCAGGCCATCAACTCTTATCCAGTGAACCCCATTTCTGGTCCACGCCTGACGGGCTAAGTGACGGACGGTCAGTCGAACCGCCATACGCCACGTTCAGTTTATTTTTAGGTCGTTTTAACAGGGGTATTTTGATTACTTATCACTTGCCTACATATACCTAGATAAGTCCGAATTCAGCCATTATGCTCATTATTATTTCGCAAACAAAAACTAGGGTTTCTCTCTAAATTTAATCTCCAAGAACAAGACCCAATCCTCTTCAAGAATCAAAGAATTTCAAACCCTTCAAGTTCAAAATGTCAAGAACCCTGAGTCAGGTATGTGTAGTGTTCATCTATGGACCCCTTTCGTTCATAAAGTTCAAGAACCATGCTTTTAAATGAGAAACTTTGATTTCCTTGTTGTTATGTGATGTTGTTCATATTAATGATCATTGTTTAAGCTTTAAGATATTAATTTAAGTTGACTTCTATGATGTATGCATGCTTGCAGTTAAAACCCATGAATTTGGGTGATTCAAGATGATTAAAATTATTGAGAAAACCTATGCCCCAAAGTGTGCATGCAAGGTGTTTGTTAAAATGCCTAGAATGCTAAAAATCATGTTCCCATGACCCCATAGTATTTAAATGACAAGCTATGTCAACTCTTAAGATGATTCCACATGAACTTCCATACTATTGATATGTGTTACTAGTATGATTATGCAATGAACATGATATTAAAGTTGTGCAAGTACTTCCATGTGGCATGAAATCCTTTCCATGCAATACATTGTTGATAATTATGCTTAGTATGAAATCCCTTATGTACGATATTATGAATTGTGGACTCAAATCTTGTGATCAAGTTATGTCATGTGGGTCAGTTTTCTTCCATCGAGTCCTGGAGGTATTTGTGCCCAAAAAAAATATAGTTGTGTGCCTAGATCAAAGTCACGTTACCCCGATAATCTCAGTCAAGCCATGATCTATAGAACTCAGTCAGTCATGTGACTCAGGAAACCTCCGAAATCTCATGATCTCAGCAAAATCTCAGATAATAGTGCTATTCCGTCAGTCAACAGAAGTCAGTTACTCAGTCCATGTACAGTCAGTTAAATTATGTTCAGTCTTTTTAGATAGGAGTAGAAGTTAGCACCAAGTGAACCCAAGGATGGGAACTCACCTGCCAGTTTAGGGTGTGATTCTTAGTAGTCATTCTTGTGTTCTAGAACTATGTAGCCAGTATAGGTTGAGATATCTTAACCTGCCAGACTATGGTTGATGAGGTGGCTTAACCTGTCAATTTAGGGTTCCCACCGTTCTCATTTGAGTACCTGCCAGTTGAGGGTCACTCCCAACTGTCCTTACCAGTGGCGCTATATTGACACCCCTCTAGTCGGGGCTGAGATTAGACCCCAACTTAGCTATATGAATTATTGGGGCATGTCGGTTAAACAACTACCTCCCATAGTTTCAGGCTCAGTCTTAGTAATAGAACTCAGATAGTTCTTCAGATATTAGTATACCAGGACTGCCAAATACAGTCAAATTCAGTTATAGTATGGAACTCAGATAGTTCCATTAAATGCAGGACTGTCAGACACAGTCATCCATGTATTCAGAACTACAGTATCAGTCATGATCAGTTATCAATAAACTACGTATTAGCGTACATATTTAGCTATCATGCATTCACGATCTCAGTTTCTCTGTATGCATATTTGCACTCTCACATTCATATCAGTTAGTTAGCATTGTTCATGAATGTAACCCTATATATGTTTAGCCTACCTCACTCATATACTTAGTACTCCAGTTGTACTGACGTATTTACGCTATGGTGCTTTTTCTTTATGTTACACCATAGGTTCAGAGACACGAGTTCCAGACCAGTAATAGTAATCGCATTCCAGTGTACAGAGTTGCAGTGAGTTCTCTTCATTCGAGGACGATATGAGTTAATTTATTCATTTATTATTTCAGTTAGCTATCAGTTTACGGAGTTAGTTGGAGACATGTTCCTTCAACTCCTTATTCAGACATTGTTTAGAGGCTTTCAGATTTAGTTCAGATTTGATTAAGTTTTCAGTTGTTTTGGGTATCTTTCACCCATATGGATGTTATTTTACTAGATTCTTTATTCAGTTGAACCTTATGGCCTACATGTTTATATTTTCCGCATTATTATGATATATATTTTAGTGTACAGGTACAGATATCAGTAATGGCTTAGCTTGAGGTCCTTCAGGATCATAAGCACCGTGTAGCATTTCGGTTCAGAAAATTGGGGCGTTACAAACTTGGTATCAGAGCCTAAGGTTCAATAGAGTCCTACGAAGTCTGAAAGCCGCATCTAGTAGAGTCTTGTGCATGGGTGTGTTGTGCGCCAGATTTATGTGCCAAAGGCTATGAGATATTTTAGGAACAGTTTTCCTTCTTTCAGTATTCATGTCATACTAGTGAGCATAATCTCAAGTTAAACTCTCAGTCTAATCCGTTTTTCTCTTATTTTATAATATGCCTCCAAAGAGAAGAAACCAGCCAGTTCGTCAGCCCAAAGGCCCTTTGGGCAAGCATGTTTCTTATGCAGAGTTTAGAGTCGTATTCACAACACTTGCTCTGTCTATGGATGCCCAGAATGGATGGCCACCAGTTATTCCAGTCAATCTAGCGGCCAATTCCATAGCAGCTAGAATTCAGGACTTCACCCGAATGAACCCTCCATCTTTCTTCGGGTCTAAGTCTGATGAAAACCCTCAGGAGTTCATTGACCAAGTCCAGAAAGTCATTGACATAATGGGAGTTACTTCTATTCAGAGAGTCAGTTAGCCGTAAACCAGCTATAGGATGTTGCTCATACTTGGTACAAATAGTAGAAGTCTGAAAGGTTAGAGGATGCAGGTCCTATAGAGTGGGAGGAATTTTTCATGGCTTTCTTAGATAGATTCTTTCCCCAAGAGCTGAGGAATGCCAAAGTTCTTGAGTTTATCAACCTCAGGTAGGGAAATATGACGGTTAGGGAGTATTCTCTTAGATTTACTCAGCTATCCAGATATGCCCCTCATGTGGTTGCAGACAATAGGGCTAAGATGAGCAAGTTCGTGTCAGGAGTGAATAATAGTATGGTAAATGAGTGTAGATCTGCGATGCTGAACAGTGATATGACTTTAGCCAGGTTCATGACCCATGCTCAGCAAATAGAGGAGCAAAAGGTTAGGGCCAGGGAGATGAAGAATAAGAGGGCAAGATCAAGCAGTTTCAGTTTTGCTCAGCCCAAATCAGAGGAGAAAATCATTCCTAGTTTTGTCCCAAGTCATCAGGTTCAGTTCAATCTTCAGCCAGTGCTCCAGCTCTTAAGTTCAGAGATAGATCACCCAGCTCTAAATCTCAGGGCAGTGTCAGCAATGCCCGAACTAATCCCCTATATTAAACTTATGGTAAGAACTACTAGAGTATTTGCAGAGCCGGTAGTGATGTTTGTTTCGGTTGTGGCAAGCCAGGCCACAGAGTCAGAGATTGTCCTCAGTCCAGTTATCAGGGTCAGCAAAATCATCCCACAGCTCAGTTCGGTGCCCGAACCAGTAGGGTGCCACTTCCAGTGCTACTAGTGGGCAACGCCCAAACAGACTCTATGCACTTCAAACTCAACAAGATCAGGAAAGTTCTCCTGATGTCATTACTGGTACGTTACATATTTTCCATGTTCATGTTTATGCTTTGCTAGATCCAGGGGCATCCTTGTCTTTTGTTACTCCATACACAGCAGGCAATTTTGAAATCAGTCCAAATATTTTAGCAGAGCCCTTTTCCGTCTCTACCCCAGTGGGAAAACTATCATAGCCTGGTGGGTATACAGAAACTGCCCAGTTATGATATTTCAGAAATCTATGTCAATAGATTTAGTCAAATTAGAGATGACTGATTTTGATGTCATTCTCGGCATAGATTGGCTTGATTCCTGCTATGCCACAGTGGACTGCAGGACCCGCATAGTTCAATTTCAGTTCTCGAATGAGCCCGTCCTCGAGTGGAAGGGTAGTACTTCATCTTTCAGGGGTCAACTTGTTTTTTACCTTCTAGCAAGGAAAATGATTTCAAGGGTGTGTGTGTATCATCTCGTGCATGTAAAGGATTCCAATTCTGAATCTCCCAGTCTCAAATCAGTCCCAGTGGTTAATGAATATTCAGATGTCTTTCCCAAAGATCTTCCAGGCATTCCTCCCGAAAGGGAAATAGACTTCGGTATAGACCTTCTCCCAGATACTCAACCTATCTCTATTCTGCCATATAGAATGGCACCAGCAGAACTCAAGAAACTGAAAGATCAGTTGAAGGATCTCTTAGATAAGGGATTCATCAGGACCATTGTATCCCCATGAGGTGCACCAGTCTTATTCGTGCGCAAAAAAGATGGTTCTCTCAGGATGTGTATTGATTATCGTCAGCTCAACAAAGTCACGGTCAAGAACAAGTATCCGCTTCCTAGAATAGATGACTTGTTTGATTAACTTCAAGGTGCCACGACTATCATCAGCTCAAAGTTAGATAATGTGACATCCCAAAGATAGCTTTTTGTACTCGGTATGGTCACTTTGAATTTCTAGTCATGTCCTTTGGTCTTACCAATGCCCCTGCAGCTTTCATGGACTTGATGAATTGAGTTTTCAATCAGTACTTGGACATGTTCGTCATAGTCTTCATAGATGATATTTTGGTCTATTCTCTCACAAAGTGTGATCATCCAGACCATCTCAGAATTGTTCTTCAGACTCTTAGAGATCATCAGTTGTTCTCCAAGTTCAGTAAGTGCGAATTTTATCTAAGATCAGTAGAATTCCTTGGTCATATTATTTTTGATAATGGCATTAGAGTAGATCCTCAGAAGACTGAAGCGGTAAGAAACTGGCCTTGCCCTGTATCTCCATCAGATATCAGGAGTTTTCTGGGTTTGGCTGGCTATTACAGACACTTTGTCGAGGGATTTTCTTCTATTGCATCTCCTATGTCCAAATTGACTCAGAAGACGGTTAAGTTTCAGTGGTCAGATTTTTGCGAGAAGAGTTTTCAAGAGTTGAAGACTCGACTCACCTCAGCCCCAGTTCTAACTCTTCCAGATGGTTCAGACGATTTTGTAGTCTATTGTGATGCATCTAGTATGGGTTTAGGTTGTGTCCTCATGCAGCATGGTAAGGTCATAGCCTACGTCTCCAGACAGCTAAAGCCCCATGAGAAAAATTATCCTACTCATGATCTTGAGTTAGCATCCATAGTATTTGCCTTAAAGATTTAGAGGCATCATCTATACGGAGTTCATGTAGATGTCTTCATAGATCATAAGAGTCTCCAGTATGTCTTTTCTCAAAAAGATCTCAATTTTCGTCAGGGAAGGTGGTTGGAGGTTTTGAAAGATTATGACATGAGTGTTCTTTATCATTCGGGCAAGACCAATGTTGTGTTCTATGCTCTTAGTAGACTCTCCATGAGTAGTGTTTCTCATGTAGAGGATGGTAAGAAGAAGATATCCCAGGAAATTCATCATCTTGCCAGACTAGGCTTTCTCTTTGTCGACTCTTCAGAGGGTGGTGTATGTGTTCAAAGTAGTTCAGAGTCATCTCTAGTCATCTCAGAATTAGAAAGTAGAGGCTTTCTCCCAAGGGGGAGATGGTGTTCTTCGTTGTCAGGGTCATTTGTGTATTCCAGGTGTAGATGACTTGAGGCAGCGAATTCTTGCAGAGGCGCATAGTGTGTGATACTCTATTCATCCAGGGGCCACTAAGATATACCACGACTTACATGAGATCTATTGGGGGAGTGGGATGAAAAGAGATGTTGCAGAGTTTATGGCTAAGTGCTCTACATGTCAGCAGGTTAAGATAGATCATCAGAAACCTAGTGGGTCCATGCAGGAGTTCACTATTCTTACTTGGAAGTGGAAAAAAGTGAACATGGATTTCGTGACGGGTTTGCCTCGAACTCATCATCAGCATGATTCAGTTTGGGTTATTGTAAACAGAATGACCAAGTCAGCTTATTTCCTTCCAGTTAGTACCTCTTATTCAGCCGAGGATTACGCCAAACTCTATATCAAGGAGTTGGTCAGATTACACGGTGTTACATTATCTATCATCTCAGACAGAGGTACACAGTTTACCTCTTACTTTTGGAAAGCGTTCCAAAAGGGTCTTGGTACCCAAGTCCATCTCAGTACAACATTTTATCCTCAGACAGATAGCCAAGCAGAGAAGACCATTCAGACTCTTGAATATATTCTAAGGGCGTGTGAAATTGATTTCAAGTAAAGTTGGGACGTCCACTTTCCCTTGATTGAGTTTGCATTCAACAATAACTATCATCCCAGTATTCAGATGGCTCCATTCAAAGCTCTCTATGGTAGGAGGTGTAGATCTCCAGTCGGTTGGTTCGAAGTTAGTGAGGCCTCAGCCATTGGTCCTGACTTGGTATTCGACACCTTAGAGAAAGTTCAGTTGATCAGAGAGAGACTTCGGGCGGCTCAGAGCCGACAGAAGTCTTATGCAGAAGTTAGTAGAAAGGATCTTGAGTTCGAGGTCAATGACTATGTCTATCTCAAAATCTCTCACATGAAGGGAGTGAAGAGGTTCGGCAAGAAAGGGAAACTCAGTCCCGCTATGTCGGTCCCTTCAGGAGTCTCAATCTATTCAGCAAGGTAGCTTATGAGCTCAAATTGCCTTCAGATCTAGCCTTAGTACATCTGGTCTTCCATGTATCTTTGCTCAAGAAGTACATAGGTGACCCAGTAGTTGTAGTCCCTATTCAGAACATTGATGTTCAGGACAGCCTCTCTTATGAAGAGATTCCAATCCAAATTTTAGACTATCAGAATTGTAGGTTGAGGAACAAAGAAGTCCTTCTAGTTGAAGTTCTTTGGTAAAATCAGTCCGTTAAGGGATCTACTTGGGAAGCAAAAGTAGATATGCGTATGAAGTACCCTCACCTTTTCTCTGTCAACCTAGATCTAGCTCAAGGTAACAGTCCTCCTCAATCTTATTAAGTTTCACGTTCTGCATTCAATATAACTTGATATTTTGTTTCGTGTTCATATTCCATCACAAATTTGGTATCAAGTACCATTGCATATTCAGTCATGCATACATGTATCAGTCCAGTAAATAATTATGCATCAGATATGCATTCTCATTGCGAGGACCTTAGTTATGCATTCATGAATCAGTTACACGTACAACAGATATGCATGTTCAGTATAATGCGTTCAGTTTGTCAATCATAAGATCATGTTCCAGCTACTCATGTTTGGATTATTGTTTCCCCTCTCAGTCAGTTCCATTCGAGGACAAATGTTCTCAAGGGGGAGATATCGTAATAACCATACCTTTTTCCTAGCTAGAAATTATCTAAAGAATGCTATGACTTACTTTAAAATACAAACCTATCTTTGTACACGTGGTGTTTTTAAGATTTTCACATTCTATCATATGAGAAATTGAGTTAGCTTTCCAATAGTACCAATTTTGTCCAAATCCGACATTAGACAAGGAGGTTATGGACGTTTTACTTGGAACTGTCGGAAATGCCCAGGTATGATGGCCAAGTTGACGGGCCGCCACATAAGTAACAGACCACCACTTTGACCGTCATAGCCAAGGCAGTTGAGCCACGTACTAGATAAGGACTGATGGACGAGTTGATGGATCATCAAAGTTGTGATGGACCATCATCCAGGCCGTCAACTCTTATCCAGTGAACCCTATTTTTGGTCTACGTCTGATGAGCTAAGTGACATACCGTCAAGTGTCTGACGGACCGTCAGTCGGACCGTTACACGCCACGTTCAGTTTATTTCCAGGTTATTTTAACAGGGGTATTTTAGTCACTTATCACTCGCCTACATATACCCAGATAAGTCTGAATTCAACCATTATGCTCATTATTATTTCATAAACAAAAACTAGAGTTTCTCTCTAAATTTAATCTTCAAGAACAAGACCCAATCCTCTTCAAGAATCAATGGATTTCAAACCCTTCAAGTTCAAAACGTCAAGAACCCTGAGTCAGGTATGCGTAGTGTTCATCTATGGACCCCTTTCGTTCATAGAGTTCAAGAACCATGCTTTTAAATGAGAAAATTTGATTTCCTTGTTGTTATGTGATGTTGTTCATGTTAATGATTATTGTTTAAGCTTCAAGATATTAATTTAAGTTGACTTCCATGATGTATGCATGTTTGTAGTTAAAACCTGTGAATTTGGGTGGTTCAAGATTGTCACGCCCTAAAATCCCATCGGGCCGGACTGGCACCCGAAGCCGAGAAGGTCCGGGAGAACCCGTTCAAATACCTGTACTTTCACTTACATGTCACCAAAAATTTGGACAACACTTTGTTTCATATAGAAGAATCTAATTACCTGTATCAGCACAACACGCACAAATATATATATAATACTTGGCCGTCGGGGCCACCACATATACAAATATAATATCACTATATAAACTTCCATGACTTTACCCTTCCTTATGTCTACAAAGCCTCTAGGATATACATGACATAACTAGGGTCGGGACAAACCCCCGCCCACACATGACTCCTATGCAATAAAAAAACATAAGGAACCGACTTGGAAAGCTCCGAAGCAAACTGGAGCTCACCAACAATAGCTGTATGACCTGGCTCCTATCTATGCTGTGAGTGAGCTGAAGCACCTGTGCCTACAGCATGAAATGCAGGTCCCTCGTGAGGGACGTCACTATGAAATATGTACTGAGTATGTAAAGCTGTAAATAATCATATGTGATATGGGGGATCAAGAAAATCAAACGCAAGTGAATAAATCATAATAGGAGTGAACCACACTTCATAAACACTTTTAGGATCATGTACATTATCATTAATCTGAATTGGGTTCTTGAATTCAAACACATTTGTGGAACGGTATACATTCGTTCATTTTATTCTTTACAATTGTCATTCGCCATTACCTCCTCCTCCCGAACCTCCAACCACCTAACAATAATCAATGTTGTATCGTACTGTGACCATTAGGCTGCCCCCAGTACATATCAACTAGGATCAACCTATGCTAGGCTTATGCCCCTGGGATACCACCCATAAACACATAAATAGGGATCGACCCATGCTAGGCTTATGCCCCTGGGATACCACCCACACGTATATCAAGTAACACACATAAGAGATCTTTCCAATAACTTAGTTCAAAAACTTTTGATATTATTACATTAGTGTTCATACCAATATAGTACCTTTGGAACAATGATACATCAATAGGAATCAAGTAATAGACCTTCTATACAATAACAATGTCATAAAGACTCATTGGTACATCAACAATGTGTTTCAGAATCATCAATATCACAATAATGAAATAGGAGCCTTTTGGTATATCAATGAAACATTTTGACACTTTATAGAATGGAAACAACTTTGTTGGTAATGTAGAACAATACATGTTTTTGGACAACCTCGGAATCTTACTTGATGAAACATTGGTGTTTTCATGCCAAAGAACATTGTTAGAGTATGCTTTACATACCTCGTTGTAGATTCGGATACCAATTCAACACAACTTCCCGCCTTTACAAATCACTTATCTACAATGAAATGTTTGGCATCTAGTATTAGCAACCCAACACCACAATTCTCTTCCATAATTCCATACAACCAATATTTGCAAAACATTCCAAAAACCAACTTGAACAATAGGTTTATGTGTATATATATATATATATAATCATCATTTCAATACCACATCATCAATACCACATCATCACACCAAATCCCTTCACAATTCAACATAATCCAACATCATTTCCCAATCATCTTTCAACAACAATCACATAACATACTTCTTATGCTCACATGCATATATATATACATATCCATATAAATAACACCAACATAATTTACATCCTTACCATAAAATGGCCCTTTTGGTTTCGAAGTCCTGTTGGCACAAATAAGGGGTGCTTCTCGAAGCCCTCGAGATGGTGAACACAACTACGGAATCAATTTAGATTTTCTACGGTTGAATCACAAGATAATTGGAGTTGAAATTAGGCTAGGGTTTCTTATTTTCAATAATTTGATGATAATTGATGGATATGAGACTAATTATATGTATATAATGACCAATTTTCGTCCATGAGGTGGTGGAAAATGACCATATTGCCCTTAAAAATTTAAGTAAATCCGAATCTGTCCATGGTGGACTGTTTTGACAGGCTAAAGTAAATCGGCCATAAATCTTTGGTCCGATATCGGATTTGGGTGAAATTAGTATAGTTGGATAGATAATTCAAAGGGCTTTCATTTAATATAAATTAAGCCACCCAGTTCGTCCTGTACAAGGAGTTATGATCGTTTGAAGTTGACCCAAATAAACTGTTTTGAGAGGCTGAAGTAAAACGAGTATAACTCCTTACTCAGATGTTGGATTTGTATGAAACCAATTTCATTGGAAATAAGACTCAAAGATATTTCTTTTGATAGGTCGCAGCTCTCCAAGATCATTATATTGAGAGAGTTATGATCGTTCAAAGTTGACCCAAAAAACTGGCAGGCCTCAGTAGTTTGTGTGCAGGAAATTTTCCTGCACATTTACTGTTCACATATCCAGGCCACCGTTTTATAGTTTCGAACGTGCTCGATTATATCCGAAACTTATCCGTTTTTAGAAATCTTTATATCGTTGGAAAGCTTATTCAATAACCTTCGTATGAAACCATCGACGGGCAAATTCCGGTATAAATAAAGTTGATTCCTATACACATATAATCCAACTATACACTTGAAACCATCTCAAAATAATCAATAATCATACTTAAACTCATATATACCTAACTTATGATCAATACATATACTCCAACACATATAACCATGGCTAATGCACGTAATTAAGTACGGGGTGTTACAAAGATGATTAAAATTGTTGAGAAAATCTATACCCCAAAGTGTGCATGCAAGGTGTTTGTTAAAATGCCTAGAATGCTAAAAATCATGTTCCCATGACCCCATAGTATTTAAATGACAAGCTATGTCAACTCTTAAGATGATTCCACATGAACTTCCATGCTATTGATATATGTTCCTAGTATGATTATGCAGTGAACATGATATCAAGGTTGTGCAAGTACTTCCATGTGACATGAAATCCTTTCCATGCAATAATGTTGATAACCATGCTTAGTATGAAATCCTTTATGTAAGATATTATGAATTGTGGACTCAAATCTTATGATCAAGTTATGTCATGTGTGTCGGTTTCCTTCCATCTAGTCTCGGGGGTATTCATACCCGAAAAAAATATAGTTGTGTGCCTAGAGACAAGTCATGTTACCCCGATAATCTCGTTCAAGACATGATCTATAGAACTCAGTCAGTCATGTGGCTCAGAAAACCTCCAAAATCTCATGATCTCAGCAAAATCTCAGATAGTAGTGCTATTTCGTCAGTCAATGGAAGTCAGTTACTCAGTCCATGTATTGTCAGTTAAATCATGTTCAGTCTCTTCAGATGGGAGTAGAAGTTAGCACCGAGTGAACCCAAGGAAGGGAACTTACCTGCCGGTTTAGGGTGTGATTCTTAGTAGTCATCCTTGTGTTCTAGAACTACGTAGCCAACGTAGGTTGAGACATCTTAACCTGTCAGACTAGGGTTGATGAGGTGGCTTAGCCTGTCAGTTTAGGGTTCCCACCATTCTCATTTGAGTACCTTCCAGTTGAGGGTCACTCACAACTGTCCTTACCAGTGGCGCGGTATTGACACCCCTCGAGTTGGGGCTGAGATTGGACCCCAACTTAGCTATATGAATTATTGGGGCATGTCGGTTAAACAACTACCTCCCACAGTTTCAGGCTCAATCTCAGTAACAAAACTCAGGTAGTTCTTCAGATATCAGTATACCAAGACTGACAAATACAGTCAAATTCAGTTATAGTACGGAACTCAATAATTCCATCAGATGCAGGACTGTCAGACACAGTCATCCATGTATTTAGAACTATAGTATTAGTCATGATCAATTATCAGTAAACTATGTATTAACGTACAAATTTAGCTATCACGCATTTGCGATCTCAGTTTCTATGTAGACATATTTGCACTCTCACGTTCATATTAATCAGTTAGTTAGCATTATTTCTGCATGTAACCCTATATTTGTTCAGCCTACCTCACTCGTATACTTAGTACTCCAGTTGTACTGACGTATTTGCGCTATGGTGCTTTCTCTTTATGTTACACCATAGGTTCAGAGACACGAGCTCCAGACCAGCAGTAGCAGTTGCATTCCAGTATACAGAGTTGCAGTGAGTCCTCTTTATTTGAGGATGATATGAGTTGATTTATTCATTTATTATTTCAGTTAGCTATCAGTTTACAGAGTTAGTTGGTGACATGTTTCTTCAACTCCTTATTCAGACAATGTTTAGAGGATTTCAGATTTAGTTCAGATTTGATTCAGTTTTCAGTTGTTTTGGGTATATTTCACCCATATGGATGTTATTTTACTAGATTCTTTATTCAGTTAAACCTTATGGCCTATATGATTATATTTTCTGCATTATTATGATATATATTTTAGTGTACAGGTACAGATATCATTCATGGGTTAGCTTGTGGTATTTCGGGGTCATAAGCACCTTGTAGTGTTTTGGTTCAGAAAATTGGGGCGTTATAAATGGTACCTTAGCAATGACTTCTTAACCAAGCTCAATCTAACAGAGGCATTGTTTCTTATCAACCCATCCCTAACCACATAACAAAACTTTTGTTCCTAGATCTAGGGTTCCTTTCATACCAAATATAACCAATTAAATCATTGAGGAAAAGAATCTATGTTAGAGATGCAATGAAGCTTACTTTTCTGGCTACCAATGTAAACCTAAGATACATCATGCTATATAAAGAATATTATTGTTTAGGTCTGTTGTAGCAAATGCAAGGAGAACAATTCTGCCTTGTGGACCTCAAAGAATTTAGTATTTACTACTTCATTATAGGTTTTGTGGACAGTGGTGAGTGATTTTTCTAAATATTGTTGGTATATCATGGGTTATACCTTAGAAGATTCAATATTTATTGGAAATCTGGCAAGGCCAAAAAGTGTCAAGAATTATGAGGTATGGAAGACCATTCTTATTTGAATATTGTGGACTACATGGATAGAAAGAAACAATGCTTTAATTTGAAGGGAAGAGAAGTTGTATCTCTATAGTCAAGAGCAAATGTTTGCATAATTTGTATATTAGTACTTTAGTTAATAAAGAGAAATATGTTATTGATATTGTGGGTGTATGTGTGTATAGTATTACTACCCAAGTACCTAGGAGTCAATATATTTCTCTCATGACAATTTATACAGTGAAATTTTCTCTTTTTTGTATTTCGTACTTCCTGGGGACACTTTGGATAGCCTAAGACATAGCAATATTTGAGGTTGTTTGATAGAATTATTTGAGCCTCTATTGTAAAATCATGACCCTGTGGAGAAAGTGTTATTTATTATGAGAAGGATAAATTTTACCATAAGTCATAAAATAGGTGAATAGAGATGGTACGAACATTTTGTTGTGACTGAATGGCAGCAATTGACACCATCTCTTCATCTACTGGAGCAAAGACCAAATATTCAGATGGGGATGTGCTTCTCGTAGCAAAAGAGTTGAGCATTTCAACATTTTCTACTACCCTGTTTCAGTTGGTGTTTGATGGATTTTAGCATATCAATAGTAATGTACAAATTAGTACAAAGTTGAGCAAAGTATGTTTATACCATTAGTGCAATTGAAGGCATTCTAAATATGGTGAATCAATTTGTATCGTTGTGTTAAATTTGTGATCAACGATATGGCTACAATAATTATAATAACAACAATGATGTTATAGAATAAAGCAAAAGGTGATATAAGTAAATTAATTATTGTATGTTCGTTAGTTTACCATTGTACTTGGATACTCTAACACACCTGATACAGATGATTGGATATTGTTGAAACTATGTGAGGAGATTCTTGCCTTCTTCTTTAATGAGAGTTTTTTTCCATTGTATGAATGTGTAAGCCTGTTTGCTGAGTATATTGTAGTAATTAATATGTTGTATAATTTTTTTTTGTAAAGTAAGAAAATGGTGATATGTTTGGCAAATATTCTTACTCGATATCAATAACAAGGAGTTCCTGTAATCTTTTTTGAATGCTGGTAACATATTTTGGAGAAAAATAGCTGATAACTATAGCCAACACATTTGTTTGGAAAAAGCTATATGTTAGTTTGTGTTGAAGTATATATTAAATGATAGAAAGAATGAAATGAGCATACTGTATTCTGCTTTCTGAAGTTGTTCTTTTGAAGCTCAAAAGGCTTGGTTGTTGATATCTTGAAATAATGTGGCATTGACCATTCGAGGTGGTGGTAACTCTGTTTCATCTAAGTCATTTTTATCAATTGAATCCACTATGGTCTTTTTATCAGTAATCCATTTGAATGTATGCAATGATATTTCATATCTCAGAGTTAGTTGTTGTACGCGTGCACCCATTATCAAATATTTATGAAACAACTAAAACATATCTTGATAAATGGGGATATCATCACCTAGTTGTCCTGAAGGTAATTTTTTCAATAGTAGTAATATAAGAGGCAGAAGTAAGGAATGTAAATAGATGATTTTATCTTAAAAATAAGAAGTTACCTGTTTATCTTGAAAGATCATGTTTAAATACTTTATCTTTTGTTTTATACCTTCTCCTGGTCTACCTATGTCTACAACTTGGACCTTGCATATCCAGTTAGGTGTTTGAGGGATGATTGCATGTATATTTTGCCTTTCTATTATTTTTTATAGCCTACAAAATAGCAAAAGTACATACTTTATTTGGATATCTCTAAAGAAAGGGAAAACCAAGCATTACATTTGAAACATAGTGTAGAGTAAGATAAGTCTATAATTATTAAATATTGAAGTAAAAGAGAGACAAAGGTACGCTTCTGTTATTGGAAGGCTTTTCCATTAACATAGTTAATTTATGTAACCAATATGATAATTATATACTGATAACTTAATATATATCTACACTCCAAAAGACTTGTTTCTAAAGATTCAGTAAACGTTTTATTTGTGGTCTTTATTTGTTGGTGACAAAATAAATTCTACATGATATGAAATAAAGTCATGCCAATTGATTAAGTTGCAAATTTGAAGCTAATTTAATTGATGAGCTAAACTAATAGTCTAATTAGAATGGGTTTTTGTAGAAGTTCAATAACAACGGTTACTTGATCAACTAAAAATAGTTGAAAATAAATTAGTGTAACTTTTGAGTGGAGAATTAATTTGAAAAGGGGAAGAAGCAATGACTTCAAACCAGTTAGAAACTACAAAGGGAGAAAAAATTGGTAAACTTAAGCCTATAGGGAGTGAGGGTATGTATTATTTGTTGAGTTTTGTGTTTTTTTGTGTTATGTAAGAAGAGAATGAAACAATGATTCCTATTTTTTGCTGATTTGTATTCTGAATAGTGATCAGACAAGTAAATGTTATGAGCAGCAGTAACTTAATATTGTTTAATTGTCAAGAGGACAAACATTGTTTGAACCTTTTTCCTTTTTCTAATGTTGGCTTGCAATAATTGATGGTTAACAACCTTTTTTGAATTCCGAAAATAGTGTTTTCAGTAACTTTGACTTATGTAAAGTAAAAGTTTTAGTGAAGCTAAATAGTTATGAAATAGTACAAAATCTTGTAAGTCTTTTTATCCTTCATTTTTGCAGAACAAATAGTTAGAAACCACATATTTATAGTATAAACAACAAGATTTCAACACCACTGTTATTACAAACACGTGTGTGCTAAGATGAGTGTAATTTTATAAGTCTTTTTATTCTTCATCTTTGCAAAACAAACAGTTAGAAATCACATATTTATAGTAGAAACAACAAAATTTCAACACCAATGTTACTTCAAATATGTATGTGGTGAGATGAGTGTAATATGACAATTTATATTGAAGTGAAAGAGAGATTAAAGCATCAAAAAGTGTGAGACTTACCAAAGTCGAGATGTTTGATCATGCAAAAGAACAACAATCTCCATGGTACAAACTAATAACTGGGGAAAATAAGAAAATTGGATCAACAGTGAGTTAACATTTGATAATAAAATAAACATTGTTCCTATATGTAGTTAAGTGTCAAATAGGTATTGAGTTTCCCACTATCTTGGACAATTTAAAAATAGGGGTGCCAAATTCTAATTTTACATTTGTAAGATCTAAGTAGGAGTTGGTTGATGAATTACAAATAGTAAAAATCAAAATGTAGGAAATTTATATGAAATTAGTGAGAATTATTTTTAATAGAATGCCTTGTTAATGATTTCACTATATACTATATTGTAAGTGGAATGATCATCAGGATCATCTGATGTTGCTGATCGTATTATTATTTTTACACAATTGAGCTTTTGGCTCTTGATAAAGCAACATAAAGTTGACCATGTGAAAATACAAGTTCATGTAAATAAATTCCAACAAAATTTAGTGTTTGACTTTGAGCTTTATTTATATTCATAGCAAAACATAATCGAATGAAAAATTGTGTTCTCTTGAATTGAATTGGTAATATTTCATCTTGTGGTGATAATAAGGGTAGGCGAGGAATGAAAACATGTTTGCCTTTGAAATCTCCACTTACAATTTTAGCACTAATAATATGAGTTTTTAAATCAATATAAATTAAGCGAGTGCCATAACATAAACCTTTTGAAGGATTTAAATTTCGTAGTAATATACCTAGGCAGTTTTGCTTTAGGACTAACTTATAAGGAGACAGTCCTGTAGGATTTAAAGTATGTAAGAAATCTTCAAGCTCACTTTGATATTTTGGTTCTACAGTTTCATCTATACCAACAAATATCACAGCAGTACCCAGGAATTGATCAATGAACATTTCATTAATTTCTTTACAAAATCAATTTTGGTTGTTAAGATGACACGTGATGTTACATTAGATGTGTCCATCATGATCATGTTTAAGTCAGGGTAGATAGTTTTAAATAAATTGTTTAATGATTCCTTCTCATTTATAAAAGGAATAAGTAAGAATTTTGGAATCTCAATTTTGTTATGGTAATTAACTTATTCTTTTCCATCCCTAATTCTAAGCAAATATTCATAGAATGTAGGATCTTCTCGTGCCTGCATATTTTCTGCCAACTGAAATCTTTCTAGATAATTCTAGATATCTGAGTTTAGTAAACATTCACGAATGAAATCTTCTTTTATTCCACTTTTTACAACTGGTAATGTTTGTCTAAAATCACCTCCAAAAACAATAACTTTTCCACCAAAATATATATTTACACTTACAAGATCTCTCAGCAATTAATAAAAAGTCTCAACAATTTTTTTTGTTGCCATTGATACTTCGTCCCACACTATTAACTTGGTATCTTGAATTAAAGTAGCAAGTGAACTTTGTTTACTTATATTACAGTTGTAGTTTTCACTTATGTTGATAGGAAGTTTGAAACGTGAGTGAGCAGTTCGTCCTCCTGGGAGAACAGAAGCTGCAACCCCAGAAGTTGTTGTAGCTAAAGCAATAAGTCCTTTAGATCTCACAGTAGCTAGTAAAGCTCGGTATAAAAAAGTTTTTCAGTTCCTCCTGATCCATCAATATAATATGCTCCTGATTTATTTGAGAATATTTTATTAAGAATGGTATTGTAAGCAACATGTTGTTCTTTGTTTAGTTTTCTATATAGGAGTAAATCTTCTTCAATTACAACTATGTTTCTTTCTAAATAGATGTCTCTAGACTCTTGCGTTATTCTGTAAGAAAATGTGGAAAGTATAAAAAATTTTGATATGAGTTTGAATTCATTTATGTTTTGTCCCATTGAATGTAATATGGTATTTATTTGGTTCATAACCATATAACGAATGTTAGTTGTTTGTATATTTGTTGTAATTGTAAAATCTTCAGACATTGGTCCTTCAAATTTTTGCCATAAAGTTTTGGGATTAGCAGGATTGCAATATACTAATAGTGTGGTAAATAAGTGACGCAAGCTACATGGCATTTGGTAAGTAGTAGCTTATAATAAGTATTCAATTAAGTTATTATCGGAAGCTAACAATCTTATTTTTTCTGCAGACTCTCTAAATGTTGTGCAACATATGCCATTTATATTTCTAAGTTCTTTATATGATTTAGGACTTTGTATATTCATTAGTAATAACTGTAGATAGTATCTTTCTCTTTCATTTGGATGACAGCTGACGATACGTCCAATGGCATAACCTCGTTTTCTGTGTGTCCACATTTTATCACTTATTAACCAAACAAAGTGTTGTGAAAATTCTTTCTAAAGTAAATTAAGTCCTATGGTGTGTTTATTTGTTTGATTCATTATGGAAAATTTTGTTAGCATTGTTCTTTTATTTCCTTGATTATTCAAAATTAAACTTAATTTTGCAGTTGTTTTGAAAGAGATAAATTATTGGTCTTGAAGATGTAATTAAACCTGATAAACATTTGAATTCATTGCATAAATGGGAAAGGCAAATATATGCCACATAGTTTCTGGTGGTGATACCCATTTACCTATACGATACTCTTTTATTTCGTCTATTTCTATATTAGTTTCATTACTTTATAGATTGAAACTTATTTTATCATGACCTTTGCAAATGTATTTCTAGATATATTTAATGACTTTAATATTTGCACATATTTCAACATTTATGTGGCAGTTAAATTTAATCAATAAATAGGAATTGTATGGTACGACCCATGAATTGTCAAGATATTGAGTTCTAACTTTTATAAATTTTTCAGTGTCTCGTCTTCTATAAATAGGGTATGAATTTTCGCCTTTAGATGTTTCATTTGCGTAATTTTTAGGGTATTTAAATTTTCAAGTTCCTTTTGTTTCCATGCATGAATTATTAGGGTTCAAACTTCCGCAAGGACCATGCATCATATGTTTAATCACCAAAGAGTGTAAATATTTATTTGTGTCAATGTCAGGTATTTCAGTACAAATGATTTTGTCATAAGTGATGATAGGCGAATTTACACGCCTAAAGTACTATATTTTACCCATATTTTAGCTAAGTTTTGAGGACAAATTATATAATTCATGCACTTTTAGTCCTTTTTCCTGTAAGTGAGCTAACAAACGTGATTAGCAAGTTTTTAGATATAAATGATGTAGATTTCAGCATTTTATGGATAACTTGACACCAAAGAAAGCTTCACGAAAGAAGGAAGGGAAAGCTTGGACGCCAAGGACCAAACGTGGCGCATGGAAAATCTGTCCCGGGCAAAAACAGCAATTCTGAAGACATTGGGGACTAGCATTAACTTAGTAGGATTAGGATAATGATACATTAACCTAGTAGGGTTGGGTTAAGTAATGCATTAGCTTAGTAGGAATAGGATATGGGTGTTATAAATACCCTATTTTGCTAGAGATTTTTAATAATTCTCATTCTACTTCTTATTCCACAACATACAACTCGGATTATAATTCTTCCATTAATTCTACTTTTTATTCTTCTTCTATTCATCCACTAAATTCTTAATTTCCACAATAAGAGAAACGTTACTTTGAAAGAGAGTTCACACCTAAAACGCTACACCACACCTTATTACACGAGATCTTTATTGTGGTATAATAATAATGTCTATTGTGATTTTCTTCGCACTCATGAGTAGCTAAACCTCTCTGTTGGGGTTATGGAAGCCTTATGAGATACTATCTATTGCTATGAGTTTGTGAATTCATGACACGTATGCTTCTTATATCATTATTCTCTTCATCTTAATTCAAATTCTTGTGGCTGCAGACGCATAGAATAACGCCAGTATAGCATTAACTTGTTCGAAAGAAAAGTTATATGTCTGGAAAAGAGATAATGTCAAGGTAATAGGGTCTCATCCCCTATTAAAAAGTTAGTGCCGTAACTGGATTAAACTCTTGGAGAATTTGTACCATTAGATACGCTTTAAGCTCGAAAGAGTTAAAGTGAAATAGTCTTTGTTTAGGTCGAAAGACGCTTGGATTTACCATCGAATACAATTCTCTATAAGCACATACATGTCTGAATTCCGCACAACTCATATCCAATAGAGACGTACAACTCATAAGGTGGACATAACCCCAACTTCTCAATTCTAATTATTTTACATCTTACTAAACATTCTTTCTTTTTACTTTGCTATTTTCTGTTTTTACTTTACTATTTTGATTACATTATTTGCACATTAAAACTCCCCCCTTTTTACGAGACTTGCACTAAAAGTCTAGTAATCTTTGCTTACTTGTTGACCAAGCTATTCCCTGTGGGATCGATACCCAACCCAGTTGGGTTATATATTTGACAACGACCGCTTTACACTCCTATGAGAGCTGTAGATTGAGCGTTATCAAAAATTGGCGTCGTTGCCGGGGAATACGAGTGTCAATTAAGTTTGTGATAATTACTAGACCCTTTGGTCAAAGATTCTCGTACTTTTACTTTTACTTTTTGTTTTTGTTTTCTGTAGGTTTTTATTCAGTGCATACCCCATACTCGTAGTTATGGTCAACCGTTATTACCTATCAATCCTGAACCACAACGTATTGGCAGAATGGAGGCACAACACGAAATTGAAAGGATGGCTGCTCAACAGGAACAGGCGAGACTAGCTGCTCTAGCCGCCGCTCAAGTGCATCAACAGAATATTGATAACCCCGGGCGAGCAATAAATCCTGACGATGAGGACCTAGGTGATGATGAGTTACTAAACCCTAGGCATGCTGCTGAGATCGCAACACCTGCTAACAGAAGAGATCGTCAAGCTAGGTTTAGGCATGAACGCCGACCTGTACAACCAGCTTCGACGATGATGATGATGATCTTGATGGAGCCGGAGCCACAGGAGCCATTATTCCTCCACCATTGGCACCCGGAGCCAAGTTTAACATCACAAGCACCATGATTCAGTTATTGCAACTCAAGGGATTATTTGGTGGACTAGCAGGCGATGATCCGAATATGCATCTCATCAACTTTATTTCAACATGCAAGTCGTTTGACAATCCTGGCGTTGGTCAGAATGCAATTCGATTACGCTTATTTCCATTGTCTCTGTCTGGGGAGGCAACTCTATGGTTGAATGGGCTGACTCCTGATTCTATTACAAATTAGAGGCAATTGAGAGATGCTTTCCTAGAAAGATTCTTTCCGTCACCAAAAGAGCACAATTAAGAGATGAAATCAACAACTTTTGGCAGCTTTCAACCGAAGCTCTTCATGAAACATGGGAGAGGTTCAAGACGAAGCTTATGAGGTGCCCAAACCATCACATGACCAATGTCCACCTAATGGAGATACTATACAGAGCCTTGAATTCAATAACTAAACCAGTGGTGGATAATGCGGCTGGAGGATCATTTATGGATCTCACCTTTGGGCAGGCAAGCAATATGCTAGATCGGATGACGAAGCAAAGTAGAGCTTGGCATACCAGGGATTCTGAGGTAGCAAACCCTACTATATCTATTGGCATGACTGCTGAGCAAAGGAGAAGAGAAGAAGAACGTGATCAAGATATGACGCACATGAAAACACAAGTGGATCTTCTTACAAAACATCTATTATCAGGGAAGACCGAAAAATTCAAAGCTGTTGCGTTAAAAGGAAGAGACGAATCTGATTCAGAAGAAGAAGCCAACTACTTGAACAATCAGGGGGGTTTCCGAGGTAATACCCAAGGAAACCAAGGTTGTAACTACTATGATAAATCTGGAAACAAGGACCAAGGTAGTTGGAAGAACAAGAATGAAAAGAGTGGTTTATACGTTTCCCCAGGAAGATGTGACACCACCACATCTGGTTCTGAAAGCATGGAAGATATGATGGCTAAACTGTTGAAAGGAGTGGAAGCAACCAGCGCGGGAGTAACTGAGGTAATAAATGATTTGTCCTCAATGAAGCAATTGGTTGACTCACATTCCACTTCAATCAAGCAAATAGAGCAGCAATTGAGCCAACTTTCAGCAGCACTCAATCAAGGAAAGGCTGGCACCTTACCTAGCGACACTATGCAAAATCCAAGTAATGGCGGATCATGCATGGCTATTACTACCCGAAGTGGTAAGGTGCTGTAAACTTCATCCAAAGGCAAGCAAGTGGTTGATGAGGCAGCAGACATCGATGATAAGGCAAAAGGAGAAGCTACCGTAGAAACCACCCACGACGTCCATGACGTCACACCGAGTATGTTGCAGCCTGAAAAGGCTGAAAAACGGAAGCAAGAGGAGAAGAAAGCCGTGGAGAAAACAATTCCTTATCCACCACCACCTTTTCCTCAAAGATTAAAGAAGATTGCGGATGATACAAAGTTCAGCAAATTCATGAATATGTTAAAGCAGTTGACCATTAATGTTCCGTTGGTAGAGGAACTAGAACAAATGTCTGGGCATGCAAAATTTATGAAGGATCTTTTGACAAAGAATCGAGCAACAAGCTATGAGTTGAAGGATACTGTTCATCACTGCAGCGCAATCGCTACCCGATCACTAGTTCAGAAGAAGGCCGGCCCTGGTGCCTTCACTATTCCTTGCATGGTTGGATCTATGAATTTTGCTAAAGCATTGTGCGATTTTGGAGCAAGCATCAATTTGATGCCACTATCCGTCTACAGGAAGTTGGGGTTAGGCGATCCGACACCAACCAATATGAGGCTCGTAATGGCTGATAGGTCGGTAAAATGACCTGTGGGTATCTTGAATGATGTGTTGGTGAAGGTTTCTTCATTCATCTTTCCTGCAGACTTCATTATTCTAGATTGTGAGGTGGATTCTGAAGTTCCCATAATCTTGGGACGTCCTTTCCTTGCAACAGGAAGTATGCTTATTGACATGAAAGCTAATGAGCTTTTATTTCGGTTGAATGATGAAGTGGTCCTCTTTGATATATGCAAAGCAATGAAGCAGCCCAACGATATGAATGTGTTCTCTGTAGTTGATGTTCATTATAAGGATAAGAAAGCATTATCTGTAGAGAAACAGCTTACTGTTGAGCCATTGTCTGTTGCGCTACTGAATGTTGAGCATGAGGATGATGAAGATTATGGAGAAACTACATGTGCTCTAACAGAAATAGGGTCATATTCTCATTCTCCTAAACAGTCGGACCTTGATCTTAAGAATCAACCGTCACCAACAGCGAAGACTTCCATTGAAGAGCCATCAATGCTAGAATCGAAAGAGCTCCCCGATTATCTAAGGTATGTGTTCTTGGAAAGTGGAAATATACTTCCGATAAGTGTGGTGGATGATTTAAGTGAACGGCACGTAGAGGCTCTCATCTCTGCTCTGAAGAGATACAAGAGAGCCATGGGTTGGACTATTGATGGTATAATTGGTATCCCTCCCGGGATAGGCATACACAAGGGTCATCTCGAAGAAGATTGCATGCCTAAAAGTAAGCCTCATTGTCGTCTGAATCCATTAAGAAAACGATCCACCATCTATCTCGATGAAGTCTAAGTAATCGAGATAGCTATGTCGTGCCGCGATAATAAATCAAGCGCTTGGTGGGAGGCAACCGATCGTTTTTCATTTTTTGTCTTTCTTTCATTCTATTACGTGTTTGCTTTTGATAAATAAAAATCCAAAAAGAAGAGTCGTGCCACGACCAAAACTAAGGCACTTGATGGGAGGCAACCCATCATTCTAATCGTCTTTATTGTTTTTCAGTAAATGTAGGTGCAAAGAGGTGTAAAACAAGGAGGTCGGTTTCAAATTTTGATTTGGACGTATTGCATGTTAAAGGTGGTAAGTTAGGAATGAAGAAGCAAAAGGCTATGGATTGGGCATTGCTTATGAAAATATAGGCAAAGAACAAGGCAAGGCCTATGTAAATCTAGGCCACGAACAAGGCAAGGCCTATACTATGGCCTAAGCTCTCGGAATCTAGTGTGCCATAGCATAGGCGGCGCCCATGCCCAAGTATGCCATAGCAAAGGCGCCGCCTATGCCAATGGCTTTTGTCTCTGAATCTCATATGCCATGCAAAAGGCGCCGCCTATTCCTAAGAATGCCATGGCATAGGCGCCGCCTATGCTCAACAATGCTATGCAAAAGGCTTTGCCTATGCTAGCAAAAGGCGCCGCCTATGGTCACTTCTTGTCTCCAAATCCGATTTTAAATGGGTAAAAAACCGACCCAAGCCTTTCCTATAAATAAGAGACTTAGTCTTAGACCAAAAACACATTGGAAACCTAGCATAAGCGCCGCCTATAGCCTCCAAATCCTCTCCAAAATTTAATTTTGCTCTTTTACTTCACAAGAACATCATCCAAAGGCATCAGTCAAGTAAGTACTTCTTTGTTCTTCATTTATATTCCTTAAGTACTACACTAGTACGCCTATTATGAATTGTTAAATCTTGAAATAGTAGAAGTGACTTGAATGTGGTTGATGTGTTGTGATACAACTAAGTGAGTGAAAGAATACGTACGAATGATCTTAACATGTTTCCAACTTGAATTTGATTTTGATGCACTGTCATACTTTTGCGGAATTGACATGGTCACAAAAATTGCATAATCTTGTCAATAGAAAGCTTACATGTTGGAATAACTTGTTCATCAAGATGAGAATTATGGTTGATTACCAACATAGGAGGTTGTGATTATTTCTATATGCTATACCTTGATTCAATCCCTATGTAGTAGTCTTGATATATCAAACATGAAAGTATTGCTAAGAATACAAGAAGTATGACTGCACTGATTTTATTGTTGGAATAAAGCACCTAAAACGTATGCCGATGAAGTCTGAGTAACCGACCACTTTCACTTCACTAGTCTGTACCAACAAACTAAGTGTGGGGTGGTGCCACTACTGCTTGTTTATAGATTGTATCCATCGAGATGATGCTAACATGAACATTGTTTTAGTCTCAGGTACAATGGCACCCAAAGCAAGACAAGGCAAAGATAAGGCAACCACTTCCCAAAAAGGCAAGAAAAGAGGACGCAAAGAGCAAGGAGAGTCCTCCTCGATGCAAGTACCACGCCGCATGTTCGAAATTAAATGGGTTTTAGAGGAGGAAGCAAAGGAATGGTATAGGAACAACAAAGAGAAGAAATATGTTCATGTGGACTTGATAAACAAGGAAAGCCTAGCAAAGAAAGAACCGCGAACGTTGGCCAAGATCATGGCGTTACATCTTGATTTCATCTTCCGATATGTGGGAGAATGCAATCTCAATTTAACAAGAGAATTCTATGCCAACTGGTCACCAAAAACCACAGGAAGCGAGGTCAAGATTCGGGGCCAAGTTTTACAACTCAATGTGGATTTCTTCAACTCCTTTCTTGGCTTGCCTGCTGTTGATCCATCACCATTCAAAGAGCTGTACAGTAGACCTCCATATAGAGCCATTTGACACACACTCTGTGGGACAAGATCCATGGCACGGTGGAGTAGACACAAGGACACCGGACGACACAACACCTTTCCATATGCTCTTTTGAATAGAGAAGCAAGAATATGGTTGCGCATAGTCAACTCTTGCCTAATTCCAGGGACCCAGTACACCAAGATAACATGAGATAGAGTGTGCTTGGTATACGCATTGATGACGAATGTCCCTATCATCATTGGGGCAATTATTCGATCTACAATGCGGAAGGCCAGGCTACACAAGCGGTCCCACTTCAGCTTTGGCAACCTGTTGACTGCAATACTAAGGAAGGAAGACATCGAAGAGGAACCGACTGATCATAAACTCCCACACAACCCAAAGAAGGTTGACCTCACGAAGGTTAAGGATGCTGAAACTACGCATGGCGTCAACCTGACCACTTCAGAAAGGCATGCTCAAGATGAGAGTTTCTTTTGCCATCTTTATGGCATGACTCGGTTTACAATGATGAGCGGTGGCCGTATTCCAACTGCTGCAGAGCTCCAACAGCTGGATTATGACTACCCAATGAATGAGTACGCGAAGGCGATGTGTGGAGTAGGTACATATTTTGAGGAACCTCTTGATGACGATGTGCCGACCGATGATGATCGACGAATGCTAGACTCCGATGTGGAGGAGAATTCTGATGACGACGACTCCAATGATGATTCCGACGAAGGGGGTATGACCCCAGACATAGAGGAGGAGTCCGACTAACCAGGTTCTTCTTATTTATTTTCCACTGAGGGCAGTGTGTCCCGTCTAAGTGTGGGGTGCTGGTATTTGCATGCTTTACTTCTCTATCTGTATTTGCATTTATGTTTGTTTTGTTTCTCTTTTTAGTAGTTAATTTTTGTTAGTTAAATTTTTTTTTAAACTTAACTTCGCATGAAATTATTCTAATAGGCAACATGAGATTATGACAAGAGTTTGTGCTAAAATCATGACTATTGAGACGTTTAGGCTCTAATTGTGACTCACTATGTGATACTGTGTGGTTCAATTCCTTCATCTGTTGGGTCAAGAGTCTATGCTACTCCCAATAAAGTCGACCATGTGCCTTGTGTGTGTGAGGATATAGTATATTCTGTGTTTATGGCTGATGCTAGAACTTGCCTGGTATGTATGTAAAGAGAAAATAAGGAGTGCAAGTCTAGGAGATGATTTAGGCATTTCTTTGGCAACCTAGACTTATTTACCTTCTTTTTACCTACCCATGGACATTATCCTAGTTAACCCCTTTGAGCCTTTAGCCTATTTTCTTTGACAACCTCATATGTAAGCCTAATCCATTTTTTCAAGACTATAATTTGATCCAAATTCCTAAGTGCTTTAAAGTGTAAAGTCATGTGACAAAATAAGAGGAAATTGGGTGAGTATGATGCTTTAGAATTGCTATAATAAGAGGTGTTATGAATTTGGTGCTTGAATTTGTTATGAAAAAGAATTGCTATCATAAGAGGTGTTATGAAAAAGAAAAAAAAAGGGAAAGGAAAACTGAAAAGTTAGTTATGTTTAAAATTGAAAAACAAAGGTGGAAAAAAGGGGTGGTAGAATAAAAGAAAGTAGAAAGGTTGTTTGAAAGAAAGGTATTAATGGCATAATGTGATGTATTAAAGCGCTTAGGAACATAGTCACTATTTCTGGCCAAAATAGTCCTACCCGTCCCTTAGCCTACATTACAACCAGCAAAAGACCTATTTGATCCTAAGCTTAACATTCTGATATTTAGTGGAGCATTACACTAAGGGCAAGCCTATGGTCATCAGTTGCAGCATATGAATTCTTTGTGAGAGCGAGAGCAAGGATACTCGTATACCCATTTTTCGATAAATATACAATACTTGTGAGTAATTATGGGTGATATATGGTGAGACGCACATGGTTGATGAATCTTGGGTAGTTGTGTATGATTCTTTGTACCTCAAATTGTGGACACGAATTAATCACCATCACGAGTCTATGTTGGAGGTTGAATTGTTTCTACTAATGATCAGAAAACTACTCTTTGTTAATGATTGACGTGCTTGTCGTGATGAATATTTTGTGTTGTTACTGTGAAATCCCAAGTAGATGTTTAGATGGACATGATAGTTTGTTCGAGGACGAACAAAGCCTTAAGTGTGGGGTGTTGATGATAGGCGAATTTACACGCCTAAAGTACTATATTTTACCCATATTTTAGCTAAGTTTTGAGGACAAATTATATAATTCATGCACTTTTAGTCCTTTTTCCTGTAAGTGAGCTAACAAACGTGATTAGCAAGTTTTTAGGTATAAATGATGCAGATTTCAGCATTTTATGGATAACTTGACGCCAAAGAAAGCTTCACGAAAGAAGGAAGGGAAAGCTTGGACGCCAAGGACCAAAAGTGGCGCATGGAAAATATGTCCCGGGCAAAAACAGCAATTCTGAAGACTTTGGGGACTAGCAGTAACTTAGTAGGATTAGGATAATGATACATTAACCTAGTAGGATTGGGTTAAGTAATGCATTAGCTTAGTAGTAATAGGATATGGGTGTTATAAATACCCTATTTTGCTAGAGATTTTTAATAATTCTCATTCTACTTCTTATTCCACAACTTACAACTCGGATTATAATTCTTCCATTAATTCTACTTTTTATTCTTGTTCTATTCATCCACTAAATTCTTAATTTCCACAACAAGAGAAATGTTACTTTGCAAGGGAGTTCACACCTAAAACGCCACACCACACCTTATTACACGAGATCTTTATTGTGGTATAATAATAATGTCTATTGTGATTTCCTTCGCACTCATGAGTAGCTAAACCTCTCTGTTGGGGTTATGGAAGCCTTATGAGATACTATCTATTGCTATGAGTTTGTGAATTCATGACACGTATGCTGCTTATATCATTATTCTCTCAATCTTAATTCAAATTCGTGTGGCTGCAGACGCATAGAATAATGCCAGTATAGCATTAACTTGTTCGAAAGAAAAGTTATATGTCTGGAAAAGAGATAATGTCAAGGTAATAGGGTCCCATACCCTATTAAAAAGTTAGTGCCGTAACTGGATTAAACTTTTGGAGAATTTGTACCGTTAGATATGCTTTAAGCTCGAAAGAGTTAAAGTGAAATAGTCTTTGTTTAGGTCGAAAGACGCTTGGATTTACCATCGAATACAATTCTCTATAAGCACATACATGTCTGAATTCCGCACAACTCATATCCAATAGATACGTACAACTCATAAGGTGGACATAACCCCAACTTCTCAATTCTCATTGTTTTACATCTTACTAAACATTCTTTCTTTTTACTTTGCTATTTTCTGTTTTTACTTTACTATTTTGATTACATTATTTGCACATTAAAACTCCCCCCTTTTTACGAGACTTGCACTAAAAGTCTAGTAATCCTTGCTTACTTGTTGACCAAGCTATTCCCTGTGGGATCGATACCCAACCCAGTTGGGTTATATATTTAACAACGACCGCTTTACACTCCTACGAGAGCTGTAGATTGAGCGTTATCAATAAGCCTCTGGCGTTAATAGCTTATAATCATCCTCAAGTATAATAAGAAAATAAGCATGTAGAAGACCTCTTTTTTGAAATTCTATAGTATACATATAAACAACAACTTTTCTGAATATTTTTGTTTAAACAATATCTGACTTTAATTCTTCTACTTTTGCTTTAAATACTCAACTTATTAAATCGGGTCTATATTTTATTTCATCAGTTGTTAGCAATAAATGTTCTATTTCAGGCCATGAAGGATTAAATGTCATTGTGAAGAAAATATTCGATTTTCCAAAATGTTGTACTATGCAATGGCGTCCATGTATCTACATCGCTTATCTCGTGGACCCCCTATAAAGGTAGCAGGCAAGAATGTTTTTCAGCCAATATTTGAAACTTTTCTTTCTCCTAGTGTTTGTAGATCAATAAGTCCCGCTAATATTTCATTTCGAAATAAATCTTGGTTAAGTAAAAAAAATTCAATCTTTGTATTTCTAGTTTTATATATTTATCTACCTAATATTGTTGGAATAATCTTCCAGAATGTAAAGTGTCATTTTTTTCATTATCTCTAATTCGTAATTTGTAACAATAATATTCACGACAAGAAGCAGTGTTTTTTTTTGTCGTTCTTTTTGTAAAATTCCTTCTTCAATATTAAGGTATCCATCAATAAAAGACATGTTTGTGACTAGTGGAATTTGTTCATGTTTGCAGGAAGAACAATTTGTAGAAGAATTATTTGGTTGCAAAATTTTTTGTATACCACAGTGCCATCCATTTTCACCATATGGAAATAATAAAGGATATTCTAAGGAGTCATAACAACCATAGTAATAGTGAACCAATTGGTCAATTTACTATGGGTGTGAACACGAATATGAGGTATGGAAATAGGACTACTCAATTCTTTGTCAGTCCATATAGCTGCTACTTGTGATACATTGGGTAAGTTGCATGTTCGTTGATCCAAGGTAGAATCACATTGAAGTGCAATATAGAAATTAGATAAATCTAAAATATGTGTTAAAGATTTCAGAAATTGAGAGTATGAATTAATTAGTAGAATATCCATCAAATTTTCAATAACAGATTTGTCTAGCTTTTTTGAGAAAGTCATTCTATTTGCTCTCTCATTGTCATTGTCATTTCCATAGAAATAAATTTGTAAATTTTTGGCATTATTATCTGCAGTAGTAAGGCTAGGTAAAAAATGGTACATTTGTCCTTGTACCTTAAATGTTAAACACCTTTAGTCATATTTGCCAACTCCTTATCATACTTTACGACAAGTGAGGTAAAGGCAAACATGTTATTATATGTTCTAATGTAAGTACGAAAATATTTAGATTGTTTAGATTGGCCTTAATAAAGATGCTTTAATGCAGGAGGTTGTTGGTGTGAAGCCAATTTTATGGAACCACTGTTACAACAGAAGGTTGGAGTTTCGTATTGAAATCTTTTGGCTGCACAAAATTTACAGTCCGGAACATTTTTAAAAATAGTAGGAGAAAAAGGTAATTGGTTGATATTCCAGCAACCCATTTGTGTTACTTTGTGTCCTGCAATATTTTAGACTCATGAAAGTTAAACATAAATGGTGGTAAGATATGAAAGTGAAATTTGATTTAGCCAACTATTTATAGAAGCAGAAGGCTTATCCCTAATATATAGAGCAGGTTGAGGAAGAATCATGTTGTGGGGCTCTGAAAAAGGAAATGATGAATTATAAGCGCTAGCAGTAGAATTTTCTGTTATAGGTTGCTTTTTTGCCGCCTATTGTACTCTTTATCCTTCAAGAAGTGCTTTTTTTTTATTCCGATAGCATTTCTCTGTAAGCAACACGACGTTGAAGATTTCTCTCCATTTGGGTATTAGTCATCTTTCTTTTTATTTGAGACATTTGATTTCACAGTGTTTTCATTTTATACTTTTTTGTGGTTGTTTTTTTTAATTCCTACAAACAAAAGATATGGTTACACAATAGGATTAAAAATCAAATAGAACAAATTTAGGTTATGTAATTGAAAACATAAGATCATAGTGTGCATTGAATATGAAAAAGCAGAATAAGAAGACATCTCATTTGAATGTGGTAACTAAAATATTACCTCCTGAGTGAAACACTGTACAACAGCAAAAGTAGAGAGTTTGCGTACAAAAGCTACAACTGCAAAGAAGGAAAAACAAATGAGAGTTGAAGATTATTAACATTGTTTACTCAAAAACTATTTCTATAACCAAACGTATAAAAGCTTCTACAACTTATTATAAAGACTTGAATTGATGTTAGTTATTACTATTCAAATATTCATAAATGAAATTATCAAGATTTTACATATAGTATTACATATTAACATTCTTTATTCAAGAACTATTCCTATAACCAAATGAATAAGAACTTGTATGACCTATTATAAACACTTGAATTCTTCTTAGTTATTAATATCCAAATACTCATAAATAAAATTATCAGTATTTTACATATAATACTACATGTAGTAGTAGTTACACTATATCGTAAGTCATATGCAAGGATTACAGAGTACGTAATTGAAGACCTTGGAGATAATAAGAATCTGTAACATAAATGATACTTACATCTGGTAATGGAAACATTACCTACTAAGTGAAAGAAACACAAATAAAGAGTTCGCATACAAAAGTTGCAAATGCGAAGAAAGGAAAACAAATAAAAGTTGAAGCATATGAACATTCTTTATTCAAAAATCCCTTCTTATGCACAGAATTATTCAGCAAATAAATAAACCAAAAAAATAGATATTTTAGATCTACTTCTGATAGTTTTTACTGTATTTTCAATGTTAGATTTGCAGGACCCCACACATTTGCCAACTTTTCTAGGAAATCATCATTTTTATTCAATAATTAATGTACTTGAATATAACAAAGTACTATCTTCTGCTTCCATAATTAATTGCATTATCATTAAGATTAGAAAAATATTTACAGAAGTTGAAAAGTATTTACTTTTCTGTAGTTGTTGTTGTCAAGTCAACAAATGGAACTCTCCATCCCAAGGAGTGAAAGAGTAAGAAGGAGCTCACATTAGGCTATTTGAGTAATAATAATGCTACTGGTGAAGATAAAATACATCTTATACGCAATGGCGAGAATGAGAATAGAATCACATTGCCTGGTCAAAATAGAGTAATTGTGAATGAGGAAGATGGGATGATTGTCAAGAATAAGGACGGACGTGGTAGATCGAGAGATTGAAAAGCCCAGGGAAAAGTTATGCAAGGCCAAAGGGTGTCCTTGGCCGGCCAAAAGGTTGAAAGAGTAAGAAGAAAACTGTTACAAACAGTTGTAATAATGTTTATTCTAATCATGGAATTGGAGAAAGGAATATGAGTGGCGACGATGAGAATAAAATGGCTTGGCAACTGATTACCTGGTAGGGATTCCAAGCAAAGATACTATTGGTAAGAAGGATAGCTACAGCTGGTAAGAATAAGAGAAGAATTACATTGGCTGGTAAAAATGAAGTAATTCTGAATGAACATATTTGTTGAACCATAAAAACTGTTAAGAAAAAGAAATGCCAAGAAAGGATAAAGAATGCAGAGAATAGGAAACAAGCAGTAGTTCGAATAAATTAGGGCGCGAAAACTGAAAAAACAACAAGGAAGTACTATTTGATGGGACAGAAATTCAGAGCATAACAATGAACATAGACATCACGATAGATACATCTTCCATCAAGTAATTAGAGTTAAGCAGAAAAACATCTTCAGAGCTTATATAAGCTCTTTGCTCATATCAAAAGTAAAATAACATCTAAAAAGGCATTCGGGTGCACTAAAGCTTTCACTATGTGTGGGATCCAGGGAAGGATCGAACCGCAAGGGTTTATTTTACTCAGTTTTAACCTGCGTTTCTGCAAGAGCTTGTTTCCACAACTTGAACCCGTGACCTGTAGGTCACATGGCAGCTAAATAGAATTTCTCATCTAATTCTCAAATCCTAGATATTACTAATCCCACAATTGAAATCTGTAAGGTATATGATCATCAAGAATCATACTCACAACTAATATCTAGTAAAATTTGAACAAAAACTCCTCCGTAATCCACAACTTCTTACTGACTAAATCCTCAAAATCAAAACTTTATAACCCTTCAACCTCAAAACAACCACACCCAACTTTAAAAAGCAGTATGCAATAGAGTAGCAAATTACTACATAACAACTGAAGATTAGAGAAAGATAACGTGCTTACAGTTTAAGAAACGAAAAAGGTCTACAGAAAAAAGTTGAAGCTTTGCCAAAAATCCAAAGTAAAACAACAGAATCATCAAATCTTGCTTATTTTTGTTGAGGTTTTCTTTTACCTTCTATTTCTTTATTCCTTCTTCTTCAACTGTTTGTGTGAATCAATAATAAGAAATCAAGCGAAGCTTACAATCAAAATATTAATAATGAAGCAGTACAGGAAGGAAGGAAGGAAGTAGGGAGATGAGAAACAGGTGAAATTGAGAAAATGGGGATGACGTCCTATACCTTGTCACCCCCCTTTCTCTCTTACCATAGCCTAACCCACACCCTTGGGTAAAAACAAATGAAATTTCATAGGTTTAGGCATTGAAAATGGTATCTGTCTGTTCATAATTTTCAACTTTAACATACCAAAACATCAAACAAGCAAGAAAACAGAGCTAAAATTAACGAAACAACAATCTTCAAAACACATAAAAACTTCAGACATGAATTCAACAATAGAAATCAATATTACAACAGTAACATAAATTTGAGGCATGAATTCACCAATAGAAATCAAAAACAAAGAATTTACCAGAAGTTAAGGGCAGCAAAATAAAGCAAAATCCCAATTTTTTGGAGCTATTTTCTTTTATTTGTTAAGAAAAGAGGAAGCAAATTTTTGAAAAGTTATTAAAGGCAGAGGCAGAAAACACATGGAAATAATACTCACTACAATTGTTGGAAGTGTGATATTTAGCAAAAGACCCTTCGTTCTAAGATATATTTATCCAAAAACCCTTCTCATGTAAGGATAAAATAGTAGTACACCAACTTTTCATTTATATATAGGGAGAATAACTTATTTGAGTTAAAGATCTGCTAAATTTAGAGGAACAAATTAAGACCTGAACAACATTTTTTTATTTTTCCTATTTTTTATGTCAACAAGTATGTCAACTTTTTCTTAACATTAGCAAGGACGCTAGTTTAAAAAATACAAGTTAAGTCTAAATAGTTAAACATGTAATTTCAATTTTACAAGAATAATTTAAAATATAATCATCAAGATCATTTTTTTTGTTTGTTTTAAAAGCAAAAATGTGGTGTTAAAAAGGAATAAAATCTAACGCTTTGTTTGATACTCTATCAGTTAATATTTACTTATTAATGTTTGACTTGACACATTCTTAAGAAATAATAATTTAATTATTTCAATTATTATTATAATTTATCTAACTATTAAGAAATAAAGTTTTTTTTGGCAATTAAAGATCCCTTTATTAATTACCAAGTGAAATATTTAGAAATCTAAGGGATGATACAGACTATTAGTCCCTTCTCAAATATACTCTATACCGTGCTAACCAGTTTTTACCAACATTATGTCTCATAGACTTCTAATACATCCAAAAAACTTAGAATTAGCTCTTACTCTAATGCTTATCATCAATTTTATGGCTCGGATTAGCTCTTCCACAGCAACTGCTTATTTTTGAAAAATTCTATTATTTTTTTCTAACCAAACGGTGTGTACAACTGTTGCCAAGCTTGCCTTCAAGATCACTCCTCAAGGGTGTGTTCCTCTTGTTTGGTGTTCGACCCACTCCCATATGTGTGACCAGTCCCTGGGACATCCACTCTATTTCTTCCATTTCAAAATAGCCTTCCATATTGGATTAGTCACTATACATTTAAAGAACAAGTGATCTCTAGTCTCGAGCAGTGTCTGACAGAATATACATTTAGGAAGGCTCCACATTCATGCCCCATTTCAACAACTTGTTTTTGTTCTTATACTTCCATGCATACATATCCATAGCAGAAAAATATGCTTTGGTTCTGCGGCATTATGGTAGATTAGTTTCGTCCAAGGGGCATTCTCCAGTTCACCTCTGATTTTTTTGTATGCTTTGGTGATTTGAAACTTTTCTTGCACTAATATTTGATTCATGTCACCTAGCTTTTTCCAGAATTTCCTTATTATACATATTTTTCTGATCAACCAGCAAGCCTGCTGAGGGATATTCATATCAAACACATTCTTCCTCTTTATATAGTAATGATGTACCCACGCAATCTATAGTTTCTCTTTTTGTTGGCTAAGATCCCATAGCATCTTGCATATGGCTTCTTGATTACAAATTTGCAGATTGATTATATTAAGACCTCGTGCTCTCTTTGGTTGACAAACTTTCTCCCAAGCCACCCAACCTTTGTTAGTAATCATTGCTTCACCTAACCAAAGATAGCTTCTATAGGTATCCTCAATTAGCTTTATGATCTTTTTAGGCAGTAAGAATAACTGAGACCAGTAGGCTTGTACACCAAATAGCACCGATCTAATAAGTTGCAATCTTCCAGCATAAGATAGACTCCTAGTCATCTAGGAAATAATTCTAGAGGTAATCTTTTCTACTAAAGGCTTATATTGTTGCACTATAAGTTTCTTAGTGGATAAAGGTTCTCCTAAATACTTAAAAGAAAGCTCTCCTTTCTTATACATAAGGGCCTGGACTATTTCCTGCTGAACATTTAGATTCACGCCTCCAAAAACACCTGACTCTTGTTGAGGTTGGATTTTAATCCTAATTTTGTAGAGAACATGTAAAATTTCCTCTTTAAATATTGAACTGATTGAAGGTCACCCCTAGCAAACAATAACAAATCATCCGCAAAACATAAGTGAGTTATACACAGTTTTTTGCATCTTGGATGGTAAGTAAATCCTGCTTCATGTTATAATCCGTGGAGGCATCTATTGAGATATTCCATTTACAACACAAATATATAAGGAGACATAGGATCTCATTGCCTTAAACCCCTCTTAGCTTGAATTGTATCAGTCAACTGCCCATTAACGACAAAAGTGTAGCTTACTGTTTTGATACATTGCATAATCTATGTAGTCATCTTCTTTGGAAATACTAGTTCCTTCAGTAACTGTTCAATGAAGCATTACTCCACAGAATCATAAGCTTTTTATAGGTCTACCTTAATCTCACATCTAGGAGATATATGTTTCCTTGTATATCCCTTTTACCAATTCATGGCTTAACATAATATTAACACTTATTAGTATTCCTAGCATAAAAGTAGATTGGTTGTTTCCCATAAGGTCAGTCAACACCTCTTGTAATCTTCTAGTTATGATTTTTGAGAGGATCTTATAAATAATGGTACAGCATGCTATGGGTCTGAAGTCTCTCATATTTTATGGGTGAGCTATCTTTGTTACCAAAGTAACTACTGTATTATTCATAGCTTTTAAGAGTTTATTCCTCTTAAAGAACTCCTGGACACCCTTCTGCAGATCTCATTTGATGATTTGCCATGTCTTTTTAAGAAATAAGTTGTGAAACTATCAATACTAGAGGTCTGATAGCTATCAATAGCAAATAGAGCCTTATGAATTTTTTTCTCTGTTATTGGTCTGCATAGCTAAAATTGTTGCTGGACTGTGAGTTTTGGTCCCATTCTCATACAAGGCAGATCAACTGAAGGTAGGTTTATGGCAGCGGAACCCAACAGCTTTTATAGAATTGCAAAACCTGATTCTTGATGTCAACAGCTTTAAAAGTGTTCGTTCATCTGCAGCTTTCAATACAGATATCGTGTTTATGCTTTCTCTAGCCATCATATGTTTAAAAAAATAATTGTTATTTCCATCTCCCATCTCTATCCAGTGAGCTTTAGACTTCTATTTCAGTATTTTTTTCTTGTATTTTGACCTATTTTTGTAGCTCCATAGTAGATGAATGTTCCTTTTCCACCATCTCCATATCTTGTTTATCACCCATCTGACTTTGTATTAGTTGTAACTGCTCTCTTGTTTGAGTGATTCTCCCCTCTAGTCCTTATATTCTTACGGTTCGCATCTGCTTCAAAGGGCTTTTGCACATCTGCAATTTCTTCCAAACTTTGAATATACCAGTGTCGTTTATTGGTTTTCTCCATATTTGTTGCATAATAGACAGAAATCCTTCCTCCTCGGCTAATACATTTAAAAATTTGAAAGGTTTTTCCCTTGTTTCTCTCCAGGTTGTATATCAATATGAATGGGTGAGTGATCAGAGAAATTACTCTCAAAAAATTGAGCTATTAAGCTCCCATACTTCAACACCCAGTCTTCATTACATATTGCTCTATCTATCTTGCTTCACACATGTTTGTTCGTCCAGGTATAGTGCCTTCCATATGCCTTCATATCTACCAATTTCAGCATATCCATAGTTTCTTGAAAGTCTTTAGTTTCAGCATCAATAATAGGTTGGCCACCCACTCTATCAGCACATGTGAGGGGAGAATTGAAATCCCCACAAATGCACTAAGGTACATCAATCAATGTCCCTATTCTGTGACATAAAGTTGATACAATTAGTATTTTATAATGGAATTAAAAATACATAAAATAATAAATTATCTCTTTAATTTTAAATTAAACAAATATAAAGAGACATAACAACAAATTAAAGAGAATGGGAAGATATAAAGCATGGAACCCATAAATCACATTTACCGTATTTTTGTATACTCCCTCCATTTCAAAAAGAATAACCTATTTTTCTTTTGAGTCCATTTTAAAATGAATGATATCTTTTCTTTTTTTTATATAATATTTTAATTTCAACTTACACATGGCATGCTTAAGACCTCAAATTTGAAGGACATTTTAGTATATTTGACACAATTTTAATTTAGGACTACAAAAATCAAAAATCTTTTTTACTTTCTTAAACTCCTTGTCAAGTTAAACTAGGTCATTCTTTTTTAAATTTAGTGTAATTTATGTGTTGATGGGATCCACATCAATACATATGTTTACTCTCTTGTTAATTTATTTTGAGTTTTAAAATAAGCAAATTAGCTAACTTATCCTCTCAAAAAGTGAATGGAGTTTGACACCTTTTGTTTGATTGTGCCTTAACCATAGTAAAAAAAAAAGAAGTAAACCACATAATTTCCTTCCCTGTTGAAAGTAATTACATAAAATCCCTTTAACCTTTCTCTCTCCCAAACTTTATAAATATACTTATACACTAGGTCATAGCTCATACATTGTTGCAATGTATGATAAAATTGATAAGCCTATATTTAAGGAAAGAAAAATCAGATATTATTTTTTTGTTTCTTAATTAACGCCATTAATTACCTATCATTAAGTTGTGTATAATTAAATATAGTAACTAAAATTTAAATTCAAAAATTTTCTTGAACATCACAGTAAATTTGTCTTCTTTGTTGAGTTACGTTCAGCAAAAAAAATTCTTCAACTGCGTCAATTACTGGTACTGTATGTATGATAAAGTGTTATACATTATTTTTATGTATAATCAAAAGTGTTACTGCAGATTCTAGATAATTTTATTTCAGTATTATGAACATGTAAGATGCAATATTTTCTATGTAAGATGCAATATTTTACTGCATCATGCCAGATCTTACCTCATGTGCTACATGTATGACATTATATTATACATAACTTTAAATGCATAAGACACATATTTAATGTATTCGTCCCATTCTGTACATTAATGTATTACACTTCAGTGAATATATAAGATTACATTGCAGATTCTAGATGTTATATACTTTGGAGTATATAATGAGTTTAATACATAATGAGGTATGCAGCCACAAAATAAAATAAAAGGAACACTGATGTATGGTATCGTATTATACATCTTCTTCGATGTATGATGCAAGATATTACATCAGATAATAAAAAAAATGAGAATCCATTACCAAATTTCTATTATATTGATTAAGCAGTAGCAACTATAAAATAAGAAATTCAAAGATTTGACTTGTAGTAGATCGAAAAAAATAAAAAAATCAAACTACTAAACTTGAATGGGATTGCAAAAGAAGTGAATTTCATAAAAATCAACATGCAGCCAAACAAGAATCGAAAAATATCCTGATTTGGTAAAGTTGATTAAGAAAACAGAAAAAGTTCAGTTAATGGTAATCAGAAAAGTTCAGTTAATGCTTGAAAACTTAAAAATTGGTAACCTCTAAGTACACGTTGCTTGAATTTGGGCGTGAAAAATAGGTTTCAATTATGGATAGAAAAACGGGTGTGTTATGGGAGCAAAATACGGAGAGAAGCAGTTGTTGTATTGGATGTATAAGATATATGAGAGAGAAAGTAAAAAATAGGTAATTTAAGTAATTACTTTGGGATTTATGTAATTACATTACCAAATTGGGATTTAATGTAATAAGGTAAAGTTACCTTATGTAAATATGTAAATTTTAGAAAAAACAATTGACGGGCTGATTCAAGACTTGTTTAAGATATACTCCTTCTGTATCAAAATAATTAACCCTCTTTTAAAAGTATTTTATTTCAATTAAATTTTTTTTATTAAATTAAAAAAATATTAATATATTCTTTTAATACTATTTTTATTATTAACTAACTAAACAAAGTATATATACTCAAGTTTATATTTTTGAAGAATAATTAATAAGATTAATTTATAAAATAAATTCCTAATAAATATTTCTTAAATGAAGCATCAGGTCAATTTTGAAACGGTTGAAGTAAGTCAAAATTTATAGACTTCTATTTAAAATCAATATCACACGCTAGAGTCCAAAAGTTAGAAATTTTAGATATTTTAAAAGTTAGATTAGAATTGGTACTTCCTCTATTTTAAAATAGCTGGTTCTCATTGACTTGACACTTTTCTTAAGAAAAAATTTATTGAAATTTTATTTTACCTAATTAGTCTTATTAATTATGCTTTGAAAATATAAATTTAAGTATATACACTTTGTGCAGTTATTTAACAATAGGAAAGAAACATCAAAATCACCTTGAACTATATACGAAAAGTTGAATACACACTTAAACTACTTAAGTGACTTAATACATACTTGTACAATTATACTATTTAAAAGTGAATTTATTTGCGTCCTTAAACTGACATGGCAAAAAAAGCCAAATTAAAAAAAAAATAGGTGTGTTTTAATCAAAAATTAAAGAAAAAAAAAAAGTTAAAATCCTCTCCTCCACCTTACCCACAATTCACTACAACTTTATCAAAAAACTAATTAAGAATCATACCACCACTGATTTCTCCGTACAAATCAAAACATCAATGAAGAAGAAATATTATATTCTTATTAATTTCATTATCACCACCGAAAGTCACAACTTTATCATTCAATTTTGTCATCTCCATCATATCTTCATCACCTTACCCATCATCATCGATTTCATCACCCACTGAAATTCAAGAGGGGGATGAATTGAAAAACTTTTTCTTGAGTTGACTGGTCAACCTTAACAATCAACTCACCTGCAAATTAGTATACTTAACAAAATAAATTAAATACAAATAAATAAGCAAGTAAAGAAGTAATTGAAATAAAAACACAAAGACTTATCCTGATTCGGAGCACCAGTGTAGTGCCTGCTTTCAGTCTTCTTGGGTTTCAAGAGTATCCTTAGAGCGTTTCAAAGTAGAGTCGGAGTACAAATGTAGTATACAAGTTCTGAAGCTTATTTTGATTTTCAGATCTTATGACACAGCCACAACTGGTATGTCTAAGTTGACTCGATCTTACTCTTTTGTAACTATTGTAAACTAAGAAGTACGAAGCTTTATTGAGACTAAGATTAAGACACACTAAGAATTTTCTATGAAGTTGTGTGTTGTCTTCGGTATTCAATATTTTCTTTTATAGCCTTCAGCTGCTTCGGCTTCTTCTTTCCATAAAAAACCCAAGGAACTTTTTCATCAAGGATTTAAATTGATTCATTGATTAAGATATTGCATCATGTGGTACGTCCATATCAAATATGTCCATACGTGTGGTGCAACCTTTTTTCTCAAATATAAGCACACAGTCATACATGTCTATATCAGATATATCCATGTAGAGGATGCGATCTTCTTTTCTTTCTCCTTACCATAAGAGATGTCATCGTGATTTATTGTCAATCATCTCCATTATACTTAGGGATCTAATTAGATCCTTGATTAATGCATTTTCCAAAATCCAGCGCCGACTTCTTGTGGGTAGATACTAATTTTCTTACGCGAGATATTCTTCTATATGTTACTCCTGAGAGATCTTTTTGATGTGATTGTATCTTCATTGTATCCTGCAAAATATTTGCTTATTAGTTTCTTATTATTAAAATATATTATGTGAATATGGGGCTAACAATTTCCCCTTTTTTTATAATGACAAAGAATAAACATCAGTTAACTTCCCTGTTGTTGTAGTCGACTTGCTCCCCCTTTCTTTAACATATTATGTGAATATGGGGCTAACAATCTCCCCCTTTATGATAATGACAAACAATAAACGTCAGTTGAATTCCCTATTCTTGGAGTCGACTTGCTCCTCCTTTCTTGCTGGCTCTATTGTCTTGGAGCATTAGTTGACTTCCCAATTTTTGCAGTCGACTTGCTCCCTGACTCAAAGGCCAATTTCGTCTTCTCCCTCGCTTGACATGATCAAAAAGGACAATACACACAAAAAGAATGCAGGCAAATAAAAACAACAAGCATGCAGGAAATAAGCAGTCAAAGTACCATCCAAAAAACAAAAAAGGTATGGCAGGATGCGTTAAAAAATCATTTACAACCCCTAAAAAGGGGACAAGACCCCCTTTTGAACAGCAGTCATCATCTTATCGCTTGCCAAGAAAGTAGGCAAGAGTATTGTGCATGTTTTGACAGAAACGTTCATAGGATTTTTTGACATTCTTAGAGAAGGACTAGAAGTTCTAGAATTATATTGCAAGGTCGTTATTTGAGGAGTTGGTTTTGTACTTGATGGATTCTACTCATGCAAACAACTAATTAAAGAGCTTGACTCCTTCCTGCTTGAATCCGTTAATAGTCAGTCATACCTTTCCTACATCAATGCTTGTGTCCTTCCCCAACTGTAGTAGCCTGGTAGTCAACTTTTAAAGAAGCATCAATTCTACATCGATTGTATTTAGTCGATCCTTGAGCTCCTCCAATTCCTTCAACATAGGAAGCATAGGATTAGATATAGACTTGCTTACCTTAGAAAGATCTGATTTCACTTTTGCAGAGTCCTTCTTGCACCATTCATTGTCTAACAAGATGTATACCATGCTAGAGAAGGTCATGGAATCATAAGTTGCAGAGACTTCCACCACCAGGTATGCAGATAGATCAATGGAGTAATAAAGGAGGATTCTAGTAATCAGCAGTCCATAAGGTAGGCAAGTGAAGGCATGAGCATCTGCAGCACTTTCGAAATCAAATGGCCTAATTTATTTTGTTCTTTTTCACCATGCAATACAACACAAACACATCACGGCATGTCAAATTTCTAAGAGAGCTCTTTCGAGGAATAAGTGTGGTGGCGATGATACGATTCATAATTTGGTACTTAAAATAGAGAGACATGGGACCAAAGTTAGATGAATAGATTTTCAAGTTGGACACAACATTCTAATCTTCTTCGAAGATAACTTCAAAATATTTAGGCCAGGAACCACCTATAAAGGGAATTACCTTGGAGAATTTAGTGTCAAAAACTTTTTTGAATAAGAAATCATTGAGAATGATTCTTGTGCCAATCACAAAATATTCAGTTCTCCACTATCTTGAGAAAGACGAAGGTTTGCATAGAACGTGTGCACAGGGTCCTCATATACTTCCATTCCACAGAGATGAAAGACCAGAGATAAATTTTGAGAATTGAAAAAGGAACTTACATTGCAGTGAGATTTCTTTAACTGGGAGATATTCACTATCTGACCGAGAATAACTGAGCGGTTTTTAAAAGATGTAAACTTTTCCCTTTGCGAACAAGTCCAAAAATTTTGCATGTCCTCTGGTGAAAGAGAATCCAGAGGAGTTAAATAGTATTTCTTGAGCGATGAATTTGGGCTTGGGGAGAAGTGTTTCTTAGCGACAGATAAGTGCCAAAAATTCTAAGAGGCTTCCTCAGAAAATCCAAAGATAAGAACTGGATCATGGTTATCAGAGTGACAGTTGAGAATAGTTTTACTAAGACTAGCCATTGATGGATTTTCTAGTCATTTGAGAGAGAAAAAATTGTAAAGGGTTTATAAAAGGCGGAGGGGAGATAGGGAGATGGATAGATGAAATAGGGTGAAGTGGACCAGGAGAAAGATTAAAATATGTGAAGTAAATAGAGGTGACTGCTGAAGTGAAAGGACGACAGACGTGTGTTGGAAAAGAAAATGGTAAAGTAATTGTAATTAAAGAAAGAGAGAAAAGAGAGACGTGGAAAGTGGTAAAAAGATGATGATTCTAATTCAAAAAAGGAATTGCCAAAATTAAAAAATCACAAGTCATTAATGCAGTTAATACCAAGCCTTTTTCGTAAGGAATAAAATCTTTCTTCTAACAAGGGTCTTGTAAAAATATCGGTCAACTGAATTTTAGAATCAACAAATTTTAGAGAAAAATCACCGTTTTCTACATAATCTCGAATAAAATGATGTTTAATGTCAATGTGCTTAGCTTTAGAATGATGCACAATATGTTTAGATAAACTAATAGCACTGGTGTTGTCACACATTATAGGTACAAATTCAAATGACAAATTAAAATCAAGTAATTGATGCATAATCCATAAAATTTGAGTACCACAACTTCCATCGGCTATGTATTCAGCTTCAGTGGTTGATAGAGCAACTGAAGTTTGTTTCTTGCTATGCCATAAAATCAGGGCATCACCAAGAATTTGACATGTTTCCTAATATTTTTTCTGTCATTCTTATCACCTGCAAAGTCAACATCTGAATATCCAACTAAATCAAAATAAGAGGAACGAGGATACCATAGTCCAATATCTTGTATCCCGATGATATATCAAATAATTCTTTTGATGATAGTCAGATAGGACTCTTTAGGATCCAACTGAAACGTTGCACACTTACACATGCTAAATATAATATCTTGTCAGCTTGCGGTCAAGTAAAGGAGTGATCCAATCATCCTTCTATATGTCTTTTCATCAACATCTTTTCCAGATAAGTCTAAATCAAGATTTGTGGAGGGACCCATTGAAGTTTCATAGGACTTTAATACCAAACTTTTTGATGAGTTCCTTAGTATATTTGGCTTGACTAAAAAAATTATCTTTGGGAGTTTGCTTGATTTGAATTTCCAGCAAGAATATGTGCGCTCCCATGAGACTCATTTCAATCTATTTTCATTATATTTCCTAAATTCTCACATTAGGAAACATTAGGGCTACCAAAGATAATATAGTCAACATAATTTGCACAATAGTAGATTGGAGTCAAGCTTTTGAGTGAAAAGAGTTGTATCTATTTTACCTTTTTGAAAATTATATTTTTACAGAAAAGTACTCAATCTCTCATACCAAGCTTTTGGATCTTGTGTGAGACTGTAGAGTACTTTTGATAGTTTAAAAACATGGTTTGGATATGATGGATTTTCAAAACCTGAAGGTTGTTTTACATAAACTTCCTCATGAATAAACCTATTTAAAGAGGCACTCTTGGTGTCTATTTGATATAATTTAAAATATTTGAAGGCAGAAAAAGCCAACAAAATTCCAATTGACTCTAACCTTTCTACAGGAACAAAGGTTTCGTCATAATCAATACCTTCTTGTTGGGAGTAGCCTTGAGCTACAAGTCTGGCCTTATTTTTGATAACCTTACCTTCTTCATTCAATTTATTTCTATAGACCCATATGGTTCAAACTACCACTTCTTGGGTCTTTCGACTAGATTCCAGACTTGATTTTGGTAAAATTGTTCTAATTCTTCCTTTATGGACTCTACCTAGGACTTGTCTTTGAGGGACTTATCGACCTTCTTAGGCTCAATTTAACACACAAGATCAACGAATGCTTGTTTTCTCAATGAAGCTCTTGTCTGCATCTTATCATCTGTGTTTTCAATGATAGATTCATTTGGAAACTAGCATTGACTCTTTATTCATTTGGAACTCTGTATGGGCTGTAGTCGACTCATTGGTTGATGGTTCAAGAATTACGTCTGCTTTGGCTCCTGATTGTAGATCATTTACCTGCTCTTTATCAAAACTCAAACTTAAAGGAGAGTGATTAGCTTCATCAAATATAATATGCATAGATTCTTTAACATATAAAGTCAATTTATTATAAGCTGTGTAAGCACGACTAGTGGAAGTGTACCCAAGAAAATACCTTTATTAATTTGTAGGTTGAACTTCCCTAAGTTATTCATATCATTGTTCTGGATGAAGCATTTGCATCCAAAAGGATGAAAGTAACTAATATTAGGCTTTTTTACTCTCCATAGCTTAGAAGGAGTTTTTTTTAGAATTAGTCTAATAAGACATTTGTTGAGAATGTGACATATCGTGCTTACTAGTTTTGCCTAAAAATAAACTAGTAAATTATGTTCTAGAAGCATGGTTCTTGCAGTTTCTTAAAAAGATCAATTTTTTTGATCCACCACACCATTTTGTTGGACAGATCAAGGAGATGAAAAGTTCTGAGAGTAGCTATTTTGAGCACAGTATTCCTCAAAGGCTTTGTTTTCAAATTCTCCTCCATGATCACTATGAACATAGGTGATGAAATTTTTTGCTTCTCTTTGTACTCTTGTACAAAAGATCTCAAAATTAGTGAATCTTATATGCTTATGAGTAAGAAACATTATTCAACTAAAACGAGAATAATCATCAACAATAACAAATACATATCTTTTTCCATCAATAGTTGTGGTCTTGGTGGGGCCAAACAAACCTATGTGGATTGTTTGAAGAGGTTTGGATGTGGTGATAATATCTTTGACTTTAAATAATGTCCGAGTTTGTTTACCAAGTTGACAAGCATCATAGATGTGATCTTTTTCAAACTTTAGCCCTAGTAGACCTTTCACCAGTTTGAATATGGAGAGTTTCTGGAGGGCATACAAGATGGCATGCCTAATATTTCTATGCCACAACCAAGTGTCATTGGTTTGTACAGTGAGATAAGTTAGAGTAGCAAAAGCAGTAATATGAAGAACATAAATATTGTCAACACATTCATCGATAAGAGAAATATCTCTTCTTTCATGTTTGATGGAGCAACTCTCAGCTTTGAAGGAGACTCTGAATCCTATGTCACATAGTTGATAGATACTCAACAGGTCGTGTTTGAGTCTGTCCACGAGATATACATCAATAAGTTCGCAGGAGGAGTTCAGCTTCACTGAGCCAACTCCAATGGTGTCACCTTTGGCGTTATCACCAAATATAGTTGATCCTCCTTCTATTTTCTTTAGAGAACAAGAATTTTCTTTTTTTTTGTCATGTTTCTGGAACATTCATTGTTGATGATTCGTATTTCTTTCCTATAACCTTTGCAGATATGGTCCTGCAAAATAAAAAAAATAATTTTGTATAGCTACCCAAGTGGTCTTGGGTCCTTGAGGGTTAAATGTACTTCCTTTAGGTCTCCAAAACCTACACACTTTTAGAACTTTATCTACAGTTGTGTATTTGCGCCTCCTTTTACGATAAGTGTAGCAGACTGGTCCTCAAAAAGTAAAAAAGGTTTTGGCCGACTCAAACGAACTTGATTTCATTTTAAAAGAATTTGATCTTATGAAAATGTGACTTGGAGATTTTCTAACGCTGTTTAATTATATTTTTATATCATCAAGTTCTTCATGAAGTAAGTTAGTTTCGATTTGACATGCTTCAAGTTCAACTTGCCAGTTTTTTCATTTCTCTTCAAGCTTTCATTTTGACCAGGCTTCCCAGTTTTTCTTTTCTTGAGCAAGTTTATTGTATTCATCAATAACTTTTTGAAGGTCGTCAGTAATCATATCAAGACTTGTTTGAAGAATGTTGTAATTATGACAATTATAGGGTCTTATCCACTTGGTTCATCTTTTTCCATGAAGCACATGTTAGACGTTTCTCTCTCTTCTTTAGTTTTATCTTCATCACTCCATGCCCTAAAGTTCTTGTTTTGTCTGGATGATCTTTTTCTCAATTTTGGACAATTCTATTTAATGTGACCTAACTTCCCACAGTAATAACAGCGATCATCATTTCTTGTGAATTCATTATTTTTTAATCCTTGTGGTATTTGTTACTTCTGTTTTAAGATCTGCCTTACTCCGCGATTAATTAGAGCCATCACCTCATTGTTGTCCTCATCCGGGGATTCTTCTTCTCTAGTTGTTACAACATTGAAAGTCATTGGTTTCTTCTTTTCTTTTTTATTGTGCCTGTTGATATGATTTTGTTGATAGGCAATAATATTACCTCTTAATTTGTCAAAGGTCATATTGTGGAGATCCCTATCTTCTAGAATAGAAAAATTAGTTTTGTGTGCTTTTGGGAGGTTTCTTACAAGCTTTTGGACTTGCAATCTATTTGGATAGATTATTTCCAAGGACTTTAGTTCACATACAATTTTACTGAATCTAGCAAACATTGATTCCACGCTTTCATTTTCTTCCATCTTGAAAAGCTCGTACTCATTGACCAGAGTGCGGATTCTCGATTTTTGACTTTAGTGGTTCCTTCATAGGTTACTTCTAATTTATCCCACATTTCTTTTGTGGTTTCACAGGTTGATATCTTGTCATATTCTTCATCGTTAACTGTACAATTGAGTAAACTTATAGCTCTTGCATTAGTTTGAATTACCACTTGTTATTCTTTGGTTACTTCAAAGTTTTCAAGGTCAGCCAAGTCAATACTGCTTAATTCCTTGTTCTTCTATTTTTCTTTGAGTCTTGGAATGGGCTTTGATCCCTTTATAATGACAACCCATGCTTGGAAGTCATTTAACTCAACAAAAATTTTGAATCTTTTCTTCTAATAAGAGTAGTTATTATCCATTCAAGTATGGTGGTCTTGTGGAAGAGTGACCTTCTTGAAGGAGAGCTCTTGGAATCTGATAGTTTTTCATTGGATTTTTGCTCATGTCTTGTTAAGCAACACTATTGGTGAGAGCTTCTCTGATACCAATTAAAATTCAAGAGGGGGGTAAACTGAAAAACTTTTTCTTGAGTCGACTAGTCAGCCTAGATAGTCCACTCACCTGTAGATCAATATACTTAACAGAATAGATTAAATTCTAATAAATAAGTAAGTAAGTAAGTAGTTGAAATAAAGACACAAAGATTTATCCTGGTTCGAAACACCGATGTGGTGCCTACTTCCAGTCCACTTGGATTTCAAGAGTTTCCTTAGAGCTTTTCAAAGTAGAGTCGGAGTATAAATGTTGTAGACAAGTTCTAAAGCTTATTTTGATTTTCAAATCTTGTGACACACCCTCAATTGGTATGACTAAGTTGACTCGATCTTATTCTTTTGTAACTATTCTAAACTAAGAAGTACAATGCTTTATTGAGACTAAAATTGAGACACAATAAGAATTTTTGTAAAGTTGTGTGCTGTCTTCAATCTTCAATCTTTTATTTTATAGCCTTCAACTACTTCGACTTCTTCTCTCTATAAGTAAACCCAAGGAATTTCTTCTCAATTAAGAATTTGAATTGATTATTTTATTGAGGGATTGCACCATGTGTTACGTCTATATCAGATATGTCCATACGCGTGGTACAATCTTCTTTTATCGAATATACGCTCACAGTCATACATGTCCATATTAGATATGTCCATGTAGAGTGTGTGATCTTCTTTTCTTTTGCCTTGCCGTGAGAGAAGTTGTCGTGATTGATTGTAAATCATCTCCTTTATACTTAGGGATCTAATAAGATCCTTGATAGATGCATTTTTCAAAATCCAGCGCATGCTCTTTGTGGGTGGATACTAATTTCCTTGTGTGAGATATTCTTTCATGTGTTGCTCCTAAGAGATCTTCTTTGATGCGACAGTATCTCCATTGTATTTTGTAAAATATTTATTTATTAGTTTGTCGCTATTAAAACATATTATGTGAATATGGGGCTAGCACCCACCACCACCATCACTAATTTCATCATTGGACACAGTAAATTTCATCACTAATGTTTGGTTTGACAGTGGAATTATGTGTGAGGAATTTTAAAATTGAATAAGATCGAAAAGGAAAGAGAGGATTTACAATTTATGCAGTTTTTTAAGGGTTAATAATAACAAAAATATTTGTGATATAGAATTTGGGAAGTGGTGGTGGTGTTATTTTGATGTTAAATTTGTGATGATTCTTTGTAAGTTTAGATGGTGACAATGATACTATTGTGGTTCCAACGATAATCTTCGGTGTGATTGTTGAATTTATCATAGTTGTTTGTAAATCTTTTGTGATAGCATTGGTTATTGTGAGATTCCTATGGTGAAATGTATGTAGATTTTCAAAAATAACTGTGGTGGAGATGTAAATTTAGTGCTATGGTAGTAATGGTGGTGGTTTAATGGTGCTTAGTGAGAAAAAGCTATTGGGTGACATGGATTTAATTTTAAAAACCATTGACATAATTTCTAATATGACAGTGATGTAGATATAATGTGGCGCAAGTGTAAGACACTTCCCATCACATGGTTGTTTATATATGTGTTAGGGAGTAAATAAATTCACTGTTATATAGTAAATATGTGTATTAGGTTGCTTGAATAATCTAAGCGTGTTAGGAGTAATTTTGATGTCTTTTTCCTTTAATGATAGGGGTAGTATTGAAAGAATATAATAAAATACTCTTGATTTCATAAATGGTACAATTAAATGAAAATGAATATTTTTAGAAAAAAGACCAACTAAAACAAAATGGATGGAGTAATTCATCATTGTTTGTCTGAGGTTTGGCTTGGTAATCTCAAATTTCATACTTTTTATTCGGAAGTTTGGCTTAGTAGACTCAAATTTCAAACTTTCTTGTACTATAAAATTTAGGAAAAATATCAAAAATCCCAACTGTTTAGTGCCATTACACCTTATTCTAACTCTTTTGAAAATTATAAAATTTCAGATTTCGAAGTTTCGAATGCATTACCAAGGATCGGGTACATCACTTTTCGATACATTACTAAACAATCAAATTCTTATGTATCAGTAACATATATCTTATTCTGATACATAAGTTTTATGTATCAGCAACACGAAAAAGAATTTTGATACATATTTTGTCATATTTTTAATCAGATACATCAGTCTTATGTATCTGTACACAAAAATTAAATTCTTGTGTATTGGTAATACATATCTCATTACGATATATAAGCCTTTTGTATCAATAACACAAAAAAAAATTAATATAAATTTTTAGTCATATTTTCAATTAGATACAAAATTCTTAAGGTAAAACTCTGACCATCACCACCCAAAATGACCACTACAACCCACATCACTTCCACCATGATTCCAAATTAGGTGAACTCCACCACCAAAACACCATCAACAACTAGCTCACAGCACCACCGAAATTCAACGACGCCAAAACTTTGATGTTCCATATAAATTTTGTCGAAACTCCAATACAATTAACCAACAACTTCACTGTCGCTATCAGAAATGGTGGAAACCAACCGCCAATATCAAGATATGGAGAATCTGGTAATTAATGGGTGTTGGTATGAAAGGATATGTTTATTGATGATTTTATACAAGACGAATCAGTTCCAATCTTTCGAGATCTATACTTCATGGACAACACCTAAAAATTCAAGACTTGATCACCCTAGGAAAGCAAGTACATGTTTGGACGATAGCTTGGCGCACGAAAGGAGTTATATTTGATTACACAATTCAAGGGTCCATTAAGTAGCATCATGTTTAGATGTTAACTTGGAGTATATGAGGTGCATTCCTAAAGTGTCAAATGAGCCACTTTTTCATATAAGATCATTTTTAGGTTCATTTTGTAATAAATAGCCCGTGGCTATAAATAGCTCTTGGCTATAAATAGCTAGGATTTTCTTTTTCTTAGGCTTTAGATTATTTTGAATGAAACTTACACTTGATAGTGTTTTTAGCTTATTGGGAGCTTTGTTGACTTTATTTAGAAAACTTTGGTTGTGAGTAGATTAATTTTTTTTCTCAATTTTCGTAGGAGCTAGGTGCATGTATTAGATTAAATTTCAAAGGTCATTGGTTTAATATAACTTTGATTGCTATGTTTCCTCTTTTTTTGTTTATCTATTTAACTTTTCTTTATTATCTTTCGATTTTCGTACTTCATTTTTGTTTTTGCATTTTATATCGTATCGTGATTCAAAATTATAAAAATAGTTGTGTGTTTGAGGGAGGAGAAGAATATTGTTTGTTGTGTCAATTGATTAAAATGAGCAAAAAAATGATAGAATGAGGGAGATGATGGTGGAAATCGATGAAGGAGATGATTGTTGGTTGATGGAGGAAGGACAGAACTCTATCGTGAATTATGTGTGCATGCGTGAATTCGAGTAAAGGAAGTTGTTGTAATGTATTCAGATGTTTAGAGGAGAAAATAAAAAAATAATATTTTGTAATTATTTTATAGGATTGGGATTTTAAGTAATAGTGATAAATTAAGGTGTGGTATTATGTAATTTGAACTAAAATTTAACTTTGTCATCCCAAACTTTAGACATGATTGTCAAGTCAAATGTTAGATTCCAATCCATCTTTGTACGTTTTAATGTGCTATTTAATCTTCACTACCGTTTAGTTTTAAAATTTAGGTTTTATAAAGTTACAAGGGGGTTTGGGCCATAGGTGACAAAAGAGTTTTAAAATGAGGTGTAGGTGATACAAGTCTTAATTATTAGTTGGAGGTGACAATTACTTTATTATGTATTAAGAAAGTTGAAAAAGTTTTAAAATAACCCACAAGTTTTTAAATTTACACTTTGATCCCAATTTATACCTAAAATAACGGGAAACGGAGGGAAAAAAAGGCGTCTTTCTCTCTCTTCTCATCCATTATTGTTTTCTCTCTTAGCAATTTTTGTTGTTAATTGTTTCTTTTTTTGCTGCTTTATTCATCATATTCTGCTTCATCTTCTTCTTGTCGACCATTTGTTGTTGTTGTTGTTGTTGGTACAGCGCTACTGCTGCGATTTGACCAATTTCTTAGGTCAAATTTTGTTTACTAAATCACTTTCCACTTTGGCATTACTTCATAGATTACTTTGGTAAGTAAAATTATGATTTTTATTCATATTTGTCATCTGGGTACACTTTTATTTTTTCAACAATTGATAGAACCCCGATTATGAATCCAGCACAAGTGCCCACAATTTAAACAGATCAATCATCTGGTGCATCGGATGAGTAATCTGTTGCATCAGACTATTTGTCTGTTGCATTATCATATTATCTGTTGCATCAGACGTATTATCTGTTATATCAGGATGTTTATCTGTTGCACCAGACGAATTATCTGTTGCATCAGAATGTTTATCTGTTGCACCAAACTAATTATCTGTTGCAACGAATGATTAATCTGTTTGGAAAAAACACAAATCAACCCCTGCCATAAACCCAACAGATAAATTTTACTATTGCTACTGGATTCTAAATTATTTCTTTTTACGTCGAATCGTCGAAATGTTTGTTGAGAGATAATAGAAAGAATGAAAAATAAATATGGATTAAAACATCAAAGATCAAACATAATTTATTTATTAAACAAATAAAAATACATATAATAGACTAACAGAAAAATAATAGTCTAATTATTATTATTATTATCAGCATCATCATTGTCAGCCGGTCAATCTTCAACCGGAAGTAGCAAGGCCCTCCTCAGCCTGCATTTCTCGCGGAGCATTCTTGATCTAACTCCTCCCAATTTCCATTGCAGATCACGAAGTTGATTCCGAAGTTCATTCACGGCATCTTTCAAAAAAACAACGTCCCACACTGGGTCTACCATAATCTTATCTTCTAGAGTGTAATATGAAAGACGAGATACAATAAATAAATAGAGTGTGTATTTGAATGAATGATTGAGTAAGTCCCTATTTATAGAGGATTGAATTTGAATGAGAGACAAAAAGTCGCGACTATTCACCTTCATATATTAATTAAATTTTTTATTATATTAAGAAAATAAATATTATGATATAAGTCATGACTTTTCAGATTATAATTATTAATTAGTCTTTCGAAAAACCATTTTTATTGAGTTGTGGCAACAGATTCTATATTTTTTGCATCAGATAACACATCTGTGACAACAGATATATTATCTGTTGCAACAAATATAAAATATGTTGCATCAGATAACATATCTGTTGCAACATATAATCTAACTGTTCACCTCCATTTATTAATTATATTTTTTATTAATGTGAAAAGTAATGAATTAATTAAATTAAGAAATATTGTGATAACTCATGACTTTTCAGATTATTATTATTAATTAGTTCTTTCCAAGAACTGCTTTTATTGAGTTGTGACTCGATATAGGTTGCATCAGATAAATCATCTGTTGCAACCATAGTGAACCTGTTGCATCAGATAATTTAATTGTTGGAACATATAATCTACTTTTTTAAAAAAAAATAACTATATCATCATATCATTAATCCAAATTTGCTTACTTTTTTATTTTGTAATTAAAAAAAATACCTTTTCAAATTCCTTAAAAAATAATAATCATTTTATTATATAATAAATAATTTTAAAAAACAAATTCAAAAACAAAAAGGGTGAAAATTCACGATCAATTATTAAAATTGTGATTATAAATTGTGTTTATTATTTATTTCTTTATTATTTATTTACGAAACATTTTTCATATTGAATAATCGGAACTCCGAGTCATGTCTTTCTCTTTTCAACCTCTCAATAAAAACAATAGCCCTTTTTTTATTAATAATCGCCAGGTGCAACATATGATCGATCTGTCGTAGCAGATTAACCTCTAACTGTTGATATAAATTGGTGCTCAATCCCTAACACCAACCATCGACATGTTGAGAACAAGGAATAAACAGAATGATTATTATTAAATACTAAATAAGAATTAAAAATTCAAAGTCGACAACAAAATGAAATGAATATTCGTATATTTTTGAATCCCTTGGGTAGATTTGATTTACAAAAGGAGGAAAATAATCGCTAAAATAAAAAATATTACCTAATTATTATTACTACTATTATTATTATTGTCAATGAGACAACTTTCATTCATCCGACAGCTTGCTCCGAAGTCAGCCAAATATCTCTCTGGAGTTCATCAATCAAACTGCCTTTGAAGTTCACGCAAGGACTCGATATGAATATTCTTGTACGAATCTGGATCATCTATATTTGTAAGGAGGGACCTATTTATAAATTATTGTATCTTGAAAAGAAAATTGCTTTAAAATAAATCTAACAGATGGGTAATTTGTTACAAAATATATTCTTTCTGTTAGATAACTTACAACATACTGGCAATCTTTTTGCAACAGATGTATATATCTGTTTGATTTCTGCAACAGGTTGATCACTGTCGTAACAAATATCTCCAATTGATTGATAATATAAACAGATGTGTATCTGTTGCAATAAGCTAGTCATCTGTTTATTCAATTTAAGTCATAGATGGGCTAGGATGAATAAGGTGCGTGCAGACGGATCCACTATCATATGCATAGGAGTTAAGTATGTATTACTGATAAGGTTACCGAGACAACACACACAAAGTACAATGTTTTTGTGAATGCAGTTTTTAACCGATTAGGCATTGATCATTCAAATAAGATCCTACATTGTACCGTTACATTTGATGGGTTCAAAATTGATAAGGCTGAGGACCTCATGAAAATGGTGCAGATACCCTGTTATGAATTACTGACGGTTGGTGCTCGCGTTTATGCGTGTCAAGTTTTGAGAAGGGATCAATATTTATCATCACTACAGAGAACTAATAGCGATTGGACTTAACTTTAAGTGTGAATTGGACCCTTAGAGGGCCTTCGAAGCCTCGCACTGCATCAAATAAGAATGAAAAATCAATATAGTTATTGCCCTGGCTAAAATTTATATGGTGGGGTTGCTCGCTCGGGTTGATGATTATATGCCAGAAGGTGCGGTAGGAAAATGCTTTCGAGGGAAAATGGGTTGTTGATGGAATACTATATCATCTGAGAGCTAATTAAAGAAGAGACACAGGGTAAAAAGTATCTTCTAATGAATCTGGCCGATAGAATTATCTTAACAGATGTGAAATCTGAATCAAGTGCAAATATGAAAGTGTATCCGGTAATATAATTTCATCTGTTGTGTCTCTGAAAGAAAAACAATACAGATGGACACTTTGCTAGGGAGCTGCATGGTCGGGATTATCACCTAGATAGAAAATACGAAAAGACCAACAAAGAAGCCTCACGGGCATCGAGGGTAGAAATGATGTTCAGCAAGACTAGAAAGCTTACGCCAACAACAACTGCAATGAAAATAAGGAAACTAAGCGAAGGCGGCAATTTCTAAATTTTAAATTTCATCTCATCTTCTTGTTTGTGTTTCCGATCAGGTCCACTGCCGTTCACCTGATCGGAACCACAAATGAGATTGAAAGGTAAATATAGTATCATTGCTTCCTTAGCAATATGGTTATAATTGATTGCGTTTTCTTGCCTTGACATGCTTTTAACATTCCTTGGAGAAGATCAGATGCTTGTTGTAGTATGTTAATCCCAATAATTTTCAAGCTTGCCTCCATCTTGTTGATTCTGTATTCAAGCTGGTCGTTACCATTTTTGAAGTTGGTAAGGACTTCCTCGCCTCTTGTGAGCTCAATCAGGAACACTACCTTCAAAGTTGTGGCATTCTAGAAGCCCTTCAGAACACTTCATTTTTAGAAGCTTTAAAGGATACATGGAGGGCCGCTGTGTTTGTTTTAGGTCAAAATGTGTTGATGCACGTTGAAGATGTGGTCCTAACAGTTGAACAACACACTTTTATCGAGCATTGCTCCATGGATCTTGCTCAACCAATTTGATAAATTAGTAAGCATGGAGTTACGTAGCATGTGATTTAAACCGGCTTTACCAAGCCTATCAAACGTTATATAACTCTAAGCTCATTACCCTATCAAAATAATATGCCCACGTTAGTGCACATAGAAAAAAAGCCCAATCTGTCAGCCTTTCTGCTGATCACTCTTCTCCAATATAGATGACAAGATATCTGCGATGCAAAAGTCTACACCATCGCCAGACATGATTGCCTGGGAACATGTCTGGTGATGGTGTAGACTTTTGCATAGCATATATCTTGTCATCTATACTGGAGAAGAGCAATCAGAAGAAAGGCTGAGAGGTTGAGCTCGTTCGATTTGTGCACTAACTCGGTCATATTTTTTGATAGAGTAATAAGCTTAGAGTTACGTAACGTTTGATAGGCTTGGTAGAGCCGGTTTAGATCACACGCTACGTAACTCCATGCTTACTAATTTATCAAATTGGTTGAGCAAGATGCATGGAGCAACGCTAGATAAAAGTGTGTTGTTCAACTTTTGGGACCACATCTTCAACATGCATCAACACATTTTGACCTAAAACAAACACAGCGGCCCTCCATGTATCCTTTAAAGCTTCTGAAGAGAAAGTGTTCGAAAAGGCTTCTAGAATTCCACAACTTTGAAGGTAGTGTTCCTGATCGAGCTCACAAGAGACGAGGAACTCCTTACCAACTTCAAAGACGGTAACAACCAAAATGAATACAGAATTAGTAAGCTGGAGGCAAGCTTGAAAATTATCGGGATTCACATACTACAACAAGCATCTGATCTTCTCCAAGGAATGTTGAAAGCATGTCAAGACAAGAAAACACAATCAATTATAACCATATTGCTAAGGAAGCAATGATACTCTATTTTTCTTTCAATCTCGTTTGTGGTTCCGATCAGGTCAACAGCAGTGGACCTGATCGAAAACACAAACAAGAAGGCATGGGATGAAATTTAAAATTCAAAAATTTGTCACCTTTGCTTAGATTCGTTATTTTAACTGCAGTTGCTGTTGGCATAAGTTTTCTAGACTTGTTGTACATCATTTCTACCCTCGATGCCTGTGAGGCTTCTTTGTTGGTTTTTTCTTATTTTTTATCTGGGTGATAATCCCGACCACACAGATCCCTAGTAATGTGTCTATCTGCATTGTTTTTCTTTCAGAGACATAACAGATGAAATTACATTACCGGATACACTTTCCTATTTGCACTTAATTCAGATCTCGCATCTGTTAAGATACATCCACCGACCAGATTCGTTAGAAGTTACTTTCTACCCTATGTGTTTTCTTCAATTAGCTCTTAACTGATATAGTCTTCCATCAACCACCCATTTTTCTTCGAAAGCATTCTCCTATCTCACATTCTGGCATAAAATCATCACCTCGAGCGAGCAACTCAACCATACAAATTTTGGTCAGGGCAATAAAGATATTAGTTTTTCATTCTAATTAGATGCAGTGCTAAGCTTCGAAGGCCCTCTAAGGGACCAATGCACCCTAAAAGTTAGTTCAATATCTATTGAATATCTTTACAATGACACAAAAATTAGATCCCTTCACAATGCTTAACAAAAAAACATGACCAACAACCGATATTAAATCTTAACAGGCTATCAGAACCATATTCATGGTCCCTCAACCTTATCAGTTTGGACCTACCAAACTTAACTGTAAAATTGCAGACATCTTGTTTGAACGGTCTATGACTAATCAGTAAAAATATCATTCACAAAATCAGTCCACTCTATGTGTGCTCCCACGATAACATTATCAGTAATACATACCTCCCGCATATGAAGTGGTTCCATCTACAAGTAGCATATTCCTCCGATCCCATCTTTACTGCAGCCTCTTGAGATAGTCCATCAAAAGTTGATCAACTGTCAGTTCTTTGTATCTACAAAGAAGAGGAAAAAAATTGATGTCACAAAAAAAATATTGTCCATCTGTCGCATTAGATGTGGATTCTATTGCAACAGATGTGGAGTCTGATGAAATACATCAAACCAGCCTTTCTGGTGGTTTCATTTGTTCTAACAGTTTCTCCATCTGTTGCAACATCAACAACAGCATAAACATCAACAAAAAAAAATATTTGTTCCAACAACATCATCAACAACAAAGAAGCAACATTCTTTGTGCCAGAACCATCATCACCACCACAAGTTCCAACAACGCCAACCCCACCAACAACATCAATAACTTCATCAAAAATAATGAAATAAACAAAATACATACAAAAAAAATAATACTGCCAACAAGGCTTTTAAACTTCTCCCAACAAATGACTTTTTTCTCATATTGTAATAAAAATTCTCGAATTGTTTATTCAACACTTACAAGTTCCTTAAAAAAATGTAATAAATATGATATGGGTAAATAGTAATTAAATAAAAAAAATAGATGTAAATAACATGCAAAGAAGAAGACGAGAATCAAAGAGCAATAATGAACCATACCTTAATATCAAAAAGGGGATCAAAACAAAAATTTAAGTTGAGAAAAGATATGGATGGGTTTAGATCCGAAAAGATCTTTATGAGAAGAGAAGAGAAAAGAGAGAAAAAAGGTTGTGACCCTAAAGAGGAGAGAGAAAAAGATAAGAGTTGAATAAAATAAACTATAGCTGAAGGAAGAGATGATATAATTTGTATAGATGTATTGTGGACGTAAACGTGGTGGTTTTCAATATTCATTAATTAATATTCATTAATTTCATTAATAATTTGAGGGGCACGAGGAAGACTAAGACTACTGACATTAAAAAGACAAGACAAGACTGCTTAATGAACACACTTTTGAGATATCCAAGAAATATTTTTTACCGCCTTTAGTAGTAAGTACTACTACTTGATATTATCTACTCGGACCAGAAGATTCTTGCTTTAAAATTAAAAGAGATAAAAAGATTTTCAAACAGATATGTCATCTGTTGCAACATATATAAATATCTGTTTAGAAATCCGAATAGCTCAGTCATCTGTTACAAAAAATATAAAAATCTGTTTAAAAATCCTAAAAGTTCAGTCATTTATGACAACAGATGAAAATGTTCATTTGCTAACTAATAAAATCAGATATGTCATCTGTTACAACATATATAAATATTTTTTTGAAAATTTCCAACAGCTCAGTCATCTATCACAACAGATACAAATATCTATTTGATAATTAAATCAGATATGTCATCTGTTGCAACATATATGTACCTGTTTGAAAATTATCAACAACTTAGTCGTTTGTTGCAACAGATTTCATAGCAATTGATTTAGGTGGAACTAGGGATGAATGAATGAGCTTGCAGAGTCAACTACAAATCCAATTGAGTCTTTGCAATTACATGGCATTGGTATTGCGTTTATATCGACCTGAGTCATCGATCGATCACTCTAAGTTGAAATGAGTTCTCATCAACTCAATGTTAGGATAATGATAGTACCTAAGTTGATTTAGGTGGAACTAGGGATGAATGAGTAAGCTCGCAGGGTCAACTATAAATCCAATCGAGTTTTTACAATTGCATGGCATTGGTATTGCGTTCATCCCGACCTGAGTCGTCGATTGATCACTCTGAGTTGAAATGATTTCTCATCAACTTAATGTTAGGATAGTGATAGTACCTAAGTTGATTTAGGTGGAACTATGGATGAATTCATGATCTTGCTGGGTCAACTACAAATCCAATCGAGTTTTTGTAATTGTATGGCATTGGTATTGCGTTCATTCCAACCTTAGTCGTCGATCGATCACTCTGAGTTGAAATAAGTTCTCATCAACTCAATGTTAGGATAGTGATAGTACCTAAGTTGATTTAAGTGGAACTAGGGATGAATGAATGAGCTTACAGGGTCAACTACAAATCTAATCGAGTCTTTGCAATTGCATGGTGCTGGTATTACGTTCATCCCGACTCGAGTCATCGATCGATCACTCTGAGTAGAAATGAGTTCTCATCAACTCAATGTTTTAAAAACTATATCTTTTAAAAATTTTAAAATTAATTAAGATCAATTCAAACCAAATTAGCAATATCAAAACTTGTCATTCTTTTCCAAAATTACAAATCAACCCATACCAATCATCCATTTGCGCGAAAAACTTTTCATTTCAAATCTTAAGTTCTCTCTCTTCTCTCTCTCTCGGGGTGTCCTCTCCTTCTCAACAATACAAATAATACAAACAACAACTACTCAACATATTGCTCAACCCTTCAAAATAGGTCGATTTTCTTCCCATTTACGACTACATATAGTTGTTTTTTCAACTTCATTCCCGTTTGTATCCATTGTTTTCTCTATCTTCGCATGTAACAGAGTTCGAGAAGAGTTCTACATTTTTTCTTTATTCTAAAAGATAGGGCTTTTTAGTTAATGATAAAAAATAAGACTTTTAGTTGTATTATCTTCGAGAATGGGTTAATAATTTTGAGTTTTGATGATAAAAAAGTAGGAAGCACCTGAGAAAACCATAGTTTTTCTTTCAGTGTTTTGTTGACTGTCGTGGTATTATTGGATGGTGTTTGTGGTGTTGTTGGTGGCTGTTGTTGGTGGTGTTGGTATTTGTGTTTTTTGGCGGTGGTATCGGTGGTCTTAGTGTTGGTATTGGTGGCATTGGTGGTGGTCTTAGTGGCATTAATCATTGCATTGGTTGTGGTGGTGGTAGTACATCTATTGCAACGGGTGGAAGATCTGTTGGGAGATATTAAATAGGTCTTCAAACAGATTCCCCATCTGTTCCAACTAATGGATTATCCGTTTGAGTATTTTCTTGTAATGTGGCAGAGAATAAGTTATTGAAATATCTCCACCTGTTGCAATAGGTGGAATATCTGTGGGGAGATATTAAATAGGTCTTCAAACAGATTCGGGTTTCCCATCTGTTCCAACTGATGGGTTGTCCGTTGGAGTATTTTTTTTTGTTATGTTGTAAGAATAATTTATTGAAATTTGTCTCACCTTTTTTAACAAAAATTATGCATACATCAAATGCAATGTATTTTTTGTTTTTCTTTTATTTGTAGTTAAAAGATGTCTCCCAAAAGAAAAGAAACAGAAAGTGGAGAAAATGGATCAACTTCCGATCACCAAACAAAAAAGGCTAGAGTACAGATAGATTCGAAGAAACTTCCAGAACAATCTCAGTCAGGGAAAATGAAGCCGAGGAAAGTGATAACTCCTCCTCACCAATGGGGCATGAAATAGTATCAAAATTCCAGCATGATTTTGTCAAAACCATTAGTATTGACAAGTTTCGAGTTGTGATGCCGATGAATAACCCTAATGCAGTATTTGGTGATCTTGTACTTAAATGTCAGTTGGGGAAACCTTTTGACGAACTTAGAAGCATTATGAAGAAGGAAAACATTGATGGACTTTTTAAGAAGAGCTGTTTTGCATACTTTCTTAAGCTGTCTGGGCCCCGCCCTCTCCGTTTCCCAATGATCATGGTATATGGCCTTCTCAAGTGTAGGATCATGTATGCGGGGGATGATGGAGGTCTGAAAAAGGGCAGAAATAAGAAGGATAAAGTCTGGATCAACTACTGTGGCATGCCGATTTGTTTTGGATTGAAAGAGTGTGTCATTGTGACGGGCTTGAGGTGTGATCGTCCAGAAGAACCTGCCATCAAGAAAACACCCCACAAAGGGTCCAACAAACGCAAGGTGAAAAAATATAGGTTGTTAGGCATTGTTGGACCTAGCTACAAAGTGAAGGATTTGATAGCGGATCTCAAGAATAAAGACATACCAAAGCACTACACCGAGAAATTATGCTTAGTTTGGTTTGTCCATTCCGTTTTATTGGCAATAGACATCAAGAAAGTCATAGAACATGATTTGTTGGTGCTTGCTAATGATTTGGGAGATTCAAAGATTATCCCTAGGGCTACGACAGCTACTACTTGACGGTCAAATATTTACTGAAAGAGCTAAATCCAAAGACGACCATGTTATACGACTTTCCTTGGGCTTTCATGGTAAAATTGATCACTATTTTTACTCATTCATTAATTTATATAGAATATACTTGTGAGTTTTTTCTTGCTTGGTTCCTATTTACAATTTTTAGGCTTGGACATGTGAAACCATTCCACCCCTCCAAAAGTATTTCACGGATTACTCGAATAAGGTTTCTCATCCAAGGATCCTTAGGTGGTTGGCTGCAGTAGAGAGCAGCAAAAAAAATATTAACGAGGCTGATCTCTTTAACCCTCTGGATGATGCAGTACGTCTTCTTTCAACTAAAATAATTTGCCTCAAAGAAAGATATTGAAACAGATGTTCCATCTATTGCAAGAGATTATCCGTCAACTGCAACTGGTGCAACGGGTAATCTGTTATAATAGACGATCCATATTTTGCAACAGATTAACCATATGTTGCTCTGTTCTCTGAACCCTAATCAACAGATTACCCATCTACCATAAATTATGCAATAGATGGGTATTCTGATGCAACATATTATCAATCTGTTTCAACATACAGATCAGTTGCTTAGATCGTGCCTACCATTGATGAGCTGGGGATGACTTCTTTTCTTACTCTGGGTCTTGTTGATACAAAACAAGACCCAATGGTGGAGTTAATAAAGAAGTAATTGGATGGAGAAACATCCATAAAAAGAGCAATTAGGCAAGGCCAGTCTAATGTTGAAGCTTTTCACGACCTAACTCAAACTGCAACAGATCCGGGTGATTTTTCTGGGGGTGTTGCTGGTGAAGTTGTTTTTGATAGTGGCAGCCATCCTGCTTCTGCTTCTGCTACCAGTCGTGATTATGAGCATGTTTGTGCTCAGCAAAAAATAAATATGTTTGAAAATACTCCTTGCACAGGTCCTCCCTCTCACCCCTATATCGGTCTCTCCCACTCTTACAGTGGTCTTTCTCACCCCTCCTCACCCTCATGCTCTCATTGTAAATGTAAAGAGTGCAAGGACAGAGAGGATAAACTCCTCGACAATCTAGAGGCTATTGCTGAAGCTGCCAAGAAATTGAAATCCATAAGGGGTGTCATACCATCCAACGAGGAGAGGGAGCCATGCACTCCTGCAGTGGAGGTTAGGAGGAAGATAATAAAAATTAGACAAATTTTCTTCATTTTGAAATCAGCAAAAAATGCAACACCCCCCGCTCCAATAGTTGTTGAAGTTCAGGGGCCGCCGAAGAAGGTGGACATATTTGCGGTGCTTGGCAAGTAGAAGAAGAAAGAACTGGAAGAATTCATCAAGATGAAGGTTTAAAAATAATACACCATGCATTCATTTGCCGCCAAAGACTTCTCGAATATGACAAATGTGTGTGTGTGGTACAGGGACAAGGTAAGTTTACTTTTGCTAACCTACCTTTCCAATCTACTCCATGAAAAAGAATCTACGCAGCAGATGTTAATCTGTTGCAACATCTTGGTATTCTGTTACAACATAATACACATCTGTTGCATAAGTTGCATTGGTTGGGTAATCTGTGAACTGATTCAGAGAACCCTCTGCATCGGATTCTTTCCATTCCACTGTGTTTTTATTCTTTACAATTACTAACCTATTTAAAAATTATCTTCTTACCACAGTATTTTGATGAAATTCTCTGCCTCATGAGGGGCACGCAATTAGCGTACCCAGATGCTTATGATGCTGCTGATAGGATAATGGACCTCAACTTCTACAATAATTTCAAAGATAGGTATGCTAATCTTCATAATCTAGCTGATTCCGGTGGCCTGGGATTTGATCAGTTAGTTTCTACGTTCCAATGGGATGAAGAAGCGATTAAATATGTTAGAAGGAAGAGGCCATATCCACATGGCAAGAGCTGGATCAAGGCAAAGAAAATCCTTGCAGTCATGAACGTGGATGTCACCCATTTTCTCACTGTTGAGATACTACTATATGAGGGAAATATTAAGGTTTATGACTGCAACTTACCTGTGTTCAGCGATAAGACGTTTTTAACCCACATGTAGCCACTCTTGAAGTTGTTGCCCAAGTTGTTGAGGCAGAGTAAGCTGATGGATTATTTTCCGGCTGAAGTCTTGGCGAAGGAATCATGGGTTTTTGAAAGTAAAAAAAAAACATCCAACTCCTAAAAAATACAACTGGTGCAGCGTGCGTACCGTACTCGCTTACATACATGGTATGTGCGACTCTGTTGTGGAAAAGATGCAATGGGTCTGGGCATATGGGGTACTAACTAAATGGTTGGATCCCGTGTATAAAAAAGAACATGCACAAAGACAGAGACGAACACGATAACAATTTTTTATTTCAAGCCAATTCACTATACATATAGGAACAATAATTTTTATGTCTGGCAAAGTTGAATTTTTATAATGCAACAGATTTTAAATCTGTCATAATAGATATAGTACCTATTATAATAGATTAATTATCTGTTGGAATAGGTTGGTCATCTGTTGCGTTGTGCAGATGTTCTCCGTCTGTCTATCGCAACAGATTTATGATCTGTTATAACATATAACTTATCTGTTGCAACTGATCAGTAATCTGTTGGAGCAAATCAAAAAAGTAGGAAGACCTATTATATAATTTCCAGAAGATGACCTACGTGTTGTATCTCATGTTGCAACATATGTCTAAATTTGTCTGATAAGATATGTCGTCTGTTGCAGCAAATGTATTATCTGTTGCGATATTTGAATCTAGTACTCCATTTTAATTAACATGTTCAAAACTCAGAATTAATTATATTCATAGACAGAATAAAATAAATCGAAGCCTTCAGAAACTCCATGAAATAAAATAACTCAACAAATAAATGAAATGTAAAAAAAATCATTATGAGTACAAACGATCTACTCTACAAATAAATCAATAAATTAAACCAAGGATGATAGGTTATTACATTGACGGACTCGAGCTATAAAGATCTAATCAATATGGACAAGTTGTTCTTCATCCAGTGCTATGGAATTCGGCTTTAATCGTCGTGGATCTTTAACGTCGGTTACATACGGCTTCTGAGCTTTCGCTTCTCCATATTTCCATAAAAGAGCAGCATATATTTTGTGGAGTAATCTGGCATCAAGTCCATCATTTGGTACTTGTAATCCATCGCTCAAATACTCGGCATAGGCGGCAACAAAAGAACCGTAATCCCTGCATTATAAAAAATAGATAATCCGTATCTTGCAGTTCATGCAAGCGTTGTAAAATTTATGAAATGAAACTAAATCATGACACTTAAACTTACAAGCTACCAATAGTTTGTTGAGCAATTCCGTCAACATATTGTACATCAAATGGATTAGCCATTTTATCCCGGTATGCTTCAATCATCGACCAATCAGTATGAACCTTTTGATCCAAAAAGCCACTCATATCAAGGTAAGTAGGCAATATTTTGTCCAGCTTTTGTATCTCATACGACGGCCCGGAACGTCTCCTTCGCGACATCGAGTTATAAACTTAGATGCGCCTCTCTTTTAGAATGAAGACAGCCAACACCCAATGGAATTCATCACCACAATTTATTGGGATGTACACTTCATCGACCAAATACCAAGGTAAGCCAGCCAGAATGCTAAAACCTTTGATGATGTTGATTAACCATTCCTCGTTTTAGGAAACTTTTGGCTGTTGTTGACAATACCTATCGTAGGCATTATTAATGTAAACTTTGTACAAATAATTGCCTGTTATGTATCTGTATTATTCTTGTATTTGCAACTTGGCCTACTTTCGAAGGTAGTAAAAAATGACATCAATGTGCTACACATATTATCAAATTTTTTGGATTACGTAATGGAAAAATCAATACGCAGATGCAATTAAATAAAGTGTTAATTAATAGTAATATGTATGGCCTTTAAACCTCATCATTCCAGCAAGTTTGGGGCTTTGACATCAAATAGAACCAATTCTTTATTCCGGAATGTGCAACAACAAAGTCGAACATATCAAAACCAAGACTCGATTCGTTCACTTTGTAGCGCTCATCATTTTGTTTTCTACATGATGATTTATGTGTTAATGTCAGGTTCTTACAATAAGAATTGTAGAAACCAATATCCATAAAATTAATTTATGTACCTGCCGACATGATGCTTTAACAACCCATCGACAATCTATTCTAAATAGTCGTTAATCAATTGTATTAGTTTTTTTGGAGCCTCGTCCGAGATATTGAATCCTTCAAACGGGTAATTCTTCCGTTCTCCCAAACTGACAGGCTTCATTTTTTCTTCATCTTTGGAAGCAGTTGATGGATTATCAACTGTCATATTATGCTCTTCGACAGTAGCTGTGACATCTACCTAGAAAGACAGAATTGTCAATGCTAACTAGAAATATACAACAGATTTTCTATCTGTTGTAATAGATGATTCTTATATTGTATCAGACAGATTATCTGTTGGGACAAATTTGAACAGGTAAATCAGAGCAGTACGATAATTTTGAATATATGACCCATCTGTTGCAACATAAGACTCATCTATTGAAACAAATAACGAATCTGATGCAACAGGTTAGACAGCAGTTGCAACAGATGTATACATCTATTTGATAATTTTCAGCAGATGTATCATCTGTTGAAATAGATATGTGCTTGTTTGTTTTTTGGAATAGATGATGTAAATTCACTTTCTTAAGCTCATGCTGCTCTTCTGTGGCTCTTGAACACTGAACATCAGTGCAAGACAAAGACAAAGGCGTTGCAATCTTGATTTGTTTGATGATTTATGATGCCTTGGAAGTGTTTTTCCTTCTCCTCTTAGCTGCCTTGATCTCTAGTGGAGTGTCTGGATATGAAATCCTCTTTGATGGAATGACACCCCTCTTAGATGTCATTTCCTTTACAGAAGCATTTAGTGTATTAATAGTATTAATCACTCCATTGTGTTTATCCTTGCAGTCTTGACATTTGCATGAAGAACATTCGCTAGATGCGGCAAAATCTGGAGAAAAATTTGTATAACCATTATGATCATAATCATAATGGCTTGTTGTTTCAAAAACTATAAGAGGAGTATCATTAGCCCCACCCTCCAGAATTATTTTTCTTATGATGGTTGTTGATCCAAACAATTCCATTTTTATTCTATCAACGACCTTAGGGTCCGATAAAGTTTGCACAGATCATAAAGTAAGAAAAAATGGCATCTTCAACTCTCGGTTGGTCAGAATAGCCACGATGGACAATCTAAAATAAATCGGTACAAATATTAAGAATGATGATGAAATCATTTAATCATTAATTAAAACAAAAACTTAATTAGAATTGGACTTACAGCTTCCTTGGGGGGATTGAAAAGATCAAAAAATTTTGCATTTTTATCAGTTTTGGCCGACAACCATCTCAGAATTCTTGGACAGGAAACTTCTTCCTAGTAGTTCACTTGTTGTCTCAAATAAGGAATGGCTTCAAATGCCCAAGCCTATAACATAACGCCAATAAATCAAAAGCATTATTGAATAAAAAAATGATGAATCATATCATGATAAAAGAAATATTTATCATGAAGGCCCATGGAAAACCTTATAAGTTCACTATTTTTTGTGTTAACGGAGTCAACAAATATTCGACAGTCATTTTGAAGCTTTCATAACCCCAAGGATAGCTGTTAAATGCCTCAAGATCCTTGGAGAGATTTATTAAATCGAGGCTTATATTGTTGTTAACGTTTCTCGCCCAAAGAACATTATGTACAAACCAAACCAAGCACAATGATTGTTTGTGCTTCTTTGAAAGTCCTTTACCTTTCAACGCTTCAATCATATTTTTGTTTTTGAAGCTTGGACCAATAATGGACACCAGGTCATCACGATCACTCGACTTGCCTTTTCCTTTTTTAGGTGTGTAGGGTGATTTTTTTTGGGTCAGAGTAGGTATAACTTGAGAAAGAGAAGGAGGATAACATTTTAGTACGGTAACTATGGCAAACTCCTCCCAACCAAAACAAACAGGCATGCCATAGTAATTTATCCATACCTCATCTATCTTATCTTTGTTTTCATACATAAACCTGCGCTTGAGAAGATCATTTACCATTTTCATCTAGAAACGAGCATTGTTGTCGTCCATCAAATCAAGATATTTCCCAAAGCAGCTTTCCCTAAAATAAGAATCCAATTTTTGTTCTCGAAGTATTTTTCTGAAGGCGTCGAAAGATTTTCCCATGACTGACTTAACCACAAGATCACTCGTTAAATCTGTGGCACCATCGCACTGCATTCCCACAGGGTAACGATCAATGCTGAAGGTTTTGACCAACTCGTCGACGGAAGGGCTATTAGCATTTGGATCATCTCTTTTGAAAGATTTCTCCTTCCTGTGTTCATTATCTTCTGCTCCTGATTGAGATAACGCTTGTAAAGTAAGCTCATAGAGTGATGGATGTAGCTGAGCTGCTGCACTTGTTCCTTTACTTGGACTTGATTTGATTTCTTTTATTTTGGGAGCCATGTTATCTTAAATTAACAGGAACATAACATAGATTATAATTGATTAATGCATAAGAGTAATATAACAGTTCCAACAGACAACTAATCTGTTGCACCAAGTATGTTATCTGTTGCAACATATAACCGACCTGTTGCAACGGATGAGTAATACGTGGGAACCATAAAAATAGCACTATCTATTGCACCTGGGATTTTATCTGATGCAACACATAACTGACCCGTTGTAATGGATGAGTAATCCGTTGAAAATAATAAAAACTTATCACTAATCTGTTGCACCAGGTATTTTATCTGTTGCAACACATAACTGACCCATTGCAACGGATGAGTAAACCATTGGAAAGAATAAAAATGGATCACTAATCTGTTGCTCCAGGTATGTTATCTGTTGCAACAGATAACCGACCTGTATGAGTGAATCATTGGAAAGAATAAAAACAGTCCTAATCTGTTGTAAAATGAAGAATATAGTGTTGGAAAGAATAAAAATAGATCACTAATCAATTATCTGTTGGATCAATATTATTTAGATTTCTTCCAAACAGAAGAGTCGTCTGTCGCAACAAATGAACGATCTGTTAGATTGTTCACCTGTTGCATCATATTTTCATAGTTGCATCAGACTTTTAATCTGTTGCATCATATTTTAAAATGAAGAGTAAACCGTTGGAAAGAATAAAAATAAATCACTAATCAGTTATCTGTTGGATCAATATTGTTTAGATTACTTCCAAATAGAAGAGTCGTCTGTCGCAACAAACGAATGATTTGTTAGATTGTTCACCTATTGCATCAGATTTTCATAGTTGCATCAGATTTTTAATTTGTTGCATCAAATTTTCATCTATTACATCAGATGTTTCAACTGTTGCAATACCATTTCTATCAAGACAAACATCAAATCAACTCAGCAACACCAACATATCACACACACATACATATACACTAAGAACATCAACTGTGATGAAAAATCACCAACAAATTTGAATCAACAGTCCGAAAATGAGAAAAAGAAATGCAAAAATATCAAAAATTAGGGTTTTATTCTGTCCACATTTCAATACCAGAAGAGTAGTTGGCTCAAGTTCCTCTGTTTCTTTATAATTTTTTACCTGTGAAAAATAAAATAGGAGTACGAAGAACTCAAAGTTATTTTCGCGGGAGAATTATTCACGTCGATTGACAGTTGAAAGTCAAAAAGGAACTCGTCCAACTATTTGTCGCCGGAGGTTGAAGGAAGAAATTTTATAGAACTGTTGGTTGGGAGAAGCTGGAGAGAGAGAGTAGTTGATTAGGATTGAAGAGGGGTGTGGGTTGGGTTGATTTGTATTTTTGAAAAGATTAAAAAGTTTTGAAAATATTAATTAAGTCTACAATTAACTTAATCAAATTTCCTAATAATGTTTGACCTTATCTGTTGGTCAATGTCACCAATCCTTCATTCAAGACTTAAAAGACACCTTTCCTTCAATTTTCTCAAGTTACAAGTTGTTTCTTTTCGATATCTCTTAATTATTGTATTATATTGTAGACAATAAAATTCGCTACATGAATACATAGACAACTAACAAATTCTTGTATGGTGTTTTTGATGATAACCTTGAGTATGCATACGATCACTTAGTGCCTGTTTGGATGGTGGTTTCTCTAGGTATGGTATGGTATGGTTATCAAGGTAACCATGTTTGTTTTGATTGTTTTCTAAAATATATGATATGGTATGATATCTTTTCATGATTTGGTAACCATGGAATACCTCAATTTTTGGAACCACCAATTTGCTAGTATCCCATGTTTTTCTTATTTTTTTCAATTATGTCCTTATATAATATTATCTAATCTTATTTTATCCTTTACCCAATATTACTTTCAACCCTTATGCTTTTCTGCGCAATCCCTCCTCTGCGTTGTTCTCTACCATTCTTAAAACTTGTAATCACAAAATCAATTCCTTTCTATTTCAAAAGGCAAGCGCAAAACTTATTTCAATTTAATTCCTCTTTATTTTTTCTAATTATTCTTTCAATCATTTTTTAAAAAATAAATTAATTTCTTAAAATTAAACCTCCACATATAGCACTAAACAAAAAATGAAATAAAATCGCCCAGAATATTTATTTCTGGGTTTACTTAATTTCGATTTGCGTTTTTTTATTTTCAACAGAATCTATTTTCTTTCATTTATTCACTCGAAAAAAAAAAACTAGTTATATGTATGCATATATACAATACATGACAGAGCTGAGAGATACAGGACAAGGGAAAACGAGAAGGACAAGAAACGTGTAAAAAAGTTAATTAACCTTTCACAAATATGATTTTGTACCACTAGTTTGCAAATATTTAGGCATGATTTGTAATAAATTTGTAGAAAGAAAATTATTTTATTAATAATTATTGATAAATTTAAAATTTATAATAATTTGGGGCATTTTAGTAAACTCACCCATTACGATTAGGGGTGTACATAGGTCGGGTTGATTTGGTTCTCTATTGAAAAAAAAAAATCAATTATGTCGGTTTATTAAAACTATAAACCAAATCAAACAAACATAAAATTGATTTTTTCGGTTTAGGTTTTAGTCGGTTCATTCGATTTTTTCGGTTTTTCTCAGTTTTTTTTATATTATTTTTTTTTGACAATTATATTGTGATTGAAGTTTAGATCAAGTATGTTTTCACTCATGCGCTAATGAAAAACCACAATTATGAAAAATTGAGGAGCGAAAAACTCTCTTGAAACTAAAAAATAAGATGAAGAGTGAAAAGTTTAGGTTTTAAGTTTATATTAAATTTTGAATCATTTATTAGCAATTAATGGATAAATATTACAACTTAAAGGACCAAATATGAATATACATACATACATACATACATACATACATACATACATACATACATCTACTTTCTAAATATTGAAAATTAATAAGACTAATTGAAAAGTATTTAAAAAGTAGATTATAATTAATATTTTATGTATAAAAAGTTAAATTATATACATGCATATATATATCTATAATAAAAGTGGGAATATCCTTAGAAAAGTGAATTAAACTTTTTGCCCTTCATTGAAATCCTTATTTTAAACAAAATCGTCCTTTTCACTATTTTTTCCTAATTAACAAAATCGTCTTTTTCACTATTTCGTCATAATATTTAAGAGTTGAAAATTAATTAAATGCATTTATGGTAAAAAAAAATTCTTATTAGAAGACATCAGAATTTCTATATCTTTTTCTGATTTCAGAATTGAAAATTAATTAAATATATTTATGGTAACTCTTTCCTTATTTGAAGTCATACAACTGATATATTTTTTATTAGTTTAAGAATTCTAAATCAACTAAATTTGATTTTAAGAAGATTTGAAAAATCTAAAAATAAATATAAAACTATTAGAATAAGAAAAAATTAAGAAGTTCCATATTTTTAAATGTTTTAAGTATGTAATAGAATGTAATCAATAAATTTGTAAAGATTTGACTTTAAAAATAAGGAACGATTTTATATATATATAAAAAAAAAAATCATAACACAAATATGGTTTAAATTGATGTGTCTCTCTTATCTTGTGGCAACAAGGGAAAGAGGTATACAAATATAAAAGTGACACCATCAACCACTTGGAATTGAAAAACATATATGTGTATATGTTTATGTTTACATTATTACATTAAAGTGTAAAAGATTTTTGAAAAGTGATTTGAACTTTTACAGTTTATTAAAAATCTCCGCAATAGATAAAATTATTTAATTTTAAATAATCAAACGTTACACGTTCGAGGCACGTGCGACTAAACTAGCATATATATATATACACACACGCACACACACACACACACACACACACACACACATATATATATATATATTATGTCGGTTTCATTTGGGTTTGGTTTGACTTTTTTTTTTGTTAACACCAAACCAAACCAAACCAAGAATGGTCGAATTTTTTTTTCAAACGCCAAACCAACCAAACCAAACCATAAGTCGATTTTTTTTCTCGATTTGGTTTGGTTTGGTTCTTCGATTTGGTTTGATTTGACGGTTTGGTCTGTACACCCCTAATTATGATACAATACCATACCATCGAACCAAATAATAAAACTATTATTAAACAGCCGTGAACGATACAGTCTATCCAAATATTGTACTGTACAATACTATACAGTAGCATGCCATACCATACTGTACTGTACATTATGAAATCATGACAAACTACCATCCAAATAAAGTGTTATTTGTTTATTGTATATATTTTATTGTTGGTAATTCTAGTGGTGAATGACACGTTGAACAAAGTCAATGGCAGCTCTTTCATACTTTATCCCAAAAGAAGATCATTATCCTCTTCTAATTTAACAACAGACACTCAACAAATCAGTCAGAGTTAGTTTGCCACTGTCTTGTACATAGAGGGGGCTACCGAAATAGCCCCAAAATAAGGTGACTTTCAAGTTTTGACCCCAAATAAAAAAGCTTCATAAAAATAACCTTCAGCCATTAAGTGATATATTTTCAGATAAAATTATCCTTGATCAATAGATTAAATTACATAAATATCCTCGTAATGGATAACAATTCCTTACTTATTCATCAGAAAATTATATGCTATAGCCCCAATAGTGGGTGGCTTTGAATTTTTAACCCCAATAAGAAAAGTCTTTAAAGACTAGCCTTCATTCCTTTTTTTTAGTATAGTACAGGTACAATTTTGCCCTTTACACCTCAAATATTTTTAAACTTTTCATACACATTTGTCTCTCAAATTCTATTTTTATTTTTATTTTTTATTTAATTTTATTTTCATGTTTTAATTTATTTGTCTCGACCTTTATTTTTTTCTTTTTTTCTTTTTTCTCAAACATTATCTGTTTCTTCATTTTTTTTATTCTTTTTTTATTTTATTTGTCTCAACCATTATTTTTTTTAGTTTTGGTTTTTATCATTTCTCTTTTTTCCCTCATTTTTTTCAGATTTTATTTTATTTTTTCGTCTCATTTTTATTTTTCTCAATTTTTTTTAATTCTTCGCTTTTTTCTTAATCCTTATTTTATTCTTGTCTTTTTTTTTCTCAATCTCTTTTTTATTTCTCTATTTTGTTTGATCATTTTTTTTTCTCAACTTCTATTATATTTTACTAATAAATAAAAAATGGATAATCCGCAAAGGGATCTTCTTTTTTTGACATCAAAGCAAATTTAAGTGCATGAATTGTTGTTAGAAAGTTCTTTGAGATAAGTTTTGCCTCTAAGACAAAAATTATAGAATAACTCATAAATCAAGGCACAATATGGTAGTGTCAAGTCTTGCTTGTGGAGCATAACTTGTTTAAAAATCTTTAAGTTATGTCATGCTTCTAAGACAAGAGTTATAGAACATCTCATAAATCAAAAAACAATGTGGTAGTGTCAACACTTGTTCATTGGGCGTAACTTGTTATTTTGGGAGGTTCTTGGGCTAAGTTTCGTCTTAGAGGCAAGACTAATAAAGCATTACAGAAATCAAGATACAATATGATAGTGTCAACTCTTGTCCACGGGGAATAACTTGTCGGCTAAGTCTTGCTCCTCAAGCAAAAGTTATAGAATATCTCATAAATCAAGACACGATGTGGTAGTATCAACTCTATCCCATGACCCATGGGGCGTAACTTGTTGTTTTAAAGTTCGTGGACTAATTCGAGCCTCTAATGCAAGAGTTATAAATCATTTCACAAATCAAGACATAATATGGTAGTGTCAACTCTTACCCGTGGGGCATAACTTGTTGTTTAAAAATCCTTGATTTATAAAACATCATATAAATCAAGACACAATGTAGTGGTGTCAAATCTTATCCACGGAGCGTAACTTGTTGTTTAAAAGTCCTTGGGCTAAGTATTGTCTCTAAAGCAAGAGTTATAGAATATCTCATAAATCAAAACATAATGTGATAGTGTCAGCTCTTACCCATGGGACATAACTTGTTATTTGAAAGTCCTTAGGTTAAGTCTTGTCTCTAAGACAAGAGTTATAGAATATCTCATAAATCAAAACACAATGTGGTAATGTCAACTCTTGCCCATGGGGCACAACTTGTTACTTAAAAGTCCTTGGTCTAAGTCTTACATCTAAGGAAAGAGTTATAAAATATATCATAAATCAATACATGATGTAGTAGTGTCAACTCTTACCCGTGTGGCTTAACTTATTGTTTGATGGTCCTTAGGTTGATTCTTACCTCTAAGACAAGAGTTATAGAGCATTTTATAAGTAAAAAACACAATGTGTTAGTGTTGACTCTTGCCCAATATACGTAACTTATTTAAAAATTCTTGGGATAAGTCGTGCCTCTAAGGAGAGAGTTGTAGAACATCTCATAAATAAAGACATAACATGGTAGTGTCAACTCTTGTCCGTGGGGCATAATTTATTATTTGAAAGTCCTTGAGCTAAGTCTTGGCTCTAAGACAAGAGTTGTAGAACATCTCATAAATGAAGACATAACGTAGTAGTGTCAACTCTTGTCCGTGTGGCATAATTTGTAGTTTGAAAGTCCTTGAGCTAAGTCTTGTCTCTAAGGCAATAGTTGTAGAACATTTCATAAATGAAAACATAAAGTGGTAGAGTCAAATCTTGCCCGTGGTGCATAATTTGTAGTTTGAAAGTCCTTGAGCTAAGTCTTGCCTCTAAGGCAATAGTTGTAGAACATCTCATAAATGAAAACATAACATGGTAGAGTCAACTCTTGCCTATGGGCATAATTTGTAGTTTGAAAGTCTATGAGTTAAGTTTTGCCTCTAAGGCAATAGTTGTAAAACATCTCAGAAATGAAAACATAACGTGGTAGAATCAACTCTTTCCCGTGGGGCATAATTTATAGTTAGAAAGTCCTTGAGCTAAGTTTTGCCTCTAAGGCAATAGTTGTAGAACACCTCATAAATAAAAATATAACATGGTAGAGTCAACTCTTGCCCGTGGGGCATAATTTGTGGTTTGAAATTCCATGAGTTAAGTCTTGCCTCTAAGGCTCATAAATTAAAAGTATCATGCGGTAGTGTCAAATCTTGCCCATGAAACATAACTTGTTGTTTGAAAGTCATAAGTCTTGCCTCTACAATGTGGTAATATTAACTCTTGTCCATGAAACGTAGCTTATTGTTTGAAAGTTATAAGTCTTGCCTTTACAATGTGATAGAGTCAACTCTTGCTCATGAGATATAACTTGAATGGACGAAATCGAAGAAAAGAATAAAAATAATAAAAATTGCAAAAAAAAAATGAAGAAAAATATTTAAAAAAAATAAGAATCAAAGAAATTGTAGAAGTTGAGAGAGAATGAAAAAAAAATAAAAGTTGATAAAAATAGATTAATTAAAAATAAAGGTCGAGAAAAATTTTAAAAGAAAAAATAAAAAAAGTTGCTTTTTTATAAAACTAGACGTTGGAGGTGTAAAAAAAAAGTAAGGATTGAGAAAAATTAAAAAGAATAAAAAAAGAGGAAAGAAAAAAGAAAAAATAAAAGTAAAAGAAAAAATAAAAAAAATTGAGAGGAAAAAAAGAAAAAAAGTAAGGGTTGAGAAAAATCAAAAATAAAAAGAGAAAGGAAAAAATAAAAATCAAAGTAAGATTAAAAAAATAAAAAAAATAAAAGTTGAAAGATATAAATATGGAGTTGTTATCCATTATGAGGATCATTTATGCAATTTACTCCATTGGTCATGGACAATTTCGTTCAAAACAAATATTAATTAATAGGTAAAGGCTATTTTAAGAAAGTTTTTTTGATTTGGGGCTAAAATTTAAAAGTCACCCCAATTTGGGTCTATTCCTGAGATTTACCCATTATTCATCTTTTGACTTTTTTTTCTTTTTTTAATTTTAATTTGATTTTTATTTTATTTTTTTCTATTTATATTTTTAATTTTTCTCAACCCTTACTTTTTTCCTTTTTTCCTCTCAACTTTTTTTTTCCTTTTTTTTTCTTTTTAGTTTTTCTCAACCCTTACTTTTTTTTCTTTACTCCTCTCAACGTCTACTTTTATAAATAAAAAACTTTTTTTATTTTTCTTTGATCTGTATTTTTTCTTTTCTCTTCTTTTTTTTCTTTTAAAATTTTTCTCGGCCTTTATTTTTATTTTTATCAACCTTTATTTTTTTCTCCTTCTTTCTCAACTTCAACATTTTCTTTGATTTTTATTTTTTTCCATAATTTTTATTATTTTTGTTCTTCTCTTTGATTTCTTCCAATCAAGTTACATCTCATGAGCAAGAGTTGACACTATCACATTATAAAGGCAAGACTTATGACTTTCAAACAACAAGCTACGTTTCGTGGACAAGAGTTAACACTACCACATTGTAAAGGCAAGACTTATGACTTTCAAACAACAAGTTATGTTTCATGGGTAAGAGTTGACACTACCACACTGTGTTTTGATTTATGAGATGTTCTATAACTCTTGATTTATGAGATGTTCTATAACTCTTACCTTAGAAGAAAAATTTAGCTCAAGGATTTTCAAACTACAAATTATGTCCCATGGACAAGAGTTGACACTACCATTTTATGTCTTCATTTATGAGATGTTCTACAACACTTGCCTTAGAGGCAAGACTTAGCTCAAGGGCTTTCAAATAAAAAATTATACCCCACGGTCAAGAGTTAAAACTACCACGTTATGTTTTCATATATGAGATGTTCTACAACTCTTGCCTTAGAGGCAAGACTTAGCTCAAGGACTTTCAAACAACAAATTATACCCCACGGGCAAAAGTTGACACTACCACTTTATGTCTTTATTTATGAGATGTTCTACAAATCTCGCCTTAGAGGCATGACTTATTCAAGAAATTTTCAAACAAGTTACGTATATTGGGCAAGAGTCAACACTAACACATCGTATTTTTTACTTATGAAATGCTCTATAACTTTTGTCTTAGAGGTAATACTCAGCCCAAGGACCATCAAATAACAAGTTATGCCTCATGGACAAGAGTTGACTCCACCACATTGTGTATTGATTTATGAGATATTTTATAACTCTTGCCTTAGAGGTAAGACTTAGACCAAGGACTTTCAAGTAACAAATTGTGCCCCATTAGTAAGAATTGACACTATCATATTATGCTTTGATTTATGAAATGTTTTATAACTCTTGCTTTAGTGGAAAGACTTAGACCAAGGACTTTTAAACAACAAGCTACGCTCCACGGACAAGATTTGACACTACTACATTGTGTCTTGATTTATAAGATGTTTTATAAATCAAAGACTTTTAAGAAATAAGTTATGTCCCATGCGTAAGAGTTGACACTACCACATTATGTCTTGATTTGTGAGATGTTCTATAATTCTTGCTTTAGAGGCTCGAATTAGTTCAAGGACTTTCAAACAACAAGTTACGCCCCATGAAAAATAGTTGATACTACCACATCATGTCTTGATTTATGAGATATTCTATAACTCTTACCTTAGAGACAAAACTTAGCCGACAAGTTACGCCCCATGGACAAGAGTTGACACTAACATATTGTGTCTTAATTTATATGATGCTCTATTAGTCTTGCCTCTAAGACAAAACTTAGCCCAAGAACCTCTCAAAAAAACAAGTTACGTCCAATGAACAAGTGTTGACACTACCACATTATTTTTTGATTTATGAGATGTTCTATAACTCTTGCTTTAGAAGCAAGACTTAACTCAAGGATTTTCAAACAACAAGTTATGCTCCATATGCAAGACTTGACACTACCACATTGTACTTTGATTTATGAGTTGTTCTATATTTTTGCCTTAGAGGCAAAACTCATCCCAAAGAACTTCCTAACAATAATTCATGCTCTTAAATTTGCTTTGATGTCCAAAAAAAAGATCTATTTGCGGATTATCTAATTTTTTATTTATTAGCAAAATATAATAGAAGTTGAGAAAAAAAAAGAAAAAAGAGATCAAACAAAATAGAGAAATAAAAAAAAAAGATTGAGAAATAATAAAGACAAGAAAAAAATAAAGAATTTAAAAATTTGAGAAAAACAAAAATGAAAGGAAAAATTAAAATAAAGTTTGAGAAAAAATGAGGAAAAAAATGATAAAAATCAAAAAGAAAAGAAAAATAATGGTTGTGACAAATGAATTAAAAAAATAAAAAAAATGAAGAAGTAGATAATGTTTGAGAAAAATAAAAGAAAAAATTAAAGGTTGAGACAAACGAATTAAAACATGAAAATAAAATTAAAGAAAAAATAAAAAAGTGAAAATAATAAAAATAAAAATAGAATTTGAGAGACAAATGAGTATGAAAGTTTAAAAATATTTAAGATGTAGAGGGGCAAAATTATACTTATACTATACTTAAAAGGAAGAAGGCTAGTCTTTAAAGATTTTTCTTATTTGGATTAAAAATCTAAAGTCACCCATTATTGACTTATACCAGGTAATTTTGTATTTGCAAACCCATCCCCCATGGCCCCACGCCCTCCCCAAAAAAGTAAAAAAAGATGAGGAGAAAGAAGCAGTGACTTTAGTCTTAAGTTGTTAGCTTTGGCTACAAAACTAAATACAGTTATAATTTAAATAGGGTCATTACTCACTAATCATGTGCAATTTCTACTCGAAGAAAAAACTTCGCCTTTAACTTGTGATATATTTTATTGGAAAAAATTAGGGACTTTTACATAATTATTCATACTGTCTAAAAAAGTTAAGCATATATATATACTTATTTATGAAATTCGTCCTGAAAATTTAATAGAACATAATTTTGGACCTTGTACATATTCAGGATTACAATTAACATAATTGTATATAGAATAATATAGGAAAAAGGATCAAATTTACTCATCTATTTTAAAAAAATTGGCTAAATATATCTTTAGTCATATTTTGATGTTAAATTTACATCGATATCATATTTTAAGGCTAAATTTACTCCTCTATTTCAGAAAATTAATTAATATACCTTTAATCATATTTTGAGGTCAAATTTATCCTCATTGTTAAAAAAATTTTCACATGTACTCTTCCTTTAATAGAAAAGTTTAAATCAATGTTAAATGCCTCATTTTTTAAAAATAAAACACACTCTAATGCAGATACATTTTTCATGAGTTATGCACTGACAAATATTCAATGGCTTAATCTCGTTGGAAAATTTTGATCAGTACAACTGAAGGGGTATATTTATTTGTGTCTTTTTTGTGGCTCGAGTCGAGTCAGGCGAATTAGATTAGGATGTGTTTTATTTTTTTAAAAAATACAACATTCAATGTTGATTTAGGTTTTTCTATTAATGAAAGGGTATATGTGAAAAAATTCTTAACAACAAAGTAAATTTGACCTCAGAGTATAATATCAAGGATAAATTTGATTTCAAAGTATGACTAAGGGTACATTTAGTCAATTTTAAAAATAGAGGACTAAATTTGACCCTTTTTCCTTTTAATTAATTAAATTTCAACCAATAAGAAACGGTCACATATTAAATGAAAATACTAATTATTTTTTTAAAAAAAAAAATGTTAAGGTGAAGGGTAGAATAAACGAAAAATTATATTCCATACATAAAATAAGTCGTTAATTATCTGAAATGGTTAAGATTTAAAATAATTAACTTACATGATTATTTGTTAGTTTTACAACTATTTTTTATGTGGGTCCTAGTATACAAATAATCTACCCTAAGTCTATGACAAATAACTTTCTGTTTTCACATTAACTTCACTTTACTCAATTTTTTCTGCCACATTTTCTCATAAAACTTTCAATTTTTCTATACTAATTTCCATGGATTTCAATTTTTAGAATTTTTTTATTTGAATAATTGAAAAAGATTGAATCTTTTTTGTACTTCATAAAATGGAATTTCAGGAATAAGACGGTCTAATTCTACTTCAATGAATAAGATGAAAAAAACTAACGACTTCCGACGTAGCTACCACTGTCACCGGTACTACACCGCCATCAAAGCCACCACTTACCACCACTCAATTAGTCTAATTAGAATAACCGATGAGGGCAAAGATGAAGAGAAGAACGGATGGTGATGCGGAGATAGTGGTTGTGTTCATGGTGGAATCATCTTAATTTTCTGACCTCATATTCAATTGAATGTTTGAGACAAATTTTAATCAATTCGAGCATTTCTTAGTCATAGATATAACGTCTTTTGATTCATCTCAATTTTCTGAAAGTTTTATAGAAAAGAATGTATAGTTTGAAAATTGAATTGTATATTAGTGTCAATTTCACAAAATAAATCTTGATGAATTGTTTTCATAATTGAGTATTTGATCCAATTTTAGTGAACTTGATGATTGTATATAGGTGATTTAGTTGTATTTATTCTGATTTGCGTATGTTTTTGTATGTGGGTATGTATTGTACTTTTTTATTTATATATTTTTATATACATATGAATGTATAGGATGTATATTCTTTTATGGATATATGTATACAAGTTTGTTCTATGTTGGTACACATATACATATGCATTTATATATATATGTGTGTGTGTGTGTGTTTGTTATGCGTTGGTTCATATATACATTATGCATAAAATATGTGTATATATTTGTTTTATATTTATATATATATGTGTGTGTGTATACATATGTGTATAAGTATAACTGTTTCAACATACATACATTAATTTTATCTATGGTGTATTACAAATTAGAATAAGTATCAACACATTAGAATCCTAATACACAAATGCCCAATCGTTTAATTGTATATGTATATGATTCTACATTTATGCAATATAGTGTTGATCTACATGTGTATGTGTTTATTCAATACATAGTATGCATATGTTATACAAATGTGTTTATCTTATATGTATATGTTTCTTTATTTAATTGTATATGTATAATATTATATGTTTATATAATAGAGCATTGATATACATATGTAAATATTATACATTAGAATTATAAAATTCTAATGTGTTTGTATATACAATTGTAATATACATTTAGTTAAGACCTAAGTTATCGACATACCCCTAAACTTATTCAAAGATATCACTTGAGCTCCTCAACTCACGCTTGTACCTATTGAACACTTATATTACTCAAAACATGCACCTATTAAACACTTTTTGCTGACATGACACTATAAAAGTAATACACATTTTAGGAACACGTGAAGCTAGAAAAAATTATTTACAATACCAACTAAAAAATGACATTTCAACAAAATAAAAAGCAAAACACGAATTTTTTTTTTCTTAATTAAAGATCCCCTTCACTATCTTCCACAACTCTTACTCTCTTCAATCACAAGCTCAAAAATCAAAATTTCATGTTGTTACCTTCACCGAAAAAGTACCAAACAAACAAAGTCCCCCAATCAAAATTTAAAAAATTATAAAAGTTGACTGACAATTTCATTATGATTGTCGAAAAGTTCATTAAATGAAAGCTCATATTCGGTCAAAATAAATTTCTGTGAGACATCATTTTCTTCGACACAATTAATACAAATCTGAAGTTATACTCGATGGCTGAATTGACATATGAGGTTACAGCGATTTCAGTGATTTTCTACCACATCTTTCTCTCCATTCTCTATCTTTTCTACCAAATCAAACTCGAGTATAAATCAAATTCAAAATTAAGAACAGTAGATTAGAAAAAGCAGAAAAAAATGAGAAGAGATTTAAAATATGAAAGAAAATGAAATAAGAGCTGACAAGAAGATAAAGAAGGCCAGATTGGGGGGGGGGGGGAGTGAGGGTCGATTTTTTTTTTTTTTGAACTTATAAGTAAGTAGTAGTTAAAATAGGTGAGATGAAGAAGACTATGGGGGTGAAGAAGACCAAGGCTTAGTATTTTTTAAAATTTAAAAATAACTTTTTTCTTAATTTACTACGTAAAATATTTTAAAATAATTTTTTAAACTCACACGACATGTGTCATTATTTGATTCATTAAATTTACATGTCATCGTGAGTGTATTACACATGCTTTATATTTTTAACTGATTTTCAGAAAAGTTTTTAGGTAATTTAAATTCAGAGGAGTAAAGGTGTTCAATTGGTACAAGCGTGAGTTGAGGTGCTCAAGTGAAATCTTCAAACAAGTTTAGGGGTCTGTCGATGACTTAAGCCATTAGTTAAAATTCAATTGTATAAAGTATAATTGGATTGTATACATTTGTATTAAAAAAATAATCAATTATGATAGAAGAATAAACGATCAAGTATTGAAGAAGTGTAGATGATCAAGTATGGAAGGAGAATAATCAACGTTTTCAGTTATGTATGAGCCTAAATAATCAATTATAGAAGAAGAATACTAGGGAAAGTTGGAGATAATAATGGACATTAATTACTCTTCCTTTCCTTTTTAATTAATATTAATTACATTTGTATAAATAGGCCTTAAATATATTTGATCACTAACCACTATCTATATAATGTAACTAGTAAAATTTAGACCATGAAGTTAGTTAGGAGGGGTCTAAGTTGTCTGTAGTGAAGTTCTTCCTAAAATAAAATCATGTAGGCGGATGAAAGAGTATTTTTAGAGCCCAAATGTGGAAGAAGACTATTTTAGGACCTTTTTCAATATTTGAAGGGTATATTTGACCATTTTTTTCGTATATTGTATATTATACAAGTGCATAGTGACGTGAATCAACTATTTTTTATAATTATATATTATTCAAAAAAGGGTCAAATTTGCCCCTTTAATTTGACAAATTGGCTAAATAAATCAGTCGTCATATTTTAGAGCCAAACTTACCATCACAATCATACTTTGGAGCCATTCCTCTACTTTAAAAATTTATCTAAATATTTATGGGTCAAATATACCCTCGATGTCATACTTTGGGGTCAAATTTACCCTCCTACTTTGAAAAAATTAGTTAAATATATTCTTCGTCATACTTTGAGGTTAATTTATCTTTGATGTCAAACTTTGGATCAAATTTACCTTAGTTATTAGAAAATTTTTCACATGTACTCTTCCTTTAATAGAAAAGCTCAAATGAATGTTAATTTAAATAAAACACATCATAATCTAACTCGTCCGACCCAACTCGAGTCACAGAATAAACACAAACAAATATATTCCTCTCAGTTTTGTTGGTCAAGTTTTTCTAACGAGATTAAGCCATTGAATATTTATCAACGCATAGCTTATGAAAAATGGATCTTCATCAATGATACCTCCCTCAGTTCATAGATCTGCATCAGTGCAGAGCTCATGAAAATGACACTTGACAGTCAAATCCAACAGATTAAGCTCATTCGATATTTTTTTGAATGACTGAGTTAAGAGGTCTCATTATGTGCCAATCGTTTCATCTCTTCATTCTTATGTCTCTATGCACAATTTGGATCTACATAAATTTTTAATCATGTCATTTGCTTAGAAAACGTATCCATTGATTTTAGAATCTACATGCACATAGAATTTCAAACTAAATTTTGAAATCTGAACATAATTGAAAGAGGAGCTCAGTTTGTAATAGACATTTTCTTTAGTTCCATGCGTTTGCGTTATCTCATTCCATTTTATTTTTTTTCCATTTTATTTTTTTGTTCATTTGTAAACATCCTACCTGTGTTGCACGTTGAAAGAGAATTATATTTATTTGTTGAGAAAATTCAACCAATAGAACTGAGGGAGGGGTATATTTATTTGTATATTTTGTGTGGGTTAGATCAAACAAGTTAGATTAAGATGTGTTTTATCTTTAAAAAATATGGCATTTAACATTGATTTTGAGATTTTATGTTAAAGAAAGGGTACATGTGAAAAGTTTATTCACAACGAGGATAAATTTAACCCCAAAATATGACAAAGGGTATATTTTGCCAAATTTCCAAAGTAAAGAGATAAATTTGGTCCAAAATATGACTGTAAGGGTAAATTTGACTCCAAAGTATGACGGAGAATTTATTTAGCCTGGTTATCAAAGTAGAGGGACAAATTTACCCATTTTCTCAATAATATATAATAATAATAAGAAGAAGAATAGTCAAATCACATCATTATGCACTTGTATGATATACAATATACGAAAAAGGGTAAAATATACCCTATACCCTTTAAGAATTGAAAAATGGTTCTAAAATATCTGAAACACTTCAGGTGTTGGTCCCTGAAAAATTATGAGTTCTGAGCTTACTATCTTGACTACGACTCTTCTTGCGAGTCGTAGGGATTCATTACGGGTCATAGGACCCAGTCGCAACGTGCCCAGTGAGAATTATCTCGGTCACTATTTTGACTACAACTAACTTGTTACGAGTCATAAGGACTCTAAACGACTCGTATAGTCCTTTCCGTAAGGTGACTAGTATGATGTTCAAAGTATTCTGCTCTGAGTACGACTAGTACGTAATGAGTTGTATGGACTTGTTACAAGCCGTAAGGTGCTTTTCATAACCAGACCAGTGTTGGTGGTACTGTCTAGACTACGACTGAGGTGAAAAGAGTCGTAGGGTGACCCTACGAATCGTAAAGTCACTCGTAACGACTGACAGCTTATTTTTAAGCTTTTATTGAGGGTATTTTACACATTTCCTCTTTCTCCAATAATATTCCACGACCTATAAACATACTTGGGGACCTACTTTCATCCATAACACACATCAAATAGACTCTCTTCTCTCTCATATCCTCTCAAGCATCAATACTTAGGGTTTTCAAGAAGTTGGTCAAGTAGAGCTTCAAGGGTTGAATTCTCTCCATAATCTTTGATATTTTAGGCATGTGACTCTACCCTTAACTTATTTTTGTTAACTGCATGAATGTACATGGTTAATTTTGTGAATTTGAACAAGAGTTTTGATATGGTTGAGGGCTTTGACATAAGTGATTCTTAAATTGATTTTTCATGGTTTTATTATGAATTATTCATGCTTTGTTAACAGTGTTGAACTTGTGGGTGCATGAAATTGGTGAAAAATCAAAGGGGTTATGTTTTCCCCAATTGTGATGAATTTTTCTTGGACATATGATTTTAGAAATTGAGTTCCCTTAACCTAAATGTGAAATTGATAATGATACATGGCTTAATCACATGTTTTGACTTGCTCACTTAAACTAATGCATTGGAATAAAAGGCTAATGAACCATGGTATGATTTTATTGAACTTTGGGGTATGAAGATTCCTCGTGTGAATGTTAATTGAACCTAAGGAGTCATAATTTCCCCTGTGTGATGGTTAATGGATTGTGACATGATAATGAACTTGCAAGTGAGGTTGATATGATGATACCAACGGAATGCCTAAATACATAATCGGTTCCCAAAATGGATATATGTGTTAAAGATTTCAATTGAGCGGCTTAAAAGCATATTATGTAGTCGGACCATGAAAGTGGAGCTCCCGAGGGACAAACACTGAAAACCACGCTAGCCGACGTGGGGTCTAAATGACCGGGAGGTTTGAGTCCCTTTTATTATTATTATATGATTGAGAATTTCGAGGCCCCTATGTTATATAAATTGGTGCTTAAGTCACCTTTGATTTATGCCGGGAGGTTCGAACTCCCCATCAGGTATATGACATATGATTATCCTCTAGTTCGTGCAGCTACATGCACTGGGGCCCTTCCAGCTGGGGGAGATCTAGGACCATGTAGCCCGTGGATGCCTTTATTATGACGATTATGCTACACAATTCAGGTTAAGATTATAAAAGTTCATGCTAAGCCATGTTTCCTACCCCGGCATGTGATATATATATATATATATATATATATATATATATATATATATGGAGAGGTAGGACCATGTAGCTCGTGGGTACCTTTATTATGACGATTATGCTACACAATTCAGGTTAAGATTTTAAAACTTCATACTAAGCCATGTTCCCTACTCGGCATGTGATATATATATATATATTTGCATTTGATGAGGTGCATTAGATTTGACTGATTTTGAATTATTACTCATGGCATTATTTTATCCCTTATCCCCGAGTTACATGCTAGCGGTTCAATCGCTAACTGTCTCCAGACATTGTATCCCCACGTGATGCAGGCGCCAAAAATTCTTCTACCTTTCCTGCGCAGTGATCAGGTGTTCGTGGATAGTTCGAGAGTTGACTTGAAGTGGTGAGCTTTCATCCTTTAGAAGACTTCATTTAATGTTTTGGTTTCTTCAGTCTTAGACTTTGTTTCAGACTTGTTTTTTGCTATAGTCGAGGACATGTTCCGACACTTTATTTGTGTTTGATTTTGTTAGAGGCTTTGTGGGTACTGTAGACTTAGTTGTTGTATTGTTAGTTGTTATTGGTTATCGATATCGGTTAGTGGTTATTGTAATACTTAGAATCTTTAAACTTATGTTACTCTTTCTTGTTATATGTTCGGACTTCAGTCTATGTTAGTGTATGTTATGCTCTATTGACTAGGAAATGGGAGTGGTCTCCGGTCCTCGGCGGACTTGTGATGTTCTTTATGGCCAACCCCTGGTTCAGATCGTGACAATATTCTTCTTTCGTATTTAGGTTTTAAACTACCTTTTCATCCACATATATGATCTATTTTACCCTTACCCTTAACAAAATTTTTTGAAAAAATAATTAGTATTTTTATTTAATACGTTACAGTTTTTTAGTGGTTGGAAGTTAATTAATTAAAAGAAAAAAGGGTCAAATTTAGCCCTCTATTTTAAAAAATTGGCTAAATATATCTTTAGTCATACTTTGAGGTTAAATTTATCCTTATTGTCATATTTTGGGGCCAAATATACCCCTCTACTTTGAATAAATGACTAATATAACCTTCGTCATATTTTGAAATCAAACTTTACCTTTGTTGTTAAGAAACTTTTTACATGTGTCCTTTCTTTAATAGAAAAGCTCAAATCAACGTTAAATGCCTCATTTTTCAAAAATAAAAATGCTCTAATCTAACCCGCCCAACTCGACCCAAGGACACAAATAAATATACCCCATCAGTTCTACTGGTCAAATATTTTCAATAAGATTAAGCTATTTGATATTTATCAGTGCATAACTTGTGAAAAATGAATCTGCATTAGTACTAACACAAACAAAAATATTTATCAGCTCTATTCATCGAAAAAATTTGACCAATAGAACTGAGGAAGGAATATTTTATTTACGTATTTTTTGTGGGTTGGATCATGCAGGTTAGATTAGGATGTGTTTATTTAAAAAAAATGGATCATTTAACGTTGATTTGAGCTTTCCGGTTAAAGAAAAAGTACAAGTGAAAAGTTTATTAACAACGAGGGTAAATATGACCTTGTATGATACCGAGGGTAAATTTGGCTCAAAAGTATGACGAAGAGTGTATTTAGTCAATTTTTAAAAATAAATACATAAATTTGAGTCTAACATGACAGTGAGCATAAATTTGACCCAAAAGTATGACTAAGGGTATATTTTTCAAAAAGGAGGGGAGAACTTGACCCTTTTTCCTAATTAAAAACTTAAATAATCTTTTCAAATAATCAAAATCCAACCCACCAAACTGACCCAGCAATTCACTCCATTTGCAACTTTATCAACTTCGGGGAACACCAGCACTAACAAGAGTCTAGCAACAGTGAATTCGGTGGAGCGAATTGCTAGTTTCTTTGAACATTATCGCCCCATAATGTTATTCGACGGTATAACCTTTTAGACATTTAGGTTGCTCTTTGTTTCAAAATTAAATTTCTTTAATGCCTAAAAGGCTAGCCTTTTCCCAATTTTAGCAAAGAGAATTAGGTGATTATCAAGCATAACTTTGTCATTATTTTTATTTTGGTCTGTTGTGATACCGTTGAAATTGATTTTTAAATTTTAAGTACAAATCTTCTGAGCCACGTAAAGTTCATCGTATTATGTTGAAATGTTAGTTTAAAAGTTAAAAAGAGTCATTGATCTGGGAAAAAGTTAGCTAGCCTAATTATTTCTCAGATGATAAATTCTAACTAATAAGAAACTCCCACATATTAAATGAAATACATTGTTTTAAAAATTTTCATTAAGGGGAAAGGTAAATAGAGTCATATAGGTGGATGAAAGGGTATTTTAGATCTCAAAGATGGAAGAGACCATTTTCTATATTTTCAAGGATATATTTGACCCTTTTTTTATACAATGTATGATTAATAATTATACTCCCCAAAAGTATAAAACATACACCTTGATGCATATTTTGTAAACAAAATTTCTAAATCCTACCAAGCACGCCCTAAATGCCAATCAACTAACCCTATTTTATCTGTTTGGAGAAACTTACAATTTATAAGCATAAGTCATAAGTTAGTCATCTTAACTTTGGATTTTTAATTTATTTCTATTAGTTTAACTTAACAATAAATATTTGAAAATACTTTTGATTTTACTCAAGCATTACAAAAGTATTTTGAAGGTATGACAGTGGTCTAAATTCAAACTAGTCAATATTAAAAAAAAGACATCATTTTACCCACAAACTTTTCATCTCAATTTATTTTAGTCCTTAAACTAAACTTTCATTTATTTACTTTCCTTAACATCTTTAAAACTGTATTAAAATACACCCTTTGTAGCCCAACCCAAGTCAAAGTTAGGTGCTATTAAATATGTGCCTTTTTTATTCGTCCACGTTATAACTCGATCCACACTTAACAAATACCCCCAATTTCTAAAACTAACGTCATTTGTCTTTTCACTTTTTCCTAAACTTTCTAAACCGCATCTCTAACATGCTTTCACTCAATCTCACTTTAAATTAATTAATTTCTGTGATTATCTATGATTTCTATCAAGATCCTAGATGAAATTTTACAACCTGAGTGGTTATTTGTTGTTTCTATTGTTGTAAGTTGATTTTAAGAATTTTGTCTTGAAAAATTCTAAATTTAGATTTGTTGATTTAAAGCTCGTATTTTTTATTTCTTTTTTAGATTAACCATGAATATTGCGTATATTACCTTAATGTTCCACCATGATGAAAAATTACAATAAAATTTTCATATAAGTATCATGGAGGTATTGTTGTTAACTATTTCGATGTCGATGTAGGTAAATTTTCTTAATTTGAATTTGTTGGTTTTGCGAAGAAAATTGGGTATAACCATTTCTCATGTATATTAGACCTCCTAAAATAAATTATTTAGTTAAAATAACATGTGATAGGGACAGTTTATGTATTGTACCTCAACTTAAAAATGAAGATATTACTGAATTATATATGACACATTTGGTTGAAGAGATTATCATGATTCCACTGGCCACTGAATATGTCCCTCATATGAAAGAAAAATTTTGTGCTACTTTTGATAAAGAGTCCAGACAAGACTTGGGGGTAGTGGGATTTAGGATTTTAAAAGGGTTTTGTAGAGTCTGCAACACCTCAAGTTACTACTGTTAGTGAAAACTTTGATGGTGGTAGTGATAGTGTTTCTGCTACTGGTGAGACTTAGATGATGGTGATTTTGTTACTAGGGGAGAAAACTTAAGTGGTGGTGGTGGTGGTGCTAGAGGTGAGGATTTGGGTGATTTTCTACTAGTGTTGAGCAAAATTTAAATAAGACTGTTTTTTTCACTACAACAGATGTCCCAATTATTTCATCAGAAAAAGTGAAATTGAATTTAGTGAAAATTTAGATTATTATGACTTCTTTGATGAAGGTGACGATGATGAGTATGATAATGATGTTCACGGGGAGGTAAGAATTCTGAGGAAACAAAAGAGGGTTGTAAAAAAAAAGATTCGATGAAACAAAAAAAGAGAAAAAAAAAAGCCTAGAACAAAAGTTGTTAGTTTAGGTAAGAAAAAAGAATCGGTTTGGGATATGATGAAATTTTACCCAGGAAAAAAATAGTCTAGGGGGCAAGATCCGAAGATGAGTCATACATTGATTCAAATGAAGAATTAAGCTTTGAAGTAAGAGATTTTAATGAGGATAATTATGGGGATGATGAGTTTAAACAACCTGCTAGAAGTGCAGGAAAAGTAAGAAGAACAAAAAAAATTATAAGAGGATTTTGTTTGATCCTACTTGTAAGTTAAATAGTTTGGAAGCTTGAGCTTTGTTTTGTAAATGTTGATGAGTTTAGAAAAGCTTTTACTAAGTATATTGTTCAAAAACATATAGAGGTAGATAAGTTAGTGAATGAACCAAAAAGGGTGAGGATAAAGTATGTAGATGGCTGTTCATGATTACTGTTTGCAAGCCAGAATTTTAGGACTAAAGATTTCAAGTTAAGAAGTACATTCCAGTGCACAACTGTAATGCCGCAATAAAGAACAAATATGTGAATTCTAAGTACTTGACAGAGAGGTACAAGGACAGAATTACTTCAAAACCTGACATTAATGTTTATTAATTTCAAGAATTAGTGAAAAAAATATTGGAGGCGTATATAAGGAGGATTGCGACAAAAAATTAGAAACATCGTGTTGCAACACATTATGAATAATCATGTAGAAGAGTTTAAATTTTTTTTTTTGGAATTATAGGGATGAACTCCTAAAGATCCATCCCAATAACACATATATAATGAGGCTTAATGGAAAAACTTTTAAAGATAAAAGAAAACAATTGCAATCATTTTTTACATATGTTTTGATGCTTGAAGAAAGCATTCAAAGCTAGTGTCAGGAGATGTATTGGGTTTGGAGGTTGTTCTTTAAAAAGTGTCTGTAAAGATCAATTACTTTTGGTTGTTCGTAAGAATAAGAATCATCAGATGCTATCACTAGTCGGGACAATTGTTGAAGTTGAAAATATATTCACTTGGAGATGATTTGTTCGACTTGTGAATAATGATCTTGTGCTTGAAGATGGGTTTGAAGTGACTACTATTATTGATATGGACAAGGTAACATCATTTATTTTTTGGTACTCATTTTTATATTTTTTATTTTTTAAAATTATTTTATATTTATGTTTATAATATATTTTATTTGTTCAAGAGTCTTGATAATGCGATTTCAGAGTTACTGTCAAATGCAGAATAAAGAATGTGTGCTAGACATATTCTAACCAACTGAGTCAAAGATTGAAAAAGTATTGAAAGAAGAAACTGTTTTTTAAAGTATGTCAAGTCTACATATGAGTAAGAATTGACAAAAAATGTGGATCATATGAAGATGTTAGTGGGTAAGATATGTGATGACTTTCTGTATTATAACATAAAAAGGTGATCTAAGGTGTACTTCAAATATCATAATTGTTGTGATAGTGTTGATAATAATATAGCTGAAAGCTTTAATTCATGGATGTTGAGGGCAAGATACAAAATTATCATAACAATGCTTAAGAAAATAAAGGTCAAGATGATGAGAAGAATAGTACAATTGAGAGAGTTTTTGATAGAAGAATAATTATTTTTTTTTCAATAACATTAAAAATATTGCAAGATAACAAATCAAAATTAAATAAAGTGTAACCTTTAATGAAATGGTGAATTTGATTTTGAGATCAAGAAGAGATGGAAAAGTACTTTTACGGTGAATTTAAGATATAATACTTGTACTTGTGGGTCTTAAATGTTAAGAGGTATACCTTGTTGTCATGAAGTAAATTGAGAGAACAACTTTAGAGATGAAATGATGTTTATTATCTATAATTTATATCTATAATCTATAATAATGTATAATATATTAAAAGTATGAAGGGTCTTAGAAATATTGTTTGAAATTTTTGTCCTTCATTAAAAGTCTTTACTTTAGATAAAATCGTTTTTTCAACATTTTTTTCTAATATTTAAGAGTTGAAAATTAATTAAATATATTTATGGTAAAACCTTTCCTTATTAAAAATCATCAGAATTAATAACAACTAATATTTTTTTCATTAGTTTGAGAATTCTCCTCACGCTTTTCCATCACGATTTTCTCTTCGAGAACACTCGCCTTTCTTACCCTTCATTAAAAGTCTCCGCTTTAGACAAAACCATTTTTTTATCTTTTTTTTCAAATTATTAATTAATTATTATCTTTATAATATTAAAAATTAAGGAGTCGTATATGATAAGAGGTATTAAAAAAATTATTAATGAATCCTAAAATATACGGTAAGAGTTACAACAAAAGTTAATAAATAAGAAATATTAAAATACAAGGTAAAGTTTTTAAATAATTCATCTTCAGCATATGTGAAATACGTTTTCGTTTATAAGCTCAACATGATTGTAGTTAATATTTATACAAAAAAAAGATTTTACTTATTGAATCCTTTCCTAATTAAATTATACACAAAATATTTAGCACTTTTAAATTCAGTTGGTTTAAATTATAGTATTTAACATTTCTAAATCAATTAAAATTTTATTTTACATAAAAAAAATAATTTCTATAATTCTATTTAAGTAATATTTTGAATAAAAATTAACAAGAAGCATGCATCTTTTTCTACTTCTATTTTTCTTGATTTTTTAATATTTATACCAAAAAAAATCTACTTATTGAATTCTTTCCTAATTAAATTATACACAATATATTTAGAACTTTTAAATTCAATTGATCTAAATTATAGTATTTAACACTTCTATATCAATTAGAATTTTACATTATATAAAAAATTAATTTCTACAATTTTATTTAAGTAATATTTTAAATAAATATTAACAAGAAACATGCATCTTCTTCTACTTCCATCTTTCTTAATTTTTTTTTTTAAATTGACGGCCTCAAAGATTATATATAAATTAACACTTCTAAATCAATTAGAATTTTACCTTACATAAAGTGTAATTTCTACAATTCTATTTAAGTAATATTTTGAATTAAAATTAACAAGAAACAGGCATCTTCTTCTACTTCTATCTTTCTTATGTTTTTTTAATGAATGATCTTAAAGATTATATATAAATTATACATAATTAATAATGTATTACAATGAATTTTCCCGTGTGTTTCTCTTTCAGGTGAAAATTTTGATGAAAAAATGGACGAACCAAGCACATTGTCGCTGAATAAAATAGCCAAGAAAATTAAAGGTTTATCTCTCTATTTTTTTATTTAATTGTGACTTGGTCTTGATTATGTTATTTATTAAATTTTGATATATTATTTTTTAGTATTATAGTCAAATCTTTAATTAAACTTATTTGTTGAATTCAACATATAAATTTATAGTTAAATGCTGAATTTGGTTACGCAGATTAACGACAAAATGCAACTCTACCTTATATTTCGTTATTGTGCGTTAGTTTGATATAATCAATTCATTATTTTTTGAATTTTGTTAACAATTTTATGCCCCGATGTTTCAAACATTGTGGGGTTCTTTGAATGAAAGTCTAAAAATATATAAACATTCGATGAGATATTTCAAACACCGTGCCATAATTCAAGTCTATACTTCTATAAGTTGAAGTTAATGTATAGAGATTTATAATTTTTCAAATGATTTTTTTCGTCTTAATTTATGTGGTATAATTACAATTTTGAATTTCTAATTAACTTTATTTTTTTTCGTTGTGAAAAAGATTAGTTGAGATACAACAGACAATATTAAACATTTGATACAATATTTGTTTATTTATATTAAAAATTATTATGAATATACTTTCATTGATCGAGCGAGACACACGTGCAAAGCACGTACACTATGCTAGTAATTATGAAAACGTTATAATAAGAAAAATTTAAGAAGTATCACATTTTTGAAAGTTTTAAGTACGCAATAACAATGTAATCAATGATTTTGTAAAAATTTGACTTTAAAAAAAAGGAAAAATTTTAAATATATATATAAAAAAAATCGTATCACAAATATGTTCATATTGATGTGTCTCTTTCAGCCACTGACAACAAGAAAAAGAGGTATTGTAAGTATATATGTGCTTACACTAAAATATATGTTTATATTTATATTATTATATTAAAGTGTGAAATATTTTTGAAAAGTGATTTAAACTTTTTATATTTTATTAAAAAATTTCTGTGATAAATAAAATAATTTAATTTTAAATAATTAATATTACACGTGTCAGATAATTGATGCTAACCTAGTTATTTAAAAAGGAAGGAAACGTGAGAGGAAGTAGGAGAAAGTGAAACAAAAAGATACGGGAATGGTCAAATTTCAATGTATTCAAACTTTTGTAGTCATCCACAAAAAAAGAGTGAGTACTGAACAATTGTCCCCTTAAAGCAAGCAAAGATTTTGTTGGAGCAAATGGCCTTGTCGGGTCATATAAGCATGTGACATGTCACCGCAAGTATTGTTGATGGAGTGGTAAGTAATTATTTATTCTTAATTAGATATTTTGAATTCGAATTTTTCTTGAATATAAAGTCATTTTTGTTAGAAAGCGTTCTAGTTTTAATGTAGAATTTTTCAATGTAACTTTAAATTTAATCATACTCAAATATAAATATTGGATATTGATAGCAAACCAAAACAAAGCATGTGACATGTCAATTATTATTGCATGGAATTTGGATCATAGAAGCTTTATATTTGTTTTGGAAAAGATAAAACCTTTTTCCATTTGAGTCTATTTGAAGTTAAACGAGAATATAGTTGTGGCATACATATTCTGTATCAATCAAGGAGAGGTGATCTGGTGCCCAAATGGTCAAAAGTATCGTACTATAAATCTAATTATATTTTCTCCCGATATTTTTATGTGATTCCATTTTAATGGGTTTGGACTTTTGAAAGTGATAGGGATTAACTTGGTTTTATCAATTTAATTAATATTTTAATTATATATTTATGATTTTATGGAATAAGGATATAGTTGGCCAGGGATTATTGGGGATTTGTTAGGATTCTACGAAAACCGCCCCCTCCCCCCCCCCTCAACCAATAAGTCAAAATTTTTATTGTAAATATTCAAGGATATTTTCAAGATTGTTATGAAATAACTAATAATAGAGAAGAAAAATAGAGAGAGTAACTGTTATTTCTCTTGAAGGAGTCTCTTGGATCCTTGAATATGATTTACAATAAAGAAAATCTTTTTATTTATAGGGGAATTTACTCCTAGTTTTTGAGTACACGTCTCTACCAATACGCATATAGGTTGCCTCATTAAAAAAATTACAAGGAAAACCCAGTGAAACAAAACCTTGAAAGGGAAAAAAGAGTACAACGCGTATTTGCTTCCTCTAATGAGAACATTAATGGATTTTTGCATCTCGACTTTGTGCACCATCTTCTTGAAAGTTGCAATTGGAGGAGACTTGGTGAATAAATCAGCCACATTGTCACTTGAACGAATCTTTTGCACGTTAATATCACCATTTTTTTGCAGCTCGTGTATATAGAAATGGTGACCAAGAGGTCACGGGTTCAAGCCTTGGAAACAGCCTGTGGCAGAAATGCAAAGTAAGGCTGCGTACGATACACCCTTGTGGTGGGGTCCTTCCCCGGACACCGCACATAGCGGTAGCTTTAGTGCACCGGGCTGCCCTTTTTATGTATATAGAAAAGCTTTGATGAAGTGTGTTTCATACTATATCCTTTTATGAATCCTCCATTAAGATGTGTTATGCATGTTGTATTATCTCTGTATAAAATCATGAGGACTTTATTTCAAACCACATTTTTCTCAAATGAGATTTATCATGGACCTCAACCATACACATTCTCGATGTGCTTCATCTCAGCATGATTCGATGAAGTGGCTACGATAGACTGCTTTATATATCTCCAAGATGTGACAGTATTTCCACATGTGAACACACTGTATGTTTGAGACCGAAATTTACGCGGGTTAAATAAGTACCCAGCATCAGCATAATCAACAAAATCGGGATTGAAAGCTTTAGAATAAACTAAGCTCATATTTTTTATCTCATTTCGATGTCTCCTAGTAGGAGCAGAAATATATCTTGCTAACAAATTGACTGGAAATGCTACATCAAGCCTTATAGTATTTGCAAGATGCATTAGTGTTGTGCATCAATTGCACTAAGATATAGTACTTCGTATTTCTGATTTCAACAAACATTCTTATTGCTTTTGAAAACTTTTCCAGAGTTTCAACAATATTCAGACCATCAATTTATCCCTTATATTGATAATAAACAAGTTTCTCAAAAACTTTATATACTTCAGGCATATTGATTCCTTTAGGGATTTTCATATAGATTATTGTCAAGTGACAATATCTAATATGTCAAGTGTGACATCTTCAAGTGTCTGGAATGCAAATCAAATAATTCTTATACTTATCAAAATGCAACCTTTCATGTCAGTTGATAAATGTTTCTACGTCAGCATGCTTAAATAAACGTAGAATTCGGATCCTTATAATCTTTTACAATATTGCGCCAATATTGTATCAAAGATATTGATGATATATCATTTTGTATCGGTTCACAGTATGACATAACATTTTGAGATCTCATCACTTTATTGTTTTCAGGTACCTGAACCTCACCTCTCATAAGGTTTCATGAAGTGTTATGACGTAGACTCTTCAAAAGCACATTATCTTCTTATTATGATTGTTTGATCCTTGTCCTTTCCAAGGATTATTTTATTCGGAACCGATTGGTCTACCATGCTTCACGCATGCATAAACTTTGTCCTTCACGGACACAAAATAGGAGCACTTGCAGCTTAAATATGAGATATTTTCGGCATTTGACTTGAATTATCTTTTGAATGAGGATCTGATGATAATTCCTAACATATTTTATAGCTGCTTATAATCTCCCCCTTATATTAGAAAAACTAACATACATCCTCTACTTCTTGGAGAAAACCATCTTTGTGCATCAAGATATATGTATTAATCGTATACCGCACATTAAAAAAATTTAAATGGAATATATATTTGGTTCATGACCTTGAACCAATTGAGAGGGATGAAATAATCATAATTTATTGGTCTAATGCATACAAGTGTTATTGTATGCAACATATCATATTTCAGACCAACACATGAAATTTTGTTCTCGTTAGCAATGATTTAGCTATTTATCGAAGGCATTTAATGTCAAACCATCATCATCAAGATGAATTGTCTGGATTGCACAATCTGAAAGCTATGCTCTTAACTCAATTTTATTGAGCAAACAACTTTATGAATGTCAAACTACAGGTTGACAATGAATGTACATGTGATCATCTTATTGATGCATCTTAATAAATCACATGATAGGTGATGTACCCTTTTTTACCTTTTATACTTTTCAGATTTTAAGGAATCTAATCCCAAAATTAGTTGATCTAACCAACTTATCAAGATAAAAGCAATATTAAAAGTAATGAAGAATTTTCTAATTATTCAATATATTTTTAAAACTCAGTATGCACATCTTTAGGATGTTGCAATCGTTCATGTCAATTTATGAACTTTTATGTAACACCCCAATTTGCTAAACCGAAATGCTATACGGTGCTCATGACCCCGAGGGACCACAAGCTAACCCATGACTGATATCTGTACCTGTGATGATAGGCGAATTTACACGCCTAAAGTACTATATTTTACCCATATTTTAGCTAAGTTTTGAGGACAAAATATATAATTCATGCACTTTTAGTCCTTTTTCCTGTAAGTGAGCTAACAAACGTGATTAACAAGTTTTCAGGTATAAATGATGCAGATTTCAGCATTTTATGGATAACTTGATGCCAAAGAAAGCTTCACGAAAGACGGAAGGGAAAGCTTGGACGCCAAGGACCAAAAGTGGCGCATGGAAAATCTATCTCGGGCAAAAACAACAATTCTGAAGACTTTGGGGACTAGCAGTAACTTAGTAGGATTAGGATAATGATACATTAACCTAGTAGGATTGGGTTAAGTAATGCATTAGCTTAGTAGGAATAGGATATGGGTGTTATAAATACCCTATTTTGCTAGAGATTATTAGCATTCTCATTCCACTTCTTATTCCACAACTTACAACTCGGATCATAATTCTTCCATTAATTCTACTTTTTATTCTTCTTCTATTCATCTACTCAATTCTCAATTTACACAACAAGAGAAACGTTACTTTGCAAGGGAGTTCACGCCCAAAAACTCCACACCACACCTTATTACACGAGATCTTTATTGTGGTATAATAACAATGTCTATTGTGATTTCCTTCGCACTCATGGGTAACTAAACTCCTCTGTTGGGGTTATGGAAGCCTTATGAGATACTATCTAAGGCTATGAGTTTGTGAATTTGTGACACGTAGGCTGCTTATATCATTATTCTCTTCATCTTAATCTAAATTCTTTGTGGTTGCAGACGCATAGAATACGCCAGTATAGCATTAACTTGTTCGAAAGAAAAGTTATATGTCTGGAAAAAAGATAATGTCAAGGTAATAAGGCACCAACCCCTGTTAAAAAGTTAGTGCCGTAACTGGATTAACCTCTTGGAGAATTTGTACCGTTAGACACGCTTTAAGCTCGAAAGAGTTAAAGTGAAATAGTTCTTGTTAAGGTCGAAAGACGCTTGGATTTACCATAGAATACAATTCTCTATAAGCACATGCATGTCTGAATTCCGCATAACTCATAGCCAATAGAGACGTATAACTCATAAGGTAGACATAACCCTAACTCTCAATTCTCATTGTTTAACGTCTTACTAAAATATTCTTTCTTTTTACTTTGCTATTTTCTGTTTTCATCCTATTATTTTATTTACATCAATTGCACGTTACAATCCCCCCTCTTTTACGAGACTTGCACCAAAAGTCTAATAATTATTACTTACTTGTTGACCGACTATTCTCTGTGGGATCGATACCCAACCCAGTTGGGTTATATATTTGACAGCGACCGCTTTACACTCCTACGAGAGCTGTAGATTAAGCGTTATCAAAAATTGGCGCCGTTGTCGGGGAATACGAGTGTCAACTAAGTTTGTGATAATTACTAGACCCTTTGGTCAAAGATTCTCGTACTTTTACTTTTAGTTTTTGTTTTTGTTCTCTGCAGGTTTTTATTTAGTGCATGCCCCATACTCGAAGTTCTGGTCAACCGTTATTACCTATTAATCCTGAACCACAATGTATTGGCAGAATGGAGGCACAACACGAAATTGAAAGGATGGCTGCTCAACAGGAACAAGCGAGACTAGCTGCTCTAGCAGCCGCTCAAGTGCATCAACAGAATATTGATAACCCTGGGCGAGCAACACATCCTGACGATGAGGATCTAGGTGATGATGAGTTACTAAACCCAAGGCGTGATGCGGAGATAGCAACACCTGCTAACAGAAGAGATCGTCAAGCTAGGTTTAGGCATGAACGCCGACCCGTGCAACCAGCATTCGACGACGATGATGATGATCTTGATGGAGCCGGAGCCACAGGAGCCATTATTCCTCCACCATTGGCACCCGGAGCCAAGTTCAACATCACAAGCACCATGATTTAGTTATTGCAACTCTAGGGATTATTTGGTGGACTAGCAGGCGATGATCCGAATATGCACCTGATCAACTTTATTTCTACATGCAAGTCGTTTGACAATCCTGGTGTTGGTCAGAATGCAATACGATTACGCTTATTTCCATTGTCTCTGTCTGGGGAGGAAACTCTATGGTTGAATGGGCTGACTCCTGATTCTATTACAAATTGGAGGCAATTGAGAGTCGCTTTCCTAGAAAGATTCTTTCCACCATCCAAAAGAGCACAATTAAGAGATGAAATCAGCCAGGGGGGTTTCCGAGGCAATGTCCAAGGAAACCAAGGTCGTAACTACTATGATAAATTTGGAAACAAGGACCAAGGTAGTTAGAAGAACAAGAATGACAAGAGTGGTTTATACGTTCCCCCAGGAAGACGTGACACCACTGCATCTGGTTCTGGAAATATGGAAGACATGATGGCTAAACTATTGAAAAGAGTGGAAGCAACCAACGCTGGAGTAATGGAAGTAATAAATGATTTGTCCTCAATGAAGCAATTGGTTGACTCACATTCCACTTCAATCAAGCAAATAGAGCAGCAATTGAGCCAACTTTTAGCAGCACTCAATCAAATAAAGGTTGGCACCTTACCGAGTGACACTGTGCAAAATCCAAGGAATGACGGATCATGCATGGCTATTACTACCCGAATTGGTAAGGTGCTGGAAACTTCATCCAAAGTCAAGCAAGTGGTTGACGAGGTAGCAGACATCGATGATAAGACAAAAGGAGAAGCTGCCGTAGAAACCACCCACAACGTCCATGACGTCACACCGAGTATGTTGCAGCCTGAAAAGGCTGAAGAACGGAAGCAAGAGGAGAAGAAAGTCGTAGAGAAAACAATTCCTTATCCACCACTACCTTTCCCTTAAAGATTGAAAAAGATTGAGGATGATACAAAGTTCAGCAAATTCATGAATATGTTAAAGCAGCTGACCATTAATGTTCCGTTGGTGGAGGCGCTAGAACAAATGCCTGGGTATGCGAAATTTATGAAGGATCTTTTGACAAAGAAGCGAGCAACAAGCTATGAGTTGAAGGATACTGTTCATCACTGCAGTGCAATCGCTACCCGATCACTAGTTCAGAAGAAGGCTGACCCCGGTGCTTTCACTATTCCTTGCACCGTTGGATCTTTGAATTTTGCCAAAGCATTATGCGATTTAGGAGCCAGCATTAATTTGATGCCATTATCTATTTATAAAAAGTTGGGGTTGGGTGATCCTACTCTAACCAATATGAGGCTCATAATGGCGGATAGGTCGGTGAAACGACCTGTTGGTATTCTATGTGATGTATTGGTAAAGGTTTCTTCATTCATCTTTCCGGCAGACTTCGTTATTTTGGATTGTGAGGTAGACTCAGAAGTTCCCATAATCTTGGGGCGCCCTTTCCTTGCTACAGGAAGTGTGCTTATTGATTTGAGAGCTAATGAGCTTTCATTCCGGATAAATGATGAAATAGTTCGCTTTGATGTGTGTAAATCAATGAAGCAACCCAGAGATCTGAACATATTTTCGGTGGCTGATGTTTACTTTGATGATGAGAAAGAATTACTTGAAGAAGAGCAAATTATTGATGACCCATTGGCGGTCATGCTCATGAATGGTGAGAGTAAGGATGCTGAAAATTGTGAAGAAATTATTGGTGCTCTGACAAGATTAGGGTCGTATCCTCACGCTCCCAAGAATCTAGACCTTGATCTCAAAAATCGACCCACACCACCAGCTAAGCCATCTATTGAAGAGCCACCCACGTTAGAATTGAAGGAGCTGCCTAGTCATTTAAAGTATGCATTCTTAGGAAGCAAAAACACACTTCCAGTCATTGTGGCGGCAGATTTGGGTGAGCAACAAGTTGCAGCTCTCATTTCTATTCTACGAAAGTATATAAGAGCCATTGGTTGGACCATCGCTGACATTATTGGTATCCCACCTGGGATTTGTACACACAAGATTCAGCTTGAAGAAAATTGCACACCCACCATTGAGCATCAAAGGCGTCTAAATCCACCTATGCAAGAAGTGGTAAAGAAAGAAATTATCAAGTGGTTAGATGCGGGGGTTGTGTATCCAATCTCTGACAGTACATGGGTAAGCCCGGTATAATGTGTACCCAAGAAAGGAGGCATGACGGTAGTCGCGAATGACAAGAATGAGCTTATTCCACTCAGACCCATCACCGGATAGAGAGTATGCATGGACTACCGAAAGCTGAATTCATGGACGCTCAAAGATCACTTTCCAATGTCATTTATGGACCAAATACTAGATCGATTAGCGGGGAAAAGATGGTTTTGTTTCTTAGACGGTTATTCAGGCTATAATCATATTTGTATTGCTCCCGAAGACCAAGATAAGACAATGTTCACATGCCCATATGGTACGTTTGCCTTTAAACGTATGCCATTCGGGCTATGTAACGCACCAGCCACCTTTCAACGTTGTATGATGTTCATTTTCTCTGATATGGTCGAAGATACTTTGGAGGTATTCATGGACGACTTTTCAGTTGTTGGCGAGACGTTTGAAGCGTGCTTGGCAAACCTAAGTATGGCGTTGCAAAGATGTGTAGAATTCTACCTAGTGCTGAATTGGGAGAAGTGCCACTTTATGGTTAAAGAAGGTATTGTTCTGGGGCATAAAATCTCCGAAAGAGGAATTCAGGTTGATCGAGCCAAAATAGAAGTTATCGAGAAGCTACCACCTCTAATTTCTGTGAAGGGAGTCCGTAGTTTCCTCGGTCATGCAGGTTTCTATCGGCGGTTCATCAAAGACTTCTCCAAAATTGCTAGTCCATTATGCAAACTTTTGGAGAAAGATGCAAAGTTTGACTTCAATGAAGATTGTTTGAAGGCATTCGAATGCCTCAAAGGAAAACTAATTGAAGCTCCTATCATGGTAGCACCAGATTGGTCTTTACCGTTTGAAGTCATGTGTTACGCCAGTGGGGTAGCATTAGGCGTTGTACTTGGCAAAAGAAGGGAGAAGATATTCCATCCTATCTACTATGCGAGCAAAATCCTGAACGAAGCCCAAAAGAACTACACTGTCATAGAACAAGAGCTCCTAGCGGTTGTGTATGCGTTTGAGAAGTTTCGTGCTTATTTGTTGGGAACCAAAGTAATCGTTCATACAGACCATGCAGCTCTGATGTATTTAATGACAAAGAAGGATGCAAAACCAAGACTAATTCGATGGGTCTTGCTGCTGTAAGAATTTGATTTCGAGGTTAAAGATAGAAGAGATTGCGAGAACCAAGTGGCTGATCATCTATCTAGACTCAAAAATGATCATATAGCGCAGCCTGAAATTGAGATTGATGATGCATTCCCTGACGAGGAAATCTTAGCCATGATAATGGAAGAATTACATGGTACGCCGACTTCGCGAATTTTATGGTGAATAATGTGATACCTGCAAACCTATCTTACCATCAAATGAGAAAGTTTATGCATGATATAAAACACTACTTTTGGGATGAGCCATATTTGTTTCGATGATGCACGGATGGTGTTATCTGGCGATGCATATCCCATGTAGAGGTGCCGAATATATTGGAAGCATGTCACACTTCCCAAGTTGGGGGACATCACGCAGGTAATCGGACAGCCAGGAAAGTATTACAAAGTGGGTATTATTGGCCTTCGATCTTTAGAGATGCCTACGACTTTGTGAGAAGATACGACCAATGTCAGCGACAAGGTGCTATTTCAAAACATCATGAGATGCCCTTGTCGAAAATTCTTGAAGTAGAGCTCTTTGATGTATGGGGTATTGATTTCATGGGTCCATTCATAAATTCGTTTGGAATGAAATATATCCTAGTTGCTGTAGACTATGTTTCAAAATGGGTTGAAGCAGTAGTGTTGGCCGACAATGAGGGAAATCGTGTTGTAGCATTCTTGAAGAGGAATATCTTCTCTCGCTTTGGAGTACCACGTACTATCATAAGCGATGGAGGATCTCACTTTTGCAACAAGCTATTCAAATCCGTGTTGGCAAAATACGGTGTCAAGCAACATAAGGTAGTCATACCCTATCACCCACAAACTAGTGGACAGGTAGAGGTTTCCAATCGAGAGATCAAGCAAATCCTTGCTAAAACGGTAAATACTAACAGGAAAGATTGGTCTCGGAAGCTGGACGATGCACTATGGGCTTATAGAACTGCGTTCAAGACGCCAATTGGCATGTCCCCTTACCAACTAGTTTACGGGAAGGCATGTCACTTGCCAATTGAGCTTGAGCATAAGGCGTTGTGGGATTTGAAGCGGCTAAATCTAAATTGGGATGATGCAATGAATCTGAGATTGGAGCAGCTGAACGAGATGGATGAATTCCGTCTACATGTTTATGAAAGATCAGACCTATACAAGGAGCGGATGAAAAAGTATCATGATCAGCGGATTGTTCAACGAAACTTTCAAAAGGATGATATGGTACTCCTCTTCAACTCCAGATTAAAGCTATTCCCAGGTAAGTTAAAGTCCAAGTGGTCTGGTCCGTACAAAGTTAACCAAGTCTACTCGTCTGGAGTAGTTGAGTTGAAAGACAATAATAGTGTTGTCTTCAAGGTGAATGGCCAACGAGTAAAACCTTATATCGGTCCTCTCGACTCAATAAATTATATGGCCATCACTTATCTCGACGAAGTCTAAGTACTCGAGGTAACTATGTCGTGCTGCGACAATAAATCAAGCGCTAGATGGGAGGCAACCCATCGTTTTTAATTTTTGTCTTTCTTTTATTCTATTACGTGTTTGCTTTTGATAAATAAAAATCCAAAAAGAAGAGTCGTGCCACGACCAAAACTAAGGCGCTTTATGGGAGGCAACCCATCGTTCTAATCGTCTTTGTTGTTGTTGAGTAAATGTAGGTGCAAGAGGCGTAAACGAGGAGATTGGTTTCACATTTTGATTTGGAAGTATTGCATGTTAAAGGTGGTAAGTTAGGAATGAAGAAGAAAAAGGCTATGGATTGGGCATTGCTTATGAAAATATAGGCAACGAACAAGGCTAGGCCTATGTAAAACTAGGCCACGAACAAGGCAAGGCCTATACTATGGCCTAAGCTCTCGGAATCTAGTGTGCCATAGCATAGGCGCCGCCCATGAACAAGTATGCCATAGCATAGGCGCCGCCTATGCCAATGTCTTTTGTCTCTGAATCTCATATGCCATGCAAAAGGCGCCGCCTATGCCTAAGAATGCCATGGCATAGGCGCCGCCTATGCTCAACAATGCTATGGAAAAGGCGTCGCCTATGCCTAGCATAGGCAAAGCAAAAGGCGCCGCCTATGGTCACTTCTTGTCTCCAAAACCGATTTTAAATGGGTCAAAACCCGACCCAACCTTGCCCTATAAATAAGAGACTTAGTCTTGATCCAAAATCACATTGGAAACCTAGCATAAGCGCCGCCTATAGTCTCCAAATCCTCTCAAAAATTTTTCTTTTACTCTTTTTCTTCACAAGAACATCATCCAAAGGCATCAATCAAGTACTACTTTGTTCCTAATTTATATTTCGTAAGTACTACACTATTACGCCTATTATGAATTTTTAAATCTTAAAGTAGTATTGGTGATTTGAATGTGATTGAACTGTTGTGATACAACTAAGTGAGTAAATGAATATGAAAGAATGATCTTGACTTGCTTCCAACTTGTATTTGATTATGATGCACTGTCATACTTTTGCGGAATTAACATGGTCACGAAAATTGCATACTCTTGTCAATAGAAAGCTTACATGTTGGAATGACTTGTTCATCGATATGAGAATTATGGTTGACTACCAACATATGAGGTTGCGATTATTTCTAGATGCTATACCTTGATTCAATCCCTATGTAGTAGTCTTGATTTATCAAACATGAAAGTATTGCTAAGAATACAAGAAGTATGACTGCACTGATTTTATTGTTGGAATATAGCACCTAAAACGTATGCCGATGAAGTCTGAGTAATCGACCACTTTTACTTCACTAGTCTGTACCAACAAACTATGTGTGGGGTGGTGCCACTACTGCTTGTTTATAGATTGTATCCATCGAGATGATGCTAACATGAACATTGTTTTAGTCTCAGGTACAATGGCACCCAAAGCAAGACAAGGCAAAGATAAGGCAACCACTTTCCAAAAAGGCAAGAAAAGAGGACGCAAAGAGCAAGGAGAGTCCTCCTCGATGCAAGTACCACGCCGCATGTTCGAAATTAAATGGGTTTTAGAGGAGGAAGCAAAGGAATGGTATAGGAACAACAAAGAGAAGAAATATGTTCATGTGGACTTGATAAACAAGGAAAGCCTAGCAAAGAAAGAACCGCGCATGTTGGCCAAGATCATGGCGTTACATCTTGATTTCATCTTCTGATACATGGGAGAATGCAATCTCGATTTTACAAGAGAATTTTATGCTAACTGGTCACCAAAAACCACAGGAAGCGAGGTCAAGATTCGGGGCCAAGTTTTACGACTCACTGCGGATTTCTTCAACTCCTTTCTTGGCTTGCCTGCTGTAGATCCATCACCATTCAAAGAGCTATACAGTAGACCTCCATATAGAGCCATTCGACACACACTCTGTGGAACAAGGTCCATGGCACGGTGGAGTAGACACAAGGACACCGGACGACACAACACCTTCCCATATGCTCCTTTGAATAGAGAAGCAAGAATATGGTTGCGCATAGTCAACTCTTGCCTAATTCCAGGGACCCAGTATACCAAGATAACACGAGATAGAGTGTGCTTGGTATACGCATTGATGACGAATGTCCCTATCAATATTGGGGAAATTATTCGATCTACAATGCGGAAAGCTAGGCTACACAAGAGGTTTCACTTCAGTTTTGGCAATCTGTTGACCGCAATATTGAGGAAGAAAGACATCGAAGAGGAACCAGCTGATCATAAACTCCCACACAACCCGAAGAAGGTTGACCTCACAAAGGTGAAAGATGCTGAATCCACACATGGCGTCAATCTTACTACTGCTGAGAGACATGCTCGAGATGAGAGTTTCTTTCGCCATCTTTATGGCATGACTCGGTTTACAATGATGAGCGGTGGTCGTGTTCCAACTGCTGCAGAGCTCCAATATCTAGATTATGACTACCCAATGAATGATAATGCAAGGCAAATATGTGGAGTAGGTGTGTACTTTGAGGAACCTCTTGATGACGATGTGTCGATCGATGATGATCGATGAATGCCAGACTCCGACGTGGAGGAGAATTCTGATGACGATGACTCTAATGATGATTCCGACGAAGGGGGGTCTATATTGCTCCCAATAAAGTCGACCATGTGCCTTGTGTGTGTGATATGATAGTATATTCTATGCTTGTGGCTGATGTTAGAACTTGCCTGGTATGTCTGTAAAGCGAAATAAAGAGTGTGAGTTTAGGAGATGATTTAGGCATTTCTTTGGCAACCTATGATTGTTTACCTTCATTTTATCTACCCATGGACATCATCCTAGAGAACCCCCTTTGAGCCTTAAGCCTATTTTCTTTGACAGCCTCATATGTAAGCCTAATCCATTTGTTTCAAAACCATAATTTGATCCAAATTCCTAAATGCGTTAAAGTGTAAAGTCATGTGACAAAATAAGAGGAAATTGAGTGAGTATGATGCTTTAGAATGTAATGGTGCTTGAATTTGTTATGAAAAAGAATTGCTATCATAAGAGGTGTTATGAAAAGAAAAAAAAAAGGGGGAAAGGAAAACTAAAAAGAATGTTATGTTCAAAAATTGAAAAACAAAAGAGGTGACAAAGGGAGGTAGAATAAAAGAAAGTAGAAAGGATGTTTGAAAGAAAATCATAAATAGCATATTGTGATGTATTAAAGCGCTTAGGAACATAGTCACTATTTTTGGCCAAAATAGTCCTACCCGTCCCTTAGCCTACATTACAACCCGTAAAAGACCTATTTGATCCTAAGCTTAGCATTCTGATATTTAGTGGAGCATTACACTAAGGGCAAGCCTATGGTCATCAGTTGCAACATATGAATTCTTTGTGAGAGTGAGAGCAAGGATAATCTTATACCCATGTTTGAAATATATACAATACTTGTGAGTGATTATGGGTGATATATGGTGAGACACACATGGTTGATGAGTCTTGGGTAGTTGTGTATGATTCTTTGTACCTCAACTTGTGGACATGAATTAATCACCATCACGAGTCTATGTTGGAGGTTGAATTGTTTCTACTAATGATCAGAAACTACTCTTTGTTAATGATTGACGTGCTTGTCTTGATGAATATTTTGTGTTGCTACTGTGAAATACCAAGTAGATGTTTAGATAGACATGATAGTTTGTTCGAGGACGAACAAAGCTTTAAGTGTGGGGTGTTGATGATAGGCAAATTTACACGCCTAAAGTACTATATTTTACCCATATTTTAGCTAAGTTTTGAGGACAAAATATATAATTCATGCACTTTTAGTCCTTTTTCCTGTAAGTGAGCTAACAAACGTGATTAGCAAATTTTCAGGTATAAATGATGCAGATTTCAGCATTTTATGGATAACTTGACGCCAAAGAAAGCTTCACGAAAGACGGAAGGGAAAGCTTGGATGCCAAGGACCAAAAGTGGCGCATGGAAAATCTGTCCCGGGCAAAAACAGCAATTCTGAAGACTTTGGAGACTAGCAGTAACTTAGTAGGATTAGGATAATGATACATTAACCTAGTAGGATTGGGTTAAGTAATGCATTAGCTTAGTAGGAATAGGATATGGGTGTTATAAATACCCTATTTTGCTAGAGATTATTAGCATTCTCATTCTACTTCTTATTCCACAACTTACAACTCGGATCATAATTCTTCCATTAATTCTACTTTTTATTCTTCTTCTATTCATCTACTCAATTCTCAATTTACACAACAAGAGAAACGTTACTTTGCAAGGGAGTTCACGCCCAAAAACGCCACACCACACCTTATTACACGAGATCTTTATTGTGGTATAATAACAATGTCTATTGTGATTTCCTTCACACTCATGGGTAACTAAACTCCTCTGTTGGGGTTATGGAAGCCTTATGAGATACTATCTAAGGCTATGAGTTTGTGAATTCGTGACACGTAGGCTGCTTATATCATTATCTCTTCATCTTAATCTAAATTCTTTGTGGCTGCAGACGCATAGAATACGCCAGTATAGCATTAACTTGTTCGAAAGAAAAGTTATATGTCTGGAAAAGAGATAATGTCAAGGTAATAGGGCACCAACCCCTGTTAAAAAGTTAGTGCCGTAACTAGATTAACCTCTTGGAGAATTTGTACTGTTAGACACGCTTTAAGCTCGAAAGAGTTAAAGTGAAATAGTTCTTGTTAAGGTCGAAAGACGCTTGGATTTACCATAGAATACAATTCTCTATAAGCACATGCATGTCTGAATTCCGCATAACTCATAGCCAATAGAGATGTATGACTCATAAGGTGGACATAACCCTAACTCTCAATTCTCATTGTTTAACGTCTTACTAAAACATTCTTTCTTTTTACTTTGTTATTTTCTGTTTTTACTTTACTATTTTGATTACATTATTTGCATATTAAAATCCCCCCTTTCACGAGACTTGCACCAAAAGTCTAATAATCTTTGCTTACTTATTGACCGGCTATTCCTTGTGGGATCGATACCCAACCCAGGTGGGTTATATATTTGACAACGACCGCTTTACACTCCTACGAGAGCTGTAGATTGAGCGTTATCAACCTTTATACTACAAATCATAATATAATAATGCGGAATACATGAAACTGTAAGGCCATAAGGTTCAACTGAATAAAACTATGTGGGCAAAAATACCCAAAACAACTAAATCTGAACGTAAATCTGAAAGCAAATCTGAAAGTCTCTAAACTGTCTGAATAAGGAGTTAAAGGAACATGTCTCCAACTAACTCTGTAAAACTGAACTGAAGAATAAATAAATGAATCAGATCATATTGTCCTCGAATCAATGAGGACTCATTGTGTCTCTGTGACTGGAACGCTACTGCTACTGCTAGGCTGGAGCTCGTGTCTCAAAACCTATGGTGTAACATGAAAAGAAAGCACCATAGCGCAAATACGTCAGTACAACTGGAATACTGAGTATATGAGGAAGGTAGGCTGAACATAAAGGGTTTCATGTATGAACAACACTGACTGACTAATATAAACATAGGAGTGCAAACACACATATATAGAAACTGGGACCATGAATATGTGATAGCATGGCTTGTAAGCTAATACATGGTTTACTGATAACTGTAATGACTGATACTGATACTGAAACTGATAATATGGACGACTGTATCTGACAGTCCTGTATATACTGAAATATGAAGAACGCCCTGAGTTCTTTTATTGAGACTGTTACTGAAACTGTGGGAAAGTAGTGTTTAACCGACATGCCCCATGTATGCTGTTATGGCTAAGCTGGGTCCAATCACTGCCCCGACTGAACGGGTGTCAATACCACGCCACTAGTAAGGACATCTATGAGTGACCCTTATCTGGCGGGTACTCAATGAGAACGGTGGGAACCCTAAACTGACAGGTTAAGCCACCTCATCAACCCTGAGCTGACGGATTAAGATGTCTCAACCTACGCTGGCTACGTAGTTCTCGAACAAAAAGATTGCTACTAAGAATCATACCCTGAAATGGCGGGTGAGTTCCCATCCTTGGGTTCACTCGGTGCTAACCTCTACTCCCATTTGGAGAGACTGGACATGAATAACTGACTGTGCATGACTTGATCTTACTGAATTCCGTTGACTGGCGGAGTGTTACTGATATCTGACAACTGACTTAGATCATGAGGTTTTCCTTAGTCATATGACTGACTGAAGTCTATAGAATCATAGCTTGAGTTCGAATATCGTGAAAAATGACATGGATCTAGGCACACAGCTATAGTTTTTGGGTACAAGTACCCCCAGGACTCGATGGAAGGTACTGACACACATGACTGACTTGATCATAAGAGTAGAGTCCATAATTTATAATATCATAAGTACGGATCTCTTACTAAGACTGGTTATCAATAATGTATTGCATGAAAAAGATTTCATATCACATGGAAGTACTTGCACAATCTTAATATCATGTTCGTTGCATAATCATATTGGCAACACATACTAATAGCATAGAAGTTCATGTGGATTGCATGGTTATCATACATCTAGTTCATAAGTAGGATTTGCAAGTAAACATAGCATAATCTCATAAGAATAGTTCATGGGTATTCCAACAACATTTACAAGGCACATTAACAACATAGAAGTCATTGGAACGTAAGGGCATATCATGAATCCTTCACTTAGTCACAATTTAGCCATATTGCATGCTTTCTAGTTCTTTAGACATTTTATCAAACACCTTACATGCACATCTTAAGCATAGGTGAATTCATCAAATTATACATCATGAATAACCAAATTTACATGTTTCTAACCCATATGATATCATGAATTCACAAAAAAACATATAAAGATTCCATCTTGGGAATCACCCAATATCAACAACATGATCATCAACACCCAACAATATAGAAATCATACTTTATAATGAAAAAGAGGAAAACAATCAAGCATCAACATGGGTATGATCATATTACCATAATCAACCAAGATTTTGTATTTTAAAGATTGATTCTTGAACTCTATGAACGAACTGAATCTATAGATGAACACTACGCATACCTTAGAAGGAAGATTCTTGATGATTGACGAAGAAATTTCCTTGAAATTGGATATTCAAGCTTAGTTTTGCAACCCTCATTATTTTTCTACTTTAGTGCTCTTGGATGATGAGATTTGAGATGAAAATAGGGTTTTAATATGTTTAGAGGCTATATATTTCATAGGGTTAAGTTTAGGGACGCGTAAGGAGTATTTAAAGACTTAATTACCTTTAAAATAACTCAAAACAGAGTGTTTTTGACACCTAGAATTGGCTTAGGCGGCATATAAGTGATCGCCTATGCTTGGGTTGGGCGGAGCCTATCCAATCGCCTATGCTTGGGTTAGGCGGCGCCTAACCAATCGCCTATGCTTACTGTCTCTCACGAAAATGAGCATAACTTTTCGCTCGGGTATTTGATTAAGGCGAAATTGGTATCATTGGAAAGCTAATTTGATCCTCAACAATTTGGTGGGTCTAAATCAGCCAAAATACCACATTAACATCAAGTTATACTCATTCAAAGATGACCCTTGCAAAATCGAACACTAAAACTTGATGGATTCAAAAACTCTTTAACTTGTATTACCTTAAGTGACTCATATGAACATGCTTAATGCATCATAAACTATCCTATTACTAGGATATTCATGGTAAGTCATGTACTCAAGTATGAATCACAGGATAAAAGATTTCGTACGTAGGAATACATATTCACTTCCTAGCTTAGAAACATACGGGTATTACAATATCTCCCCCTTGGGAACATTCGTTCTCGAATGAGAATTTACTGAGAAGGGAGACAAGACAATAGAACCTGAACTGAACATGAAGAACTAAAACTTAATCTCATAACTGACATGCTAAACATACTGAACTCGTGCATATCTGATGCACAAACAACTGGCACATGAATGCATGACTGAGTATGAAACGGTTAATAAGTACCAAGTTTATACTGGAAACATGAACATGAAACTTAATAAGCTTAAGGAGAACTATTACCTTGAGCTTGATCTGAACTGGCGGGGAAGAGGTGAGGATACTTGGTACGCATATCTGCTTCTGCTTCCCAAGTAGCTCCCTCATGAGACTGATTTCGTCAGAGAACCTTGACTAGAGGGAATTCTTTATTCCTCAATCTACGAGTCTGATAATCTAAGATTTCAACTGGAATCTCTTAATAAGAGAGACTGTTCTGAATGTCGATGCTCTGAATAGGGACAACAACTGCTTGGTTACCTATACACTTCGTTAGCAAAGAGACATGGAAGACTAGATGGATTGAGGCTAGATCTGAAGGCAACTCAAGCTCATAAGCTACCTTGCCAAAGCGGCAAAGAATTCTGAAGGGACTGACATACCGGTGACTGAGTTTCCATTTCTTACCGAACTTCTTCACTCCTTTCATGGGAGAGATCTTAAGATAGACATAGTCATTGACCTCGAACTCGAGATCCTTTCTATGAACATCTGCATAGGACTTCTGTTGGCTCTGAGCAGCCCGGAGTCTCTCTCTGATCAACTGAACTTTCTCTAAGGCGTCGAATACCAAGTCAGGACCTATGATTGAGGCCTCACTAACTTCGAACCAACCAATCGGAGATCTATATCTCCTACCATAGAGAGCTTCGAATGGAGCCATCTGAATACTAGAATGATTGCTATTGTTGTATGCAAACTCAATCAAAGGCAAGTGGTCGTCCCAACTTCCCTTGAAGTCAATTGCACCGCCCTTAGCATATCTTCAAGAGTCTGAATGGTCCTCTCTGCTTGACCATCTGTCTGAGGATGAAATGTTGTGCTGAGATGGACTTGGGTACCGAAACCCTTTTAGAATGCTTTCCAAAAGTGAGAAGTGAACTGGGTACCTCTATCTGAGATGATAGATAATGGAACACCATATAACCTGACTAACTCCCTAATATAGAGTTTGGCATAATCTTCGACGGAATAAAAAGTACGAATAGGAAGGAAATGAGCTGACTTGGTCATTCTATCTATAATGACTCAGACTGAATCATGCTGATGACGAGTTCTAGGCAAACCCGTCACGAAGTCCATGTTAACTTCTTCCCACTTTCAAGTAGGAATGGTGAACTCTTACATGGAACCACTAGGTTTCTGATGCTCTATCTTAACCTGCTGACATGTAGAGCACTTAGCCACAAACTCTGCAATATCTCTCTTTATCCCACTCCACCAATAGATCTCCTGCATATTGCGGTACATCTTAGTGGCCCCTGGATGAATAGAGTATCGCGCACTATGTGCTTCTGCAAGAATTCACTACCTCAATCCATCTACACCTGGAACACATAGACGACCCTGACATTAAAGAACACCATCTCCCCCTTGGGATAAAACCTCGACTTTCTAATTCTGAACTGAATCTTTGAGCTTGACAAGGCTAGGATCCCTGTCTTGTTTCTCTTTTACCTCGAAAACTAGAGATGACTCTGAACTACTATGAACACATACACTACCCTCTGAAGAATCGACTAAGCGAACGCCTAGTCTGGCAAGCTGATGGATCTCCTGAGCCATCTTTTTCTTACTACACTCAACGTGAGAAATACTACCCATGGAGAGTTGACTAAGAGCATTGGCCACAACATTGGCCTTGCCCGGATAATAAAGAACACTCATGTCATAATCCTTCAAGAGCTCTAACCACCTTCTCTGGTGAAGATTAAGATCTTTCTGGGAAAAAACATACTGGAGGATTTTATGGTCTGTGAAGACATCTACATGAACTCTATAGAGATAATGCCTCCAAACCATCAAGGCAAAAACTACCATTGCTAACTCAAGATCATGAGTAGGATAATTCTTCTCATTTGGCTTTAACTGTCTGGAGGCGTAGGCTATGAACTTACCATTCTGCATGAGGACACAACCTAAACCCACTCTAGATGCATCACAATAGACTACAAAACCATCTGAACCATCTGGGATAGCTAGAACTGGAGCGGAGGTGAGTCGAGTCTTTAACTCTTGAAAGCTCTTCTCACATGAATCTGACCACTGGAACTTAATCTTCTTTTGAGTCAATCTGGACATAGGAGATGCAATAGAATAAAATCCCTCGACAAATCGTCTGTAATAGCCAGCCAAACCCAAGAAACTCCTAATATCTGATGGAGATACGGGTCTGGGCCAGTTTCTTACTGCCTCAGTTTTTTGAGAATTCACTCTAATGCCATCACCGGAAATAATATGGACAAGGAATGCTACTGATCTTATCCAAAATTCACACTTTCTAAACTTAGCGAATAGCTGGTGATCCCTGAGAGTGTGAAGAACAATCCTGAGATGGCCTGCATGATCACGTTTTGTGCAAAAATAGACCAGAATATCATCTATAAAGACTATGACAAACATGTCCAAGTACTGCTTGAACACATGGTTCATCAAATCCATAAAAGCTATAGGGGCATTGGTAAGACCAAATGATATGACTAAAAATTCAAAGTGACCATATGGAGTATGGAAAGCTGTCTTCGGAATATTACATTCTCTAACTCTGAGCTGATGATAGCCTGATCTGAGGTCTATCTTGGAGAATTAACTGGCGCCCTGAAGTTGGTCGAATAGATCATCAATCCTGGGAAGAGGATATCTGTTTTTTATTATGACCTTGTTGAGTTGACGATAATCAATACACATCCTCAGAGAACCGTCTTTCTTACGCACGAATAATACTGGCGCACCCCATGGGGAAATGCTGGGTCTGATGAATTCTTATCTAAGAGATCCTTCAATTGATCTTTCAGTTCCTTGAGTTCTATTGGTTCCATTCTGTATAGAAATAGGTTGAGTATCCAGAAAAAGCTCTATGCCGAATTTTATTTCCCTTTCGGGAGAAATGCCTGGAAGATCTTCGAGAAAGATATCTGAGTATTCATTAGCAATCGGGACTGTTTCGAGGCTGGGAGATTCAGAACTAGAATCTTTAACATGCACAAGATGATATACACACCCCTTAGAAATTATTTTCCTTGCCCGAAGGTAGGAAATAAGTTGACCCCTGAATACTGAAATGTTACCCTTCCACTCTAGGACGGGCTCATTCGGGAACTGAAACTGAACTATCCTATTTCTGCAGTCGACTGTGGCATAACAGGAATGAAGCCAATCCATGCCTAGAATGACATCAAAATCAGTCATCTCTAACTCCACTAAATCTGCTGACGTGGATTTCTGAGATATCATAATCGGGCAGTTCCTGTATACCCGTCGGGCTATGATGGTTTTACCCACTAGGTTAGAGACTAAAAAGGGCTCTGTTAGGACTTCGGGCCTGATTTCGAAATCGCCTGCTATGTATAGAGTAACAAAAAACAAAGATGCACCTGGGTCTAGCAAAGCATAAACATGAACATGGAAAATCTGTAATGTACCAGTAACGACATCAGGAGAATTTTCCTGATCCTGCCGGGACTAAAGAGCATAGATTTTGTTTAGGCGTCGCCCACTGGTAGCACTAAAAATGGCACCCTGCTGGTTTGGGCTATTGGACTGAGCTATAGAATAATTTTGTTGACCCTAAAGACTTGACTGCAGACACTCCCTAATCTTGTGTCCTGGTTTTCCATAACCAAAACAGACATCACTACCGGCTCTGCAAATGCCCTTGTGGTTCTTACCACAATCTGACAAAGGAGATTTGTTCGGGCACTGCTAACATTGCCCTGATATTTAAAGCCGGGCGCTTTATCTCTATTGCCGTCTCTGAACTTCGGCACTAGAGTGCTGGCAGAGGAAGGAGTTGGAATGGCTGACTTGGAGCAAAACTGTGAACGGTTTTCTCCATCTGACTTGGGGTGAACAAAGTTGAAATTACCTGACCTTGCTATCTTGTTCTGCCTCTCCCTAGTCTTAAAATTCTGCTCTTTTACTTGTTGGGCATGGGCCATGAGTCTTGCTAAGGTTATATCACCGATCAGCATCGCAGACCTACACTCATTTACCACACTATCATTGACCCCTGACACGAACTTGCTTATATTAGATCTATTGTCTGCAACCACATGAGGAGCATACCTAGCTAGCTGAGTAAATCTGAGAGAATACTCCCTAACCGTCATATTTCCCTGCCTGAGGTTGATGAACTCAAGAACTTTGGCTTCCCTCAGCTCTTGGGGAAAGAATCTATTTAAGAAGGCCGTGACAAATTCCTCCCACTCGATAGGGCCTGTATCATCTAACCTCTCAGACTTCCACTATTTGTACCAATCATGAGCAACATCCTGTAACTGGTAGGCGGCTAACTCATCACTCTCAATAGAAGTAGCACCCATGATGTCAATGACCTTCTGGACTTGGTCAATGAACTCCTGAGGGTCCTCATCAGACTTAGACCCATAGAAATATGGAGGGTTTATCCGGGTGAAGTCCCGAACCCTAGCTGCTTTGGGAGTGGCCACTGGATTGGCCGGAATGACTGGTGGTTGTTCATTCTGTGCAGCCATGGACTGAGCAAGTGTGGTAAAGCAGCTCTAAACTCCGCATAGGAAATATGTTTGCCCAAAGGATCTTCGGGCTGAGGAGCTGGCTTGTTTCTTCTCTTTGGGGCAATGGTCTGGAATAAGAGAAGAATGGATTAGACTGAGAGTTTAACTTGTGATTATGCTCACTAGCATGACATGAATAATGAAGAAAGGGGACTATTCCTAAAACATCTTATAACCTCCCGCACATAAATGTGGCGAGCAACACACCCATGTACAAGACTCTACTAGATGCGACTTTCAGACTTCCTAGGACTCTATTGAACCTTAGGCTATGATACCAAGTTTGTAACACCCCGATTTGTTGAACCGGAATGCTACACGGTGCTCATGACCCCGAGGAACCACAAGCTAACCCATGACTGATATCTGTACCTGTATACTGGAAATCATAATATAATAATGCGAAATACATGGAACTGTAAGGCCTTAAGGTTCAACTGAATACAATCATGTAGGAAAAAATACCCAAAACAACTAAATCTGAACGTAAATTCGAAAGGAAATCTGAATGTCTCTAAACTGTCTAAATAAGGAGTTGAAGAAACATTTCTCCAACTAACTCCATAAAATTGAACTGAAGAAATAAATAAACGGATCAAATCATATTTTTCTCGAATCAGTGAGGACTCACTATGTCTCTGCGACTGGAACGCTACCGCTACTGCTGGGCTGGAGCTCGTGTCTCAGAACCTATGGTGTAACATGAAAAGAAAGCACCATAGTGCAAATGCATTAGTACAACTAGAGTACTGAGTATACGAGGAAGGTAGGCTGAATATAAAAGGTTTCATGCATGAACAACACTGACTGACTAATATAAACGTGGGAGTGCAAACACACATATATAAAACTGGGATCGTGAATATGTGATAGCATGGCTTGTAAGCTAATACATGGTTTACTGATAACTGTTATGACTGATACTGATACTAAAACTGATAATATGGACGACTGTATCTGACAGTCCTGTATATACTGAAATCTGAAGAACGCCCTGAGTTCTTTTACTGAGACTGTTACTGAAACTGTGGAAAAGTAGTGTTTAATCGACATGCCCCATATATGCTGTTATGGTTAAGCTGGGGTCCAATCACTGCCCCGACTAAACGGGTGTCAATACCGCGCCACTAGTAAGGATAGCTGTGAGTGACCCTTATCTGGCGGGTACTCAATGAGAACGGTGGGAACCCTAAACTGACGGGTTAAGCCACCTCATCAACGCTGAGCTGACGGGTTAAGATATCTCAACCTACGCTGGCTACGTAGTTCTGGAACACAAGGATTGCTACTAAGAATCACACCCTGAACTAGCGGGTGAGTTCTCATCCTTGGGTTCACTCGGTGCTAACCTCTACTCCCATTTGGAGGGACTGGATATGAATAACTCACTGTGCATGACTTGATCGTACTGAATTCCGTTGACTGGCAGAATGTTACTGATATCTGACAACTGACTAAGATCATGAGGTTTTCCTGAGTCACATGAATGACTGAAGTCTATGGAATCATAGCTTGAGTTCGGATATCATGAAAAATGATATGGATCTAGGCACACAGCTATAGTTTTCGGGTATAAGTACCCCCAGGACTCGATGGAAGGAAACTGACGCACATGACTGACTTGATCATAAGAGTAGAGTCCATAATTTATAATATCATAAGTAGGGATCTCTTCCTAAGCATGGTTATCAACAATGTATTGCATGAAAAAGATTTCATATCACATGGAAGTACTTGCACAATCTTAATATCATGTTCGTTGCATAATCATATTGGCAACACATACTAATAGCATAGAAGTTCATGTGGATTGAATGGTTATCATACATCTTGTTCATAAATAGGATTTGCAAGTAAACATAGCATAATCTCATAAGAATAGTTCATGGGTATTCCAACAATATTTACAATTCACATTAACAACATAGAAGTCATTGGAACGTAAGGGCATATCATGAATCCTTCACTTAGTCACAATTTAGTCATATTGCATGCTTTCTAGTTCTTTAGGCATTTTATCAAACACCTTACATACACATCTTACGCATAGGTGAATTCATCAAATTATACATCATGAACAACTAAATTTACATGTTTCCAACTCATATGATATCATGAATTCACAAAAAAACATATAAAGATTCCATCTTGGGAATCACCCAATATCAACAACATGATCATCAACACCCAACAATATAGAAATCATACTTTATAATGAAAAAGAGGAAAACAATTAAGCATCAACATGGGTATGATCATATCACCATAATCAACCAAGATTTTGTATTTTAAAGATTGATTCTTGAACTCTATGAACGAATTGAATCCATAGATAAACACTACGCATACCTTAGAAGGAAGATTCTTGATGATTGACGGAGGAATTTCCTTGAAATCGGATCTTCAAGCTTAGTTTTGCAACCCTCGTTGTTTTTCTCCTTTAGTGCTCTTGGATGATGAGCTTTGAGATGAAAATAGGGTTGTAATATGTTTAGAGGCTATATATTTCGTAGGGTTAAGTTTAGGGACGTGTAAGGAGTATTTAAAGACTTAATTACCTTTAAAATAACTCAAAAAGGAGTGTTTTTGACACTTGGAATTGGCTTAGGTGGCGCCCAAGTGATCGCCTATGCTTGGGTTGGGCGGCGCCTAACCAATCGCCTATGCTTACTGTCTCTCACGAAAATGGACATAACTTTTTGCTCGAGTATTGAATTAAGGCGAAATTGGTATCGTTGGAAAGCTAATTCGATTCTCTACAATTTGGTGGGTCTAAATCAGCCAAAATAACACATTAACATCGAGTTATACTCATTCAAAGATGACCCTTGCAAAATCGAACACTAAAACTTGATGGATTCAAAAACTCTTAACTTGTATTACCTTAAGTGACTCATATGAACATGCTTAATGCATCATAAGCTATCCTATCACTAGGATATTCATGGTAAGTCATGTACTCAAGTATGAATCACAGAATAGGAGATTTGGTACGTAGGAATACTTATTCACTTCCTAGCTTAGAAACATGCGGGGTATTACATTTTATTCTAGCAAACTCCAATTTTTCGTGACATGTACTTTTTTTTTAGTAAATTTAAGATTTACCGTTACATGAATAAATTTAAGATTTACTACTTTATTAGTAGATTTCAAAATAACTCTTAGTTATTCTGCCTCTTTCGGAGGTGAGTTATGATACCATCCCAATCAAATGCACGCTTATATTAATAAACTTTACTAAGTACTATCACATTCACCCAGGGAATGGATCTGTGCTTATAATAATCAGAATTCTCATTCTCCTGTAATAGAATATAATCATGCCTTAAGCGTATCAAATTATGATAGCTTATAACCTTTTTCAACATATTGCTATTACAAGATCAAATTGAGGCATACATATGATGTATTACTACCACATTCACCTCGGGAATGGAGCATATTCAATGAGACAAATTTCATGACTTTCACCAAAAACATATTGGTTTACCTTAGCCATCATTATATTATCAATATGGTGCATTGAGATTCAAACTCAATGTCTTATCCATATAAAGACGTCTTAGGCACAAATCGATGAAACTTAAATTCAATATTTTATTATTATAGTGCACCGAGACTCTAACCCGATGTCTTATTTTTTAATGCGATGAGATCTGAATCCATCGTCTTACCCACAACCGGGCAAAATACGCTAGATCTCATGTTCAAGTCATTAGTGAAATAGAGGAATTCAATCCGTTCTTATTTGTAGAATCAATTCTAACAACATAATTGTAATTTTAAGATGTTATACAAAGACTTCCCCGAACATCATTCCTGAAACTTAATCATCATATTAGTAGCAATTTTCATTTATAGATATTAGTATAAACTGAAACGGTACAGTGGTTAAAAGCATTATCCGTCTTAAAACTACTTAAGAATATTAAAAGAAACCATTTTTATTGTTAATAGTGTCGCATGCTATGTACAGTATCTAAGAGATAAAACTATAAAACTCATATGATGAGTATGTAGAGTCGGTTGACCGAGTAAAAGCACGGGTAAGAGATTAAATAATCAAAACATTGTGTAAATAAAGATAAGTTTTGCAAATCACCAAAAATAAAAATTAATTGGAATGGGTTACCAATTTACTTCTGTAAAAGATCAACGAGTTATCCACAACCATGAGTTTACCATGATCAATAAGTTTCGTATCGATAACGTTTTATGAAATAACTAAGAATAGAGAAGAAAAATAGAGAGAGTAATTGTTATTTCTCGTCTCTTGATCCTTGAGATGATTTACAATGAAGAAATTCCTTTTATTTATAAGAGAAATTTACTCCCAATTTCTGATTAAAAGACAGATACTTCAAATCCTTATAGATATCAACTAGATCTTGACTATATCAATTATATCTTAATAGACATTCACTATAATGTAAATACAGTTATAACAAAAATTATATTTTTCTACATCTTAAAATAAATATCATCTTATCAAAAACCACATTCTTTAAGAAAATCAATAAATATAGTAATACATAATTTACAAAATAACCCTTATTTAATAAATATCTAATTAAATATTATTTAGTAGACAAGATATAAGGATATATTGGAAAAATAACACACTTCTGCCGTCTCATCACATTCTTTTCTTTTTAATCTTTCTAAAAAAAATTTTTTTTTTATACCTTACTATAATTAGAAATAATTTAATTTTAAAATTCTCATTTTATTTTTAATAAAATAATTAATAACCAAATAAATATCTAAAAAGTATTTTAGACCATAAATTTTAAAAAGAATTCGTATTTCATAAATATGGTGTCAAGTTAAAAGACACCACATAAAATGAAAGAGAGGAAATATTAATTTTAGTCCTAAATTCTTAAGATGATAGTACTTATTTTAGGATAATCTTTTTTTTTAAGGTGACACCTCCTCTGGAACAAGGAATAATATATATATATATATATATATATATACCGCCCAACAGTTATAGCCCATACCGATAGCTACACCCCTGCCACCAATTTAATCGAGGATCAAAAAATGAAAAAAGGAAAATGAAAAGTACTCATAATTTACTGTAGCGGATCCAGGATTTAAGCATAATGAATGCTTAAAAAAAATTAAAAAAAAAAATCACCTCACCGAGGTTCGAATTTGGGGTGCCTTTTTAGTGGAAAATCTTAAAATCAATCTAAATATCTATGGACCCAGCTAGTTTTCTATTTTAGTGGGTGTTTTTATATCTTTTATACCTATTTTCATATATTTTTTATGTAATTATACCTATTTCGTATCGAATTTAATGGGTGCCGAAGCACCCAAAGATAAACGTAGGTCCGCCCCTCCCTAATTAATAATCAAATCAATTCCTATTATGTAGAAGAATATAAATTTTAGGAAAAGGACTCTTTAGCATAACTTTTTCATCCTTTTAATTACAAAAACGAAAGTCTTTAAACGTAAGGCTTAAGAAAGAGAGAATTATGAGTTGGTGAGTTGGAGAGCTTGATGAGACCCAACTATGGGATTCTCTTGGATGAACAAACAATTTTTAAAAAAGAAAAGCATAAAATTGTTTTAGAACCATGTGATAAATGCTAAGAAAAAGTATATTTATGGAGAATTAAACGGTAGAGAATTATTATTCCTTGTTTATATATACTTTTTTGTTATGAAATATAAAGTAGAAACAAAAAAAATAGAAAAAGAAGAGAGTTATTTTTATTTTTCTTGAGAGATCTCTTGATGGGGTGAATTACAATGAAGGAAAACTCCTTTATTTATAGGGAAAGACTAACTTGGGGTTTTAACTTTTCCATAAATAGACGTTCACTATATATGATAGAGTAGACATTCACTATATATGGTAAAATAGACATTAACTATATATAGTAATATATTTATAACACTCTCCTTGAATGTCTAATTGATAGATAATGCGCCTCGTTAAAACCTTACTAGAAAAAATTCAGTGAAAAAAAAATCTAGTGAAGGAAAAAGAGTACACATCGCTAACAATACGCATATCGACTGTCTCATTAAAAACCTTACAAGGAAAATCCAGTGGGACAAAACCTCGTAAGGGAAAAAGAGTACAACGCTCCCCCTAATGAGAATATACTTGAACCCTTGCATCCCGATTTTGTGCACCATCTCTTGAAAGTTGCAATTGAAGGAGACTTGGTGAATAAATTAGCCACATTGTCACTTGAACGAATCTGTTGCACGTTAATATCACCATTCTTTTGTATCTCATGCAAGTAGAAAATTTTTGATGAAGTGTGCTTCATTCTATCTCCTTTTATGAATCTTCCATTAAGATGTGCTATGTAAGCTGCATTATTTCTTGCTTCATAAATAGTTATTATCTCAGCATGCTTCGATGAAGTGGCTTGATAGACTGCTTTGTATATCTCCAAGATATGGCAGTATCCCCACATGTGAATACATTACATGTTTGAGATCGAGATTTATGCGAGTTAAATAAATACCAGCATCAATATAATCAACAAGATCGAGACTGCAATCTTTAGAATAAAATAAGCCCATATCGATAGTCTCTTTAGGTACTATATATGTGTTTGATTTCATTGTAATGTCTCCTAGTAGGAGTAGAAGTATATCTTGCTAATAAATTAATCAAAAAAGACTATATCAGGCCTTGTAGTATTTGCAAGATACATTAGTGGATCAATTACACTAAGATATGGTAATTCATAACCAAGGAGTTCCTCATTCTTTTCTTGAGGTCGGAATGGATCCTTATTCAATTTTGCATGTTTCCCGTCTAAGCAAATATTCTATTGCTTTTGAAAACTCTCCAAGAGTTCCAATGATACTCAAATCATCAAATTATCTCTTATAAGGATAATATAAAGTTTCCCAGAATCTTTATATGCTTCAGGCATTTTGAATCTTGTAGGAATTTTCATATAGATTATTGTGAAGTGACAATATCCAACATGTCAAGTGTGACATCTTCAAATGTCTGGACTGCAAATCAAATAAGTTTTACTCTTACCAAAATACATCATTTCAGGTCACTTAATAAATTTTTCTATGTCAGCATGCTTAAATAAACGTAGAATTCGGATCCTCGTAATCTTTCATAATATTGCGCCAATATTGTATCAAAGATATCATTGATGATATATCATTTCGTATTGATTCACAGTATGACATAACATTTTGAGATCTCATCACTTCATCATTTTTAAGTACCTGAACCTCTCATAAGGTTTCATGAAGTGTTATGTCGTGGGCTCTTCAAGAGCACATTGCCTACTTGTTATGATTATTTGCTCCTTATTTTTTTCAAGGATTATTTTATTTGAAACCGACTAGTCTACCATGCTTCATGCATGCGTAGATTTTGTCCTTTAAGAATGCAAAATAGGAGCACTTGTAGTTTAAATATGATTCTAAATTTGAGTCAACAGATGTTTCCGCATTTGACTTGAATTATTTTTTCAATGAGGATTTGATAATAATTCCTAACATATTTCATAGCTACTTATAATCTCCCCCTTATGTTATGAAAACTAACATCCATCCCCGTCTTCTTTGAGGAATCCATCTTTGTGTATCATGGTATATTCATTAATCCTATACCGTATATTAACTATTAGATGGAATAGTTGGTTCCTGACCTTGAACCAATAGAGGGAATAAATAATCATAATTTATTGGTCTAAGGCATACAGGTGCTATTGTATACAATATATCATATTTCAGACCAACACGTGAAGTTTTGTTCTCATTAGTAATGGTTTAGCTATTAATCGAAGGCATTCAATGCCAAACCATCATCATCAAGATGAATTGTCTTGATTACACAATCTGAAAGTTATTCTCTTAACTCAATTTTACTGAGCAAGCAACTTTATGAATGTCAAACTGCAGGTTGACAATGATTGTACATGTGATCATCTTATTGATGCATCTTAATAGATCACATGATGGGTGAATAGATCCTTTTTTACCTTTTATACTTTTCAGATTTTAAGGGATCCAATCCCAAAATTAGTTAGTCCAACCAACTTATCATGAGAAAAACAACATTAAAAGTAATGAAGAATTTTCTAATTCTCCAATATATGTTCAAAACTCAGTATGCACATCTTTGGGATGTCGCAATCGTTCATGTCAATTTATGAACTTTTATTTTAGCAAACTCCAATTTTTCGTGACATGTATTTTTTGCTTTAGTAAATTTCAGATTTACTATTACATGAATAAATTTAAGATTTACTACTTTATTAGTAGATTTCTAAAAAACTCTTCTTAGTTATTCTGCCTCTTTTGGAGGTGAGTTGTGATATCATCACAATCAAGTGCACGTTTGTATTAAAAGAATTGAAATCCTCGTTCCCCAAGAATGAAATATAACCGTTCATTAAGCCTATCAAATTATGATAGCTTATAACCTCTTTCAAAATATTGTTAATTCATGAGTAAATCGAGGTATGCATATGTAAGCAATAAAATTTTATTAAAGTTGAATCCGTATAAAATTCGGGTTATATTAAATTCAAAATATATTAGTCCCTAATAAATATTACTGATTAATATAATTAAATTAATTATTTATGTCCAAACATGTATGGATTTAATTAAAGTTCAATTTTTATTGGTTTAATCCATTAATTTGGGCTATAAATGATAAGCTCACTTTGTTAAGCCCAAAATATTGTCATATTCTAGAAGCTCAAATAAGCGCCACATGTCAAATGATGTGGCATGCCAAGTCAGGGGAAGGAGCCAATAGGACCATGTCACATGAAAAAATAATGCAGCAGACCTAATGAAATCAAAGCCCATAAAAGGTGCCATGTCGCTCAAATCTGATTGCTCAAAGAAAGTTCATCTTCATCATGACTCTTCCCTTTTACCAACTATAAATAGGGGTCTCATAATTCAGAAAAAGGACCCCAGAACTCTAACAAGAAGTAAGAGAAAACTCGTGGATCAAATGTCGCAATTTCTCTACAAAGGTCAAACATTCAAATCAAGTTCACCAAGATTCAAGATCAAGACCGCAATATTCAAGAACAAGCTCCAAAGCTCTTGAATTCAAGCATAAGTCAAGATCAAGTTCCTCAAATCTAGGGGTGTGCATCGATCAGTTCGGTTTGATCTTATATATTATCGGTTCGATTTATCGATTTTTGGTTTTTAAATATGCTAAACCAATAGCCAAACCAATAAGATATTTTTTATCGATTTTTAGTTTATCGATTTTTAGTCCTTAACGGTTCGATTTTCGATTTAACCGATAAGAAAATACTCATAAAATAGAAATAGTAGTAACTAACATGAAAAAAACTGAATCTTAGTTGCAACCAAAAATCCTACATGATGTGTTTAAATTTACAAAAAACTTCAAATTTGAACTAAATGTTGTTAGGAGAAATTAAAATTTGTATAATTGAAATAATATATATATATATATATATATTCTTATTGGGTTATCGGTTTACCCAATGACCCAATAAGAAAAAAACGACCCAAACCAATAACTCAATAATTTTTTTTATAAAATCATTAAAAACCCGTTAACCCAATAACCCAATAACAATAAACCAATAACATTTTTATCGATTCGGTTTATCGATCGGTTCGGTTTTTGCACACTCCTACTCAAATCAATAAATCAAGTTCAAATTCAAGATCAAACTTTAGGCCCTTGAATTTATATTTGAAAAGGCGAATCAGAGGATTTATAGAGATTGTAACACTCACATATTGAAATCAATAAAACGATTGTTGCAATATTTTTCTTGTCTCGATTATTTATTTTCGGTCTTGAGAACTTTATTGTCAAACAAATTGGCACGCCCAGTGGGACCAAATCTGCCCTTCATCTCTTCTCTCATAAATTAGATCTGCAAATTTGTAGTCGTCGCATAAAGATGGAAGCTCTAATAGTACTTCAAGACTCGTCATCAAATCTACACTTCAACAAGCCTTGAAGTAGGGGGCATTTGTAGACATCTAAAATTTGTGGGACTCTTCAAGAAGAATTCAAATTCTGTTAGAGATTTAGGAGGCTACTTTACCCTATATCCCACCTATTTAAAGGGTAATATATTTCCTGAAAGAGGTATTTTGAATATCCCATAAAATGATGGGTATTCGTAAAAAGATCCAGATCTCCAATATCCCATAAAATCATGGATTATTCATAAAGAGATCATCCTATGTACGAGAAATACGCCACTAACGGCCCTCAAATTACGGAGAAATATTTGAGAAATACGCCACTAACGGTCCTCAAATTACGGAGAAAATCGAGAGAAGAATCAAGGGAGGAACAGATTTGTAACCACCTCGTTTATCAATAAAATTGTTGTTTCTTCATATTTTTATTTGTGGTTATTTTCCATGAATTAAATTATGTTGGAAACAACATATAATGTGGAGAATTTTTCTCTAACATACCATATAATCATAATAAGTGTGTGAAAATATTATCACTTTCGATGATTATTATCATATTGTCCCTCCATGCTTATATCCGTGCATCCAATCACTTGTCTTCTTTCAGACATATTCACTTCAGAGAATAGAGCATATTCAATGAGACACGTCTCATGACTTTTTACAAAAACCCATTATTTTGCATTAGCCATCATAGTATAATCAATACGGTGTATTAGGATTCAAACTCAATATCTTATCCATATAAAAAGGCATCTTAGGTTATAACTCGATGAAACTTGAACCCAACATCTTATCATCGTGGTGCATTGAAACTTTTAACCCTATGTCTTACCCTCTTAATGAGACGAGATTTAAATTCATCATCATTCCTTTTAACAATATTGTTCTTTATGAACAAATTTAAAGCATAAGTGGTTCTAAACCAATTATTTTTCCTCAAATCCAACAATAATTATATTATTAGTATCAAAAGACAAATAACATAAGAAATCACTAACCTTGAAATTATCTTTAGATTTAATTTCACCTTGTTTTGGCAGAGTCTCGTGTTGATAACGTGTTATGAAATATAAAGTAAACAAGAAGAATAGAGAGAGAAGAGAGAGTAATTCTTATTTCTCTTGAGAGATCTCTTGATGGGATGAATTACAATAAAGAAAAACGCTCCCTTTATTTATAGGAGAAGACTAACCTCGGAGTTTTTAACTTTTTCATAAATAGACATTCATTATATATAGTAAAATAGACATTCACTATATATGATAAAGTAGATATTCACTATATGTGGTAATATATTTATAACATTTTTTATTTTTTTTAATTCTTTCTTATTACTTTTATTATCATCCGAGAAGAAAAATTGTCACTGTAGAGATTAGAGGCTACAAAGTTATTGAGCCCCACCTTTTGTAGTACGCCAAATGCGCGATATATTATTTTTATACTTTATATTGATGAGAAAATTAAGTATATATTTTGGTTAATTTTATATTTTAATAAAAATCAATTAAATTATTTAATAATACATGTTTACATTTATTTTTCGATTTTAGTTAATGCTAATTGAAAACTGGACTTTGGTACTCCCTCCGTTTCAAAAAAAATGACCTACTTTCCCTTTTAGTCTGTTTAAAAAAAATGACCCCTTTCCGTTTTTAGCAGCTTTTTAATTTTAACTTTCCACATGACATGTTTAAGACCACAAGATTGAAGGACATTTTGGTACATTTAACATATCTTTAATTTAAATTCACAAGATTCAAAAGTCTTATTTATTTTCTTAAACTCCGTGTCAAGTCAAACTAGGTCATTCTTTTTAAAACTGAGTACTATATTTTTCTTGTAAATTGTACTCAAAAGTATAGAACATTTTGCTTTTTGAATATTGTGCAAGTCACTTTTGAAAAAATTTGGTCAAACCCTAATTGTTTGAAAAGTCACTTTTGACAAAATACTTTTCAAAATAAGCAATTTTTAAAGGGAAAAGGGTCAAAATACCCCTCTACTTTAAAAAATTGACCAATTTCACCCTCTGTCATACTTTAGGGCTATATATAGCCCCGCCGTTATAAAAATTTACATATGTACCCTCAACTAACAGAATAACCCAATTCATTTTAAATGACCCATTTTTTATTTTAAAATCAAACCCGACCCGACCCATATTAAAAGACCAAACAAACATACCTAAACTCATAATACACATTGAGCTAAACAAATACACATAACAACATTTTCTCACATACCTAATTTCACTTCTTCTCACCCTCACAGCCTTACTGAAAGACATTCAATCGAGAGAGGAGAGTTCTGCTAATGGAAAACTTGTTTCTTATCTAAAATTTTCAGATCCGTTGACACAATCTCTATAAAGGTATGGAATTCTCTTTGATTTGAGCATATTTCTGTTCTTTCATGTCTTAACTCCTTACAAACTAAGGTTTCTAGTTAAGCTTCCAAAGTAGATTATCTAACTCCTTTACTTAGTTTTCTTTAATTATTAGGGTTTTGGATTTTAGATTTAGGATAGTTTATTTGCGAATTAGGGTTTTTTATTTCATGATAAATTTGTTAATTACGTGTTGATACTTCTTTTATTAGCTATTCATTTTGTTTTGATAGTATATATGAGAAAAATTTTAGGATATTTATGCTTCCTAAGATGTTCTAAGTTTAGAGTATAGATGAGTTGTTTTAGGGTTTTTACGATATGTTAGATTTGACTAGTTTACGGTATTGGGGATGGATTGATTTGTGGTATTAGGTTTATCTACATTTATTGAAGTGTAAATTCAATTATAGATTTCATTCCTTTTTTTTTATAAAAAAGAATCTATTGCAATTGGCATCGGGTAGCAAGAGAACTGAAATATGGTCCCAATATTTTATTCTTGTATACTAAAAGTTATGGAGAAGTGAGACTTACTGAATTGAAAAGTGGTCCCAACTCATTTTTTTTGTTTGTTTTCCTTCAAGAAAACTTGTTGTTTATTCATATTTTCTTGGCTTTTTTATAGTTTTTTTGTTTATCTTCCATTCTTATTTGATAATTATTTGTGGTATTAGATCTAATGAAAATGTTGTTCTTGGTATTTAATTATTGTATCTTTTATTGTTTATTCATTGTTTTAGTTTGGAAAATATTTCTTTATTTTTGTACTACCTAAATGCTTTAATTACTTTCTTTATCTATCTGTTATCTTATTTTGTGATTCTTGCTGATTTTAGATTATCTAAAATGGTGCTAATTAATTTGGTATTTCACTATGGCAGGGAGTGGATAAGAGAGCAAAAAATACTATATTCAAGAAAGTTAGTGCGCAAATAGGAAGGGTATGATTCTGATCTCTTATCGTTTATAGATATTGTGAATGAATACAATGATACATTGGAATTTCTTGGTGTTCAACAAGTGATTGTGTCTTTTCCTTCTGGAAAATACTATGAAATAATAGGTGATCAAGGAATTAGAACACTATTGTCTTATGTAAATGATAAATTTGATGTTATAAACTTATTTTCTGTTGAAGATAGCGAATTACCTATTGATGTTGAGAACATAGTCAGATTGAAAGAGTTTGTGGTAGAGGTTGATGAAGCAGATAGTGAAGATAGTGATTGCAACTCTGATGAAACTGACAATGATGGTGGTAATGAATTTGATTATTCTGATTATGATTTTGAGGAGTTAGAGGTTCTCACAAAAGAAAGAAAAAGGATAATCAATGACAAATTGTCTGAATACAAAGAGTTACATAGGTTTATGACTTTCAAAGATATAGCTGAAGCTAGAAGATTCATTAGCTTGCATGCATTAGCAAATGGCTATAACCTAACTATAAAAAAAAGTGACTCAAAAAGATTTAGGGTTGTTTGTTAGAAAGTGTGCAACTTTGTTTGCCTAATTTCTGAAAACATTAATAGGAAAACATAAATGTGATGATCCATGTGGTAACTATAAGGTTTCAGCAACTACACTTGCTTATTACTTCAAGGAAAAATTGCAAGCTAACTCCAAATATAAGATCAAGGACATGAGAGTTGATCTCAAAACTTTATTCAACATTATTTCTTCTTTAGGGAAGTGAAAGAGAGCTAAAATGATGATTTTGGAAAAAATGGAAGACAGTTTTATTGACAACTATAAAAAGCTTGTTGGATATGCAAATGCTCTATTGGAGAGTAATGTAGGGAGTGATGTTAGCCTTAAGGTTTTACTAGCTGAATGAAAAAAGACAATTTTTGAGAATGTATATCTATTTTGATGCACCGAAGAAAGGGTTTAAAACTGGTTTGAGACCTTTCATTGGATTAGATGGAAATTTTTTGAAAGGTAAAACCAAAGGTCAACTCTTATGTGTTGTTGATCAAGACTCAATTAACCATATTTATCTTATTGCTTGGGCCATAGTAGAAAAAGAATGCAAAGCTTCTTGGCTTTGGTTTGTGGAATTGCTTCAGCAATCTCTAAGCCTTAACAATGGATAAGGGGTCACATTAATCTCAGATATGCAAAAGGTGAACTATCAATATTCTATAATTTTATTATTTTATTTATCATTGACATAATTATCACGATTTGCTAAGAACTGAATCAGTTCACTGTTTTTTGATAGTTATTCTTATGTATGTTCATTTATCAACTTATTTTTTTGACTAATAAACAGGGACGACTTAAAGCAGTCAAAATTGTTCTACCTAATGCCATGCATAGATATTGTATGAGACACATAGAGGCCAATTGGAGAAGAAATGGAAAAATATCTAAACAAATGTCTAAGATAGTATGGTGGTGTGCATGGAGCACCTACAAATAGGAGCTGGATGATAATTTGAAGGAATTGGCTGAATTGTCAGAAGAAGTCAAAAACGAGCTACTGCATTTTCCAATAGAAACTTGGTGTAGAGTATTTTTAACACAGTTTGCAAGAATCAAAAGGTGAAAAATAACTTGGCCGAGTCATTCAATTAATGGATATTGGAAGCAATGCATAAACCCAGTATTGGGATGCTTGAGGCTATTAGAATAAAGGTAATAAAGAAGTTTGTGAAACATGAAAAAAAAAATGAAGTCTTGGGATACTAAATGGAGTCCAAAAGCTATTGAAATGTACAATGAATACTTGAAAATTGCTAATGTGTGTGAATTAAATTTCAATGGTGATTATGGGTATGAGATTAGCGAGGGAAATGACAAACACATTGTCAATTTACAAAATAAAAGGTGTAGTTATAGGATATGGGAACTTACTGGAATACCTTATCCCCATGCAATCAAAGCACTTCTTTATAAGGAGAGTGATCCTAGGGAAGAGATCCACTGATGGTACATAAAGGAGGCATATCTCTTGGCTTATCATTCAAAGCTACAACCAGTGCTTGGCCCTAAGTTCTAGAAAAATTACTCCAGCAGAAGCAATAGAACCCCCCCTTTGGTAACCCTGGCTGGCAGACCTGCAACGACAAGAAAAAGAGATAAAGATAAAGCACTTAAGAAGCAAACTGAGTGGGCTGCAATAAGGAGAGGTAGAGTTATTACTTGTTCAACTTGTGGACTTCTAGGACACAATGCCAGGGGTTGTCAAAAGGTAACTTCTGTTTTAATTGGTTAGTTTTAATTTTTTTTAATTATTACAGATTTGTGCTTAAGTTGTTATTTTATTAGTTTCACAAAATGAGTGGTGAAGGCACTTCCAAGTCTGTCCAGTTGAAGAGTAAGAAACAGATGAAAGACAAACAACCAATGAAGGAAAACCGTCAATGAAGAGGCGAAGAACACTAATTGATGAAGAAGATGTAGAACCAAGCCCTCCCAGATTCCCAGATCATGCAATAGTTGAGGACATGGCCTTGACAGCTTCACAAGATAGTCAAGACAGTGCGTCAACTCAACTTTAGCTCATCTTTGGCGAGTCCTTTGAGTATCGTGGTTTTGAAGTTGAAAAAGATGCACCTTGGAAGCCAAGAAGTGTTTCAGAGTTTAAGTCTAAAATCTTACAAAGACATAAACAACCAAAACCAATTAGATCAAGATAAATTAAGTTACTTCATGGTGCTATAGGTTCAACTAAACCAAGTGAGTTGTATGCACCAAAAGGGCTCTCGTGGAATAATAATACATTTATTATCGGGACACAGTTGGAGTAATTAAGAGTGGATAAACTTAAGATGAGAAAGGGTAATGGTAAGGCACAACAGTGAAAATCTAATATTGGCATGTTTTGTGTAGTAAGACAAGGGAATGGTCAATATTTGATGGTGACAATGGATGTTCTATATTTTTGTGAAAATTGTGAACCTGTATTTTTGTTGCAACTTTTTGGGATTATAAGATAGTATCCCTAATGTAATGAACAAATTGCGGTTCAGTTTTTAGATAATTTAATGCTTATTTATTGCTATAGTGTGTCTGTTTTATATTTTTTTCTCAGTTTGTGATGAACAAATTATGGTTCGGTAATGAACTAGTATGTTGTGACATTATGGGCCATATAATCTCACTATATTCAGTGTATTATGATTGCATTTGAGGCTTTATATTGGTCATATTTGAGACGGTTTTGGTCCAGCTACATTGGGTGCTGCCTTTACAGATGTCTTTTTTGGATAGTAATACATGTTCGAATGAAAATGAAATTGATATGTTCTTGATTATCATAGATTTGGATATTTGAATTTTTTCTCAACTATGTTTGCTTCAACCTTCAAATATCTCTTCAATGATACTCTATTTTCTGTAAATCCTTCCTTGAGCTTGTTCATTTTACCAACTATGGTTGAGAATTAGGTCTTGTCGTGGTGCTTTGTGTTGAATTGTCAATATTTTGTTTATAGTTAAATGTTTTCAATTATAGTCATGTGCATTATTCTTTGGTTTCTTGTTTGCAAGTAGGTGGTTTCTTATATCTTTAATTTTTATGGAATTGTTAGCTTCGATGCTTTGTGTACACAATTCCCAGCTTCTTTAATTTTTATGGAATTGGTTGGCAGTTATATCTTCTCTAGTTTCTACATACTTGTGTAGTTTCTATATTTTTCTTTCTACAAGTATGTGTTTAGAGAGCAGTAACAGTTTTGGGAAAATACCAAGTAAAATGAATCGTATATGCGACAAGTTTAGCCCCCCTAAAAGCAAAATTGTATGTAGCGGGGATTAGATAAAATCGTAGTGCCTGCTAGGAGATAATTCAGATATGTAGAGATGTTGTTACCAATAAACCCTGACTCAAAAATTCAATCTCAAGTAATACACCATAATTTTGTCATCCACTGCACACAAAATGCCCAATATTATGGATCTAAAGGCACTGCCCTGAATGACAGGTTAAGTTATCAAGCTACACTAGAAAGAAATAAGACTACTACTAGCATAGAAATTTAAACTCAACATAATAATAGTATTGGCCAGATGCCAAGAAAAAGATTCATACATTAGTTAGCTAAATAAACGTAAAATGGAGAGTGACCATTTTGCTGTGAAAACATGACAATCGGGACACTTATTTGTGGCCCTTTTTCTTCCAGAGGTCACCAAACATCTTTCTCTTCCCATGACCAAAAATATCATCGGAATCATCCTCCAGCAGCTAGTTCAACTACATTACCATAGTGTTTGTCCATTGATCCACACCTCTCTGGTAGCCTTCTACCGTACATCTCAACGTCACCTCCTGCTAATACTACTGCTGCTGAATCAGTTTTTTTGGGTAATCATCATCTGGAATTTCATGATCCCCTATTCTCTCCAATGGAATTTTATCATCTTTTGGGAAGTAGATAATCTGCTACAAGTGCCTACAACATGTTAAAATACATGGACATTATAAAAACTGTAACATATGAGAATGACAAAATCCATAACACATGGGAGACAGATAATTCATGTTAAATACATGGATACTGTAAAAATTGTAACATAGGAGAATCATAACAGTCCATAACAAACGTGAAATAGATAATCTGCTACAACATGTTAAAATACAACGACATTGAAAAAACTGTAACATATGAGAATGATAGCAATCCATAACAAAGGGGAAACAGATAGTTTGGTATAACATGCTTAAATACACCATTATTGCAAGCCATCGTTTACTTATACGGACTTTAGAGGAAGTTCAAATCATCCAATAACTCATCTTGATCGTGGCATTTTATGTTCTTGAAATGTTAAATGATGCAAAGCTTTTTACACTTCGAAAGTGTTAATATGTGGATGTGGAGGATAAAAAATCAGTTTTATGTCAACAACAACATATCTAGTGTAGTCTCACAAGTGGAATTTTGGGAGGGTGGTGTGTACACAGAACTTACCCTACCTTGGGAGGTAGAGAGGCAGTTTCCAATACACCCTTCGATTCAAGAAAATAACAAGAGTAAAGAAACCCAGACAAAGTACTGCATAAGGCATATTAAAAAGGCAACCTCAAGTCCTATTTTATCATACGAAAATAATACACCTAAACAAGGAAAAATCTATTTATCAACAACGATGAAAAAGTGCAATATACAAAATAAAATCCAGCACTGTGAACCCTTGATAAGCTGGTAAGGATGTTGCAACCTGTTTAATCCAACTTACTCTGTCTAAAGCTTGTCCATTATGTCGAAGATCCCCTGGGCCTCAAAGCGTCATCTCTACAAGAAGATATCTGAGAAACCTTCTTCGAGGATTAGATGGAGTATTCAAAATGAGATTTTTGTCTATTAATTGGCCAAATCATAACGACAATGATAACGCAACGGACACTTTCTTGAGAAACAGTAACAATTTTGTGACATTTTCTATTCCTAAGGAGATTAGTAAAGATTACCAATCGACCATAACTACAACTATTGGAAATGATTAGTGAAAGAGGAGTAATTTTGTTGGAAAAATTTAACCTACAGAAGTGAGGGTGCAAATCCCTAATTGTGAAGTCAGGTAGGTGAGAAATCCGTGTATTGTGTGTGTTTGTTTGGGTTTTTGATGGGTTGGGTCAAGTCGGGTTTGGATTTTTTTTTAAATGGGTCATTTAAAGTGATTTGGTTTTTTCTGTTGGTTGGAGGGTACATATGTGAACTTTTGTAATGGCGGGGGTATATATGACCCAAAGTATGACAGAGGGAAAATTTGGCCAATTTTTCAAAGTAAAGGGGTATTTTTAACCTTTTTCCCATTTTTAAAAGCTTAACATTCTCAACAAATTTTCTTAACCTGACTCGATGGATCCTTGTATTATGTTTGATTTGTAATGTAGATACTCCTACTTATATGTTTGTCATCTGAATTCTTGAACCCACTAAAAAGCAATATTTTAAATTCTTTGACCGTTGACTAGACCTATGTGACATTAAAATGATTGAGTAGGACGAAACGCGTGCAGACACATGCCTTGGGTGCGAGTAAGGGTCAATTTTATATTAAAATAATTTAAGAAAAAAGTCCCCCCAACTTTTTTAACTTAAATATGTTGTTCAAAATTAAAAAATACAAATTTTTTTTTAAAACCCAACCCCAACCCCTCCCCCCGTGTAGCACCCTTTCCCGTCCAGCATCCCCCCACCGCCGTCCACCAGTCCCCACCCCCACTGGTTGCCACCATGAACCCACTCACCCCCACCACTGCAGTGCTCCCCCCCACACACACATTTCCCCACCAAAACCAGCCCCCTGCTCGATCTATTTTCTCACTCTCCTCCCCCCAACCACACACAACCCCCACTATTTTACTTTTTAATTTTTTTTTAATTCACTTTCTTAATTTAATTTTTTTATTTTGCTTAGGATTAATTTTATAACTTTTACAAATTGTTAAAGACATTTAAATCAAAAAGAAAAATTCATTATGTTTGTGTACGTGAATTTATAGTCAAAACTTTAAATTAATTGAAGACAAATTTCAATTATTTAGAACAAATTTGATGTTTAGTTAAATTTATTGTGTTTGTGTATTAGAATTTATAATTGAAAATTTAAATTTATAGTTAAAATTTAAAATTAAAAATTTATTGTGTTTGTGTATTAGAATTTCTACAATTTATAAAAAAAATATTTAATTAAATTTATTTTAATATTTAATTTTTTTATGTAGCATTTTAAAAATGACATAAAATTTAATGCAATACTTAAAAATGATGTGATAACTGACGTGAGGCGTGAAATTTAATGTAATACTTAAAAATGACGTGGAAGCTGATGTGGGGCGGTTGTGTTGCACACACCGTCAGAGGGGTTTAAAATGTTGCTTTTTAGTAGGTTCAAGGATCCAGATGACAAACATATAAGTAAAAGTATCCACATTACAAATCAGACATAGTACAAGGATCCATCGAGCCATTTTATCTTTTTCTCGTTATACTAATAGCTTATATTTTAACATGAAAAGCAACTAACAAAAAAAATCCTCTTCCAACAACACATGCCTCCATTATGGCTCTTTTTAATACTACTAGATACTTTACAAACTATAACTAGCATAACATAAAAATATGTCAACTTGCTCACAAATGAAAAAGCATGAAAATTGAGGGTGTGTTTGGTATGAAGGAAAATGTTTTCCATGAAAAATATTTTCCTAGAAAATATTTTCTTGGAAAACAAGTTGATTTCTTACTTGTTTTTTTTATGTTTGATTGGTGGATGAAAAATATTTTTTGGAGAATATTTTTTAGTATTTGGTTGATGAATGAAAAAATATTTTTCAAAAAATACATTTTAGTGTTTAGCTAAAGAGTAAAAATACATTTTAGAATCTTTTTTTAAGAAATAAATTTAAAAAAATTAAAGCTTTTTTGGCTAAGGGGGTTGGTAAACGGTGGGCGGGGGTGTTAGAATAGGTAGTAGGGGTGGGGTAAGAAAAAGTTTTAAATCTTTTTTGTTAAAAAAAATTAAAAAATTGGCGGGGCGAGGGCGGGGGGGGAGGGGGGGTAGTAAGAGTTGGGGGTCAGGGTAGGCGAGTGAGGGGAAGGGGGGAGAAAAATTTTTAAAAAAAAATTAATTTTTTTGTAGGTGGTTGAGAGGGAGGGGGATGAGAGAGGGGGGCCGGTAAGGGGGAGGGAGGGTAGGGGTGTGGGGTAAGAGAAAAGTTTGAATTTTTTATAAAATGTAGATATTGTTTTTGGAAGGGGGGGCTAGTAGGGGTAGGGGTAAGGGTGGGGTAGGGGATGGACTAAGAAAAATTTTTGAAATATTTTTTAAAACAATTGAATTTTGGGGTTGGGGGTGGAGGTAGGGGTAGGGGGTAGGGTAGGGGGTAGGGGTAGGGGTAGAGGTGGGGGTAGGGGTAGGCGGTAGGTTGGGATGGGAACAGGGGATGGACTAAGAATAAATTTTGAAATACTTTTAAAACAATTGAATTTTGGGGGTGGGGTGGGGTGGGGGTTAGGGGTAGGGGTAGGGGTAGAGGTAGGGGTGGAGTGAGGGTTAGGGGTAAGGGTAGGGGCAGGGGTGGGGGTAAGGGTAGTGTCGGGGTGATAGAGTATTGATAGCGGAGGTAGATGATTTTGAGAATTGTGTGAAAAATATTTTCCAAAACATATAAGTCAATCAAACATAAGAAAACTGAAAAACATTTTCTGAAAAATATTTCATTCATACCAAACACACCCTAAGGGGAAAATAAAAGGATAGAGAATAACAACCTTGACATAAACCAATAAAGAAAATTATAATTTCATAAAAAAGTAAACGTCCTTAATTATGTATGCACTTTTTGTTCTTCTTCACAAGAACCTATAGAAAATCCTCAAATTAAATTATTGATGCTTCTGACTTTTGAGTAGTCACGCTCATCAAGTATCTTCATTATTTTTATAACTGCTTTTTTAGTGGTGCACCATGCAGTCAAGGAAACGTGTGCTCTATCTAGACATTACAACACATCATAAGCAACGATAGTCTTCACGTCATTATTAATTTACGTGCGATGAGAAGAAATGTCAAGATGAATATAATTAAAAACTATCAGAAAGGTATTCAAATACTCTTAGATGTGATCTACTCTAGCAATTAATAAAAAGGGGTAAGAGCAAGTAAGGATAGAATATAGCAGATATCTAATGCATGATTTTTTTAACCTATGTAGTCATCTAGACACTTGCAAAATAATATATAATGGGATGAATATTGTTACTGTAAAAAGCTTAGGAAAAATAATCAATTAAACAACACGAAAAGGGTCAATTAGTTGGTGGGATATGATAGATAGGAGAAAAAAACATAATGTCCTTTTTGACTTGGTACTTTTTTTTTAGTACATGCCTAAAGTTTGTGGTTATTATTAGTTATTATCTCAAAAAATTATTTTAAATTTATGATGTGATAAAGATAAAATATTAATATTAATTTTTTTATTTTTTTTTGAAAAAAGAAGAAAACTTTAAGGAATTCTAGTAATATTTTTATTTTACTACTTTGATATATATATATATATATATATATATATATAAATGTATAAAAGGTTGGCTATGTATAGATCAACAAACTTACTTTCCAAGGCTGTCAAGCTTGACATCAAATTGACAACTTGGCCAACTATCTTAGATATTCAAATCCAAATTAAACAAGTAACTTCGGTCTTCAAATCCGACCTGAATAAGTAACTCTTGGTGTTCAAATTTAGTTTGACTACTACCTATTATCTCTAATCAATGACATTTCACACATATATGTGTCATATGACATTCATATTATATATCACTCCCCTCTGGATGCCCATTAATAAATAGTGTGTCTCGTTGAAATGTTACAAGAAAAATTCAATGAAAAAAAGTATAGTGAAGGAAAAAGAGTACTCACATCTTGTAATACGTCTGTAGTGTTGCCTCACTAAAAATCTTACCAGAAAAATCTGATTGGGATAAGACTTTGGTTAAGGAAAAAGAGTACAACACGTATTTTACTCCCCCTGTGAAAACTTCAATTTAATGACTTAAATCTCCACATTTCAATCTTGTGCACCATCTTCTTGAAAGTCGCAGTTGATTGAGACGTTATGAATAAACAACAATATTTTTACTTGAACGAATTTGTCGCACATTGATATCACCATTTTTCTAGAGCTCATGCGTATAGAAAAATTTTGGCAAAATGTGCTTCGTTCTATCTCTTTTTATGAATCCTTCCCTTAGTTGCGGTATGCATGCTGCATTATCTTCATATAAAATTATAGACACTTTATCACATTTCAGATCATATTTTTCTCGAATGAGATGTATCATGGATCTCAACCACACACATTCTCGGCTTGCTTCATGAATAGCAATTATCTCAACATGATTTGATAAAGTGGACACGATAGAATGCTTTGTAGGTCTCCAAGATATGACAGTAGACCCACATATGAACACATAGCCAGTATGAGACCGAGCTTTGTGTGGGTCAAATAGATTTCCTGCATTATCATAACCAATAATATCGGGGTTGTAGTTGTTGGAATAAAATAAGCTCAAATCAGTAGTCCCTTTTAGATATCACAATATGTGTTTGATTGTAACGCCCTAAAAACGAGTCCCGAGATGTCACACGGTGCTTAGGGTCATAAGTGACCCCAAGCTAACCCTTCTTCTGGCATAACTCATAAGCAACTGAATAAAATGCATGAATCTGTACAAAATCAATGAAAAATAACCCTTTTCTGAATCTGATCAATACAAAATTGAATTCACATGATTTCGACTCTGCTTTTACAAAGAAAACTAAAACTGAATACATTAACTCTACTGACTGTCTATGAAGCCTCTACTAATACTGACTATAAATAGTTTGGAAGCTACTTCAACTATCGCAAATCAATATATATGAATAAGAAAATGAACAACATAAATAAATCTAACTGAAGTCCCTGAGGTAGGAGGACCCATCATCTTGCTGGCTGGAATCTGCAACTGCCTAAATCTGAATGTGCATACTAAGTCTTGTACCTACATTATGAAACAATATAGCACATAGACATATATGTGTATCAGTACTTTGAGGATGTACTGAGTATATGGGGGTACAATGCATAAGTAAAACATATCTTGTGATCATCATTTATAAACAATGCATGCTGAATGTAAATGACTCACCTAGCTTGAGAAATATGAAATCTGAAAATCATAAGTCATGAAGAGTAAAACATATAATAGAAAACTTGTAAGTCATCACACTTAGTTCTGAAATCTGTAGTTCTATTCCCTTCTCAAATCATATAGACTAAGTGGTAAAGACCTCACCTCTGAATCTGAAAGCTAAGACTGTAACTTTGAAACTGAAATCTCAAGTAAAACAACATCTGAATAAGCTTGTGAGCCTTTACACTTAGAATCTAAAATCTTTAGGGAAATCACTTTTAAGACTCTTCTTTGCAGGTAGAAAAGAAATAACTTATCTGTAAGGAAAAATACTTTAAGAAACTACTCTGAAAATCTTGCTATTAGGGAAAATAACTTCTCTTAAGGGAGGTTCTCTTAACCGACATAAACCATGCGAGCTACATGGAGTCCAACGTTTTGTCCTTCTAAGGAAGAAACCTCACGTTGGGGAGAGGTGTCATACTCTTGCCAGGGAGTATAACCTCAACTCAGTGATCACTTATCTCGGCCTCAGGCCTAAAAGTCTCAATACTACGGTGGCACATAGTTCTGGGATATGAAACCGTAGTAACTTACCCAACTCGGTGCTAAATACTACTTCCTTTATTAGCTACGGTTATCTCATGAAAATCCACATTAAAACTCGCATAAGGGTTTATTAGGAAACTAGTTATGCACTCAATCATTATATGAATAACTCTGTGAAGTGGATTTCAAAACTCATATGAGGATCCGAAGATCAAATACTATTTTATACAACTCAAAATATGCTAAACTCAGGGTGCTTAAAAACACAAGTTCTTGAAATGTCAATACTAAAATTAGGGCCTAATAACCCATGCATTCAACTCATATAAATTCATAGTAATCATGCTTGTTAACGAACTCAATAGTAATTTAACTCAAAATCTGAAAATTTCTGTCATGAGAGAAATTTTGCTCAAAACGAGCTCCTTTATATAGTCAACAAAATGAGAGAAATCACTTTGAGCTTCAACGATGTGGGACCAAAAAAAATTAGAGGGTAATTTTGGGATTTTTCTAAGAGAAAATGGTTGAATCAGCTAGCTATAAACCAATCATGATGATGATGAACGATGATGAGCAGAGTGTCAACCCTTTTTGTACCGTCAATGAATGATAACGCATTGGGTGTTAACTTCCAGAATAATCTATGATTTTGTGATAAGGGAGTGAAGGGATGAGCTGTGATAGTACAAATTCATACTAATAGTATACATTTAAAATTTGAAATTTAAATTTTCCAAAACTCAAACGAATTTGAAGCCCCATTAAGTTGGAGCTGAATGTCATTGTTTTTATCGATTCTTGCTAATTGGAATCGGGTCTGGGTCATTAGAAATGGGTCAGTTCATTGTTTGTTGATGTTGTTGCTGGCCGGGTCAGATTTTCATTGACGTCGGGTTTAGGTCGAAGTTGTCGGTGTTGGTGCTGATTGTTGAAGTCGTCGTTTTTCTGTTGGAAGCGTATTGTTGTTGTGTTTTTCTGAAGGGGGAAATATATATGGAAATGGGCCAGGTTGTTTTTGTTTTGGGCCTGGGGCGGCTGAGTTGTTGAGGTTGGGTTGATAATTAAATGGGGGCTGAAATTGGTTTTAGTTAATTAGATTGGGTTGGGGGTTATTTAAAACATAACCCCCAATAATTTAGGATTTAGTCTAATTTGATTAATATTTTGATTAAATTAAAAAATCAAATTGGTCAATTGCATTGCGGTTGTGACCAATCGATTTCAATTATGATCAAACTTAATAAACTAACTAAATTAAATTAAAATTTGATACGAATTAATACCTTCTTTAATCCTGAGCTTCTTGATTTAGTAAAATCAAACACATATTTATTCAAATAAATTATTTTTGAGAAAAAATTATATTTAAATTGAAATTTCAATCTTTTGAATTTATTCTCAAGATAAGCCTTGATTAAAATCTGATATTTTGTAAAATAAATATTTAAGTAGAAAAATTATAAAATTTCATATAATTGACTACGATAATATATAATCGCTACTTAAAATGACAAATATATCCAAATAATATTTTGAAAATCTTTTTATTCAGATGAAATAAATGTTTCAATTTTATTCAAAACTGAAAGGACTCAGGATTAAATTTAGTTGTGGAGGGCAAAAATTAGGTGTCAACACAGGGTAATGTCATCTGGTATTAAGAACGTTGGGGCAACTCCTTACCTACCTGTTTATGAGAATGAAACGGTGATACCTGCCGAGGTTGAAATACCTTCCTTAAGGATTATTCAAAAAATTGAATTAAGTCACGAAGAGTGGGTTTGCGCTCGCTATGAACAACTTATGTTGATTGATGAGAATAGAATGGTTGCCGTGTATCATGGCTAGTTGCACCAACATAGGATGATCCGTACCTTCAACAAAAAAGTAAGAGCTCAAATATTTAAAGCTGGGCAATTGATCCTCAAACGCATTTTCCCTCACCAAGTAGAGTACAAAGGCAAGTTTACTCCAAATTGGTAAGGACCATAGTTTGCAAGGTACTATCTGGAGTAGCCCTGATCCTATCAGAGGTGGATGTTCAAGAGTGGACCAAACCAATTAATTCTGATGCGGTAAAGAGATTCTATGTTTGAGCGATGTTTTAGTTTTTGTTCCTTGGTTTATTTGTAATTGTCCTTATGATAGTATTCATTTTATGATGTGTAATTGCATAGAATCCCTTTCCTTTTATCTACGAACTACGTTTAACCTAAATTCCTAAGAAAGGGATATATAGGCGGCCTATGTCGGCTTCGGTCAACCTCTTAGAAGATTTTATTCGTTCCTTTTATGTACGGACTACGTTTGACCTAAATTCCCAAGAAAGGAATACGTAGGTGGCCTATGTCGGCTTCGGTCAACCCCTTAGAATATTTTATCCATTCCTTTTATGTACGAATTACATTTGATCTGAATTCCCAAGAAAGGGATAAGTAGGTGGCCTATTTCATCTTCGGTCAACCCCTTAGGAGATTTTATCCGTTCCTTTTATGTATAAACTACGTGATGACCTAAATTCTTAAGAATGAGATACGTAGGCGGCCTACGTCAGCTTCGGTTAACCCATTAGATTTTTTTATATATTCTTGTAGTCTTGAACTACGTTTGACCTAATTCCTGCTTCAACGAGATACGTAGGCACCCAAAAGCTTGGTCATATAACTCCAGAAAATGGAAATTGGCAGAATTTTTAAGAAGAAATCTCAAAAATTCACAAGAGGAAGATCATCATCCAACAAGAAGAACGAAGACCAACAAAGACTTCGGATCCTCTAGAGCTAAGATCATCTCCGATATTATTAAATAGGGGCAAAATTTTAAAGGAAAACCTCGAAATTTCCACTAACATATTGAAATATATTTCAAATTCCCCAACACCAGAGATCAAAATTAAGCTTTAGAAATCGCCAACTGTGATAAAGTCTAGGTAGACTAAATCTCCGGCTATGACAGAGCTTCTGATAAAAAGCATCAATGATGATGAATTCCTGGCAATTCTCCGTCAAACATCAAATATAGTCAAATTCAAGAGGAATACGTTCGTTGAGCTAGCACATGACATGACTGGCAAAAATTTTCTAAAAGCTTTTACAAAAGTTTTTGAAACTAGTTTTTAAAAATTAAGGCTACTTTCAAAAACCTATACAAATTTTTTACTTAGTAATTACATAGGCATCTATTAGAAAGGGGAGTCACGGTATAAGATGTGAATTGTGAAATAAAGCCTTTGATATCATTTCTCAAGAGCCAGAATCTCCTCGATGGGAGCTATACATAAGCAAGAAAGCAATGAAAAAAGCTTATACTTAAAAAACAAGTAAAAAGTGTTTTGTCTTACTTAAACAAGATAAAATGCTTTAAAAATAAAGGGAGATCATTATTTGTTAATGATGTAGCGCCAGGTGTCCTATCCGTTGTAGGTGCAACCCAATACCATCGGCAAAAACTGGTGTATAACGTGTTTATGTACCTGAAAGATTCCGACACCTTTATCCTGTGTTCTTTTCTTCTACGTCACCCGAGCCCATTAAGGACAGGCGCTACTGCCGAATGTTGTTTCCCTCAAGATGACCTTGGGCAAAAGTTTCTTTAATGGAGCAATGCTTATCATTGATTTACAAGAGGTCCCCTTGCTTAGTTATGCAACCCTCAAGGGCCTTTACCTAATATAAATAGTCCCTACATTTCTCAATTATTATGCCAATGAAAATCAAGGACGAGATGAAATCTAATCAAATCCTAGCCTATCATATGCTTTCTTGATATTCAAAGCATTTCTTCATTAAGATTTGTCTCATTGAGTGTCTGATTTTACTGTGATTTTTCCATCATTGCAATAAAAATGCTATTCTCTATCAATCATCATTGTTTTATTCCATCCTTATTTCTAGCCTTTCATGTTCTTGCCTTTGCACAATCAAACTCTTTCTACCAAGATTGATGTAATTTACTGCCATCTTTCAAACATGTCTCGGAACACACCATTAACAACATTTTCCTGATCAGTTCAATTTTTAATGATGAATTCAAAGTCATCCCTAATGAAGATTCTGAACTTCGGCATGTCGATGACCTCGAATCTTTGGTGAGGGAAAGGATATTTCTACCATTCATCGTGATTGCAAGTTGCTTGAATCTTACTATATGGAAACGCCCCTCAACTTTGAAAGTATTGCTTCAATCAGGTCCTATTCCTTCTTTGGTTTACACTTATTCTTCACTCTAGATTTTGAGAAGTCAATCATAATGATGATCATATCCTTTGTGAACAATTCTGACTTCATCTTGGTCAGGTCAACCCCACGCCTGGAGGACTGTGACATGACTCCACATACTAAAAGCCAACGAAAGCTTCTCAATTGTCCACCTTCTCCTTTTGTACTCTCCTTTGGTGAGGAAAAAAGGGGAAATGAGCTAAAAGGGACACATGCGAGTTGAATGAATTAAAAATGACACATATCCAGTCAAAATTAATAAAGTGAATTCAGGACCTAACTATAATTTGTAAAACATTGGAAACAAGTATTACAATACTAAAAATTATTTTCTTTCTTTCATATTTCAAATTTCAAACTTCAAACTTTCAATTTTCCCATTCCTCCTTTCATTTTTTCTTCATTTGCTTCGTTGTTTTTTTTTCCTTCTCCCCTTCTTCATCTCTTCATTCTTTTCATATTTGTCATTTTCTTCTGCGTTCTTTTCTCTGCCTTATCTTCTTATTATTTTTTCCCTTATGAGTTTTTTCTCTTTATCTTCATCTAGATTTTTTTATTTTTTTTATTTGTGTGTTTTCATCTTCTTCTATTTTTTCATTCAGATATGATTGTATAATTTTTTTAAGAATATTGGATGAAAAAAGTTGCAGTTGTCGAAATACATCCGAGAGTTGTTTAAGCAATCAAAAGATGTTGTTAAATAATTTAGAGTTGTTTAAGCGAACAAAAGATATTATATAAATAATGAAGGATACTTTAAACATCTGCTAGTTGTTTGGAAGTGGTGATGATGTAGAAGAGGGGAGATTGTTTGGTTGGGGGATATTGTTTAAACAATCGAAGGTTGTTTAAGAAAACAAAAATACTGTTTAAACATCGAAATTTGTTTAAACATCTGCTAGATGTTTGGAAGAGGTTAGGAACGCGATGAGAGGGGTGGGGGGTGGAACTGGGGGGCTGAAGAAGAGAGAAGAAAAAAATAATGGGAGATTTATGTAAATAAAAAAACTTGTGAGTGTTTGAAAATATTTGTGACTATCACTAATTAATTAAAAAAATGTCCCTTCTACTACATTTTAAAAAGTTGAGTCCTATTTCTTTCACTCTCAAAAGTTACATATAATTTTGACGATTTAAAAGAATTTAAAATGCATATAGATTAATTATTAGAAAAATAATATATACAAAAAAGTAATAGTAAACATAATAGTCCGACACTATAGTAAATAAACATAGTGAACAAAAAAGAGGAAAAAGTAGAATGGTTATTGACTATAGAAATTTAAATGCTTGTAGGGGGTGCGGATCTATGCAGATAACTAACTTATGAAATAGATCTATTATATTTATAATGAATCTATTTTTCTTTGTGAGTGGATATTTCTTAAGTTTTGTTTCAATATCTTTTAATGATTTATTCTTTTCGTAAGATGTATTCATTAATTTGTATGGTTTATTATTTTATCCTGTAGTAATTGTAGAGTTACAGATTTCTGTATAATAATTTATCCTAATTGTACTGTAATGTATATCTAATTCTAGATTTTCAATGTTATTTATTATCTTGTGTTGTTCTTCTCGTAGTGAGTTTTTTAAATTATATAAACTATCACATGTACTTTTTTCTAAATTTTCTAAGGTTTCTTCTATCCATATTAATTTTTCTTTTAGATTCTCCATTATTTTTCTAATTTGATTTTTATAATTAATTTCTTTATTTAGATTATCTTGATTTTCCCTAATTTTTCTAATATATTCTAACATTTCTTAATCTGAATAATATCCTTCTGGGTAATTATCTAGGTATAACTGTGCTATCCAATTTATGGTTTCAATTTCATAGTCTAATACTTTTTCTAATATTATTCTCTTAATATCTATAATTTCTATATCTCTAAGTATATATAAGATTAAGACTTTAAGATGATCTATCTTTTAAAATTGATTAAATATTTTATTATAATATTTTGTAGTTGTTTGTTTTAGCCTTAGTAGTTCTTACATATTTTTATTAAGAAATTCTATATATTTTATCTCTTTAGTTTTCATGTATTTGTCTATATTTAGTTTCATCTGTTTTTCTATTAACTGTGTGTTTCTCATATCTTTTTCCAAAATTTCTAGATATATGTAATTTATCATGATAAGTATTTGTAAGAGTAGTTAGGTAAGTATGGTATGTAATTTATTCTAGTCATATAATATTTACCAAATGCTTTTTCTAATATGATTTTTCTTATATCTACTACTTTTATATCCTTAAGTGCATACAAAATAAGTATTTTAAATTTATCTACCATCATATCAGATAAATAATTATTCATTTTCATAAAATTGCTATTTTCAAAATATTTCCTTCAACCATGTACATAACAAAATATGGTCATCTTAGATTACTATATACTAGATTATTCTTAAATGACATGTTCTTCGGTCACTATTAGCATGGTAATTTGGATACTTTTTCCTTAAACAACACCTCTACTCTGGTTACTTCCCACCACGGCTTCTTGCCTTATTGGTTTCACCTTTAGGATGACATAGTTCTTAGGGATTTTTCTCCATTTCCACTTTGCTAATAAACTTCTTAACATATTATTCTTCGAATAATTCTACTATAAAGTAACTAATATGAATTTATTTTATCATATCATGATTGTTGGGAATTATGAATTTAGCTATTCATAATCATAAATAAATATACCTGTTCGGGTAGTTTTGATATTTCTGAAGTTTGTTCCTCCATAGCTTTTTCCATTGAAATATATTTGTTTTTTAATTAACTGAGCAAAATATTTATTGTGGACAGGAGAGAGTATTGTTTCAACATATGAAGGCTTGCTTTGCAATGCCTTCGGTTCCTTTCATTTATAGAATGAATTCTTTACAAAAAGTTTACATTATTTACACGTTTCCTAAAAATTCTAAAAGTCTCCTTAAGAGACAAGAATAAGTGTCATAGCCTTAAAGGCTAAAAAAATTAGTGCTATAGCCTTAAAAAAGTCAAAAAGACTTAAAAAAAGGCTAAAGTCTATACAATAATTTAACGTAAAACTTAATATCTTGTCTTCTATTATTACTCCGTTGATATCTTCTCGTTGTCGTATCTGCTGCTTTTCCATTATTGCTTCTTATCTTATCTTCCAGCTGGCATGCTTATCTTCTTGATTCTTTTATTCTACGTGGACTTCTGGAATGATATTATCTTCTCCGCTACATCTTGAACATTGATGGTCTGGATATTTGTGTCCAATTATCTTACAATATCTTGTCAATAATCCGTCTGAAATAAATCCTTTCTTAATTGCTCTTGCAGTAGATTGTTTTTCTGGGTTAAGTAATGTTATTATCTATTGCCTAACATCTTCCATATCTGTTTGTCGTAGTTCTTTTGAATTTGAATAAATCATCTGATGGTCTCTCAAATAATAGCTCCATATTGAATTTCCATTGGTGTAATTATTTGCTAATTCTTGAATAATTGTAGCTAGTCCAATGAGTCGTTTATTTGCGTAGAAATCAGGTATCTCAATTCTGGGTATCTCTGACTGCTGCGTAATGTCTTCCGGTATGATCATATCTCTGGTTAGTCCTATTTTTACAACTTGTATAACTGGTTTTATTTCGTCGTATAATATCTATCTCTGCTGGTGCAGTATAACACTTTATATAAAATAGATTTCCTTTTGTTATCCTTTTATAGGTGGTGAATATTTTATGTAATTCTTCCATAGTTGTTAGTTCTTCTCCATCTTGGGTATATATGGTATTTAATAATCCATAGTCAAAACAAGTTTTCACTAAGCTTGGGTTGGTTTTGGGTAGTGCAATTAGCTTGTTATAACCTTGTAATTTTTGGGTTATATAATTTGTGTTTGGTTCTTTGATATTTGTAGCTCTGGAGTTAAGGTTTAGGAAAGTTTGTACTCTATAGATATTTTCTATGTATTTTTGGGCTGTATAGTTGTAAACTTTCTTATCTTGGTTCAGACTATCTCGGTATGTGGTAATTTGTGGGGGTATGAACAAGGGGTCTTTTTGTATTTTTGGTATAAATGATTTCTCAAATATCTTATTCATATTAATGTTCTGATATCTTTGTCTACTAACTCCTCTGCTTGTACCTGCAGAAGTAGATTGATAAACGTTATGGGTTTTATGGAGTGTCCCATCGTCTCCTTCTAGCTCTGGAACTTTAATGTCTTCCGATCGACATAGCTCTGCACACTGCTGAGTTAGCTGATTTGTAGCTATAGACTTCAGTTTATCTTCATTAGTCTTTAGCTTTTCTATCTCATTACCCATACTGTCCACTTTCATTGAAAGCGTAGTTAGGGTGTTAAGTATTTTTTCTAGAGTATCTTCTTCTATTATTTCAGTCTGTGTAGCTTTGTCTTGATATGTAATCTGCAATAACATTTTTGTTAGTACTAATTACTTCAATTATAAATGTGAAATTTAATATATTCAAGACTAGTCTCCGAATCTCTTTTGTTGTAACTGAATTTTGTATTTTCTTTGTTAACCACTAGCGTACCTGTGTATTATCTGTTCGTACAATAAATTTGTTATATACAATATATGGCTCAAATGCTAACAAACATTTATATAATGAACATAATTCTTTCCTATTTATTTTCCATTTTATTTTTGTTTCATTGAACGTACCTGAGTAATATCTACAATGGTGTTCTAATTTTTCTGCTTCATATCGATATTTAGGTACTCCTCCAAAACTATATTCACTAGCATCTGCTTCTACTATATATATAAATTTTCTATTTTCATCTGGAAATTGTAATTTTGGTAATTCTTTACAAAGTAATTTTATTTTTTGAACTTGTTTTTTATCTTCTTCATTATAGTTATATTCTACATCCTTTTTTAATTTTTTCTGTAGTGGTTTTAAAGTTTCTGCTAATTTTGAAATATATTCTCTTACTTGGTTTACTAATCCTAAAAATGATTGTAATTTCTTTTTTGTATCTAATTCTTCTTTCGAATTTATTATTTTTTGTACTATATGTTGCATTTTTACTCCACTCTTATCTATTTGTATTCCTAAAAATTCTATCTGATTTTTCATAATTTCAGCTTTCTTTTCGCTTAGACTTATTCCCAATTTTTCTATTATATATGTAAACTGTCCTAATAATTTTAAATGTTCCTCTTTAGTTTTTGTATATAATAATATATCATCTATGTATACTATACAATTAGATAATTGTTTAAAATAACTAGCCATAAAATGTTGATATCTACCTAGTGCATTTTTATATCCAAATGGTAATACGTTCCATTCATAAAATCCTTGTGGTACCGGAAATGCGGTTAATTCTTTAGATTCTTCTTCTAACTTTAAATGGTAAAATCCTGATTTACAATCGAATTTGCTAAAATAATTATATCCCTGTATTTGTCTTATTTTTAATATCTTATTTGGTATTGGCTAATTATATGGCATAGTTTTTGCATTTAAATTTCTATAGTCAATAACCATTCTACTTTTTCCTCTTTTTTGTTCACTATGTTTATTTACTATAAATACTGGACTATTATGTTTACTATTACTTTTTTTGTATATATTGTTTTTCTAATAATTCATCTATATGCATTTTAAATTCTTTTAAATCGTCAAAATTATATGTTAGTGGTTTCTGGGTTATTATGCTATTTTTATCTATTAATTCAATTTTTATAGTAGTTTTATGTTTTTTTCATCCTTTTAATGGATCTTCACTATATAATTGTTCTAATTTTTTCTTAATTATTTCTATCTTATTTATTGAAAATATAGTTATTTCTATTTTATTTATCGAAAATACTACTAATTCTATTGTATCTTCAACATTTTTTATATTTTCTAACTTTTGTGTAATTTTTTCACTTCCTTTTATCCAATCAGTTTTCTTTCTTATTTTATTGTTAACTCTTTTTGCTCTCACTTTCTGTTTACATGGTGTTGTAAACCACCAGTCTGTTCTAGTTATAATATGTGGGTATAATTTATCTAAAAATGACATTCCTAAAAGTATGTCTTTTGATGTTAGTTCATAATTATAAATTTCTTCTATTGTTAATATCTTATCTCATACTTGTATTTTTACATTCCTAACTTTATAAGTAATTAAACTTCCTTCATTATTAAATCCTTTAACTATTATTGGTGTTTTTAATTTATCCCATTTACTTTCTGGTAAGCAATTATATCTACATAAATTAGCTTCTGCTCCTGTGTCTATCATAGGCGTATAATATCTACTGTAATATCCTTCTACTACTATCTTCATTAATACATATATTTTCATTTTTATGTTAAGGCTCTTCTTAAGAATAATTTCTCTTTGTTATATGTTAAGGTTAATTGTGCATGTTCTATATTATATGGTTTACTTGTTCTAGCCATTTTATTCCTAATATTATATCTGCTTTTTGCATTTCTTCCTTTACTTCAAATTCTATTTTTATTTTTCTAATTCCTATTATTATTTCTTTTTCTGCTATATTTTTACTATTTATTAAACTTCTTGGTAGATCTGGGCACATATCATTATCAGTTTTTATTTCTTCATTTTTTACTAGATATTTTGCTATATAATTTTCTTCTTGTCCGGTATTTAAGAGTATTAAATATTCTTTTTCATTTATTTTTCCTGTTATGTAATATTGGTTTAAATTACTAGTTGAATTTATTTCATAACTTGTTCTTTTTGATGAACTTGATGATTCTAGTTTTTCATCAGCTATTCTTTTCGTTGTACTTATTCTATCATTTACTATTTCTAAATTTTCTTCTATATCTATGTCTCTATAGCTATAATCATTATAATCTATTGTTTTTACAATTTGTTCGAATGGACTTTCTATTCGTATTTTGTTAATCTTATTTTTTCCTGTTACCTTATGTTTTGTTGTTAATACATATAAATTTTTGCATCTTGCTGTAAATATTTTACTTCCTGGGGTTAATTCTATTCCTGATATTTTTTAATATAATACTAGTGATTTATCTATATTTTTATCTGTTACCGCTACTGAATAATTTGCACTTATTATAAATTTGAATTTTTGATATATTAGATTTCCTTTTACGGCAGTTATTATGCTTTTTTTCTATAGGTTTTATAATTCTATCATCTGCTAAATATAATCCTATTGGTGTATCTATTCCTTCTCTAAAACATTCTTTTATTAATATCTCTGTACCTCCAAGGTGTACATATTTTACTGGGTCTCCTTTACTTTTTATATCATTTATCTCTTTATTAATTATTCTTTTTGTTACTAGTGGTATACTAGCTTTGCCTTTTGCATATCTACAGTCTATTACATGTTCCTTTTGACATATTACATAATATTCGTTCTTTTTCCTAGTAAAAATATCTTTTATTGTTGGTATTTTAAATATTTTTTCTACACTTAAATCTAATTATTTTCCTTTTATTTCATTAAATATATTACTGTCAAATATTATTTTGTGTTCTGTTCCTTCATCATTTAAATATTCTTCCTTTGTTATTATTTTTATATCTCCTTCAGTCATTTGATTCATCTATTTCACTATCTATTTCATTATCTGTTTCGTTTTCTGAAATTTCATATATACTATCCTCACTTTCTAATTCATAATCTATATAATCTATCTGCATATATTCTGTATTATCTATTTTTATTTTTGATATTTGTTTATTTTTTGGATTTTTAGGTAATTTACAATCTCTAGCTAAATGGCCTAACTTTCCACAATTATAACAAGTACATTCTTTTATAGATTTCTTCTTTCTATATGGTCTTTTGTATTTATAATTTTTTACATAATATCTTTTTCTTGGTTTCTTGTATTTATATTTTGATTTTTTATATTTCTTCTATTTCTTATGTCTTTTTCTTTTCTTATAATATCTTTCTTCACATCCAAATTGGGGTGCTATTTTATTTTTGCAACATGCTAAATTTCTTATCAATGTTTTTTTCCATTTTTAATTCTTCTCTATATTTTTCACATAAGTTTCTATACCATTGTTGTAAAAATTTTATTCTTGCTCCTAACGTATCTATTATTTTTGCTTCTTCCTAACTTTTTATTATGTTTGAACTAAATGGTTCGGGTAATTTATTAAAATATAATTTTCTTATTTCTTTACTTTCTTCTATATTATATGCTCCTTTATAATAATATTCTTTAAATGCGCAAGTATATTTATCTATATAACACATATTACATATTGCTAATTTTAACATTAAATTCCTATTTGTATCTTTTTCTTCATCTTGTTCTTCTTTTATTGTTGTCATACTACCAAATTCATCTTTTATAGTTGTTTCATATTTTTTTAATAATTCTATAGGTGTTAGTTTAGTTGTTGTTGATGATGGTCATTCTATAGGTTTATTAGTTCTTAATACCTTTTTGCTATTTTCAGTTAAATTTGAAAACCATAATTTCACTGATCCTATTAGTGTTCTTTATATATATTCTGGTGCATCTGTTATGTTTATATTATTATCTAATAATTGTTTTGTCATATATCCTATCCATAATTGTATTGTTTTTTCTGTATCTATTACACAGTCTAGGTCTAAAAAGTTAGAATTTTTATTAACTATTTGTTTTGGTGTCCATTTGTCATATTCATTCTTTAGATTATATTTTTAAACTTATTCTTATAATATCTAGGTTTTCTTATTTTTGATGTTCTAGGTATTATATTTTTATCTTCTTTTTTATCAAGAGTATTTATTTCTGTGTTGGTATTTTCTAAGTTTTCTTCATTAATTACTTCTTGTTTTTCATTGAATTCTAAATTTTTTGTATTTGTTAATATTTCTGTATATGTTTCACTATCTTCTGAATCATAATTACCTGTCTCTTCAACATCTATATTATTTATTTCTAATTCCTTGTTTTTTATTTCTAATTTTTCTTTAAATTGATTTATCTCGTTTAGTAATTTTTGTTCTTTATCTTTTTCTTCCTTTTCCTTTTGTCTTTGTTCATACAAATCTTTTAACATTTGTAGTTCTTTCTCTAATTCAGCAATCCTACTATTTTTAGTTTCTTCTATTTTTCGTATTTCTTCTGTAGTTTGTTGTTTAATTTTTTCAATTTCCTTTTTCCTATCTATTTCTTCATTTTCTCTTTCTATTCTTACCATTACCGTCAATTTATCTTCTAATTTTAATTCTTCTTTTTCTAACATTAGATATAAATGTTCACCTATTTTCGTATATCTTCTTCCTAGATTAGAAAATACTATTTTTATTTTTAATCTTTCGTGATTTTCATATATTTTTTCATCTATTATAAATTCTTCTTTGTTCATTTTATTGTGAATAGTTCATGTTAATATATATATATTCTAAACTGTCTATTTGTGATTCTAATTTTGATATTTCATCTTTTTGTGTATTTATTGAATTTTCACTAACTCCGAGAAATATATTATAATGTAGTCTTTCTATTCTTATTTTTAATTTTTTACGTTTTTCAGAAATAATTTATTTTAATTCTTTGTATTTTTGCACTTTATTCATTTAAACCATATTTATAATATCTTGGTGGATATCTAAATCTAATTTTATCATAATTAGGTGGTATGTGTCTCATTCTTTTAGATTTTAAATGGATTATTAATTTTGCTTCAATACTAGATATTAAGGTAATTAGGTAGGCTAATCTTTGTGCGTTTTCTTTTGTTTTATTTAGACTTATATATTCTGAATAATTACTAATTAAAGATTCTTTAATTTTTCTAAAAGCTTCTCTGTTTTTAAATGGTCTTCTCATAATTAATTCAATAAACATATATAACATATTCAATAAATTCAAACATACATAAATTCAAACATAACATATCTAACATAGTGAGAAGTGCTTAACTTTCGAGCAACTCCCTTTTATCTTGATCACCCTTGTAATATGTTATTTGATCTTTTCATTAATCATGCCAATCACAAGGATGTTTAATCATAAAACATTATAAATTATCTTTTAATATTATAGAGATTTTAGATATTTATAAATTTATATATGATAAGGACGATTATAGGTGATTATTTTTACACTACAATAAAAAAAATAATCACATGTCAATAGACTCAATACAATGTTAAATTATTAAAACTAGTAAATAAACTAAAAGATCTTCAAAATACAAGAACTTGAAGGAAAATAAAGAGGATTTTTGGTCAAACAACTAGATGTTTACGATTAATTTGATTGAAGAGATTAACTAAATTACCCTAATTTAACAGTAAAGATATTAATGAAAATCATGATAGATTCCATATCATAATCATAAAACAGATCCAAGATTATAATAATCCTAACTATATCACAGGATAATGTAAATTTGACCAAGAGAACCCACTAAAGTTAAAACTTCCCTTTTAGTTTAATGTGAAAAATAAAGTACTAGTAAAAAGAAGTTGATTAGTATTATTAAAAGAAGAAAAGAGAGTATAGTAAAGGAAGCCCCTTAAATAGAGAGAGTACCGGTCCTTCCGTTATGAAAAAAGAAAAGAAAATGACTTGACTATAGACTTGTCTGCTTCTATATAAAGGTCGAGTCTCGATACCTACGAGATACGCATTTTTTATTAATAGCAGTTTTTCCCTCTCCCACATTTTCACAAACACTTGGCGTACAGTTTGTAAACTCCCTCCGTTTACCGAACGAACAACTCCGCCGGAACCCTAGAGGAGAATGAAGTACGTATTGGTAACTGGTGGTGTAGTGAGTGGTCTTGGCAAGGGCGTTACAGCAAGTAGCATCGGCGTTGTTCTTAAAGCATGTGGCCTTCGTGTTACCTCTATCAAAATTGGTTCGTAGCCCCCCAAGAACTCTAACCAAAATTGAACTCTTTTTGTAAAGTCCACAAAATTTCAATGTCTACATATACTTTCTTGTTTTAATAGGCCGTTGTGGTCTCTGCGCATAACGAGAGCTTTTGTGTATCGGATGCTCTTTTTGTTCATTTTGGTTTCAACAAGTTTAAGCATATAGCCTGTTTTCCTTTCTGTGAACTTCTGTTCTTCAACTGTTTGTTTTCTGTGTTAGTGTCCCTTTAATCGTGTTTGTGTTCTCAAATGACTTTTGTTGTTGGAATCAAACTAATATCATTTGTACAAGCTAAATCTTCTAATTGATATTTTTTGACATAAGAAAAAGCTTAATTTAATTCATTAATTTTTCTCTTTATACAGAGGTTTGCTATGGAGCATGGTATTTATACTGAATACCTGTATGAATTAATTTTATCAAGTCCAATTAATTAATCAAATTTTTGAATTTAATTTGGATAGGAATCCAAAAAGATTTTAAGAACATTTTTTTTTTATTCACAAAGGCAAAAATTTTAGCCTCCCCCCCCCCCCCCCCCCCCCCCCAAAAAAAAAAAAAAAAACAAACATTCACACGGGCTTAGAAATAATCAGGTCTGAAATGATGGCTTTCACCACGTCAAGGTTGCTCCACCTCTGCGGGAAGAAATTTTGCTCTGGACTTTTTTTTCTTTTCTGGTGTGTTTTGTGTGGAGGAGGATGTTTTCATGGAAAGTGTTTCAGTAGAAGATGTCTTTGTATGGATCATTTTCCAAGTGTTTGATTGGTCTAGAAGTTTATGATAATTCTCCATGGGGTAGGGTAAGGTAGGAGGATTAAGCTTTTGTGATATCTCAGTATTAAAAGGTCGATAATAATGTCTTTGGTGTGCCGGAAAATTTCTGCCTCATTTCCCTTGTTTGGCTGTAGTTTTGAATTTGGTGATATGTGCAAAGAGAGAAGTTGGTAATATATGATAATTGTACGTGATGAACCGAACCAAACAAGAAGAAGAAGAGGACCAATCGTACAGGATATATGATAAACTAGGAGGAGAGTATTTTGATATAGGATAAATTAAGATGAGAGTATTTTTGTATGTGTTTAGTAAAATGATATGAAGTAATAGACTAATACTAAAGGAAAATGGCTCTGCCCATAAAGAGGAAAGTCATTTTTCTCCTTTTCTCGTGAAAATTATTTTTGTTGGATCAAGTATATTTCAGAATTCAAGGTATATTAAGACTGGATAGTGTTTTATCAAGGAAATTATTTTCTCTGAAAACAGTTTCTGTCATACCATACACACTTTTGGATTTTGATTGAAGCAACTGATGTGGCATAGAAATTGGGATCTTTCGAAAAGCAAATGAAAGAAATGTTTCCCTCCTTTGTTTTATAAATACTAAATATTATTCTTGGAAAAGTATTTTCCCCAGTTCAGGGTAACTGAACGTAGGGATTAAGTTCATCAAGGAAAGTATTTTCTCGGAAAACATTCTTCATCACACAAAATCCCCTATTTCCCCATATTTTATTTGCCTGCTTATCTGAGTTTTTCTTTGGTTATGGTGAAGAATTAGTTCTTGTCATGAAGTTTGTGAATGCTTTATGTTGTCTGTACTCAATATTCACATTCTGTTCAAATTTATTTAGCACTAAAATTTTAGAAAAGAACAAAAAAGTTTCAAGTGTATCGCATCCTTTGCATCCAGAACGTATATTGGTCTATTGGAAGCCTGTATTAACTTCTTATCTTGTTTATCATTCTCATTTACCTTTTATGTGTGATACCACTAAGCGGAACTTTTAAAGAACCAAGAATACCACAGAAGATGAAGCATGTTTTATGGATTAAAAACTTCCTTGACCCTGGGAATATAAGAATTGAAGTATTTAGGCAGAGAAGACCAATCACAGAGACAAATTAAAAGAGAGGCGAGGTTTCCTTGTGGAGCTATTACATGCATTTCCCCCTTTAATGCCAAGATGATTATTCATGCATTTGCTTTGTTCTGCTGTTCTGCTGATAGATCTTGAGTTGATGACTGTTGTTTATCTCTGAATTACATCGAGACTTTTTCATCTTTGCAGATCCATATTTGAATACTGATGCTGGCACTATGTCCCCTTTTGAGCATGGGGAGGTTTTTGTGCTTGATGATGGTGGAGAGGTCTTCCATTTCTTCTCCTCGTTTACACTGAAAAACTTTTTCAATTGCCTTCTTAAATTTGACTCTGTTGTAATGATCTTCATACAATTAGTTGGCATACTGAAAATTAATTTTGTTGAATATTCCTATTGTATGCTTTACTTTTTTGATATGTTTTACCTTATATGGCCTGCATCATGCAGGAGAGCCAGTACTTGATGGTTTACATTCTCTAATTTGATGAGTCCTCGTACAATTGGAACTCATAAGAACCAACTTGTTCTACATATAAGTTAATTGTTACCAGTACACCAAGGATTGCTGATATTTTTAAGATATACTTCTCAGGAAGAGGTGAGTATAAGATGCACATACATAACAATAAGCTTCAAATAATAGGGGAGAGATAGCATATAAAGATCCTTCACCTTCAACCATAAGGTTGATGACCAACCAAATTAAGTGGGAAAGAACACGGGGCTCCTGGGTATGGGAGTTGAGGGTGGAGTCAACCATATCGGAATAAAACATTGTTTCATGCTGATACACACTTTTCTTTTATAAAAAGAAACCTAAGGTTTGCTTATGTACTGTATTTACAAGATGGAGTTCACAATCTTAGGCATATACTGTTCTATTGTTCAAAATCAGGTTACGATAGATATCTAATGTTGCTTACTCTCTTTTAATGTCTTTAGTTTATGTGATAAAATTGTCTCCTATCAGAATATTGGTAATGCATTTGCATACAATAGATTCTGGTCTTTCTCTGAAGCTTCAAAGATGTGATTCTTATTCATTGCAATACTAATGTGCTTTAACAGGTTGATCTAGATTTGGGAAATTATGAACGCTTTTTGGATGTGACATTGACAAGGGACAATAATATTACCACTGGAAAGATATATCAGGTTCTTATAGATAAACATATACATGTAGACTCTGTCTCACATGGATCTATCCCTATCACCTGTGCAGGAATGAGATTTGCTTGACAGTTTTTTTTTCCTTATTAGTCTGTCCTGGAGAAGGAAAGGAAAGGCGATTATCTTGGAAAAACTGTTCAGGTGATTTTATTTTCATTTGATATCATATATGGTGCATCACTGGAAGGAAACCTGTTACTCAGCGGGATTGCTGTTTGTCTCCCTCTCTCTCTATAGGTGGTTCCCCACATCACTGATGCTATTAAGGATTGGATTGAGTCAGTATCTCTGATTCCTGTGGATGGGAAGGAGGGACCTGCAGATGTTTGTGTCATTGAATTGGGGGGGACTGTAGGTAAGTGATTCTATAAGGCAGGTGCACCTATTCTACTAAAAACTCTGGGCCTCTTTCCCTTCTCTTTTGTTGTTTTGTGTCTTCTTTCTCTCTCTCAGTTAACTTCTTACATTATTTCTTTTTAGGTGATATTGAATCGATGCCATTTATTGAGGCCTTACGACAGTTGTATTTCTCAGTTGGTAAGTAGGATTTGCTTTATGATGGAAAGATTATTAGCATATTATTCTCTACAATGAATGCCCTCTTATGATGTGTATTTATGTCTTCATTAGCTTCACTTTATTCACATTTCACCCTAATCCTGTAACTTTTTTTATTTTTCTCATCAGGGCAAGACAACTTTTGCCTCATTCATGTCAGTCTTATACCTGTATTAGGTGTCGTCGGTGAGCAAGTAATAGTCTATGAAACATATATGCCTGAACCATCTGAATGTTTTATACACGTTCTTTCTTTCCATATACCACCTCACTGTGTTCTCCATGTGTCTGCAGAAAACAAAGCCTACACAACATAGTGTACGGGAACTAAGAGCATTAGGGTTAACTCCCCACTTTTTAGCTTGCCGATCTGCTCAGGTATATTATTTTCCCCTATGCTATAAATTCCTGCATTTTATATTTTCTAGAAGATATGAGTAGGTTTATTTAGACGTAGATCTTCCATTATAGTTGTGCAATATTCTAGTCTCCTAGTGTGATCTCAGAAGATGTAAAGATCTCACAATAGCCCCTCTGTACGTGTCCTTTTCCTTTCCCTTCTTTTGGCTTGTTCTCCACAGTTGTCAAATAGTGAGATGTGAACATCATACTAATATATTAACTAGGTTATCTCTGTGTATGTATTAAATTAGTGTTGCTTAGAGATATGAAAAGATGCTTCTTAGAGATGAGAAAATTTTGGAAAATTAATTTAGATCTTTAAATTTAGGATTTTCGTTTCAGTACTTCTCCATTTTGCTGATACTTTTGAGATATTTCAACTCTGTTGCAGCCCTTACTAGAGAGCACAAAACAGAAGCTTTCACAGTTTTGTCACGTTCCTGTAAGTTTAACTTGTGCGAGACATTTTTTGATTTTGCATATAAAATTGGAAGTTATTTTAATTTCTCCTGTTTTGATTTGCTTCCCTATAGGCGGCCAACATCCTAAATATCCATGATGTTCCAAACATTTGGCATATTCCTCTCTTGCTTCAGGTTCACCAACTGCTACACTTTGTCCTTTGCCATATATGATATAAATATTGCTTCTAAAATTACATATTTTAACAGAACCAAAATGCTCATAATGCCATTCTAAAGCAAATGGATTTAGTGAGGTAATAAATTACCTGCTTTCTGTTTCCCTTTAAGCAGTAATTTAGATTTAGAATGTGATTGTGCTCTTCCTATCTCATGTTTCCTTACTGTTCTACTGAAATGGGAAAATAGTTTTTAAACTTCGATAAATTCTGTAGGTCGTTTTCTCTTGTTTATGATTTTCTAGCACTATTTTGCTATTTAGGCTTAGTTCTAGTGGCTAATTGAAGATGCATGTTGCTCAATGTTTCCTCTGAAATTGTTTTTTGTGTGTCAGGGTTGCGAAACCTGTTGATTTAAGGGAGTGGACGAGAAGAGCTGAGACCTTTGACAACCTCACCAAATCTGTTAGTAGGACCTAAACACTGTAGGTGCTTTTAACGAATATGCACATTGTAATTGAATAACTACTTTTTTCTGCAGGTTAGAATTGCAATGGTTGGGAAGTATGTTGGGTTAACAGATTCTTACTTATCTGTAGTGAAGGTAACAATATGAAACTACATAGAACATGCACCATCTTTATTTAAGCTGTTATATTGTGTTTGGTATGCGTCTATTTCATTTGATCATGGTAGAATTTAGCTTTTGAGTTTAGCTTTGGCTTTTATTCCAAAGCAGCTTTTCCCATGGCAGTCTGCTAATTTGCCTGCTTTCTAATTTCGAAATAGAAGAAACATGCCTATCAGCAATTAACTGTTTATTCTTTATCTTCTTCTATTGCTTCTTTCCATATTTATGGGCATTTATCCATTGGCCATTTATGCTGTGATGTTGACTTTTCTGTTTCATATCTTTCTTCATATTTTTAGGCCCTTCTGCATGCATGCATTGCATGTTCATTTAAGCCATCCATCGACTGGATTGCAGCATCAGATCTTGAAGATGATAGTGCTCAATTGGTACTTAGATTTCTCTCTACTTTAGATTAGGCGCTGTTATGAGTTTCAGATCGTAATTATCTTATCTTTTTTCTATCAGAACCCAGAAGCTTATGCAACAGCCTGGAAGACTCTAAAGGTAAACTTTGATCCATATCTAGTAGAAATAACTTATCTCATACATCATTCTTGTTTGCTTCTTAAATATCAGTTCGCTCTTAGACATGAATTACGAAGACCACCCTTTCTAACTGAAGGGGAACTTTATTAAGTTTGATGATGGTCTCTTAACCTGTGCACTTTGTAGAGATGAATCATCTGTAAATGCAATAGTTCTTATTCTTTTTTTTTTTTCTATTCTGGTGTATCATTTCGAGCGTGGTTATGGTTTTCCTATGTTATGTCTGCATGATTGCTCACTTGAGATGTGTTAAGTGTGCCACATTGGTTGAGGGAATGGACCGTTGTCTTCTTAAATAGTCTTGGAGAATCCTCACTTATAGCTTTTAGGGTTAAATAAAGCCCAATATTTATTTTCTTTACAAAATGCATGTGAATATGCTACTAAGCCTTTTGGCAGTCTAGCTAACCATCTATGATCTGCCCCCTGAATGTGTTTTTCTTGTTATAATTATTAAGATCACAGAAATGTTTGGGCACGTTTTATGCTGCTGTGTACCATTTCTACTGATTTCATCAAAGAGGCTCAGCTATTATTGTGCAACTCATTTCTTGACAAAGTACTTTATAACTCATTTTACAAGCTATTAAGATGAAGCCAACCTTTACAGGGTGCAGCATGTGTCTTGGTTCCTGGTGGATTTGGTGATCGTGGGGTCAAGGGGATGATATTGGCTGCAAAGTATGCTAGGGAGAATAACGTACCATATCTCGGAATCTGTTTAGGGATGCAGATTTCTGTAATTGAGTTTGCCAGATCTGTAAGTTGATTCATTAGACGTCAAATTGGAATATCTTGTGTTAACCATCTCTTTTACGTGGCATAATCTCTTTTCAATTTTGCAGGTTTTGCATTTGGAGAAAGCAAATAGTGAAGAGTTTGACCCCCAGACACCGGACCTTGTTGTAATTTTCATGCCTGAGGTAGTTTGCTCTTTGTAATATTTCAAAGAAATGAATACGTGTTTTGTCACATTTATATATTTCTCTTTTTATGCTTTTCTGACATCATGGTTGATTTAAAAAATTGCAGGGGTCAAAAACACATATGGGAAGCACCATGAGGCTTGGATCTAGGAAAACATTGTTCCAAACTCCTGATTGTATCATGTCAAAGCTGTATGACTATATGCATCATTGTTCAGACACTTCTACTTTATCAAATGTCATTTATTCATCACAAGTTCGTAACAGTGCCTTTGCCAAATGCTTGATCGATTAGATTTCTATGGACTTTTAGGATTTGAAGTAAGTCTAGAATTGCCACTTTCCATGCATCATCTCTGTATCAGGAGCATTAGATATGATTTTATGGTAGGCTGGTTTGTGGGGTTGCCAATCAGAATAGTTCACGCGTATGCTCTTGTCAAAATACTAGCTTGCTCTCGCTTACTTATCTAAGATTAGTTTAGATACAAGATTTAAGATGCTTTTTTTGCATCTCTATTGGCCTTTTCTTTGTTTTGCTCTCTAGTAATGGGTTGCATGTCCCTTCGATGCTTTTCTAATATATCATTACCTGTCAAAGAAAAGGAAATGTTTCTTGTACATTCTCATTGTGTTTTTCCTTATGCACCCTTAACATCTTTTCTCTTGACAGGTATAACAATTCTAAGTATGTGGATGAACGACATCGCCATAGATATGAGGTTAGCATAAGTTTACACTTGTTGCATTGATTATGATCTCATCCCCATGAAATAAAATGATGGTGTTTATTGCAGGTCAATCCCGAAGTTGTAGGCACTTTGGAAGAAGCTGGCCTGAGATTTGTGGGAAGGGATGAAAGTGGAAAACGAATGGAGGTTTGATTTTGGACTACAGGCTTTAAATTGTTATTGTCTTGGTGAAAACTATTGTTTACCATCATTTGGTTTAGACTTTGTTACAAGCTTTATTTCAAGTGACTATTGGTTCACGGTGTTTTAAGTTCATTGCTTTTCTTTTGTTGTTATTGCTTGTAGACTTTTCTCCCCTCTTCTCATCCTCTTATTCTTTATACAGATATTGGAGCTTCCTGGTCACCCATTTTATGTTGGTGTGCAATTTCATCCTGAATACAAGTCAAGGCCAGGGAGGCCTTCAGCTCCTTTTCTAGGTAGGAATTAGTTGGTTGAATTAGTTTTAACATAAATTAACAATATAACCTGCAAAGATGCAAATATATTATGCATGTTGTGTTGCTTTTTAGTGTTTCTAGAATCATTTTCTGTGAATGGATTGTGTTAGGGACAGCCCGGTTCATACCTACTCCGTAGGTGTCGGGGAGGGGGGCGACCATTTGGCCTTACCTACGCGTCCTCACCCCAGCTTCGCTGAAGGGACGTTTCGAACCCCCGACCTTGGCACACCCCGGCAAGCAAGCTTACCGCTGAATGGATTGTGTTAATGCTGCTAATTCAAAATAAAGTAGTTTATTTCAGATGGCAAAGTCATCATTGTAGCAGTTGCCCATAATGTTTTTGCAGTATTCTTTGCCCATAATGTATTTGCAGTATTCTTTTTTTTCATTGTTCGTGTTGATGGGATTACATCAGTATGATGTATGTGAAGATGTCAAACAGTGTGGGATAGACCTAAAATCAACATTGAAGGAAATTGTCGCGAAAGGCCTACAATTTCTTGTGATCAATGCAGACTTAAAAGATAGATCACAATGAAAGGAAAAGATTCATATACGTGATATCTACTTGAGGAGAGTAGGATTTAGTCTTGTTATAGTACATCTAATATCATTGTTGTTAGTTATTACTTTTATTATTTGTATATATTTAACTTATTTTCACATTTATTTTATTTGGGACAATGAAGACATGGGTTGAGCTTAAATGGAGAGGTGAGATTCATATGGCCGACCTCAACTTGTTTGAAATTGAGGCTTAATTGCTAGAGATCTGCTTGTTTGGAAGGCTAGGAGTGGTGGAATGGAAAACTTACATTGTTTTTAGCTGAGGATGTTAGCATAATCACTTATATCATATGATTCTTTTAATCTTAGATATTATATGCAGTCCTACAGAGTTTTCAACTTGTTTATGTTGATGCTTTGATCATTACCATCAGTAGAAGAAATAACTTATAAATATCATTGTACTGTAGGTCTTATCATGGCAGCAACAGGACAGTTAGAAGCTTACGTCCACACTCAGCAGAATGGAAGCATATAAGCAAAATATCAGCACTAGCCAGTTGGTTAACTTTTTTGTCACAAGGTACATAAAGTCTCAGAACATATTCCTATGTAAATGAAACAAATGTTTTTGGGATATTGATGGAAAAAAGGGGCAAATAAAATTTGAAACTAGTGGTCTAGTGGGTCCAAGCAATGGTTTCCTGATTGATTCCTGTCAAATGCTTATTTAGTTGAACATTTTGTTTGCTCGGTATTGTTTCTTCTAGAGGATGTATAAACTTGACTTCAACTATTGGATTCTTAAGATATGGTGTATTAAAATGTAAAGTTTGAGTAAATTAGTCAATCCATGTCAATTTGAAGATTTTTACTTGATGTGTCATAGTTGCAGCTAGAAACAGGCTTGTGAAAAAAATTTGCAATTGTAGTAATGTGACTGTATTAGCAGGTGGTACTCCAAAGTACAGGCTGGAAAAAACATAGTTTTATGATGTTTATGGCACTGTAGCATATCACAAGGAAAAAAAAGTAGGAATAAAATCAAAGAAAATCTTTACCCCGCATAACACCTCTGTTCAATTTTTGAGTGCTCTTTCCTTTTTTTTAAGAGAAGGTAACATTTGTATATATTGACTAAACCAGTACGTAGGTTGTACTGAAAACCATATTTACCAAAAGAAAAAAAAAAGAAAAGGGCAGCCCGGTGCACTAAAGCTCGCGCTATGCGCGGGCCCCCACCACAAGGGTGTATTGTACGCAGCCTTACCTTGCATTTCTGCCAGACGCTGTTTCCAAGGCTTGAACCCGTGACCTCCTGGTCACATGGTAGCAACTTTACCAGTTACTGCATCTTAACAAGAGCCTAGGATGTCAATAATTGACTCAGTATCCTCTAGGTACATCTGTTTTCACCAGAAACAAAAAAGTCTGATACAGTTCAGTTCAGTTTGATCTTCTGCAGATCACAGTTGTTCTCAAAAACTTTAGAATTTCTTTCTTTCCAAATTGTCCACCATCTGCATGCTCCTGCCTCCTCCCAACTATCGAGTAAATGAGCGATTTTGTAAGGCACGATCCAAGCAATACTCCTGAGATTAACAAGGATCCTCCATGGTTGAGTTGTTATCCTGCACCGTAAAAACCTATGGCTGACTGTCTCAACTTCTTCCCCTCACATGTAGCATCTTGAACGAAGAGAAAATTCTCTCTTCTTGAGATTTTTCTTCAGTCAAGACTGCTTCTCTTGCCAGTAGCCAAGTGAAACACACCACTTTGAAGGGAATTTTAGTTTCGATGGCCATTGTATTGTCTGCTGAGTGCTGACTGCCTTGGTTCAAAAACTTATATGCCGAACTCACCCTAAAGATGCCTTTGTTGTCCTTGTTCCGTCATAATCTGTCTGCGTCGTCCTTTGTACCTTTAAAATCATCCAACACACTGAAGAATTCAATCACAGTATCAATTTCCCAATCATTGAAGTTTCTCCTAAACTGAATGTTCCATCCTTGATCAGTCCATCTGTCAGCTTGATTTTTATGTTGCTGCACTGGCAAACCATACATCTCAGTAAATAGAACCTTACTCTTATGGACAGCCACAAACTTGCATCATAGGGTGTAAATACCTCCTTTGTCATCCACTTGTTCTCCTTGCCGTATTTTGCTTTGATAATTTTTCCCCTGTAAGCTTGTGGTTCTTGAGAGTATCTCCAAAGCTATTTCAACCTGAGAGCCTATCTCTCTGCATCTTTGATGATCTTCCCAGCCACACTACTTTGTGCTTGGGGGGTCTAAAGTTGATTTCTTTTGTTGATAGTGTGTCTCGACATTTTTATATTTGAATTTTCCTAGTTCCTTCTCAAAATTACCATTCCAACAGTTCAGACAACAGTACTTGTGTCGGGGGGAGTTTCTAAAACTTATAATTTTTTTGATGAGCATTTGTTTGTTCCTACATGTTAGAAAGTTTCTTGGTTTCCCTTCAGACTGGAATAGAAAAATATGAATGATCTCTCTATTAATCTAATAATAAAAGATGAAACTTGTGTTGTATCAGCGGAGTTGACAACTGCTTCAATTTCCTTTCAGTAATTTAATCTACTACGTGATTTTGATTGCAGGAAAACTGATTTTGTGGTGCAATTTTCCAAGTTCTCTTAAGCTTGTCGTGAGATAAATTTGGATGTGCTGCACATATTCTACCTGTTGACCCAAAGCCCCCTCGAGTATGAAGCTGCGTGGTGTGGCTGTCAATCACTTGGAAGTGATTTTGCTGATACCAGTCTTCTTGTTACTCGTCAACTTTTGTTGACATAATTTGAAGATATAGTTTGAGTGCATTAGTTCTCTACTGCATTCGAACGTCCCCTCATTATCCTGTCTTTTTTCTTCAACATTAAGAATTGTTTAGAAGGATGTCAGTGCTTTATACATTTGCTGCTCATTCAGACTCAATGGAAACCTGATTATGTTGTGAAATTGTGTCGTCTTCTTTTATTAATGATCCAATGAGTCACTGAAGTTGGTAAACTGATTGCATTGGTGCCAGAAGCTTAGTAAACATGAAAACATATGTGAGTGTAAAAGCCCTTATAGGATCGATCGTTTCCAACAGTGATTATGTCTGCAGCGTGGAATTCAGTTCGGTTGCATTTTTATCCCCAATAAAAGATTGCCAGGACATGGGTTCTATTTGAACTTCTGAAAAGAAATACTCCCTCCGGATCACTTTCCTTGACGTTCTTAAGAAAATAGGTAGTCCAAAATAGCTGCCATCCTTAAAGGTCTAAGATATAATCGAGTACATTCTTCTTATTTTGTGCGTAGTTAAAATAATGAACATTGACTAATTAGGCATAGAAGGCTCAAGTGAAGAGCACATACGTAGACTCTAGTATTATGATTGTTTATATAATTTTGTTTTTTTTAATGTACTTCGGAAGTGAATAAATACCAAGAGAAGTATTCTAAATGAATATCAGCTGGATACAGAACTGAAAATTTGGGTGGGTGGGAACTGGTTGGTGCTATAGTTGTAGGTTGCTCATACGAGTTCCAGCTCTGAGTTGCCAACATGATTGCCTCCCATGGACAAAACTTTACCCTTGTTTGTAGACTGTCGTCAACATTTGTATTATCAGTGTCAGAGGTAACGCGGAATTGTTCTGGAAAGAAAACTTTGATACTTTTATTTCGCATTTTGGAGTGGAATACCTCATCTATCTACAAAAATGCCGCAAGGCTTCCTATACAGAAAGAATACTAGCGCAGGATTTGAATACAAGAAAGAGTGAATTCGTAGAATGTCATTAGTGAAAGGGGACTGCAGCTCTCTTCCATCAACTTGCACCTTTAATTAGGGAGCGTCTCATGGTATTGTAAATGTGATATTTGTCTTTGTAGCTTTATTTGCTCATAGAACTTAGCAATGAACTCCTCTGCCTTCGTATCAATAGCTTCATCGCCAGCACCAACAATGATCTCCTCAGACATCTCACAGCTTACATACTCTTCCTCTTGACAGCATTCACCCTCGGTATTCAAAAAGCTCTTCCTAGGAGCATCATCATTATTATTATCAGGGTACATTTCATCGTCTTTCTCATAATTGTCAAAGTCAAAATCAAAATCGACTTGAGGTTTGATGCATGGAATGTTTGGCATCTTGAAGCGCAAGGAAGCAGGGCGATGCATCTTAACATGAAAGATAGGAGTGTCATCAAAGGAAAACTCGCGCTCCCCATAATGCAGTGCCCCGTAGTGATCATTGGTATGACGGAGGCTTTTAATATATTTAGGAAGCAACCGGAGATCTACGAGGTGCTTGTTCTTGAAAATGCCACCTTTTCTCGCCCATAACAATGCTAGGCGGAGAACATTCCAAGTTCTACGAGCAACCACCGATCTTTTCCTCTGCATTTTCGACTTTTCTTGCATTTTTTAAGAGTAGAAGATAACTAGCAATGATATTTTTAGATATCAGTGGTAAAAGAAAGAGAAACTGAGAAAGTATGTGCACTTTTTGGTTGGAAAATCTCTTTCGCCTTTTGCTATGTGATGTTTATGAATAATAAAGAGCTTTTACAGTGGTGGTGTGGAGAGAGGCAGAAATTATTATGCTATATATATAACATAAAATGCACAGCTAAGAGGTATGAGAAATGAGAGCGAACTCAAAGTAACGCGGTTTGCATGGAAATAAGAAATTGTAAAGTAAAGAAATGAGAATGAATAATTTGCTAGAGGGACCCAAAGTGACCAAGTCCAACTCCTAAAGCCAAGGCTGGCATAGGGAAGTGTTAGTTGTTCTGTGGGCGGTGCAAACTGGTGGTGGGGCACACGCCTTGTACGCTGCGTAAAAACAAAAACCTTATTAGTTCTCTTTGTCCATCTCTACATATTTCTTCGTCCATCTCTATATTCAATATACTAAAAATAATTATAATTTTATATGTAATTTATCCTTGTAATTAGATAGCATACATTTTCTACGTTTAAATAACTTACAATTAATAAAAATAATATTATAAAATTATTTTTTTATTTATTATTTTTAAATAGCATGCCATGTAAAGATGAACACATGGAGTAACACTATAATATAATTTAAGTAAAAAAATTTATGATTTAATTAATACTATATGTTTTTGTATTTTTTGGGTGAAATCTATATTCTCATACTCTCTCAGTCTCAAATTGAGATGACAAATTAATTAAAAAAAATAATTAATAACATAACTAGTTTATCATAATACCCATATTAAATGATGTTTGCATTTTATTTAAAGAAAAAATAATTAATGCAAATGGTAAAACATGAAAAAACTTTCTGTCTCTTCTTGATTAATGAAAAAAGATAAGTAAAATGAAAAATCAAATTAGGAAATTTGGAACGAATAATTTGGGACGAAGGAAGTAATAATTTACCTGGTTTATAATTTGCTAAATATTTGATGTCCGTGTACAAATCAGTGTACTGTAGACGAATCAACAGTATTCGGGGAGAGGGTTTGGCAGCATGACACCAACAATTAATTACTGTAATGTGGATAAGTATTTTCCAAGGAATCGACCTGGCTAATGAGCCCTCAATTTTTTGTTTCTGTTTTCTCATTTAGTAGTATTGGTATTAGAATTTGATTAATTTAAATTTATATTAGAATCTATTTAAGAAAAGTGCTTTCTACTTAAAAATTTTCATATGCACCAGCACCACATTCTTGGGTGGTTTTCATACTTTAATTCTCATACATATCCTTCTTTTCTGGATTTCTACTTCTATGATTTTATTAAAATTTTAATTGCTGCCACTATATACTTACTATTATGATTATTATATTCGTCGATGGTACAGGTGGACTATGTAATTTTGATTAAAATTATTATATTTCAATAATAACAATAATATATTAAGTATATTTTCATCAAGTGGAGTCTAGGAAGGGTAAATGTACGCATTTCATATCACTACCTCAGAGGTGAGATAGAGAGGTTGTTCCGATAGACCCCCGATTCAAGATAAAACAATCTAAACAAGAAAATGTAAAGGATAAGATAAAATAGAAATTACCGCACCCAATAATATCATAGACAAGATTCACTAAGTAATACAACAAATGATACAACATTTTAGAATAATACTAACCTTCTACCCTAATTCGTTTCTTCCACAACCTCCAATTTAAGATCATGTTCTCGGTAAGCTGAAGTTGCTCCATGTCATGTCTAATCACCTTCCTCCAATATTTTTTTGGTCTACCTTTATCCATCCCTAGCCAACCTCTTTCACCTCCGTACTTCATTCAATTATATATAACAACAGAAGTAATAAAGAGAATAAAAACAGATATTTGCCAGCTCAAATTTAAAATTTATGAGTTTAAAGATTTCATGTGTTAATGAGTTCTAAATTAATTACGAGGTTGAGTACTCTAATCTTTTTTAAGTCACTAAGTTTAAAATTATAAGGTTGAGTATTATAACTTATAGTTCTTAGTGACTTAAAAAAGATTAGACTACACAACCTTAATTAATTTAGAATTCATTAACATACACATAAAATTATTAAATTCATAAATTTTAAATTTGAGTTAGTAAATTTCTGTTTTTATTCATTTTATTACTCCTGTTATATATAACCGAATGAAAGTGAATCTCAAACTCATATTTAATTCCTCAAAAACTTGAGTAAAAAATACAAATATACATTTTACAGGTTATGATAAAAAATGTCCTATATATTTTCATCAAGAAGAAATTCTTAGTTGGTCTAATTATAAACAGGGATACAGGTTATGTTCAAGAAAAGTATGAAAGCGAATTGTTGCCAGCTACATTTTAGTTTAAATTTGTCTAACGTTAGGTAATCAATTATGATTAAATTTTGTTCTCCAATCATGTAGCCGCATTACTGGCTACAAATATTTGGCCCCCAATTTCTGTTGCATTTCTTAAGTAAGCATCAATAGCAGTCTGTTACACATATTATTTGTTTATCATTTCTTAAAAGAGTACCAAAGGAGACGGATAAAAATAGGAGAAGGGCTTTAAGTTGTAAACACCATTTTATGTTGCTACTTACTTTAGATTCAACTGCTAGTTATGTATGTGTTATGAATGGGCCTGGTTTCATCTTCGCACTACCATAGCAACTCTCTACACACGCTAAGTCTTGAAAGATTCAACATTATATTGTCTGTGGGGCTCCATTCGAATCTTGAGGACAAGGTTTCTATTGGAGCGGGGGTATTGTTATGAATGGGCTGAAATCAGTTATGGTAAAGCGGCTCAATATCATATTAAGTGGTTATGTGTGGGATACGGTGTATAAATAACATAAATACCAACCCTTTTGAAAGTAATTACACTCTCTCCCACTTTTTTAATTACTTTACTCTCTCCCTATTAATATACATAACATAACCAACATATACATAGGATTCTATGTATATGTTGGGATTTTTGTAATATGTTGAAGGAGTTGGGATTTTTTGTAATATTGGAAACATAAGTTGTGTATTTGTGTAATTTTTAGTTAATAAATAGCACATTTTAGGAAGAATAGTCTTATGCAAATTGTGATAATTACTTAGGCAAAGGCTATGCTTCTCATCCCTAACTCTCTCTAATCTTCTCATCCCCGTCTACTATTATTCCTCTTCTTTATATTGTAATTTCTTCTTTCCGTATTAATCACAGTTGATTAGTTTCGTTCACATTGTGTATTGATTGTTGAGTTGAGAATTCGAGTTCGTTACAGTATGTATTGACAACCTAACAGGAGGATAGTCGATAATTTATACTACTATATTAACTTAACTAGCTAGTTAAACGAACGAGTGTTGTGAATTTTTTATACCGCCCATATATCTATAATCTATATTTATATCCAGAGGTAGATCCAGAATTTTGCGTCTTTAGGTGTCAAGTAGACTCACCGATTAAATCAACCAAAGACTTCAAGTTATGAATGTGAACCTGCTTATGGTCAAGGCCCTCCTTCCACAAAAATTATACTATTTATATATGATTAAAATTATTTTATGTATATATAATAGATATTGTACCTTCTTCGATTAGTTTGTGTGTTTACTTCTTTCTATTTTGAACCTCCTTAGAAATTTTTTATGGCTGCATCAATTTTTTACTTATTTATCTTTCTTTAAAAAGCAAAAAAAAATTGTAACTTTTCACAATATTTTACCTCAATTTTGTGTACAATTACTTTTATATTTATCAATATTTGGACATTTTTTTTTTTAATTTGATGGGAGGAAAAACAAACCTGATTCATCTTTTAAATTTTATATCAAACAAATACAAATTAATTAATTTGAAATAAAATAAAAGTCAAAGACTAATAAATTAAATTATTCAAAAATAAATGAATTAATAATGTCAAAAACTAAATAAATAAAAACAAATGAAAAGAACATAATTGAATTTATGTAGCAAACTTAATAAGTTGACTTTAAAAACAAATGAAAAGAGCTTAATTGAATTTATGTGGCAAACTTAACAAGTTGGCTTTAAAAACAAATGAAAAGAGAATAATTGAATTCATGCAAAACTTAAGACACCAACGGGATTGGAACTAGGGGTGGGCATAAAATACCAAAAACTGAATTACCGAACCGAACCGAAAAATTTGGTAATTGGTATTCGGTAATTTGGTATTTGAGAGTAAAATTTTAAAATTATGGTATTTGGATTCAGGATTGGTAAAAAATATTACTACCTTTTGGTATTTTGTATTTTCCGAAATTTTAATTATAGTTAAGTGACCCATAGGCCACATACCTAGTCCACACTCCAAAGGTCACATACTTTTGTGAATATTGCTCAAGCAAACTTTGAACTGTTAAATATAGTCATAAAGTAGACTCTTAACTTTATACAACAGACTTCCTTGCAACCAACATATGACAACTTTTAAAGTAAATATCACGCTAAGACTGAAAATCGGGGCGTGAAAGGGAACAACAAAAAAGAAGTCTTCATGATATGATACATAACAACATTGTTGGCTACACTTGCCCAACTCTAATGTTCCTAACGTAGGTCGGAATATGAATTTAACCAAGGGTATTTGGTCAAGCTTTCTTAATCCTTGTGTTCATATGACAACAGCGGATAGAAGCAAAAACTCAGCATTTGGCAGACAACATAGCATATATTACTCTCCATAACATTTATAAAAAGTAATATTATGACTTTACATCGCATTTACATCCAGTTCGTGTTGCATCAAGTTTGATGTAAATGTTATTCGTGTTACATCCAGTTCTTCCCTTCTTGGAGCTGGATCAAACTACAATAACATAGGTTTTAAGATGTTTCATTAATTGAGTCACACGTATCAACGTGTAACAAGACCAAATAAAGTTATTTTTTTATGATGTAAAACTATGTATTCAGAGGTGTCAAACTACCAAACAAAATTAAATTTTTCTGAAAACGTTGGTTGAAAATCACCACTATTATCACCAAATAGGATCACTACAAACATGTCCAACTTTAATATGGAAATACCGAAGTCCGTATCGAACCAAAATTTAATTTACCGATTACCGAATTATCAAACCAAAGTTTAATGGTATGATATTTGGTATCTATTTTCAATTACCGATTATCGAATTACCGAACCCAAATTATGACAATACCGAACCGAATACCGAATGTCCACCCCTAATTGGAACCCTCGCCCATTGGGTGGACTGAACAATCACTTGCCAGTTGCCCAAAGTACCTCTTTAATGCTATGGGTGGCCTGTGTTTTATTTGTAAATGTTCTGTATATTTAGACTTATATATATAGAGTTTTTGTTGAAGTTTGCGGGTGGCCTGGCACCCTCACGGACCTCAATAGATTCGCCCCTGTTTATATCTATATCTATAATTTATATCTATAATCTATAATTTATATCTATATCTATATCTATAATCTATCTATATAATATATTAAAAGTGTGAAGACCCTTAGAAAAGTGATTTGAAATTTTTACCCTCATTAAAACACCCTGCAATAGACAAAATTATCTTTTCACTTTTTTTTAAAAAAGTCAATTATCATTAAATTATTATTCAAGAAGTAAGATACAAAAAAAAAAAAAATCTCATACCTAAAAGGAATTAATCTACTGTGTCAAATTTTTGATTAGGAATTCTATGCAAATTTTTAGGAAAAAAACTGTTGGTAAAAAGGGGAAAAAAAAAATTAAGAACCAAATTGAAACTTAAAAAAACCTCATGGAAAAGAAAAAGATTCCTACTGAACTTAAATCATTTTTTTTTTTTTAAAAAAAACATATGCATGAAAAGAAACTATTCATAAAAAAAATAAAAATTAAGAACCGAATTGTGAGTTAAAAAAAACGCATGAGAAGAGAAAAAAAAAAAAAGAACCAAATTGATAGTTTAAAAAACTCATGGAAAAGAAAAAGATTCCTACCCAACTTAATCAAAATATATATTTTTTAAAAAACATATGCATGGAAAGAAACTATTCATAAAAAAAAAAATTAAGAACCAAATTGATAGTTAAAAAAAACTCATGGAAAAGAAAAAGATTCCTACTCAACTTAATCAATTTTTTTTTTTTTTAAAAAATATATGCATGGAAAGAAACTATTCATAAAAAGGTAAAAAAAAATAAGAACCAAATTGTGAGTTAAAAAAAACGCATGAGAAGAAAAAAAATTCCAACGCAACTTTTTAAGGAAAGAGTTTTAGGAATAAAAATATATATTTTTTTAAAAAGCATATGCATGGAAAGGAAAAAATATATTTTATTCAGGTATGAAATCATAATATTTAATGCTTCTAAATTAATTAGAATTTTACCTTATTTATAAAGAGAATGTCTATAATTTTATTTAAATAGTTATTTGATCAAATTTTACTAGAAAAATATGTTCAATTCTTTGACTTCTGCATTTTCTTCTCATTCTTTTTATTTTTGTTTTTATTTTGATTGATGATTGATTAAAATTCATGAATTTTTTAGAGTTTTCTAGCCTTCTTTGTTATATGAATTTCCTTTTAAATTTTTGCTTATATGCAATTATTTTAATTGTGAATAAATCATGAGATTTAACATATCATCATTATGTTTATTAATATACTTAATAATTTTTCTTTGGTATAGGCTCTAATTAGTATCACACATACAAAATATGATCAAACACTCTTTTAAGAGATAATTTTAATTTCTATTAGCAATTAAAATAACTTTCTCTAACAGATGATGCTGTGCATACAAGCATGTTTTTCCATTCAAAGTAGTAGTTCAAACCTTGGACATACCTCCTTTCTACTAACTGTTTTTTCGTTCTTCTTTTGTATATAAGTCAAAGTTAGAGCCTTCCAATGAATTTATTTATTTTAAGGTTAATTAGCGTTTTTTAATAATTTTATTTTTTGTATATACTTTTATTGATTAACTAGAGATGTACGTGTAGAACACATTCCTAACATTTAAAAATAAATATTTAGTTATTACACTAATGTTTAAGGCTTAAGTGTACTAAATTTTTTATATTCATTGTTTACGGAAAGTAAATATATATTTTTCGTAAGTAATACTTTTTAAATATAAATAGTAAGTATATGTAAACATGGTCCATCATAATTATTCATTTTAAATATAATTATTTTTAATTATTTTTTATTCTTGCATTAATTCAAATATTTATCTTGTCTAAAAATTAAGATTTATATTACGAGAATGGTGATTTTCTTTTTGTTTCCACAAGTTTTAAGGTAATAGGATATATGGGTTAAAAAGAAAAAAAATACTTTGAGCTTCATTTAGTTTTTGAGTCTTTATTTTATATTTCTTTTGCTTTTTTATTTTCTATTTGAACTACATACAAATTTGTCTTGAATTTTTTTCTATTTTGAATTATGAATAAAAAGACTTCTATGATAACAGTTATGGGGTGCTCATCGGTTGGTTTGTAGTTCGATTTTATGTATTATAGGTTCGATTTATTAATTTTTGATTTCTAAACATGCTAATCGGTAACCAAATCAATAATTGATTTGGGTCTTTAATAGTTCAATTTTTAAGTTAATTAATAAAAGAATACTCATTTATATACACGATATGAAATGTTCATATAGTCAAAGATTTTGCTATTGATTTATATGAAAGTAATTTAATATTACGTTTATCCCGTACAATTTTGCACCATTTTAATTTCTATTTCATATCTTTATTATTAATTAACGTGACACATGTGCAAAACCTGTACACTTGACTTATATATATACACACACACACAAACACATACATACACTATAAGTGAGGATAAACTGCTGAAGCAGGCACCTTGTAGACGACATTCCTGCTTCAGCAACTTCAATCGTGATTTTTACTATATCACCATAATTAATTATTATAAGTCATTTACGTATTAGAAAATTAATTATATTTAATTAAAAAATCTAAAATAGATATTTATGACATCCCTGCTTCAGCTGCTGCAACCGTGATTTTACTATATCATTCTTAATTAATTATTCTAAATTATTTATGTATTAAAAAATTAATAATATTTAATTAAAAAATAAAATAGATATTTATGACCTGTTTGCATCAACTGCTTCAATCGTGATTTTATTATATTATCCCTAATTAATTATTATATGTCATTTAAGTATTAGAAAATTAATAACATTTAATTAAAAAAAACTAAAATAAATATTTATGACATGCCTGCTTCAGCTACTTCAACAATGATTTTTACTATATCATTCCTAATTAATTATTATAAGTCATTTACGTATTAGAAAATTAATAATATTTAATTTAAAAAGTACAATAAACATATATGACATGTCTACTTCAAATTGTGATTTTATTATATCATCCCTAATTAATTATTATAAATCATCTAAGTATTTAAAAATTGATAATATTTCATAAAAAAATGAGACGACTTATATGGGGTCTATTTATTTTTTTTTACAAGTACTTTTTATAATAATTTTAGTATATCATTTATAATTAGTTATTACATATTATAAGTCATTTAAATATTAGATAATAAATAATATTTAATAACGCTAATAAAATAGTTACAAAATGATAAATTTAAAATGATTAGATGAAGTACTCTGTAATCATAATATATGTGTCAAAATGGGAGTATGGAAGTGGTAACCTTATTGAGATCTAAATGATTGGATTCGAATAAAAAATCAAATACATAGGCAGCTTGTGGATGACATACCTACTTCAGCTGCTTCAATCGTGATTTTACTATATCATCCCTAATTAATTATTATAAGTCATTTATGATTAGAAAATTAATGATATTTAATTTTTAAAAAGTAAAATAAATATTTATGACATGTCTGTTTCAGCTGCTTCAATCGTGATTTTACAATATCATCCTTGACTAATTATTTATAAGTCATCTATGTATTAGAAAATCAATAATATTTAATTAAGAAAATAAAATAGATATTTATGGCATGCCTGTTTCAGCTGCTTCAATCGTGATTTTACTATATCATTACTAATTAATTATTATAAGTCATTCACGTGTTAAAAAATTAATAATATTTAATTAAAAATGTACAACAGACATTTATGACATGCTTGCTTTAACCGCTTCAATTGTGGTTTTATTATATCACCCCTAATTAATTATTATAGATCATCTAAACATTAGAAAATTAATAATATTTCATTAAAAAAAAAAGATAAAATAGACACAAAATTATAAGTTAACTCTTCATATTTTAAAGTAACTTGACGATTTATGTAGAGTCAACTTAAATTTTTTTACAAGTATTTTTTATAGTAATTTTATTATATTGCTTCTAATGAGTTAACCATTGACGTTTTAAATTAACTTGACGATTTATATAGGTTTTACTTAAATTTTTTTCACAAGTACTTTTTATAGTAATTTTATCATATCACTTCTAAATAGTTATTATAGGTCATTTAAGTATTAGATTATAAATAATATTTAATAATAAGGATAAAATTGATAAAAAATTATAAATTAAAAATGCTTGGATGAAGTAATTTGCAATAGTAATATCTGTGTCAAGAAAAAGTATGAAAGTAGTACACCTACTGAAATTTAAATGATTAAACTCAAACAAAAAATCAAATACATAGTTACGAGCTAATATTTGAATAATCAAAATAACAATTTTTGTTAGATACAACTAAATGAAGCATGAAAGACGTAAATAAGGAATTAAATTTTATTTTTTTAAACTATTTTTTAGTTTTGGTTGTCGACATGCTTGCAGCCCACTGCTTGCTCTTTGATTTTATTATGTCACTCCTAATTAAGTATTATATGACATTTATGTATTAAAAAATTAATAATATTTAATTTTTTTAAAAAAGTAAAATAGACATTTATGATATGTCCGCTTCAACTACTTCAACCATAATTTTACTATATAACCTTTAATTAATTATTATAAGTCATCTAAATATTAAAAATTAATAATATTTAATAAAAAATATAAAATAGACATAAAATGATAAATTATCTCTTAATATTTTAAATTAACTTGACATCTTATATGAAACTCACTTAAATTATTTTCACAAGTATTTTTATAACAATTTTGCTATATCACTTCTAATTAGTTATTATGAGTCATTTAAGACATGACTATTTCGCTACTCCAATCGTAATATTTGTTTGACTCTCGAAGTTATATCAGTGTCACTTAAATTGAAATAGAAGAAAAAGTATTATAAATCAAAATAATTTAAAACTATGTAATTTTTTACGCCACTTCATGCATAAATATATTTCCTGAACACTTAATGAAAGATTTAAAGTTTAGGTAGTAAAATTGCCGAGAAAATGTAAGTCACGATTAAATTTTTAATTACACTCATATTATATATAAATATATTAATAAATAATTATGACAATTTATTTCACCACTTTCATAGTAATTTTAAAAAATTTAATCTTAGCATGTTGAAGCCGTGCTCAATATGAGCCTATCACCACTAATATATATATATATATATATATATATATTCAACATATAAAAGGTCTACAATGTAAGGTGTATATTTGATTTTTGGGCATTGCAAAAATCAAAACCAATGATTAACTTAGGGCCCCAATGCTGATAATGACAAAATTTAGTCATTTATTTTAGGTTTAGGTTAGTGGTGAAACTTTGCTTTCACACAATATTTTTGTTATGTAAACAAGAAGCAAGTACACATTACGTACTTCCATAAATGTTTTGTTTGAAAAACACAACTAACTAATAATAGTATGTAATTTGGTTTCAACGATTTATTTGCCATTGATTGAACGAGGAAAGAAAGTTATAATAGAGTATTGGAGAATGAATCTATGGGAGATTCAAATGAAGCTTCACAGAAGTTTATACATAGAGAAAAGGGTCAAAAATGTCCATCTACTTTAATTAATTGGTTAACTTTATTTTTTATGATAATATGAGATTAAATTTATTCTTAGTATTATTAAACTAAATAAAATTGCCCCTCAATTAGATGAAACCTATCCAAAATAACTGATTTCAATAAACTTAACAATTTTCCTCATCTAATATGTTTTTAACCAACTAAATCACCTAATTAACTTAACCCTTTTCCCAAAACACCCATTTTCTCCAAATTAACTATCACCTTGTGCACTAGCACTGCTTAACCTTCTTCTTCATTAATTTGCAGTTGATGTAATATCTGGAAAGTCCAAACATAAACCTCTTCAAGTATACAAAAACCAATCAATTCCGACAAAACAATCAAATGTGTCTGTGAATTCAATGCAAAGCTTTTTTGAGTTGGTGGAGTTTAATATATCTTTCCTTAGCTATTTCCCTTCAGATGTCTCCACAAAGTCTAACAATAGAAATGAAGAACCAATGTCGATGCTTGATCATATAACCCTTTCATAACACATTTTTATCACTATCCATTCCGTCGCTTGATTCCATGTTACTTCAGCGATTACCAGAAGCCCAAATCCACACTTGATTGCTTCCAATAAAACTATCCAATTGATGTAGTAACCAAATGATATCAATGGAAAAGCAGTATGATGTCACAACGAAATCAACCTTTTTTCGATACATCACAATAAAGAGACAGAGTCGCTCTCTGTTTCTTCACTTTCTCTCTCTCCTTTCGTACTTAACACACACACACTACCAGATAGAGCAACTCAACAGTGGCTTACCCAAATCGTCTACCTCAAACAAGTCGTCAAGCGCTAAAAAGACAACTCTCTTTGCACTAGGTCCGCCCTCTCATTGCACTAGCTCTTCCCTCTCATACTCCTTCGATTTCGACGAGGCCACCCAATCCAATTTATACTGATTTCTTGACATGGCAATTAATTTAGATAAAATGAGTGTTTGTTGAGAAGAGGATTAAGTTAATTAGATGAGTTTGGTTGGTTAAAATGGATTAGATGAGGAAAATTATTAAGTTAATTGAAATTAGTTATTTTGGATGAATTTCATCCAATTAGGGGGCAATTTTGTTTAATTTGATCACACTAAGGGTAAATTTAATCTCATATTATCACAAAGGGTAAAGTTAACTAATTAACTAAAGTAGAAGGGTATTTTTTTTATCCTTTTCCCTTATACATATGAATTAATATCAACATAATATGATAATACTACTACAAATAACAACACTTAGTTATAATTAAAAGAAACCAATATTCAGAAATAATTTCCCCCCTAAAATATAATTTTTTAAAAAAGGAAGATGGTACACATATGTATGATTTTGAGTTGTTGGAGGGAAAGTATGGAATTGATTTTAGAATTATTTATTTTATGTGGATTTAATATTAACTTTTTATTACGTTAAAAGTAAAACGGGCTGATGTTATTAGTTGGTGGACAAGACACAGGCAGTGTATTCACACGGATTCCGTATGGGCCTGTATCTATTTCATATTATTGGTGTAGGCTGTCAATAGTGTAGACCTGTAGTAGACCTGTGAGCCCATAATAGGAGTGCACTAGGTTAAGGCTTTTAAGCCTATAAATATAAGGCTAGGTCCCCTCCCCTGACTTTAACATAAGACGTATTCCCATAAGTTGCCAGCCGTCATAAGTAAATGAGAGGAAGACTCAGCCTTGTTCGTCTTTGGTTACATGTTGTAATAACGGACAAACCATCTCCGGTTACGTGATATAATGGCAGATAAAGGTACACATCTTTCTACTCACATATTTCTTACTTTATAGGTGTTCTTGGTTTATGTGAATCTGTGGTGTGTTTCTATGTTAATTTAACAATTGGTATCAAGAGCTTTTCACATAGATATTGAACCCTATGACTGAATACTATGATGTATTTTTGAGGACCTCAATATGATTAAGAGTCAGTCGATTGCCAAATCAATTGAATTTGGGAAAGCGGAAGAAAATAAATCAATTGGATTTGATTTTTAGAAATTGTGGCATACTTTTTTTAGATTTTAGGGATTATTGTTGTGGATAATTGAACAATTATTTTCGTTCGATGTGAAAATTAATATACGAATTGTTGCTACTTAAAAAGAAAATTGTCTGGAGCTGTAATTGAAAAAAAAAAAGAAGGGACGGGGGAGGCTATGAATAAAATGTGGTATGAAATGAATGACTTGCAAGTCTGGGTATCAAATGAATGACTTGAATTTGGGATTGTTGTATGAAACTAAGTATTTATTGAACAAAATGTTTGATATGATAGATCTAGGAGATGCATCATTTGTTGTGGGTATTTGGGGCCAGGCTTTCACAAAAGACCTATATTGATCATATTTTGAAAAGATTTCAGATGAAAAATTGAAAGTCCTGAGATGTCTCTGTGTTAAAACTTGATAAGTTAATCTTAGACTTGTGTCCCAAAAATAATCTTGAGAAAGATTCTATGAAAGATGTGTCTTATCCAAATATTTTTTGCTGTATTTTTTATTTACGGAGTGTTAATTTTATTTATTTTTGATATACTAAAGCCTTTTAAGAATGTGTTCTGTCGGCTATGTTATTAAAAATTCATTCATTTATTTAGTTCCATATGCTTAGATTGAATAATATAAAAGGTTATTTATTTTATTTTATGAAATTTAAAAAAAATAAATTTAAGCTATTGTTTATAAAAAGATGTCGAATTGTTATTTATTTATTTATTCTATTTGAATTTGATTTCATTTGAATTGTAACTAAATCAGATTTATAATATTTTTAATTGTGTAGTTACTTATTGTGTCACATGAGTAAATTAAGCAATGACATATAGAATCCCTGAGATTGAATTTGTTTTATAAATAAGTGTAAGTAGTGTACACCAAAGTGACCTATTTGCCTTGGTTTATGAGACTTGTTTAATCCATTTCGAGGGATATCACTAAGTTAGAACATACAATGATCTGTCCAAAGGAGATTTATTGTGTGTTTTAAATTAGTATTGTGATGAGCCTAGTTATGTGAAAATATTTTCATTTAGTAAATTTATCTGCCCAAAGGGGATAGGTTTCTAATATTGAAAATATTTTCTTGCCTTTCCCAAAAGGGGGCTACTTATCGATGCTGCGGGACTCATCATTGTGATAAGATTATTATTCTTATGCCTTGATAATTTGATAAATTCATTCATGTTAAGTTGTGAAAAGTTATCATTTATTTAAACAATAACAATGCTGAAGTTGTGGTTCTATCGGGCTATAACTTTAAGCGATGAAAATAAGATCTAGAATTTGCTTTGGGCATGACTGACATAGATCAAGCCTTGCGTGAAGATGAGCCTCCGACTCTCACTGATTCTAGTACAACTGTTGAAAAAGAATTTAATTCTAAGTGAGAGAGATCTAATAGACTATGCATCCTTGCCTTTAGGAGGTTGATTGTTAAGCACCTCAAAAGTGGCTTGCCTGAAACCATCAATACCAAAAGGTTTCTTGCCCAAGTAGAAAAAAGGTATCTTGTATCCAATAAGGCTGAGACTAGAGATCTAATGAATAAACTTGCATGAGTAAGTATGACTTTACTAGGAGTGTTAGAGATTGCATACTTAAGATGGTCCACATTCAGTCCAAAATGAAAACTACCTATAATACTCAGTATGAACCTTGGTCAATCTCCAAATGTGTTGTTGAAGAGGGAAAAATTAAAGGGAGAAAGGTGAGGTTGTCATGTTAGCTTCTTATGACTCCAAAGCAAACACTTGCAAAGAACCTAGGAAGTTTGAAAGACCTAATAATCATACTTTTAAGAAGATGTCAAAAGAAAATAATCATCTAGCTTTTGTTTGTTTTGAGTCACATTTCATTGATGTGCCCATTAATTCTTGGTGGTATGATAGTGGAGCTACTGCTCACATTGTCATTTTCTTATAGGGGTTCAAAAACAAAAGGAACCCAAAGAAAATGGAGTCAAGAATTAGAGTCGCCACAGATGTCCAAGTTGAAGTAGAGTTCATTGGAACTGTAGTTTTAAACTTAGAAACTGGTTATAAGCTTGTTCTTGAAGACACTCTTTATATACTGTCTTTTAGACGAAATTTAATTTCTATTTCAGTTTTAGACAGATTTGGTTATGATTTTAATTCTCTTAATGGAAAAGTTAATTTGCTTTTGAACTCCCGAGTTGTTGGTCATGGAATACTATCTGATGGCTTGTTTAAAATTTTCTCGACTTCTGATTTAGAATACAACTCTTTTAATTCTGAAATTATTGGTTCTAACCGTTCAATTTTAAACGAAAAATCAGGCATATTGTGCCATAGGCGTTTAGGTCATATCTCGAAGAATAGAGTTGATAAATTGGTTAAATATAATATTTTACCTTCTCTTGATTTTGGAAACATAGGAACATGTATTGATTGCATTAGAGGAAAGTTGACTAAAATAAGAAAAAAAAAAGAATGCTACTCATAGTTCTGATTTGTTGAAAATTATTCACACAAACATAAGTGATCTGTATTCTACTAAGTTATTTTATCACCTTTATTGATGACTTTTCTCGATATGATTATGTTTCTCCTTTTAAAGAAAAAAAATCAAATTCTCTTGAATATTCAAAGTGTTTAAAACTGAAGTAGAGAAACAACTGAGAAAGGTCATTAAGATAGTAACGTCTGATCGAAGGGGTGAGTACTATGATAGATATGCAGAGACTAGGCAACAAATGAGGCCCTTTGATCTTGAGCTACATCAGATGGATGTAAAGACATCCTTTTGAATGGTGATCTTAATGAAGAGGTTTACATGCAACAATCCTAAAATTTTGTTGGTAAAAGCAATGAACATCCTGTGTGTAAGTTTAAGAAATCTATCTATGACTTGAAGTAAGCTTCTCGAGAGTGGTACTTGAAGTTCAAAAAAAATTATCACTTCGATGAGATTTGTGGAGAACAAGATTGATCATTGCATCTATCTCAAGATCAGTGGGAGTAAGTTCATTAATGACCTTTCTCTTTATGTTGTTGATTATTATGTTCTTGATTATTATTGTGCACACTTTAATATTGTTTTATTATATTAAGAATTTTTGCCTTACGTGTTGGCTATGTCTCATATTGATAAGATTATATTGTTGTTTTATTGGATCCTTCTTTCGGAGACATATATGGTCTATCATTCTACCTTGTGGATTTTCTGGTTGTTGCACCATGTAATATGTTGCGCATGTTGAATCTGGAAAATCAAGATTTTCTGGTGGAGCACATGTTGTAACAGAAAATTGCGGTGACGATTTTTCTATGGTATGCATGTTGATTTTAAGCGTACATGTTGATATGAAAATCATTTGAAGGACTAACAATGAAATAACCTCGATTTGGAGTCCATGTTGGCTATTTCTTGCTACACTACCACATCATTTAGTTTATGTCTACGAAACTTCAGTATTAGTAATTGGTGACTGGTCTTGTGTCGTTGGTTGATGCAAGTACTGCTGCAGTTCAACAGTGATGTTTTGCTTGACTGAACTATGTTGGAAATGGCGTTCCACCACTAAATGTTTATGGCCACTGTCTATTCAACCCGAGAGTCATTTTCATAAAAATAAGTTTTCTAAAACTTTTCTTTAAAAGTTAACATTGTCCAAGTGGGAGAATGTTAGAATTATTTATTTTATGTGGACTTAATATTAACTTTTTATTACGTTAAAAGTAAAACGGGTTGAAGTTATTAGTTGGTGGACAAGACACAGGCCATGTATTCATACGAATTTCATATGGGCCTGCATCCATTTCATGTTATTGGTGTGGGCTGGCAATAGTATAGGCCTGTAATAGACCTGTGAGCCCATAATGGGGGTGCACTAGGTTAAGACTTTTAAACCTATAAATATAAGGCTACGTCCCCTCTCCTGACTTTAACATAAGACGTATTCTCATAAGCTGCGAGCCGTCATAGGCAAAGAAGAGGAAGACTTAACCTTGTTCGTCTTCAGTTACATGTTGTAATAGCGGACAAACCATCTCCGGTTACGTGACTTGTTCGTCATCGGTGGTTACGTGACTTGTTCGTCATCGGTTACATGTTGTAATAGCAGATAAACCATCTCCGATTACGTGATATAATGACAAACAAAGGTACGCATCTTTCTACTCATATATTCCTTACTTTATAGGTGTTCTTGGTTTATGTGAATTTGTGTTGTGTTTCTATGTTAATTTAAAAGTTGATTCATGTGGCCTTTGTCAGCTTCTTGGAATTTAGGTTACATGTAGTCCCCCCACTTGCCCCTGTTTCCTGCCCACTACTATATATGTTTGTGTTACGTTGATTATATTACGGCAATTTATTTCATTCTTTTAGTTTTGCCTTGGACTCTTCCATCGCGTTTTCATGCTTTTGCGGGACATACATCATATCCACCCACAGTTTCCAACATAATAACATGATGTGATTGTTAGAAGCGGAGCCAAATTTTTAGTTTAAGGTTCTAGACAACAACTATTTTTGTATATTGAGCTTTTGATAGATCATTTATTTATATAAAGTAATTTCCGGGATTCCTCACATAGGAACTTTAATAGTATACCGCATTATTCTTTATCAAATAATTTTAAAACACAAATATAGAGAATGATGAGTCAAAATTGTTGAGTTCTACTGAATCACTAACTACTGTATGTGGTGCCTCCCATTCGATGATCATCTTTAACTAAATAGAAAATTTAACAAAGATTTTTTCCTTTTTTTGAAATTTGTGATTTTAAGCTAACCATATATATTTGTATAACTCTAAACTATGTAATTAAGAATATAATGAGAAATTTAATTTTATTTAAATATAAAAATACATCATTTATTTGAGACTACATTCTCGCTAAATGAGTTTATCTTGTATTGTATGAGCTCATATTATTGGTCTCAAGTTTAAATAGAGTAGAACACTTGTGGCAGATAGAAAATTAGTACTATTAAAATTAGCCATTCTATTGTGGATATAATGCATAAACGCAAAGCAAGGTTAGATTGTTGCTAACAATAAATTCAATATGGTCCAACTTTGCTTTTCTCAAATCTCTTGTATAACAGTAGTTTAGACTTTAGAGCTCCAAATTTCCTTTTTAAAAATGAATTCTAACAATATGGAATACGTTAAATATTCTGGCCAATCTTAAGCCAGCTTATGGATTCTAATGGAATGCAATGTGTAAATATGTTTGAATATATATATATATATATATAATGTTTGTTGTTGTTGAAAGTTGTAATTACTAAGTCCATGTTACCTTCTACAAGTTGTACATATACATATAGACGACAAAGCCACCAATATGGGTTGTGGTGCAGCGGATGAGGCTGCTCCACCCTTGATCAGAGGTCGAGGGTTCGATTCTGGGCACGAAGAAAACTCTATTGGGAGCAGCGCTACCCCCGAATGGGGCCTCACCCGGTGCGAATCCGAATTAGTCGGTCTCCAATGCGGGTACCGAACACCGAATGGAAACCAAAAATAAATAAAAAAATCATAGACGACAAAGGCGAATTCAACACATTCCAATCAATTATTATAATTGTTAAGTGTATATAATATCATTAATTTGTACATGTATGTTAAGCTGCAAACATACATTTGTTTTAGTGATGATAAAAAATAAACTCTATATATTAGTAGCAAACGAAAAAGAACATAGTCATACAGCGATTAATTAGGTTGGAGGTCATTTTGGGCATTGCAATTCAAAGCCAATGATTAACCCAGGACTGATGTGATTTTGTTAGGTTAGAGTTAGATTCTTTGCTTCACAGTAGACTTTTTGTTCTTTTATACAAACATCAAGCAAAGTTCTTTCCCCACCCCTGCCCCTCCCTCCCCTGTAGAAACGTTTGAATGCTAATTACTTTATTCGTGTGTTTGAAAGATACAACAATATACTAGTATGTGTTTAATTTTATTTTGAAATTAAAATATATATGTTAGAGAATAAGCTACTTAATTATTTTCTCTATCATGAACTATTATAATATGCTGGCATTGTAGTATAACTAATGCGAATGCCTTGCGGCGATTGATTGATCAGAAAATGAAAGATGTTCAATTTAAAAACGAATGTAAATGGTCAAATGAAGTTTCCTAGAAGCACAGAGTATTATCAGCATAAAACAAATACTACTAACAAACAGTTATGAACAGATCATAGACTATCTAAGTCAGTAACACACAGGAAATACATTTATTCAGATGGTGGTTTTCTTATTTTAGTTTATTGAAGGGAAACACGTATGTGTTGGCATATGTTTCGAGATATTCTATTTTACTTGTGAATATTTTGATTTTTCCATATTCTCTATATTAATTGGCAATATTTTATTTAATTCCTTACTTTAGGACTACAATAATCATTGAATATTATGTTTTTTTTTTTAATAAATAATAGTGAATTTTTATATTGTGAAGACTCATCATGAATTAGAAAGTTCGGCCTACTATAATCCTCCTCCTTTATTTGGGCTTGAGATTGACAATATAGGTAAGCTCGCATAGAAAGTTAAAAGTGGATAATTTCAAAAAATGAAATGATATATAAAGATCTTACTTAGGGGTCCTTTGGTAGGCCATATTAGGAGAAATAGTTCATGTATTAAGTGTGGTATTAATTAATACAATGTTTGGTGGAATTTTGAACCAATGTATTACTAATACCATGTATTAGTTATACATCATACATGGTGTATTATAGGGTGTATTACTAATACATGAGTTTAATAGTATGGGATTAGTATGTATAAAGACAAGAATATCCCTCAAATTCTTTTAAACATTTTTTTCTTTTCTTAATTTTATTTTTTATATTTGCACTAATAAATTTATTCAAATAAATTAGTTTACAAATTTTATTATTATTTACAAAAATGTCCTCAAATTTCTTTAATTTTTTTCTACATCTTTTTCAATTTATTCAATATGAGTTGCTTCTTTTCAATTTATCAAAATAATAATATCCTTCCAAATAATTTTAGTTATAAAAAAACTACTCCATTAACTCGAAAAAATATTTATCGGTCAAAATTCGAAAATAAATTGCATACAAACTTTAATTTTGTAAATAGGATATCCATAAATAAAAATACTTTTTCTACTTAGTTTTAATACTCTATAGAATACAATTTTATTTCAATAATGATTTTATTATCTAATCCAAAAGTTATACGTACCTCCCTCCAACTTAAAAACAACACAAAGTGGGATCAACAAACAAATGATGAACAAACAAAGAAAAGATAATAAAAAAATAATTTTTTTAAGTGAATGATTAAATCTTAAAATTCTAAAGTAAATAGTTAGTTATATTGTTAACTTTTTTTATTTTAAAAAAAGAATAATAAACTTTTGCAAAAAAAAATACACAGAGTTATAATATGTCGAGGGTATTTTTTAAAACAAATAATATTCTTTTTAAAATATAATAATACATATTGCTTTTAATACGTCAAACCAAATACTACATAAAAAATAATCTCAATATTACTAATCCCTACACTATTAATTTCAATATTACTAATACAATATATTTATTATTATCTTATACACTCTATCAAACGAATCCTTATAGGATTAAAATCGAATGGTTAAAATGGATTAGTGCTATATGGTGTAGTTATGTGATACAAGGATAACTACCAAAGTGAAACATAAAGACCGACTATGTTATATCATAGTGAATGTTGGTCCGTTAGATTCCAGCATATCTACAAATTGAGTATTGCGGAGATGCAGATGTTAATGTGTAATTATATCGAATTAGATAAAAGATTAGAAAGAATCACATTTCTCAGAAGGTGTAAGCAACACACTTTAAGATAAATGCGAGAAGTTAAGGTCGCTTGAGATGGTTTGGACATGTTCTATGTCAACCTATAGATGCGTCGATCTGTAGGTGAAAAACTATGATAAGTGAAAGTGTTAAAGGGGAAAAGGTAGACCTAAAATTATACGAAAGAGTAGTCATAAAAGACCTTCAAATGATTGGTGTCAATACAATTTTAGCTAAAGATAGGCACAAATGCACAATGAAAGAAAAAGATTCATATAGGTTAATAGTTACTAGTTGAAGATAGATTTTAGACTCGTGTGGATTTTTTTTTATTATTATTATTATTAGCGTATTTTTCAGTCTTTTTTTTTTTTAATCATAATGATAATATGATATGAAATTAAATTAAGAAATCTAATATAGTACTGAGCTAGACCCATCATGTTATGCATACATTCATCGTTGTCTGTGCCTGTGTGTGATCAAGAAAATACCATCTTTTCATTATTGATTGGGGAGTAACAATAGCTTAAAGCCTTAAACATTCACGTTGAGCTAGCGTGTTAAAACCACATATACACTGATTCTTATTTTTTTTCTTTTGTGTATAAATACCAATGGATTCTCTCATATTTTTATCAATGAATTTGAGATATTTATTCTCTAATTCCTCGTGCGTTATCTCTGTTTCTAACAGTGTGTCTGCAATTGATTGTGGTTTTTTTAGGTTTTTTGAATGTAGAACCCAATGAGCTGAGATTCTTCTTGTTTCCTGTTCACTGCTTACAGGTGATCAGTTCCTCCTGTTTATGTTGGAGCACTATTTTATATATACAAGACTGGAGAGGTACAATTATATCCTTGGAAGTTCTTTAAATTAACAAATGAAATATAATTAAAGAGCAGAACCAACAATATTGACAAGATACAGAGCAGAGGTATTTTTTAAAAAGTGAACGTACGATTGTTTGAATTTGTCCCATGTTAATTGAACTATACAACTTTTTACACCACTTTATAAAGTGATGCATTGCTTCCTTCGTTGATAATATATACTACTCGATCACATAAAAAACCTAGTATGGAAGAAAGAAAATTTAATACATACTGTACTACAAAGTTGTAAATGCATGTTCAGCTTCTCGACCCAAAAGCGTGAAAATTAAATATTGAAATTTTGTGTACTTTGCAAAAAGAGAATTCAATTTATGTTAGACTTCTTGGAGACTACTTTACCCTAAACCTAGCTAACTTGGAGGCTACTTTACCCTAAACCTAGCCTGTTAGTTGCTCTATTCTAACCCTAAGTACGCCTATTTAAAGGGCAAAATATTTCTTTAAAGAGGCATCCTGAATATCCCACAATTCATGATATATCTCTAGATAATTTCATAAACTCATTGAATATCAGAAAGGATCAAAACCCTCTCTTCTTGATAATCAAATACAAAACTCCTTTCATGGAGCTCTCTTCTTGATAATCAAATACAAAAATCACTTCATGGAGATCAAACCCAAATATTCTTACGTTTGAGAAATACGCCACTAATGACCCTTGAATTATGGAGAAAATCAATATCAAATCCAAAATTTCTGCGTTCAAGAAAGATGCTACTGACGATCCTCGAATTACGGATAAAATCAAGAGAGAATAATCAGGGAATAACAAATTTGTACCCACATCGTTTATCAATAAAAAATATGTTTTTTCATATTTTTATTTATGATTGCAATTTATTTCTGTCACGATAAAAAACTTAATAAAACAAATTCTGACACGCCCAGTGAGAACAAATTTGTCCTTCATCCCTTCTCTCATAAATCATATAATACAAAATTCAATTTCTGTTAAGAGTTCTTGAACCTTAAATCTGAACCTAAACCTAGTATTTATAAATCTCGAATATCTCTAGATAATTTCATAAACTCATGAAATATCAGAAAGGGATCAAAACACTCTCTTCTTGATATTCAAATATATCAAGAAGATCACAAAACTCCTTTCATGGATATACGTTCGAGAAAATCAAGAGAGAAGAATCAAGAAAAGAACGGATTTGTACACATGGTTTATCACAAAAAAATTATATTTCTTCCTATTCTTATTTATGATTGGAGTTTATTTCCGTCACGATAAAAAATTTGTTGGAAACAATTAAGTTTGCCAAAATTCTTCTGTTTTATTATCAGCAACGTTTGTTTCAACAGTAGGAGGATACTTGGATGTATTGACGCAGAGTTACTTTGAAAAGAATTATTTGAGCTCCTGTTTTATCAATACCGTGGAATGGATGGAATATTACCTCTTCTATATACAAATATGCCGCCTATACACAGAAAAAAATACTACAGTGCCGTTTAATTTAAAATACGATAGCGAAATGATTAATGGCACGTGCATTGACGGATAGTAAACAATGGAAATGAAGGTTTGCTACTCTTTATGAATTCAATTAGCAAGGGTGCCATGGCATTGTAAATATGATATTTGTCTTTGTAGCTTTATTTGCTCATAGAACTTAGCAATGAACTCCTCTGCCTTCATATCAATAGCTTCATCACAAGTGATCTCCTCAGACACCTCGGAGCTTACGTACTCATCCTCAGTATTCAAGAAGTTCTTCCTAGGAGCATCACCATCATTGTTATCAGGGTACATTTCATCATCGCGCTCATAAGTCATAATCATTGTCAAAGTCAAAGTCAAAATCGACTTGAGGTTTGATGCAGGGGATATTTGGCATCTTGAAACGCAAGGAAGCAGGGCGATGCATCTTAACGTGAATAATAGGAGCGTCATCCAAATAAAACTCACGTTCCCTATAATGTAGTGCCCCGGGACCGACACCGTAGCCGTAGTCATTAGTATGGCGGAGGCTTTTAATATATTTAGGAAGCAAACGAAGATCGACCAGGTGCCTGTTCTTGAAAATGCCACCTTTTCTCTCGCCCATAACAGGGCTAGGCGGAGAACATTCCAAGCTCTACGAGCAACCGCCGATCTCTTTCTCTGCATTTTCGATGTTACTTGCATGGCAAAAACAGAAACAAAAAGAAAATAAATTAAATGCGCTTTTGAAAGATTTCCTTTCTGTTGTGTTGGTCTTTATGAGAAAAAAGAACTTTTGCTATATATGGATGTATGGCTTGCAGGAGGACGCTATGTAATGCACAGTTCACAAGTTTGAGAAATGAGAGAGGAAATTAAACAAACTTACGCGGTTTGAGGGAAATAAAATAGTAGTATGTCTAAATAAGTTGTGAGAGTAGTAACGGAGGAAGGTGCAGGGCAGCCAAATGATTAAGCTAAATGTGAACTCGTGGAGAAGGAGAACACGCCTAGTACGCTGGACTCGACAAAATTTACTCCATTCATAACGTGTCCAGATCTTTATATTAAAAATAGATGTTTCAATTTATGTTCTAATCAAATTAAGAGGGCTTTTGAAATCGGGATGGTCAATCTGACACATCAATTATTCCCTACATGTTGAAGTACCCTAATTGTAATCAAATATAAAGTTGCAAACATTAGTTTACTATTCTCTCCGTTTTAAAATAGTTGATCTGCTTGTAAATTATTTATTTTAATTTAATTATTCTTTTTATGAAATTAAAATAATTTTATTATATTCTTTTAATACTATCCTTATAAATTAAATAAAGTGTATATACTCAAATTTATATTTTCAAAACATAATTAATAAGGTTAATTTGATAAAATAAACTCCTAATAAGTATTTTCTTAAGAGTCGTGTCAAGTTAACAAAGACAAACTATTCTGAAATAAAGAGAGTAAAATATACTTCTAATTAAAATTTTTTCAAATGACGCGTCTAGTCAACATGGACCAAGTAAAAGGAATACTTCGTCAAATATAGAATTTCAAAACATCAGGAATAAGAGTTAGCTCAGTAAAATACAACTCTTATTAAATTTTTTTTTAAAGATACATGTCTGGTCAATAGGGGCCAATTAATATAAAATATAATTAGTACTAAATTAAATAGTACTACTCCTCGTGTTTATATTTACTTGCCATTTATTTAAGTTATACACCCCTTAAGAAAAACATTAATCAGAAGGTAATATAACTAAATTATTTTTATTTATTACCCATATTTATTTAATGTTTTATTTTTTTGCGCTATATTAATATCTCTTCATATTTATTACTATTAAGGATAAAAGTGAAAACAAACAACTAATTATACCATCATTTTGTGAAATGACAAATATAATGGAATATCTATTTCTAGTGAAAATGACAACCCGTAATAATTAAGAACGAAGCTTGGAAATTTTAATTAGAAAATTAACGGGTGAATCTCAAAAATAGACCTAAATTAGGATGTCTTTCAAATTTTAGTCCCAAATAAAAAAGCTTCCTCAAAATAGCCTTTACCTATTCACTAGTATTTTTTGGACAAAATTGCCCATGATCAATGGAGTAAATTACATAAATGATCCTCATACTGGATAAGATAATGGATAAGAACTCCATATTTATATCTTTCAACTTTTATTTTTTTTCTCTTTTTAATTTAACTTTGATTTTTATTTTTTCTTTTTTCTTTTTATTTTTAATTTTCTCAACCCTTACTTTTTTCCTCTCAACATTTTTTTTCTTTTTAATTTTATATTATTTTTCTTTTTTCTTTTTGCTTTCCTCTTTTTTTTTTTTTAATTCTTTTTAGTTTTTCTCAACCCTTACTTTTTTCTTTACATATTTCAACGTCTACTTTTATATAAAAAAGTTATTTTTATTTTTCTTTGATTTTTATTATTTCTTTTTTTCTTTTAAAATTTTTCTCGACCTTTATTTTTATTTACTCTTTCTTTTTTTTATCAACCTTTAATTTTTTATTATTCTCTCTAACTTCTATATTTTCTTTGATTTTTATTTTTTTGATATTTTTCTTCATTTTCTTCTTTTTTCGCAATTTTTATTGTTTTTGTTCTTTTCTTCGATTTCTTCCATTCAAGTTACATCTCCTGAGTAAGAGTTGACACTATCACAATATAAAGGTAAGATTTACGACTTTCGAACAATAAGTTACGTTTCATAGGCAAGAGTTGACACTACTACATTGTAGAGGCAAGGCCTATGACTTTCAAATAACAAGTTATGTTTCATGGGAAAGAGTTGACACTACCACATTGTATTTTGATTTATGAGATGTTCTACAACTATTGCCTTAGAGGTAAGACTTAACTTAAGGACTTTCAAGCAAAAAATTATGCTCAACGGGCAAGAATTGACTTTACCACGTTATGTTTTCATTTATGAGATGTTCTACAACTATTGCCTTAGAGGCAAGACTTAGCTCAAGGACTTTCAAATAACAAATTAGGCCCCACGGGCAAGAGTTGACTCTACCACATTATCTTTTCATTTATGAGATATTCTACAACTATTGCCTTAGAGGCAAGACTTGACTCAAGGATTTTCAAACAACAGATTATGCCCCACAGGCAAGAGTTGACTCTACCACGTTATGTTTTCATTTATGAGATGTTCTACAACTATTGCCTTAGAGGCAAGACTTAGCTCAAGGACTTTCAAACTACAAATTATGCCCCACGGGCAAGAGTTGACTCTACCACGTTATATTTTATTTATGAGATGTTCTACAATTATTGCCTTAGAGGCAAGACTTAGCTCAAGGACTTTCAAACAACAAATTATGCTCCACGGATAAGAATTGACTCTACCACGTTATATTTTCATTTATGAGATGTTCTACAACTATTGCCTTAGAGGCAAAACTTGGCTCAAGGACTTCAAACTACAAATTATGCCCCACGGGCAAGAGTTAACTCTACCACGTTATATTTTCATTTATGAGATGTTCTACAACTATTTTCTTAGAGGCAAGACTTGGCCCAAGGACTTTCAAACTACAAATTATGCCCCACGGGCAAGAGTTGACTTTACCACGTTATGTTTTCATTTATGAGATGTTCTACAATTATTGCTTTAGAGGCAAAACTTAATTAGCTCAAGGACTTTCAAACTACAAATTATGCCCCACGGGCAAGAGTTAGCTCTACTACGTTATATTTTCATTTATGAGATATTCTACAACTATTGCCTTAGAGGCAAGACTTGGCCCAAGGACTTTCAAACTACAAATTATGCCCCACAGGCAAGAGTTGACTTTACCACGTTATGTTTTCATTTATGAGATGTTCTACAATTATTGCCTTAGAGGCAAGACTTAATTAGTTCAAGGACTTTAAAACTATAAATTATGCCCCACGGGCAAAAGTTGACTCTATCACGTTATGTTTTCATTTATGAGATGTTCTACAACTATTGTCTTAGAGGCAAGACTTAGCTCAAGGACTTTCAAACTACAAATTATGTCCTACGAGCATGAGTTGGCACTACCACGTTATGTCTTTATTTATGGGATGTTCTACAACTCTTGCCTTAGAGGCAAGACTTAATTCAAGGACTTTCAAATAATAAATTATGCCCCACGGAGAAGAGTTGACACTACCACGTTATGTCTTCATTTATGGGATGTTCTACAACTCTTGCCTTAGAGGCAAGACTTAATTCAATGACTTTCAAATAATAAATTATGCCCCACGGACAAGAGTTGACACTACCACGTTATGTCTTCAATTATGAGATGTTCTACAACTCTTGCCTTAGAGGCAAAACTTTATTCAAGGACTTTCAAATAATAAATTATACCCCACGGACAAGAGTTGACACTACCACATTATGTCTTTATTTATGAGATATTCTACAACTCTAGCCTTAGAGACACGACTTATCTCAAGAATTTTCAAAGAACTTCGTAACAACAATTCATGCCCTTAAATTTGCTTTGATATCAAAAAAAGAAAATTCCTTTGTGGATTATCCAATTTTTTATTTATTAGCAAAATATAATAGAAATTGAGAAAACAGAAAAAAGCGATCAAACAAAATAAAGAAATAAAAAAAGATTGAGAAAAAAAAAGGAAAGAAAAAACATAAAGATCAAGGAAAAAGCGAAGAATTTAAAAAATTGGGAAAAATAAAAATGAGAGGAAAAATAAAAATAAAGTTTGAAAAAAATGAGGAAAAAAAAGAGAACTGAAAAAAGAAAAAAATGATCAAACAAAATAGAGAAATAAAAAAAAAGAGTGAGAAAAAAAAGAAAAGAAAAATAAAGATTAAGAAAAAAGCGAAGAATTAAAAAAATTAAGAAAATAAAAAATGAGAGGAAAAAATAAAAATAAAGTTTGAGAAAAATGAGAAAAAAAAAAAGAAATATGATAAAAATAAAAAATAAAAGAAAAATAAAGGTTAAAGACAAATGAATTAAAAAAAGAAAAAAAAGAAATAGATAATGCTTGAGAAAAAAGAAAATAGGAAAAAATAAAGTTTGAGACAAATGAATTAAAACATTAAAATAAAATTAAAGAAAAAAAATAAAAAGTGAAAATAATAAAATTAAATTAAAAAATAAAAAAGTGAAAATAATAAAAAATAAAATAATAAATTAAAGAAAAAACATAAAGTGAAAATAATAAAAAATAAAATTTGAGAGACAAATAAGTATGTAAAGTTTTAAAAATATATTTGAGGTGTAGAGGTGTAAAATGATACTTGTACTATACTTAAAAAGTAAAAAAAATTATTTTTAAAGATATTTCTTATTGATATCAAATATCTAAAGCCGAACCCATATTTAGATCTGTAACATGCAATTTCCTGGAAATTAACCCGTAAGTACTCGAATGAACTTGGCTACTGCATTAATTCCTATCTCAATTTCCATGCATTTTCATTTTTATATGTTCATAGTCTCATTTCATCTTTTAAACTTTTTTAATGACGGCATAGAACCAGCTGTTTTGTGTTTATATTAGCCACTAGATGGGATTATTTCAGGTTATTTTTGGTCATGAAGCCAATTATATTGGTGCCAGCTAAATCTTTGTCTAAAGTTTTAGGTACTTAAATATATGAAGGATACACCATTATGCTCCAATCAGGTAGGCCCAATTACAGTCTTTAACAGTTTTTTTTTTTTTCTATTTTGGTAAACCTCTTAACAGTTGTTAATTGACAGATGTTTTGTTCCAAATTTCTGCAAGTAATTAAGCATAAATAAAAGTCTCTTATAAAATGTTGAATAATGAGGGAGAAAAGATATGACTTTTCCTAATAGTCTTCTTAATATATACAGTTAGATTAATTATTTTTTCAATTGAATAAATGTTAATAAATTTTTTATTTTTTTATTTTTTCAGCTGAAAAAATATTAATAATTTTTTTTATTTATTTATTCATTTTAATACGTGGGTTCCGTCTTCTTCAATTACTTCTTCTTTACCAAAATCACCACTAAAACACCACCATTGACACCATAATCATTAAACTCAAATCTTCACCAAAATAATTTAAGAATCCACCATAAATTTTATTATCAAAATCACAATACAACCGTCACAATTTCATTTGTCATTATAGCATTAAGTACTCCTAATAGTCTTCTTAATATATACAATTAGATTAATTATTTTTTCAATTGAAAAATTTTTAATAATTTTTTTTTCAACTGAAAAAATATTAATAAAATTAAATTTTCTTATTTATTCATTTTAATATGTGGATCCCGCCTTCTTCAATTACTTTTTCTTCATCAAAATAACCATTAAAACACCACCATTGACACCATCATCATCAAACTCAAATCTTCACCACAATAATTTTAAGAATCCACCATAAATTTATTCTCGAAATCACAATACAACCATTAGTATCACAAAAATTACAAACAACCACCATATAATTCAACATCCACTTTGTCAATATCACCATTCTTTAACTGTTTCTTCTTCACTTTGTTGTGAAGAATTGGATATAGTTGGAGGTAGTAGTTTGCTATTGCTACTGCTAATATAACCATCCATTTTTGTTAGCAAAGAAAAAAAATGAACAGTTACTTCATTGTGTGACGGTGGTTATGGCGGCGGCGATGGTGGTGGACGACAACGGTGACAACTGGGGAAGAAATTAGGAAATGGAGAAGACTGAGAGAAAAGTGAGTCAATGAGTGATTCAAGGAAACAATGGTGATTTTTATTGTGATATTGTGATTTCGATGACAATTTTATTAATGGATGTTGAATTTTATGATGGTTGTTTGTGATTTTTGTGATACTAATGGTTGTATTGTGATTCTGATAATGAAATTTATGGTGGATTCTTAAAATTATTGGGGTGAAGATTTGAGTTTGATGATGATGATGTTAATGGTGGTGTTTTAATGGTGATTTTGGTGAAGAAGAAGCAATGGGTGACGTGATTTTTTTTTTTTAAAATTGACATAATATCTGATGTGGTAATGACATAGCGATGATGTGGCACGAGTGTAAATCACTCTCCATCATGTGACTGGTTCTTACGTTTTGGGGTGAAAATAATTTCACCTTTTTATAGTTTAGGTGTGTAATAAGACACTATGATAGTTTAGGTGTGATCTAGACTTTTCGTGTATAGTTTGAGGTGGAAACGATCACTTTTCCCTTTGTATTGAGGAATGAGAGATCATCATAATGGATGGGAATGATTTACAATGAATCCCTCAATTTATAGATACATTCCTTCTAATTTCTTTCCGAAAGATAGACATTGCATCTCTTGATAAATGACTAAATCTTGATAAATACTCAATATATCTTGATAGATATCCACTGTATCTTGATAGACATTCACTATAATATAAATACATTTATAACACTTCACCTTGAATGTCTAATTGATAGATAACGTGCCTCGTTAAAACCTTACTAGAAAAAATCTAATGAAAAAAAATCTAGTGAAGGAAAAAGAGTACACATCTCTAATTATACGTATTTCAGCTGCCTCATTATAAACCTTACAAGGAAAATCCAGTGAGACAAAACCTTGAAAGCGAAAAAGAGTATAATGCATATAAGCTCTCCTCAATAAGGACATCAATTCAAATTTTGAATCTTCGTATTTCAATCTTGTGCACCCCTTCTCGAAAGTTGTAGTTGGTAGAGAAATAGTGAATAATCATTCATATTATCACTCGAATGAATCTATTACACATTGATATCGTCACATTTCAGGAGCTCATGTGTGTAGATAGCTTTAACGAAATGTGTTTCATTCTTTCTCATTTTATGAATCCTCATATTAGTTGTGCTATGCATGCGACATCTTTATATAAGTGGGTATTTCAAACCACATTTTTCTCTAATGAGATGTATCATTGACCTCAGCCACATACATTCTTGACTTGCTTTGTGAATAGTCATTAGCTTTGCCTCATTTTATTGTCATGTAGAACAATATGTTATGAAAGTAACTTTTCATGACAATAAATAATATGTCTGTATCAAAAACTTGACAATATTTGTTAGGATAAACACATTCATATAGGGGCTTTTATTTGCAGTATGGAAGTGATTTTATATCATTATCTCCATGTAGAAGTAAAATTATATAATGCTCATAGTTATAGCAAGATGTATAAATGCATCAATTGCACAAGATATGGTACTTCATCACCAATTCAATTCTGTATGTTTCTCATTTCAACTTCTTTAGCAGATAATCTATCATTTTTGAAAACTCTCCAAGAGTTTCAATAATATTCAAATTGTCATCCCTTACAAGGATTATAAATAAGTTTTTCAAAAACTTTTATATGCTTCAGACATTTTGAAGCCTTTAGGATTTTTATATAGATTTTTGTCAAGTGAAAATATTCAAAATTTCATGTGTGACATCTTATAGTGTCTATACTGCAAATCAAATAAGTTTTATGCTTATCAAGATACATCCTTTCATTTTACTTGATAAACGTTTATGTCAGCATTCTTAGATAAACGTACAATTCAGATTCTCGTAATATTTTACAATATTTCTCTAATATTGTACCAAAGATATCATCGACATCAAATCATTTGTATCTGCACATTATGACATAACATTTTGAGGTTTCATCACTTTATCATTTTCAAGTACCTAAACTATAATATCCCATAAACTCCTAGCTAAGTTCTAACCATTCATCATATGTTTAGAGGTCCAAAAGCAATTATTTTTTATCATAGATAAGTGCCATAACCATTCACCTAGCCTGTAAAGTGATTTCAATGCGAATCATGGTCATAAAAAACATTTAAAGCAAAGTTAATAGAGAGCATTTGTTGTCGATTGAGTTTAGTATTCGAGCCTATAAGGGTCAATATTAAATGAGCATATATTCTAGAATATATAGAGTTTTGGAGAACAAGACTCACTAAATTAAAGATCTTCGAGTCTTCTTTTCAATGCATCTAATTTTACCTTAATCTAATATCGGAGTAGAAAGTTATGCTTATTTTACCTGAGAGTGTTTGTCTGCTAAAGATTGACAACCTAAGTTGGCGAGCCGTCAACTGGTTGACGGGCTGTCAACTCTCATCGTTAACCTTAACTAGAAAATATTAAAATCAGCTAGAGATTGACAACCTACGTTGATGAGCCATCAACTAATTGACGGGCTGTCAACTCCCATCGTCAACTCATAATTCCTGTAATTTTCTTTTATTTTTCTTGGGGGTAGTTTGGTATTTTCCTCATCATAAATCCTACCCCACGACTTAAATCACCCTATAAACATTTTGTACTCATCAGTTAACAAATTATCAATGCCCATTCTCCTCCCACTCTCAAGATAAAGAAATTAGGATTTCTTTCCAAAATTCAACTCCCAAGGCTCCTATTCAAGTTTCTCTCGAGAAAGTTCAGGTATGTGGGGTTTGATCAAGGACACTCTTTCATCCTTGTGCCCAAAAGTTGAGTTTTACATGAGTTTTAAAGAATTGATAACCAGGGTTCATCCCCATTTTTCATATGCTTTGAGATTATGATGTTTCCTCATGAGTTTTACTTTACTTAACACAGGATTTCATGTTTACTTATATTTTTATACACAAAATTGATGTTATGAGTTGAGTTTCAGTATTTTGACATGAGGATTTATACGTTGATAATGTATATAATTTTCAGCATGATTCAGTCAGTTTACCAGTAAAAGTATGTCATTTTCATGCTTATTTAATTTTATCTATGAACATGTTTTCAAGCATTGAGTTATGACATTTTGACATAAAGTTTTCGTGAGTTGATAAAAGATTACAATTTGAGTATTGAGTATTCAGTTTACAAGAAATTCAAGTTTACTAGTTGAAGTTTCAAAAACATTACAATATAATCACAATTTCAATTTTATATGAGATTTTAGACAAGCTATGAAGTTCACATAACTAATCGAGAATTTGAGATAGAAACAGTGGTATATTATGTTTCCAGACTTATCAGCTTATATGTCTATTTTGAGGTGAACTTCATAGATAGAGTACGAGCAATAGTATGAGTTTTAGGAGTAGTATCTAGTATCGAGAGGGGAATATGGGTTTAGCGTATCCTATTTATCAGAAACTATGTGACACCGTATGTTATTTCAGCTTGTCCAAATAGACATGTAGTTATACTATTCAGTTTGTCCAATCAGATATGTTTAGGTGATCATCACAGTTAGCCTTTATACTTTACAAGGTATATTGGGCTGTTGGGATGTGGGTTTGAGTCATTGTGCCCTTTTGATGAGGGCTTGAGTCATCGGACTCCATGTTGCTCGCATGGTTTATGTCGGTTATGAGAATCACCCTTAGAAAAAGAAGATTTTAGAATCTAAGAGTAATGACTCACAATTTTTGTTCAGATATTATTTTATGATTTATACTTTATGAGATTTCAGTTTCAATCTTATTTATGATCAAGGTAAGTCTATTTACACTTAGCATACATGTTTTTAAGATTATGATATATATCAGTTTTACTTATTGTAATCACCCCTACATACTCAGTATATTCCAGAAGTACTAACTACACATATGTTTGTATGGCTACATTATTTCATAATGTAGGTTCCAATAATAGTCCACAACATCATGATCAAGCAGTTTACAACTTTCAGTCAGTAGGTGATGAGTTGTCTTTATCCGAGGACTCAAGTCAATTTGTAGATTCAATATTTTATTTTTATTCAGTCGTATTGATTAGGGATAGTTGGGGGTCATGTCCCGAATACCTATAGTCAGTATTAGTAGATACTTCATAAAAGTCAAACAGAGTTGATGTATTAAATATTTTAAATAATATTGTACTAAATAAGTTCAACTAATGGCATCTTTTCTGCTTATTATTTTTAGTTTTATGAAATTTATTCAGTTGCTTATGAGTTATTCCAGTATTATGGTTTAGCTTGGGATCACTTGTGGTTATAAACACCGTGTGACATCCACGGATAGTCTCAGAGCATTACAAACTTGGTATCAGAGAATAGAGTTTAAGTGTGTTTAAGTGTCCTAGGGTGTCTGTGAAACTGTGTCTGGTAGAGTCTTGCAGAATGGTACAAAGACGACTGTACTTTTCTTTGAGAGACTATTACAACATTTAGGAAATGTCTTCTTTCTTTTATACTCTAGATTGTGTAGTAAAGTTTTCCTTTTAGAAACTTTGGATGATTCATGTGTTACTCCAAATTCCTCCAACTATGACTTATCTTTGAGCTAACGTAAAAAATAAATTTTAATTTCTCCTGATATGATGCTCTCAGATTAACTATCAGACACTTCAGAAATCATACAAAGAGCTTGAGAGGAGCCTATTAGTGTATTTTAAGTCCTTTAAGTTGAAAGCATATGTCCTCACTCATATAAGTTGTGCGTTTAAGATGAGATATGTTATGTATACAGATTTTTCTTTAGTCCTTCATTACAGATAGCACTCGTAAGAGAAGAGAGTGTGTTTCTAGATTACTGAATAGAGTTTGCATTCAGGGGATAGTGTAGCTTAGGGAGTTATGATCAATAAGCAGTAGAACAACCTCAGAGTTGAAAGTATGAATTTAGAAGTGTAGTGACAAGAAAATATGGGATAACAATTGTTTGAGGGTATATCGATGAATCTATGTCTACTATTAATATATGATTGAGGCGATATGTCTTTAGGTGTTAACTAAGGGATAACGAGTGTTGTATAGATTTCATAGGGGACAGTGAGCGTTGTGTAGATTTCATGGTTGAAGGTAGGGAAGGAATTATTAGTTAAGGTGACTTATGGTATACTTAAAGTAGGAAATGAGTTCTTGATGCGTTTCATTGTGCTAGAAAAGCATAAGTCATTAATGAAAGTATTAGGTTATTAAGGATTTTTAATATAGGCTTTCATTTGTGATTGTGAAAAAAATGGGTCGATGCTTAGAGCTATTAATATAGTTTAGATGTATGGATGGATAAGTAGTAGTGATGTGTGAAAGGAGAATGTGCTAATGAATTATAATAAGATAGACCATAAAATATAATCAATTATTGTTATTATGAGGCTATAGTCGACTAGTGTTTCTTGATATTTTTTTATATCTGTCAATCAAGAATAGTATGTGAGGTTATTTGTTAATAATGTCTAGTACTAGACACTAGGTTTGAACAATGGATGATCATTAAGGTGGAAATTGTGATTTCTTGGGATAGTGATGCTAGTTGTATGAAAGGTGAGCTAGTTGTATGAAAGGTGAGCTAGTAGGCTTGAAATAATGTATACAAGAATGTAAGTTTATTCATTTGCAATTAAGTATGATGATGTAGGCATAATGTAGAGGTGTACCCAAGGTGATATGGGGTTACATTATTTTCTAAGATTATTAAGTTTCGTGTTTGCTTTGATAGTATCCTTGAGTTACTAAGTATGAAGAAGGTTAGTTATATAGTATATGGTGTTAGTAATAGCTATGTTAGGAGTTATAGGTTGATGATGGTGGGTCTTTTTGTGTAATTATAATTCTCATGGTTTTGAGAAAAATATAAGATTAGAGGTTTGATATTAGTAAGCTACGAAGAGAAGGGCTGATTATGTGATTAGTGAGGCAAGTATGTTTGTGAAGAAGGGTCTAATTATATGACAATGATTATTGATGCTAGAGAGAGAGTTAAGAGTGATATTTATGAAAGAAATGTCCAAGAATGAAATTAGTATGTTCCAAATATAGTTATCCACGTGAGTTAAGCATTCATGTGTAGACCGTTAGAGTAAAGAAATTATGGCTCAGTCTCAAGGATATGGAATAGGCCCATAGGCTTAAAATATTAGCTTTGATCTAACGGGGAGATGATAGGGTGAAGAACCAAATCAAGTTTTGAGAATTAGATTGTAATACATGTGTCAATAAGAGTTATGATGAGAACGTGATCCATTCTTACTCTAGTGTATTCCTTTTTGTAGATTTTTGTCATTATGGCACCTTACCCATGTCTTGTGTGATAGAGACATCCTTGTGGCCAATGCTTATACACTTCATGTATATTCATGTTCATTCTCAACTCCTAATAAAAAAAGTAACAACAAGTAATCCGAGTCATCCCTCATGAATCTATGAGTCCCAGTCTTATGTTAAGTAATTTTTGATAAGTATGAACCCATGTTTCAGAGTATGCTCAGTTCCCTGAACTCATGGTACACCCTTAACGACTAGTGAAATTAGCATTATCATGTATGTCCTATGTTTAGATCTCTTTAATGAATTCATGCCTTTGATACTCTACTCCCCAGGCCTCAGTTAAGTGTCAAAGTTATGCATAGTGTTCTCTCATGCTTTAGGTCCTCATGTTCTAGCGTTTCAGTGACATCTCCTTATGTTAAGATAGTGGTGATGAAAATGGATGAATAATGATTTAGATGGGAGAGAGTAAATATTCCTTATTAGGAAAATTTGTTGAATGCTTGTTTTATCTAAGTCTATAAGTGTGAAGCAAACTCAAGGCAAACTTTGTTATATGTCATAGTTAGTTGAGAATTTTTAGTGTGCCTTTTGGAGCTAATTCATTAAAATTGTTATTGATAGAGATATTTAATAATATGGGAAAAATTATTTTGTGAGATGGTTGCTTAGAAGTTCATATGTGGTTATAATAATAGGCTTGAATGTCATGTGTTATATAAGAGGATAAATGCACTGTGTGCTAGTAAATTCCTAATAAGAACTCGTAGTTAGTTGTTGAAGGGATAAAGAGTGTTATTTTTGAGATGAGAGTTTTAAAGAGACATAAAATATTGAATCCCATGGTCTAGACTAGTATTATGGTGTTATACGTAGTACCTTATGACTTTGAGTTAGGCTTGAACATGGTGAGAGTATGTAGTTCAACTCAGACTTTGGTAGGAGGTGTCATTAATACCCATGTGAAGATTATAAGTTCCATCAAATGAAGCATAGTATTTAAGAGGAAAACTATAGTTGAGAGAGTATTTGAGAAGTATGGCTAAGCTTGAAAGTTAACAGTTTCATCGACTAAGGCATAATAATTCTATTCTTACTTCTGTTCTATATGTATGATCATGTCATGAATGCTTCAATTGAATTCTAAACTCTCAGCATGAATCAACTCTTTATAGTTAATTAAGTCAGCTCAGAAATCAGTTTCATGCTAGAAGTTTATCTTTTTAGCTTAGCTATTGGCTTTATTAGTAGATATGATGACCTAGTGTCAGTATTTGTTCACTCCTAACAATGATTCAGCTAGAGCAACAGATTTTCCTCCTACCATTGTGCTCTGCTAATTTTAGTTCTACCTTATTTCATACGATTCCTATGTGTGTGTTCCCGTTCCATATGTATCAGCTGATTCAGTACCCTATCAAGAGGTGATTTCTGTTACGAAATATGATCAATTTTAGAAATTCAGTTTCAAGATAGTAACTACATTCTTTTCATCTGAATATCAGTCTTCATTTGAGGATAAGTGATCCAAAAGGAGAGATAATATAATACTCCACAAACTCCTAGCTAAGTTTTTAACCATTCATTATATGTTTAGATGCCCAAAATCAATTAGTTTTAATCATAGATAAGTGTCATGACCATTCACCTAGTGTGTAAAGTGCTTTAGACGCGAATTATGGTCATAGAAAGCATTTGGAGAAAAGTTGAGTAGAGAGCATTTGTTGTCGATTAAGCTTGGTACTCGAGCCTAAAAGAGTCAAATTTAAATGAGTATATCTTCAATAATATATATATTTTTGGTGACAATACCCACCAAATTAAAGATCTCCGAGTCTTCGTTCCAATGCATCTGATTTCACCTTATTTTACCTGATGTCGGAAGTCGGAGTAGAAAATTATACTTCTTTTACCTGAGAGTATTTGTCTGCCAGAGATTGATGACCTGAATTGATGAGGCATCAACTAGTTGATGGACTGTCAACTCCCATCATCAACCTTAACCAGTAAAGATCAAAATCAGCTAGAGATTGATGATCTGATTTGATGTGCCATCAACTAGTTGACGAGCTATCAACTCCTGTCGTTAACTAAAAATTCCTGTAATTTTCTTAGGGGTAGTTTGGTATTTTCCTTACCATAAATCCTACCCCATGACTTAAATCACCCTATAAATGTTATGTACTCATCAGTTATCAAAGTTTCAATGCTCATTCTCCTCTCTACTCTCAGGAGAAAGAAGTTAGGATTTCTTCCCAATGTTTAACTCTCAAGACTCCAATTCAAGTTTCTCTCAAAAAGGTTCATCAAGTTCAGGTATGTGGGGTTCGAACAGGGATACTCGTTTATGCTTATGCCCAAAAATTATTTTTTTCATGAGTTTTAAAGAATTGATAACTAGGGTTCCTACTCACTTTTCATATGCTTTGAGATTATGATGTTTCCTCATGAGTTTCACTTTATTTAACATAAGATTTCATGTTTACTTATGTTTTTATTCACGAAATTGATATTATGAGATGAGTTTTAGTATTTTATCATGGGGATTCATAACTTGATAAATGTACATAATTTTCAGCATGATTCAGTCAGTTTACCAGTAAAAGTATGTGATTTTCATGCTTATTTAAGCTTATCTACGAACATGATTTCAAGCATTGAGTTATGACATTTTGACATGAAGTTTCAATGAGTTGATAAAAGATTACAATTTGAGTATTGAGTATTTGATTTACAAAAAATTCAAGTTTACAAGTTTGAGTTTTAAAAGTGTTGTTGTATAATCACAGTTTCAGTTTCATATGAGATTTCAGACAAGCTAAAGTTCACATAGAAACCGAGAATTTGAGATAGAAACATCGTCATATTATGTTTTCAGACTTATCACCTTATATGCCTATTTTGAGGTGAACCTCATAGATAGAGTACGAGCAATAATATGAGTTTTTGGAGCAGTATCTAGCACAGAGGGGAATGTGAATTTAGCACATTCTATTTCCCAAAAACTACGTGACACCTTAGGTTGTATCAACTTGTCCAAATGGGCATGTCAGTTAAATTATTCAGCTTGTCCAATCATACATGTTTAGGTGATAATCACACTTAGCTTGTATACCCTGATAAGTTATATTTGTCCATTGCGATAAGGATTTGAGTCATTGTGCCCTTTTGATGACGCTTAAGTCATCGAACTCCATATTGCTCGCATGACTTATGTCGGTTACGAGAATCTCCCACAGAAAAAAAGATTTCAGAATCTAACTGTAATGACTCACAATCTTTGTTCAGATATTGTTTTATGATATATACTTCATGAGATTTCAGTTTCGGTCTTATTTATAATCAAGGTGAGTTTATTTACACTTAGCATGCATGTTTTTAAGCTTATGATATATATTAGTTTTACTTATTACATTCACCCCCACATACTTAGTATATTTCAGAAGTACTGACCACATATATATCTGTGTAGCTACATTATTTCATAATGTAGGTACCACTTGTAGTCCAAACATCATGATCAAGCAGTTTTCAGCTTCCAGCCAGCAGGTGATGAGTTCTCTTTATTCGAGGACTTAAGTCAATTTGTAGATTCTTTATTTTATTTTTATTCAATTGTATTGATTAGGGATAGTTGGGGGTCATGTACCGACTACCTATTGTCAGAATTAGTAGAGGCTTCATAAATAGTCAGACAAAGTTGATGTATTCACGTTTAGTTTTGTTTTTGTATAACCAGTGTTGTAAATGTTTTAAACAGTATTGTATTGAACAAGTTCAATTAATGATATCTCTTCCGCTTATTATTTTTAGTTTTATGAAATTTATTTAGTTGCTCACGAGTTATGCCAGTATTATGGATTAACTTGGGATTACTTGTGGTTCTAAACATCGTGTGACGTTCTTGGGATAGTCTTTGGGTGTTACATGAACTTCTCATGAGGTTTCATGAAGTGTTATATCATAGCTCTTCAAGAGCACATTATCTCCTTATTACGATCATTTGCTTCGTATCCTTTCTAAGAATTATTTCATTTGGAATAGATTTTGGTCTACCATGCTTCACGAATATTGTAGACTTTATCCTTCAGGGACATACAATATGAGCAGCCACAACTAAATACGAATTCAATTTGGGGTCAGTAAATGCTCCTAGCATTTAACTTAAATTATCTTTTGAATGAGGATCATATTGATGATAATTCACCATATATTTCTTAGTTGCTTATTATATTTCCCTTATGTTAGATAAACTAACATACATCTCAATTTACTTTAGAGAATTCTTCTGTGAGCATCATGGTATATCGAGGGGCGAGCCCACATAGGTTCATGTTGATTCATATGAACCTACTTCATCAATATTTTTTACTATTTATGAATATATAGTCAGTTTTTTTTAAAAGATATTAATATGTTTGAACCCATTATGCACAAAGCAGCTCTTAGCTTAGTGGCAAAGGGGGTTCAATTTGTTAATCCTAACGTCGCGGGTTCAAACCTGCTTGCAACTCTTTTTTTTTAGATGTTTAATGTCCATAACAATATGTTTTGGTTTATCAAATTTTGTTTTGTTTGCTTCCAAGTGTTTTCTACTTTAGATTGAACCCACTTGGTGAAAATCCTGAGTCCGCCATTGGGTATATTCATTGATCAAATGCCTTACATCAAAACTACTAGATGTAATAATTGATTCTTGACCTTAAATTAATTTAGAGGTAGGAATTAATCATAGTTTTTGGTCTAATATAAATAAGTGCTATGGTATGCAATGAAGCTTTGTTCTCATAAGCAATGGTTCAAATATTTATCGAAGGCATTCAATGTCAAATCAAAATTATCAAGATGAATTATTTTGATTAAATAATTTAAAAATTATGATCTTAACACAATTTATATTGAGCAAGCAAATCTATGAATGTCAACTCCAGGTTAACAATAAACGCACATGTGGTCATCTTATATTGATGCATATTAATATGTCACATGTTAGGTGAACGAATCCTTATTCACCTTTTGTACTTTCCAGGTTTAAGGAATCCATTCCTAACATTAGTTGATTCAACCAACTTATCATGAGAACAAACAACATAAATAATTCTTGAAGAATCTTCTAATTTTTCAACATATGTCTATTAAACAATATGCATATCTTTGGAATGACAACTCCAAGTTTACTATGATATGTACCTTTTGTTTTACTAAATTTTTGATTTACTTTACAAGAATAAACATCATATTTAATACTTTAAAGTAAATTGTATAATTTTTCTTCTCAATTGTTCTATCTCTTTCGGAGGTGGATCGTGATATCTTCACAATCAAAATTACATTCAAATTGTAATCGTTAATAAATACTTGTCACGTTCACCCCAGGGAATGACTCTCTCTCTCTCTCTCTCTCTCTATATATATATATATATATATATATATATATATATATATATATATATATATAACAATCAAAATTCTCATTCATCAGAATTTTTCTCTAACATATCTTGTAGTCCTCAATATCATGTAATACTACCACATTCTGTTAAAGAATGGAGCAAATTGTCATCTTTCAGACTTATTATACATTGCTACCATATTCACTTCATGGAATAAAACATATTATGTGAGTCAAGTTTAACGACTTTTCATAAAAGAAATATTATTTTTCTTTAGCCATCACTGTATCATTAATATGGTGTATTGAGATTCAAATTCGATGTCTTATCCACATAAAAGCGTAGATATAAATTGATGAAACTTGAACCCAATATCTTATCAATATTTATATCAAGATGTAACACCTTTCACTTTTACAAAACTGTTTCACCGCTTCAAGAACCAAATAATTAGTATCTAAATTCAATCATACCTGCATTCAATGATACATGACATGGACGTTTTGGATCATCCATTAATTAACAAATATGTGCAGTAATTTTCTTTTCCAAATTAAAATTTTTTTCCTCAATTCTTTAAAGATTGTTATGTAATCATTAACTACAACCTTTATAAACAAATCTCAATAAAGTACTTACCCGATAGAATCTTGTACTAATAGATCTCTAATGATAGAGTCTCATGCTGATAACTTGTTGTAAAATATTAAAGTAAGAACAAGAAGAATACAGAGAAGAAGAGAGAGACTTCCTTATTTCGTTTGAGGAATGAGAGAGAGATCATCTTGAGAGATGAAGAATGATTTAAAAGAACCTCTCTATTTATAGGGAAACATCCTCTTTATTTCTCTCCAAAAGATTTTCAACTCTTGATAGATACTCACTAAATCTTGATAGGTACTCAATATATCTAGATATATATTCATTATAGATACTCAATATATATCTTGATAGATATACACTATATCTTGATAAACATTTACTATAATATATAATATATTATACATTTATAACACAACCCATTATATTTTTATTGTTAAAGAAAAGATGAAATGTTTTATTTAATATGGGGTTCATGAATCTTTTAAGTTTAATTGTAAATTAGTAAAATAGCATAAAAATTCCTAACAATATTGTGAATCTATATATTTTATCTTAAAATTAAATAATGAAATAAAAATTTACCAGCAATATAATTTAAGATATTACTCATTCATAAATAAATCATAATTACTTTAAATAGCAAAGTTATAATTTTAAAGAGGATTTCAAAGGATAGTGATGTAAAATAGTATACTTGACAACTTACGGTGAGATCTTCTAATTAACTTAGAACTCATGAAATTAAATACCATATCTGACAAAGAATATCGACACATTCTTAATAAGTGAATTACATCCTTCATCACTTAGTACTCACAATCCTTTCTTCATCGCGTTAAAAAGTAGAATGACATTTGCAATATCTTATTCTCTCCTTTGTGAGAATTCATTAAGATCATTTGTGATCCCCAACAACTCACGGGTTAAGTGTCATATGAAAGTAACCTTAAATATTTGATAAAATTAGAAATATCTTGTTGCTTTAGCTCTTTTATTACAGATCAAGAGTCAACAATAATAGTGTAAAAAATACTAGTAATAGAGCTAGGAGTGAAGTTCTCTAAAGATGTATAGTGTAAACTCCAAAGAGTATTGACAACTCTAATACGATCAAGTTCTAGATTCAAGTCCATACCAATTTAGCCTCGTCCATATTTAGTGCCTCTTGAACTTTTTCTGCTTAAGATACTCGAATTTGATCCATGTATTTAAAAGAATCTCTCACTATATTTAAAACTTTAGAAAAGGATAATACGAATCGGCCGACTTGAAAATATTTTTTATATACCCCAATAAGAGTGTCACGATCCTAAATTTGAGGTCATGATGGCACCTACCTTGACCAAGCCTTAGTAGGCAAGCCAAACCTACCAGATAGAACTATCAATAAATTTAAAAGAAACCCAATATGCAAGACTCCTAGAATGGTGTCGAGCAAAATATGTAAATAACATAAAACTTTGGACAAGCAACAAGTCCCAAAATATTGGTATCATAAGTAGAAGGCATTTATAACAAGGTCTAAAACTCAGTATACAATATTTTATCTCCGAATGAAAGTAAAAACATGATAAAACTAAAAATAGGTTTGGAGGTTTCCCCAAACTCTGGAGTTCACCCATACCTAGATCACCAATTCTGTTATCACGAATCAACTGCCACAAGTCATCATATTCGAACTAGGATATGTATCGAAAAGGCACCATAAGAGTGAGTACGATCCACTACACTCAATTTGTATTGTAGTTTGATTAAGCAAAGCAAAAAATAAAACAAGTAAAGATACTATAAGCACGTAACCTGCAAACAGAGAAGTTCCCAAATGGTAGCTTACACAGTCTCCACTAACAGTTTTACAATATATGATAAGTAAGCAAAAAGCATCTAAATATGCAATGTATGAAAGAAACGGAATACCAAATAATTAATACATAGTTGAAATATAAATAGTGTGATGCAATGTAATGCAATGATGGTGGAATCATCATATAAACCATACAAGCCTCAATGCTTCATAATAAGACCCGGGGGAGGGGGGTTTCACAACTCATATATTTTCACAGACTCAATCTCATATCTTAATCAACTCGATCGGCAGATCCTTCGATTTAGGCATTTTTATGAAAGTATTTCATTTTCTTTCAAAAAACTAGTATTTCTCATGTCTCAATCAACCCAACCAACACATTCCTCGATTTAGGCATTTTTATAAAGTATCTTATTTTCTGTCAAAAGATCAATGTTTTGTAGTGGTATCAATCACATGAATATGTACAGATGAAATATGAATGTAGTGGACACAAGAAATAAGATGAATATAGTGATCAAATCAATACAAGTATAAATGAACTCAAATTCAACTTAATTTGTCTCTAATTCATGTTATCAGTCCTCATTCGACACCACTAGGATGATTAGTCACATAAGATCTCAATAATATCATTTTAAAGATAATAAATTCTCATGAAAGGCCTAACATAACAAGACAATCCTCCACTCGGGCGACACAATAATGAATAAGGCAAGTCAATGTACAGAAAAGGCCTACAATATCATATAAAGCCCCCGCTCGGGCATCACAACAATTATATGCGTCCAAGTTAACAATAATATACACCTAATGCCCACGGGGGCACACGATAAATAATAATACAAAAATACGACTCACAAGACTAAACTCCCTAACTTGTAGCATGCTTTTTATGTTTGCTAACTACTCAATTCAATCTGAAAGAAGTATTTAAGCCATAACATACCTCGAAGTGCTGAATTCAAGACTAAAATCCTTCAATACGGAGCTTTATCCCTCTCGAACAATCTTGTCACTAGCTAAAACCATCAGAATATCATCTTTACATTAGGAAAAAAACTAATGATATCCATATTAGCTATATTTAAAATGAGTTCAAAATTAGTTTGAAAAATGGGTTCAAAAAAGAAATGGGTAAAACCAAACTTTTATTTTAGAAACATGTTCTCCAAGATTATAGGAGTCTACAGTTGAAAATTTATACGAAAATGAGTAGAAAACAAGGCTCAAATCGAAGAAAAAAATATTTTAAAGCTTTATCGGCAAACCTCCCCCAAAATCCAGTAATAATGGTTTTAAAGCTATTTTGAAGATAAAACTAATGGGAATAAAAATGTGGAGCTTACTTAAGCACGAGTTATGAAGAAAATCCATAAAATCGACCATTCCCAAAGCTTTGAGGTCAAAAAATTATGAAAGATAACAAAATAAACTATTTATACTATTTGAATAGTACCTCGTGATCGCAAGAATCCACGTTGACCAGGATAATAAATTGGCCTTTGCATTCGTAACCAGTCATTTACATTTGTAAAGGCCGATAATCCAGATCATCATTTCGTGGCAGCCCGATCGCATTCGCGATGAAGGTATTACCCAACCCAGACCCAACACACTACTAAAAAAATAAAAACCGACCATAGATGGTACATAATTTTTATTTACAATTATTTTAATCAAAAGCTGACCACAAGTGGTTGGTTTTATAAAATAATTTCCTAAAATCGACCACTTGTAGTTGATAATAACAAAAAACATAAAATAATTATTTCAATTTTTTTTTAAATTTTATACAAAATATATTAAATATTTTAAAAATATTTTTTACAAAGCTCGACCACTTATGGTCGGTTTTTTATTAAAAAATAATTTTTAAAAATTAGAAAAAAGTATTCATTTTTTTTTGTTTTTACAAAACAATCACTCATTGTCTGTTTTGATTAATAAAAAGAATTTTTTTTTTTGAACAATGAAAACTTGTAGTTGGTTTTTGTTTCTTCGAAAACGGCCCCTCGTGGTCAGATTTTTGGTTAAGAAATAAAAAATATATATTTTAATAAACTGACCACAAATGGTCGGCTTTAGTTTTAAAAAATTTAGTTGAAATAAAAAATTATTATTATTAAATAAAACTGACCACTTGTGGTCGATTTTGATTTCCAAAAAATTAATATATAAAATCAAATATATTTTTAAATTATATTTAATATTATTTTATACTCACACCAACCACATGTTGTCGGTTATTTAAATAATAAAAATAAAAATTAATTAATATTTAAAAACTAACCACTTGTGGTCGATTTATGTAAAAAAAATAAGAAATAAAATATACCACTTGTGGTTGGTTTTTAAAATAAATATTAAAAATAAACTAAGAAATATTAAATATATTAAATAAAATAAATAAATAACATTAAACATAACATTTGTTTTCTATTTATGTTTCAATTAAATAAATATATTGTCCATTAAGTGCGTACCATATATATATATATATATATATATATATATATATATTTATACGTACATACGTGTATATCCAGTGTCGTTAATTACATAGTAGTCAAAAGCTAACTGAATATATATAAGTATATTGAATACGTTGATATCATACAATCTAGGTAGTAGTTTACTGTTAAAGTTATAATAATGTAAGGTAAATCACCGATAATTCATCAAAGTATAATAAGGAATACAATATATTATGAGGCAATATACTCGTGCTTGTGATGTGTATATATATATTCAAAAGATGATATATATATATATATATACATTATATTATGAGGTAATATACTCGTGCATGTGATGTGTGTGTGTGTGTGTATATATATACATACATACATACATAATACACACACATATAGATATATAGAGAGAGAATACATCATTCGCCCTAAACTTGTCTGCACAATTTCATTTAGACCTTTAACCTCACGGGCAATTATATACCCTCCTTAAAAAAATTTTAAAAAATGAAAGAGCCAAGTTTTTTTTATAATAATTTTACCATTAATATAAATATTATATAATTATAAAAAAATAAAAATTACCCTCTAACCTCTACCCAACCCTCTTCCATCTTTTTCAAACCCACCTAACCTGCCCTCTTCTTCATCTTCAAAAACCTCAATCTTCTCCTTTAAACTCATCCACCCTTGTAATAACCCATAATATTCAAATCTCGATTCAGATCTTAGTTGCATGATTAAGGGGTCCAAGGCTTGAAAATTTCACTAAGTGTTGAGGACTTAGTCATTTTCAAGACATCTAAGCTTTATAGATTTTTATTGTGGTCTTCCCGACCCCGAAATATTATTTTCGAGTTGCTTCATGTTTAGGGGGGTTAAACGTATGTATCGGGAGAGTTTTAATACTTTTGGATGAGGTTTGGGATGTGTTTGGATGACTAAAACAGTGAAGCCTCGCGATAGACCCACGATGCAAGGGTGGCTCCACAAGTGAGGGGTTCACGGAGCGATGGTGGCTTGACCCAAGAAAGGGTCGCGTCACACCAAGGATATCCCACCTAGATTTTTGATTTAAGTTCCCAAAGGGTATTTCAATCATTTTCCTCAACCCAATTCGTCCTTAAAACGATTTGGGACTTCTAAAAGGGCATTTTTTGCCCTTTTCACTCTAAATTGCTCTCATGAAACCCTTCTCTTTTCCCAAGAGCAAAATCCAAGCTCTTTCTAAAAAAATCAAGAGTTCAAGCTTCTAAGTTCAAGAAACCCTCCATGGGTCTTATTCACCCATGGAGACCAAAAACCTCTCCTTTGATTAAAATATGAGTTTTTCTATCATTATGAAGTTGCATATGTTCAAGATGAGTTTAATTCATGTTTTTCCCTCGTAGTTTGACTCAATTCATTCCCTAGTATGATTCCATGGAAAGTTAAGGTTATCTCGTGTTTCAAGTTTCGATCTTCCCATGTCGTATTCAATTGAATTCCATGTCATAATATTGAATTGTGAATTTATCCGTGAAGTCATGTTGTTTCTCATGGATTAAGACATCCCCATGTTCAAGCCCATGCTTTTCACTTAATTGATGGGGTGTTTATGTTTGGGGTCTTTGAACCATGATCCTATACTAATGTTTTAGGCTTTAATATTGTATTTTGTGATCATTCAGTGCTGGAGGGTTATGAACACTAGATACTCAAGTGTTTACCTACATTTCAGATCTTTCAAGTAATGATTTTAGTTAAATCATAAATATTACCATTTACTCCATTTTTATGATCATGATGAGCAATGTCAGTTGTTATATTAGTTGAATTTAGTTCAGCTCAGTACCAGTGTAAGTTCAGTTGGGAGTAGGACTTAGCACCGAGCGAACCCTAGGGTGGGGGCTCACCTACCAGTATAGGGTGTAACCCTTAATAACAATCCCTGAGTTATAGAACTACATAGCCAGCGTAGGTTTGAGATGTCTATCTGCCATTTGAGGGTTTATGTATATCTCATGAGAGCACCTGCCAGCAGGAGGTGACTCCTTGTTCCTTCGGGACACCAATTTAGTGGATCCATACAGCCAGTGTTAGTAACCGTGGAGCAGTATTGACACCCTTCTAACTGGGGTTATAGGTTGGACCCCGATTAGCTCAGATTGGGGCATGTTAGTTACATGATACTTCCCATAGTTTTACTCAGTATTCAGTATGCCTTAGTTCAGGTTTGTTTGACCAAAGCATACAAATTTTCAGTTATTCAGTTACATAGAATTCAGTCTTTCAGATTGCAGGTTATCTCTGAAATATATTTATGCTTGGTCTTGTATTCTTAGATATTATATGTTTATGCATTCATGCTCAGTTATCTCATGTATTTTAGACAGTCCTCATCTCATATATCATTACATTCAAAGTACTGACTGCATACTTTTTTTTGTGCTATGTTGTCTTATAACATAGGTTTGGATGCTCAGTTTGTCAACTGTTCTTAGACAACTCAACGTTACTCAGTAATAGTATTGGTGAGTCCTCATCCATTGAGGACATGATATATTTATCTTAGTTATTTTAGTATTTCCTTATGTTCAGTCATCCAGAGTTAGTTGGGGTTTGTCCCATTAACTACTCATGATGTTTAGGGTCTTTCAGACAATCATTTAGACAGTCAATCATTTCTTTCAGTATTTTATTAGATATTTCAGATATGTTGTTGACACATAATTTAATATTTAAATTTATAGTACCTTATCAATTTATCTTCTGCTCATGTGTTATATTACTTTTTTACTCAGTGCTTGCAGTAGGTACCAGCTCATGGGTTAGCTTTTGGTCACTTATGGCCACAAGCACCGTTGTCGCGACTAGGGGTAGCCTCTGGTCATAACAAAAATTGGTATCATATTCAAAAGTTTTAAAGTGTCCTAGGGAGTCTGAAAGCAATGTTGAGTAGAGTTTTGTGCATGGGTGTAAAGCACGCCACACTCATGGACAAGACGCTACGAGACATTTTCGGAAAGTTTCCCTTTTCTTAGTGTTCATATTATGCGAAAGAGCATGAGATCAATGTAATTACTCTGTCTAACTCATTCTTCGTTCCATTTACAAAAAATGTCTCCTAGAAAAAATAATAAAAGAAGGAACGAGGATTGCCCACACCACCATCTATTCAAGAAGATCCCCTAAATGAGTATGTCTCTCACGCCGAATTCATGGCTAATTTCACGACCTTATCCCATTTCATAGTTGTTCAGAACAACCAACAAGCTATTTTTCCATCCAATCAAGTGGCAAATACAACTGCAGTTATGAGATTTCACTTGGATGAATCCCCCCTATTTTTGAGATCTAAGTTTGAAGAGGATCCACAGGAATTTTTTAGACATGGTGCATAAAGTGACAAATATCATGGTCGTCACTTTAATTAAGAGTGCAGCGTTGACTGCATATTAGTTTCAGAATATAGCTCATATCTAGTTTAAGTAGTAGAAGGAGGACTGAGGTATTGATGCAGGGCCTATAGAGTGGGAGGAGTTCGCCACAACTTTCTTAGACAAGTTCTTTCCCCTAGAGTTAAAGGAAGCTAAGGTTCAGGAGTTTATTAACTTAAAGTAGGGTAATATGAGTGTGAAGGAGTACTCGCTTAAGTTTACTTGGTTGGCGAGGTATGCTCCTACTATGGTGGCAGATAATAGGTCTAGAATGAGTAAGTTTGTATCTGGTGTGGCTGATAGTGTGGTTAAGGATTGTAGGACTGTCATGTTGATTAAGAAGATGGACCTATCTAGACTCATGGTTCATGCTCTATAAATCAAAGAGGGGAAACATAAGGAGAAAGAGAGAGAGAATAAGAGGGCCAGAACAGGTAGTTTTAACTTTTTTTAACCAAGGTCTGAATGCGATAACTATTCTCAGTTCTATCAAAAACTTTCATCCCAGATCCATTTTTAGCTAGTGAGCCAGTGCCTAAGTTCAATTAAGACAGCCGAGATAGAGTGCAGGCTCTATGTCCTAGGGCAGTGTGAACAGTGGCTGCACTAATTCACTTTGCCAAAAATATGATAGGAATCATTAGGATGAGTGTAGGGCTGGTAGTGATGTGTGTTTTTGATATGGCAAGCCATGCCATAGAGTTAGGGAATTCCCAGAGGCTGGTCAGCAGGGTCTATCCAATCGTTATTTAGCTCTAGTTGGTCGCTCGACCTAGTAGAGTGCCACTTCAAGTGCCATATGCTCTCCTGACTCGACATGATTAGGAAAGTTCTCCTGATATGGTTACGGGTACGTTGCAGTTTTTCCATCTTCATGTTTATGTTTTATTAGACCCCAAAGCTTCATTTTCTTTTGTGACCCCTTATATAACCATTAATTTCAGTGTCAATCTTGAAATATTAGCAGAGGATTTCTCAGTGTCTACCCCAGTGGGTAAATCTATTATAGCCAGACGGGTATACAGAAATTATCCGATCACAGTATCTCAGAAAATCACCTCAGTTGATCTGGTGGAGCTAGAGGTGACTAATTTTAATGTCATTCTCGGCATGGATTGGCTCCACTCATGCTATTACTTAGTTGATTGTAGAAATAGAGTCGTTAAGTTTTAGTTTACCAGTGAACTAGTCATTAAATAGAGGGGTAGTACTTCAGTGCTTAGGGGTCAGATTCTTTCATATCTTAAAACCAGAAAGATAATATCTAAGGGGTGTGTTTACTATCTTGTTTGAGTCAAAGAACAAAATTCTATGACTTCGAGTCTTAAGTCAGTTTCAATAGTAAGGAATTTCTAGATATATTCTCTTAAGATCTTCCAAGAGTTTCTCTCGAGAGGGAAATAGACTTTGGAATAGATCTTTTTTCAGATACCTAGCTTATCTCTATTCCACCCGACAGAATGGCTCCAGCCGAGCTTAAAAAATTAAAGAAATAATTAAATCCTTTTAGATAAGGGTTTTATCAGGCTTAGTATTTATCTGTAGGGTACTCTAGTCTTGTTTGTGCGTAAGAAAGATAGTTCTCTCAGAAAGTGCATCGATTACCGTTATTTGAATAAAGCCATAATCAATAATAAGTATCCACTCCTCAGAATTAATGACTTGTTCGACTAACTTTAGGGTGCCAATTATTTCTCTAAGATAGACATCAAATTTGGCTATTATAAGATCAGAGTCAGAGAATGTGACATCCCAAAGACAGGTTTAATAACTCAGTATGGTTACTTCAAATTCCTAGTTATGTCCTTTGGACTAACGAATGCCCCTGCAGCTTTCATGGGCTTGATGAACAGGGTGTTTAAGCAGTACTTGGATATGTTCGTCATAGTCTTCATTGATGATATCCTTGTCTATTCTCGTAGTGAGGATGACTATGCAAACCATCTAAAAATTTATTACAAATTCTTAGAGCTCATCAGTTGTTCGTCTAATTCAGTAAGTGAGAATTTTGGCTCAGATCAACAACTTTCCTAAGCTATATTATTTCTGGTGATGGCATTCGAGTTGACCCTTAAAAGATTGAAGTAGTGAGAAACTAGCCTAGACCCATCTCTCCATCAAATATCAAGTGTTTCTTGGGTTTGTATGGATATTACAGATGGTTTGTTAAAGGGTTTTCTTTTATTACATCCCCCATGTTACGATTGAATCATAAGAAGGTTAAATTTTCAGTGGTTAGTTTCCTACGAGAAGAGTTTTCAGGAGTTGAAGACTCGACTCTCTTTCACCCCAGTCTTGACTTTGCCAGATGGTTCAGATAGATTTGTAGTTTACTGTGATGCTTCAAGAGTTGGTCTTGATTGTGTTTTGATGTAGAGAGGCAAGGTCACAACCTACGCCTCTAAACAACTTAAATCCCATTAAAGTAATTATCCTACCTATGATCTTGAGTTAGCAGCTATTGTTTTTGCTTTGAAAATTTGGAAGCATTATCTTTATGGAGTTCATGTTGGTGTATTCACAGATCATAAGAGCTTACAGTAAGTGTTCATGTAGAAAAATCTAAATCTTTGTCAGAGAAGGTAGCTTGAGTTGTTAAAAAATTATGATATAAGTGTGTTGTATCATCCAAGCAAGGCAAATATAGTGGCAGATGCCCTTAGTAGGTTATCCATGGGTAGTGTTGCTCATGTTGAGGGAGATAAGTTAAAGTTAGTCAGTGAGGTTCATCATTTTGCTAGATTAGGGGTTTGGTTGGTTGATTCGCTGAAGGTAGTATATGGGTTCAGAATGGTTTGGAATCTTCATTGGTTGCCGAAGTGAAAGAAAATAAAAGATAGAAATCCTAGTTTGGTTAAGTTGAAGGAGGCAGTTAGAGATCAGAAAGTAAAGGTTTTCTCCCGAGAGAGATGGTGTACTTCGTTGTCAGGGCAGGTTATGTGTTCTGATTGTTGATAGTTTAAGACATCGAATACTTGCAGAATTGCATGATGTGGGTTACTCTATCCATCCAGGAGCCACTAAGATGTTCCGTGATTTGCAGGAAATCTATTGGTGGAATGGTATGAAGAAGGATATTACAGAGTTTATGGCTAAGTGTTCAAATTATCAGCAGGTTAAAGTTGAACACCAAAGGCCTAGTGGTACATTGTAGGAGTTCAACATCCCTACTTGGTAGTAAGAAGTGGTGAACATAGATTTTTTGACAGGGTTTTCTCTTACGTGTTATCAACATGATTCAATATGGGTCATTGTGGATAGAATGACCAAATCAACTCATTTTTTGCCAGTTCATACTTCATACTCAACTGAGGATTATGCCAGGCCCTGTCTTAGAAAGTTCTTGGTACCCAAGTTTATCTCAGTACAACTTTTTATCCTCGGACAGATAGTTAGGCAGAGTGAACCATTCAGACTTTAAAGGACATATTAAGAGCCGGTGTTATTGACTTTAAAAATAATTGGGATGACCACTTACCTTTGATCAGTTTGCTTATAATACTAGTTACCACTCTAGTATTCAGATATCTCCATTTGAGGCTCTCTATGGAAGGAGAAGTAGATCTACTATTGGTTGGTTTAAAGCAGGTGAGGCTGCTTTCATAGGGCCAGAGTCAGTGTTTGAGGTGATAGAAAAGGTTTAGTTAATTTGGGAACGGCTGAAGATAGCCTAAAGCCGTTAAAAATCCCATGAAGATGTGAGGAGAAGGGATCTTGAGTTTGAGGTTAATGATATGGTGTATTTTAAAATTTCACCTATGAAAGGAGTGAAGAGGTTTGGCAAAAAGGGGAAACTCAATCTCCTCTATGTTGGCTCTTACAGGATCTTAAACTATTTTGGGAAGGTAGCTTATGATCTTGAGTTGCCTGCAGACTTGGCATCAGTACATCCGGTGTTCCATGTTTCCTTGTTAAAGAAATGCATTAGTGATTCAACTGTTATTGTTCCTTTAGAAAGCCTGGATGTTCAGGATAGCCTTTCCTAAAAAGAATTTCTAGTTGAGATCCTTGATCGTCCGCTTTATAGGCTAAGGAATAAAGAAGTTCCCTTGATAAAAGTTCTATGGTAGAATCAGTATGTTGAGGGAGATACTTGGGAAGCAGAAGCAGATATTGGAGCCAAGTACACTCATCTTTTCTCCACAAACTCAGATTTAGGTTGAGGTAACAATTTTTCTTAGATTGACTCTTTTTTGTTCTCAGTTTCAGCTATGTAACCATTCTCATTTCATTGCATGCATTTACGAAATCAGTTCAGTTCATGTATCATGCTTTAGACTCAGTTATGTAATTATGTTCTAAGTCATGCATGTTCAGTATATGACCTCAGTTGTCTTAGTATTCTCAGTCTAACCAGTCTCATTCGAGGACGAATGTTCCCAAGGAGGAAATATTGTAATACCCCATAATATTCTAAGCTTGATTCAGCTCATAGTTGCATGCCTAAGGGGTACAAGGCTTGAAAATTTCACTAAGTGTTGAGGACTTAGTCATTTTCAAGACTCCTAAACTTTACGGATTTTTATTTTGTTCTTCCCTACCACAAAATGTTGGTTTTTGAGTTGGTTCATTTTTAGGGAGGTTAAAAGTATGTCTTGGGATAGTATTGGGACTTCCAGACGAGGTTTGGGACGTGTTTGGATGGCTAAAATAGGAAAGCCTCGTGATAGCCCCGCGGTGCGAGGGTGGCTCCATAGGTGGGGGAGTTCGCGATGCGATGGTGGCTAGACCCACGCAAGGGTCGTGGAACGCCAAGGGTATCCCACCCATCTTCTTGGTTTAAGTGCCCAAAGGGCATTTAAGTCATTTTCTTCAACCTAATTCATCTTTAACACGATTTGGGACTTCCAATGGAATTTTTTTCCCCTTTTCCTCTAAATTACTCTCATGAAACCCTCCTCTTTTCCTAAGAGCGAAACCCAAGATCTCAAGAAATCAATAGTTCAAGCTTCTAAGTTTAAGAAACACTCAAGAAATCCTCAAGAAGCTAGCTATTAAGGTATGTGGGGTATTCATCCATGGGTTCCATTCACCCATAGAGCCCAAAAACCTCTCATTTCATTAAAATATGAGTTTTTCCATCATTATGATGTTGCATATGTTCAAAATGAGTTTAATTTATGCTTTTCCCTAGTATTTTGACTCAATTCATGTCCTAGTATGATTTCATGGAAAGTTAGGTTATCTAATATTTCAAGTTTCGATTTTCCCATGTAGTATTCAATTGAATTTCATGTCATAATATCGAATTGTGAATTTAGCCATGAAGCCATGTTGTTTCTCATGTATTGAGACATCCCCATGTTCAAGCCCATACTTTTCACTTAATTGGTGGGGTGTTTATGTTTTGGGTCTTTGAACCATGATCCTATACTAAATTTTTAGACTTTAATATTTAATTTACGATCATTCAGTACTGGCGGGTTATGAACACCTGATACCTACGTGTTTACCTACATTTCAGATCTTTCAAGTAATGATTTCAGTTAAATCATGAATATTACAATTTACTCCGTTGTTATGATCATGATGAGTAATGTCAGTTTTTATGTTAGTTGAATTTAGTTCATCTCAGTACCAGTGTCAGTTCAGTTGGAAGTAGGACTTAGCATCGAGCGAACCCAGGGGTGGAGGGTTCACCTGCCAGTAGAGAGTATGACCTTAGTAGCAATCCATGAGTTACAGAACTACGTAACTAGTGTAGGTTTGAGATGTCTATCTGCCAGTTAAGGGTTGACGTATATCTCATGAGAGCACCTGCCAGTAGAGTAAATTCAAAATCTTAAATTCTCAAAGAAAAATACATAAAAATGTAGAAGAAAAGAATAAATCAATTTTCTCTGGCCTCCACGACGGCTCTAAGCTTTCTCTAATAAAAATTTTACAGGTTACTTCTCCAAAAATTGTCAAAAGTTTCATCATAACTATTTTTGTGAAATATTTACAGGTGTAAACAAACCCAAAATAAAATAACTGAGTCCAAAATAGACCAGAAAATAAAAGTTCAGGCCAAATTGGACTGGATTGCATCAAAACAGTGTCAGTCGCCACTTGCATCGAGAATCTGCCACATGACCGTGAATTCTGCTACAATTGCTATTGTAAATTTCACTTTTCATATATAGAAAATAATATTATTATATTTAATTCAATCTATTAAGCTACCTGTTTCATTTCCTTATATAACTTCTTGATTTTAATTTTATTTTTGCTTTAAATTTCTTCATCTTCACACCAATTTAATCTTACAAATAAAAATATAATATTACAAATAATCCATAAAATTTATGCTCAAGAATAATAAATAAAAATACTAAATATGAGGCAAATAATGACTGAATATATGTAATTTTGATCTCACATATCTTCAAAAAACCTCAATCTTCTCCTTCAAACCCATCCACCCCACCCGTCTCTTTATACAAAACCCCCTTCTTTGTCCTTCAAGAACATCCCCACACTTCCTCCATCTTCTTCTTCTTATTCTTCTTCTTCGTCCCCACCCTCCACGACCCCCTACCCCCACCCTCTTTCTTCTTCTTCTTTTTCTTCTTCTACAAAATGCCAATTTCCTTCCTCCTTCAAGCCCAACCTCTTATACACCTCAATTCTCATTTTTTGATTTTTTTTAATTATTTCTTTTTGTCTAGATAAACTAAAGAAATCAAACTCATCAATGAAAATAAAAGGGGGTTGTATTTTATGAAGATTAGGATTTTCTAAGGTCAAATTTTATTTCTTTAATTGGCAAAAAATAAATTTAATCCATGGAGAAGACATTAATGGAGATGGGGTACGTTTATGGAAGAGGGAGAGAGGGGAAGAAATAAATTAAAATTCAAATAATTTTTGATGTAGCAAGGATATGGCGCACGTGTGATACATCTTCCATAGTGAGACTGGTATTGCAATCTTAGGATGACATTTAATTCAATTTAAAGTTGTTAAGGGGGAAAGTAAGTTATGCCGACAATTTCAGAAGTGAAATGATGTGTGTGTGTTGATTGTAGGCGAATTTACACGCCTATATCAATATATTTTGCCCATATTTTAGCCTAGTTTTGAGAATAAATTATATATTTCATGCACTTTTAGTCCTTTTTCCTGTAAATGAGCTAACGAACATGATTAGGAAAGTTTCAGGTATAAATGATGCAAAATACAGCATTTTATGGCTTACTTGACGCAAAAGAAAGCTCACAAAGGAAGGGAAGGAAGTCTACACGCCTAAGGACCAAAACTGCTGCATGGAAAATCTGTCCCGGGCTAAAACAACATTTCTGAAGACTTTGGGGACTTACAGATACAAAGCTGAATTTTGACAATGATACATTAACCTAGTACAATTGGGTTATGTATTTCATTAGTTTATTTGGATTAGGAGAATGTTACATTAACCTAGTATAAATGGGTTAAGTATTTCCTTAGTTTAGTAGGATTTGGTTATTTATTTTATTAGCATAGTAGGAGTAGGATAGGAGTATTATAAATACCCTATCATGCTAGAGATTTTTAATTAAGTCCTCCCTTAGTGGAGAGGCAAGTCCTCCCTTAGTGGAGAGACACATTCTACTTCTCAATTACAACTCTTCTAATCTTTCCATTAATTCTATTCTTAAATTCCACAACAAGAGAATCGTTACTTGCTAAGGAATCACGCCACACGCCTATCACCTAATCCACACGCCATTACTCAACAATAACAATGCAAATCATGATCTCCTTCGCACTCATGGGTAACTAAACTTCTCTGTTGGGGTTATGGAAGCCGAATGAGATACTATCTATTGCTGTGAGTTTGTGAGTTCGAGACACGTATATTGCTTATATCATTATTCTCTTCATCTTAATGCAAATTCTTGTGGCTGCAGACGCATAGAATAATGCCAGTCTAACATTTAACTTGTTCGAGAGAAAAGTTATTTGTCTGGAAAAGAGATAATATCAAGGTAGTAGGACACCCTTTCCTATTAAAAAGCTAGTGCCGTAACTGGACTAACCTCTTGGAGAAGTTCAGGTCGAGAGACGCTTGGATTTACCATCGACTACAATTCTCTATAAGCAATTGCATGTCAAGACCCTACACACTCATAGCCAATAGAGACGTATACCTCAGAAGGTGGACATAACCCCAACGCTTCAATTCTCATTGTTTACAACTTACGTAACAATCTTTCTCTCTTTACTTTGCTATTTTCAGCCTTTACTTTATTGTTTTCGTTACACATTACAATCCCCCCTTTTACGAGACTTGCACCAAAAGTTTAGTAATTTTGCTTACTTGTTGGCCAAGCTATTCCCTGTGGGATCGACACCCAACCCAGGTTGGGTTCTATATTTGCTAACGACCGCTTTACACTCCCACGAGAGCTGTAGATTGAGCGTTATCAAAAATTGGTGCCGTTGCCGGGGAATACGAGTGTCAATTAAGTTTGTGATAGTTGCTAGACCCTTTGGTCAAAGATTCTCGTACTTTTACTTTTAGTTGTTGTTTTTGTTTTATTCAGGTTCTATTGACAGAATAGATGCACAACGTGAAATTGATAGGATGGCAGCTCAAGTGCATCAACAGAATATTGATAACTGTAGGCGAGCAACAAATCCTGACGATGAGGATCTAGGCGATGAAGAGCTACTAAACCCAAGGCATACTGCTGAGATGGCGGAACCCATGCAGAGGAGAGATCGTCAAGCGCGATTGAGACCTGATCGTCGAACTGTGCAAATTCCTTTTGATGATGATGATGACGATTTGGATGAAGCTGGTGCCACAGGAGCCATTGTTCTGCCACCCTTGGCACCTGGAGCAAAGTTCAATATCACTAGCGCCCTGATTCAGCTTTTGCAACTCAAAGGATTATTTGGTGGACTAGCAGGCGATGATCCGAATATGCATCTGATCAACTTTATTTCTACATGCAAGTCATTCGACAATCCTGGCGTTGGACAGAATGCAATTCAACTATGCTTATTTCCATTGTCTCTGTCTGGGGAGGCAACTCTATGGTTAAATGGGCTGACTCCTGATTCGATTACTAATTGGAGGCAATTGAAAGACGCTTTCCTAGAAAGATTCTTTCCGCCATCCAAAAGAGCACAGTTGAGAGATGAGATCACCAATTTTCGATAGCTTCCAACTGAAGCTCTCCACGTTACATGGGAGAGGTTCAAGACGAAGCTAATGCAGTGCCCAAACCATCATATGACCAATGTCCACTTGATGGAGATATTATACAGAGCTTTGAATTCGGGGACTAAGCCAGTGGTTGATAATGCGGCTGGAGGATCATTTATGGACCTCACCTTTGTTCAGGCAAGCAATATGCTAGACCGGATGACAAAACAAAGTAGAGCTTGGCATACCAGGGATTCTGAGGTAGCAAGCCCCACTTTATCTATTAGCATGTCCGCAGACCAAAGAAGAAGAGAAGAAGAACGTGAGCAAGACATGGCGCACATGAAAACACAATTGGATCTTCTGACAAAGCACTTATTATCAGGGAAGACCGAAAAAGTGAAAGCTGTAGCGCTAAAAGGAAGAGATGAATCTGATTCTGAAGAGGAGGCCAACTACTTGAACAATCAGGGGGGTTTCCGTGGGAATGCCCAAGGAAACCAAGGTCGGAACTATTATGATAAATCTGGAAGCAAAGACCAAGCTAGTTGGAAGAAAAATAATGAAAAAAGTGGTTTGTACGTTCCCCCTGGTAGACGTGATACCACCACATCTAATTCTGGGAGTATGGAAGACATGATGGCTAAGGTATTGAAAGGAGTGGAAGCAACGAGCGCAGGAGTTAAGGAGGTGATTGATGATTTGTCCTCCATGAAGCAACTAGTTGATTCTCATTCCACTTCTATCAGGCAAATAGAGCAGCAATTGAGCCAACTTTCAGCAGCATTCAATCAAAGAAAGGCTGGCACCTTACCAAGCGATACTGCGCAAAACCCAAAGAATGATGGGTCATGCATGGCCATCACTACCAGAAGTGGTAAGGTGCTGGAAACTTCAGCAAAAGGCAAGCAAGTGGTTGACGAAGTTGCGGACATGGACATTACACCTAGTGACGTTACAAAAGGTGAAGAAGCCGCAACAACTACTCCCAACGTCAGGGACGTTTTACCTAGTGACGTGCAGCCTGATAAAGTGGAAAAACAGAAGCAAGAGGAGAAAAAAACCGTGGAGAGAACACTTCCATACCCACTACCACATTTTCCCCAAAGATTGAAGAAGGTGGCGGATGACACAAAGTTCAGCAAATTCATGAATATGTTAAAGCAGCTCACCATTAATGTTCCATTGGTGGAGGCACTTGAACAAATGCCTGGGTATGCGAAATTTATGAAGGATCTCTTGACAAAGAAGCGGGCAGCAAGTTATGACTTGGCGGATAATGTTCATCATTGTAGTGCAATCGCTACAAGATCGCTAATTCAAAAGAAGGCAGGTCCTGGAGCTTTCACTATTCCTTGCACAATTGGATCGTTGGATTTTGCTAAGGCATTGTGCGATTTGGGAGCTAGCATCAATTTGATGCCACTATCTATCTACAGAAAGTTGGGGTTGGGAGACCCTACACCAACCAATATGAGGCTCGTGATGGCTGATAGGTCGGTAAAACGACCTGTGGGTATCTTGAATGATGTGTTGGTGAAGGTTTCTTCATTCATCTTTCCTGCAGACTTCGTTATTCTGGATTGTAAGGAGGATTCTGAAGTTCCCATCATCTTGGGACGTCCCTTCCTTGCAACTGGAAGTGTGCTTATTGACATGAAAGATAATGAGCTTTTGTTTCGAATTAATGACGAAGTGGTACGGTTTGATATATGCAAAACAATGAAGCAGCCCAGTGATATGAATGAGTTATATGTTCATCATGAGGATACGAAAGAATTATCTATAGAGAAACAGCCTACTGTTGAGCCATTGTCTGCTGTGCCACTGAAAGTTGAGCATGAAGATAATGAAGGTTATGAAGAACTTATGAGTGCTCTAACAGAAATAGAGCCTTATACTCCTAAGCAACCAGATTGTGATCTCAAGAATCAACCAACAGCGAAGACTCCCATTGACGAGCCACCAATGCTAGAATCGCAAGAGCTTCCCGATTATCTAAGGTATGTGTTCTTGGAAAGTGGAAGTATACTTCCGATAAGTGTGGTGGATGATTTAAGTGAACAGCACGTGGAGGCTCTCATCTCTGCTCTGATGAGGTACAAGAGAGCTATGGGTTGGACTATTGATGATATAATTGGTGACTCTCCGAGAAACGTAGGAGCCATCTCGAAGAAGATCGCATGCCCACAGGTAAGCCTCATTGCCGTCTAAATCCTTTTAGAAAACGATAATAAATAAGGCGCTAGATGGGAGGCAACCCATTGTTTATTGTTTTTCATTTATCTTTTATCGTTTTCTTTCATTCTAGTACTTGTCTTGTTTTTAATTAATGAAAATCCAAAAATAAGAGTCGTGCCACGACCGAAACTAAGGCGCTTGGTGGGAGGCAACCCATCGTACTAATCGTTTTTATCGTTTTGAGCAAATATAGGTGCAAGAGGTATTCAATGAGGAGATTGGTTTCAAATGACGATTTGGATGTATTGAATGGTAAAGGTGGTAAGTTAGGTATAAGGATGCATAAGGGTATGGATTGAGCATTACTCATGCTTAAATAGGCATCGAGGAAGGCTAGGACTAAGTAAAACTAGGCCACGAACAATGCAAAACCTATCCTATAGCCTAAGGTCTCGGAATCTAGTGTGCTATACACTATGCGCCGCCCATTCCTAAGTGTGCTTTTGACTATGCGCCGCCTATGCTATAGCATTAGGTCTCAGGATCTCATATGCCATAGACTATGCGCCGCATAGTGTATGGCATTCTTAAATAAATGCATGGCATAGTGTATGGCATTCTTAAATAAATGCATGGCATATGCTATGGCATTTTGCTCAACTAGGCAAAGCATTAGGCACCGCCTATGGTCACTTTTGGTCTCCAAATCCGATTTTAATGGGTCAAAACTCAACCCAACCTTTTCTTACAAATATGAGACTTAATCTTGAACCAAAAACACATTGGAAACCTAGCTCATGCACCACCTATAGTCTCCAAATCCTATCAAAAAGTTTCCTTTTGCTCTTTTTCTTCACAAGAACATCATCCAAAGGCTTCAACCAAGTAAGTACTACTTTGTTCTTCATTTAAATTTTGTAAGTACTACTTTACTACACCTATTATGAATTGCTAAATCTTGAAAAAGTATTGGTGATGTGAACATGTTTGAATTGTTGATACAAAACCAAGTGAGTGAACATGTACGTTAGGATGCTCTTAACTTATTTCCGACTTGAATTTGATTTTGATGCATTGTTATACTACTTGCGGAATTGCTATAGTAATGAACATTGAATAATCTTGTCACTTGAATACTTACATGTTAGAATATCCCGTTCATCGGAATAAGACTTATAACTACCTACCGACATAGGAGGTTGAGTTTATTGATAGAAACTATACCATGTGGTTACCCCTATGTAGTAGTGTTGTTATATCTACCATGAAAGTAGTCCAATGGCTGCAAGTAAGTGATGCATTGCTGAGTTTCTTGTCAGAATATAATCCTAAAACGTATGTCGATGAAGTCTAAGTAATCGACCACTTTCACTTCACTGATTTGTATCAACAAAACTAAGTGTGGGGTGGTACCCCTACTGCTTGTGTATAGATTGTAACCATTGAGATTGTGCTACCATTAACACTATTTCTAGTCTCAGGTACAATGGCACCCAAAGCAAGACAAGGCAAAGAAAAGGCTACCACTTCACAAAAAGGCAAGAAAAGAGGCCAAAGAGAGCAAGGAGAACCCTCCTTGATGCAAACACCTCAACTCACCTTTGGAACTAAGTGGGATACTTATGAGGAACTTCTAAGGATGATGACTCTGATGATGATTCAGACGAAGGGGATATGACCCCCGACATTGATGAAGGGTCCGACTAACCAGGTTCTTCGAATTTATTTTCCACTGAGGGCAGTGTCCCGTCTAAGTGTGGGGTGGCAGAATCGCATGCTATACTTCTTTGTTTGCACCTATGTTTGTATGTTTGTATGTTTGTTTGTTTACTTTGTTTTTTTTGAGCCCGTTTTTTTTTTGTTGTTTTTCGTTTGATATTTTTTTTTAGTTTTTTTTAGGAGTTAAATTTTTCTAGCTTCGCATGAAATTATTTTGATAGGCAGCATGAGATTATAACAAGAGTATGTGCTACAATTGTGACTATTGAGACGTTTAGGCTCTAGTTGTGACTCATTATGTGATATTGAGTGGTTTAATTCTTTCACTTGTTGGGTCGAGAGTCTATATTACTTCCAATCAAGTCAACCATGTGCCTTGTGTGTGTGAGGTAATAGTATATTCTATGTTTGTGGCTGATGCTAGAACTTGCCTGGTATGTATGCAAAGCAAAAATAAGGAGTGTAAGTTTAGGAGATGATTTAGGCATTTCTTTGGCAACCTATACATGTTTACCTTTGTTTTACCTACCCATGGACATCATCCTAGTTAAACCCTTTTGAGCCTTTAGCCTATTTCTTTGACAACCTTGTATGTAAGCCTAATCCATTTTTTTTCAAGACCGTAATTTGATCCAAATTCCTAAGTGCTTTAATGTGAAAAAGTCATGTGACAACATAAGAGAAAATTGGGTGAGTATGATGCTTTAAATTGTAATGGTGCTTGAATGTGTGATGAAAAAGAAAGTGCTATCATAAGAGGTATGTTGTGAAAAGAAAAAGGAAAAGAAAGCTGAAAAGTGGGTTGTGCTTAAAATTGAAAAACAAAAGATGAGAACAAGGGTGGAAGAATAAAATAAAGAAAGGTTGAAAGAAAAAAGTGTCAATGATACAATGTGATGTATTAAAGTGCTTAGGAACTTAGTCACTATTTCTGGCCAAAATAGCTGATCCTACCCGTCCCTTAGCCTACATTACAACCATCAAAAGACCTACTTGATCCTAAGCTTAGCATTCTGACATTTAGTAGAGTACTACATTAAGGGCAAACCTATGATCATCAGTTGCTACATATGAATTCTTTGTGAGAGTGAGAGCAAGGACATTTTGATACCCATGTTTGAAAAATATGCTATATTTGTGAGTAATTATGGGTACTATATTGTGAGACACACATGGTTGATGAGCTTTGGATAGTTGTATATGATTCTATGTACCTTAACGTTTGCATGCGAGTTGATCACCATCACTAGTCTACGCTAGAGGTTAAACTGTTTCTACTTATAATCGGGAAGCTACTCTTTGTTGATAATTTTTGTGCTTGTCTTGAAGAATGTTTTGTGTTGTTGCTGTAAAAACCCTAAGTTGATGCTTAGAAGGACATGATATTTTGTTCGAGGATGAACAAAGCTGCAAGTGTGGGGTGTTGATGATAGGCGAATTTACACGCCTATATCAATATATTTTGTCCATATTTTAGCCTAGTTTTGAGAACAAATTATATATTTCATGCACTTTTAGTCCTTTTTCCTGTAAATGAGCTAACGAACATGATTAGGAAAGTTTCAGGTATAAATGATGCAAAATACAGCATTTTATGGCTTACTTGACGCAAAAGAAAGCTCACAAAGGAAGGGAAGGAAGTCTACACGCCTAAGGACCAAAACTGCTGCATGGAAAATCTGTCCCGGGCTAAAACAGCATTTCTGAAGACTTTGGGGACTTACAGATACAAAGCTGAATTTTGACAATGATACATTAACCTAGTACAATTGGGTTATGTATTTCATTAGTTTATTTGGATTAGGAGAATGTTACATTAACCTAGTACAAATGGGTTAAGTATTTCCTTAGTTTAGTAGGATTTGGTTATTTATTTTATTAGCATAGTAGGAGTAGGATAGGAGTATTATAAATACCCTATCATGCTAGAGATTTTTAATTAAGTCCTCCCTTAGTGGAGAGGCAAGTCCTCCCTTAGTGGAGAGACACATTCTACTTCTCAATTACAACTCTTCTAATCTTTCCATTAATTCTATTCTTAAATTCCACAACAAGAGAATCGTTACTTGCTAAGGAATCATGCCACACGCGTATCACCTAATCCACACGCCATTACTCAACAATAACAATGCAAATCGTGATCTCCTTCGCACTCATGGGTAACTAAACTTCTCTGTTGGGGTTGTGGAAGCTGAATGAGATACTATCTATTGCTGTGAGTTTGTGAGTTCGAGACACGTATATTGCTTATATCATTATTCTCTTTATCTTAATGCAAATTCTTGTGGCTGCAGACGCATAGAATAATGCCAGTCTAACATTTAACTTGTTCGAAAGAAAGGTTATTTTTCTGGAAAAGAGATAATGTCAAGGTAGTAGGACACCCTTTCCTATTAAAAAGCTAGTGCCGTAACTGGACTAACCTCTTGGAGAATTTGTACCGTTAGACACGCTTTAAGCTCGAGAGAGTTAAAGTGAAATAGTCCTTGTTCAGGTCGAGAGACGCTTGGATTTACCATCGACTACAATTCTCTATAAGCAATTGCATGTCAAGACCCTACACACTCATAGCCAATAGAGACGTATACCTCAGAAGGTGGACATAACCCCAACGCTTCAATTCTCATTGTTTACAACTTACGTAACAATCTTTCTCTCTTTACTTTGCTATTTTTAGCCTTTACTTTATTGTTTTCGTTACACATTACAATCCCCCCTTTTACGAGACTTGCACCAAAAGTTTAGTAATTTTGCTTACTTGTTGGCCAAGCTATTCCCTGTGGGATCGACACCCAACCCAGGTTGGGTTCTATATTTGCTAACGACCGCTTTACACTCCCACGAGAGCTGTAGATTGAGCGTTATCATGTGTGTATATATATACATATATCATGTAGTATGTACGTAGTAGTAAAAAACTAACTAAGTCTATCCAAGTATATTGAATAATACGTTGATATCATACGATCGATGTAATAATATACTGTTGAAGTTATAATAATACGGATAATTCATCAGAGTATATATGTTGTATTATGGGGTAATTATATACTTGAGTATATGTGATATATATAGTACATATTTAATTAGAACCTGATAGTAGAGAGAGAGAGAGTATGTATATCTCGTGTATTGGTGTAAGTCAAAAGCTAACTGAATGAATCCAAGTATATATTGAATACTTTCATTTGAAATGATCAAAGTAATAATACACTATTGAAGTTATAAAAATATAAGCTAAATTAACCGATGATTCATCAAAGTATATATGAAATACATTGTATTATGGGTAATATACTCGTGTATGTGATATATATATATATATATAGTACGTATTTAGAATCTTAGTAGATAAAGTGTGTATAATTGTATACACACACATATATATAAATGTATGTATGTATATCTCATGTATTGATGCACGTAGTCAAAATCTAACTAAATATATTCAATTATATATTGAATACATTGATATCATAAGATCGGTATAATAATATATTATTGAAGTCATAATAATGTTAGTTAAATTAACTGATAATTCATTAGAGTATATGTGAAATAAGTTGTATTACAGGGTAATATACTTGTGTATATAATGTATATAGTACGTATTTTGAAGCTGATAGTTAATCAAATATATTTATATATACGTATATCTCGTATATATATATATATCGTGTCGTGATGTATGTAGTAGTCAAAAGCTCGTTTACTGAATCTATATATCTAAATATTTTGAATAATACTGTTACACCCCAACTTAGGATAAGGAGTCCCACATCGGCAAAACACAAGAGAGATGTTGGGTATATAAGTAAGCAAGCCTTACTCCCTAGTGACACATTTTAAAGTCGTGCGGGTCTGGTCCCAGAGCGTACAATATAACTAGTGGGTTGGGGAGTCACAGGGGTCTCTCGGGCCTTAATGGTTCGGGATGCTCGTTACGGCAAGGGCCTCAACTCGGGTTGTGACAAGAATGGTATCAAAACCTCTTCTTTGTTAGCCCTGTTAATGTGGGCCAGAGTTCAAACTGAGTATAGGCAAATATCGTTAGGCGAGGTAAACCTTAGTCCTGAGTCTAGGCAAATCCCATTCGGCGGGGCAAACCTTAGCGAGGATGCTGAGTCCATAAAGGGGGTGTATGTAACATCCCAACTTAGGATAAAGAGTCCCATATCAGAAAAACACAGGAGAAATGCTGGTTATATAAGTAAGAAAGCCTTAATCCCTAGTAACGCGTTTTAAAGCCATGCGGGTCTAGGCCCAAAGCAAACAATATCACTAGTGGGTTAGGGATTCATAGGGGTCTCTCGGGCCTTGATGGTTTGGGATGCCTATGTGATTTTAGTTTCCCAGTATTCTTATCTTAATCAGTCTAATTTGAGGATGAATGTTCCCAAAGGGGAGATATTGTAATACCTCATATTATACTTAGCTTAGTTCAACTCCTAGATGCATGCATAAGAGGCTTAAAGCTTGAAAATTTCACTAAGTGTTGGGGACATAGTTTTATATTTGGCCTCTTAACGTTGAGGATTTTTAAATTGGTTTTTCCAATCCCGAGACATAGGTTTTTGAGTTAATTCATGTTCAGGGGTGTAAGGAGCATATCTCGAGAAAGTTTTGAATTTTTTGAATGAGGATTGGGTCATTTTTGGATTTCAAAAATAGTAAGTCACCAAGATTGTGCCGCGTCACGGTGCCTATGGCGATGAGCCCCTTACCGCATCTCGATACTCCCCCAAATCGCAATTCAGTTATGAGTTTAAATGATAGAGGGGCAATTATGTCTTTTTCCCTCAATCCAAGTCGTCAAATTATGGCTTATATCACCAAATTGGGCGTTATTTACCTCTTTTCTTCAATCCTCCTCTCAAAGAAACCCTAATCATCTCCCAAGTTCATCAATTTCATTCCTTTATCTCCAAGAAAACCAAGAATTCAAGTTCCCCAATCCAAGAACATTCAAGAAAGCAGCAAGATTGGTGTTTCTCTTTCAAGCTTAAGGGTTTAAGGTATGTGTGATGCTCATCCATGGACCCTTTTCACCCATGGAGTCCAAGTATCCCCTTTTGATATCAAATTATGTGTTTTTACATGTTTATGCTGAACTGTCTCCATGAAGTTGTTATTGATTTTGATTACAAGTTATGTTAAAAGTGTTTTTCGATGGAATGAGCCCTTATAATAATTTGAGTATTGAAATCTTCATGTTATATCTCTATTTCATGGTTTTAGTATTGTAACTATATTTTCAATCATATGCTTTACCCATTCCGATGCTTAAATTCATGACTCCCATGTGTTTGATGAAATGTCTAAGTGTTGGGTTTTGGAAAAAAAATCCTTTATTATGGTTTTTAAAGCTTCATATATCCTTATGGTTATTTTCATTTAGTGCTGGAGAGTTATGTAACACCCCAACTTAGGATAAAGAGTCCCACATCGGAAAAACACAGAAGGAATGTTGGTTATATAAGTAAGCAATCCTTACTCCCTAGTGGCTCATTTTAAATCCGTGCGGGCCTGGGCCCAAAGTTGAAAATATCACTAGTGGGTTGGGCCGTTATATGGGTTTCTTGGGCTTTGATGGTTCAAGATGTCCGTCGCGACCAGGGCCTCGTCTCAGGTCATGAAAAAAATTAGTCTAGGCTCAGAGCAGAAAATATCACTAGTGGGTTGGGGAGCCATAGGGGTCTCTCGTGCCTTGATGGTTCGGGATGCCCGTCATGGCCAGGGCCCCAACTTGGGTCGTGTCAAGAATGGTATCAGAGCCGCTCCTGTGTTAGCCCTGTCGATGTGGGCCAAAGTTCAAATAAAGTGTAGGTAAATCCTGTTAGGCAGGGCAAACCTCAGTCCTGAGTCTAGGCAAATCCTATTCTATAGGGCAAACCTCAGCGAAGATGTTGAGTCCATAAAGGGGGTGTATGTAACACCTTAACTTAAGATAAGGAGTCCCACATCGGCAAAACATAGGAAGGGTTCTGGTTAAATAAGTAAGCAAGCCTTACTCTTTAGTGACACATTTTAAGGCTGTGTGGTTCTGGTTCCAGAGCGGACAATACCACTAGTGGGTTGGGGAGTCACAGGGGTCTCTCGGGTCTTGATGGTTTAGGATGCCCGTCACGACTAGGGCCCCGGTTTGATTCGTGACAAATACGTTGATATCGTACGATCGAGGTAATAATATTGAACTTATAATAATGTGCGCTAATTAACTAATAATTCATCAAATTAATATGCTGTATTACGAGGTATATTACCATATTTAAAAGCTAATAAACCAAAAATTCATTCTAGTATACGAAATGCATTGATGTCATTATACAATTGCTGAAATAAACTACTAGTGTAATGTGATGATGAATTTTCTAATTATCTAACTTATATACGTTGTATTAAATTATTTGTTTGTTATTATAAATATTTATTAAAATTTTTAATAAAAGGTTTTCAAATAATTATTTTTTTTTAAAAATAAACGACTACTTGTAGTTGATTTTCTCAAAAATAAATCCCAAGAATTTAGTAGCTAATTACATAGAATCCCGGTTGTTTTCATAATACGTAAGATCTCAATTTTTTATTCATTATCGCGATACATAGCTAAGACTTGCGATGCATCACCATCTAATACATAAGTACCGATACATAATTCTTATGTATTACTATCATAAAGATACATTCAGATTCATAAGACTTATATATCAGAAGCACAACAAGCATTCTGATACATGTGTTTTTGTAGATTTTCAATCAAACACATTTTTCTTATGTATCTATAACTTACTATTCAATAAAATACACATCTCTTGTACATTTGGTGAAGCATCGCATGATGTATCTTCTTGTCCTTTTCTACTAGATACATCATTATTATGTATCTCTGAACTTTCCCAATAGATGCATCATTCTTATCTATCTTCATTAAAATCTTCATCTTCAATCTCCATTGATGAATCTCCAAACTCCAAGAATTCCTCATGACTTGAACTATCTTGTACGCCGCCATGGATTCGATATGTGATGATGGAAGATACAGTAAATTCATCTAATTCGAGATATGTACATAAATTTTTTATGAAGTTTGAGATCTGTATATATATTCAAGATATTATGGTATAGGACGCCATCGTGGACCACTCTCCAGTCACACGCAATTACTACTAAAATATAATTTTCCAGTTTGCAGCAATAGTAGCTCCGGCGAGAGAGCTCCAAAACCCATATTTGTTATTGAGATTTGGGAATAGTGACGGAATAAAATGAAATGGGTATGCAACCTCTTCATAGCAATAAGATTCATTATTAAGGTAAAAGTCTATTGATTTGCTACAGTTTGGCAGAAAGCGATGGAAAATAGGAGGTAGCGGTGGTGGGTTTTAAAAAAGAAAGAGATAAATAGTGTTAATGGAGCCAGCAATATTGTTGTTGCAATGGGTTATTTTTTGTTCGAATTATTGTTATTGCTTGTTTAGTGATATATCATTGATTTGGGGATAAAAATTACAATCCGAGATTTTTTAAACTATGGTAAGGGATTGGAATTTGAGGTAATAATGATAAGTTAAGGTATGATGTTATGTAAAATTTTCAATTTTTTAAATATCCAACCCAACTGACCTACCCCAATCCATCCTAATTACCCATTTCCTTTACCCTAACAACTTATATCTCACTCTCAAATAACTCTCTCTCTCTCTAACTGCTTGTCTCTCATAGCAATGTCGTGACAACCATTATCACCGACAGACAACAATGAAGTAGCTACCAAATCTCATCTATCTCCTTCTATAATTAATAGTCTCTATCTCACCAATAACCCCAACAGACGTCGATGCATCAACGCCACTGACGGACGAACAACAACTCTGATGCGAGCCTCCTTTTAAATGAACTAAAAAGGTAAGTGAGGAAAATAAATGAAATAAGGGTTAGAATCTGAAACATCCCAATTTTTGATCCTTGATATTTTCTTTACTTATGGGCTTACTGCTCAGACTACGACTCACTCAATGAGTCATACGATGTCATTACGGGTTGTAGGACCCTAATCATAGCCTAAGCAGTGTGATGCCTAAAATATTCTGTCTTACCTATGACTTGACCAAACTATTCTTAATGTCTGGGTACAAGTCGTAAGGTACGACTCATAACCAGACTAATGTGGGTGCCCAAGGTGTTCTGTCTTGAGTATGACTAAAACGTAACTAGTCGTATGGACTCTTTATGAGTTATTTGGTCCTTCCATAACCAGACCAGTGTTGATGTACCTGAACACTCTCCAACCTATGACTAAGGGCCATGAGTCATAGGGTGACCCTACGAGTCGTAAGGTCACTCATAGCGATTGGGCGATAAATTTTAGTCTTTTTATTTTAAGGACATTTTTGACATTTTTCTTTTTCCCTAAAACATAACCCACGACTTAAAACCCTTTTGGAATATCATTATCACTCTAAAACAAATTGAAATAATTTCTCAATCTCTCTCAAATTCTCTCAAGCAAAACACTTAGGGTTTCCCAAGGGTGATTCATTAGAGCTCTCAAGGGTGATTTCTTATTTAAATTCCTTGGTGATTAAGGTATGTGACTCTACCATTAAATTTAATTTACTTAAAGAATGAAATTATATGATTGTTTATGTGAATTTGAATGTGTTTGATATAGGTAGAGGGTTTTAGAATGAATGTTTTTTTTTCCATGATTTATTATGTATTGTCCATTCTTTATATATGGTTTTAAACTTGTGAGGTGCATGGACATGGTGAATAAATTAGGGGATTATGATTTCCCTAAATTTTGTGAATATTGACAATTGAATTGGTAATAACCCCAACCCAATTTTGTGGAAGTGGTTTTGAGTAAGAGTAAAATTGCATTGAACTACTTTTGGGACAGTTGCATGATGTAAACAGTTTATTGAAACATGAAGGTTTGATTTGATGAACCAAAGGGAGTCGGTTTTCCCCCACATTGTATTAAGGAAAAAATGGAGTTATTTTCCCAAGTTAATGGAATTAAAATGCCATGATGATCAAGTGTAGTTAGTATGATGATACCAATAATGTATGCTTAAATGTGTATTATGGTTCAATGAATGGGAATGTGTTATAAATATTTTAATTAGGCTTAAAAGAGGGATGTGTAGCTGGGTCGTGAAAGTGGTGATCCCAGGGGACCAATATTGGAAATTGTATTTGCCCGTGTGGGGGTCTAAATAGCCTGGGGTTTGAGTCCCCTTGCTTATGACTAGGTGGTTCGACTCCCCCTTACTATATGATTGGGAGGTTTGAGTCCCCCATATGGATATTTTCAGGTTGGTGATGTGCATGCATCGGGTGAAAGATGTGAAGAATAAAATAGGTTGAAATTGGGTTGAGGCTGAGTAAGAAGTTTCGGTACTCAGGTCAGGGTAGAGGTCAAAAAAATAGTGGTGGTGATGGAAGGCAGTTGTCTAAGAAGAGGTGGGGAAATTGTATTTCCTATTCTACGGTTAGTGTCGATATCCTATGCAGTCCGATGATTGCCTCTTTTAGAATAGTGTTGGGGTCAGGGCACAGGCTGCCCAATCTCAGTCTAGTGGAGCTCAGTCAGCTCCATCTTTTCCCCCTTTGTTGATTCTGTGGGCAGGTAAATCATGGATTTAGTGAGGAGAGGATAAATAATTGTTTTAAGTATGGTTAATTGGTCCACATGTAGCAGGATTGTCCCTTAATCAGAGTCGTTACTGGGGCTAATAAGGTTTCAATCGCCATATCTTCAGCTTCTACACCAAAGGGTGCTACTTCTGGCTCTGGTACTGGTCAAAATTGGCTCTATGCTCTTGCCACTCTTCAGGAATTTGAGGAATCTCCGAATGTTGTCACTTGTACGTTATAACTCTTTTTTTGTGATGTGTATTGTCTTCTTGATCTGGGGCTACTCTTTCTTATATGATGCCACATGTGCCTGTTCATTTCAATTTTGGTCCTGAGAGTATTTCAGACCCCTTTTCTGTGTCCAACCTAGTGGATGATTCTATGGTTGCTAGGAGAGTTTATTGGGGTTGTGTGATATCTATCTGTGGTAGGGAGACCTTGGTAGACTTGATAGAATTGGATATGGTCAATTTTGATGTTATCTTAGGGAGGGATTGGCTCTATTTATGTTATGTCTCTCTAGATTATTAGACTCGAAGGGTTAGTTTCCAATTCCCAAATAAACTGGTGATTGAGTGGGAAGGTAATCCCTTAGTGCTGGGATGGTTCATTTATGATCTTAGAGCTCGAAAGTTAAATTCCAGGGGGTATATCTATCACTTGGTTTGAGTTAAAGATTATAATTTTTAGGGTCCTTCATTGCAATCTATACTTGTGATCTGTGAGTTACCCAAAGTGTTCCTCGATGATCATCCTGGTGTTTCTGCTGATTGGAAGATTGATTTTGGGATTGATCTTCTTCCAGACACTCATCCTATCGATATCCCTCCCTATAGAATGGCTCCAGCAAAGTTGAAAGAATATAAGGAGCAGTTGAAAGATCTTCTTAATAAGGGATTATTCATCCTAGTGTTCCCCTATGTGGTGCTCCTGTCCTCTTCGTGTGGAATAAGTATGAGTCCCTTTGAATGTGTATAGATTACCGCCAGTTCAATAAGGTGACAGTGAAGAATAAGCATCCTCTTCCTAGGATTGATGAACTATTTGATTAGCTTTAGGGTGCTAAGAACTTCTCTAAGATTGACCTTCAGTTAGGTTATCATCAGTTGACGATTAGGGAGATGGATATCTCTAAGACTTCTTTCTGAACCCGCTATGGTCATTTTGAGTTTTTGGTGATGTCCTTCGATTTGACTAATGCACCGATAATATTTTTGGATCTTATGAACCAGGTATTTTTTTAGTTTCTGGACTTGTCTATTATTATGTTCATTGATGATATTTTGGTATACTCAAAAGTAAGGTGGATCGTGCCAATCACCTTTGTATAGTGTTGCAAAACCTTAAGGATCAACGATTGTATGCTAAATTCTCTTAAGTGTGAATTCTGGTTGAATGGTGTGACCTATCTGGGATATGTGGTGTCTAGTGAGGGGATCATGGTGGATCCACAGAAAGTTGAGGCAGTTATTCAGTGGCCTAGACCCATGACTCCAACTGACAGTCGGAGCTTCTTGGGCTTGGCCGGATATATAGGAGGTTTGTGGAGAGTTTCTCTTCTATTGTTGCCCTATTGATTAGATTGACTCAGTAAAAGGTAAAGTTCTTGTGGTTGGATGCTTGTGAGGGTAATTTTGAGAAGTTAAAGAATAAGTTGACTTCGACTCTAATTTGCCTCTACCCGAGGGTTTTGAGGGTTTTGTGGTTTATTGTGATGCATCTCATATGGGAATGGGCTGTGTGTTGATGCAGTATGGTAGGGCTGTGGCCTATACTTATAGACAGTTAAAAGTTCATAAGAAGAATTACCCGACACATGACTTAGAATTATTGGTTGTGGTCTTTGCCTTGATGATCTGGCGACACTACTTGTATGGAGTTCACGTTGACATGTATTTTGATCATAAGAGATTGCAGTATGTGTTTGATGAATGGTAAATTTACCACTCATTGACATCCAAATTCATGCATACTACTATGGTTAAATTATGTAAATGAGATGAATTTGTCATTTGAATGCACTAATTCCCATGGTTTGCAGATTTTACAGGTAATTGGAAGAAAGGAAGCAAAGTAAGCTTAAAAGAGAACAAAAAGGGCAAAGTTAGTGCAAAAGTTGAAAAATCCAGAGCAGGGATTGACCCTCAGTTACCGCGATCACGGTCTGAGGGTTATGACCGCAAATAGTCAAGACCCAGTCAAATCTTAGCAATCGCGATTGGCTCATTGCGATCGTGATGGCATGGAAATCTTCTAGGGGAATATTGCTAAATTCACACAATTGGTTCCAATTTTCAAAAGGACAAAACTCTTGCACAGTTGATACATCTTCCAGATAGAATTCAATTTTTTTTTTGTGGAGAAAACCCTACTAATTTGGAAAAGACAATTGTTGCAAAAATTTTCATGAGATTTTAGTTGTGAATTGAGATTAAGGCATTGGAATTATTATTGTTTTGTTATCGATGGAAGCATTTGATGCTTAATTTGGTATATTTCCTTTCTCTAATCTCATGAGTAGCTAAATATTTATCTTGGGATTATGTTTAAATAGGGTGCTAATGAGTATGGTATTAATTGTTAGTTTCGATTCTTAGTTAATGATGTTGGGTTTCCCTAATACTTGATTATTGTATTGGAATTTGTGGGTGAAATCCCTAATTTTTCTAGATCCCACACCATCCTTGAAAGAGGGATGTGGGTGATGAGTATTAGTGAACAATAAAGTAGAGCTTACTCCTTAACAGTGTCTGGGAAATAAGAATAGTGTGTGGGTTTGCTATGTCTTGGACATCATCCTAGAAATAGGGATGCCAAATTTAGGTTTTAGGTTGATTTTTTTGACACACCCATGAGGTATTCGAAAGAATACATGGGTTAAATTTTGGTGTTTTGTTGGAAGACTAACACCATTGCCTCTAACCTAGCCTACCCATACATTCATTAACTAGAGTTGGAATTGCACTCTCATGCACTCATACACTAATTATGCCTAGAAAAGCATATCCCCAAGACTTTTCTCTCATTGGAATTTAACCAAAAATTATTGCTCTCACTTAGTATCACAAGTTAATTTTGTTCAAACAACTTTTAAATCATACCCCCCCTCAAAGTTAATTTATGTTTTGCTTTAAGTGTACATTACGGGTCAACACTTAATAACTATCAACATACATAAGATTCGAAAACTAGTTACACATGGGATTCAAACCTTACTCAAGTTAGGTTATTATATTGAAAAAAATCATCTTTCCCCAAAATAATGGAGTAAGTTAAGCGTGATCAAAATGGTGCCATTGTCGGGGAGTGAAACTTAGTTTTTGCTTGTGTGGTGTTGATAGTAACTTTGGGTTCACCCATATTGTTTGTTATTTACTTTGTTTGTTGTTTTTGTTTCTTTTTAGGTGAATTGAATATTGTCCACGACACAATGAGTGATCATGGAAGCAATGTCGAAACCTTTTATGGTCCCCTTGATGACGAGGACTACTTCCATGATGCGGGGCATACTAGTGCCATCCGTATCCCTCCAAATGAAGGGAATGTGGTATTCCACGTCATGAGTGTGATGTTACACATGCTACAAATGTAATGTCTCTTTGGGGGTCAAACTCATGAATACCCAAATCTACATTTGAAGAATTTTGTGAAGGTGTATGCGCCCTCTCATATCGCTCACATCTCATAAGAGTCCATACGATTATGCTTTTTTTGTTCTCTCTAATGGGTGAGGCATATTATGGTTAAGTTATCTTTCTGTCGGGTCTTTCATATCATGGGTAAAACTTACTGATGCTTTCTCAGATCGATATTTCCCACCATCAAAGATGTTGAAGTTGCGAGATGAAATCATAAACTTTCACCAACTCAATGGAGAGTCTCTATATAAAGTTTGGGAGAGATTTAATGAAAAGCTCGTGCAACGTCCTAAACACAAAGTACCAAATATGATGCTACTCCAAATATTCTATAGGGCGTTGTACCAACTAAACAAGACTGTGGTGGACAACGAGGTTGGTGGATCACTTGTGAGGCTATCATATGATGTGGGTTTGACTTTGCTTGAACAAATCAGAAAGAAAAATAGGGGATGGCACACCTAAGATACTGAGGTAGCCACAGGTTCTTCCACCGCCTCGATTGTGAATAAAGAGCAAAGAAAGAAATAAGAAGAGAGAAAGAAAAATATGGCAAAAATAATGACACAATTAGACCTCCTTACAAAGCATATGATGGGTGCACCCACGAAACGTTCAATGTCATGGCATCCAAAGGATATGATGATGATTAGGCAAAATCCCTTGATTAAGAAATTAGATACTTGGAAAACTATCCAGGGGGTTCCCGTCCAGCCTATCAAAAGAAATGTGGGAACCAAGGTTGGAACGATCATGATCAAGAAAGGAACTAGCATGATTGAGATAACGATTGTGATTGGAGGGATAAGGAAATGAAGTATGATAGATATGTTCCCATCCATGACGAGTGAAGAGCAAGGAGTCGAATCTCGTGGATGCCAAAAAGTTTAAAGTCGAGGATATGCTTGCTAGAATCTTGATAAGAGTGAAAGGAACAGACAAGATGGTCTGAGAATTAAAAAAAGACCTTTCTCAAATCAACCAAACGGTTGTATCTCACTCTACCTCAATCAAGAAACTGGAGTCCCAAATTTATTAAATCTCAACCATACTTAATGTTAGGACTAAGAGTGACCTCCCAAGTGATACAGTGGCAAATCCTAAAACGATGCTTATGTCTCAGAAATTATGACCCGAAGCGGTAAAGAACTTGGTGCACAGGAGGTTAAGGTAAAATAAAAGTCTCTTGAAGATCAAATGAACAAATAAAAGAAGCATGCTGGTGAGTCAAATGATGAGGGTCAAAAGTTTCATGGAAGTGATGATGAATAACCAAACATAGTTGAAGAGATAGTTGATGAGGAGGGAACTCCTAAGGTAGCTGAGGGTGATGAACCGCAAAGTGACCCATTTTCTTCAATGAAAATCGCTCCTCAATTACTATAAAGTCTCAAGAAAAAGGAGGAGAATGTTAAGCTCAAGAAGTTCCTCTCCAAGCTTGGCAATCTTTTGATCAATATCCCATTGCTAGAAGCCATTCAAGAAATTCTGGGGTATGCTAAGTAATAAGTAAATTGATGTTCAAGAAATTCCTTGTAGATGATGAATCCATTGAAGTGACCCATGGTTGTAGCGCTATGATGACTAGTGTTATGGCAGAAAAGGAAGAAGATCTGGGAGTTTTCACAATCTTTGCACCACTGGGACACACAAATTTGAAAAACCCTTGTGTGACCTTGTTGAAAACATTAATATAATGCCATATGCAATCTATTAAAGACTTGGTTTGAGCACTCGCACTCCCATAAAAATGAGGTTTTTAATGGCGGATCGCTCTAATAAGAAATCGGTTGGTGTTTTGTATGATGTCTTGGTTAAGGTCGATTATTTTATTTTGTTGGCATACTTTGTAGTACTTGATTGTGAAATCGACCAAGAAATACCCATTATTCTTGGGAGACTTTTTTTGGCAATCGAAAGAGAAATTGTTGATATGTAGCTAGGGGAATGAAATTTTGGGTCCAAAATAATGAAGTGCCCTTTTGGGTATGTAAAATCACTAAAAGTGGTGTCCATCATTGATGTAGCGGACATGGAGGTTGATGATGGATCTCTCAAGGATCCGACTAGAAGATTGAATAACACCGTGTTGCGATGTTAAACTAGGCGTTGGTTGGCAGGCAATCTATTATGACACAAAGGTGGCCCGTATCCTTTAATCTTTGTTTTTGATAGTAGCTTATGCTTACTTTAATTGATCCATGCAAATTAGGTACCAAAAAAATTACATTTGAATGATGTAGTAGTGGGCTGAGTAGTTTAAAATAGGGGAGTAGAAACTGCTCTCAATTATAGTGATTATGATGGCACGGGTCTCACAATCTCAATAACAAGGGGTTCACGATCGTGATCCCTCACTCACAATCGCGATCGCGACATCTTTACATATGAACAGTCACCAACCCCCGCCATATTCCCTCTTCAATTTTTTTAGATTACTCCCAAATTTTTGATATCATCCAATTGTGCATTGTATCCTCCCCTACATTCCCTAATCCGGTATGTGCTTAAAATTCTCTCTTTTGTGCTTATGTGTGGGCCTTAGAACTCATATTTTAGGGACGGCCTAAAATTGTGGTTTGCATGCTAAATTCTTGGTAAATATGCTTTTTTGTGTGATTAGTTATTGTTATAGGTGTGCACATTAATGGGAAAGTCTTGAGTACCCTGATTTGTTCAAAATTAATAGGAATAGAATATACACACCAAGTGTTTGATAAAATGCCCGAATGAATCCCTTGCTCTGAGGGCATGGTTAAATATCTAGGGACTATGTTTCTTGTGCTTAGTGAGAATTTATGATTTGGAACACAATTTGGCATCGAAATTGAAAGTTTTGGGTTCTAAGCAATTTATTCCAACATGGCTCAATTACCGCTATTACGATAACTGAGGGCATGATTCTGACTGATCTCAAGAATCGCTATCGCAATCCACACAAACCGCGATCATGATAACTGAGACCATTCCAAATGAGTGGTCCAAATCTCAAACCTTGAATTTTTAAGCCTATTCATGTCCCATGAGTCTTTCCTTCAGCTCAATCAAGTTAAATAGAACATTTTCTTCATATTGTCCTTATGGACTGACGTTCTGTGTATGGATTCTAGGTACTCAATAGTAGGATACAATACCAATCATTTCATGGCTCCAGAATGTGAGAAAATATATTATAAGGATCTCATAAGGAAGAAGATGCTACCAGGGAGGGGGATCGAGTTGGGAAATATGCCTGAAAAGCTCTCAGCTTTCCACGAGAGACTAGTGGCCACGAGATGGATATACTTTGCCTAGGAACCATGCTGGGAAAATGAGTATTGGGTCAGGGAATTCTATGAAAATACTAGTGTAGTGAATCTCTCTAATACAATAATAAAAATCGAAGGCAAAAAAGTTTATTTAGGACTGAGTAGATTAATAGAGTATATGGGTTGCAAAATATGGACATAAGGGGCTATGAGGTCAAGGATTGTTCTCCTGGGAGCTGGTTGGTTAAAGATCTATGCCCGGTGAGGGAGGTCCTGTGGGACACTATTAAGGTTGGGATACTGATGAGTGACTTCACTGCTGAAGCTAGGATCTGGTTGACAATTATTTGCAGAAGGGTCTCTCCCACCACTAACCTGACAAATGTTCCAACCATGCATGCTCAGATGGTGTGCTGCATCTTGGATAACATTTCTTTGAATGTTGGTCGGTTTGTGTTCATAGAGATTCAACACTATAGAAACAAAGGCGGTCCCATTCTCATTTTCTCATCCTTGACCATGGAGTTGTGTAGAAGATCTGGTGTTGATGAGTACTCGAAGGATATTTGGATCTCTTTCAAGACTCCTATTTACCCATTGAAGATCCGGGGAGAGGGAGCTCTTGGAAAGAGCAAAAACAAAAAGGTTGACTTGGGAGGTCAGTGAAGGATGATATAGATTTATGCAAGCCATCCATTATAGGGTCGTTTAATAAGATATTAGTTGAGACGAGGACAATCAAGGATCTTTTGTCCAAGCTACCTCACGGGAGAGCCTCCCACCACCCTTCACTCCTATGTTTCTTAATCTTACTATGACAAATACTTGGAGGACCAGAAGATACAGGGGGCCACTATTTATAGGCTTGAGAGAGTCTACTAATCTTTAGCATAGTCACATATAGAGCTCATGGATTCTCATGAAAAGATAAAAAAGAGGGAGAAAAAGAAAGATATTTTCTTTACGAAGATGTTAAAGAGGGTGAAAGGCCTATGGAAGGTCCTAAAACCTAAAGTGAGACTTTCTTCTTCAATGGATGAGAGTGATGACGAGGTCCCAGTAGCATGGTCTAACTCTGAGGATGATAGGGATAATGTCGAGGTTGAGAGCGACGACAGTGCTTGATGTGATTACAGGGAGCACCCTTTACTCTTTTCTTATGCTTTCATGATTATGCAGTGAGGTCACTACAAGCTATTAGTTGGGCGTGCCCATCTCCATAGTAGTTACAATTATTTGATTGGTCTGTACAATTTGGATATTTGGTTGAATATTTTTTTTAATGATCATATTTTTATGGTGGGTTGTAATATTTGGGCACCTTGATGGTGCCTGCATTTCATGGATTAGTTTTCTATTTTAATTCTTAGATTGTTATTTTATTCTTATCTTGTTCATGATGATGTCGTACAAGCATTTCCCTATGATAGATTGAGTAACGACATTCTTAAGGGAAAATTTTCGTGTTTGGATTTTGAGCCATAAATATATGGGAAGTCTAAGTACCCGTAGCATTGGAGTTTTGGGATCACCCTTATACCTATGGCAAAGTTTGAGTAGCCATTTGATTTGACCTCATGAGATCCAAAATGCGAGACAACGGCTTGGATTAGTGATATCAATAACAAATTTTATATGGTGTGAATGTGAAGCAGACACCCCTCTCCATCAAAATTTTTTTGAAAACCAAGGGCATAGACGCGGACAATTTTGTAATAATGCTTTACCTCTTTTTGTGACTCCAAAGTCCTTAATTAGTAGTATATGGTATATACCTCTTTTTGTCTCTAGTAGGAAATAAAATTGAGCCTCCTTGAAAAGTTTGCATGTCATGTGCGGTGAGCATAATTGTTTAGCTCTCATGCTTACTTTTATCATCTAGAACTTTCTCTGTTAGTCTCTCAAGGCTAATCATGATTATACTTGGTTGGTGAAATCATCTTAGGCCTTCTTTGTGAACATAGGAAACTACTTTAGCCTAAAAAGTCTACCCATACATAGAATAGTATCCCTAGTCTCCCATTTTGAGACTTCAAATCTTTCCTTGGCAACCACATTACAAGGCTTGAACCATTTGAATTTTACCCTTCCTTTGAACCCTACTCTCCTTGAACTTGAAAATACAATTTGAGGCCAAAAGCCTAAGTTTGGGGTGGTAAGTCTTGGAAGTGGTGACCTTGGGCCATGGTATTGTAAGTGGATGCCTAAAAGCTAAGCAAAGAGCGCAAGGGAAAAAGTGGAAAAGAAAAGAATCATAAAAATAAGGAAAACATAGATTGGATAAAAGAAATAAATGAGAGAAAAATGCTTTCAAAGACATGGGTGAATCAAAGTACTGAAATCAGGAACATGTGTGAACTTGAAAACAAATGAAGTATCCCATGGTCCAAAGTTTGATTGTATAGTTTGATGTAGATGTTCAAGGAGGGTATAGTCACTTTGTTCCCAAATGGAATCATACCCTTTCCCCAGCCTACATTACAAGCTTGAAAAAGTCCTTCTAGATATCCAATCAAGTGTATTCAAAGTAGTGGCGATTGAAAATAAGGGCAAGCCTATGGTATGATACTTATTCGCATTGAGAGATTCTTTGTGAGAGTGAGAACTTGCATTTTGATCTTTTTTTGCATGATAGATACTTTGGTGTGTGTTATTTCCTTCCATGAGGAGGCATGTAGACAAATTGAGGTGGGTGAAATTGTCATCTTTTGAAAAATGAGGCAAAAGAGTGTAGTTGAGTTGCTATCGATGGAGAGTCACTTCTAGAGAGTTAGTGATTGTTGCTTAGTTGTTCCTTAAAGTATTTTTGCATCCTTGAAAGTGTGCTTTATATTGAATTATGTTTTGAGAATATATTTTCCCATGCTTGAGAGCTATTTGTTGATGCTAATCAAGATCGAAGTCATTGTGATCATTTGGTCGTATGAATAGGCTTATATTTTCATGGTCTCATTAAGTAAGAAGTAGATTTGATTGAGGACAAGCAAAGGTTTTAGTTGAAGTTGTTGATAAGTGGTAGATTTACCACTTATTGACATCCAAATTCATGCACACTACTATGGTTAAATTGTGTAAATGAGATGAATTTTCCATTTGAATGCACTAATTTCCATGGTTTGTAGGTTTTAAGGTAATTGGAAGAAAAGAAATGAAGTAAGCTGAAAAGAGAACAAAAAGTACAAAGTACAAAAGCTAGAAAATCTAGAGCAGGGATCGACCCTCAATTGCCGCGATTGTAGTCTAAGGGTCGTGATTGTGACAAGTCAAGACTCGGTCAAATCTTGGCATCAACGATAGGCTCACTATGATTTCGAGATTCGCGATCAGCTAATGGCGATCATGATGGTGCGGAAATATTCCAGGGGCAGATTAGTAAATTCAAACAGCTAGGTCCAATTCTCAAAAGGGCAAAACCCTTACACCCTTGAGGCATCTTTCAACTAGAATTCAGTTTTTTGTGGAGAAAACCCTACTAATTTGGTAAAGACAATTGTTGCTAAATTTTCCAAGACATTTTAGTTGTGAATTGAGATTAAGGCTTCGGAATTATTCTTGTTTGGTTATCAATGGATGAATTGGATGCTCACTTGGGTATATTTCATTTCTTTAATCTCATGAGTAGCTAAATATTTATCTTGGGGCTATGTTTAAATTGGGTGCTAATGTGTATGGGTATTGATTGTTAATTCCAATTCTTAATTAATGATGTTGGGTTTCACTGAAAGTTGATTGTTGAATTGGAAGTTATGGGTGAAAGGCCTAATTTTCCTAGATCCCATATCATCCTTGAAAGAGGGATGCGGGTGATGAGTATTACTGAACAATAAAGTAGATTGCAGGTTACTCCTTAACATTGTCTTAGAAATAAGGATGGTTTGTGGGTTTGCTATGTCTTGAGAATCATCCTAGAATAGGGATATCGAATTAAAGTTTTGGGTTGATTGTGTTGACACACTGTTCTGGATTTTGACAAAACATTTCTCATCTTTTTTCTTGAGAAAATTATGAGTTTTCAAGCAACTAAAGTTGTATTTAATAGTGGATTTGAGTGATTTCAGGTTGAGGAGTCAGCTGAAGGAGAAAAATCAGGAAAACAGCAGAAAAAGGTCTATGACGGCCAAAACAGTGGACCATCAGTCATGCGACAGACCACCAGGAGGACCGTCAGAGCTAAACAGAAGGTTCCAGATAGAAGACCCATGCGACGGTCCAAGTAGCGGACCGTCAAGTTTGCGGAAGATAGCTAACATGGCCGTCGGGCTTAAAAAGAATGCAAGATTTTAGAGGACTGATCAACGAACTATGCAATGGACCGTTGGACCCTCAAAGGTCTGCCAAGGTGGCCGTCAGGACTAAACAAAACCTGACATCTTGAAGAACTTTGAGACGGACCATGTGACGGACCGTCGGTGGCCCGACGGGCCGTCAGCTGAACCGTCAGTTTGGACGCGGCTTTTTCTGAGTTCAAAATTTTAAATCTTTTAAACCTGGGAGCATATAAATACCCAACTAGGGTTTTATTTAGGGATATTCTCTGAATCTTTGATATTTTTCATCTTAGTTTTTCATCTTTGAATCTCTTTATAACGTAGAAATCTACAAATCAAACTACATTTGTGAATCTAATCATTCCATTGCTATTGAAGATTCAAGAATTAATTCTTGTAACCTTTGTAAGTGAACTTTGAATTTATTTATGAATAATACAAGTATTCTTTCTCCTTCTTCTATGGAAATGAGCTGCTAAGCTCCTAGTTGATATGGCTTGTGATTCCAATTGAGTTTCTATAGGTAATTGATGTTGCATAAACCCTTCTTCACTCTAATGACTTTTCTTGGTTGCAAACTTGAAAGATGAACCTAAGAACAATCACTTGTTCGGATAGAAAAGTGTTTGTTGGGAAAAGAAGGGTTTACAGAAAAAATCTAGAGACCTTAATCTTTAGATTAATGGAAAATGCTTTAACAAGGATTAACCTACATGAGAAAATGGCTGAATAATCAATACATTCTTTAAATTTGAGAGAGTTAAAGGATAAACTATACATTAAGGTTGAGAAACTAATGCGTAAACAATAGAATTCAACTACTCTTGCAATTAAAGTTGTAGAGGGGAACTCAAAAGTGACTCACAACCCTAACTGTTTAGACATCTTGGTAACCATATCTATAGTTTGTTTAATATCATTGAATTACTACTATCAAAAAGCATCATTAGTTGGAACAACTTTGTTACAATTACTTAGAATACAATTCATAAATCAAAACCCCTCTTATTTCAGAACCTTTGATCAGCAGTCTAATAACAATCACAATACTTAGTATACACAGTATTCCCTGTGGGGTTCGATGCCCAACCTAGTTGGGTTCTATATTGACAGTGACCGCTTACTCTCTCATAAGAGAGGTTTAATTTAGTCGTATCAAATTTTGGCACCATTGCCAGGGAATACGATTGTCAATTAAGTTTGTGTTTGTTAATTGACCTTTGGTCAAGTTTCCTAAATTTTACTTTTGTTTATTGTTTGTTGTTTTTGTTTTTGTTTTGTGTAGGGTAGTTATTTTGTATGCCAGGTAAATGGAGATCGGGTTCACTGTTATTACCTATACATCCAGAACCACAGTTAATTAGTAGAATGGCAGACCCCCAAGACACTAAAAGACTAGCCGCTCTAGCTAGAGCTCAACTTAATTAGCAGAATAATGGTCAGTCGACACTTCATCCTAATCCTGATGATGATGATTTAGGGGATGATGATTTGTTAGATTATATCAACCTAAGACGTGCAGAGAATGTGGTTGCACCAGTAAATTCACAATATAAATAGGAATCGACCCTTTAGGGCAAGACAAGATCGTCAATCGGTGCAGTTTGATCTGAATGACGATGAAGATGGAATGGATGGAGCAGGTGTAACTGGAGCTATCATTCCTGCACCTCTAGCACCTGGATCTAAATTTAACATTACCAGTATGATGATTCAACTTCTTCATCTTAAGGGGTTGTTCGGTGGTTTTCCTGGAGATGATCCAAAAATGCATTTGGTGAACTTTGTCACTATTTGCAAGTCTTTTGATAATCTAGGAGTGGGTCAGAATGCTATCTGCCTACACTTGTTTCCGTTTTCTCTTTCTGGGGAGGCGACTCTATGGCTCAATGGACTGACTCTCAACTCTCTAACCAACTGGAGGCAGTTGAAAGAGGCTTTCCTAGAAAGGATCTTTCCACCCTCCATGATGGTATAGTTGAGGGATGAAATCAGTAACTTCCAACAGCTTCCCACTGAAGCACTTTATTAGACTTGGGAGAGGTTTAAAAAGAAGCTGATGCAATGCCTGAACCATAACATAATGGATATTCATTTGATGGAGACTTTTTATTGGGCTTTGAACTCTATTACGAAGCCAGTCATAGATAATGCTGCAGGAGGGTCGTTTGTTGACCTTACTTTTCCAGAGGCTTCGAAGATGCTTGATCGGATGACCAAATAGAGTAGATCTTGGCATACCAGGGATTCTATGGTATCAAGCCCTACCATGTCTGGTATTATAACTGCAGAGCAATGCAAGAAGAAGAAAGAACATTACCAGAATATGGCACACTTGAAGACACAGATGGATTTGTTGACTAAGCATCTATTATCTGGAAAAACTGAGAAGGTGAAAGCTGTTAAATCCCATCGAAGAGATGACTTCAATTCAGAAGAAGAGCCGAACTATCTAAATAATCAAGGGGTTTCCGAGGCAATAGCCAAAGAAATTAAGGTCAAAACTATTACGACAAAGCTGGTTATAAAGATAGAGATTAAGGGAACTAGAAGAGCAAGAATGATAGAAGTGGACTATATGTACCTCCTGGAAGCAGAGATAATGCTGCAACTAGCTCTGGCAAGATGTCTATGGAGGACATGATGGAGAAATTATTAAAAGGATCTGAGGCTACCAACTCTGGGATGACTACTATGAAGAGTGATTTGTCTTCCATGAGTCAGTTGGTAAACTCACACTCTACTTCTATCAAATATTTGGAGCAGCAAATGAACCAACTCTCAGCAGTAGTGAATCAAAGAAAGAGCAGAACTTTTCCAAGTGTTACAGTTCAGAACCTTTGAAAGAATGGATCTTGCATAGCAATTACCACACGGAGTGGTAAGGTATTACCAGGTTCTTCTGTAGGCAAAACTGTTATTGAAGAGGTGATAAAGAAGATGTTGAGTTTGAAGAAAGTAATTCTGTGGAGTCTGAGAAGTAGGATGACATTGATGTTCTTTCTAATCATCAGCAGGTTAATGGATTGGAAAAAGGGAAAGACAAGGAAAAGAAAGCAGCGATGACTTCTCTACCAAAACCATCGCCTTTCTTTCCTCATAGATTGAATTAGAAGGCCGATGATACAAAGTTTAGTAAATTCATGGTACTGTTGAAGCAGCTGACAGTGAATGTGCCTTTGGTGGAGGCACTTGAGTAGATAACAGGATATGCTAAATTTATGAAAGATCTTGTGACGAAGAAGAGAGCAGTAAGCTATGAACTGGTGGATAATTTCCATCATTGTAGTGCTATTTCTACAAGATCTTTGGTGCAGAAGAAGATAGTCCTAGGAGCATTCAACATCCCTTGTACAATTGGGTCTCTTGATTTTTTTAAGGCCTTATGTGACTTGGGAGCAAGCATCAATCTAATCCCGCTAGCTATTTATAAGAAGTTGGGTTTGGGAGATTCCACACCTATAAATATGCGACTTGTGATGGCTGATACGTCGGTAAAATGACCTGTTGGTATTTTATATGATGTGTTAGTGAAGGTGGCTAGCTTAATATTTCTTGTGGAATTCATAATTCTAGATTATGAGGTGGACTTCGAGGTGCCAATAATCTTGGGTCGACCTTTCCTCGTAATTGAAAGTGTGCTTATTTATTTGAAAGCTAATGACCTCTTATTTAGGCTAAATGATAAAGTGGTGCGATTTGATGTGTGCCAATCCATAAAGCAGCATAAGGAAATGAGTGTGTTCTAGATTGTTGATGTGTGTCATACCCTATTTTTACCTGAGGTCAAAACAAGTACGACGTTATGGACTCTAAAACAATAAAAATTTTATAGAGTCGCCACCTAATTTTTAAGGAAAATAAGAAAACCTATTGAAGTATTAACATGTGATTAATGTTTTTAATATGTGAAAAACCAATTGAGATTCTAGGTAAGGGTTCAAGTTATTCTGAAGGAAAGGGGTTAGGCATCCTTCAGAATCCACAAGTGTGGTACCCGGCTAGACTAAATTTATCAAAGAGGGAGGAGGTATAAATATTTAAAATAATATAAAGTGGTATGTGTTAAGTATAAAATAATTCTTTTGAAAAATCTAAATATTTAAAACTATGTAAATGTGCATGTATGTTAAATATATAAATAAAACATATTGTTATGAAACAATGGTGAAAGATATGTATAAAAATGTATAAATTACATGTGAAAAGAAAAAATATTTTGTGACATGTATGAAAAAAGTGTATCTTGATACGCCATGAGGAGAAAAATATAAAAAAAATAATATTTTTTACTTAATTTAAAATTTACGAAAAAAAGTAAAGATTTAGTTGAACAGAAAAGATCACATTGTTTATGATGTCAAAGTATGTAAACTAATTGATTAATTTAATTTATTAGTGTAAACATTAACGGCCTAAGTTTGCATAATCGCAAGATGAAGTTGTATAAATAAATAAAATCCTGTCCAACACCCCAAAAATAAAGTTTTCACTATAATAACATTTGTACAAATATAAGAATATAAAATACAATACAAAATTAAAAGTGCCTGTTTTAATGCAACTTCTGATGAGTAATCCAAATAACCTGTATAAACACTTGTAAAAAATGTTAGTAACAAATAAATAATAATCAAAATAAATTGAACAAGTATGTGTGCATATAACTATTTAAAAATATATTTTTTTTGGTTTAAAAGTGGACTCAGATAAAGTCATGACTACGAAATGGTTGCTCAATTAATTAGCCGTCCTAAATCATTTTGCTACGAAGTGGTTGCTCAATTAATTGGCAGTCCTAAATCGTCTTGCCAAAATATGAATTGTAAAATCTTGTGTTGTTATAAAGTTTCATCATCGCCCAAAAATATTTTTATTACGTATTTATATATGTAAAATCTGTGTTTTGTTTACGGAGGCCTCAAAATTAATAATAATTTTTTCATTGGCCAATATCAGTGTAGTATTTATTTCTTATCAGTCAAATAAAAATGTAAATAGAGTAGTATACTTGTTCTTTATTAGTCAAATAAATGTAAATAATAAACATTATTCAAAATCAATGTCTGATGCAAAACAACAGCAGACCCAGAGACAAAGTAGCAGTAACAACAAAAGTAAACAGCCATGAAAGAGTGTAATAGCAGTTGAAAGCTATTTTCGACGGACAATAGTGGTACATACGTTGAAGCTCTCCGATCATCAATTCTGGCGAGCCATGCGGCGAAAAAGAGCGGAAAAGGAAGGGGAAGAAAGGGCGGCATTGGCTGGATCTGTTGCTCATCGATTTTTTGGGTTTTCGCCGGTCGGAGAAGGAGAGAAAAGGGGGCAGTTCATGACTATTTTATCGACTGGATCTGGCCAGTCACAACTCCGGTGAGCCAGCAGTGGTCAAGATCAAGGAGAGGCGGCGCGGGTTCATGTTTTTTCAGCCAGATCTGGTTTATAGGATGAATTTTCGGCCAGATCTAGCCTGTATCGACGACTAGCAGAGACTGGAGCTTGAGACTCGTTGTAGGTGGATGATGATGGCTAGAAGACAATGGTGGCACTGGTCGGCGTAGGTTCTCCGGCGATGTGGCTTCCGGAGAACGGATAAACTATTAATATTTTAGATCTATAGAGAAAGTGAAAGCTTAAATTGAAATAAAAAAAATTATGTAGTAGGCATGTGTTTATATTTTCATGCGTGTTTGTCTTGGAGTTTTGTAATATATGTTTATATATGTTTTGTAAGAAAAAATAGAGATCTGATATGTGTGTCTCCGTTCAAGTGTGTGTCCTCATCTGTGGTGTGTTTGCGTATGTAGTGTGGTGTTTGTGTGTCTATATATATATATTTTTTTGTGTGTTTTGAAGAGAAAAATAGAAAAATGGAATAAGTAAAATATGCTTGTGTATTTATGAATATGTGTGTGGGTTTGGAAAGAAAAAATGTTTATAAGTTGTAAAAAATAAATATATGTGTATTTTGAAAGAGAGGAAAAAATGAACAAAAATGTGTGTCAAAAATGTGTCCTCCCACCACCTATTTATACAAAAAATTAAGCACCTCTTTTATCCAATGAATAAAGGGGTGTCCTCTCTTTTTATAATAGAACACCCTTAGGCCCTTAAGTTATTGGCCAAAGAATTTTCATCCTTTTGACCAACGGACAAAGTAATTATTCAAAGGATAGTGTCATTGAGTGGTCGTTGTCAGATGTGAAAAGACAACACTGAGTGGTCATTGTCGGACATGACAAGACATTATTGTGTAGTCGTTGTCGGATGTGATAATACATCAAATTATTATATTGCCCAAAAATAATTGATCCGACTCAGCGTTTGCGGACTGTAAAATATTGATGTTGAATAAAAAAGTGTAAAGAGTATTAAAATTATTAAAATATAATTAATTTAAAAATACTGTAAATATATATATATATACCGTCATATCGTGCACGTGTGCGGGTGATTGTAAAATGTTAGGAACGATAATGAATTGATGAAAATGCTAAAATTAGAAAAATTATTAATAAATTATAAATAATAAAAATATGATAACAAATTGATTAAAATCCTGAAGAAAGGATAATTATCAGTAATTTATCAAACAATTATAAAAAGATGTGAAAATTATGCTTCGTGCCCTTTAACAAACAGAAAGCCTAAAGAGATGAATTTTAGGCACGGAGAGCAAAAATTGGGTGTCAACAATTGCTCTTTTTCATTTGAGGATGATGTAGAAGTCTTCAAATGAAAACGTTGACGTGTAGCTAAATTTGCTCGACAAAAATGATTTGAAGAAAATTCAATCGAGCTCCAATTTAAAGTTACCTACATACCTCGAGTTGTATGAGGATCAGGTCAATATAGTTCAAAAAATTAAGCAAATTGCCCTGTTGTTGAGGGTGAGAGATCATGTGAAATGATTATTGGGAGAAGGACTAATTGGAAACAAAAGTGTTCATCTATTTTCGATGCCCCTTTCAAAATTGCCCATGTGAGATGCTAGAGACGCAAGATTGTGTACTTCCTGGGGAGAAAGAATGATTGTGGTTTTGATGATCGAACTCTGCACAGAGCTTCCTAAATATCTCAAGTGTTACGAGAATTAGGTCACTGTAATTCGAATCATAGCAATATCTTGATAAATATCAAAATTTGCCCAGTGTAGAGTTATGGTGACACTGGGTTCCTTCAAGGATGACAATAAAGATTTTAACACGAATGGCATGAATACGGGTGCTTGTTCCAAAATTGACTATTTGGGTAGCGGAAAATGAGTAGATGTCGGATAGCAATATTTGCTGGGGACTTTGAGGGAAAAGAAGATTGTTAATTTTCAAAGATTGCCTCAGTATCGGATTAAGACAACATTGAGTAATGATAATAAGGATTATAAAAATGAGAGTTTTGGGTCGAGTTGAGTTGAGTTTCTTCGCTGAAATTCCTGACGTAACTAGGGATCCCTGACATTCCGCTAGCTTGCCCCAATTTGCTGCTAAGAGGATAGTTCCATGTTGTACTGCATATTCCAGTATTGCCTCTATTTTTTAAGGCAATCCGCCTGACGGGTGATAACTGAAATGTAAATATCCTTCGTCGGCTGAGTAGTTATTGAAATATAAATAGCCTCCGTCGGTCAAAATTTAAATAGCCTCCGTCGGCTGAAATATAAATAGCCTCTACTGGCTGAAATGATTGTTGAGAAAGTGAAAGTTGCATTATATGCCCTATTGTTGGGGGCGGGCGTGCCCTGTCCTATTGTTTGGGAAGGACTTGCCCTGTCCTATTGTTTGGGGCGGACTACCTTGTCTATTATTCGGGGCAGACTGCCCTATCCTATTGTTCAGGGCGGACTGCCCTATCCTATTATTCGGGGCGGACAACCCTGTCCTATTGTTTGGGGTGGACTACCTTGTCCTATTGTTCGGGGCGGACTTCCCTGTGTTATGTTTGAGTTTTGTGAACATCCGTTAGTACTTGATAACCGAGTCTTAATGGGCATATCCCTTTAATGCGACCTGCAAAAAATCAAAAAAATTCTTTTAGAGTTAGAAAGTACTAGTGAATGAATTGATAAAACCTGGCTTCCTGACTTGTGATAGAGATGTGATGTTGAGTTTCTGATAGAATGTTGTAAGATACTTGACACGTGCCTCTTTGAGCATTATTATGACCTGCAAGATTCGAGAAGATTCTTTAGTGTCTTGGAATAATTATGGATAAATTGACGATACCTGGATTCTCAGCTAGTGATGGTGAGGCAGTATTTAGGTTTCCAAGATGTTTGAACCTTTGTTGTAACGATGTTGTACCTGCGCTCAAAGAAAGTTTCTTAGTTTTGGGAGGGGATGTTGATTTTGTATTGATCGAGAACTCGGCCTAGCAGCTATCTCGTCCTTCAATCTTTCGACAATCGGTAATCTATTTAGGATTTGGAGTAGTGACACTTCCTAACTCCACATAATGTGCTTATACTAGAACTTTCTCCATCTTGATCTTCGTTTTTGGACTTCCATCAAAGTAATGTGGTTGTTGTGTCTTGAGATGATAAATGAAATTTGAAAAGATGTAAAAAATTATGTTATTGATATGATCGATTGACTTAAACTACCTACATATCCTAGAATAAGAATCAAGTTAAAACGTAGTTTTGTGTGAGGAGAATCAAGAAAAATTTGGCCACAAGGGTGGTTATATGGAGAATGGTAAGGTTGATAATCATGAGCTTTCTTTGGAAAGCTCATTTTGCCATTTGCCGAAGTGGTGCCTCTTTGGTATGAGTCTTCAACATCTTATGGCTTTTTCTTGTGCTAACGATTAACATTAAAGAATTTCTTAATTTGAGCAATGCTTTTGTAAGTTGTTAGAGTCGATCAAGCATTGAGATTTATATCTCAATGTTTTTCGTGTCAGGGTTTTGAGCGGAAGAGTAGTATGTATTCTCGCTGACTTGCATTTTGATGAAATCAAAAGTCTTGGGTACATGCATGAGTCTTCTCTGCGTAAACTCTGAATATTTCTTGGGCTCCTCATTGATAGTCTCCTTATCTTGTGGGCGTCTTCGTATATGAACTCTTTTTGGGTCCACTACAGTCGTCCTTTCGTGTACCTGTTTGAAAAGAAATAACTTACAACAACAGACACAACAACCTTTTTGGTTGTTGCATAATCATTTGTCGGTTGAATATGTCTTTAAAGTGGGGTGACCCTTTCACTTTATGCAAAAGGGTCCCCACGACCGTATAATCCTATGTTGATGTGGTAACCCTTTTGAGTCACCCATAATGTTTGTGGAATGATGACCTCTCTGGTTATTGCCAATAATTCTTCGCATATGATCTCGGATAAGTCTTGCGCATCTTTTGTATCAATACGAATTATAGATTACTCTTGAATCGTCAATCTTTGGATTATCTTGTGCATTCTTTGATGTTGGATACGAGGCGACTTATAGATATCCTTTGAATTGCTAGCCTTTAGGTAATCCTGCACATTATCTGACTTTGGATAAGAGATGACTTACAGATATCCCTCCAATTGCTAGATTTCAGGTGTTCCTGCACATCATCCAACCTTGGACACAATATGACTTATAGATATCTCTCAAATTGTTAGTCCTTGGGTAATCCTGCACATAATCGATCTTGGATATGACGCGGCTTATAGAGAACCCTTGGACATACCAATTTGATGATCTCGCATATTCTCTGGTAAGAATTTAGTTGCGACTTATGGATAAACTTCGGACTATCAATTTTTGAGTAACCTTGCATACTATCTGGTTAGGATGTTATTGCGGCTTACGAATGACCTATGGACTATCAACTCAGAGGTAATCTTGCACACTATCTTATTTCAAATAATATGACTTATAGATGATCCTCAAATTATCAATTTTAAGAAAATCTCATATGACATTCACTTTCAGATAGTGACTTAAAGACGAATCATGTGCTTTTGTTGAATTTAGATGCTGATTCATAGGATGATGAGATATCCTTGACGCCAACGTATGCTATCTCACGTGTCAACAGATATTGAATGTTTATATCCTCGATTGATGTTTTAGTCTTAATCCAAGCTTGAACACTTTTAAGAATATTTTGAAAATCCTCCTGAAGATTTGGTTGACCTACTTATGACTGAAGTAACGAATGTTTGATCCTGCGTTGATCGTCGATGTGATTTTGGAGCATTTGTATTGATAGTATTTTTTAACAATATTTGTAGAGAAGATCTTTGGTTAAGTGGTGGAAGTGTCTTCTGTATTAATCCTTGGTGCATTTCTCTTGATATTGTAGTCAATTCATCTCCCATTGATGTGTTGTAGCTTTAATGATATCTTGCATTATCTGGTACAAATCAACCTTGATTGTAACATTGCCAAGTTGAACGTCCTAGTCTTTGTTGATTTTCAAAACATTCTTCAAAATTTTGCCCCAGTCCTTGGAGAGACTTTCTCGATGATTCTTCGTTGCGTATCTTGGGATAGTCTGGATGGATCGTGTCGGGTTTTCTGGATACCTTCACATTCAAGTTTCACTCGTCGTTAGGGGAAAATGGAATTTTGTATTATAAAGGGACCGAGCCTTATATAGGCTTCCTATGTATCCCTCCGAGGAAAATCAGGTCACACGTAGTTCCAATTATAAAAGGGGAAATAATTCTACTTAAGTACAACCGAACCCGATAAGGGTTGCCTACATATCTCACCATGAGAAATTAGGTTAAAATGTAGTTCTGTTATATGATAATTAGAGAGGAATCTTATGCCTTCAAATGTAGGACTATATTGACTGCTTTTGAGTCAATCAACTTAGATTCGTCTATATTGTATTCCTCTAAAGTTAGCGCTTCTCTATAGAGTGGCTTATATGAAGGCCTTGCTATTTTGACGTAGAGGATGGTGTCTCTCACGTCATATACACTTTTATATTTTCATGATTGGACACCGAATCAATATTTAGCATTTGGTTACTCTTCGACACATTGGATTGCCCCAGCCTTGATCAAGCACTCAATCCTATGCTTTAACCTATTACAATCTTCAGTATCATGCCCCGAAACTCCAGAGTGGAAAGCACATCGCTTTGTTTCATCGAACCATTTTGGTAATGGATTAGGAATCTTCCCGAACTTCTATCACAATAAATTTACAGCTCTCAGTCTCTCAAACAAAAGTGTCAATGGTTCAACACATTGAGTGCAGCTTCGATTGCGCTTATCCTTCGAATTTTGTCTTAGTGCAAAAGATGTTAGATTTTGATAAACTGATAATTGGATTGGTACGCATGGTTGTGGTGGATTTTGGTACGTGGGAGCTTAGGTTTAAGGTAATTTTGTTGGATATCATAGGTGTAATGTAGTCTGTGACTTGATATTTGTATCAGTTTGTTATCAGGATTTTGAAATGATTGGGATAATTCAGGTAATGAGTGGTGTGGTATCACAATAGATACTTTTTCTTTATTCTTTATCTTAGCTCCTTCAACGAACTCCAACTGAGTAGACTTGCTCGAGTTGTTCATTGACTTAATCTTTCCGGAGTTAATTGCCTCTTCAATAAACTTCCCCATTTTGACACAATCAGCAAACTTCTGCCCCAACGTGGACATTATCCTTTCGAAGTAGACACCCTTTTGACTGTGGATAAAATACTTTTTCAATTTACTTTCATCCATCGGTGGTTGAACTCTTCCTACTTTGAACCTCCATCGTCGAGCATATTCCTGGAATAATTTAGAGGGCTTCTTCTGTATACTAATGAGGGAAAGTCGATCAGGTGCGATTTCTATATTAAACTTGAGAAGATTCATAAATTCTTTAGCCGTGTCGCTCCATCTGTGCCAATGACGAGGGTCTTGTTTGGTGTACCAGGTGAGCGCCTCGCCAGACAGATTTCTAATAAACAACTTCATTATGAGTTTCTCGTTTTTGCCAATCCCGACCAATTTATCACAATATGTTCTTAAATGAGTATGAGGATCGCCGGTTCCATCAAACAACTCGAACATAGGTGGCTTGAACCCGACTGGCAAATCTTCATAGTCTAAATGCTTGATAACTTAAGTTTCTTGGAGGTGTTTCATCGCCTGCTTTAGATTATGAAGCTTGTTTACGATCATGTCGTCTTCTTCTTTCGTCCTTGAATTCATCAAAAAGCTACTTTTAGCAGGTATGGTGAAAGCGGGTGTCTCAGTCACACATATGGGATAAATATATGGTTCTCGAAAGGTAGCATAATTTATTTGTTGAATATCACGAGAAGATGTGACAACATTGGGATGTGGGGTGCAATAAGGAAACTTATGGGAGTTGATAAGTGTGAACGGGGATGATGGATTTGTTAAGCCAACAGTTGTTGTGGGAGGTTGCACTGACAGATAGTGTTTAGGTATTGGAGTTCCTAGTGATGAAAAAAAGGTAGACATGGTAGAGTAGCCACGGATGGATGTGTGGGGTCCCTTCCTTGGTGTAGTTCTCCTCTTAACGTCTCGAGTTGTTGCTCCAAAAGATGAATACGTTCATTTTTATCTGCATTATCTTGTTTTTTGAAAATCTCTGATATGTTTGCCAGCGTTGGAACAATTCTGGTCGGGTCGATGGTATTGGTGTTCATTATATAACTTAAGTCGGCTAGTTCTATCGATCAACATAATCAACCTTTATCGGGAAATAATGCAAACACAAATAAAAGTTCAAGAGTTAGTTCATGTTGATGGACAAGCACATTCAGACAACGTCGAGTAAGTGTATCTTATATTGTGGAGCCTCATTTTGCCAGAGGTAGGCCTTCGTCCAAATAAACTGATATCGATGAATCTAGATTTTGACATATTTTGGATTCAGAACAATTTTAAGTTTTCTTGAAGAGGGAATGTATCCAACAAGGGCTACTAAAAGAGGCCTATATAGTCGATAAGAATTGATAGAAGCGGGCTAAAATATTGCCTTTAAAAGAGTGAGTATCTCAAGTCTCGTTATTGATGAATGAGGATCTTGTGGTAGATATATCAAACGGAGGAGAAGTATCGACAATGCCTCATGCTTATTGGCTGAAAAGAGTTTGAAGTGGGTGAAGATGAATAATATTCCACATTTATTGTTTTGAAGAAGGGTGTCAAATAATTGTAGAGTTTTGAATAATATTCTACGTCTGTTGACTAGAAAAAGGAATCAAACATTGGAAGAATGCTTGACGACATTCCACTCTAGTATGGATCAAAAAAGAAAAAGTTAGACGTAGGTGGAGTTTTTAGTGACATTCCTATATGCGGACTTGAAGGGAAAGTCGAACGAAAGCAAAGCATTTTTAGAACACTCAACTTTCGTGGACTCTGAGAAAGATATTTGTGAAGCAGAATTTTAACAACACTCTGTAGTCATGAAAATTGTGTCTAATGTTGGCTAGTTTGGGTAATACTTTATGTCTATTGACGTAAAAATGATGTCGAATGAAGGAAGAGTAAAAGAAGGCCAATTTGATTGTTCTAAATCCATTAATGTTCGAGTTCTGGATTCTCTGAATCAGTTCTAACACAAAATATGTCATAAAGGTTTCATAACCTTCTGACGAAAGGGTGGCTTCCTAGTTGCGAAGACAATACCTTGGACCGTCCAGCCTAAGGTATATGTAATATGACTTATTACTAGAGTGGGATTTTTCTCTAAATGTACAAGAGTGAGACTGAATATTTGCGAGAAGGTGCACTAACCTAATTTCACCAACTCTGAAACTAAGGAATCCGAAGAAGGTTCGGAGGAGTGCAGTACACCCCTCACGTGTACCACAGTGTGTGAATTATGTACGGCCAAAGACTCGATAGAAAAATGCAAGTGATAAAGCAGTAACAAGTAGTGTTATTCAAACAAATAAGGAACACAAGTTTGGATTTGGCATGCTTCCTTTCACACATAGCATGATATAAAAATATGTAAAACAAATATCATAATAAAGCATAAAAATCCTAAACTAAGAATGATAAAAAAATGTAAAGAATTTATGAGAAAATTCAGATAATTTGCAGTGTAATAGGTAAAGAATTTAATCATATACAAAAAATGTACAAATACCTCCCTTGATTGAATATCGAGTCGATCATGGTTAAACCTGTTGTTATCCCCAGCGGAGTTGCCATTCTGTCATACCCTATTTTTACCTGAGGTCAAAACAAGTACGACGTTATGGACTCTAAAAGAATGAAAATTGTATAGAGTCACCACCTAATTTGTAAGGAAAATAAGGAAACCTATTGAAATATTAACATGTGATTAATGTTTTTAATCTGCGAATAACCAATTGAGATTCTAGGTAAGGGTTCAAGTTATTCTGAAGGAAAGGGGTTAGGCATCCTTCAGAATCTACAAGTGTGGTACCCGGCTAGACTAGATTTATCAAAGAGGGAGGAGGTATAAATATTTAAAATAATATAAAGTGGTATGTGTTAAGTATAAAATAATTCTTTTGAAAAATCTAAATATTTAAAACTATGTAAATGCGCATGTATGTTAAATATATAAATAAAACATATTGATATGAAACAATGGTGAAAGATATGTATAAAAATGTATAAATTACATGTGAAAAGAAAAAATAATTTGTGACATGTATGAAAAAAAGTGTATCTTGATACGCCATGAGGAGAAAAATATATAAAAAAAAATATGTTTTACTTGATTTAAAATTTACGAAAAAAAGTAAAGATTTAGTTGAACAGAAAAGATCACAATGTTTATGATGTCAAAGTATGTAAACTAATTGATTAATTTAATTTATTAGTGTAAATATTAATGGCCTAAGTTTGCATAATCGCAAGATGAAGTTGTATAAATAAATAAAATCCCGTCCAACACCCCAAAAATAAAGTTTCACTATAATAACATTTGTACAAATATACAAATATAAAATACAATACAAAATTAAAAGGGCCTATTTGAATGCAACTTCTGATCAGTAATCCAAATAACTTGTATAAACACTTGTAAAAAATGTTAGTAACAAATAAATAATAATCAAAATAAATTGAACAAGTATGTGTGCATATAACTATTTAAAAATATATATTTTTTTTGGTTTAAAAGTGGACTCAGATAAAGTCATGACTGCGAAATGTTTGCTTAATTAATTGGCCGTCCTAAATCGTTTTGCTACGAAGTGGTTGCTTAATTAATTGGCCGTCCTAAATCCTCTTGCCAAAATATGAATTGTAAAATCTTGTGTTGTTATAAAGTTTCATCATCACCCAAAAATATTTTTATTACGTATTTGTATACGTAAAATCTGTCTTTTATTTACGGAGGCCTCAAAATTAATAATAATTTTTTTCATTGGCCAATATCATTGTAGTATTTATTTCTTATCAGTCAAATAAAAATGTAAATAGTGTAGTATCCATGTTCTTTATCAGTCAAATAAATGTAAATAATAAACATTATTCAAAATCAATGTCTGATACAAAACAGCAGTAGACCCAGAGACAAAGTAGCAGTAACAGCAAAAGTAAATAACCATGAAAGAGTGCAATAGCAGTTGAAAGTGATTTTCGACGGACAGTAGTGGTGCATACGTTGAAGCTCTCTGGTCATCAATTTCGGCGAGCCATGCGGCGGAAAAGAGTGGAAAAGGGATGGGAAGAAAGGACGACGTTGGCTGGATCTGTTGCTCACCGATTTTTAGGGTTTTTGTTGGTCGGATAAGGAGAGAAAAGGGGGCAGTTCATGACTATTGTCTCGGTTGTATCTCGTCGGTCACAACTCCGGCGAGCCAGCAGTGGTCAAGATCAAGGAGATGTGGCGCGGGTTCATGTTTTTTTGGCTAGATCTGGTTCGTGGGATGAATTTTCGGCCAAATCTGGCCCGTATCGACGACTAGTACAGACTGGAGCTTGAGACACATTGTAGGTGGATGATGATCTCTAGAAGGCGATGGTGGCACTGGTTGGCGTAGGTTCTCCGGCGATGTGGCTTCCGGAGAACGGATAAACTGTTAATATTTAGATCTATGAAGAAAGTAAAAGCTTAAATTGAAATAAAAAAAATTATGTAGTAGGCATGTTTATATATTTTCATGCGTGTTTGTCTTGGAGTTTTGTAATGTATGTTTATGTATGTTTTGTAAGAAAAAATAGAGATCTGATATGTGTGTCTCCGTTCAAGTGTGTGTCCTCATCTGTGGTGTGTTTGTGTATGAAGTGTGGTGTTTGTGTGTCTATATATATTTTTTGTGTGTGTTTTGAAGAGAAAAATAGAAAATTAGAATAAGTAAAATATGCTTGTGTATTTATGAATATGTGTGTGGGTTTGCAAAGAAAAAATGTTTATGAGTTGTAAAAAATAAATATATGTGTATTTTGAAAGAGAGGAAAAAATGAACAAAAGTGTGTGTCAAAAATGTGTCCTCCACCACCTATTTATACAAAAAATTAAGCATCTCTTTTATCCAATGAATAAAGGGGTGTCCTCTCTTATTATAATAGAACAACTTTAGGCCCTTAAGTTATTGGCCAAAGGATTTTCATCCTTTTGACCAACGAACAAAGTAATTATTCAAAGGGTAGTGTAATTGAGTGGTCGTTGTCAGATGTGACAAGACAACACTGTGTGGTCATTGTCGGACGTGACAAGACATTATTGTGTAGTCATTGTAGGATGTGATAAGACATCAAATTATTAAACTGCACAAAAATAATTGATCCGACTCAGCATTTGCGGACTGTAAAATATAGATGTTGAATGAAAAAGTGTAAAGAATATTTAAATTATTAAAATATAATTAATTTAAAAATACTGTAAAAACATATATATATATATAACGCCATGTCGTGCACATGTGCGGGTGATTATAAAATGTTAAGAACGATAATGAATTGATAAAAATCCTAAAATTAGAAAAATTATTAATAAATTATAAAAAATAAAAATATGACAACAAATTGATTAAAATCCTGAAGAAAGGATAATTATCAATAATTTATCAAACAATTGTAAAAAGATGTGAAAATTATGCTTCGTTCCCTTTAACGAACAGAAAGCCTGAAGACATTAATTTTAGGCACGAAGGGCAAAAATTGGGTGTCAACAATGTGTATTATGAGGATGAGCAGGAGGTGTCGATAGAGGATAAATTTGTTGTCAAGCCTTTAGCTGCAGTGCTGATGAATTTTGATCATGAAGGAATTGAGGAGTATGAAAAGACTGTTTGTGCTTTGACAGGAATGGGATCAAACTCTTATGCTCTTAATAAGTTAGATCTTGATCTTAAAAATCGACCAACACCACTGGCTAAGCCATCCATTAAGGAGACACTGGTGTTGGAGTTGAAGGAGTTGCCAGGGCATTTAAGGTACGTGTTTTTGGGCAATGGGAACACGCTACCCGTGATTATTGCAGCTGATTTGGGCGAAAAGCATATGAAAGCACTTATTTTTGTCCTTCGGAGGTACAAAAGGGCAATTGGCTGGACTATTGTAGATATTATTGGTATTCCCCCTGGCATCTGCACTCATTAGATATAGCTTAAGGAAGACTGTACTCCTACCATCAAACACTAACGCCATCTTAACCCACCAATGCAAGAGGTGGTTAAGAAGGAAATTATCAAGTGGCTGGACGCAGGACTGGTTTACCCTATTTCCGACAATAAATGGGTAAGCCAAGCTCAATGTGTGCCCATGAAAGGGGGCATGACAGTTGAAGCAAATGAGAAGAATGAATTGATACTACTCAGGCCTATCACTGGGTGGAGAGTTTACATGGACTATAGAAAACTTAACTCATGGACATTGAAGGACCACTTCCCAATACCTTTCATGGATCAGATACATGATCGGTTGGCGGGAAGAGGTTGGTATTATTTCTTGGATGGTTATTCTAGTTACAATCAGATTTCTATAGCCCCGAAGGATCAGGAGAAAGCAACATTCACCTGTCCATATGGTACTTTTGCGTGTAAGCGGATGCCGTTTGGATTGTGTAATGCACTCGCTACCTTTCAACGGTGCATGATGTCTATTTTCTCAGATATGGTTGAAAACACCTTGGAGGTGTTTATGGATGATTTTTCTGTGGTAGGAGATTCATTTGAGTTGTGTTTGGTGAATCTGATTAGGGCCTTACAGCGGTGTGAGGAGTTCAATCTTATGCTTAATTGGGAGAAATGCCACTTCATGGTGAAGGAGGGCATTGTTCTCGAACACAAAATTTTAGCAAAGGGGAATGAAGTTGATCGAGCTAAATTTGAGGTTATAGAGAAGCTTCCATCTCCTATTTCTATGAAGGAGGTGCGTAGTTTCCTTAGTCATGCTGGCTTCTATCAGAGATTTATAAAGGACTTCTCAAAGATTACAAACTCCCTTTGCAAACTTTTGGAGAAGAAAATCAAATTCTCCTTTGATGATGATTGCCTAAAGGCATTTGAATGCCTTAAAGAGAAGCTGGCTGATGCTCTTATTATGGTCAAAATCATTTGAGATCATATGTGATGCAAGTGGTATTGCCCTTGGAGCTATGTTGGTATAAAAGAAGGACAAATTGTTTCATCCAATCTATTATGCCAGCAAAGCACTGAATGGAACTCAAAAGAACTACACCATCATAGAACAGGAACTTCTTATGGTAGTCTATGCTTTTAAAAAGTTCCAAGCTTATTTTCTAGGAACTAAGGTGGTGGTCCACACTGACCACACAGCCTTGATATATTTAGATGAAAACCAAAGTTGATTAGATAGGTGTTGCTGCTTTAAGAATTTGACTTCAAAGTCAAAGATAGGAAAGGTTGTGAAAACCAAGTGGCGTATCATCTATCTAGACTAGAAGGCGAGTAACCAGCTAGAGATGAATTTGAGATCAATGATACATTTTCAGATGAGGAAATCTTGGCTGTTGTTATGGAGAAAATACCTTGGTATGCTGATTTCGCAAATTATATGGTGAATGAGGTGATTCTAGAGAATCTTTCATTCCATTAAAGACAGATTCATATTATTGTCCGACTTTGTTCAAAGATTCATATGAGTTCGTGAGAAGATGTGACCAATGTCAGAGGCAGGGGTCAATCTCCAAGTACCATAAAATTCCTTTGACAAAAATAATCGAGGTAGAATTATTCGACGTCTGGGGCATTGACTTCATGGGGCCCTTCGGGAGCTTATACGGGATGAAATACATTCTAGTTGCTGTTGATTATGTATCGAAATAGGTTGAAGTCGTTGCTTTGGCTGATAACAAAGGAAAGAGAGTAGTTGGATTCCTTAAAAGAAATATTTTCTCTCGATTTGGGGTGCCATGCACCATTATAAGCGACGGTGGATCTCAGTTTTGCAATCGTGTGTTTCGAGCTACCCTATCAAAGTATGGTGTCAAGCAACACAAAGTAGCAACTCCATCCACCCACAGACTAGTGGGTAAGTGGAGATTTCGAACAAAGCGATCAAAGCCATAATTGCTAAAACAGTGAATGCTAGCTGACAAGACTGGTCTAGGAAGCTTGATGATGCCTTATGGGCATATAGAACAGCTTTCAAGACACCAATCGGCATGTCACCATACTAGTTGGTTTATGGCAAGGCATGTTATTTACCAATTGATTAGAGTATAAGGCATTGTGGGCACTTAGAAGGCTGAATTTAAACTGGAATGAGGCAGCACAGTTGAGATTGAGGTAGCTGAATGAGATGGATAAGTTCCATCTCGGGACGTATGAAAGAGTTGATCTTTATAGGAGAAGAAGAAGAACTGCCATGATCGGAGAATTGCAAAAATAGATTTTCAGAAAAGTGATTGGGTGCTTCTCTTCAACTCCAGTCAAAAGCTGTTTCAAGGTAAGATTAAATCAAAATGGTCGGGCCCATTTCAAGTTAATCAAGTCTACTCATCTGGAGTAGTTAAACTTGCAAACAAAGACGGAAGTATATTCAAAGTGAATAGGCAATGACTAAAGTTGTATATCGGTCCAATGGACTCGATAAAGTGTATAGCTACTATCTATCTCGATAAAGTCTAAGTAATTGAGATGACTGTGTCATGCCACGGCATTAAACCAGGTGCTAGTGGGAGGCAACCCACCAAGTGTTGTTGTAATCATAGCTAGAGTTCTTTTATTGTTCTTTTTTTGTGAAATCTGGTGTGTTTGTGAAGTGTGTGAGACTAAAAAACATGAAAGAAAGGAGTTTCACAGTTGCAAAAAGGTTGATGGAGATACCGAAGGACCGTCAAGATCTCACTGGACCGCCGCTCGGACCATCAAATCCATGCTAAAAAGTTGAATGTACTGGATAATACTCGACGGTCGAATTAGAGGACCGTCGAAAACCTGGCGGACCATCACTTATTTCGTCAACCTAAAGCTGAATTTTATGTTTTTGGAAGGGGCTAACGAACACTCGACAGACCGTCGGTGTGACTGTCATAGAATGGTCTAGAAGGTACGTCTCTGGTAAGACCTGACGATTAACCTGGAGGACCGCCGAAAAGCTGATGGACCGTCAAGTTAACCGTCAGCGTAACCCTAGTCACGAGTCGGGTTGGGTTAAGTCGGATGCCTATTTAAATAACCTGTACTTGACCCAAAATCTTTTAAAGGGATAAAATAGTATGGTTACATACATTGTAACCTCTTCAAATTCTAAAACTGTCTAACTCCCTTTGGATTCATAGTATCTGAAGGTAGTTACTCCCTCTAGGACTCTCCAACTTCTCTCTTCTCCTCTATTTAAATAAGTCTTTTCCCCTCTTTTCTCCTCATCACAACTATAGAAGAAATCATAGGTTAAAGTGTTAAGTAATTTTTCTTTCTGAAGTACAAGCAACTAAAGTGAAACTTCCACACCATCAAGGTATGATTTGTACTCATTTTCTTGCTTCTCCAAAGTGTAAAACATAATTAAAATAGTTATGGTCTGTAAAATTTCATTTTGTTTCCTTCTGTGGTTTAAATTATTGATGTTCTGAGTTCTGAACTTTGGTATATGCTACTTGGGTGAAGTCTGAGTAACCCATATGTTTAGAGTTAAGAAATATGCATAAAAATATGGAATTATTATCGTTGTTATGCTGAAAATCGAATAAGGTATACCATCAATTCGACAAAATGCCAAAAAGAAGTTTGAAATTGAAAATAGGGACTAACGGTTACCTTGGCAGACCGTCGAATTTGTGAAGGACCGTTAGGTTGGCCGTCGCAAATGTCCAAAGAAAGTTGCTCACTGGATAAGCCACGATGGACAACCTGGCGAACCGTCAGTGGCCTGACGGACCGCCAGTTAGACCGTCGCAAGGCCCTAAAAAATTAGAACTCACTGAATAAGGCCTGACGGCCTGACTGGCGGACCGTCGTATCTTCGACGGCCTATCAGTGTGACCGACAATCCTATTTTTATTTCTATTTTTGCAGTTTTTTATTTTGTAATTGACTTTGTACTTCTTTTCAGGCACCATGGCACGAAAACTCCCATTGAATAGAGGCGAAGGTCGAGTAAGAGGGCAAGGCGAACCTTCTAGGAGCGAGGAGGCACCAGCCTTCAACACTCATTAAAGAGACCGAACACTACCTATATTTTCCCAGTCTGAAGAGGAAAGTAATGGAAGCACCAGCAGTATTAGCTCGAGTTCTGACGAGGCCAGGGTTGTCACATCTTGCCCCAACCCAGTTGAGGTTGAAACTGGGGCTACCAATATGGAGGCACAAACTGAAGCAGTCAAGGTTGAGACTGAGACTGAGGATGCCAACGTGATTAGGAGAAAGGATCCTCAAATTAGAGATGCCATCAGATGGCAGCTAGATGGAATAAGGGATACATTTTATGATGGGTTAGCACCAATAGCAAGTAGTCTAATCAAAAGGCCATTTGCTAAGAAGTATCAGATATAACGATGAATTTGCACGAATAGCTTGAGCTAGAGTGTCATTTCAAAGAGTACAAACTGTCATGGATGAGCAAACCCCCAAGATCAATCCGGTAAGGGAATTCTTTGCTAACTATTTGGTATTGGCAGAAAAGGATGTTCCAAAGGGTTCAAAGATTTTTTATCTCCCAAACAGGGAATCAGTGTCAGTCCGTAGAGTTACCATTAACATATTAGCCTGAACCATCAACAGGATGCTGTTTGGGCCAGATTATAAAGCCCCACCTGTTATTCCAGAACTTGAGTATCGACTGTGTAATGCATCTGCCCAAAGATCCTAGTTGGTTGAAGTATTGACTGATAAGGATAATCCTTCCTGGGCGACAAACCCAGGTGATCGTATAGCAAAGTCATCCCTTAGCTTCAGAGCTAAATTTTGGAGGGCTATGGTCCGATTAATACTTATGCCAATGGGAGGTGATGCTAATCTAGATATTCATCGAGTTATACTTGTTGCTAGTTTGTTGTCAGGACTAAAGATTGATTTCGGTTAGATCATTGCCGATGAGTTGTTTATGAGAGCATATGGTAGCCAGCGCTCTACCATTTTTGTTCTTAATCACTGAATTAAGCAGGCAGGCAAGTGTGCCTCTGATTTGTGGGGAGGATAATAAGGTCCGTGCGACACATAGTAGGACATTGAGAAGTCCAAGGATGACTCAAAGTTCGAAATGAGGGTCACCAAACCACCAGCCTATCAAAGTCAGTCAGTACCAACCCCAGATACTTCAAAGATTTCAACAGGTATGCCGTTGCCGATTACCACTTACGTACTACCTAATTATGTACCATCAAGTACGTCTTCAAGGTTAGAATTTGCACCACCAATGGGTGGGTCATAATTTGTAGAATATAGGTTGACGTAGGAAAACTTTGCTAAGTCTATGAAATTGCAAAAGAAATTCAAAAGGTAGTTGACAGTTGGGCTACAGAATTTAAGCCTTTTGTTGATAGAATTATAGCTGAGGCAATCCATCCTTTCCAAGATATTCAGATGAGGATGGATCACATGGAAGAGAGAAACAACAAAAGGCTGGATTCACTATCTATTCCAGACTTGGCAAGGTTCATGGCAGAGTTTAAGAAAGCACATGCTGACATCGAAAAGTTAAAGAGAAGGCAACCACAATAGCCTACATTTGATCCAGTGTTGGCTATGAGTGATGATGATGAAGGAATTGTTGATCTGATAGGGAGACCCGTAAAAGATAAAGAAAAGTAGCAGGTAGATGAACGTGCTGAAAGGAAGGCTAAAAAGAGAAAAAAAAGGAAAGCCATGACACTGGAGGAACGAGAATAACGTGATTTATGAAAAGCCAACAAAAGATAAAGGAGAGATGAAGAGAGAAGAACGAAGAGAGTTGAAGATGAAGCAGTTAGAGTGTTTACCAGTTTCGCCCTAGTCAGGGAGCAACCTTCAAACCCAAGCAGAGATATGGTACCTCCAATTCTAGAGGGAGAGTTTTTGAGTACCCCCACCACCATAGGGGTAAACATTGCACCAGGTGAGGACGCTGGAGCCTTACCACACTTCACAGATGCCTTAGATGAACAAGAGGCAATACAAGTATACCTACTCCTTTGTATTTTTATTTGATACTTTGAGGACAATGCATAGATTTTTGTGGGGGTGGTGTACTTGTACCATGGGGGATTGTGTTGCCGTATTCTTTTCCTCCCATGTGCTATCTAGGAGAATCGACATGTCTAGGATTATGTTTAAGTTTGCATTTTTTTTCTTTTCTAGGATTAACTTTAAGTTTGCATCTTTCCGTTCTTAAGTCCTGTTCTGTTGTTAAGGTTAGTCTATGAAATAAAAGTGTCGTTTATGTTAGCACATTGTTATGAATATGGATGATGAACAATGTTGGTATCAAACTATGACTCTGTCCATATGACTGTTTACTTTTGTCTTCTAGTATATATGATCAACTGTTAGTGAATCTGTAGTTGGCATTAACTTGTAAAATATGCATGACATGTGATGTAATATTAAGAACAGTAGAATGAGTTTGACTCAATTGTTTATGTGTGCGAGTATTTGTATTAGTTCTTATATATTGTAGTACCTAGAACTTGCCTGGTTCAATTGATGTTGTGTTATAGTTTATGAAATAAGAAATGATAGTAGGCCACCTTGTGATTTTAGTCCACTTAGCCAAAATAATTAACTCTACAAAAAAAGAATTTTTCACTTTTGAACCCTTCTTTGAGCCTATGTTAATTTTTTCTTCAAAACCAATCACTCTAGTTAACTCTCTTTAAGTTGTTAACACTTAGCTCTGGCCCTGGCCCAATAGTGGGCATTGTGAACCGAAACTGAGGTAAAACACCTAAGTTGAGGGTGGCTATTGTCAAGTTGTTGCTGTCTAAGGGGAAGTTGGTTTAGATCATACTTTAGAGCATCTGGCCCTGGTCTAGTCAAGACACTGTGCACCTTTATTGATTGCATCAGCATAAGTTGAGGGTTGATGATGCTTGTGTGTATTTTTATTTATAAATATATAAAAAAAAATGGGGGGTTGTTATGGTAAAGTGTAAATGAATGAGAAAGGGGCGAATGAGCTAATTCAGTAATGGCCTTGGTTGGTAGAACTTGAGGGCAAAGAGAGTTAAATCCTAATGTGGAGTCATTTTTTCCTAAAAATCCTTCCTCACCTAGCCCCGAAGCCTCATTACAAGCCTGAGAAATACCTGCTTGATCTTGGTGAGTTAACTATAAGGGAGCATTAAATGATAAGGGCAACCCTATGGTTATGTGTATGATGTTTGTAATTTCTTTGACGAGTGTGAGAGTTCTGATTTATATCCACAAAATATACTGAGTGGTGGATTTCCTTGACTATGAGGACAACCTGAGTCACACTTAATTCGGCTGATCTCTGTAGATTCTTGTATCTATGTTTGTGTATATGTACTGATTTTGAAATAATGCTAGTTATGGACTCTGATATGTTGAACCATATAAGTAGGATGACAAGTGAATGGTTATGTGAAAACTAGTTCAGCAAGTTGAACGCCTGTCATTATATTGCTCATATTTGTAATCTGGTGCTGAGTTGCTTGAGAACAAGCAATTATCTTAAGTTGAGGGTATTGATGTTTCGGAATTTGAAGGAACATTTTGCATATTTTTCTCAGGAAAATTGTGAGTTTTCATGCAACTAAAGTTGTATTTAATAGTAGATTTGAGTGATTTCTAGTTAAGGAGTCAGCTGAAGGAGAAAACTCAAAAAAATAGCAGAAAAAGGTCTATGACGGTCCAAATGGCGGACCGTCAGTCATGCGACGAACCGCCAGGAGGACAGTCAAAGCTAAACAGAAGGTTCAAGATGGAAGACCCATGTGATGGTCCAAGTGGCAGACCGTCAAGTTTGTGGTGGACTGCCAACATAGCCTTCGAGCTTAAACAGAGTACAAGATTTTAGAGGATTGATCGACTGACTGTGCGACAGACTGCCGAACCCTCGATGGTCCACCAAGGTGGCCGTCGGGACTAAACAGAACCTGACATCTCAAAGCACTCAAATACAGACCATGTGACGGACCGTCGGTGGTCCGATGGGCCGTCAGCTAAACCGTCAGTTTGGACGAGCCTTTTTCTCAGTTCAAATTTTAAATCTTTTAAACCTGGGAGCATATAAATACCCAGCTAGGGTTTTATTTAGGGATATTCTCTAAATCTTTGATATTTTTCATCTTAGTTTTCCATCTTTGAATCTCTCTGTAATGTAGAAATCTATGAATCAAACTATATTTGTGAATCTAGTCATTCCATTGCTACTGAAGATTTAAGAATTAATTCTTGTAACCTTTGTAGGTGAACTTTGAATTTGTTTATGAATAATGCAAGTATTCTTTCTCCTTTTTCTATGGAGATGAGTGGCTAAGCTCCCGTGACTAGGGTTATGGGAGCCTTGATGTAAACAGTTGATATGGGTTGTGATTCCAATTGAGTTTCTATAGGTAATTGATGTTGCATAAACCCTTATTCACTCTAATGACTTTTCTTGGATGCAAACTTGAAAGGTGAACCCTAGAACAATCACTTGTTCGGTTAGAAAAGTGTTTGTCGGGAAAAGAAAGGTTTACATGAAATCTAGAGACCTTAATCTTTAGATTAATGGAAAATTCCTTAACAAGGATTAACCTACATGAGAAAATGGCTGAATAATCAATACATTCTTTAAATTTGAGAGAGTTAAAGGATAAACTATCCATTAAGGTTGAGAAACTAATGGGTAAACAATAGAATTCAGCTACTCTTGCAATTGAAGTTATTGAGTGGAACTCAAAAGTGACTCACAACCCTAACTGTTTAGACATCTTGGTAACCATAACTCTAGTTTGTTTAATATCATTGAATTACTACTAACAGAAAGCATCATTAGTTGGAACAACTCTATTAGAATTACTTAGAATACAATTCATAAATCAAAACCCCTTTTATTTCGGAACCTTTGATCAACAGTCTAATAACAATCACAACACTTAGTGAACACAGTATTCCCTGTGGGATTTGAAACCCAACCTAGTTGGGTTCTATATTTGACAACGACCGCTTAATCTCTCATAAGAAAGGTATAATTTAGGCGTATCACACACCCATGAGGTATTCGAAATAATCCATGGGTGAAATTTTGGTGTTTTGTAGGAAGACTAACACCATAACCTCTAACATAACCTACCATATATTCAATAACTAGAATTAAAATTGCACTCTCATGCACCCATACACTAATCGCCCCTAGAAAAGCATATCCCTAAGACTTTAATTTCATTGGAATTTAATCAAAAAAAATTTCTCTCACTTAGTATCACAAGTTAATTTTTTGCAAACAACTTTTAAATCATACCCCACAAATTTAATTTATGCTTTTCTTTAAGTGTACATTACGAGTCAACACTTAGTAACTATCAACATACATAAGATTTGAAAAGTAGTTATACTCCTCATGGATTCAACCCCAACTCAAGTTAGATTATTATATTGACAACGATCGTCTTGCCCTTAAATAATAAAGTTAGTTGAGCGTGATCAGTGTTCACCCAGAAGGAGTTAAATCTCCAAAAAAGGAGATGGCAAGGATTATTATATGAGTCAACATTATCACCCAGGTAAAGCTAACGTGGTTGTTGATGCTCTCAACAAGTTGTCTATGGTGAGCTTATCTTATGTTGATGAGGAGAAGCGAGGTTTGCTGAAGGATATTCACCGTTTGGCAAATCTTGGGGTTCGTCTCTTGGACTCCAAGGATGGAGGTGTGATTGTACAAGTGGTAGTGAGGCCATATCTTGGTACGGACATGAAAGATAAGCAGGTTTGGATCCTATATTGATGCGAATCAAGGATGACGTGGGCTAGTAGAAAGTTATGGTTTTTGAGATTGGAGGCGATGGTATCTTGAGATACCAAGGTAGGTTGTGTGTCCCCGATGATGGCTTGTGAGACATGATCTTGGCAGAGACTTATAGGTTGAGGTACACTGTTTATACTGGTTCGACGAAGATGTACCATAAGTAGAAAGACATCTATTAGTGGAATAACATAAGCAGGATGTGGTAAATTTTATGGCCAAGTGTATAGTTTGTCTACAAGTGAAGGTGGAGCACTTGAGGCCTTGTGCATTGTCTCAAGAGATTGAGTTGCCCGTGTGGAAATGGAAAGTGATTAATATGGATTTTGTTACTAGTCTTCCATGGTCCCGCCATCAATTTGATTTGATTTGGGTCATCGTGGACAAGATAACTAAGTCCACTCATTTCCTACCTGTGAGGACTAATTACTCTGCTAAGGATTGTGTAAAGTTGTTCGTTCAGGAAATCGTCAAGTTGCATGGTTCACCTGTTTCTATTATATCTGATTGTGATACTGAGTTCTCCTCGTACTTTTGGAATTATTTCCAAAGAGCTTTAGGAACTAAGCTGAACCTTAGCACCTCTTTCCACCTTCAGACAGATGGATAAGCGGAGAAGACCATTAGGACTTGGGAGGATATGTGAAGGTCTTGTGAGTTTGACTTTAGTGGTAGTTGGGTTGATCATTTTTGACACAGCCCGAACCCGAGCCTAGTCGTGTCGGGTACCTCAAGCCCAATCTGGACCGAAGACAAGCCCTAATACCCAGCCATAACCGCCCTACACCTTAAGTCAGATGGATTTTGAACATACATTTATATATATAACATAAAAAAAATGGAACAATCATAAATCAAACACAATCAATCAATATCATCCATAATACTGATACAAATGCCAAGGTTGACACCAATGCCGACACTGCCCATATCAACCCATAGTAGTCGCACAAAGCCTTCATCCGTAAGTAAAATAGTATCCGATTAGGACATGTCCCCGACCATAGCCAAAAATAAAGTCTAAGAAATAACCAAAGTATGATGACAAGACCATATCACGAAATAGAGCCTTTCGGAGTATGGAAGTTCACCACTTCAATCAACCTCTAAGTTGTTCCCGATTCTGATGACTGAGTAAGAGGAGTAGTATGGCCGATTTTTTCATCGCGTGGGGATACAGCTCCCGAAGATGGGTTAGCGGGTGAACGCTAGCATGAACTCAAGATAAGGGTAAAATAATGCCAACATTTAAAACCAAGTAAATAACCATATGCATTCACATCCATATATATATATATATATATAATCCATCTCAGGACAGGGAACCGGGTTTAGCATGACTTTAAAATCATTAACCTAAGCATATGTAGCTCAACCGTCCTAGAACCACCCATGAGCTATATGGGTCCAATGATACCCCTTGAATGGGCCCTAGTACGTAAAGCCGCACGAACCAGAGATATAATAGGGGTAGGGGATTCCTGTGTACCCTTTACCCTCCATGATACATATATACAAGTATAACTTAAGGTATTGTATCCCACAAGTATATGGTCGTCATGACCAATCCCCATGTCGGAAAACATGAGTTTCCAGTGTCTGTCCATTGGACTCACATTTTCATGGTTAGATATCACAACTCGCCATTATTGCCCAATTAAAATCATTAGCACACAACTAAACCACCAATTCCATGTATTATTAACCAAGGCTATAAGAAGTGGTATTGTCATACCGACTATAGCTTGCAAGCAATATGCTTAGCCAATCACCTAGGGGATTTCCATGTACCCCGTAGGTTCCATTATTAGATTGACTTGGGAGATTCCCGTGTACCCCACAAGGTTTTTAAATCAAAGCCAAAGCCACCAAGGCCTTGCCATTTAGACATTAAACCATTTAACCAATTTAGGTTCCATTACCATATTATACCATGCAAAGTTTTTAATGAAAGTCCAACTATGTTATAAAAGCATTCTCATAGGCATTTTAACAAACATGTTGAGGGCATATAGTTTCCAAAACCAAGCCCAAGTACCAATTGACCATTCCCATGCAACCACATGTTCAAACCACCATTATAATATGAAAACCATAAGTAAAAACATGGGAAAACATAAATCAACCATTAATAACCAAAACGTCCAATATATAATTCAAAATCCAAAACCATATCACAATTATGCCATGAAAATCATTCACAAAACATGCCTTTAATTGAACTAACAGTGAGAGAGGAGTAACATGCCTTAGATTACTAAGAAGACAGAGAGAAATCACCTTTTAAAGCCTTAATTGACCACCTTGAAGGAAACCCTAGCCTTTGTTTAATCTAAGAGCTTGAGGGAGATTTCAGAGAGTTTTGAGTGTTTAAGATTAGAATAATATGGTAAATGAAGTCCCTATAGTGTTTTAGCTCGTGGGGTTATGATGGGTTAAGAGGGGAAATATCCAGAATACCCTCAACTTAAACTGTAAAAGAATTCCTGCAGGTAGATACGACTCCACCACCCACCACTCGTATCCTAGAAAGAATGTTGGACCTCAACACTATCCAACATACGACCACCAAGGCCCACTCGTACCCAAGCATACGACAAGTACCCATAAACCGTACCCTGGGCCACCCACCAAGAGCATGACACACTGATCATCATACGAGATGGCTTCACTCACGTGTACCATCCCCATACGAGTTGTATGGTGTCCATTCGTACCTTGGATAGTAACCAACCAAAGCCATACTAATTAACATACGACCAATACCTCCTAAACCGTATCCACATCATACGACTAGTACCCACAAGTTGTATGATGTCCAAAAGCCTAAAACTTCAGAAATTCTAAGGATCAAAACCCAGGGTGTTTCAATTCTCCCCCACTTGGATCATTCGTCCTCGAATGATGGAACAAGGCAGCACAAGCATGATTTACACCCCAGCACCTCGACTCTAACCTTTAACTAAGTTAGAAAACTAAGATGCAAGGAAATCAATCTTTCCTTTAACATAGGTTGAAAACAAAAGCATGATGAAGAACACATACCTTCCGCACAAATCTCCGGAAAAGAAAATAGGAATGGATACTTAGACGTCATCTCTTCTTCCGCTCCCCAAGAAGCCTCTTCAACCTTATGGTTCCTCTACAGAACGTTAACCAAAGCTACATCCTTGGTCCACAACCGATAAACTTGTCGATCCTTGATCTCAATCAGGACCTCCTCATAAGACAAAGAATTTGAGATACCAATATCTATAATAGGCATGATTTAAGATTGGTCACCCACACACTTTCTCAACGTAGAAACATGGAACACTGGATGAATGGAGTTCAAACTAGAAGGAAACTCCAACTCATATGCAACCTTACCAACCCTTCACAAAACCAAGTAAGGACCCACATACCGAGGACTGAGCTTCCCTTTCTTACTAAGCCGCATCACTCCCTTCATTAGAGACATCTTTAAGAACACCCTATCCCTAACCTCAAACTCTAACTCTCTGTGCCTTATATCCACATAGGAATTTTGGCGACTTTGGGCAGCCCTAAACCTATCCAGAATCACCTTCACCTTTTTCATAGCTTGGTGAACCAAATTTGGCCCAAATATCTCTGCTTCTCAACCTCAAACAATCCAATAGGAGACCTGCACCTCCTACCATACAAGGCCCCAAACAGGGTCATCCCAATGCTGAATGGTAACTATTATTGTAAGAAAACTCTACAAGAGGTAGATGCTCAACCCAAATACCTCCATAGTCAATCACACACATAAAGCATATCCTGTAATGTTTGAATAGTCCTTTCTGCCTACCCATCCAACTGTGGGTGGAAGGTAGTTCTCAGACTCTTCTTGCTCCCCAAACCTTTTTGAAATAACCACCAAAAGTAAGATGTAATATGTATTTCACAATCTCATGAAGATACAACCTCTTATAATCCTCAGCCAAAAATTTAGTCATCACTGCAAAGAGTGAACCGACTTTGTTATCCTATCCACGATGACCCAAACCAAATCAAATTGATTTTGAGACCGAGGATGACCAGTAACAAAAGCTATATTGATCACCTCCCATTTCCATTCAAGAAATTTAATTTTGATACAATCTTTCGGGCCTTATGTGCTCAACTTTCACTTGTTGACACACCATGCACTTAGCCACAAAATCATCCACATCCCTCTTTATACCATTCCACCAATACATCTTCTTAACGTTATGATACATCTTTATCAAACCAGGATGAACAACATAGCATAATTCATGCGCCTCAACCAAGATTCTTTCTCACAAACCATCGATATCGGGAACACATAACTTCCATTGGTACCGCAAAGCACCATCACCACTAATCTCAAAGGCCATGCCTTTTGTCCAACAATATCATCTTTGATCCTTAGTAAAATATGATCTAACATCTGCTTCTCCTTGATTTTAGCACAAAAAGACGATTGAACTACCTTCTGAACAAATATATCACCATCCTCAGAGTCCAAAAGGCAAACTCTAAAGTTAGACAAATGATAAATATCCTTCACCAACTCCCGCTTCTCCTTATCCATGGATAACCTACTAAGAGCATCAAAAACTACATTAGCTTTACTTAGATGGTAGTGAAGACTCATGTCATAGTCCTTGATAAGCTAAAGTCATCTCCTTTGCGTGAGGTTAAGATCTTTCTGAGTGAACCATACTGCAGGCTTTTATAATCTGAGAAGATATCCACGTGCACCCCATATAAATTGTGATGTCAATTTTCAATGCAAATACCATTGCTAATAACTCCAAATCATGAGTGGGATGATTCCTCTCATACACCTTCAAATGCCTAGAAGCATAGGCTACACCTACCAAGCTGCATCAGAACACAACCAAGTCCCACATGGGACACATAATAGTAAACCACAAACCCATCAGTGCCTTTAGGCAAAGTCAAAACCAGAGCCGAAGTTAGCTTATCTTTCAGCTTCTCGAAACTACCCTTACTAGAATCAGACCACAAGAACTTTACCTTCTTCTGTGTCAACTTAGTCAATAGGGCAATAATAGAAGAAAAACTTTCCACAAACCTCTAATAGTAGTCAGCTAAACCCAAGAAACTTTGAATATTTATTGGAGTTGTGGGTCTAGGCCACTTCTTAACCATAGCAACCTTCTATGGATCTACCATGATCTCTTCACCAAAAATAATATGACCTAGAAAAGTGAAAGTATTCAACTAGAACTCATATTTAGAGAATTTGGCATACAACTGTTGCTTCTTTAAGGTCTGCAACACAACACAGAGGTGATCGACATGATTCACCTTACTCTTAGAATACACCAGAATGTCAGCTATGAAGATAATGAAAAATAAATCTAGGAACTAACCAAAAACCCCATTCATCAAATCCATGAATGTCGTTGGGGCATTGGTCAAACCAAACAACATTACCAAAAACTCAAAATTCCCATATCGGGTACGGAAAGCTATCTTAGGGATATCCACCTCCCTAATGTTAAGTTAATGATACCCAGATCGAAGATCAATCTTGGAAAAGAATTTAGCACCCTGGAACTGATCAAAAAAGTTATCTATCATTAGAAGAGGCTTATTCTTTATTGTCACCTTATTTAATTGCCGGTAATCAATACATATTAAAAGGGAACCATCCTTATTATGCATGAAAAATATCGGTGCACCCCATGGGGACATACTAGGATGGATGAAACCCTTATCCAAAAGATCCTATAATTGCTCCTTAAACTCCTTGAACTCAACCAGAGCCATTTTATAAGGGGAGATAGAAATTAGACGAGTGTCCAGAGCAAGATCAATTCCAAACTCAATTTCCCTATTAGGAGGAACACCAGGAAGGGCATTAGGGAAAACCTCAGGAAATTCATTCACCACCGGAACTGAATGCAAAGAAAGACCCTCCGAGTTAGAATCTTTAACCTGAACCAATGATGGAGACACCCCTTGGAGATTAATCTCTAAGCTCTAAGATATGATATAAACTTCCCCTTAGGAGCTAGGGAACCACTCTCCCACTCAATAACTGGCTCGTTAGGGAATTTAAAGACAACCATATGAGTCTGAAAATCTAAGGACGCATAGCATGAGTGCAACCAATCCATCCCAGAATAACATCAAAATCCACCATATCTAATTCATACAAATCCACCAAAGTCTTTTTACTACCAACAAATAACACACACCCTCTATAGATTCTATTAACAATCACAGAGTCACCTATTGAGATAGAAATAGAAAAAGGGTCCAAAACATACTTCGGACCAAAATCAAAATACACAGCTACAAATGGAGTCGCATAAGAGAGAATGGACCCTGGATCAAGTAAATAGTACACCTCATGGGAAAAGAGTTGTAATGTACCAGTCACGACATCAGGTGATGCCTCAGATTCCTGCTGGGGAGTAAGTGCATAAAAATAGTTTCGATCAATATCGGAACTAATTGGTGCACCCTTTGGCACTGAAGCTGAAGACGAAGCAATCGGAACCTTATTTTCCCCAAAGGTAACCTCACCAATAGGATAGTTTCTAAGCATATGGCCTGGCTGACCATAACTGAAGCACCTGTCCCTTCCCTTATCATAGAAACCCCTTTGCAAATGACCACAAAACTTGTAGAGAGGACACGATAGAGATGATGGAGTTGATGGAGCCCCACTAGCCTGATATTGAGCACCTTATGCCCTAAAGTTGTCTCCACCATAAAAATGCTTTTCACCCAACGACTTTGGATAGGGAGCACTAGCCATCAAGTAGGACCCAGAATTATCCCACTTCTTCTTGGGCCACTTACTACCATCCCTACCACTATATTATTGACAACCACTGTAATACCCCAGGAAATTTTTCATTAAAATTTTGTGCGTAAACATGTTGGGTTCTATCTTATAGAATGAATTATAAATTTTTCATGTGGAATGTCTTAGATTATGACCCATCATTGCATTGAGTATCGAATAAGGTTTCCAAAGATATGTGGATCATCCAAAACGGACACCCGAGCGACGAGTTATGAACATTCTGATCGAACTGTGAATAGTAGTGAACAGTAAAACATACACGAAAAAGTACTGAGGCCTGGCGTATTTTTTCTCTAACTTTAAATGATCATAAATCCTTGTACATAATAATCTGGGTGATCTACTGTATATCAACGAAAAGCTCTGTGAGTCCTCTTTCCAATGAAATTAGTTTCATCCAATTTGTCTATCGAAGCAAAAATTTATGGTCAATCTACTTCAGCCTATCAAAAGTGAATTTTTGGTTCAACTTCAAACGATCATAACTCCTCGTACATAATGATCTGTGTGAGATACTATATATCAACGAAAAGATATAAGAGTCCTCTTTCTAATAAAATTAGTTTCATCCAATTTGAATATCGGAGTAAAATATTATGGTTGATCTACTTCATACTATTAAAACAGTCCACCAAAGGACAGATTCGAGAATTATTTGACTTTTAAGAGCATTTTGGTCATTTTTCCTCACCTAAAATCCATCCAAACCCTATATTAAAGCCTATTAGAAGCATTATATGTTATATTTCATCAAATTTCCTCAAAAAGAAAACCCTAAGCTCCTACATCCAACTTCAAAAACCTCCAAAGTTCACCATTAATTCTGCAAATTTATTCAAGATTCCAAGTTCCTAGTTCAAGAACTCCAAGAACCAGTATTCAAAGGCACGATTAACATCTCAAAAATGAGTATCGATCTAAAGTTCATCATTCAAGGTATGTGGGGATTTTCAACAAGAACTCTCTTTCGTTCTTGTGCCCAAACGTAATTTTCTTTACAAAGGCATGATTTTTATTTTACTTTTACGAATTTAAAGCATGAACCCATATCTTATGATGATTATTATGAAATCTTGATGTTTATGATTTTGAAAGATGAATTTACATGTGTGGATATATAAAGCATTAATCTTGAATGATATTTATCATGATTTTGATATTTGGGTCTTGAACCCCCATTGGAAATTGTGTTTGTTTTTAGAAAGTGTGTGTTATAAGCACGTTGATATTGAATATTTGAGATATTTTGAATGATTTGACCTTTTGGTCTTAATGGAGTTGTTTTGAACTCGAGTGTGAAAGAAATCCACAACGTGGTTGATTTTGATAGATGGGAAGCATGATGGCTCCCGATGTATATTTATATATTACTGACATTATTTTGTTGTGGATTGTCTTTGAAATGATCTGAGCTAAGTTCGGGAGAAATCTTTAGCACCGAATGGGAGGTATAAAGCGACCTTACTTCCCTAGAACTATGTGCCCCCATAGGAGTGAGCCTGAGGCTAATTTATATAGTGATCACTAGTTTGTGTGGATTTGATATCGATAGTCCTACTCCGATGGCAAGGATAGGATGACTCTCCCCAATGTGGGTTGTACGTTGGACTCCATGTAGCTCACATTGTTTATGTCGGTTATAGGATCTCCCAGCGTATGTGTGTTTCATTGTGTCTATGGTGAATGGTGAAGTGATTTGAAAATGGAATTATGAAAGTTATTCTTTCAAAAGATTTAGATGATATTTACATTATGAGAATTGATATTCTTGATGAACTGAAAGTGATTGACAAATTATATGATGACTCACATGTGTTATTATACTTATTTCATCCTCTCATTATTATGATGATTTTCTTCGGGCTATGTGAGTCTTTCATACATCCTGCGTATTTCTTATAAATATTTATGATGATGATGTTTATAAAACTGCATACACCCCCATATACTCAGTTCCTTTCCATGGTACTGACCCACATCTTTGGATGTGGGTTGTATTTTCTCAGAATGTAGGTTCAGGTGCTCAATTCCAGGTTCGACAGTGATTCTTCGGGAACATTATTCTACATTCTCTGTTGTGGTGAGTCCTCATATTCCGAGGATGTGATGTCTGATATTGGTTTCACGGAATTATTTACATTTGATAACTGAGTATGAGTCAGTTGGGGCATGTCTCAATGGATCGCTGGTTTTATTGATTTTCTTAGAGGCTTGTCAGACTAGTATAGATGTTGGGAGTTGACTAATAAGTCGTATTTTGTTATCTTTTTGAAATTCTTTTATTCTTGGATAATGATTACTCTGTTAATATTTGAGGGTTATTTATGGAAACCCCATTAATTCGTGTTGAACTGAATGAAAATGGCTCAAAGGTTTAGCTTGGGGCTACTCATAGCCTCAAGCACCGTGTGACGCTCCAGGACCCGTTATGGCCATTTTGAGTTTCTTGTTATGTCTTTCGGGTTAACTAATGCCCCAGCAGCTTTCATGGATCTCATGAATCGAGTGTTCAGACCATATCTGGATATGTTTGTCATACTGTTCATCAATGATATACTGGTGTACTCCCGTAGTAAGGATGAATATTCTGATCATCTTCGAACTATCTTGCAAACCCTTAGAGATCACAAGTTATTTGCCAAGTTCAGTAAGTGTGAGTTTTTGCTAAGTTCAGTTTCTTTTCTGGGTCATATCATTTCTTCCGAGGGTATTAGAGTTGATCCCCAAAAGACCAAAGTTGTTAGAAATTAGCCTAGACCTATTTCTCCGACTGATATCCGAAGTTTCTTGGGTTTAGCTGGCTATTACCGCCGTTTGGTTGATGGTTTATCCTCTATAACATATCCTATGACTCGGTTGGCCCAAAATAAAGTGAAGTTCTTGCGGTCCAAATCTTATGAGAAGAGTTTTCAGGAGTTGAAGACTCGACTCACTTCAGCCCCTGTTTTGACTTTGCCTGATGGTGTTGATGGTTTTGTGGTGTACTGTGATGCTTCGAGAGTTGGGTTGGGTTGCGTATTGATACAGAAGGGTAAGGTGATAGCTTATGCTTCTAGAAAGTTGAAACCCCATGAGAAAACTTACCCCACCCATGATCTTGAGTTGGCAGCTGTTGTGTTTGCTTTGAAAATCTGGAGACACTATTTGTATGGTGTCCATGTTGATGTTTTCACTGATCATAAAAGTCTACAGTATGTGTTTACCCAGAGAGAATTGAATCTTAGGAAGAGACGATGGTTAGAATTATTAAAGGACTATGATATGAGTGTGTTGTACCATCCGAACAAGGACAATGTTGTGGTGGATGCCCTAAGTAGAGTGTCCATGGGTAGTGTTTTGCATGCGGTAGAAGGTAAGAAAGAGTTAGCTCGTAATGTACATTATTTGGCTAGATTGGGGGTTAGGTTGTTTGACTCTTCTGAAGGTAGTATAGGGGTTCAGAGTAGTTTCGAATCCTTCTTGGTTTCGGAAGTGAAGGAAAAGCAATACTTAGATGCTAGTTTGGTCAGACTGAAGGAGTCAGTCAATGACCAAAAAGTAGAGGTTTTCTCCCAAGGGGGAGATGGTGTGTTGAGATTGCAGAGAAGATTATGTGTCCCGAATGTTGATGATCTGAGACAGAGGATTATGGCTGAAGCGCACGGGGTGCGATATTCTATTCATCCTGGTGCCACCAAGATGTACCAAAACTTGCGGGAAATCTATTGGTGGAGTGGCATAAAGAAAGATATAGCAGCGTTTGTAGCTAAGTATGTAACATGCCAACAGGTTAAGGTTGAACACCAAAGACCTGGTGGTATGATGCAAGAGTTTAGTATTCCCACCTGGAAGTGGAAAGAGATAAATATGGACTTCGTGATTGGTTTACCTCCTTCCCGATGCCATCATGATTCCATTTGGATTGTGGTTGATAGGTTGACTAAGTCTGCTTATTTCTTGCCTGTTCATACTTTATATACTGTTGAGGATTACGCTAGATTGTATATCCGAGAGCTAGTCATACTACATGGAGTTCCCTTGTCTATTATTTCGGATAGGGGTACTCAGTTCACTTCACAATTTTGGAAAGCTTTTCAGAAGGGTCTTGGTACCCAAGTGTTTTTGAGTTCTGCTTTTTATCCACAGACCGATGGTCAGGCTGAGCGGACCATCCAGACCTTAAAGGATATATTGAGAGCTTGTACACTTGACTTTAAGGGAAGTTGGGATGATCACTTACCATTGATAGAGTTTTCTTACAATAACAGTTTCCACTCTAGTATTGGCATGGCTCCGTTTGAAGCCTTATATGAGAGGAAGTGTAGATCACCCATAGGTTGGTTCGAGGTGGGTGAAGCGGCTGTGAGTGGTCCTGATTTGGTATTTGAGGCTATGGAAAAATTTAAGTTGATTGGGGAAAGGTTGAAAACTGCGCAGAGTCGTCAGAAGTCATATGCGGATGTTAGAAGGAGAGACCTTGAGTTTGAAGTTGGTGACCTAGTGTATCTAAAAATTTCACCCATGAGGGGGGTGAAAAGATTCGGAAAGAAGGGAAAGCTTAGTCCCCGTTATGTTGGTCCTTACAAAATTCTTAGCCGTGTTGGTAAGGTAGTTTTTGAAGTCGAGTTGCCTTCTGAGTTGTCCTCTGTTCATCCAATATTCCATGTTTCCATGCTTAGAAAGCATATTAGCGATACTGTGGTAGTGGATTCCTATGTGAGTGCTGACATTCAAGAAAATCTTTCTTTTGATAAGATTCCTGTTGAGATTCTTGATTTCAGTATCCGAAGACTAAGGAACAAAGAAGTTCCCTTGGTCAAGGTGTTGTGGCAAAACCAATCTGTTGAGGGTGCAACTTGAGAAGCTGAGGCGGATATGCAATCCAAGTACCCGCACCTATTTTCCGTGAACTCCAATCAAGCCAAAGGTACCGTTCTTTCCTAAATCATGCACTTTTGATAAAAGTTGCAGCAGTTCAGCTGTCATTTATTATGAGTTCAGCTGTAGTTTCTTGAATTTATGCATTCTATGTTGCATTCGGAGTAAGAAATAAGGTGGTGATGAGTCTAACGAATAGTTTCATCTGTATGCTCTATTCCCTATCTAATCTTGGCATGTCTAGCGTTATTCGAAGATGAATGTTTCCAAGGGGGGATGATGTAATACCCCGGGAAACTTTTTGTTGAAATTTTGTGCGTAAATGTGTTGGGTTCTATCTTCTACAATGAATTATAAATTTTCCGTATGGAATGTCTTATATTATGACCCACCATTGCGTAGAGTATCGAATAAGATTTACAACGATATGTGGATCATCCAAAACGGACACCCGAGCGACGAGTTATGAACATTCCGATCGAACCGTGAATAGTAGTGAACAGTAAAACGTGCAGGAAAAAGTACTGAGGCCTGGCGGCGTATTTTTTCTCCAACTTTAAACAATCATAACTCCTTGTACATAATGATCTGAGTGATTTATTATATATCAACGGAAAGCTCTGCGAGTCCTCTTTCCAATGAAATTGGTTTCATCGAATTTTTCTATCGGAGAAAAAATTTATGGTCTATCTACTTCAGCCTATCAAAAGCAAATTTTTGGGTCAACTTCAAATGATCATAACTCCTCGTACATAATGATCTGGGTGAGATACTATATATCAATGGAAATATATGAGAGTCCTCTTTCTAATGAAATTGGTTTCATCTTGGATATCGGAGTAAAACGTTATGGTTAATCTACTTCAAACTATTAAAATAGTCCACCAAAGGACAGATTCGAGAATTATTTTATTTTTAGGGGCGTTTTGGTCACTCCTCTTAACCCAAAATCCGTCCAAACCCTATATTAAAGCCTATTAGAAGCATTATATGTTATATTTCATTAAATTCCCTCAAAAATAAAACTCTAAGCCCCTACATCCAACTTCAAGTACCTCCAAAGTTCACCATTAATTCTGCAAATTTATTCAAGATTCCAAGTTTCTAGTTCAAGAACTCCAAGTACCATCATTCAAAGGCACGATTAACATCTCAAAAATGAGTATCGATCTAAATTTCATCATTCAAGGTATGTGGGGATTTTCAACAAGAACTCTCTTTCATTCTTGTGCCCAAAAGTAATTTTATTTACAAAGGCATGATTTTTATTTGACTTTTATGAATTTAAAGCATGAACCCATATCTTATGATGATTATTATGAAATCTTGATGTTTATAATTTTGAAAGATGAATTTACATATGTGGAGATATAAAGCATGAATCTTGAACGATATTTATCATGATTTTAATATTTGGGTCGTGAATCCCCATTGGAAATTGTGTTTTTTTGAGAAACTGTGTGTTATAAGCATGTTGATGTTGAATATTTGAAATATTTTGAGTGATTTTACCTTTTGGTCTTAATGGAGTTGTTTTGGACTCGAGTGTGAAAAAAATCCACAACGTGGTTGATTTTGATAAATGGGAAGCATGATGGCTCCCGATGTCTTTGAGATGGCTCAAAGGGTTAGCTTGGGGCTACTCGTAGCCTCAAGCACCGTATGACGCTCCGGCACCAGTTTTTTGAGGCGTTATAATTCCATAGGTTCTATTATTAGATTCACTTGGGGGATTCTCGTGTACCCCCACAAGGTTTTTAAATTAAATCCAAAGGCCACCAAGTCCTTGCCATTTAGCCATTAAAACCATTTAACCAATTTAGGTTCCATTACCATATTATACCATGCAAAGTTTTTAATGAAAGTTCAACTATGTAATAAAAGCATTCTCATAGGCATTTTAACAAATATGTTGAGGGCATATAGTTTTCAAAACCAAAACCAAGTACCAATTGACCATTCCCATGCAACCACATATTCAAACCACCATTATAATATGAAAACCATAAGTAAAAACATGGGAAAACATAAATCAACCATTAATAACCAAAACTCCCAAACATATAATTCTTAAACCAAAAACATATCATAATTATGCCATGAATACCATTCATAAAACATGCCTTTAATGTAACTAACAATGAGAGAGGAGTAACATACATTAGATTAAGAAGAAGACGGAGAGAAATTACCTTTTAAATCCTTAATTAACCACCTTAAAAGAAACCCTAGCCTTTGCTTAACCCAAGAGATTGAGAGAGATTTGAGAGAGTTTTTGAGTGTTTAAGACTAGAATAATAGGGTAAATAAAGTCCCAATAGTGTTTTAGGTCATGGGGTAATGATGAATAAAGAGGGAAAATGTCCATAATACCCCCAACTTAAACTGTAAAAGAATTCCCGCAGGAAGATACGACTCCACCACCCAAACCATACCCTATCATACAAGTGGTACTCCCCACTCATATCCTAGACAGAATTTTGGACCCCAACACTATCCAACATACGACCACCAAGGCCCACTCGTACCTAAGCATACGATAAGTACCTATAAACTGTACCCTAGGCCACCCACCAAGATTATGACATACTGATCATTATACGAGATAGGTTCACTCACTCATACCATCTCCATATGAGTTGTATGGTGTCCTTTCGTACCTTGGAAAGTAGCCAACCAAAGCTACACTGATTAATATATGACCAAGACCCCCTAAACTATATCCTCATCATACGAATAGTACCCACAAGTCATATGATGTCCAAAAGCTCAAAACTCAGCAAATTCTAAGGATCAAAACCTAAGGTATTTCAATTTTCCCCTCATAGAGTTTGCGTATAATAATAGCTATCATCCAAGTATTGGGATGGCTCCTTTTAAGGCTCTTTATGGTAGGAGGTGTAGGTCTACTATTGAGTGGTTAAAGGATGGTGAGAATAGATTATATGTTTTCGACTTGGTTCACCAAGCCATAGATAAGGTGAAGGTGATTCGGTACAGGCTTAAGATTGCCCAGATTCACCAAAGGTCCTATGCAGATATATGGCAAAGGGACTTAGAATTTGATGTGGATCATTTGGTGTTCTTGAATATGTCTCCCATGAATAGAGTGATGTGGTTTGGAAGGAAGGGAAATCTTAATCCCCGTTATGTTGCTTTATATCAAATTATGAAGTAAGTGGGTAGTTTAGCTTATGAGTTGGATTTGCCTCCGAGCTTGGGTTCCATTCATTTGATCTTTCATGTTTTTATGTTAAAGAAGTGTGTGGGTGACCCTTCCTAGGTATTTCCTTTGGAGAGTGTTGATGTTTTATATTCCTTGTCTTATGAGGAATTCCCAGTTGAGATTTTGGATCGGGAAGCCCGTCGGCTACAGACAAAAGATGTGGCTTTGGTAAAGGTTCTTTGGAGGAATCATAAAGTTGAAGAAGTTACTTGGGAAGCTGAAGAGGACATGAAGTCCAAACACCCATTCTTGTTTTCCCATTCCAGATAATTATGCTTAAGGTATGCATTAATCTTAGCATCTTTGTTTTCTGACTTTGTTAAAGGAAATTAGGATTTCCTTGACATATTTATTTTCTATCTTTGTTAAAGGTAAGTGTGGTTGTATTCCGTGCTAATTCATGCTAAGTTATGCCTTGTTTCTTCAATTGAGGATGAATGATCCTAAGTGGGGGAGAATGAAACACTCCGAATTTTGGTCTTTGAAATTTTTTTGACTTATGGGTTTGCTGCTTAGACTACGACTCACCCAATGAGTCGTAAGGTGTCATTACAGGTCATAAGACCCCAATCATAGACAAACCAATGTGATGCCCAAAACTTTATGTCTTGTCTACGACTTGACCAAACAAGTCATAATGTCTGGGTACAAGTCGTAAGGTATGACTCGTAACCAGACCAGTGTGAGTGCCCAAGATGTTCTATCTTGAGTATGACTAGAAGTAACGAGTCGTATGGTCCTTCCATAACCATACCAGTACTGATGTCCCTGAACACTGTCCAGCCTACACCTAAGGAACATAAGTCGTAGGGTGATCTTACAAGTCGTAAGGTCATCCGAAGCGACTGAGCGATAAATTTCAATCTTTTTATTAATGGCATTCTGGACATTTCCCTCTTTCCCTAAAACATAACCCATGACTTAAAACCCCTTTATGGTATTATTATCACTCCAAAAAAAATAAAATAACTTCTCAATCTTTCTCAAATTCTCTCAGTAAAACACTTAGGGTTTCTCAAGGGTGACTCATTAGAGCTCTTACGGGTGATTTCTTCTTCAAATTCCCTGGTGATTAAGGCACGTGACTCTACACTTAAATTTGTTTTACTTAAAGCGTGAAATTATATGATTGTTTATGTGGATTTGAACAAGGGCTTTGACATGGGTTTAGGGTTTTGAAATAGTACTTTTTTATATTTTCTCATGATTTATTATGCATTGTCCATACTTTATATATGGTTTTAAAATTGTAGGGTGAATGGACATGGTGAACAAACTAAGGGATTGTTATTTCCCTAAATTTTGTGAATATTGACAATTGAATTGGTAATAACCCCATCCCAATTTTGTGGAAGTAGTTTTGAGTATGAGTAAAATTGCATGGAACTACTTTCGAGACAATTGCATGATGTAAAAAGGTTATTGTAACCTGACGGTTTGATTTAATGAAAAAGGAAATCAGTGTTCCCCTACTTTGTATTAATGAACAAAGGGAGTTATTTTCCTGAGTTAATGAAATTAAACTGACATGATGATGTTACCTTGCAAGTGTAGTTGGTATGACAATGTCAATAGTGTATGCCTAAATGTGTATTATGTTTCAATGAATCAAAATGTGTGATAAATATTTTAACTGGGCTTAAAAGAGGGATGTGTAGCCAGGATGTGAAAGTGACAATTCTGGAGGACCAATACTAGAAATTGTGTTCGCCGGCACGAGGGTCTAAATGGTCGGGGGTTCGAGTTTCCTTTCTTATGACCAGGTGGTTCGAGTCCCTCTTACTATATTGTTGAGAGTTTTAAGTCCCCATATTACATTATATGATTAGGTGCTTAAGTCACCTTAGTATATGATTGCGAGGTTCAAGTCTCCCGTGCATATATATAAGATTATTCTCCATTTCGTGCAGCTACACGTACTGGGGCCCGGCCAGGGGGTGAGATTTGGAGCCCATATAGCCCATAGGTACTGTTATATGACGGTTAAGCTACACAATCCATGCTAAAGTTTTAAAGTGTATGTTAAGCCTTGTTCCCTATTCTAAAATTTTTTATAAGTATATATGTATGCACATATGTATGTGAACATGTACATTGAGTTGAACTAGATTTTTAAATTGTCATTACCTTATCCTTATACCTGAGTTACATGCTAGTGCTCAACCCACTAATCATCTTCGGACGTGTATCCCCATACAGGATCCGAGGCAATCCTACTTTTTCTACGCAGTATTACGTGGATCGTCTCGATTCGTCGGTCGTTTGCGGTGAAGTGGTGAACTTTCATTCTCTGAAAGACTTGATCATTCCATCGGTTTCCTTCCATGATTTAGAATTAAAGACTTCATATTAACATTATCATTGTCATTGTCATTATCAGAGTCGGTGGCATGTCCCGACGTAGGTTGCTTTTATGATATAGAGGTTTTGTGGATTACTGTGGACAGTTTTTGGTGGTTGACATTCATAGACTTTTGAGTCACTATTTACTCTATCTTGTAATATGTTTAGAACTCATCCGATGTCATGTGTTTGTGTGTGTTCTGTATGGTAAGGCAGAAAGGGGATGTCCCCAATTCTCGGCGGACTTAGAATATCCGTCACGGCTAGGCCCTAATTTGAGTCGTGACAGAATCAAATCTGATCTTAGAGCTATTGACCCTACTCAAACTACCACTCTCTAAGAGCAAGCTCGCCCGAAATTTCAAATAGATTATCAAGGAAAAACAAAAGCTAAGAAAGTTGTTTTCCCCCTTCGAGTATTTTTTGGTGTTTGGTTACCAGAGAAATGTTCTCCAGAAAATATTTACCAAGTACAAATACTCCATAAATATAAATCATCATCAGACAATGTAAAGATATGCCTGACCAAGACTTTTGTCCTACTATAATAAATCTATTTATAAATCTATTTACCAGCTCAGTTATCCGCACCCCCCTCCAAATGGTATCAGAGCTCAGTAATTTAAAAGATACGGAAGTTATATACGTGTTAGATAAATTAGTTAAGTTAGATTTAAATTTAGATTTAGTTATTTATTAAATTAATTATGAGAAGACCATTTAAAAATAGAGAAGCTTTTAGAAAAATAAAAGAATCGTTAGTTAGCAATTATCCAGAATATATAAGCCTAAATAAAACAAAAGAAAATCCACAAAGATTAGCCTATTTAATTACATTAATATCTAGTATTGAAGCAAAATTAATAATCCATTTAAAATCTAGAAGAATGAGACATATACCACCTAATTATGACAAAATTAGATTTAGATATCCACCAAAATATTATAAACACAATTTAAATGAATAAAGAGCAAAAATACAAAGAATTAAAACAATTTATCTCTGAAAAACGTAAAGAATTAAAAATAAGAAAAGAAAGATTACATTATAATATATTTGCCGGAGTTAATAAAAATTATAACTTTTTAGATCTAGACTGTGTAATAGATACAGAAAAAACAATACAATTATGGGTAGGATATATGACAAAACAATTATTAGACAATAATATAAACATAACAGATGCACCAGAATACATAGAAAAAACTCTAATAGGATCAGTAAAATTATGGTTTACAAATTTAACTGAAAATAGTAAGAAAGTATTAAGAGCTAATAAACCTATGGAAGGAGCAGCATCAACAACAACTAAATTAACACCTATAGAATTATTGAAAAAATATGAAACAGCTATAAAAGATGAATTTGGTAGTATGACAACATTAGAAGAAGAACAAGACGAAGAAAAAGATACAAATAGGAATTTAATGATAAAATTAACAATATGTAATATGTGTTATATAGATGAATATACTTGCGCATTTAAAGAATATTATTATAAAGGAGCATATAGTATAGAAGAAAGTAAAGAAATAAGAAAATTGTATTTTAATAAATTACCCGAACCATTTAGTTCTAAAATAATAAAAAGTTGGGAAGAAGCAAAAATAGTAGATACATTAGGAGCTAGAATAAAATTTTTACAACAATGGTATAGAAAGCTATGTGAAAAATATAGAGAAGAATTAAAAATGGAAAAAACATTAATAAGAAATTTAGCATGTTGCAAAAATAAAATAGCACCTCAATTTGGATGCGAAGAAAGATATTATAAGAAAAGAAAAAGACATAAGAAATATAAGAAATATAAAAAAGCAAAATATAAATATAAGAAACCAAGAAAAAGATATTATGTTAAAAATTATAAAAATAAAAGACCATATAGAAAGAAAAAATCTATAAAAGAATGTACATGTTATAATTGTGGAAAGTTAGGACATTTAGCTAGAGATTGTAAATTACCTAAAAATCCAAAAAATAAACAAATATCCGAAATAAAAATAGAAAATACAGAATATATGCAAATAGATTATATAGATTATGAATTAGAAAGTGAAGATAGTATATATGAAATTTCAGAAAACGAAACAGATATTGAAATAGATAGTGAGATAGATGAATCAAATGACTGAAGAAGATATAAAAATAATAACAAAGGAAGAATATTTAAATGATGAAGGAACAGAACAAAAGATAATATTTGACAGTAATATATTTGATGAAATAAAAGGAAAAGGGTTAGATTTAAGTGTAGAAAAAATATTTAAAATACCAACAATAAAAAATATTTTTAGTAGGAAAAAAGATGAATACTATGTAGTATGTCAAAAAGAACATGTAATAGACTGTAGATATGCAAAAGGAAAAGCTAGTATACCACTAGTAACAAAAAGGATAATTAATAAAGAAATAAATGATATAAAAAGTAAAGGAGATCCAATAAAATACGTACACCTCGGAGGTACAGAAATATTAATAAAAGCATGTTTTAGAAAAGGAATAGATACACCGATAGAATTATATTTAGCAGATGATAGAATTATAAAACCTATAGAAAAAAGCATAATAACTGCCGTAAAAGGAAATTTAATATACCAAAAATTTAAATTTATAATAAGTGCAAATTATTCAGTAGCAGTAACAGATAGGAATATAGATAAATCATTAGTATTATATTGGAAGATATCAGGAATAGAATTAACCCCAGGAAGTAAAATATTTACAGCGAAATGTAAAAATTTATATGTATTAACAACAAAACATAAAATAACAGGGAAAAATAAGATTAATAAAATACAAATAGATAGCCCATTTGAGCAAATTGTAAAAACAATAGATTATAATGATTATAGCTATAAAGACATAGATATAGAAGAAAATTTAGAAATAGTAAATGATAGAATAAGTACAACGAAAAGAATAGCTAATGAAAAACCAGAGTCATCGAGCTCATCAAAAAGAATGAGTTATGAAACAAATTCAATAAGTAATTTAAACCAATATTACATAACAGGAAAAATAAATGAAAAAGAACATTTAATACTATTAAACACAGGACAAGAAGAAAATTATATAGCAAAATATCTAGTAAAAAATGAAGAAATAAAAACTGATAATGATATATGCCCAGATCTACCGAGAAGCCTAATAAATAATAAAGATATAGCAGAAAAAGAAATAATAATAGGAGGAATTAGAAAAATAAAAATAGAATTTGAGGTAAAAGAGGAAATGCAAAAAGCAGATATAATATTAGGAATAAAATGGTTAGAACAAGTAAAACCATATAATATAGAACATACACAATTAGCTATAACATATAATAGGGAAAGATTATTCTTAAGAAGAGCCTTAACATAAAATGAAAATATATGTATTAATGAAGATAGTAGTGGAAGGATATTATAGTAGATATTATACGCCTATGATAGATACAGGAGCAGAAGCTAATTTATGTAGATATAATTGTTTACCAGAAAGTAAATGGGATAAATTAAAAATACCAATAATAGTTAAAGGATTTAATAATGAAGGAAGCTTAATTACTTACAAAGCTAGGAATGTAAAAACACAAATATGGGATAAGATATTGACAATAGAAGAAATTTATAATTATGAACTAACATCAAAAGATATACTTTTAGGGATGCCATTTTTAGATAAACTTTACCCACATATAATAACTAGAAATGATTGGTGGTTCACAACACCATGTAAACAAAAAGTAAGAACAAAGAGAGTTAGTAATAAAATCAGAAAGAAAACTGACTGGATAAAAGGAAGTGAAAAAATTACACAAAAGTTAGAAAATATAAAAACTGCTGAAGATACAATAGAATTAGTAGTATTTTCAATAAATAAAACAGAAATAACTATATTTTCAATAAATAAGATAGAAATAGTTAAGAAAAAATTAGAACAATTATATAGCGAAGATCCATTAAAAGGATGGGAAAAACATAAAACTACCATAAAAATTGAATTAATAGATAAAAACAGTATAATAACCCAAAAACCATTAACATATAATTTTGATGATTTAAAAGAATTTAAAATGCATATAGATGAATTATTAGAAAAACAATATATACAAAAAAGTAATAGTAAACATAATAGTCCAGCATTTATAGTAAATAAACATAGTGAACAAAAAAGAGGAAAAAGTAGAATGGTTATTGATTATAGAAATTTAAATGCAAAAACTATAACATATAATTACCCAATACCAAATAAGATATTAAAAATAAGACAAATCCAAGGATATAATTATTTTAGTAAATTCGATTGTAAATCAGGATTTTACCATCTAAAGTTAGAAGAAGAATCTAAAGAATTAACCGCATTTACGGTACCACAAGGATTTTACGAATGGAATGTATTACCCTTTGGATATAAAAATGCACCAGGTAGATATCAACATTTTATGGATAATTATTTTAAACAATTACCTAATTGCATAGTATACATAGATGATATATTATTATATACAAAAACTAAGGAAGAACATATAAAATTATTAGAACAATTTACAGATATAATAGAAAATTCAGGAATAAGTCTAAGTGAAAAGAAAGCCGAAATTATGAAAAACCAGATAGAATTTTTAGGAATACAAATAGATAAAAGTGGAGTAAAAATGCAACAACATATAGTACAAAAAATAATAAATTCAAAAGAAGAATTAGATACAAAAAAGAAATTACAATCATTTTTAGGATTAGTAAACCAAGTAAGAGAATATATTCCAAAATTAGCAGAAAACCTAAAACCCCTACAGAAAAAATTAAAAAAGGATATAGAATATAATTATAATGAAGAAGATAAAAAACAAGTTCAAAAAATAAAATTACTTTGCAAGGATTTACCAAAATTACAATTTCCGGATGAAAATAGAAAATTTACATATATAGTAGAAGCAGATGCCAGTGAATACAGTTATGGAGGAGTACTTAAATATAGATATGAAGCAGAAAAAATAGAACACCATTGTAGATACTACTCAGGTATGTTCAACGAGACAGAAATAAAATGGGAAATAAATAGGAAAGAATTATGTTCATTATATAAATGTTTATTAGCATTTGAGCCATATATTGTATATAACAAATTTATTGTGCGGACAGATAATACACAGGTACGCTGGTGGCTAACAAAGAAAATACAAAATTCAGTTACAACAAAAGAGATTCGGAGACTAGTTTTAAATATATTAAATTTTACATTTGTAATAGAAGTAATCAGTACTAACAAAAATGTTATTGCAGATTACATATCAAGACAAAGCTACGCAAACTGAAATGATAGAAGAAAATATACATGAAAAGATACTCAACGCCCTGACTATGCTTTCATTGAAAGTAGACAGTATGGGTACTGAGATAGAAAAGCTAAAGCTAAAGACTAGTGAAGATAATCTGAAGTCTATAGCTATGAATCAGCTAACTCAGCAATGTGCAGAGCTATGTCGATCGGAAGACAATAAAATTCCAGAGCTAGAAGGAGATGTTGGGATACTCCATAAAACCCATAACGCTTATCAATCTACTTCTGCAGGTACAAGCAAAGGAGTTAGAAAAAATATGAACTTAAATAAGCTATTTGACAAGCCATATACACCAAATATACCAAAAGACCCTATGTTTACACCCCCACAAGTTACCACATATCGAGAAAGCCTAAATCAAGACAAAAAGACATATAACTACACAGCCCGCACATATATAGAAAATATTTACAACGTACAAACTTTCTTAAATAGCAACCCAAAAGCTACAAATATCCAAGAACCAGATACGAACTATATAACCCAGAAATTAACCGGATACAACAAGCTAATTGCCTTACCCAAAACTAGACCCAGCTTAGTAAAAACTTGCTACGAATATGGATTACTTAGTACCGTATATACCACAGACGGAACCGAGATATCTACTATACCCGAGATATATGAAGCATTTACCATATTTAAAAGAATAACCAAAGGTACTTTATTTTTTATAAAGATCTACACGGCACCAGCAGAGATATTATTTGACGAAGTTAAGAAACCTATACAAGTTGTAAAAATAGGAATGACAAGAGATATGATTATACCGCAAGATATTGGTACACAGCCAGAAATACCCAGAATCGAGATACCAAAATTTTATGCGAATAAAAGAGTTATCGGACTATCTACGATTTTACAAGAACTAGCAAATACATATTGTAATCAAAATCCTATATGGAGTTATTATTCAAGAAATCATGTATTGATATACTCAAATTCAAAAGAGCTACGAGAAACAGATATGGAAACAATTAGGCAATGGATTATGACGTTGCTTAAACCGGAGACAGAACCTATCGCCAGAGCTATTAAAGAAAAATTTATTTCAGAAGAATTATTGACCAGATATTGCAAAACTATTGGACACAAATACCCAGACCACAGATGTTCAAAATGTAACGGGGGAGATAATGACGTCCCAGCAGTACAGTTAGAATAAAAGAAGATAAGGACGACAGCTGGAAAGATAAGAACAGAGCAATAATGGAGATATAGCAGATATGACAAAATAGACGGAAGACTTATTTTGCAGATATGACAGATAGACGGAAGACATATTTACAAAATTTGTTACGTAAAGCTTTGTAGCATTTATTGTACAATTAAATGTAGAGGCAAAAATTTCAAAGTAGGTTATTAATGTAAAGAAAGAAATTTCCAAAGTAGGTTAGGTAAAGAAAGACTTTTCCAAGTCTTTTAGTTAGTCTTTTTTTTTTAAGTTTTAAGTTTTACGGATGTAAAGACTTCTTATTCTATAAATAAGAACTCAGGAAGCATTGCAAAGGCAAGCTCTCCTACATTCAGCAAAAATACTCTCTCCATTCCAATTCAAAAATATTTAGCCCAGCCAATTAAATATATACACCGCAATGGAAAAAGCTATGGAACAACAAACCTCAGAAATATCAAAGCTACCGGAACAGGTATATCTATTTACGATTATGAATAGCTAAATTCATAATTCCCGACAATCATGATATGATAAAATAAATTCATATTAGTTACTTTATAGTAGAATTATTCGAAAAATAATATGTTAAGAAGTTTATTAGCAAAGTGGAAACGGAGAAAAATCCCAAGGAACTATGCCATCCTAAAGGTGAAACCAATGAGGCAAGAAGCCGTGGCGGGGAGTAACCAAAGTCGAGGCGCTGTTTAAGGGAGAATATCCGAATTACCATGCTAGTAGTGACCGAAGAACATGTTATTTAAGAATAATCTAGTATATAGTAATCTGAGATGACTATATTTTATTATGTATATGGTTGCAGGGAATATTTTGAAAAAGCAATTTTATGATAATGAATGATAATATATCTGATGTCATGGTAGATAAATTTAAGATACTTATTTTGTATGTACTTAGAGATATAGATGTTGCAGATATAAGAAAAGTTATATTAGAAAAAGCATATGGAAAAAATTATACGGATAGAATAAATTATATACCACACATACCTAACTACTCTTATAAATATTTATTATGTTAAAATTACGTAGGACTTTTAAAGATACGCAAAAATTACAGTTACTAGAAAAACAGATAAAAATAAATATAGACAATTACATGAAAATAAAAAATATATAAAATCTCTTAATAAAAATATGCAAAAACTACTAAGTCTAAAACAAATAGCTATAAAATATCAATTTTAAAAAAAAAATATAGCCCATTTAGACTACCTTAGAATTTTAGTCTTATATATACTTAAGGATATAGAAATAATAGATATTAAGAAAATGATATTAGAAGAAGTAATAAACTATGAAATAAACTATGAAATAGAAATGATAAATGCCACAGCACAAATATACGAAGACATTTACCCAGAAGGATATTATTCAGACCAAGATTGTGGATGTTAGAATATATTAGAAAAACTAGAGAAAACCAAGATAATCTAAATAACGAAATTAATTACAGAAACCGAATTAGAAAAATAATGGAAGATCTAAAAGAAAAGTTAATATGGATAGAAAAAACCTTAGAAAATTTAGAAAAAAGTACATGTAACAGTTTATATAATATAAAAAACTCACTACGAGAAGAACAACACAAAATAATAAATGACATAGAAAATCTAGAATTAGATATACACTACAGTACAAAAAGAATAAGTTATTACACAGAAATTTGTAACTCAGCAGTTACTACAGGATAAAATAATAAACTAAAAATTAATGAATACATCTCACAAAAAGAATAACTTATTAAAACAAAATCTAAAAAATAACCACGCACAAAAAAGAATAGATTCATCAACTATAATAAATCTATTTATAAATCTATTTACCAACTCAGTTATCCGCACCCCCCTCCAAATGGTATCAGAGCTCAGTAATTTAAAAGATACGGAAGTTATATACGTGTTAGATAAATTAGTTAAGTTAGATTTAAATTTAGATTTAGTTATTTATTAAATTAATTATGAGAAGACCATTTAAAAATAGAGAAGCTTTTAGAAAAATAAAAGAATCGTTAGTTAGCAATTATCCAGAATATATAAGCCTAAATAAAACAAAAGAAAATCCACAAAGATTAGCCTATTTAATTACATTAATATCTAGTATTGAAGCAAAATTAATAATCCATTTAAAATCTAGAAGAATGAGACATATACCACCTAATTATGACAAAATTAGATTTAGATATCCACCAAAATATTATAAACACAATTTAAATGAATAAAGAGCAAAAATACAAAGAATTAAAACAATTTATCTCTGAAAAACGTAAAGAATTAAAAATAAGAAAAGAAAGATTAAGTATATATTGTTTTTCTAATAATTCATCTATATGCATTTTAAATTCAAATTTCTTCTATTGTCAATATCTTATCCCATATTTGTGTTTTTACATTCCTAGCTTTGTAAGTAATTAAGCTTTCTTCATTATTAAATCCTTTAACTATTATTGGTATTTTTAATTTATCCCATTTACTTTCTGGTAAACAATTATATCTACATAAATTAGCTTCTGCTCCTGTATCTATCATAGGCGTATAATATCTACTATAATATCCTTCCACTACTATCTTCATTAATACATATATTTTCATTTTATGTTAAGGCTCTTCTTAAGAATAATCTTTCCCTATTATATGTTATAGCTAATTGTGTATGTTCTATATTATATGGTTTTACTTGTTCTAACCATTTTATTCCTAATATTATATCTGCTTTTTGCATTTCCTCTTTTACCTCAAATTCTATTTTTATTTTTCTAATTCCTCCTATTATTATTTCTTTTTCTGATATATCTTTATTATTTATTAGACTTCTCGGTAGATCTGGGCATATATCATTATCAGTTTTTATTTCTTCATTTTTTACTAGATATTTTGCTATATAATTTTCTTCTTGTCCTGTGTTTAATAGTATTAAATGTTCTTTTTCATTTATTTTTCCTGTTATGTAATATTGATTTAAATTACTTATTGAATTTGTTTCATAACTCATTCTTTTTGATGAGCTCGATGACTCTGGTTTTTCATTAGCTATTCTTTTCGTTGTACTTATTCTATCATTTACTATTTCTAAATTTTCTTCTATATCTATGTCTTTATAGCTATAATCATTATAATCTATTGTTTTTACAATTTGCTCAAATGGGCTATCTATTTGTATTTTATTAATCTTATTTTTCCCTGTTATTTTATGTTTTGTTGTTAATACATATAAATTTTTACATTTCGCTGTAAATATTTTACTTCCTGGGGTTAATTCCTCTTCATTTTCTTTAGAAAAAATATGAACTTTTGACATACTACATAGTATTCATCTTTTTTCCTACTAAAAATATTTTTTATTGTTGGTATTTTAAATATTTTTTCTACACTTAAATCTAACTTTTTTCCTTTTATTTCATCAAATATATTACTGTCAAATATTATCTTTTGTTCTGTTCCTTCATCATTTAAATATTCTTCCTTTGTTATTATTTTTATATCTTCTTCAGTCATTTGATTCATCTATCTCACTATCTATTTCAATATCTGTTTCGTTTTCTGAAATTTCATATATACTATCTTCACTTTCTAATTCACAATCTATATAATCTATTTGCATATATTCTGTATTTTCTATTTTTATTTCGGATATTTGTTTATTTTTTGGATTTTTAGGTAATTTACAATCTCTAGCTAAATGTCCTAACTTTCCACAATTATAACATGTACATTCTTTTATAGATTTTTTCTTTCTATATGGTCTTTTATTTTTATAATTTTTAACATAATATCTTTTTCTTGGTTTCTTATATTTATATTTTGATTTTTTATATTTCTTATATTTCTTATGTCTTTTTCTTTTCTTATAATATCTTTCTTCGCATCCAAATTGAGGTGCTATTTTATTTTTGCAACATGCTAAATTTCTTATTAATGTTTTTTCCATTTTTAATTCTTCTCTATATTTTTCACATAGCTTTCTATACCATTGTTGTAAAAATTTTATTCTAGCTCCTAATGTATCTACTATTTTTGCTTCTTCCCAACTTTTTATTATTTTAGAACTAAATGGTTCGGGTAATTTATTAAAATACAATTTTCTTATTTCTTTACTTTCTTCTATACTATATGCTCCTTTATAATAATATTCTTTAAATGCGCAAGTATATTCATCTATATAACACATATTACATATTGTTAATTTTATCATTAAATTCCTATTTGTATCTTTTTCTTCGTCTTGTTCTTCTTCTAATGTTGTCATACTACCAAATTCATCTTTTATAGCTGTTTCATATTTTTTCAATAATTCTATAGGTGTTAATTTAGTTGTTGTTGATGCTGCTCCTTCCATAGGTTTATTAGCTCTTAATACTTTCTTACTATTTTCAGTTAAATTTGTAAACCATAATTTTACTGATCCTATTAGAGTTTTTTCTATGTATTCTGGTGCATCTGTTATGTTTATATTATTGTCTAATAATTGTTTTGTCATATATCCTACCCATAATTGTATTGTTTTTTCTGTATCTATTACACAGTCTAGATCTAAAAAGTTATAATTTTTATTAACTATTTGTTTTGGTGTCCATTTGTCATATTCATTATATCTTTTAAATTTATTTTTGTAATATATAGGTTTTCTTATTTCTGTTGTTTTGGGTATTAAATTTTCATCTTCTTTTTTGTCAAGAGTATTTATTTCTGTATTATTATTTTCTAAGTTTTCTTGATTAATTCTTTCTTGTTTTTCGTTAATTTCTAAATCTTTTATATTTGTTAATATTTCCGTATATGTTTCACTATCTTCTGAATCATAATTATCCGTTTCTTCTACCTCTATATTATTTATTTCTAATTTTTCCTTAAATTGATTTATCTCGCTTATTAATTTTTGTTCAATTGGACTAAGTTAATATATCCAATAATATATCTTTAATCATTGCCTTATTTCACTACGTTATTCAAATTATACTCCTACCAACACAATATATTCATTATAATTTCACAAGTGGGATTTGATATTATTGATACCAAACTTAAATAAATAAAATTGATTGTAAGGAATTTCTCAATAAACTCCCACCATTTTATTTTACTTGATCTTTATTGATTTGACACACTCTTTAAAAAATCTTTAATTAGGATATATTTTAATAAATTAACCTTATTAATGATATTTTGAATTCTAAATTTGACTATTATCACTTAGTTATTAGTAATTATTTTAAACAGCGAGAGCACTAGCTAAACGACTATTATGCTCTGATATTCCTGTCTGCAAAAACGGCATTTCATCTTAATATTTACCTCTTTCATTTGTATTATTTCTTTACTGTAAGGAGATTTAATTTTTTTCGGTACTACATTAATAGAACTTACCTTTAATATAATAAGACTTTGTTCATATTAAGTTTCAATCCAAACAAAAGAAAAGTTGATTAATTTACTCTCATATATTTTTTAAATATAAATAGATAACAGTATATCAGCTAAATTAGTGGACAAACATTCCTCTCAAACTAAAAGAAATAAATTATATCGAGTTCATATATTAGAAAAGAACGACTTAAAGAAAGTTTAAGGTTGACCTACTTTGACTTGACACAAAGTTTAAGAAAATAAAAAGACTTTTGAATTTTATGGCCTTATATTAAAGTTGTGTTAAATGTACCAAAATACCCTTTAATCTTGTGGTTCTAAATATGTCATGTGGAAAGTTAAAATTAAAGTATTGTCAAAAAAGGAAAGGGGTCATTCTTTTTTAAACAGACTAAAAAAGAAAGTAGGTTATTCTTTTTTAAACGGAGGAAGTATTATTTTTGTCATCTAATTTATCGTCTCATAGTTTGCAACTAGAAGCTTCTGCATGACGCCCTCTTGATTTCGAACCCAACAAGTGGTATCAGAGTCTATGGTTCAAAGGTCGAGTGGTTTGGTGAAACGAGGTTGAAGACAAGTTCACGACGGTTCAAACCAATTTGCAATCAATTTGATGATAATGAGAATTTTTGTCAAACTACATGTGGAGAACAAGTTTCAACCATATTTTCAACATTGCTGTTGCTGCATCTTTAAAAATAGAAATAAAATATTATTTTTAAATCAATTTTTTATTATGATCTTTTAAACCTTATTTTTAACCATGGCAAGCAGCAGTGATGAAGATTTTGTGAAGAACGAAGTTCATGCATGTGATGTGAAGAAGGCAGATCAAGTGAAGAAAATCAAGCCAAAAGGGGGAGATTTGTTGGAGGTTTTGCTCTGATTTTCTTACTAAAATTAAGCTTTTACTTTTTTTGAAAGAAAAATAAAAGTAATCATAATTACATTTATTTTTTCTAAAAGAAAAATATAATTTTTTTTTATATTTGACTAACCTCTTTCTTGAAAGAATGATTTGCACATCTATATATATATATATATATGTGTGTGTAATTTAATGATTTTGGGTTTTACACAGAGAAATTAATAGTCCTTGTTTATCAAATTGGTGTGCCTTTAATCCATGCCCCAACTAACCCTTAACTTATAACAGAATTTCTCCTAGTCTAGCACCATCAGAGCAACACTAACACCAGTTCTATCAATTCCTCCACGAATTTGGTGTCACATAAACAGACTATGATGGTCAAGAAATTCAACAGAAAAGAAAGCATACCCCATTGTAAGAAAGCAGGAGTAAATTAAGGACTAAGATGACAAAAAACAATGATCAAATTCTGAGTTACATATAACAGAGCTTTAAAGCCTGAATACAACACCATTTAGGAAATTGCAACTATGTTGAGATAATTCACATATACATTAAAGAGAGATAATTCACATATACATAAAAGAACAAATCAGTCAAGTGAATGATACTACTGTCCACAATTTATAAGACACAAGAAAGAATATAGATTCTTGAGTGAAATTTACAGCAGATTGAATCATCTGTTTATCAAAACCTCCTCCTATCCCAGCAGCGTTTGGGAACGGGAGGGTCTTTAGCAGGTTTAGGCATATGATGGAAGTCCACCAAAACAATCCTTCTCTTGGCTTCACTTTTCTCCGCTAACCTTTCCTCATATTTTCTCTTGCTTGATTTAAATTTCTTCATATCGCTGACGCTCTCTGTTTCTTTTGCCACAGGAGGAGCAATTTGTACACGTTCAACGACATCCTCTTTCTTGAAGAAGCCGCCATCCAATTTTGTAACCACCAATCACATCCTCTTTTGCTACTCTGTTTTTATTTCTCTCACTCTTTACTGTTGGCCACTTTATATTCATCTCCAACACTGTCGCCAATCAACTCATCTTCATCACCAACACTGTTGCCAATTAACTCATCTTTCATCACCAATACTATCGTCCATGACTTCTTCAATCGAGTCATCTAGCGTTGATGGATCCATTAGGAAGTGGATTATCCTAGTTTTGCGCTTCTGAAAGAATGTAGAATACTTGCACGCACCCACTTGAAGAGCAGCTTCAATCAAAGAGAAAAGGCGGGCTCATTTTTTTTAAAACAATAATAGATTATAGTTTTTTATTAAAAAAATTATTAAATATTATTTATAGAAAAAATAAACTTCTTATATAAAAGTAAAAAATTATAGAAGAATTTTGATGTATTTAAAGCATGTCTCAAGAAAGATTAAATGCATTAATTATATTAACGAAAAAAATTACTTTCTCCGTTTCAAAAAGAATGATCTATTTTTTTTTTTTACTCTATTTCAAAAAGAATGACCCTTTTACCTTTTTGGCAATACTTTAATTTCAACTTTCCAGATGGTATATTTAGGACCACAAGATTAAAGGACATTTTGGTACATTTGATACAACTTTAATTTAAGGTTATAAGATTCAAAAGTTTTCTTTATTTTCTTAAATTTTGTGTCAAATCAAAGTAGGTCATTCTTTTTTAAACGAAGGGAGTATTAGAAGAATCGACTATAATATTTACAACTTTGCATCTTAGAATTTAAAATATAGACTTTATAAAAAAAATATTTTTTCTTGAAAATTTAAGGCCTTCATTTGATTTTCGCCTTAGGCCATCAATTTGCTTGAGCCGTCCCTGTCGATGTCCATTATTAACAATCAACAACAACAATGAACAAGAACGGGAAACTACTTTTTTGGGGTAGAAGAACAATAAACAAGAACGGGCCAGAGAAACTACGCTTACCAGAGAAACTACGCTTAGAGAAGATATTTTTTAGTTTCAACACACGCTTTTTTTTTTTTGTTTCCCAAGGTATCCCCACAGTCGGAAGCCGTGAGACTAATCTTCCGTTCCTACTGTCAGCGCACTAAGCGGTAGGAAACTGGCCACAGAATTTTTTTTATTCACCAAAGGTGGAGATCGAACCAACACACGCTCTTTTATATAGCCAAATTTTGGTAACTTCTTTTTTTTTAGAGAATTTTTTGGTAACTATTTTTTCTCGGAGAAATTTTGGTGAAAGATAAAATCTTTACATCTGCCGCTTATCACATAGTACTTATTTACTAAACTAAGTATTTAAATTAATTAATTTTAGTGTATGTACATTGTAAGTGTATTTTGCGTATTCATTTAAATAAGAAGTTTGATACAAATTTATTTCAGAAAAGTAAAATATATATATAGACCTTGAAAATAAACTGCAATTACAAACAAATAAATAGAAGCCTTTTTTATATATCAAAATTATAAGTACAAGTGTGCGTAATCAACTCCTATTTAAGAAAATCGAAACGTCCATCGCCCTATCTTCTGTTAATATTCAAGTATACTTCAGAGAAATACATTCACCATATCTAATTAAAGATGAGACTTATAAGACGATTCTAAATAGCTTATCAGTTATATTAACTTCACTTTTACACACTATAATAAAGTATATACATCTTAGATCATACAAATGAATCAAGTTACAACACCTTAGGATCTTCGACAACAAAAAAGAAAGAACACATAATATACCCCTATTCAAGTTCTTTTCTTTTTAATTTTTTTTTAATATTTGTAAAGGACATGTAAATAAATTAGGTAAATTTAATCCATGGTCACTTAAAAGATACGGAAGTGATATACGTGTTAGTGTTGGTTAAAATAGCTATGTTGGAATTAGTTAAATTAGTTAAGTTAGATTTAGTTATTTATTAAATTAATTATGAGAAGACCATTTAAAAATAGAGAAGCTTTTAGAAAAATTATTAGTTAGTAATTATTCAGAATATATAAGTCTAAATAAAACAAAAGAAAATCCACAAAGATTAGCCTATTTAATTACATTAATATCTAGTATTGAAGCAAAATTAATAATCCATTTAAAATCTAGAAGAATGAGACACATACCATCTAATTATGATAAAATTAGATTTAGATATCCACCAAAATATTATAAACATAATTCAAATGAATAAAGAGCAAAAATACAAAGAATTGAAACAATTTATCTCTGAAAAACGTAAAGAATTAAAAATAAGAAAAGAAAGATTACATTATAATATATTTGCCGGAGTTAGTAAAAATTCAATAAATATACAAAAAGATGAAATATCAAAATTAGAATCTCAAATAGATAGTTTAGAATATATATATCAACATGAACTATTCACAATAAAATGAATAAAGAAGAATTTATAATAGATGAAAAAATATATGAAAATCACGAAGGATCAAAAAAAAAATAGTATTTTCGAATCTAGGAAGAAGATACAAGAAAATAGGAGAACATTTATATTTAATGTTAGAAAAAGAAGAATTAAAATTAGAAGATAAACTAACAGCAATGGTAAGAATAGAAAAAGAAAATGAAGAAATAGATAGAAAAAAGGAAATAGAAAAAATTAAACAACAAACTACGGAAGAAATACGAAAAATAGAAGAAACTAAAAATAGTAGAATTGCTGAATTAGAAAAAGAACTACAAATGTTAAAAGATTTATACGAACAAAGACAAAAAGAAAAAGAAGAAAAAAGATAAAGAACAAAAATTAATAAACGAGATAAATCAATTTAAAGAAAAATTAGAAATAAATAATATAGAGGTAGAAGAGACAGATAATTATGATTCAGAAGATAGTGAAACATATACGGAAATATTAACAAATATAAAAGATTTAGAAATTAACGAAAAACAAAAAAAAATTAATGAAGAAAACTTAGAAAACACCAATACAGAAATAAATACTCTTGATAAAAAAGAAGATGAAAATATAATACCTAAAACAACAGAAATAAGAAAACCTATATATTATAAAAATAAATTTAAAAGATATAATGAATATGACAAATGGACACCAAAACAAATAGTTAATAAAAATCATAACTTTTTAGATCTAGACTGTGTAATAGATACAGAAAAAACAATACAATTATGGATAGGATATATGACAAAACAATTATTAGATAATAATATAAACATAACAGATGCACCAGAATATATAGAAAAAACACTAATAGGATCAGTAAAATTATGGTTTACAAATTTAACTGAAAATAGTAAAAAAGTATTAAGAACTAATAAACCTATGGAAGGAACATCATCAACAACAACTAAACTAACACCTATAGAATTATTGAAAAAATATGAAACAGCTATAAAAGATGAATTTGGTAGTATGACAACATTAGAAGAAGAACAAGATGAAGAGAAAGATACAAATAGGAATTTAATAATAAAATTAACAATATGTAATATGTGTTATATAGATGAATATACTTGCGAATTTAAAGAATATTATTATAAAGGAGCATATAGCATAGAAGAAAGTAAAGAAATAAGAAAATTATATTTTAATAAATTACCCGAACCATTTAGTTCAAAAATAATAAAAAGTTGGGAAAAAGCAAAAATAGTAGATACATTAGGAGCTAGAATAAAATTCTTACACCAATGGTATAGAAATTTATGTGAAAAATATAGAGAAGAATTAAAAATGGAAAAAACATTAATAAGAAATTTAGTATGTTGCAAAAATAAAATAGCACCGCAATTTGGATGCGAAGAAAGATATTATAAGAAAAGAAAAAGACATAAGAAATATAAGAAATATAAAAAATCAAAATATAAATATAAGAAACCAAGAAAAAGATATTATGTAAAAAATTACAAAAATAAAAGACCATATAGAAAGAAAAAATCTATAAAAGAATGTACATGTTATAATTGTGGAAAGTTAGGACATTTAGCTAGAGATTGTAAATTACCCAAAAATCCAAAAAATAAACAAATATCAGAAATAAAAATAGAAAATACAGAATATATGCAAATAGATTATATAGATTATGAACTAGAAAGTGAAGATAGTATATATGAAATTTAAGAAAACGAAACAGATACTGAAACAGATAGTGAGATAGATGAATCAAATGATTGAAGAAGGTATAAAAATAATAACAAAGGAAGAATATTTAAATGACGAAGGAACAGAACAAAAGATAATATTTGACAGTAATATATTTGATGAAATAAAAGAAAAAGAGTTAGATTTAAGTGTAGAAAAAATATTTAAAATACCAACAATAAAAAATATTTTTAGTAGGAAAAAAGATGAATATTATGTAGTATGTCAAAAAGAACATGTAATAGACTGTAGATATGCAAAAGGAAAAGCTAGTATACCACTAGTAACAAAAAGAATAATTAATAAAGAAATAAATGATATAAAAAGTAAAGGAGATCCAATAAAATATGTACACCTTGGAGTTACAGAAATATTAATAAAAGCATGTTTTAGAGAAGGAATAGATACACCAATAGAATTATATTTAGCAGATGATAGAATTATAAAACCTATAGAAAAAAGCATAATAACTGCCGTAAAAGGAAATTTAATATACCAAAAATTTAAATTTATAATAAGTGCAAATTATTCAGTAGCAGTAATAGATAGGAATATAGATAAATCATTAGTATTATATTGGAAGATATCAGGAATAGAATTAACCCCAGGAAGTAAAATATTTACAGCGAGATGTAAAAATTTATATGTATTAACAACAAAACATAAAATAACAGGGAAAAATAAGATTAACAAGATACAAATAGATAGCCCATTTGAACAAATTGTAAAAACAATAGATTATAATGATTATAGCTATAGAGACATAGATACAGAAGAAAATTTAGAGATAGTAAATGATAGAATAAGTACAACAAAAAGAATAGCTAATGAAAAACCAGAATCATCAACCTCATCAAAAAGAATGAGTTATGAAACAAATCCAATAATTAACCTAAATCAATATTACATAACAGGAAAAATATGAAAAAGAATATTTAATATTATTAAACACATGACAAGAAGAAAATTATATAGCAAAATGTTTAGTAAAGAATGAAGAAATAAAAACTGATAATGATATATGCCCAGATCTACCGAGAAGTTTAATAAATAGTAAAGATATAGTAGAAAAAAAAATAATAATAGGAGGAATTAGAAAAATAAAAATAGAATTTGAGGTAAAAGAAGAAATGCAAAAAGCAGATATAATATTAGGAATAAAATGGTTAGAACAAGTAAAACCATATAATATAGAACATACACAATTAGCCATAACATATAATAGGGAAAGGTTATTCTTAAAAAGAACCTTAACATAAAATGAAAATATATGTATTAATGAAGATAGTAGTGGAAGGATATTACAGTAGATATTATACGCCTATGATAGATACAGGAGCAGAAGCTAATTTATGTAGATATAATTGCTTACCAGAAAGTAAATGGGATAAATTAAAAATACTAATAGTAGTTAAAGGATTTAATAATGAAGGAAGCTTAATTACTTATAAAGCTAGGAATGTAAAAGCACAAATATGGGATAAGATATTGACAATAGAAGAAATTTATAATTATGAACTAACGTCAAAAGATATACTTTTAGAAATGCCATTTTTAGATAAACTATACCCACATATAATAACTAGAAACGATTGGTGGTTCACAACACCATGTAAACAGAAAGTAAAAGCAAAAAGAGTTAATAATAAAATAAGAAAGAAAACTGATTGGATAAAAGGAAGTGAAAAAATTACACAAAAGTTAGAAAATATAAAAAACGCTGAAGATACAATAGAATTAGTAGTATTTTCGATAAATAAAACAGAAATAACTATATTTTCAATAAATAAGATAGAAATAGTTAAGAAAAAATTAGAACAATTATATAGTGAAGATCCATTAAAAGGATGGGAAAAACATAAAACTACCATAAGAATTGAATTAATAGACAAAAATAGTATAATAACCCAAAAACCATTAACATTTAATTTTGACGATTTAAAAGAATTTAAAATGTATATAGATGAATTATTAGAAAAACAATATATACAAAAAAGTAATAGTAAACATAATAGTCCAGCATTTATAGTAAATAAACATAGTGAACAAAAAAGAGGAAAAAGTAGAATGGTTATTGATTATAGAAATTTAAATGCAAAAACTATAACATATAATTATCCGATACCAAATAAGATATTAAAAATTTAACTTTACTCCGACCATCACAAAAGTCACTATGACCGGATTTTATAATAATTCCATCGAAAAAATGATGTGGCAACCTTAATTAGTTCTTAATTTTAATTTAAGTGGATATATAATATATTACTCATATCTTGACCCTTTTTATATGTGCACAACCCAATTTTCCTTATGAATTATTTAATAAAAGAATACCAATTTTTTATTAGATTAAATTACCTAATGAAGATTATTTTGATAAACAAAAAAATTGATTGATATTTTTATGAAATAAAATTATACTTATATATTCTTAAAATCCTCTACAGTTGAGATATGTATCGGTAAATTATTTTTTTCCTCTAATATTATGGCATGTAGTTGATAAAATTATTTTTCTCGCTCTAAAATTGTGACATGTAGTTGATAAAATTATTTTTTTCTTACATTCTTTTTCTTGCCGCCCTTTTCTCGAGCTCGAGTTCAAATGTGTAGCCACTGTTTGTTAATTTTCTATTCCAAAATTTGCATCGCCTTTTCTATTAATTATTTTTTTCTTCATAACTCGTGTTTTGGGACTCTGGATAAATTTTCAAAATCTAATCTCTCAATTACAATCAGTGTTAATCCACCTTATGATCTCTCTAACAGCTCTCTCTCTCTCTACCTTCTCTCTAAACCAAAACCAAAACCATCCCTGGCACCCGGCACCCGTTGCCAACCTCCGGCTCCGCTCCGACCTCCGGCCCCCGTCGCCGCTCCCCGCCGCCCCCCCTTCGCCGACCTCCGGCTCCGATCCGCCTCCCTTCATTCATACCTCAACGGCACCCGCCCGGCGCCGCTATCGGCAAAACAGCGCCGCCACCCCCGCCACAGAAACAGCCGTTCACCTCCGCCGTAAACCCCAACTCCGGCTCCGGCTTCGGCTCTGGCGAGATCATACCCAACCGCTCCACCGTCAGGTTCCGGTCAGACCCAAGCGACCGGCGACCCTCTACGTCTCAGCACCTCCAGCGAACAAACAACGTCAACCAGGTGACCCCATCGCTGTCATCCATCTCCATCTCCAACCGCGACGAACCAGCCTAGCGCCGCCGCTGGCTCCCTCTGTTCAGCCTCCTCTTCCCCAAACGACGACCAGCCTCCTCGGTCTCCAGCAGTCGCCGCTCCCTCTAATTTCTGCATCCAGCAGCGCTGTCTCTCCATCACCGGAACTCCCCGTAGCCCGGTCTACGTTGGGTTTTGGTTTTCGGCTTGGTCTACAAGCGTAACCCGGTGACTTCTAACCTTTGTTATTGCATTCTTTATATTATGCTAGTATTATCTCCTGTATCTTGACTTGCGTGTGATTTGTTGATATTGTCTGTTGTCGTTTCTTGCACTGCTTGTTATTGGGTTATCGGCTTGGGGCTCTGTTTTTGGGGCTTTGGGTGTTGAGTCCAATGGTGTTTGCTCTCTATTTGAGTTTAGTTTTGTGTCTTGATTATTTCTTCGAATTTGTGTGAGCCTTATATTTCTTGCTGCTGCTTTGCTACTACCATTGTTTATATTTTCTTATATTTTCTTGTAGTAGTGGCTGTGGGCGGTGATGGTTGGATAGGGTCATGTCCGAGAGGGTTGAGGCGTGGGGCTGTGGTGGGGGCGGGGGATGAGGAAAGGGCGGGAGTGGGAGGGAGGCCAAGGTTTGGCCTCAGGGGTGGTAGAGGAAGACGTGTGGATAGTGATGGTAGGCTGAGGGTTGGGTCTTGGAATATAGGGACCCTTCAGGGTAAGTCCATAGAGCTTGTGAAGATTCTTAGAAAGAGGAGGATTAATATTGCGTGTGTTCAAGAGACCAAGTGGGTAGGGTCTAAGGCTAGGGATGTGGATGGTTACAAGCTGTGGTACTCCGGGAGCGAGAGGCGTAGGAATGGAGTTGGCATCTTAGTAGATGAAGAGCTTAGAGATCAGGTAGTAGAGGTGAAGAGGATCAACGATAGGTTGATGACTATTAAGTTGGTCATTCGGGGGTTTACCCTGAACGTGTGTAGGGCTTATGCACCGCAAGTGGGCTTGGAGGGGGAGGAGAAGATGCGGTTTTGGGAGGCTTTGGATGAGGTGGTGAGAGGCGTGCCTAGCTCGGAGAAGATTGTTGTAGCAGGAGATTTCAACGGGCGCATCGGGGCGTTACCGGGAGGCTTTGGTAATGTGCATGGTGGTTTTGGTTTTGGGGAAAGAAATGAAGAGGGGGCTACTCTATTGGATTTTGTGAGGTCCTTTGGGCTGGTGGTGGTGAACTCGGGCTTCCTGAAGAAGGACGATCACCTGATCACCTTTCGAAGCGCGATAGCCAAGACCCAGATTGACTTTTTGTTGCTTAGGAAAGGGGATAGGGCGTTGTGTAAGGACTGTAAGGTCATCCCGAGTGAGAATCTTTCGACCCAGCATAGTCTCTTGGTTATGGATTTGGGTATAAAGAAGATTAGAAAGAGGAAGGGTGAGGAGTGTAGACCTAAAATTAAGTGGGGCGGCTTGACGCCAGTGAATGCGTGGGAGATAGGGGAGAAGTTGGCGGGAATAGGGGTGTGGGAGAGTAGGGGGACGTGGATAGTATGTGGGATAGGGTGGCTAGGTGCATCAGGGAGAATACAAGTGAGGTGTTGGGTGTTTCTAGGGGCTGGGCCGGGCATCATCGGAGGGATTGGTGGTGGAATGAAGAGGTTAAGAAGAAAGTGGGGACCAAGAAAGGGGCGTATGCTAAGTTGGTTGAGAGTAAGGACGAAGAAGAGAAGCGGGTAAACAGGAAAGAGTATAAGCTAGCTAGGAAGGAGGCTAAGTTAGCAGTTACGGCGGCTAAAACGGCTGCTTTTGAGAGCTTGTATGCAGGGTTACAGGGGAAAGGAGGGGAGAAAAAGTTGTTTAGACTCGCTAAGGCTAGGGAGAGGAAGGGGCGTGAGCTCGACCAGGTGAGGTGCATTAAGGGGAAGGACGGTACAGTGTTGGTGGAGGACGGCCACATTAAGAATAGATGGCAGTCGTACTTTCATAGGCTCTTGAATGACGAAGGGGATAAAGCGATTGTGTTAGGGGAGATGGAGCACTCAGAGGAGTGTCGGGATTTTAGTTATTATAGATGTTTTAAGGTAGAAGAGGTTAGAGATGCTGTTCGCAGGATGCGAAGGGGTAGGGCGACGGGGCCGGATGAGATACCGGTGGATTTTTGGAAGTTTGCTAGAGAGGCTGGTGTAAGGTGGTTGACTGGATTGTTTAACGAAATCTTTAAGACGGCAAAAATGCCCAAGGCTTAGAGGTGGAGTACCATGATCCCTCTCTATAAGAATAAGGGTGACATCCAGAGTTGCAATAACTATAAGGGGATTAAGTTATTGAGTCACTCTATGAAGATTTGGGAGAGAGTGGTCGAGGTGAGGCTGAGACGGATAGTGTCTATTTCGGAAAACCAGTTTGGATTTATGCCTGGCCGCTCAACGACGGAGGCAATTCACCTGGTACGGAGGCTAGTGGAACAGTATAGGGAAAGGAAGAAGGACCTGCATATGGTGTTTATCGACCTGGAGAAGGCATACGACAAAGTCCCCAGGGAGGTGCTTTGGAGATGCTTGGAGGTGAGTGGAGTCCCGTTGACATATATCAGAGCAATTAAGGACATGTATGATGGAGCGAAAACTCAGGTGAGGACGGCGGGAGGAGACTCAGAGCATTTCACTGTCTTGACAGGATTGCATCATGGATCTACTCTTAGTCCCTTTTTGTTTGCTTTGGTGATGGATGTGTTGACGCGGCGTATTCAAGGGGAGGTGCCTTGGTGTATGCTTTTTGCAGATGATGTAGTTTTGATTGATGAGACGCGAGGGGGTGTGAATGACAAATTAGAGGTGTGGAGACAAACTCTTGAGTCTAAAGGGTTCAGGTTGAGCAGAAGCAAGACGGAGTATTTGGAATGCAAGTTTAATGACGTGAGGCTGGAGAATGAGGTGGTAGTGAAGTTGGAATCACAGGAGGTATGTAAGAGGGATAGTTTCAAGTATCTCGGGTCCATGATCCAGGGTAACGGTGAGATTGACGAGGATGTCTCGCACCGTATTGGGGCAGGATGGATGAAGTGGAAGCTCGCGTCGGGGGTGTTGTGCGATAAGAAGGTGCCGCCCAAGCTTAAAGGCAAATTCTACAGGGTGGTAGTCCGCCCGGCCATGTTGTATGGAGCGGAGTGTTAGCCAGTTAAGAACTCCCACATCCAAAAAATGAAGGTGGCAGAAATGCGGATGTTGCGTTGGATGTGTGGGCTGACTAGAGGGGATAAAGTTCGGAATGAGACTATCAGGGAGAAGGTTGGTGTGACTCCAGTGGAGTATAAGATGCGGGAAGTCCGATTGAGATGGTTCGGACACGTGATGAGGAGGGGCATGGATGCCCCGGTTCGTAGGTGTGAGAGGCTAGCGTTGGATGGTTTTAGGCGGGGTAGGGGTAGGCCGAAGAAGTACTGGGGTGAGGTGATTACGCGGGACATGGAGCAGTTACAGCTCACCGAGGACATGACCCTAGATAGGAAGATCTGGAGGACCCGAATTAGGGCAGAAGGCTAGGGCCAGTTTGGGTCGCTAGTGTAGGGAATTACTTGGGGGGGCATTATTCTTGTTATGATACCTTGTTCCATGTTTTATTACGAATCTGTGTGCTTTTCTCTGTTTTTTTATTAATTATGGGTGTCGTATTTATGTTATGTTATGTTATGAAATCTTGTTCTATGCTTTACTATGTATTTGTGTGGTATCTCGTGTCTCGAGCCGGGGGTCTATCGGAAACAGCCTTTCTACTTCTTTAGAGGTAGAAGTATGGACCGCGTATATCTTACCCCCCCTCCCAGACCCCACTATGTGGGAATACACTGGGTTTGTTGTTGTATTCTTTTTCTTGCCACTTGAGTCTTTGCATTCAGTATATTATAATAATATGATAAATTACTTTATTTATTGAGTTTGTCTTTGTATTTCTAATTGTTTGACTAATCAATTAATTCTCCTAAAAGTTTTTACTATAATATTCAATTTCTGATAAATTACATATTATTTAATTAATTTAATTGATAAATATAAAAATTAGATATCCTATAATTTCTTTATCTATTAAAGTACTTATATTTTGTAACTTTTATTAACAAAACTGTACGTTAATATATTATTTGTACAAATTTTGACAATACTTATTCAATAACACAATTAAAAAGATTTTATTTTAAAACTATCTTTAGCATGTTGATTTATCTTCAAAGAATTAAAATAATTTTTTTTTAAAAAAAACATCATACATTTATTTCTATTTTATGTGTTTTGAAGAATTTATCTTATTTATCACTCTTTTTCGGTGCACCTTTTTAGCAGATGAATGCAATATTATGAAATGTTTCTTAAAAATATCAACCTAATATTTTATGAAAATAGTCTTTATTAGGTAATCTAATCTATTAAAAAATTGATATTCTTTCATTAAATAATCCTTAAGAAAAAGTGGGTTGTGCACATATAAAAAAGATCAAAATATGAGTAATTTATTATATATTCTCTCAAATTAAAATTAAAAACTAATTAAGGTTGCCACATCATTTTTCCGATGGAATTATTGTAAAATCCGGTCATAGTGACTTTTATGATGGTCGGAGTAAAGTTAAATGACCATGGATGAAATGAATGAAAAAAAAAAGTGACTTTTGCATAATAGATACAAAGTTAAGTAACCATGAATGAAATGAATAAAAGAAAAGTGACTTTTGCATAATAGATCCAAAGTTAAGTGACCATGGATGAAATTTACCCTAAATAAATTCTATCACTTACAACTTATCTTTAATTAGGATTTCATTTAGTAACGCGAGCTACAACAATTCAAATATTTTAAATTGGAGTTTATTTTTTTCCTCTTGCTATATAAACTCTTAAAACTTAAAGTGTTCAAAATTTTGCCAAGAATATTTTTTAAAAATAAATTGGTTAATTATCACTTTTTCTAATCCTCCTATTTGAGAAGTTTGTTTTCTAATTGAGCAGGTAAGAAGCATTATTACTACTTATTATATGTGACAATCTTAAGTTTTCATCTTCCTCAAAGGGACATTTTTGGAATATCATTATGTACTTTTGTAAATGATATTGATAAACATGACAAATTAATGTGGGGCCATCAAAGATGTTTTGATTTATGAAAACACCAAACACGTATATGAAAACTTTTTTCTACATCAGTAAATGTGTCTCTTCATCTTTCAATGGCTTACTTTCATTGTGCTCTCACAAGAAAAATATAAGGTATTCTACTCTTTTGGTTTATTTTTTTCCCTCAGCTCTCACTTACGGTTCTTCTTCTTCGTCTTTCTTTTTTTTTTCTCTCCATTTTTGGTGAGTTTCATAGGTGATATTTTGATTTCCTCTATTTCTTTAACTGTATCTATGTTTTAATCTGAGTGAAATTTTAGGAGATTATTTTTTTTATTTGACTGAATTTTTCTTTGTGCATGTGTTAGCTTTGTCTTGATGTTGAGATGGATGACTTTCTTTTGCTCTTCTTTCTTTTCTCCCTGCACATAAATGTCCTCTTTTGTTCTGATTTCTCTTTGCTTAGTTCGTTTTTTTTCTTTTTTTTTCTTTTTATTTTATTTATTTCTTACAGCTATATTATATCAGTCTAAGTAAAATTTTTAGAAAATTTTAGGAGTTGATATTTTATGATTTTGACCGAGTATTTTCTTGTGCATGTGTTGCCTATGTCCTAAGAATAATTGAAGAAGATATTTCGATTTTCTTTTAGAAATTCAAATATGGTATTTTAATATTTTTGCTTTTACTCTTCTTTCTTTTTTATTTTTTGCCTCTATTTTTTGGCACCACATGTCTATCTTTTCTTATCTTTTACTTGTAACTACATGCCTCTTTTTGTTCTGATTTTGCTTTGATTTATTTGGTCAAGTAAATTGATAGAATTTCTCACTTTGCGTTTTAAGTTCTCTGTTTTGTTCTTTTATTATTTCACTTACTTATTTCTAATTGAATATTGATGGATATTTAATTACCTAATGTATTAAGTTTTTCAGGATTCGGAAAGTCAAATTTGTTCTATGTGCTGAAAATTACCTCTTCGTGATGAAAAACATCAACACTTCTTCTATAAAAGGTAATTTATGTTTCCTTGATGTGGTGTGTTCAGTTATATAATACTTGATTGTTCTGCTCCATATATATTTTATACTGTATGGTTGTGTGCGCTGTTGAAATCTTGAACATCATATAGCCTATAGAGAAATGTCGTGTGAGAAAAGGCAATACTTCTAGAACGATGTGTTATCTCTTTCCGAATAAATTTTCTCATCAATAACAGAGTATTCATTTAGTTGGACTTACGAAATTACCCATCAGCAACTACAATGCTGACTTTTTGTTATTTATTTAGTTGAAGTGTAATGGTTGCAAAATTACTATTTCACATATTTTTGAAAGTAGGAGTTACGCAAGATGAAGAAAAAAAATTGCTTGTATTCATTTCGTATAGAGGCAATTTTGACACTTTTCTTGTTATAACTCTACACGCTTAATTATATTGCTTATGGTTCTGAAAGTTATAGTAAATACAATCAAATCACATGATATGATGGAAAGAGATCTTTTGCCTGAAATTTCATTGAGATTTGTTAGATTGAGTTTTCTGGTGCCCTCAAAATTAGGCAGTTGTATAAGATTTCTATTAATAAACTAGAAAATCACCACAAGCATTAACAACTCCCCTATGCATTCAACTTTGATTGAAGAATATAGAGAGTTCCGGAGAGAGGTATGAGAAATAATCCTCAAAATTCAAAAACAATGCTACTGGATCAATAAAACAAATATTTGTTAATATCTCTTCTGTCTGTGCACCATGTTTGATAGAAATTAGAAAGGTTATTGTTCATTTGAGAGAGCTTAAAATTAGAGTTTTAGTATTGAAAACTTTTAAATTAATGTTGCATAGTAAAAATCTATGGTTAAATGTCGCCTACAGTTTCAAAATTGTTTATACAAGAACTAATTATGTCAAGCACGTTTCTTATTTATAACTTATTGACCTTTTGCGCCTTATTTTTTAACATTACTATCAGAATGACATTTTTGGTGATGAGTTGGTGTGCTGTTGGAAGACATGAGAAGCTCTTAACGTGGAATCAAACGCAAAGGTTTTCACAACCATCCCACCTGTTTTTTGACAAACTGAAAATTTTGCTATGGAGGAAAAATATCTGAGAACAATATCATCACTAATTTACGTTTGTGAAGCTCTCTGATAAGCATGTATTAAGGTTGTGGCTGGATTGATTCAAGGAGGCCAGCAAACCTGATTATTAATTCACCTAATCCCCCAAGTAATTAACGTTATAAATTTGGTATGCATTGATCACATAAAATTAAGAGAAACAATTTTATCTTTCTGTAAATTCCTGTACTTATTTAGATAGATGATTTGATAAATATTTTTGTATGAAAATGTATAGTGATGAGATAAACTGAAGGGATAAATTTAGATAGGATGATACGACACTGGCAATACGAATTGTTTGCATTTGGTTCTTCCTATTTTTTTTAGTTTTTTTCTCTTTTTTAATCATTCTCACAAATACTCTCTGACCTTGGTTTATATTTTTATAACATTGTGAAAGAGAAATTAGATCAATCATATTCACAGATAAACAAAATTAATATAACAAATTGTACCACGATTGTTTAGTTTACCTGAATATAACATACTCATATAGTCTCGCAAAGTGGAGTCTGGAAAGAATAGGGTGTACACAAACCTAATATCTACCTCAAAGGTAGAGCGCCTGTTTACCTCAACGAAATATTGAATTTTTATTGTGTATGTCACTATTCTTTCTTCTTTTGCTCATGGGATGCTTTGACTCTTTCTCTTGGGACATACATGATTGAAATCACACTCTTTGAATTGATTGGCTAATAAATATACTAGGCTAGCTTTATATTTATTTTTCTTATTTCTCTCTGATAAAGTATTATATTTGAAATGTTACATAATAAACTTATTGCTTGATGGTGCAGAACCCTTGAGAATGATGGGTAGGTCCAGTCAAAATAGGACTTAAAATACTAAAGCTAGGGCTCATACTTTGATCTTCAAAGTCTATAGCATCTGCTTCCTAGATTTGCTCCTGTATGCTTGACTGAAGGTTGTGTTTCTTGTTTATACTTGAACTGGAAAAAGGGGAAACAATAACAATAAGGTTGTTGGCTTGGAAATCTTAAACAAAACTTAGTAGAACTTGCTGTAAACTTTGCATTCAGAGGTTAATGTGATGATCAGAATAAATTACCTTTCTGATTTTGAGTTCATCATCAAGTTAATTAGATAATAGGATTGTGAGACTTGTTCGCATTTTGTTTGTGATCTCATTCTGATATTTCATAGACTTGCATATTACAAATATCACAGAAAAGAGGGAGTAACAATTTCTCAACCACACTCATTGAAGACTTTCTGAAGCTTCTCTGCTTTCCAGAATGCAACTGATGGTGCTGAGGGTTCATGGTAATAACTGGTTGATGCATTGACTTGGTTTGATGAACGAAATACGCAGACATTTTGTGTCATAGATTTTTGAAATCATTATAGCTTCATGAAAGCGATATTTGTCAGATGTTGTATAAAGATGTCCGAAATTTCTAGGTTGTTTTCTTATGTAAACTATAAGGATATGCCATCTTATGCTTCACGTTTTCCTTCATTATGTAGGAGTTTGTCTTCCAAAAAAATTATACTGTTTTGTGATATATTTTAGATTTTTTAGTATGTCATGGTTTTATCTCAGTTATAGATCACTTTGTCGTCTCGCCAGTTTGATATATTTGCTAAGTTTATGACTGAAGTGTGCTCTCCTTACCTACTTTTAAGTTATAATTCTGTTTGAACTCTCTAAAAAAGTTGTTCTTATGTAAACTATAAGGACATGCCATCTTATGCTTCACGTTTTTCTTCATTATGTAGGAGTTTGTCTTCCAAAAAAATTGTACTATTTTGTGATATATTTCAGACTTTTTTGTATGCCATGGCTTTATCTCAGTTATAGATCACTTTGTGGTCTCGCCAGTTTGATATATTTGCTAAGTTTATGACTGAAGTGTGCTCTCCTTACGTACTTTTAAGTTATAATTCTGTTCGAACTCTCTAAAAATATTGTTGCACGTGTGTCGGATCTCAAATCCTTCGAAAATATACTTATGAAAGATCCCACACACCTAGAGATATTTTTTAGGAGTCTGAGCAACTTATCTTTTTTGAGATGTTTCATTCTACAGTTGTCATTATTGAGCCTTGTTTGTGACATTTTTATGATTTTAACTTTTAGACAAGCTTTATTGTTTTATTAAAGGTTCATTACATAAACATTTCCTTTTTTTCCACTAAAAGAATGGGTAGGTGAAGGAAAAAATGAAGAGGAGATTACAAGGTGATCCAAGTATGCATCAACAAATGCAGATTCAAATTAGTTGGTGGCCTAAAAAGTAAACACCATACTTGCACCATAAAAATATGAATTTACAACACAAACAGAAAGTACTGATGCAAAGTTAAAGGTCATACTTGTGTATTATGCCTCAGAAAGTATCAAATTCTACTTTTATGAACGGAGTCGCTCTTTAGTAAGGAACGTTTTACTTTTCAACCCAAAATTTTCTAGCATAAGGTTATACCTACGTGGTAAATGATACTGGGGCAAACAAGCCAAAAGCTCAAATTAAGGTGAAGTTTAAATGGAGACTTTACTAATCACACCTTTTCTTTCTTTACAGATAAAATATGATTCAGTATAATTGAAATACCTTTCTTTGTCTTTTCACCCTTGAGTCAAACCAAGACCTCTAACTAAATTTGAAGTTCAAATAAATATCTTTCTTTGTCTTTTCACCCTTGAGTGAAGTGACACTTCTGATTAAGGTGAAGTTCAAATGGTCTCTTTAATAGTCAAATTTCACCTTACCATCTTTCTCTTGCCTTATATAGCTTATATAAGGTAATTCTTTGTCCAATTGAAACGTCTTTCTTTGATTTTCTTGCCTCTTCAACTAAGATGTTCCTACCATCATGTGTTGTCTATTATTGATGATCATGTGGTGTATATGAGGCTTTTGGAGCATATTTGTTGGTCTTACGATGATTAGATTCACAAGATTTTTAAAATCTTTCTAATAGCTTATAATATTTTTGAGATACTCTGTAAGCTGTTGCAAAAAATATGATAAGAAAATTTCGTCGTATTTTTATTTTTCCGTCACTTATATTAAGTAGTAATTATAACAATATTTTTATATCTCATTTATCATGGTTGTTAAATATAATATTTGAACTCAAAATTTGATGTATTTTTATTTTTATGCCGAATATATTTGATGTGTTTTTTGCATATTTTGTGGCTACTGAAGGTGATAACAAATTTTTGCACTTGGGCCCAAGCTTAGAACAGGCCACGACCACTAGTAATTCATATATGTAGGGATGACCATGGAACGGGTGGAATGCATAATTGCGGTAACCCCGCACATTTTTCAATTACTGTATGCGGCTTATGCAATTGAAAGCTTTATCAAATGACAATCCTGCCTTTTTTCTGTGTGTCATGGATGCGAACAAATTTTGGTTATAAGTAAAAGTAATTTGTAAAAATCCCAATTTTTTTCAAAACCTCATAAAATTCAAATTTTTGGCCATTGATAATAAATGTTTATTAACTTAGATACATACTATGGATACATATTTCAATTAAACTAAATAGCACTTTTAAGGAATGTAACAGATAATGTAGCATTAAAACAACAATTAAGCTAACTAATTATGGTAAAAATTAAAATAAAATCTCATGATTTTTGATAATTAGTTTGTTATTCCACCATTCTAAAACAAAAAATTTCCATAATTTATTTTTAAATTGCAAAAACTTCATACGACTTCTTCAAAACAATCAATCGATCATTTTTTTAATTTTGTTTGTGTATCCGAAATAAATATTTCAGTGTTGTTACGTCATTCCAGTGTTTGGGTTAACGAAATCAACTAAGTTGGCTATAAGAGCGATAGAATCGTGATCAACGAACATGTAACTTACGAAAATATGATTTCGACAATTGCTGAAGAACTGAAAATCGATGAAATTCGAAAAAAAATTGAGGCTCGTTACAAATTTTTATGCCAAAAAATCGTACAAGAAAAGGTATGATGTGTTTTTTATATATCAATTGTTGTTAATTATCTCTACGTTAATTCAATTTTGCATCTAACGTTTGGTTCATTATTATTTTACAGTAATTTTTTGTCCTTATGCTAATAATGTCGAGATACATTTTTAATGTTAATGATACATTTTGCTCATCTTGTATATGAGTTTATATAGTTCTGATTAATTATGCATCTCGTTTTGTTTTAGTTTTATCTATAACAACATACAAAACAAACATAAAAGTTTTGTTTTAGTAACATCTTATACATGTTTGTGCAGTTAATGTACTAGTAATCTGTTTTTTGGTAGTATGTGAAGAAATATAAGTTGAAGTTTTATTTTCATTGATTCAGCTATGTCCTATGATGCCGTTCGGAGGATTATGGTTGGTCTAAAGAAAAACAGGTACAAAAAATCAAGTGAAACAATGACATCAAACAACAATTGTTGCGGGAGATGTGGTTATGAAGGTCACAACAGGCGTACTTGTAACTTCTTTCCAAAAGAGGAGTAACAATGTAGTTGACTGGTGAATAATGTTGAATAATTTTTCAGTTTGTTGCTGAATTTTTTAACTCTTTGATTCGACATTTTAATTGATGATATTGTTGTTTTTTAAGAATTTTAAGAAAAACAGTTACCCAAATATATTGTTGTTTTCGTACCTTTGTTAATTAGTTATATATGTTTTCATGAGCTCATTGTCATGACACATCATACAGAAATTAAGATACATTGAACTGATAATGTTATAAAATTGTATATTAGTAGTTCGGCCATTGCAAATGATTGAAAAGAGAAACATTTTTATAGGATGTATCTCCATAAATTTATAGATACAAGTTTACAAAATTTGTATTTAATATAAAAAAAAAATTATCAATATTATTAAGATTTGGTACTATAAGTTCTTATACTTTTTTGTTATGCAGGTTAGTGACAAACATGTATTCGGATTAACGAAAAAACTGTTACAGATACATAATAATGCAATGTTGTGTTGCTTATTATCATTATATAGTAAAAATGCTTCCTTTTACTATATACATACAATTTAGTAATATGTATCTCATATAAATTTTAGATACAAGTTTAAATAATTGGTATCACTTGTAAAATCTAATATGTTAATAGTTTTAAAAGTTAGATCTATTAAATTCTGCTATAATTTGTTATGCACTTTAGAGACAACATGTCTTAGTAGGAACAAAAAACGATTGCAGATACGTAACAATGCAATGTTGTGTTGCTTTCTACTATTATATTGTATTATATATTTCATTATTTTAGATACATACAATTGTAAAATATGTATCTAATACAGTGTCTTTATAAATTAAGAAAAATGTATATCGAAACATAATTATATCTTTAAATGTTTCAGCATTGCGTTAAAATGGGTGTCAAAGTAGAAGTTTTTAATCATTAAAGAAACATAATGTATGTTTATCTACACATTACTAACATCATCAAAACATTATCAAAGTTTATAACATCATCAATGATTTTAATATTCAACTAGCAAACAAATAAACAACTACTGAATATGCAAAACACAGTCTGTTTGTTTTGGTGCGAACTTGCTACTTGGCCTTGGTGGATCGTCATTCTGACAAAAATAGTCATTCTTTGCTTTTTCAGATTCGTACTTGCACAAAAAAACTAGCATATCTCAGACGATGGTATTGAGCATCAATACTAGAAGATAGAATGCCTAATTTCTTGCTCAGATACTCGGCATAGACAACTATAAATACATTACAATCTCTGCATAGCAATCACTAATTTAATTAATAACACCTATATACTCATATATCAAAATATAATTATATCTTTAAATGTCCCACCATTCTTGAGTTGCAAGTTCCTTACCAACGTCAGCATTATAGTAATTCACATAAGTCTTATCGATGTACACTTTGAAAAAACAATCTATGGTAGTGTATCTGTTGATTGGAAAATTCTTGTTCTTGTTCTTCTTCCTCAAGTAGTACATGATGACATCCAGATGATGTTCAAATTGTAACCAAATGGAATATATGTTATAGCAGGCAAATGTAATGATTATTACTTAGATAAAAATTAAATTATTTTTGTATCTAATGTGATTAAAGGAAAAATGCAGGAAACTGAAAGAGCAACAAATGAAAAAGATACATATTAATATAGAACGATACATGTTTTGTTATTATGTATCTAAAACAAATTACATTCAAGACCATCTTTTACAATTAAATTATATATATGACAAGCACACTTAACATGAAATATTTCAGGTAACGGCGGAGAGAGTTCAGCTTTTAACTTTTCAATAGCAGTCTTGTTGTTAGAAGCATTATTAAAAGCAATACATAAATTTTTTCTTTCAATACCATAAAATTCTGCAACTTTACTAATAGATTCAGAAATAAACTCTCCAGTATGTCTACGATCTTCATCATACAAAAAAGCTAGAATACGTTTTTGCATAACAAAATTACTATCAATCCAATAACAAGTAATGGTTAAATAATCATTTTTATTACCAGCACATCCAAGATCAGAAGTTAGAGTCATTCTACATTGAATATTTTTTAACAATATAGATCAATAATAAACATATTATGAATAAAGTCTAAGAATATCGGCCCGACAAGTACCCCTAGGAATATCATTAAACATAGGATTATAAATTGCTTGAATATAATGAATAAAAGCATCTGAATAAGTAAAAGTGAAAGACAAACAACCCACAAATACCATTTTTGCTATTTCTTCCCGATTCCTCAATTTATTATAATTCTAAATTAACTGACCAATTGTTGGGTTCATTCTAGTTTGTGTTGGCCCACCAACAGTCTCACCACCTTGTGCAATAAGTAACTCTCTAGAGTGATTATCTCTTATATGTCTCATCAACGAACCCATACCCCCTTGATTGCCTTCTCTTTTATGCTGAAATACTTGTTGACAAATATTGCATTGCACCTTAATTTTGTTCTTCTATAGGTGTAAAAAATTCTCATGCAATACTAGTTTTTCTACGAGTTTTTGGGACAACGGGGAGGAATATTAACCGATTCAGATCTAACATTAGCATTTTCTACTGCGGGTGTCTTACTAATTTTTTCATCATCTTCATCTAAATTAACCGCATCTACTTCATTTTCTTCTTCTGTACCATAATTTTTCTGAGCTTCTCCATAATCCATATTGTGAGCACCTACACCTACTTCTTCGTCAAAAGGTTGACTAAGCGGTACCTGAGGCATACGGGTATATTTACTACTTGAACTACCTCTACCGGAACCGCCACCAATTCATTTTTTACTACCACTACCACTTCTGGGATAAAAATTTTTGATACTTTTATCGATGTTTATTAATTTATCCATAGTATAAATCAAACTAAAGAATATTCAAAATACAAAAAAATAATAAAAATAAATTGTATACACTACATTAAAAGAGATGGAACGACAATACCAAATTTTGGAAGTATCCGAAAGTTGCGACTTTAGAAAAGTTCCACTTGTATTTGTAATCGCAAAATTAAAAAAAAAAAATTAAGCACTTTAGGATATAATTAGAATATCTGAGAGAGATTGAGATTTGAGCGAATGAGAATTGTGTGGAAAATGATTTGAAAGTGTAGGATATTTATAGAAAATTTTTTGAATTAAAGAAAAAATTTTGAATTTTTTTTTTTGTAAATATTTAAGGCCATTTGACCGTTGACAGCCCCAAACGGCTATAATGCCATTGGGCCCAACAGTTCAAATAGAAAATTGCAGCCCAACGTTCTATTTTTTCAAAAAAAAAAAAAACTAACCGGGCCGGGTAATCGGTGGGCCTGATCTGGGTTCATACTTGGCCAGCAAAACAATTAGCCCAGCCCAGGACCGGCAGCCCTATAGCCCGGCGGCTCACCGAGCCGAGTCAAATCGGGCCGAGTCATCTACATGGGTCGGGCTTACCAGGCCAGAATGGGCCAGCCCGGCCCATTTGACAGGTTACTCTTAATTGCTTCAAATGTACTTTACACATCTGTAATTTTCTCCATATTTTAAGCATACCCTTTCTTTTGAAGATTTATTCCACATCTGCTGAATAAGTAGTAGAAATTTATCATCATCAGTGAGGGCATTAATAAACCTGAATGGTTTAATACCTTGTGCATTTCTATTTGTTACTACAATGTGAATAGAAGCATAGTCAAATAGATTATTCTCCAGGAACTGAGCTGTAAGACTACTATACTGTAGTATCCATAATTCATTACATATAGCCCTATCAATTTTGCTCCACACATGTTTATTAGTCCAAGTAAAGTGTTTGCCAGTATCCTTCATGTCCACCATGTTCAACTCCTCAACTATTTTATGAAAATATATAATATCAGACTCAATTATAGGCTGTCCTACCACTCTATCTTCACTGTTGAGAGAAAATTTAAAGTCACCACAAACACACCATGGTATATCAATTTGTACCCCTATTCTTGTTATGCCCTACCACATTTTCTTTCTTTCTTCCATATTATTGTTGTAATATACTACTTTTAGAGCACAACTAAATTTTGAATTTCTATCTTTTACTTTGTAGTTTAAAAATTGTCTATGAGTCCAGCTCTTGTAGTTGGATCTCAACATCTTTCTATAAGATACATATATGACCATTCTCATAATCATTATAATTGTGAATATATCTTCATCCTTTAGCACAGACCTTGAAACTAATCTTGACTTTAGGATTTTTAATTTTAGTATCTAAAAAGCCGGTTAAGTTAATATTTTATGTCCTTAGATAAAACTCCATCTCTCTTTGTTTGAGAGGTCTATTAAGACCTCTCACATTCTAGAATAACCATTGTATTAGACAGTTGTTGTGCTCCTCTAATTATGAGGCTTTCCTATCTCCTTACTAACCATAAACTCATGCCTTAAAGGGAAAAAGTATTTTGTAGCTTCATTATAGGACCCCTATGGTCTTTTACTGAGCCATGCATAACCAATTCTACATAAGATATACTTCGCATCCCCATAGGAGGTGTGGCCTGATCTGTAGTCCCTGGAGGTTTTATGTATGTGGTAGAAATAACACTTATATGTTGCATCTTCTATAACGCCCCAAAATCTGATCCCGAGATGTCACACGGTGCTCAAAACTATGAGTAGCCTTACGCTAACCCTGTTTGCTTTCTACTAGGTACAAATCTCATAATCAAAGTAATATAGACATGAAAGTCATCCTAAATGCAGAAACTATCTTAAATAACTGAGAATAATCTAAAAAAAATATCTGAAAATCAAATACTGTAAGTCTGAATAAAATCTAGCAGTCTGACAAGCCTCTACTACTAATACTAGAGAGTCACTAGGACAGACCCCCAGCTAACTTGAACTGTCTAAAAAGAATACTGAATCATATAAAACTACTAAGATACAGAATCTGAATGAATAATTCCCCGAACTATGAGGACTCACCAGCTGTCAGATGTAGAAGAAGATGCTCAAACTACTCACACTGCTGATGCTGAGCAACTGAACCTACATTATGAGACAATGTAGCACATAGACGTATATATGGATCAGTACTTTGAGGATGTACTAAGTATATGGGGTGAAATGCATAAATAAAATATTATATCATCATACTTTATAAAATAATGCATGCTAAATGTAAATGACTCACATAAGCTGGAATATCTAAAATACAGAAATAATAAGAAGCAAGTCATACTTTATAAATCTAGTGAGTCATAACATTTAGTTCTGAAAGTTACACTTTTATTCTGTCTTAAATTATACTGTCTAAGTGTAGAAAGAGCTCACTTCTAAAATCTAAAATCTAAAAGCTGAAGTCTGTAACTGTTATCTTTCTGTAAAGCAAAATCTAAGTAAATCTGTGAGCCTTTGCACTTAGTTTTCTAAAAGATTTTCTTACTAGTAGGGAAATGCTCAAAACTGTTTATTTACTTTTACTAGCAGGGTGGTTCTCTTAACCGACATAAACCATGCAAGCTACATGAATTCCAATGTCTCGTCCTTCTAAGGAAGAAACCTCACGTTGGGAAGAGGTGTCATACTCTTGCCAGGGAGTATAACCTCAGCTTAAGTGATCACTATGGGCACTTTAACCTCAATTCTATGGTGGCACGTAGTTCTGGGGTATGGGACCTTGGAATCATACCCAACTAGGTGCTAAATACTACTCCCTTTAATTTGTTATGCTTATCTTGTTAGAAATCCACTTTAAAACTAGCATAAGGGTTTATTATAAAACCAGTTATGCACTTATCTGAATTAATCTGTAAATGAAGCTATTTTTCTTTCCATAATCTGTAGTAAATCTGTAAGTGGATTCCAAAACTTATCTGGTGATCGAAAGATCAAAGCTTTACTAAAAATTTATAAATAACCTGATAATAGAATGCTTAAAGCATCATCTTTCTTGAAAGAATAATATTCAATCTCGAGGTAATGACCCATTCTTCAATCTCATATCAAAATATCATAATAATCATGCTTGATATTGAAAACAATGATAGTTCATCTCAAAATCTGTAAATTACTGCAATAGGCATGAAAATATGAAAATAGACATACAATTCAACTTCTAAAACACTTGAAATCTCAAAATCTTGCAAAGAGCAATAATAGGTATGAACCCTAATTCAAATCTCATGAATAATCATTCAAAAATCATATAAATTTTAAATAAAAGCTTGGTTTTGGGCACAAGGATGGAAGAAGATCCTTGTTCATAAACCCCGCATACCTTGATTGATGATTAGATGAAGAAACTTGAATTATTGATTCCTAATTGAGCTCTTGGGGGTTGATTCTTGATTATATTATCTTGGGAATCCTCAATCTTAAGCTTTCTTGGAGAAACAATGAAGGACTTTGATTTTTTGGATAAGAAGCTCTTGAGTTCTACGATTTTACTTTTGAAGAGAATGATGAATAATGAGCATAAAGTGTTAGGAATATGTTTAATTCCTTATTTTGGATGAATTAGGGCCTTGGGGATTGACCAAAATACTCCTATTAAACTTTAAGTCAAAACTAAAAAATACAACATTTTTTCGAACTAATAGGCCTCCGCGATGCGCCATTATCGCGGTGGCTCATTGGAATTTAGACAATTGGGAACTGTGCAAAATCCGAACCATCGCGGTGGCTCTTTGGAATGCCATTTTGTCCATTGGCGTGATGCGGTAAGATTGCATTGGGATACTGGATTTTGACAAATGGGAAAATGAACCACTCAGTAATGCACCAATATCACAGAGGTTCACTAGAATTGCCGATTGCCACTTTTGCCTTCTCAGCGATGCGCTGAGTGCCCAGGTGGCACTCTGTCAACTTAAAAATGTCATAACTTCTCAACCGCGTGTCGAATTTAGGCGAATTTGGTATCGATGGAAAGCTTATTTAATTTCCCACATAATGGGAGGTCTAAATCTGGAAAAATTCCACATGAAATAAATATTCTTCATTTTGAAAGCTATTTCTTAACATTCTAGGAATAAATTTAAGCTAGGAAAAGTGTGGGGTATTACAATATCTCCCCCTTGGAAATATTCGTCCTCGAATTTGGCTAATTTAAGCTAAAAATATTGAGGAATCTGAGGCTATAAACTATCATGCACAACTGTAATAAACTCTATGACTGAATCTCAAATATAATGATCTGCTAAATTGATTTGTGAGTGCAAGAATTCTCATGAATAAAATATCTATATGGGCTGAATCTGAAACTGGAAAAGAACTGAATGAAGGAAAACTATTTCCTTCGACTGAATCTGAGTTCCTGGAGAAGAGATGTGGATACTTGGTATGCATGTCTACTTCTGTTTCCCAAGTAGCACCCTCAACGGACTGATTTCTCCACAGAACTTTGACCAAGGAAACTTCTTTGTTCCTTAGTCTACGAATCTAATGATCAAGAATCTCTACTGAGACTTCTTCGTAAGAAAGGTTATTCTGAATATCTGCGCTTTCTAGAGGAACTATAACGGTTGAATCGTCCATGTACTTCTTTAACAAGGACACATGGAATACTGGATGAACTGAGGATAAGTCTGCAGGTAACTCAAACTCATACGCCACCTTCCCAACACAACTCAAAATTTGAAAGGGACCAACATAACGAGGACTAAGCTTTCCCTTCTTGCCAAATCCCTTTACCCCTTTCATAGGTGAAACTTTTAAATACACAAGATCATCAACCTCAAACTCAAGATCTCTTCTTCTCATGTCGGCATAAAATTTCTGACAACTCTGGGCTGCTTGTAATCTCTCTCTAATCAACTGAACTTTCTCCATGGCCTCAAACACAATATCTGGCCCAATCAAAGCGGCCTCACCCACTTTGAACCAACCAACTGGAGATCTACATCTCCGCCCATAAAGAGACTCAAACAGAGCCATCTGAATACTAGCATGATAACTGTTATTATAAGCGAACTCAATCAATGGCAAATGCTTATCCCATCTACCTTTGAAATCAAGAACACATGCCCTCAATATATCCTCTAAAGTCAGAATGGTCCTCTCTACCTGACCATTTGTCTGTAGATGAAAGGCTGAACTAAGATGAACTTAGGTACCAAGACCCTTTTGAAAGGCTCTCCAAAACTGAGAGGTAAACTGAGTACCCCTCTCTGAGATGATGGACAAAGAAACTCCATGAAATCTAAATAAATCTCAGATATACAACTTAGCATAATCTTCAGTTATGTAAGAAGTATGAACTAGCAAGAAATACGCTGACTTAGTCAATCTGTCTACTATCACCCAAATCGAATTATGATGACGATGCAAATGGGGTAAACCAGTCATAAAGTCCATATTCACCTCTTTCCACTTCCAAGTGGGGATACCGAACTCTTGCAACGCACCACCAGGTCCTTGGTGCTCTACCTTAACCTATTGGTAAGTTGCACACTTGACTATAAACTCTACTATATCTCTTTTCATACCACTCCACCAATAGATTTCCCGTAAGTCACGGTACATCTTGGTGGCTCCAGGATGGATAGAATAACGCATACCATACGCTTTTGCCATAATCCGCTGCCTCAAATCATCCACACAAGGCACACACAATCTACTCTGGTATCTCAACGCACCATCTCCCCCTTAAGAGAAAACCTCTATCTTTTGGTCTTTAACTGACTCCTTCAGTTTGACCAAACTAGAATCCTTATCTTGCTTCTACTTCACCTCCAGAACTAAGGAAGATTCAGAACTACTCTGAACCCAAACATTCCCTTCAGCTGAGTCAACCAACGTAACACCCAATCTAGCTAATCAATCCACTTCCTAAACTGACTCCTTCTTATCATTTTCCACATGGGAAACACTGCCCTTAGACAGCCTACTAAGGGTGTCTTCCACTACATTGGCCTTGCCCGGATGATACAACACACTCATATCATAATTCTTCAACAATTCTAACCACCTTCTCTGACGGAGATCCAACTTCCTCTGAGTAAATACATACTGCAAGCTTTTGTAATCCGTGAATACATCAACATGCACCCCATACAAATAATGTCTCCAGAATTTCAAAGAGAACACAACAACAACTAACTCAAGATCATGGGTTGGGTAATTTTTTTCATGGAGCTTAAGTTATCTAGAGAGATAGGCTATGACCTTACCTTTCTGCATCAAAACACAACCCAAACCAACTCTGGAGGCATCGTAATAAACCACAAAACTATTTGTACCATCAGGTAACGCTAAAACTAGGGTTGAAGTGAGTCGAGACTTCAACTCCTAAAAAATCTTCTCACAATAATATGAACACTGAAACTTAACTTTCTTTTAGGTCAATATAGACATAGGAGACATGATAGATGAGAAAACCTCAACAAAACATCTGTAAAAACCAGTTAGACCTAAGAAACTCCTAATGTCTGATGGGGACATAGGTCTAGGCCAATTTCTTATGGTTTGTGTCTTTTGGGGATCAACTCTAATACCATGACTAGAAACGATATGACTAAGGAAAGCTACTGATCTTAGCCCAAATTCATACTTGCTGAACTTGGCGAACAATCGGTAATCTCTAAGGGTTTGCAATACAATTCTAAGATGGTTTGCATGATCATCCTCACTACGAGAGTAGACAAGAATATCATCAATAAAGACTATGGAAAACATGTCTAAATACTATTTGAACACTCTGTTTATCAAGTTCATAAAAGTTGTTAGGGCATTTATTAGTCCGAAGGACATGACTAGAAACTCAAAATGACCATAATGGGTTCTAAAAGCTGTCTTTGGAATATCACATTCCCTTACTTTAAGCTGATGATAGCCGGACCTAAGGTCTATCTGTGAGAAATAAATTATACCTTGGAGTTGATCAAATAAGAAATAGATTTTAGGAAGAGGATATTTATTTTGACTGTGACTTTATTCAACTGATGATAGTCAATGCACATATGTAAAAAACCATCTTTCTTTCACAAGAATAGGATGGGAGCGCCCTATGGAGAAATACTAGGCCTTATGAAACCTTTATCTAAAAGATCTTTAAGTTGCTCCTTCAACTCCTTAAGCTCAAAGAGAGCTATACGATATGGCGGTATAGAAATAGGCTGAGTATCTAAAAGAAGGTCAATACTGAATTTTGTTTCCCTATCGGGAGGTAACCCTAGGAAATCTTCGGGAAAAACATCAGGAAACTTACTGACCACACTAACTGACTGAACTATCGGAGTCTCACACTGAGTATCTTTAACTCAAACAAGATAATAGATACACCCTTTGGAAATTAACTTTTGGGCTTTAAGATAAGATATGAAATAAATCTTGGGAGTCACTAAATTACTTGACCACTCAAAGACTGGCTCATCTGGAAACTAAAACATCACCACTCAGTTGCGACAATCTATAAACATATAACAAGAATGGAGCCAATCCATACCAAGAATAAGATCAAAGTCAACCATATCTAACTCTATTTGGTCTGCTAATATGATTTTATGAAGGACAGTGATAGGATATTTTCTATAGATCTGCTTAGCAATAATTGACTCCCTACTAGGGTAGACACCAAGAAGGGCTCAGGTATCTTTTCAGAACATATCTCAAAATTTACTGCAACTAACGGGGTCACATAGGAGAAACTTGACCCAGGGTCTAACAACACACAAACATCAAAATAAAATACACGAAGCATACCAGTAACAACATCCGGTGAATCATCCTGCTCTTTACGGGATGGTAAAGCATAGAGTCGATTCTAGCGCTGATCATCACTGGTACTAAATGATGCTCCCTAAGAAGGGACTGGGTGACCTAAAGGAGCTGGTGCACTAGTAGTCTGAGTCTGGGCACAATCATCTCTATTTCCCTGCTAAGCATATGGGCACTCTTTAATTCCATGACTCGACTTACCACAACCAAAAAAACCCTTTTGACCAGCCAAGTACTCACCGGGATAATTTCTACACACTTAGCACAAGGAGGATAATGAGGCCTTCAATTTACACTATTCTGAGATCTATAAATAGAAGACTTACCTCACTACTCATGTCTACCTCTGAGAGCGGAAGTACTAGCTGAAGCTGGTGCCGGCATAGATGAACGATTTTGAAACTGCGAACGATTTTATCCTTAAGACCTATTCTGACCATACTCAAACTGTCCTGTTCTATCGCTCTTATTATTTATATATCTCCCCTTCAACTTCTCTACCTCAATCTGTTCAGCATGCAAGATCCATGTCTCCAATAATCATGGCAGTCTACACTTCTTAACTACCAAGCTTGACACTCCGGTAACAAACTTACTCATACTAGCACTCCGATTAGACATCGTATCAGGGGCATACTTAGACAACTAATTGAACTTAAGGCATTACTCTTTCACTGTCATCGAGCCCTGGCTAAAATTTACAAACTCCTCTATCTTAGTTTCTCTCATCTTACGTGGGAAGAACCTATCTAGAAAAGCATCCTAAAACACCTACCAACTCATAGGAATGACATTCTCACCTCTACCATTCTTCCATATCACTACCCAATCATACGCTACATCATTCAATCTATAGGATGCTAACTCTATATTTCCCGCCTAAAAAACATGCATAATCTCAGTGATCTTCTTCACCTCATCTAGATAAAGTTGTGAGTCCTCACCTAATTTCAACCCAAAGAACTCTGGCAGGTTCATTCTTATAAAGTCTCTAATTCTAGCTGTTGCTAAATCCCCATTCTGCTGAAGTGGGACTGTAGCTTGATTCTGATGGTTTCCATGAACATTAGCAGTCACTGCCTGGGCTAACGCCTGAAAGGCAGCCCTAAACTCAGCATGTGATATATTCTCATTCAAAGGATCAACGGGCTGGGGTGGCTAGTTACTATTTCTACGGGCATTAGCTCGATGATGAGGCATATTCAACTGTCACATAAAAGCATGAGTTAAAAGCAGATAGAGATACTGTAAGCATGATAGATCATGAAATAAAGAGATGATTTCCTCAGAACGTTCTATATCCTCTTGCTCGTAAATGTGGAGCACTTCACACCCATGATCAAGACTCTACATAATGCGGCTTGTCTGACTCCCTAGGACTCTTAAAAACCTTAGGCTCTGATAACAAGTTTGTAACACCCCAAAATCTGATCCTGAGATGCCACACGATGCTCAAGACTATGAGTAGCCTTAAGCTAACCCTGTCTACCTTCTACTAGGTATAAATCTCATAATCAAAGTAATATAGACATGAAAGTCATCTTAAATACGGAAACTATCTAAAATAACTGAGAATAATCTAAATAAAATGTCTGAAAATCAAATACTGTAAGTCTGAATAAAATTTAGCAGTCTGACAAGCCTCTACTACTAATACTAAAGGGTCATTGGGACAAACTCCCAGTTAACTTGAACTGTCTGAAAAGAATATTGAATCAAATAACACTACTAAGCTACAGAATCTGAATGAATAAGTTCCCGAACTATGAGGACTCACCAGCTATCAGATGTAGAAGAAGATGCTCGAACTACTCACACTGCTGATGCTGAGCACCTGAACCTACATTATGAGACAATGTAGCATATAAACGTATATATGGATCAATACTTTGAGGATGTACTAAGTATATGGGGGTGAAATGCATAAATAAAATATTATATCATCATACTTTATAAAATAATCCATGTTAAATGTAAATGACTCACATAAGCTGGAATATCTAAAATACAAAAATAATAAGAAGCAAGTCAAACTTTATAAATCTAGTGAGTCATAACATTTAGTTCTGAAAGTTGTACTTGTATTATGTCTGTAAATTATACTGTCTAAGTGTAGAAAGAGCTCACTTCTAAAATCTAAAATCTAAAAGCCGAAGTCTGTAACTGTTATCTTTCTGTAAAGCAAAAGCTGAGTAAATCTGTGAGCCTTTGCACTTAGTCTTCTAAAAGTTTTTCTTACTAGTAGGGAAATGCTCAAAACTATTTATTTACTTTTACTAGTAGGGAGGTTCTCTTAACAGACATAAATCATGCAAGCTACATGGAGTCCAACATCTCATCCTCCTAAGGAAAAAACCTCACATTGGGGAGAGGTGTCATACTCTTGCCAAGGAGTATAACCTCAGCTTAAGTGATCACTATCTCAGCCGACTATGGGCACTCTAATCTCAATTCTATGGTGGCATGTAGTTCTAGGGTATAAGAACTTGGAATCATACCCAACTCGATGCTAAATACTACTCTCTATAATTTGCTATGCTCATCTTATTGGAAATCCACTTTAAAACTAGAATAAGGGTTTATTATAAAACCAGTTATGCACTTATCTGAATTAATCTGTAAATGAAGCTATTTTGATTTCTATAATCTATACTAAATCTGTAAAGTGGATTTCAAAACTTATCTAGTGATCAAAAGATCAAAGCTTTACTGAAAATTTATAAATAATCTGATAATAGGATGCTTAAAGCATCATCTTTCTTAAAATAACAATATTCAATCTTGGGGTAATAACCCATGCTTCAATCTCATATCAAAATATCATAATAATCATGCTTGATATTGAAAACAATGATAGTTCATCTCAAAATCTATAAATTACTGCAATAGGCATGAAAATATGAAAATAGACATACAATTCAACTTCTAAAACACTTGAAATCTCAAAATCTTGCAAAGAGCAATAATGGATAAGAACCCTAATTCAAATCTCATGAATAATCATTCAAAATCATATAAATTTTAAATAAAAGCTTGGTTTTGGGCACAATGATGGAAGAAGATCCTTGTTCATAAACCCCATATACCTTGATTGATGATTAGGTGAAGAAACTTGAATTATTGATTCCTAATTGAGTTCTTGGATGTGGATTCTTGATTATCTTGTCTTGGGAATCCCCAATCTTAAGCTTTCTTGGAGAAACAATGAAGGATTTTGATTTCTTGAAGAAGAAGCTCTTGAGTTCTATGGTTTTGCTTTTGAAGAGAATGGTGAATAATGAGCATAAAGTGCTAAGAATATGTTTAATTCCTTGTTTTGGACGAATTGGGGCCTTGGAGATTGACCAAAATACCCCTATTAAGTCAGAACTAAAAAATGCAACATTTTTTCGAACTGGAAGGCCACCGTTACACTCCACTATCGCAATGGCTCACTGGAATTTGGATAATTGGGAACTGGGCAGACTCCGCGATGCGCCACCATTGTAGTGCCCCTTTGGAATGTCATTTTGGCCATTGGCGCGACGTGGTAAGATCGCATTGGTCTACTGAATTTTGAAAAATGGGAAAATGGACCACTCCACGATGCGTCAATATTGCAGAGGTCCACTGGAATTGACGATTGCCATTTTTGCCTTCTCCACAATGTGCTGAGTGCCCAGGTGGCACTCTGTAAACTTAAAAATACCATAACTTCTCAACCGCGTGTTGGATTTATGCGAATTTGGTATCGATGAAAATCTTATTCAATTTCCCACACAATGGGAGGTCTAAATCTAGAAAAATTCCACACAAAATAAATATTCTTCATTTTGAAAGCTATTTCTTAACATTCTAGGAACGAATTTAAGCGAGAAAAAGTGCAGGGTATTACACCTCTTTTTTCCATCAATTTTTGGACTAGTTTTTTACCTCCTATCATTCCATGTTGCATATTCTGCTCCTTGACCAATGGCTTGACATTGTTTTGGCTGGTGGAGATTTTGTTTCTTTCTACAAACACGACCAAACTAAGAACAAGAAGGGCACAACATAGGCTTCCAATCACAATATACTTTTAAGCAAATGATCTCCCATAAGTATTGTAGACACATAATTTTTTATCCCCCCAGACATTAACTTAACCCATTCACCACACCCTTACCACGCACCCTCACCTATTCAATTACTTGTCCACAATGGATAAAATAACCAACTCCCCCTCCTCTCTTTTACATGTTTTTACTTTATCCAATAACAACAAAATGAATAACAAAAAATAGGCACCTCACCACCCTAACTACCCTATCCCACGTGCCCCTCGCTCACAAGTCACGTTTTTATTTCCTTCTCAAATGCAAACACAATAACATACATAAAACTCGATATACAAACACCATAACAGAACACATATAGATTCACCATGCACACTATACATACCCAAATACATAAACACATTTAAGTGAGAACACAAGTGATAGAGGGGAAAGAGAGATTATTAATGTCAAGAAATGAATAGAGAGAGAAGAATCGGTGAACAAAGAGGAGAAATAGGAAACGCAGAGGAAGAAAGACAAAGAAGGAAAATAAGAGCTAAATAGGGAAAAAATACATACATAGTAGGAGAGGAAAGGCTCATAGGGGAAAGAAAATATAAGGGGAGAGAGAGATATAGAGAAGAATAGAGAGGGAGATAGAGAAAATAGAGAGAGATATAGAAAAATTAGTAAAGGAAAAGAGCTGAGATTTTCGGCTAAGTTTCACCCGAAATGACATTTCCCACCGATGATTCACGTCAATTCCGATGAGTTTCTGCCGGTGAACGCTTTCCTAAATCACCACTTCTAGTTCCACCCCAAAACCCACTAAAATCAGTGACCAAAATCGACCCGTTTGTCCTAATTCCGACGAAATTTTATCAAAAAATAAAATACCATTGACTCTCTAACCAAACCCACCCAACTGGAAAATAATAATAACCTTCCATATACATCCATTAAATACCCTAATTTCTCCATTAACAACCAAAAATCCAACCTCCAAAACAACACATGCGCAAAAGTCCACCATTGACGAGTTATTGGTGAACTAACACCATTCAGTCATAAAAGATAGTTAGGGTCGGGTTTTTCCATCAAAGGTTTGGTTCAAGGTATCTCGATCAAAGCTCCAATCAATAATTTGATGGATTGAAATAAAAATTGAGGGTCAATTCTCTATTCTCTTTCTTTTAATTTTTTATGTGATTATGGACGTGATTTGATATTATTGTTCTATTTGTTGGGTGATTTTTACTTGATGTTTGTTTGATTATGAATAATTGATCTTAATGGTATAAATTTGATGACAATATGAGTTTGGACAATTAATTTCAGTTAGGATGTTTGTGTTTAGATTGAAATTGGGTCCATTAAATTGAGTTAATTTATGTCGTGCTGTCGGATTAAGAGAAAACTAGAATTGAAATAATTATGGATCATTGTTCAATTCTATAGTATCATGATTAGGCCATCAAATGAGATAGGCAATTTTAGGATTCCATCCTTATCGAATGCTTGAATGTGTGTTTGAATGGTTTTCTATTATTATTGCACAAAATTAAAATTGTATTCATTTTATCGGAGAATGCACTGAGGTCTTATGTATTCATTTTATCGGGAAATATCCCATGATAAATTGTACTTATTCACCAGAGAATGACTCGAGGTATTATATATATGGAGTATGTTCATAATCAAGGCTTGAGGCATCGGGTAGAGCATAGCTCAGGGTATTTTAAATTAGTTTAGGTTTTTATTTCAGTACTTTTTTCATTTTTGGGACCGCATTCATTGGAATCTAGATATTATTTTTTGAAACTTTGGTTGTTTATTTGTTTGTTTGCATGTGGGTGCCTTTTGTGAGTTTATCGTCTCATAATATTATATTAGTCAATATAACTCAACAAAGCGACCGTGGTCGAACCACGAGACCGAGGGGTGCCTAACACCTTCCCCCGATCAATAAAATTCCTTAACTTAAATCTCTGTTCGTGGATCAATTTGGAGTTAATTGCAAAATACCATGTGGCGACTTTAGAGTTAACTGCAAAATCCTTTTTTGAAACATCGTTCCTTTTAGTCACTTTAATAACAAATTCCCTTTTCGAACTAAAAACTAATACATTTTTCAATAAAAAAAGAGTGTGACAGCTCTGGCGATTCTGTTGGGAAATTTTAGAATTCGAGCTTCATTGTTGAGCTGTATCAGCTTAATTTGACACTATAGGTGTATAGACATTTGTTTGTGTTATCCTTTTATCATTGTTGGGTGCCTACGTTCTATGTATTTATAGTTTTTTCTTATGTGTTACCGTTTTATATCATCATATGTGGAGTCGTGTAAATAAACTTTTGTTGAGTTAACTTTATTTTAGAAGGGAGAGCCATTGGACATCTGGAGTGGGTGGAAAGCAATCACAGCCACCATTGACCATACACTCCCCCGAACAGCGTTGTTAGTTGAACCCCAACCTAGGTCAAATTTAGGTCATTCTTATTGGCATCATGTTGATACCTAGTGGGACTCGTTTGGTCCTTTGTAGGTGACTTACTCCTAAACATCTCAATGTGTTACTTGTTGCATCTTTAAAGATAAAAATTTAATATAACAAACTATTTTAGGGAAGCATATGCTAAAATTGAGGGAACGTATTTTTAGGCAAGAAAAGGTTAAAAAAAAGAGTTTTGTAGTTTATAGGAGTTCTCTATGGCTTTTGTTTTCATAATAAAAAATTCAAAAAGATTTTTTACGTTTTGCATGCATTTTCTAAAAAAAATATCAAAAATATTTTTTCTTTATTTCCTTCAGCAACACATTTATAAATTGAGAATTTCAAAAAAAAAAAATTGTAGGAGTTCAATACATTTCTATATAGTAAAGTTCAAAAAGATTTTGAGTTCTTGTACATTTTATATAAGAAAAGCGTCAAAAAGATTTTTTTTAGTGTCTTTATATATTTTTCAACGTTGAAAATTTTATTTGTGGTGGTGCTTTATTTTTGAATAATTTAATCTAAAAATACAAAAATGATTTTTCTTTCGTGGTAGTTCGTGTTATTTTTATGTGAAGTGTCAAACTTAAAACTCAAAAAATATTTTATTAACCTTTTTCATCATCTATTTTTTATCGTGTATCTCAAGTTAGAGTTCAGTCTGTTATTTAATCTTTAAGTCTCCAATCTTGATGAACTATGTGCACCTGATTCTCCACTCTTGGGGTGAGATACGTAGGCAGCTCTTCTAGGGTTCGGTGATCTTATTATAAAAAAAAATTAAAAAAAAATTTCTTCACGCTTCATTTAGGTTTGGTTTTTCTTATACGTCTTTAAAAAGAAAAAAAACAAAAAGATTCCCCTTTAATAGTTTTTGGTTTTATTTGTATATGAAATTCAAAATCAAAAATTCAAAGATTTTTGTCAATATATTTTGAAAATAATAAAAAAAGAAAAAAATAATTTTCTTTGATTAGTTGTTTCCACATGTTGCTTCATATGAAAAATAATTTTTTTTTGATAATTTTAAGTTTCATTGTGTATGAAATTCAAAATAAAAAATCCAAAAAAGATTCTTGTCAATATTTTTAGAAAATAACAATCAAAGAAAAAAAAATTCCTTCTCTCTTCACTTTAGATTAGTTGTTTGCACATGTTGCTTCATCTAAAAAATACAAAAAAAAAATTCTTTGATAATTTTTTGTTTCATTTTAAAATTAAATTAAGAATGAAAAATTTAAAAGATTGTGTAAATATCTTTTGAAAAAAAAATCTTTACTCTTCTTTTTGAATTAGTTGTTTCACGTTTATTCTTCACACGAAAATACAAAAGATTTTCATTTTGTAATAGATTAGTTGAGCCATGCGTTTCTTCATATGAAAATACAAAAACAAAATCTTTCTTTGATTATCATAGGTTTCATTTTGTATAGGGGATTTTTAAAGCTAAAAAAAATTAAAAAGATTTCCATCTGCTTTTGAAGCTTTGTTATCTTCTTTTCCTCTAAAATTTCATGAAAAAAAAAATGAAAGAGAGGTTGATTGGCCATTTTGTGGCCAAACGTTACAAACTATGAACACTTAACTCTTCTCTCAGGGGTGAGATACGTAGGCGCCCTTATAGGGTTTGGTGATCTTTACAAGAAAAAGAAACAAAAAAGGAAAAAAATCTTGAGAAAGTGTTGAACTCTAACGCATTTGTTATCTCTATTGTTCATTTAGTTTAAGGTGGTTGGTTTGTGGCATTCAGATGGTCCTCCATATTACACCAAGTCCAAAAAAGAGTTAGTTATGTCCTACAAAGATATTGAGAGTAACATCATGGATCAGACAAAGAGTCAAAAACTGAGAGTTTAAAGCAAGAGATTTTGAGACTAAGATAACAAATTAAGAAATGTATCGCGCTTTGGACAGTGGATTGCCTACTCCTCCATTCCTCGTGATTGAACCTACATATACCTTTAGCTTTCCTCCAATGTCGCAAACTCAGTTTTCTGCTGTTGTTGATGTACCACAATATGTATCAGAATTTACTCTATGCCAACAATATTCCAATGCTTCTACCACTCATTTCCTAACTCCTCAGTATAAATCTACCATATCTACAACACCACCTAATGTTCGTGCTATTATTTCTCAACCCTCTACTGAGACTTCCACCTTGGTTATCCGCCCAACGATTGTGTTTCCTCAATCTGCTAGTGAGTTTATGTTTAATACTCTTCATGATCGTTGTTATAATCCTGAGCCTACATCTAAGTTAACTAGACCACCAAGATTTCTTACCAAAAAGCTTGGCATGACAGAAGAGTGAGAGAAAATGGCTAGAAAAATGAAGAATGTAGAAAAGGTTATGAAAAATTCTCTGGGACTTGCAGGTTATGAAGATGTTTCATATAAGGATTGGGGCATGGTTCCAAGTATTAAACTTTCCCTAGCTTTAAGATGTTGGAATCTGAGAAGCATGATGGACATGTGGATTATGTGAGACACTTGAGACGGTATTTCAATTAATTGAAGGGAACTGAAAGAAAGAATAAGGAAAATGTAGCTATTGTTGTGTTGGGGCCACAACAGAGCTCGAGAGGTCCAACTCACCAATACTGTTAGCCTCAACCCCGAGCCTATACATCATATCCACATACTCACCCTCTCTTCGAAATCCAAAATATTCCATTCCTCTTCCTCAATATTCTTTGAACAATGTACAACTATATACTAATCCATATTATTATCTACAATGGCTCGTACCGATCCCACAGAATCATCCTCTACCCTCACATATTCGCCAAGGTACCCCTAAGTCTAATTTTTAATCCAGGATAGAATTTGCAAAGAGGAAGAAGCCAAGGGATAATTTCACACCAATTGGGGAATCCTATATCAATTTGTTTTAAAAATTAAAACTGTAGGGCATGGTTACTCCTCTCCTCGGATATACTCCTAACCCTCATTCAAGAAATTTTAATCCTAATGTACAATGTGCATATCATTCTAATGTTCAGGGTCACCGTATTGAAGATTATCATACTTTGAAAAGAGAAATAAAAAGGATGATTCAATAAAAATTGATTGTAGTGTAATACATTGACACTAAGAGCATCACACAGAATCCTTCACCAATGCACGGTAATGCACAATACATGGGAAGTAATGAGTTAAGCATGGGAATCCAGAACTTATTTGTTGAGGGGAATGTATTTAAAATTGGTGAAACCTCTAGTCATGCTGATGTGCAAACCAGTGGCTAAGATGTCAAGTTTAGCGATTGGGAAGTCATTCCTCTCCTTACTAGGAAGGGATTTTGGTAGTTTCTTTTATTTTGTTTTCTGTTATCCAAATTATTTCAAGGTTGTAGTTTGGGATCTATCTTGTTTTGTCCCTTTATCGTTTATGTTCAAACCCTTCTATCTTTCTTTTTAACTAATTATAGTGTCCCTTTTTTTAATGTGTTATTTGCTTGTTTTATTTACATAGAACATTTTATGTTGTTTCTAGTGATATGACGTGCTTGCAAAATTTTCATCCAAACCTTAAAATCCAGTTTAACTTTGAAACTATGATTCAGAATGTTAAAGTTAGAAAAAGAGCATATGAGAAAATAGATAGAGTGTTGAGACATTCATTGATCAAGTTGAAGCCTTATTTGAATAAATTAAGGTAATCATTTTGAGAATCACAATAATAACATGATCATTAATTGAAAAATCTATCTTAAACATTTTGAATTGGATCAAATATTGGAGGAACGTGTTCCTCTGTCAAGGAAAATAAAAGAAAAATTTGCTTCACTAAAGTATGAGTCGTCCAATGTAAGGTGTGTACAACAAATATGGAGTTGTATGTTTGACAAGTGCATAATGAGAAGTAACACGCATGCTCATTGTGAAAAAGATGGTATAAGTGATCTTCAGCTTCCACTTCCATATTGGATGCTTTGTACTTGCATTTTAAGGATTGATATGACGAAGGTATTTCATTCTACTATCCAAACATTGTGTCTCCTTTGTTTACCCCGTTCGAGCTTTAGTTCTATTTTTTTCTTTTGTACCCTCTCTTTTTGTATCAAGTTGGAATCAAAAAAAAAAATTTAAAAAAAAAGTGTCGAGCAAAAGAATAAAGTCAAAAAAGTTTTAAAAAAAGAGTGAGTCCAAAAAAAAGATGGAGTGATTAGAAAAATACAGTCAGAAATGTTCTAAAGAGGAAAATGAAGAAAAAAAAATCAAAATCAAGCGAAAGAACAAGTTGTCTAAACTACATTTGACCTGATTCTTGCAATAACAGGATACATAGGCAACACTACTTTGGAGTTCGGTCCAACCAAGTAAAAGTTAAAGAATGCGCCATTTAAAAGAAACTGGGGCATGGGTTAGTTTTCATTGTTTTAGACGATTTCAAAAGTTGTAAATCTCACTCACTTCAAGTGTCTCTTGAGCTTCATGCCATCCGTTCTTTCTAACCCTATCCAAAAGTCACGTTACAACCAAAGAAAGACCTTCAGATTAATCTTTAAAAAGGTTAAGGCTAAGAATGCAATGGATATATGATTTTGTATTTTGTGTACTACTCATTCATCAACATAAAAAAAAGAGAAAAATAAAATGAGAGAGTCTTGTTAGTGAAACCCCCCCTACAAATACCGTATGACAATTGTGAGTTAAGAGAATTGAAATGAAAAAGTCTTATTGGTAAAAACCCTTACAGGCATCGTAAGACGATGGTGGGTTTAGAGAAAAAAAATAAGAGTTCCATTGGTAAAAACCCTCACGGACATCTCAAGGCGATGGTGAGCTGAGAAAAATGAAAATGAGAGAGTCTTATTGGTGAAAACCCACATGAAAATCATAAGGTGATGGTACACTGAGAGAAATAAAAATGAGAGATTCTCATTGGTGAAAACCCTCATAGGCACCGTAAGGCGATGGTGAGCTGAAAGAAATAAAATGAGAGAGTCTTACTAGTTAAAACTCTTACGAAAACGTAAGGCGATAGTGAGTTGAGAGAAATGAAAATGAGAAAGTCTCATTGGTGAAAACCCTTACGAACATCAGAAGGCGATGGTGAGCTGAGGAAAATGAAAATGAGGGAGTTTCATTGGTAAAAGTTCTCACGAGCACCGTAAGATAATGATGAGTTGAGAGAAACAAAAAATGAGAGTCTCATTGGTGAAAACCCTCACAGATATCATAAGGCGATGACGATCTGAGGGAGATAAAAATGAGAGTATTGTAATGCCACGAGCATCATAAAATGATGATGAGCTGAAAGAAATAAAAATAAGAGAGGCTTGTTGGCGAAAATCCTTCGGGACGTCACTAGCCGAATAAGGTTTATGAATGCAATGGGCTTAAGGAAGCAACCCAGTTTTAGGGTCATTAACTCAACAACAATTGGTGAAAAGTTTGGATGGAATGATCAAGAAACTTAATTCAATATGTGTGTCATAATCATTAGAGCTGACAGTCATTTTCAGATAATTTTTTCTTTTCTTTATTTTTAAAAAGGGACATTTATTGTCTTTTCTTTCTTCTCTATATTTTTATTTTGTGTTCTTGAGTCTGTTATCCAAATAGAAAATTCTTATCATTTTTCTCATATCTTTGAGTCAAGTTCATGTCAAAATAAGTGAGAAAGGATTACAAATTTGCTACCAACTTCTTTAATTGCACAAAGCAAGACAAAAGGCCAGCACATGAAAGAAACATGATTGTGATGTCAAAACAAGGCATGAAAGTTTTGTCAATAGATAGGTTTTGGGATTCATGAAATACCAACGTTCAAAGGGTTTGTCTGAGAGACATAATAAAATAGAGATATTGTGTTTGTTTCAGAGTCACTCTTAATAATCTGAGTATAGATCAATGGTGCAGCAAGTCAATGACATATGCCAATAGTTGGAAGCAAGATTAAATGTGACAAGTGCAAAAATGATTGCCTCAAAATCTAAAGCCACAAACCAGCCACTGTGTTGTTATACTCATACGTATTCTTTGTATGAAACATGAACACATTTTACTTTCAAATTGAAGGCTTCAAAGCGCAACTATCAAGAGGTGCAATTCCTCACTTCTGCAAATGCAAGAGGCAATATTGCTGCACAGGTTTGGTAGTCAAAATTATGCTGAAACTCATCATCTTGTACCCCTAAGAGACACACTTTCTAATTTGGTTCTTTCATGTTTCATGGCTAGGAGGTGCACTTCCTAATTTGTGTTGTTAATCCTAAAAGATGTATTTTCTTAGTCAAAAATTTTCACTTTAACTCTTAAGAGATGCATTTTTAGTCTTGATCATTCAATTTGACTCTCAAGAGATGGATTTATTGATCAGAGTCTTGATTCACCATTGCATTGTGCATTTTTGCAGGTAGTTATGATTTTGTTTGACACACATAAAATTTTTCTAATGATAAACTGGTGTAAAAATTTTATTCATGTTACTTGAAACTTTACTTTCAATTCAGGACCCTCCTAGAAAATAGAACTTTATCTTTTGAAAAAATAGGATCTTTTTTTATCATAATCTTTATTTGAGATAACTTTTGCTCTAGTTTTGACTTTGAGATCAGTAGCCCACCTGGAGAACAGGATGAAGTTTAGAAATTATAATTCAGGAGGCCACCTGGAGAATAGGGTGAAGAAATAACAAGTCAAGAGACAGCTTGAAGAATAGGGTGAAGAAAATAGGAAGTCAGGAGCCTGACTAGAGAATAGGGTGAAGAAATTACAAGTCAGGAGCCCGCCTGGAGAATAGGGTAAAGAAAATTGCAAGTTAGGAGCCCGCTTGAAGAATAGAGTGAAGAAATAGCAAGTCAGGAGTCCTCCTGGAGAACAGGATGAAGAAATAGAAAGTCAGGAGCCTGCCTAGAAAATAGGGTAAAGAAATTGAAAATCAAGAGTCCACCTAGAGAATAGGGTGAAGAAATAAAGTTAGAAACCCGCCTGGAGAATAGGGTGAAAAAAATTAAAAGTCAAGAGCCAACCTGAAGAATAGGGTGAAGAAATTACAATTCAAGAGCCCTCCTGAAGAATAAGGTGAAGAAATTTAACGCCAGGAGCCAACCTGAAGAATAGGGTAAAGAAATTGCAAGTCAGGAGCCTGCCTGGAGAATAGGGAGAAGAAATGGCAAGTCAGGAGTCCTCCTGGAGAACAGGATGAAGAAATAGCAAGCTAGGAGCCCTCTTGGAGAATGGGATGAAGAAATACCAAGTCAGGAGCCTACCTAGAGAATAGGGTGAAGAAATATCAAGTTAGGAGACCGCCCGAAGAATAGGGTGAAGAAATTGCAAGTCAGGATCCCGCCTAGAGAATAAGGTGAAGAAATAGCAAGTCAGGAGATCGCCTGAAGAACAGGGTGAAGAAATAGTAAGTCAGGAGCCTGCCTGGAGAACAGGGTGAAGAAATTGGAAGTCAGGAAACCGCCTGAAGAACAGTGTGAAGAAATAGCAAGTCAAGAGCTCGCTGGAGAATAGGGTGAAGAAATAGCAAGTTAGGAGATCTCCTGGAGAATAGGGTAAAGAAATTGAAAGTCGGGAGATCGCCTGGAGAATAGGGTGAAGAAATTGCAAGTCAGGTGCTCATCTGAAGAATAGGGGTGAAGAAATAGTAAGTAAGAATTTGGCCTGGAGAATAGGGTGAAGAATTTAAAATTATAAGTAGGAGCCCACCCGAATAATAGGGTGAGAATTTTCAAGTTCAAGTTAAAGTGAAGAAGTCCCACCTGAAGTACATGGTCAATTTTCAAGTTCATCTTCGATATCAAATTTTGCATGGAGAAAGAATCTATTTTCAAGTTCAACCCAAAGAAAATCAGATATTCTATCACTTGAGAAAGCACTGAAAACTCAAGATAAGAATCAAGAGAAGCTGTATAGCTAGGACTTTTGTAATTTTTTTTATCTTTTTAACTTGTAATTTTTAATTTTGATATAATGACAGAGCTACGGATGGGGACCTCGATAGGATCTCACCTAACTCTCCAACTCGGTATAGTCCTTCTCCTTTTTAAACCTTTGAACTACATGAGACTTGATTTTCTCATAACTCGAGATATGTAAGATGTCTAAAACCAAGACTCAATCGCACTCTATCTTTATTTTTGTTTCTTTTGAATGATGGTCAGGTTAAATTTCATCTCGTGTCTACTTCTTTGTCTGCAAACACTTTGTATTTACAGTCAAAGAAGGGATGATATAGACACACAATTTTTACTCTTCCAAACATCAACTTAGCCCATTCACCATACTCTTACCACACACCCTCACCCTATTTAATTACTCTTCCACAATGGACAAAGTAATCAACCCCCGTCTCCTTATCATATATTTTTAACCTAATCTAATAACAACAAAGTGAGAAAAAAATGGGCACCTCACAACCCTAACCACCCTATCCCACGTGCTCCCCTCTCATAAGTTATGTTCTTTTTCCTTCCCAAATGCACACATAACAACACATATAAAACCTGATATGCACACATAATAATAAAATACATAGAGATTTACACTTCACACACACTATACATACCCATATACATATACATACTTAGGCAAGAATAAAAGCAATAAAGAGGAGAGAGAGATTGGGGATTTCAAAGAATGAATAGATATAGAGAAAAATTAGTGAACAAGGGGAGGAAAATAGTAAATAGAGAGAAAAAGAGGAAGAAGAAAAATTGGAGCAAAATATGGGAAAAATAGTGAGCAGGGGGAGAAAGAGAAAGAAGGAAAATAGGAGCAAAATAGGGGAAAAATACATATGCAGTAGGAGAGAGAAAGCTCACAAAGGATAAAAATGGGGGGAGATAGAGAGAAAAAAGGGCAGAGGAATTTGAGATTTTCTGGTGAACTTTCATCGGAAACGATATCTTCCACCGACAATTCACATTAATTTTGGTGAGTTTCTATTGATTAATGCTTTCCTTAATCACCAGCTCCGATTCCACACCAAACCACCTAAAGTCAATGACCAAAATCGACCTGTTTGTCCCGATTCCAGCAAAATTTTGTCAAAAATGAAATACCATTTACTCTCCGACCAAATCCATTCCTGACCAGACACTCTACTAGAAAAAAATAATAACCTGCTATATACACCTATTAGATGCCCCGATTTCTCCATTAACAACCAAAAATTCAACCTCCAAAACAACACATGCGGCAAAGTCCCACCACCGATGAGCTATTGGTGGACCAACACCGTCTAGTTGCAAAATAGAGTTGGGGTCAGGTTTGTCCATCAGAGGTTTATTTTGAGTTATTGTGGTCGAAGCTTCAATTAGTAATTTGATGGATTGAAGTAAAAATTGAGGTCTAATTCTCTCATCTCTCCTTTTTAATTTTTTATATGATTGTGGATGTGATTTGATATCGCTGTTCTATTTGTTGGGTGATTTTTACTTGATGCTTATTTGATTATGAATAATTGATCTTGATGGTATAAATTTGATGATAATATGGGTTTGGATAATTAGTTCCACTTAGGGAGTTTGTCTTTAAATTGAAATTGGGTCCATTAAATTGAGTTAATCTATGTCGGGTTGTCGGATTAAGAGAAAACTAGAATTAGAATAATTATGAATTAATGTTCAACTCGATAATATCATGATTAGGTCGCCAAATGGGGTAGGCAGATTTTAGGATTTCATTCTTATCGAATGCTTGAGTATGTGTTTGAATAGTTTTCTATTTTATCACACGAAATTGAAATTGTATTCATTTTGCTGAAAATTACCCCGGGGTCTTATGTATTCATTTCATCGGGAAATGTCCCGAGATAAATTATACTTACACCGAAGAATGCCCCGAGATATTATGTATGCGGAAGATGTTGGTAATAAAAGCCCGGGGCGTCGGGTAGAACATAGTTTAGGATAGTTTAAATTAGTTTAGGTTTTCATTTCAGTATTTTTTTCATTTTTGAGACTGTATTAATTGGATTCCGGATATTATTTTTTAGAACTTTATTTGTTTGTTTGCGTATGGGTGCCTTTTGTGAGTTTATAATCTCATAGTGCTATATTAGCCGATATAACTCAATGAAGAGATCATGATCAAACCATGGGACTGAGGGGTGCCTAACGCCTTTCCTTCGGTTAAAAAATTTTCTTAACCAAAATTTTTATTTATGGATCAGTTTTAAGAGTCAACTATTTTTTAAAAAAGGAATTTAAAAAGATGACTTGACACACCAAACAGTGCCAAGTGACGACTCTGAATTTAATTGCAAAATTCTTTTTTGAAACACCGTTCTTTTTAGTCTCTTTAATAATAAAAATCTTTTCCAAACTAAAAATTAATATCTTTTTCGGTAAAAAAAGGTGTGACAAAGATCAACAATTTCAATTTTCTTTGGTAGTTCCTGATTTATATTCATGTCCACTAGTACTCTTGCATAAGAGATTCTAGTTTGATTCTTCGTGAATTCATTAGCAAACAGTGACTCACCTAATCAGCTTGCAATCTTACTTGAAGTTCTAGGTCTCCAGCAATCCAAAGGCAGGTTATAGAGTCTTACCCACAAAGGTAACGTAGTTGGCATCTCCTTTTGAAAATCAAATGTGTAACTCTATTTTTTCAAGCATAAAGGCATTCCGTTCATAGTGTAAGGGCCTGAACAAGGTATATCATCTTTGTCCTGCGCATTACGAAATTTGACTATATAGTAACCCTCATCATGCCAATAAATTTCTGATAATGCTGTAGTGTTCCAGTATCTAGCTATGTAAGCTTTTAGGTGTGCAAACCCTGGTGCCTCCCCCATCTTATACAGAATTAACGCATTATTCCATTCCTTAGTTGAATCTTCTCCTCTTCGTTCCTCTGTTGCATCTGTGGTTCTTTGTGTTGAGTTTATCCTTATGCAAACTACTTGTGGTCAATTTTACTGGTGTAGTTGAGCTAGTACTCACCTCTGTACTTACCTTTTGAAAATTGTAGTGCTAGATTTGGGAATTTTACTCCAGCTTGCACGGTTAATGTTAATTGATATCCTTCTGTACTACAATATTTTCTAGATTTTCCTTAATTATAGTTTGTTCTATATCACCATCTCGATGTTTTGTGAATTTCCTAGGCAGACCTCAGCCTCGTTTAGCTGGATAGCGCACGTTAGCCATGGATATGCAATTCTTTTTCCTTACTTCTTAGAATTATTCTTAGGTTTAGTGTTTATTAGCACTTCACGTGCCAATGCTGACAAGTATCATTAAGGTCCATATCCCTTTTCTTTATTTAGAACTTATGGTTTTAATGATTTCTTGTTTACTAAACCGGTTTAGTCCATGAGAATAATTATACAAAAAGGACTACTATTATTATTTTCTTGTATGTATATAATATTATATAAATTAAAATTTTATGATTCATAAATGGTTATCACTCTAGTGATTTATTTATTTGAAATTATTGAAAATTCTTAAGGCTTTATATATGTGAAATTATATTAATACATAGATTGAATATTATGATTAATAAATAGGATGTGGTATATTTATATGAGGAGTTGAAATTTGTCCAATGTATTGTACATAAATTATCCTGAATAAGCGTACATTAATGGTAAAAGCTTATTTACCCAAAAGATCATATTACTTTTCAATATTAGTCACATATAATTGATTCATGAGAAAAGATATTAAAGTTTTCACTTCTATAGAAGAAAACATGGTATCTTGGATTCTCAAGATTATTAATAAAGACTTAAAAGGATAATTTTTATTGTCTTACCAAAGAAGAACAAAATGTATGCCTTGGGATCATGGATTAGTTATGAAGAGAATGAAATCATAAATTATTTTTTTATCTTCACCTACGCATGAAGCAATTGTATTTTTAAAATTTGATCATAATTTAATAATAATGAAGTTCATGATCTCCAATTGACTTGAAATTTGATGGATCCGTAAAAAATGACCCGTGAGCGATATTCACTGCTTTTCCATGAATGATCCAGTCTTTCGTCATTCGGAGATTGTTTATATTGACTTTGGATAGTTTATTGGATTAATTTGATTAAATATGATATCTTTTTTTTTTAAATTGATCTTATATATGTTAAAGCTAAAACATGAATAAACTATGATAAGAATATAGATCACATTATTTTTTCTTAAGTTGTTCAAATTTATTATTTTTCGAATTTGGTCATAGATTTAGAGATCAAGAATTTTATGAAGTTTGATTGACCTGAAATTCGGTAGGTTCATCATAAATGATCCAGAAAGCAATACTCGCTGTTGTGTAATGAATGACGATGTTTTGGCCATTTGATATTGCTTAGGTGGTATTTTGGGTAAATTTTATTTTTTAAAAAATTAATTTTATATGAAAAGAACTCAGATATGATCTAGTAGTGATAGAGAATTTTTCTCTAGGATCTTCATGACGAAATTCTAGTGAAGTATTAAGTTCATGTGATGTTTTTAGACCTTATTCCATATCAGATGAAATTAATATAAGACACTAGATATAATCTTTAATTTTGATAATTTTTACTAACTCTTCCTATCTGAGTAACATATGATTGAATCAATGGAATAAAGGATAATGAGATTAATATTCACTCTATCTAAATTTACAATATACTCTTCTTCTGAATTAGCTTTTGTTTTATATTCATTAAAGTGAATATTTGACATCACATATGTATGCTGCATGAATAGTTCTTTTTCTAATGAAACTTGTTCAAGATGCATAGATGTTTATATGGTATGTTTTGAATTTTAATATTCAATGATTACATATAAATACTATTTTTAAAAAAAAAATGCATTGAGATTGTGTAAATAGATTTTAATTTTTTATTCTTTGTTCTTGATTCATGCATTTATGTATGCTAATGATAATATGCGATAAGAATTACTGAACGAAAATTTTTTTAAATATTATTTTGATCAAACAACATTTTCAACCGAATTAATCATGATTTTGAAATTCAAAAAAAAAAGAATACTTTGAGTGATCTGAAATTCGATAGATTTATTTAACCGAGCCAGTAAGAAATATGTCATTTTTTGGACAATTCTGGTGGATTAGATGAATTTTTGATCATTTTTTGTGATAGAGATTCTTTTCATAATTATCGAGATTAAATAGTAGTTAAGTATTAAGTTCACGTGCTGACTTAGGCCTTTCTTCATATCGAATGAAATTAATATAAGTCACAATATATTTAATCACTAGTTTTGGAAATTTGTATTAACTCTCCCAAATTGAGGAATATATGATTGGATCAATGTAACTAGAGTTGATTTTCACTTGACTTAAACTAACAGTAGAGACTTAAACTAACAGTAGACTCTCCATCTGAGTTACGTCTGTAAAAATTTATGGAGTGCATAACCAGTCATTGTATATATGTATTGCATAAGTAGTTCTCCAAATTCATTGATTGCCATTCAAGATGCATGAATACATAAATACTTAATGAGCCCTGAATTTTATTATTCAGGTTATTCGATATATTTTGATCTGTTTAATGTGTTATATCTCAAGTTCTCTATAGACTTTACCAATTCACTTATTACTGTTTAGTAAATTATTTTGACAGAGATAAGACATTAACCTAAATAATGCATTGTATATGTGTCTTATGCTAGAATTTATTTTAGTTTCTAATTAAATAAGAGATGGATACTTTATTTATTTTTCTTGTAACTATTGAGTTATTGAGTATGATAAATATTATCTCTTATTGTACTTGGTGCGTTGACTCTTAATTATTGATATATCTCTCATGAATTAAAAAATATTGATTTGTCTCATAAAAAAAAAAAATCTTTAGAGTTGAATGAAACTTATTTGTACACTGGCTTCTATGTCATTTTTTTAGATAGCACTTTGAGGTAGGTTAAGATAATAGAATTTAAAGTTCATTAAAAGCGAAGACACGGCAACTTGCGAGTCCTCTTAAGAAGAAAAAAATGACTTAGAGACATTTCCTCTTAAAATAAGAGAGGTAGTGATAAGTTAGAATTAATCCATCCTGATTTGTGTGGTAACATGAGCATTCAGGCAAGAGGTGATTTTGAGTATTGTCGAAAAGTCACTAAAGATTACTCATGATATGAATATATTTATTTGATGCTTCATAAGTCTGAATATTTTGATGAACACAGGATATTCAAAGAGAAATGAAAAAGAATTATGAAAATTTTATTAAATCACTGTGATCTAATCGTAGTGGCGAATACCTCTTTAAAGAGTTCATTAATTACTTATCTGATAGATTGATTAAATTATAATTGTCTATACTTGATACTTTATAATAGATTGATGTAAAAGAGAAAAGATGTAAACCCTTACAAAGATGATAAGATTAATAATTGGCATATTCATAGTTGTTTTCTTTTTATTTTGAGATATATCTTAAGAACTGTGTATTACATTTCAAATTCAGTGTCTTCTAAGTTAGTATCTTTGACAACTTGAGAACTATAGATTTGACGTAAGTTTAGTCTATGAAAGGTTTAGATATAGAATTATCCAGCACAAGTGTTGAAAGGGAGGCATGAACAAATTGAAATTAAGAATGTATGTGTTTATTGAATATTCAAAAAGAATGAATGGGAGGTTTATTTTAATGTCCTAAATAAAATAAGATAACTGTTAACACAAATGTCGAATTTCTAGAAAATGATCATTTAATAAATCATGTTTCTAGAAGTAAATTAGTTTTACAGGAACTGATCAAAAAAACAACAAATAAGTCACCTGAAAATTCAAATGCTCAAGAACATCTAACTGGCATGTCAGAAGTGACATTCCATTGTATTTAAGAAAATAAAATAAAAGTTGATAGACATAAAAAAAATCTACTATCTCAAAGTAATGGGAGTAATGCGAGCCAAAAACACTTCATGAAAAAGTCATTAGTATTTCAGTACCGAAAGATTTTAAAAAAAATATCAAGATTCTAAAACTTGAAAGCGTGACTATAGCAATAGTACTTAGTCGTAGTGGGAGAATTATAATAGGGATCGATTTGTTGATTATTCTTGAGAGAGTTTCATGATATAACTCACGTTAATAGAGTATTTTATGATATGATACTTGAATATCTAGTACCAAATCAATTAGTTACGACGAAGTACTACTAGACGAAGTTGCATAAAAAAAAACTTGATAAGATCCTTTCGATAAGTAATAAAAAAGGATTATTAGTGTAATTTGTAGATGCATAGTTAAGAGTATAAATGAGAGATTGTCGGTGTATATACTATTAATCATGTGTTAAGACATAGTATTCTATTCATTGTCAAAGGTGAAACATCATAGTGGAAGACTGTTAAGAATATATTATTAATCATGCGTTTAGATATAGTATAATATAACAATTATGATGGTTAAAAGTCTAAGTGAAATATTGTTGGGATATATACTATTAATCATGTATTTAGATATAGTACATTATTATAATTGTGATGGTTAAAAGTCTAAGTGTGAGATTGTTGGGACATATGCTATTGACCATGTGGTTAGATATAGTATTTATTATAGAATAATTGTTAAATCAATTTTAATAAAAGATTTAATAGATCATACATTCATTTATGTGTCTATTTACTTATATAGTAGATAATTTAGTGTATAGAGTTTTAGCTAATATACAGGGGATTAAATCATCGATTCTTATGAGTATAAAGATTTGTGCTCACAATCTTGGATAGAAATTGGACAAGCCATTGATATGATTATAGCACAAGATTAAATGTAATTTATCTTGATTTTGAAAATAGTGTAGTTCAAACTTCTTGTGCTAGTGCATTTTGTATGTATTGAACGGGATGGAGCAGAGATAAATGTTTTAGACTGGCTGAAAAAACATATTCTCTAAACTATTAAACATACTTATATTCTCAATCTTGATATAACTATTATGAGTTGTATATATTAATTATAGTTCTGATGTATTAAAAGGTGAGATTCTAAAATGGGTTAATATACTTGATAGCTTGATGATAATAATATATATTGATGAAATAATAAGATAGTTGATAGAATTCATGTCTCGGTATAAAGATTGATGATATGCCTTTTTGAAAAGTTTATAAGTTTTCACGGTGTCAAATCTTGCAAGTGGATATATGTTAAAATAAAATTTATTTTTCTTCAAATTCATATTATTGTAATATATAACATATGCATAAAAAATATGAAGTGATATTGTTGCATCACTTTCTCAAAGACTTTGAAATTTATTAATATATTCACAGAGATATAATAGTATAAGTAAAACCTAACAAATCAATAAAAATAGGAATAAGATCCTAGCTTTAGAACGGCATGCCCCGACCCATATATAATTCTTTTAGAACTTAACTATTTCTCTCTAGAACTTATGTTTACTTCATAGTGGTACCTTTTTAGCACATAAAGCATCACATTCAAACACCCCACATCAATACAATGTATGACATCTTCATCAATCTCTCAGTTGTCTTGAAAATAGCCTTTTGAAGATGACTTGAGAATCCAACCTCACTTATACTTTTGCTACGCGAGGCACATAACTGAACTTACACTCCACCTAGTCTTAGCTAGCTTTGACCATGCATTCTCAAATATTTTTGTCAAGCTAATTATTGATGAAGATTTGGGTAAAATTTCACCGTGTGTTTGGTCATAGTATTAGAAAAACTCATTTCATTTTTAAAAGTTTTCAAAAAGTGAAATTTGGCTCAAATACTAATTTTTTTTAGTATTTAAAAATTTAAATTATTTCAAGTTTTTTTCCAAAAACTACTTAAAAAATTTATGGCCAAACGAATCCTTAGTGTCACAATATAAAATCTCATATGACATTTTGTCTAATTTAGCTTATGTTTGTATATAATGATCTTTTATATATCATTTATATTTTTATATAAGATTGACACATGATATATGATTTTTTTCACCGAAATATACTATTACATTAGATTGTACAATTTTATATATTGGACTACTTGTGATGAACCGTATATTTTTGAAACTTTCCTAAAATATTCTACTCAGATAAGAATACATTTTATTTTCTTCGTTCGCTTTTACTTGACACTTTTTGATATGGCATATCCATTGATAAAATAATGATTAATATAGTGAATTTACAATATTTTCCCTCTTAATTTATATTTAGTAATAGGTATTCCCACTGGTCCAAGATAAGTAAACTTTTAAGCTATTTTCAGTGTCCAAAATAAGTTAATTATTCATTCATCAAGAGATATGTTGAAGATTTCTTTCAATTTCCTTCATTTACGCTTTTTATGTTATGAGTTCCAAGAGACTTAATTAATTTTATTTTAATATGGCTGAAATTTCAAGAAAAGTTTGATAATATCTAAAAGGATAAAAATAAAATGTAAATACAATTTATGACCTAGTTTCTTTTTCTTAATAGGTGTGTATTGAAAAATTTAATTAGGGAAAATGTATTAAAACAACCTTAAACTATACTTGAAAAGTTGAAGTAACACATAAACTATGATCTAATACACACTTGTACTATTTAAAAATAAATTTATTTCCATCCTAAAAGCTGACATGGCACAAAAATAAAAGTAAACAAAAACGAGGCCCGTTTCTGAATTTTTTTTACATTTTTTCTTGATTTTCTCACCTTTTTATATTTTTCTTTCTTTCTTTATTGCATCTTTATCATTATTTTTCTCTCTCTTCTCCAAAACCCACATTGAACTACCATTTTTGACAGTACGTTCAAAGAAAACTTCATCTTCCCCACTCTCTTTCTCTTCAATATCATTCAAATCTTCATTTGTATTTCCTCATTAATAGTTACATCTTCATTCTTTCTTTTCTCAAAGAAAATCATACACCCATTTCATTAAAAGAATGAAAAAAGCTAAAATAATCAATGAGCCACAAGTTAAGAAAATGTAACTTTCTGAATGAAAAATCGTTGTTTTATTGAAATTATAGGTTTTTCAATAGTTTTTTATAGAGAATTTTTATTTTGCAGAAAATCCAATTTGGCGGAGTAAATAATTTAATGGTATAAAGGCTAAAAAAAATTTATTGATTTTTTTTCAAATTCATACTGACTTTTTGGATATATATTGTTATTTTGCTATTGATTTAAATGTATATCTTTTGATTGTACTGTCAACAGATGTTTTAGAAATTTGAATTTAAAGAATACAAAAATAGATTTTTTTGAGTTCTTTGATTGATGTTGAGTTTTTTTTGTTTGGGTTGTAATAATTAATGTTTGTTTTAATTTAATATTTTTGCAAATTATAAGAATTCCTACTTTGATTGATGTGGTGAATTTGTTGGGTGATGGATGGCGAAAAAAAAATTGATGGTGGTGGTGACTAAGAAATTGATGGCGATAATGGTGGTGTATGACGAAGAAGAAGAAGACGAAAAAGAAGAAGAATTGAGTATGATATGGTGATTGTGACGAGCAAATAAATGAAGGTTATGATGATCGGACAAAGACTGGACATAAATTTTTTGGTGAGATGCGATTGGAGTGGATGGGTTAGCAATGAAGAAGATGTATTTAATAGAGTTTTTAGTGATTAAATTAGTGTAAAATATGATTAACAAAAAGTTAATAAATAAATAAAAATAAAAGTAAAAAGATATAACAATTATAATTTTTGACATGGCACTGACGTGGTCTTGAATGTGGCAGGTGAGTATAAAACATCACATATTGTGAGAGTAGTTTGTACGTTTCAGGGTGGTATTAAAATTATTTTTAATATGTATAAGCGTGTAATAAGTTATTTCAGTAGTTTTAGTGTACCTTTGACCTTTCGAATATAATTTAAGGTGGTTTTGATGTCTTTTCTCATTTAATTATGTTGGACTAGAGGGAGTATTGAAAAATAATTTAGAGAATAAGTAATTAATGTTAAAGATAAAACATGAAAAAAAAATTATCTTTTCATGATTTGTCAAAAATGACAAGTAAATACGAAAATCATCATTATCATCATCAACAACATACCCAGTAAAATTCCACAAGTGAGGTCTGGAGAGGTTAAAGTGTATGCAAATTTTACCACTACCTCGAGTAGGTAGAGAGACTGTTTTTGAAAAACCCTCAACTCAAGTGTAGCACAATCAAGTACAATTAAGAGGAAATCAGTGAAGAAAATATATCAACTAATCTGCTGCAGAAAGATAATAAGTCACAAAATAACGTGATAATCAAAACACGACAGACAATAATAATGATAGATATCTACGGCTAAATTACTTCTACCCAACTAGCCTTCTATAATAATATATGTCCTCCACATCTCTTGACAAAGATCATGTCCTTAAATCATAAAACTAAAAATTAAATTAGAAAAATGGGGACAACTAAATCCCAACGGAGGAGTAATTTAAGGAAAAAAAAAAAAAAGTAAACCTTCGATTAAAATGCTACCCCCCCCCCCCCCCCCTCCTCTTCTTTTTTAATTAAATTCATTTCAAACAAAAAAATTTACATTACTTACCAAAAAAAAAAATTTACATTAGGTTATCCCCCGAGTAGAAGAGAAATATAAGACACTGTTACCCCCTCACGCATTGTTCACTTCACTTCCTTTGTGTTTTTCCTCAGTTCCCTCACACTCTCTGCGGCGGCTTTGTTTCCCGGTGAGTCACACCAGATAGACTCGCACCAAACATAATCAGAAAAAACCAGAAAGGATTTTTTATTTTTCTCTTCATTTCTATGGGTTTTTGTGCATTTGCGCTGTATGTATTTTTACTTTTTTTTGGTCATATGTTCATTTAGTTCACAGATCCGTGCTGTAATTTTGTTAATTTTTCTTGTTTATTGTGCTTTTACTTGTGGTTTAATGTTGTTTTTTCTTCATTTTGTCATTTGGGGTTTAGAGATGGATCGATGATTTTAAGTTAGTGGTGCGAATATAACACCATTGTAACTATACGTGCAGGGTTAGGACATGTTTGGTACGAAGGAAAAATGTTTTTTGGAAAAGAAAATGTTTTTCGGGAAAATAAGTGGGTTTCTTATTTTCTTTTCTTTGTGTTCGGTATACATGTAAAAAGATTATTTTAGAAGTGTGTGTATATAATCTAGGCAAATAACATGTGAGGTGGGGTGAATATAAGGTGTGTTGGAAGGTGTAGGGAGGATATAATTAATATGGAATGCTACTTGTAGAACTTGTTTTTCCTACTTTGCAAGTCATTTTTAAGGAGCTTGTTTTTTGGGGAAAATATTTTTCAAAGACCAACAGAACATGAGAAAATCGGAAAACATTTTCTTAAGGGTATTTAGAGTAGAGTAGGTTGCAATTACTGTGGAGAGTTACACCCCTTGGTTGGGTATAAATTTTTTATTTTTCTCGTGAGATTTGTTTGTTTGTAGAGGAAAAAGAAGGATTTTGTTTAGTAGTACAAGTTTCTGATGTTTTTAGCAGCTTTTGTTTGTAAATTGTATATATATGCTGCTTCACTCATAATTTTCTTCTGTAATGTGTAGCATTTTTTTTGTATTCAAGAATGTTTTAATGTGTTTTAGTGTGGTGAAATGAAATACACCTGGTGAATGTAATAATTTTGATTTTGAATATTTTACTTTGTTGTATATGAATATGGTGCATTGTAAGGTAGTTTATAAAAGAGTAGAAAACTCAATCTCATTTTCGATGATGGATGATTGTGGAATACTCAGATTCAGACGTAGAAACAACTTCATCAATCTTTTGACACCTGCTTGGCGTTTTGCGATGAAATATCAACTTGTCAAAAAAATGTATCTCATTTCTCTATGAGGAAGAAGTTGACCTCTTGAAATTTGATTTCCCTATGATTTATATTTAGTTTGTTTTATGTTGAAGTAGGTTTGCACAAACTTAACTGCCAGAGATGAATCTTGTTAGTAGTTATATGTCTTGAAAGCTAATTACTTTATTTTTCTATAGAAACTGAGGCATGTTCCACTATATTCCTTGATTCTAGGTTTCCTCCAATGGATGCCACAATATTGAATTCTCAGCGAAGACCATTTTCAATTAAACTGTGGCCTCCAAGTGAGAACACAAGAAAAATGCTGGTTGAAAGAATGACGAACAATCTTTCTAGTCCAACCATTTTCACCCGCAAGTACCGCTGTCTATCCAAGGAAGATGCTGCCACAAGTGCTGAACAAATTGAACATGCAGCTTTTACTGTTTCTAGTCAACATTATGAGAAGGAGCCTGACGGTGATGGGAGTTCTGCTGTGCAACTTTATGCCAAGGAATGCAGCAAGCTTATCCTGGAACTTCTAAAACAGATGCCCAGATCAGAGCACGAGGAGATTTCATTTTCCGAGGTTATTCCTACTGTTCAGGAAACCTTTTTCGATATCTCAAAAGGAAAAAGGGCTTTTATTGAAGCGGAAGAGGCTCAAGAACTTTTAAAGCCATTAAAAGAGTCTGGAAACTCTTTCAGCAAAATTTGTTTCAGCAATAGAAGCTTTGGTGTAAATGCAGCACGTATTGCAGGCCCTATCTTGGCATCCTTGAAGGATCAGTTGAAGGAACTTGATTTGTCAGATTTTGTTGCTGGAAGAAATGAGGCAGAAGCACTTGATGTCATGAATATATTCTCAGAAGCTCTGGAAGATTCTAACTTGAAGTTTCTGAATCTCTCTGATAATGCTCTGGGTGAGAAGGGAGTTAGAGCATTTGGAAAGCTCCTTCAGTCTCAAACCAACTTGGAAGAACTATTTTTGATGAATGATGGGATCTCACAGGAAGCTGCAAGGGCTGTTAGCGAGCTAGTTCCTTCCACCGAGAAGCTTAAGGTTCTTCATTTTCATAATAATATGACAGGTGATGAAGGAGCTGTCGCAATTGCGGAAATTGTGAAGCGCTCCCCTTTATTGGAAGATTTCAGGTGCTCTTCTACCAGGGTAGGCTCTGGAGGAGGGATTGCCTTGTGTGAAGCACTTGGGATGTGCTCCCATTTGAAGAAGCTCGATTTGCGGGACAATATGTTTGGTACAGAAGCTGGTCTAGTGTTGAGTAAGGCACTCAGCAAACATGAAAATCTCACAGAAGTTTACCTGAGCTACCTTAATTTAGAGGATGAAGGAGCAATTGCCATAGCTAACACTCTTAAAGACGCAGCCCCTTCACTTGGTGTCTTGGAGATGGCAGGTAATGATATAACTGCTGAAGCTGCTCCAGCAATAGCTTCTTGTATAGCTGCAAAGCAGCTTCTTTCCAAGCTAAGCTTTGCTGAGAATAAACTCAAGGATGAAGGTGCAATTCAGATTGCTAAGGGTCTGCAAGGACACAACCATCTGATTGAAGTTGATATGTCCTGCAATGGTATAAGGAGGGCTGGGGCTAGAGTGCTGGCTCAAACCGTACTGCTCAAAGATGAGTTTAAATCACTAAATATGAATGAGAACTTCATCTCAGAGGAAGGAGTTGATGAGTTGAAAGAGATCTTTAAGAAATCTCCTGAAATGCTTGTATCCCTGGAAGATAATGACCCGGAAGGAGAAGACGAGGATGAGGATGAGGAGGAATCTGGAGATGAGGGTAAAGATGAGGATGAACTAGAATCAAAACTCAAAAACCTGGACGTCAAGAAAGAGGAAAGTCTTGACGCACCAGATAGCAATTAGAATCCGCAACTTGATAACTTCTGCATGTTGCAGTTTTGGTTTTACCATTTTTCTTGCCAAGCTGGCCATATTATGTTCCTCCAGCGAGTGCTCTAACTTAAAGTTCCATCAGTCATTTAAATTTGATGGAATGAACTGTTACCTTATTGGTCCAGTTAGGTCTAGCTGAATTATGTAGGGTACGGGAGAGAACTACTTATTTTGAACTTTTTTGTGTTATGTAGACTTGATGATCTCCTGTCTTTTTATTCCCATGATGCATTTGACTTGCTATATTTTATAGGAGAACTAAATACATGTGCCAGCTTTCGTCGCGTGTGAGTTGTGTTTTTTCAAAATTACTTCGCCAATAATCAAACAAGAAAGCTTGTTATTGCTGATGTCCTTTTTGCCGGCGACATTTTTCAAAAGCTACTTTCATTTGAAAACTGTTACAAATTTTTCCTAAAGAACGCTTATTTCCATTATATCCATATCTGTTTGTGATTCTAATCTTTTGGTGCCAAGGAATTATCTTGTTAGAAAGTCGAGTGAAACTGCTTTCACTCAAGTTCTGCAAGCGTGTGGTTCAAGGCTCTGATTTTTCCCTTAGAATCAATCAAAAACTCATATTAGTCCTTTTTAAATTCTATTGGCAAGCACTGCATACAATGCCCCATTCTGGGTCGGTGAAACACCCAATAGCAGGTACAGGGATACTTTGTCCTTCGAAATAGTTAACTAGCTCGTAACATCAACTTGAGAATATATTATGCATGGTTGCCAAGTTGCTGAAACTTGATCCAGCATTAACTCCAAATAAGAATAATTGAGAATTGTAGCAAAAAAGAGAGAATGGTACACCAGTTGATATCTCTAATTTCCCCACTACTGCACAATCAATAGTAGCAAATGCAAAACCTAAAAATTATGAGATGCTAATATACATGTAAGACACCGACCCGAACAGATGACTAGACCCATAGTTAGCTCTGATATGCTCATAGCCAAAGCTGTATTCTTTCAAAGTTTCCCCTATATTCACTAATGGCTTCACTGACCAAAATAATTCCTAGGTGAAAGGGCAACTTCAGGATACTAAGCTTGATCTCTTCCTCCTGTGGGCCTTCCACGATAATCCGTCCACACTATTGCCAGACAAGTCGTGATAATTGTTTCTCATGGAACTTGCACTCTCGGATTTGAACCTTTTGGGAGTTGCTCCAAAGGTATCTTCACTTGTTCCCTCGCTCACCAAAGACACAGTTTCCGGCTTCCAGTCCGGTCTGTTCCTCTCCACTTCAGCATTGCCACTTGGCAATTCACCATTTGAGACTGACTGATGGTCCCTGTTCCTACCTTTACCTGATTGATTAAAGAAATCATCTCCATTCTCCACAGCCTTCATCCACTGTATATCACTTAAAGAATCGGCATAAACCACTTCTTTTCTACGTCGCTTTCCAGTGAGGTTAGCACTTTCATATAAAAACCCTTTTCCCTTTGCATTGGAGTCAGGTGTATTATAAACCCAATCTGGTACCTCGTGATCTTCCATGAGACGAGATCTGTAACGCTCTTTTTGCCTTCTCTCCTCATCCATTTTCTCAAACAGCCAAAATTCCTCATCGGAGCGGGCCGCAAGACGATTAATCTCTCTTTCAGTTGGCACATCTGTTCCAAGGGTGCTTGTACCTTTACGCATGATCTCTTCCAACATCTCCCTCCTTTCTTGAGCTGCATGAACAAATAATGTCAAGCTGGAATTCATTATGAACAGGATCGAGAAGTATGACCATGGATAGAAACATCAGTCAACATTCACAACACTAACCATGGATAGAAACATCAGTCAACATTCACAACACTAACATGTTGCAAGTACACAGGTGGAACTTGGTAAAAGCATGCTTGATGCATGTCAACAAAAGAGATTAGTACTAACATGTTGAAAGCACATGTAAAACTTGGTACATGCAATTTTTTCTTATAATCCAACCTGATTTGTCCGGTCAACCTTTAAAGCAAATAAAGAACTGGTGCATAACTATTACTCCCTCCATCCCATGTTATGTTGCATCCTTTGACTTGGCACGGTGTTCAAGAAAAAAGGAAGACTTTTGAAACTTGTGGTCTAAAATAATCCTAAGATATTTGTGTGGCTGTAAATCATTTCATTAAGGGTAAAAGAAAATTTTTAAAGTTAAATTGTTTCTAATTATAGTAAGGTAACATTCTTTTTGGATTGAGACGGAGGGAGTATGTAATTTGTTTCTTACCATAAGTAAAATAAAGAAGGCTTTGGCTTGGAGGTGTGGAGGGCTCTCTAAAAACACAATTGTGTACATGACAAACCTGTAGATGTTGTATTGAACAAGCCAGCCTGGATGACCTTAGCATCAATGCCCATCTTCTGTTTTGCACGCTCTAATATAACCTCTTCAATTGATCCAACACTGACCAGCACAAAAACCCGAACTTCTTTTTTTTGCCCAATCCGATGTGCCCTATCTTCTGCCTGCTGGTCCATTTGAGGGTTCCAGTCACTGTCAAAAATTATCACAGTATCTGCTGTTTGCAAATTCAGACCGAGTCCTCCGGCACGAGTACTCAAAAGAAACATAAAGTAAGGAGAGTCAGGAGCATTAAATTGCTTTAGCAAAGTCCCTCGTTCCTCTGTTTTGGTTGAGCCATCAAGTCTAAGATACTTGAAGTGATGAGCGTGCAGATAGACTTCAAGAATGTCCATGAGGCGGGTCATTTGTGAGAAGAGGAGGACCCTGTGCCCAGCTTTGTGAAGTTTGGGTAGTAAACGATCAAGAAGCTCAAATTTTCCAGACGCTCTGACTATTTCTTCCTTTTTTTCACGAATATTATAATCACTCACAAATAGGTACGGGTGATTACAACATTTCCTTAGTTGCATGGAGAGATTCTGCAGACTCTTAGACTTCCCAGTTCCTGCAAAGTCACATTGTCAGCAAATTTATTCTGTTTGGCTAATATCAGTCCCCATAGATTGCGGCTTTTGAGAAAAGACTTATCAGGAGCGCAAAAAAACAAAAAAGAGCACGAGTTGTATAAGGCGTCATTGAGGATGTAGATTTCAGAGAAATCGATCTGTACAGGCCCGAGAAGGGCAGCTACTACTCACCAGAATCTAATCCAACCCTCCCAACATCCGTGACCTGCTGGTAGAATACTCTCTGCCATGCAGACATATCACATTTAAGAACAACTTGTGTTTTTCCAGGAAGAAATTTCTCCACTTCATCCTTCTTCCTCCTCAATATAAATGGCCTTATCACCTAAAAGCAGTCAAAAGCATTAAATAAGGGAAGTAAAAAGTGCATCTGTAAAGGTGCAATAAATACTAAATAGGCATGACAGAAGTGTATATTAGTGATTAATAAACCAAGACCTACATGGTGCAACCGGCGAATAACCAATAGTTCCTCTTCATCAGTTAGAGAAACATCACACTTGTCCGCAAAGGGGGCATTAAACCACTCCTCAAAATTCTCCACTGAATTGAAGATGTTTGGAAGAAGAAAATTGAGAAGAGACCACAACTCCTGTAAGCTGTTTTGGATTGGGGTACCCGTCAATAGGAGTCTCCGTCGAATCCGATAGCTGCAAATATCACAAAACTCAATCAGAGAATGATTCCAGCATCTGACATTTTTTCCTTGGAAAATTGAACTGCCAAGAATAATGATCTCCAGATGTTGACATAATCCACAATTATTATTTTTAGATAAAACAAATTACTCATTCAATTATGTGCCAGTGTGTTGATTATACCTTCATCAGCAAAAGTGAGTGCAAAAAATAAACTGAGGAGCAAAGCCAAAACTCATAAAGAAGAAGATTATCATCATAAGCTATTAGTTGTCCCCTTTTTGGTTAACATTCTTATACATTAGCAACTTGACAAACAAAAACTACATCTCACATACCCTGACACGAGTGTCCGTGCAAGAGCACACTCATGATTTTTCAATCTATGCCCTTCATCAATTATCAGATAGTGCCAATGAATTTTCTTCAGAAATGCTTTGTCTCTCATAATAAGATCATAATGCGTGATCAGCACACTGAACCTCCCCTCGCCCGACAACTCCTCCCTCAGTGCCTTCCTTTCCTCCAGTCTACCATCATAAAGAATAGCAACAATGCTGCAACAAGGAAAAGAATCCCATGAAATGTGATGCACAGTGCACCTATTAACAGACAAAATCCATTTGTGTTTGTGCTCCCTGCATATGAGAGAGAGAGAGAGAGAGAGAGAGAAACTGGTGCATACCTAGGAGCCCATGTTGAGAATTCAGTAATCCAATTAGGCAGTACAGCTTTTGGAGCCACAATCAAGTGGGGACCACTTACACCCTTGTTTTCCAAGAGGTAAGCAATTAAAGAAATTGTTTGGATCGTTTTCCCGAGTCCCATTTCATCCGCTAAAATTCCATTTAAATTGTTATTAAACAAAGACAACATCCATTGAAGCCCCTCTAGCTGGTATGATCTTAATTCTCCACCCTGAAGCATAGCTGGTTGCTCTGTAACCTACAAATATGAATACTACATTACATTTGCAGCATCAATAACACAAAACAAAGGATGTAACTACTAAAATGACTTCAGTTGTAGGAAAGGGAAACAGCTAGTATATTGCAATTGCCACAGAGTTGGTGGACATCATATACGATATAGATCTTTGTCCATCAGCATGAAGCCATTCAGCTGAGATAAGAAACAAATAATAGGCATACAAACATGTTATTTCAGGACTGGAGAATAGAAATCAAAATTGAATGTGCAGTGGTATGAAACTAGTAGAGACTCCTAGCTTCTTAAAATTTAAAAGAAAATATATCATAAAACCCGAATGGTGGATCTGGGATGGAGGAAAAATTGGAAGATGCTACCAACAAAAAGAGGTAACACATTCTATATTTTAGTTAGCTCAGCTCCATGACATAAAGTGGTGGATCGTAAAAAGAATCTCACAACTACATACCTGATAGTCATTCAATTCAGATAATTTTGGCATCATTCTAAGGTCTAATATTTCCATAAAACAAGTAAGAACAGAAACATAAGGGATGAATCAGTATAACAATGTTTTCTCATTACACGATAGAGCTGCAGAATCTAATTGATTACACTTATTCGTGATTACATTAAAGATGGACTTTCTTTTGTAATAAACAAACACCAGTAATGAGTAATAAACGCTGACGAGATCATCTGAAATAATCAACACCAAGTCCCAAAATATGGAAACGCTGCTTTGAAATGAGAAGACACTCGGTTAAAATCAATAGGAAAATCAAGCACATTGACCAAAGACCACCTAGAAGAAAGGATGAGAATCCAAATCTAGAAAACCTCTGGAAGGTCCAATTTTTGCTACTAAACATCCATTCAAAATCTGAAACTTAGGGACAATTCTTCAATATTAATCCCTGGAAATTAAATGTAGAAGATAACAGAGAAGCGGTGTGCCTCTTTACCTTCTCCTGGATTGAATGAACAGCTGAATTGTACTTCCTCTGACCTTCAAGTAAGTCATTAGTCTTCACATCATGAGTGGACTCATCATCAAGTACATCCTCTTCTTCCTCAGGAAGTGACTGCCCAGGAGTATCAGTCTTGGAAGTGGCCATTTCAGCATCTGAACTTTCCAAAGATTCAAGGCCATCATGATCAGCATCTTTTTGCCGTTGAACAGCAGCTCCCAGACGACCCAGGAGCTCATTTGTTTTCCCTAGAAGCATTGTCAACCTTTCATTCTTGCTTTCCTCCACCATCTTCATGTAAGCTTCTTGATCATCAGCTTTCAGTGCTTGTAACCTCAGTTTCTCAGCACGAGTAGCCCGTTGCCTTTGCCTTCCATGCCAAGCCTATGAAATAGAGATGGACTTCATTTTAGCCTAGTAAGATAAAATCGGCACATGTCTAAGAGTATAACAGGTGAATACTGCATCCGCTTTCTAGGTCACAAACTCAATATTGGCTCATGGTATTTGTCAATTATGCACAGGGAGTTGAATAAATGAATGGACAGTAGAACAAACAGCAGAAAATAAATAATGTCGTGCCTGAACACCATCGTTCCTCTGTTTCCGCCGCTTCTGAACAGCTTGTACTTGTAATTGGAGTTCACGTGCTGCATTGAGTACATCCGCAAAAAACCTTCTTTTCGTAGTTTCCACACGGTTTCTTTCCTCTTCTTCTAATCTTGACAACCTCTGCAAAATTTAATTGTTATCACCAACAAACTTCTGACATCAAATTCTGTAAAATTCACATCAAAAGCTTCCTATCAAGGAGTCACAAGAGGGAAAGCCAGTGGCTGATTCTTAAAATACTAATTCTCAGCATAGCTCTCTTCTCAGCTTTGCCAACAGAAAGCAGACATGACTAAGACTATTTGTACTTAACTACATCAAGATCAAATCTCCATTTCTGAAGTTGAGAGGAGAAAGAAAACATCTAAACATTAACTTGAGGACTGTAGATATCATATATATGGCACAATTGACAAAGGCTGCAAGGCATCACTTCACCTGGGCATCACGTTTCTTCCTCAATGGATCATCAGATTCGACAGCAAAGGCATCTCCTATACCATATAAAGGGTGTCGCAATCGTGTCATCCCCCAATCAAACAAGTGCTTGTCAGGATTAGCACAATGCAGGCGAAGCCAGTATTCAGAACTCACTTCAGACCGAACTTTGTGTTGTAAATCTGCTAACTGCAAAGTAGAAATAATAATGAGAAGACAAACCACTGCCAACTACCTACACCACTTCTACAACCAAAAATTAGAAGCTCAAATAGCCGATAGTTAACTATACACAGGCACAGATGATGCAAAAGAAAAGGAAATACTCCCAGGGTAACTATATGGAGATGGGATAGTTTCACAATAGACAGTATCTTTGGTTCAATTCATTGAGCTATGATGATTTGATCCTTTCGAACCAACTATTGATCATCACCTTGGTAAACTATTGCCTTACCAACTAGCCAATCAGACGTGAGCCCTTCTTTCAAGTCTTACTTGAAAGGCTTGCTTTTTAAAAACATGTTTTCTTTATTAAGAGTCCTTTTTTACCGCATATTGTAGGGTGGATCTCAAAAGGTATGAAAGATCTCATTGGGAGCATGACAGGTACTATTGGGGATTAGGGCGATGAAGCACATCAGCTAAATTCTGAACTGGGCGATAGGTATACCTGGGAAATAGTACCAATTTTGTATCCAAGAAAATTGTTATATTAATTTCGAGACAAAACTTACTTTTATTTTAGGATATCCCAAACTTAATGTCTAATAATTATGGGACAACGCAATTATAACAGAAGATATGGGATTGTTCTTATGATAAATAAAACTCTGTTAGTTAAGTTTAGTATTTGGATGAATTACTGGTGTTTGATGTTTCCAGCAACAACAAATAAGGATATTGATAGATTTGAGTATGTAAAATTTGGAGAATTGATAGAATGTGTATATTTGCTCCTTAGGTTTTGTATAGATAAAGCAAAGCTTCCAGGAAAATTCATTAGATCGCAAATACATGAAAAACAATATTAACATGTGGAGACAATATTGCCCCCCAATTTGTGTATCATATCCCCATAATTATCAAAAAAATTCATATTGTACTCACAAGTCGTACAAAGAATAACAGTTGGATCCATACCACGCTACTAAGATGAGGATATCATATACTGCAGCAAAACATAAATTATTTTTTCATCACGAACATATTTCCAGTAAATTATAGCGAGAAGCACACCTTGTTTTTGAAATTTACAAAGAAATACCGAAATACTCCTGTTTATTTCATTCGCAAGTACTCCCTAGAAGTGGCAAGGACATCTTGAAATTGATTTGCAAGATAACTGGAGTGGTTGAATAAAATTTAGATGAACATGTAAATCACAAGAGAAAAACCCTTATACATCATTGCAATTGACAAATCATGATTAGCAGTCATATGTATTATTAAACACAAACACTACACATGTATCTTTACCTTTAATTCATAAAGTTCAAGCAAGCACTTCGATTGCAAGTCCTCGCCTCTGCTGGTTGGCAAGTCTGGTCAAAGATGAAAGTGTAAGCTATTTCCACATGCATAAGAAGTGCAGGCGTAAAGCAATACAGTGTCATTAAAAATAAATATACCACAATCTGTTGAGTGATTACCCTCTCAATGCTAAGCAAGATAATCCTATCATTCAAATTCTGTGCAAGTAACATCGAAGTGGGGTGGGGGTACTTATAACTTGAAATAAACCTACCCAGTGTAATCCCACAAGTGGGGTCTGGGGAGGTTAGGATGTACACAAACTTTACCTCTACCTTTGTAGGGTAAAGAGATTTTTGATAGACCCTTGGCTCAAAAGAAAAGTATCAGGATTGTAAGAAAAATAAAACAATAGAAAGCAAGATACAAAACAAGTGTAGCAACGGATAGTAATACACATTGAAGAATAAGAAACTACGCGATAACTAAATAACATTACTAACAGAAGAAGAGGAGAGGAGGAGGCTAGCACCCTGCCGCTCACACACACAGTGCGACACTCAGATACCTACTAACCTTTTATCCTAATTCTAGACCTCCATACCTTCCTATCTAAGGAAGTCGGCCAAGTTGTGTCATGTCCGGTCTAATCACCCCCCCCCCCCCCAAGTTCTTTTTTGGTCTACCTCTACCTCTCCTAACTTCTGCTACAGCCGAACTCTCACACCTCCTCATTGAACACCTCCTCTTCACATGCTCGAACCATCTTAACATCACTTTCCTCATCTTGTCCGCAATAGAAGTCACTCCCACCTTGCCCCGTATAACTTTGTTCCTAATCCTATCTCTCCTAGTATGCCTGCATGTCCATCCGAGAGGTACAATTATATAGTAAGTACTAATAGAGATGATAGTAAAACAAAAGGCCTTTCAGACACCATGTATGGGGTACAAATAGGATATTTACAGTTAAGGACTGTTACAATCAGATCTGGTCCCAAAAACAGATGATTGACTTTTGTCCCTGGAAGTTGATATGGAGAACAAAACTTCCTATTCAGGTAATTTGCTTCAACTGGATAGCTTTGCATGAAAGGTTTCCAGATGGTAAATACATGCTACCTCTGTAGAAAGAATCAGGAAACAGACCATTATTTTTTACTGCATTGCATTGCAGCCACTGATATATGGAGCATGCTCTACAGATTTTTTGGCCTAAGCTGGACCATGACACTACACCTGAGACGGGCACAGCTAAGCTGGGGTTTATGGAATGTTGAAGAAGACCATCAAGTGAGCGAGGGTCTTTTGAAAACAGCCTCTTTACCTCCCCGAGGTAGTGGTAAGTGTTAACGTCCAAAGTCTATATTTTAATAATGATAAACTAACAAGTGGATCCTTACATGATATTGAAGACTACTAATGAAGGAAGTTGGCTCTAGGAATGGAAGGACATCCAATCATAAGTAGATCACGGCACGCAAACAAGCATGACAAGCAAATTAATCAAATATCTTGGAAATGGAAGGAGAAAAACCATCCCAGAATCACGGCAGACTAGATCAATCAGAAAATCAATCAGGATCTAAACAAAAGGAAGGAAGGCCACAACCGTTACATGGACATCAATCTCTACAAGACTAAAAGGAAAGATAGATCACGGACATATCTGATATGGACGTGATCCAAAGCCGTATATGGATATATCAAACGGCTACATTCCTCAATCCAGGAATCAATTTAAATCTTTGATTGAGAAGAAATCTCTTGGGTTTCCTTGTGAAGAGTAGCAGCCGAAGACTATAAATGATAAAGACTGAAGACAAACACGGGTTACACAACTTCAAGGAGAAAATTCAAAGTGTCTCATTCTTAGTCTTACAAGGCTCTGTAACTTTAGTTTGCAGTTGTTATATAAAGAGTAGGATCACATCAACTTTGTAACATCAATTGAAGCTGTGTCACAAGATCTGGAGAGCAAAATAAGTCTTCAAAACTTGTGTCCTATCATTGTACTCGTACCCAACATTCAACGAACTAAGGAAGCTTTGAAACCCAAGGGGACTGGAAGTAGACTAGGCACCATATTGGTGTTCCGAACCAGAATAAATCTTTGAGTTATTACTTTATGTTCTATTATTTATGTGCTTAATTGTTTAAATCTAATATGTTTGTGAAGTGCACTGATCCGCAGACGAGTCGACTTTGAGGAGTCAGTAGTCGACACACAGAAGAGAATTTCAATTCACACACACACCCCTTCCTTGAATTTCAGTAAGGTCCGCGTACACTTCACCCTCCCCATACCTCACTTGTGGGATTTTACTGGGTATGTTGTTGTTGATAAGACCATCAAGAAAATTTGGTTGATAATTCCTGTAGCTATTTATTGGTGTCTATGGACAGAGGAATAGAAGGTATTCAGATGGCACCTCAACTACTAATCAATCACCCTTTGAAAGCCAAATGTTCTCTTAAATCTTTTTTGCTGGCAGAACTGTCCCCTGTAATAAGTACTGATCTTTTCCTAGATTTTATCAGCACCCGTACTTTAGGCTAGCACACCATATAAGAGATGGACTAATTTCTCTTTTTTGTCCTTTCAGCTCTCCTTGTACCTATCTCGTTCATAATTTTGCATCTACGTGATGCTCTCTTTTTTAATGAAACTCATTACTCCATAAAAAGTAAAAAATAAAAGCCTAGCAAACACCTATACTCAAAGCAACAAAAATCAATATTAACTCTAGTAAATGCACAACCTGCGTCAACAGATTATGCTCAAAATCATGTACTCCGTAGACTGACAGATAAGATAACAATGAAGATAGTAGACTACGTTTAAGGGGACTTAATTGACACCCCTCTCACCGAAACTTTAGTTTAAATAAATTATTTTTTAAAAGTATATTTCCTATATTTTAAATAGGTTGATTTCTATGTGTGTTTACTTCTTTCTATTTAATTTTCTTAGTGAGATTCTGGCTCCGCCAATGATAGAAGATTAACTAACTAAAAAATAATAAAACTTTTGACCTTAATCATCAAAGTCCCAGAGACAGATAAGAAACAGAAATCAATTGGTGTGTATATATATTTATAGTGAAAATCTTGCTTTATTTGCATAATAGAAATTTTAATGTTAAATTATGGGATACACGTCTAGACACTAGTTAGCTTAAAGGTAGGAACATGATAAGTTAAAAGTTGATTAACCAAAATATTCTTCAAAAATTGATAGACCAACTTGCCCCTGTTGTTAGATGTTTATTTGAACTACGAATGTGTGGCCATGTGAGTTGAGAAATTAAGTTGGCCATTTAATTTGGATCTTATTAAATGGTTAATCTTGGCTACAGTAAATGTGTGAATTGGAAAATAAAGTTGGATATTTAATTAGGATCCTATTAAATGCTAAATTATGTCTAAAGTTAACGGGTATTTGATAAACTATTAGTGATTCAGTCGTTTCAAAAATCACCTGTTATCAAAGAAATTGCTAATTAATTATCTTTCTCCAGAAGAAAAAGAACAAGTTTAGCAAGTAAATTTTGATTATTTTGAACTTGTATAAAAGGATCTACGAATCAGTTATCAGTAAAATGCATAATCATCTCCTTGAAGCAACAGTAGAAAGAAGAAGTAGTTTAACTCGTTAAGTTGATATTTCTTTGTTACTTACCACAAGTATCATCAAACTATACTCTTGTTTATGTATATTTTTAGTAAGCAAAACTCTCGACTTTACAGAACTTTTAAGATTTGTTTGGATACTTTATTTTTTGGTTTTCTTCTGTTTACAAAGTTTATACTGAGTGCCTGATGTGTGTTAGATTTGAGAAAGGATTATCGTGTTATATTATTTGATTATAAAATTATATCTATATATACAATTTAACTAATATGCTTTTTCCAAAAATACAAATACAACAATAACAAACCCAGTGTATTCCCACAAAGTGGGGTCTGGGGAGGGTAAAATGTACGCAGTCCATACCGCTACCTCCAAAGAAGTAGAGAGGCTGTTTCCAATAGACCCCCGGCTCAAGATAGAGAATAGTAAATAAGAGCGTAATGAAGCATGATGAATGGCATAACATAAAAAGGGATAAGACATAATAAAATAGAAATCAGAGCAATAAGAGATAAGATAAATAAGCGCACTATGAAATAAGAGATAAGAAATAGGACATTAGGAATACGACCCCCACCTAGTAGTAACATACACTCACAGATCAGAAACACCCGCCACACCCAGACCCTCCTAACTAGGTGCTCCTACCTATGGACACAGTCCTAGGATTACTAACCCGGCTATACATGAGCTCTTGTAACTACTTGCTACAACCCACGCACACATCCTAGCCTTCTACCCTTATCCGCAACCTCCACACTTTTCTATCTAGGGTCATGTCCTCAGTAAGCTGAAGCTGCTCCATGTCATGTCTAATCACTTCCCTCCAGTATTTCTTCAGCCTACCTCTCCTCCTCCTGAAGCCATCCAACGCAAGTCTCTCACACCTACAAACTGAGGCATCCGTGCCCCTCTTGATCACATGCCCAAACCATCTCAACCTTCCTTCCCGCATCTTGTCCTCCACCGAAGCCAGTCTCACCTTTTCCCGGACAGTCTCATTCCTAACTCTATCCCCTCTAGTAAGTCCACACATCCAACGCAACATTCTCATTTCCGCCACCTTCATCTTTTGAATGTGGGAGTTCTTGACTGGCCAACACTCTACTCCATATAGCACGGCTGGACAGACTACCACTCTGTAGAATTTGCTTCAAGCTTACATGGCACCTTCTTATCACACAACACTCCCGAGGCGAGCCTCCACTTCATCCAACCTGCTCCAATACAGTTAGAGACATCCTCATCAATCTCGTCATTCCCCTAAATCATAGACCCAAGATACTTAAAACTATCCCTCTTAAAAACATCCTGGGAATCCAACCTCACCACCACATCGTCCTCCTGCCTCAAGTCATTAAACTTGCATTTCAAATACTCCATCTTGGACCTACTCAACTTGAACCCCTTAGATTCAAGGGTTTGCCTCCAAACCTTCAATTTTTCATTCACACCCCCCGCGTCTTATCAATCAGCACTACATCGTCCGCAAACAACATACACCAAGGCACCTCCCTTTGAATACTCCGCGTCAACACATCCATCACCAATGCAAACAGGAACGGACTAAGAGTCGACCCCTGATGCAACCCTGTCTCGACCGAAAAATGCTCTGAGTCTCCTATCCTATCGATATGACTTTTTGATGTAGCCGTAACAATTAAATATCTCTATCACAAATAACTACTACTCTTTTGTAGCTTTTCATCATGAAATTGACAATGATATACCAATTATCCAAAGGAAGACACATGTTGATCGAATTTATGTACAACTTCTACAAAATACTACTTCCATGCGACAACAACTACTTGATATGTATGCAACTATAAATGGAAGAAGGCAACAATGTCTTAAATACAGGGCAAAAATATTTACACTTGTATATATCGTTGAAATATAAAAAAGAAAGACAATTGAAGTTGAATATTTGGTATGACAATCATACTTAAGTAGGACTAAAACAGAGACGCGTGGTGGAGTTAGCGATAGGTTGAATGTTTGGAGACACTCCCTAAAGTCTAAAGGTTTTTAATAAAGTACGTCTAAACAGAGTACCTGGAGTCTAAGTTACTCGGACTCTTCACTTACAGTGCCGCACTCATGTCGACCCGACGTGGGTGTGGGTGTGAGATCCGTACCCGATCTGGTCAACCAATTTTGGGTACTTTGACCAAAATCGACAAGGAAGTCCTGACAGATTTAAGAAATTTTGTAATCAAAACAAAAGTTAAGGTGAAATTGAAGAAAATGGAATACCTTGTATAAAGGAATTTCCATGTAATCGCTTTTCCTTTTATCTCCTTTCATGATTTTCTTCTGGAACAATATTTTCTCCTCAAGTTTTCAACATATTAATTTATGTTTTATAACTCTACTTTTAGATATTTAAATTATTTTTCGCCGAAGCCCCGCACCCGTATCCATCCCTAGATCCATATCTCCGAATCTTTAAATTGAGACTATGAAGGATCCGACCTCTAGATCCGTACCCGTATCCGACACCCGCACTCGAGAAACTTAGCCTGGAGTACTAGTTTAGTGACGTAACGCATGAAGCAGAGGGTGCAAATGAAGATTGATGCAAAAGTCATACCAAGAGAGGAAGCTTTAAGTATCTTGGGTCCATAATCCTAGAATATGGGGAGAGCGACGATGATGTGGCACATCATATTGGAGCGAGGTAGGTGAAATGAAGGCTTAGCTCTGAGGTATTATGCGATAAGAATGTATCATCAAGGCTTAAAGGTAAGTTTTATGGAGTAGTGGTTAGACCAACCTTGTTGTATGGGGTAGAGTGTTGGCCAGTCAAGAACACCCACATTCAGAAAATGAAAGTAGCGAATATGAGGATGCTCAGAGAGATGAGAGATGTATGGGCATATTAGGATAGATATGACCGAGAACGAAGTTGTACGTGAAAGGTGGTAGCAAACTCCATGGCGGGGAAAAAATCACCCAATGTTTTGACTCTGGTGGGAGATTTGAACCTCCGACCTCATGGTGCTCAAACTTCATTAATGACTAGGCCATGCCCTTGGGTGTCTTCAATATGTATTACTATTTGTTGCTTTATTTGTTCTGTGTCTTCGTATTCTACTATCATATTTTTCTTGCAATGCTGCATTGAAGTCTATAGGAAACAACCTCCCTCCCCAGATCCTACTTATAGGATTACACTTGGTATGTTGTTGTTATAATCATACTTAAGTAACTAAATTCAGCTATTTAAACAACATCTAATCATCTTACGGCCAAATAACTCATCATTCATCAATTTGAACTTCTATTATCCCTTAAAGTTTAGTACAACTCAATGCAAGTATATTTTAATACTATTTGTATCATTTAAAAAGTTTGTACCAATTAGCATAGGATATGTCATTTAAAAAGTTTGTCCCCACTTTTTACTTTCCTTAAATGCCCTGAAAGAACATATTAACTAGAGGACTTTTTAGTCTTTCGCCATCTTCAATTCTCCTTTCTTAATTCTCATTTCTTAGTTTCTCCCCTTCCCATCAGTCTCCCTCTGTTTATAAAAGAGAACCCATTTCCTTTACTTCAATCTCTTCTTTTATGGACTGTAAATCATTTTTTAAACTGAAACTCTTCCATTCAGCAAACCATTTATTCTTTTATCTTAAACTAATCGAACCCAGACGTATTCTACTCCATGTATAAAGAAACCAAAACACGAATAATTTAATCCAAAAGTATACCTACTAATCATTTGAATAAAGCTAATATTATATCACTAGCAAGAGGTTCAGCAGCTCAAGTTTTCTATATCAAAATGAAAGGCAAAACCTTTCTAAAAGATATGAATGCAACACAAAAACTAATGACGCTATGTAAGAATCTTCACATCTTGCTCAAACAGTCCGGAGTATACACCGAACCATGTCAAAGGAATCTAGGGGAGCCATCATTCTAAGCCACAATTACCTTCAAGTTCAGTTAGGCGATGCTTGATATGGCTTCGGAAACGATTTTCCTTTAATTTCGTCAAACCAAAACCTGATGTGCAACTTGACCGTTGCATCAACAACGACTCCTCAAAATCTGCCATCAGGTCTCCATAACTTCCCGTTCTTCGACCATTCTGCATAAAAAGAAAAACATATTGATAGCATTAGAAGCTAATTTAAAATGCATAATATTTGAAAATGACCTCTTTCTTGATGCAACTCAATCATGCTTTAGATCCCAAGTTAAGCAAATGAACAAATTATAGCTTGGTTACTCAGATATGCTTCATCAAAAACTTCAAATTAAGCAAAAATTAAGAACTCATCCTCTAGGAAAAAGTTCCACTTAAACAACACACCTAGTTCTTCATGCTTACACATACAAAAATCACATATCAATCAACACAACTGCATACGTTTATACGTCACAACACAATTTGTTACTCGTATCTTTTAGCCAAATTACTTCTGTTGGAGCCTTTATTAAAATGACAACAAAAATGTATCAAGCCCTAGTATTGTTTTTTCTACTCTAAAACTGAAAAAAAAAAATCATACTATGCGCCCATGTATCTACATCTAAAATATGGTTCACTATAGCAACATTCTTCCACAATTACCCTAATTCGAAAGATTCAAATCAAAAAGGAACCCCAAAAAAAGAATTATCAAGCCCTAGTACTACTTTTTCTTCTCTAAAACAGAGAAAATCATACTCCATGCCAATGTATCTACATCGAGCATCTAAAATTATAGTTCACTACAACTAAATTCTTCCACAATCACTCAAATTCGAAAAATTCAAACAAAAAAGGAACCATAAACCAAAAGAAAAGAGACTGATCACAATGCGAATTTCTTCCTATTAAGCAAAATGAAGGAAGAGAAACAACAACTCACTGGCACAGACAAACTGTCCACGTCATCATCACCGACATCACTGGCATCGCTATGGTAGATTGAAGAGACGGCATCGAAGACATCAGGAGGTAACGGAAGATTACGTGAGATGAAATTGAGAGCGCAAATCAACGTCTTCGTTTTCTCTAACTGAGATTCATCAACAGCGGGAGGAGAATGAGAACCTCCAACCCTTCCTCCTCCTCCATCAGCGGCGGCGGATTCTATCTGAGCCACCATGGCTCCTCCTTCACAACTGCGCGCGAAGAGAACTGTTTTTGTATTTGTATTTCGAAGATTTTGAATTTTTGTTAAAAACTAGTATTAAACCAAAAAAATTACTTATAAAACGAGCCTTTTCTATTTCTCCCCTTCTTATCTCTCTCTTTCTAGCAAACCCTTTCTATTCGACTCGCTTGGGTTTTCTTATTTGTAAATCGATCAGATATATAAATTTACTATAAACTCCCTCTCCAACTGTCTAATGCCGCTGAACTCCTTTATTACGTAATGACTATATTACCCTTAATTTCTTTTCCCTGGAAAAAAAAAAGAACTTTATGTATCCACTGCTTGTTGATTGGGTGAAAATCATCCCCCACCAAACCAACTTTACTTAAAAAAATCAAAATCTTTTCTCAACTTCAAACAATAAGAGCCCGTTTGAGATGTTGTTACAAAATTATTTATTTAAGAAACACTTTTATATATATATCAAAACTATTTATTCATCATAATAAAATGAAAAGAAATATCTTAATGTGCAGGTTGACCAAAAACAAAACAGTGACAATTAAAAATGAACAGAGGGAGTATATCAAAACTCATGTGCATATATATACATACATACATATACACACCTAAAGTTGTTATGACACACTTAAACTTTAATGGTCTATTACCACCTAAACTCATTTTTTTCTATATTTATGTGTTTCTTTTTGCTGACTTGACTACCTAGTATCAGGATATCATTGTACTATTTTTGGTCAAGTCAGTACAAAAGAAGTATAAAAAATTCTGATACTTGGCCGTCGCATCAGCAAAAAGGAGCACAAAATATAGAAAAAATAAGTTTAGTGGGTGATAAAAGCCCTGTAAAATTGAAGTGTGCCATAAAACCTTCGGGTATAGTTTGGGGGGGAGGGGGGGAGGAGATACGTTTGCGTTAGCTCAATAAAATAACAATCATAAAAAATAACATTAATTTTTGTGACAAGTTCATTAAAAAAGTCATTCTACTTATAATATTAAAAAAAAATTAATTAAAAATATATAAATACTTGATTAAAATAAATAATATTTGATATAAAAAAATTTTGCAAATGTCAAAATTAAAATAGACATTATCAAAATAAAGAGAAGTAGAATACTTATTATTTAAAATGGGGGGGAGGGGGGATTTTTAAAGTAAATTTGAGGGGAGAAAATGATTTTTACCTCTTGTTGATTACTTCATTTATTGTTTAATAACAACAATGAAGTCTTCATTACTTGAAAAATTTAAGACAATATTTACAGATTGTGTAATATCTAATTAATCTAATCTTTCTTTTATCTCAAATTGCTTGGCACGTTTATTAAAAAAAAATATTTCATAATAGTTGATATGTTAAAAAAATTAAAGATAAATAATCACCCTTTTTTTAACTATATTCACATTAATTGAAAAACATTCATTTAATTAAATTTTAATAAGGTTATATTAGTCAATTTGTATCCTCTGTTAATTTCTTCTTAACAGTTGTGCAAAAAGTAAACATGTCAAGTAATTTGAGACGAAGAAAATATTATTTACTTTACTAAAGACTAAAAAAAAAAAGAAACAGAAAAATAAAAAATAAAATTTAGGTCATTTACAATTTTTTTTTTTTTTGTCTGTTTTATGCCCTCTTTAAAATATATCTTCAGTTTTTAACACATAAGAGACTTACAACAAATTATTTTCTTTTATTATTACTATACTACGTAGAAATGTGGTAAAGCAGATACCTCTTCATCAACGTGTTTGTGTGTTTCGTAATTTTACTATATTACCCCTAATTAATTATTATATGTCATTTATACATTAAAAAATTAATAATATTTACTTAAAAAAGTAAAATAAATATTTATGACATGTCTGATTCAGTTGTTTTAATAGTACGTGTTCGTCGACATGTCTTCTTGCTCCACGATTTTATTATACTACCCCTAATTAATTATTATATGTCATTTACATATTAAAAAATTAATAATATTTAATTCCAAAAAAGTAAAATAATCATTTATGATATGAACCATAATTATTATATATCATTTATGGATCAAAAAATAATAATATTTAATAAAATAAAATAAAATAGACATTTATGACATGTCTGCTTCAGTTGTTTCAACCGTAATTTTATTATATCCCCCTTAATTAATTATTATAAGTCATATGAGTATTAAAAAATTAGTAATATTTAATAAAAAAGGATCTAATAAACATAAAATGATAAATTAACTTTTGTTTTTAAAATTAACTTGCCATCTTGTATGAGACTCACTTAAATTCTTTTCACAAGTATTTTTTATAGCAATTTTGTTATATCACTTCTAATTAGTTATTACGAGTCATTTAAGATATGTTTGTTTCGCTACTTTAATCGTGATATTTGATTGACTTTTATGTATTAAAAAATTAATCATATTTAATAAAAAAATATATCACCCCTAATTAATTATTATAAGTCATCTAAGTATAAAAAAAATATTTAATAAAATAGATAAAATAGACATAAAATGATAAATTAGCTCTTGATATTTTAAATTAACTTTACATATTATATGAGGCCCGATTAATTTTTTTTCATAAGTGTTGTTTATAGCAATTTTTCTATATCACTTCTAATTAGTTATTGTGTCTCATTTAAGACATGTCTGCCTCGCTACTTCAATCGTGATATTTGGTTGGCTCTCAAAATTATATCAGTATCACTTAAATTGTAATAGAAGAAAGGGTATTATAAATCACAATAATTAAAAACTTAAATTATTTTAAATATATAATAATTGACTATCAATGTCACAAAAATCTGGACAAGGAGAGTATTATAAATTACAATAGCTAACAACTTAAAATGGTAAATTACAATTCAAAAAAGGTACATAATAAATTACAATAGTTAACAGTTTAAAATATGTAAAACATATTAAAAATATAATTAATGATCTAAATTTTATTTATATTATATAATAGACATAAAAAAATAACATATATTGGATCCGTGCTAACATGGCCCCCGATATCTAGTTCATTTTATAAGTGACCAAAACATTTTTTATACAGGACTAAATATTTTTCTTTTGTGAATGAATGGTCAATCTTCTATAACACCGTGCTAATCTATGATACATATCATGTAAATATCATAAAGGAATTAGTAGTGTTTTTTAAAGAAATAAATACTAGTCTTCTATAATACCCTATTGTTATAAAACTAATAAGTGTGGATGTCAATTCTAGAAATTACTTTCATTACTTATCTCCATTATTCTCCTCAATTATGAAGATAACTTCCATTCATGAACATTATTCTTGTGACCTTACACATCTATAACCTCCTCCATTATGTTAATGGTTAATGTCATAGTTATGACAACCTTTTGCATGCCTCTACATGACACTATAAATAGATGTATATGGGTTTATATTGCATACACTTGAACAATTGAGAGACTTGAAATACTTGTACATTTGATATTTGGAAGAATGAAAAGTTCTCATCTTTTGTCTTCTCTCAATATTTTTTGTCTACTTTATCGTTCATAATATTCATCTTTTGACTTAGTTTTAAAACACGTTATTAGTACGAGTTTGCTACATCTGTCTCCCGATCCTACCAATTTGCCGATTATTAGTTCATCCTCAGTAGCAAGATCTTGTGGTAGGTGTTGGTTAAACACAACGGCTAATTAGGCCAACTATACTATTTTGATTGTCAGGTAATGTTATTTCAATATATCTAAATTGTGGTAAGACTATACATTTATTATGATCCTATATATCTTTTTTATTTATATTTCTTTATTTCTTAAATATTAAATCTCACGTGAAATTATTTTTGTTGAGATTAATTTATGAATAAATAGTAAGGAACATAATTAATGCTTAACTTGTTATAGCCTCATGAATGTCTAATCCCAGACATAAAAGAAAAATAGAGTAATGTATTTTTCTCCTCTAAGAAAATAATTTTCTATATTGTATTATTTATCCGTGATTGATATTAAATATTATCATGTGTCACTAAATTGTTAGCTTTGTTGGTAAATTGATTCCATCAAAATCATCGTAAATTAGATGAGTATGACATGGCATATAGATTTAGTTGATATTGTTTTATGGTTATCAACTAATAATTTATTGTTTCTTTTCTAGGAGATGTAAAAATGAACAAATATTGAGTTTCTTATGTTGACATACATAATTCTTGGTTGGTTTGGTGCTTTATTTTGGATTATTAGAATATATTAGTTATTTGTAGTTATATGTAACACTATGTAGTGTTGGATAATTTTTTTTTTTTAATAAACACTATCGAATATATTGAACATCAAAAATTATATTTGTCATCTGTTTGAAAGATTTTTTCCCACAAACATATTAAATTCATTTATTTCATCAGAGACTCGAGATCGAGTCTCTTATTTCACTTTAGCTTATTATGTCATTAGTCGATGGTAATACAGTGGATTCAAGTCCTATTATATGAGAGGGTAAGATATTAAGTTTGATTTTCGATGCACTATGATGATAAGGTCTTGGATTAAAGTCTCACAGTAATATAACCTCAAAGGCCTTTTATGGGTAAGACGTTAGGATCGAAGTCCCAACTCAATATATTTGATGATAATAATGACCGATGTAAATGTACTTTTGGTGAAAAATCACAAAATCTGCCACACTGATTTGCTCCATTTTGTATGTTAATGTGGTAGCACTGCATATAAGTCTGAAAGAAGACAAGTGATTAAAAATGTATGTGGGCGTGGAGGAACAAATTATTATTGTCATCATTTTGATAATAATGAAAGGAAGAACACTATGGGTTCTCCAAATAGTCCTTCAAAGGTGAAGGTAATTTTACCATCAATTTGGTATGAAAGATATTGGGCACACAGTTGTTGTGTGATCTAATTTGATAAATTTTATAAATGCTCCATCAAAATAAAGGAATGTAATGTGATGGTATACTTGACCCTTCCAAATGATGTTGAGGTGTGGCATATAAATATGATAAATGTCAAGGCATGAAGTATAAATAAATTATGAAGCACATATGATAATAGTTTATTTCTTGAAGAAATTATGACTTGTATAAGCATCATGAATGATCGTCCATTCTTGAAAAACTCACCTTTATTGGAGGTTTGAGAAAAATAAATTTTTTTAATTTGGTATAAAAAAATTATTGATGCTATAATATGTCTCATCATGATCTACCAAAGGGTAAAATCAAGAAATGATTCTTGCCTATAAAATTTTTAGTTATGACCAAAATGGATATTATGGTGTGGTCCAATGAATTTGTCCTTGATCACGTAAATATGATACGCCAAAAAGGACTTTGCCAAATGTTATAAAAATAAATTATTAAAGGCAAAAATAAAGAAAGAGAGGGGTCTCGCATATAGTAATTTTGACTATCATGAAAATAATTTTCTCCCTAAAAGGAGATGGTCACCATACAAGTGGTGTTTTAGAATATGAGGTAGTACACAAGTATTTGATAGCTTTGAAAAGCTAATGTGTTACTGCACGGACAAATAAAATTATTTATGATATTGAAATTGCAGTAAGTTTCTTAAAGAAACTTTTAAAGTTTTATGAAAATTGACAAGAAAAGAAATTATTGTTACAATAGAAATGAATTATAAATATTTATGAGAAAAGCTATTCATTTTTTCTAATATTTGTTAATACAAATATGGGCATAATGATGAAATCGCATGCTATAGTAAACTAAAAGCTTACAAAAAATATATAAGTTGACATGATCGGTTGACCATTTCGATTCAAATGTGATGCGAAAATAATTGAGAATTCATATGATTTTATATTGAAGAAATTAAAAAATTCTTCAAGAATTCTCTTATTGCTTGTTCTCATGATAAAATATATATCAGCTAAGGTAATGATTGTATTCCTTAATTTTTAACACGTACAACAAGGTGAATATAGACCCATTCACCTGCCATGTGGACCGTTTACTATGAAATGAGATGCATCTATGGTTGGTCACATGCGCTGCTATCAATTTGTAATTTGATTTTGCAAGATTGTTTGCTCAAATTGTTAAATTAAGAGCATGGTTCCAGATTATAAAAGTTGATAATGCTGATTGATTTTAGTAGAAAATTGTGTGCCTCAAATTATAGCTGAACGATTGGTTATGAAAACAAATCTCCTAAAAAGAAAATTTGGTATAAACGAGTTTATTTAAATATAGCAACATTTGAATGCATCAAACCAACAAGGTTCCCCTATATTGTTGGTCCAGGTTCAGGAACAAATTAAAATCCATCTAAAAAAATTGAATGTGCAATATGTACCACGCACAAAGATGGATCCCCAAATAAGATTGGGGTGAATGTTATATTTCCTAACATTATGGGAAGATATGATTATAGCTGAAATGTATGGAATAAATTCTCTCTCTCTCTCTCTCTCTCTCTCTCTCTCTATATATATATATATATATATATATATATATATATATATATATATATATATATATATATATATATATATATATATATATATATATTGAACTTGAAGTTCAGTTGATAATTCATGATCTGCAAAATGTTGCAAATTTCATTGCCGGACTGACCCTATGTTATTCAGCTGTAAATGATCCAATGAAGTCTTTGAAGGACAGAGTCTATGGCATGCCTGAAACGTGATAGACCAATTGGTTCCAAATATTAAACTCTTTAAAAAATATGAGGGGCAAATTATCAAGATGGTTTTGATAATGAGGCAAGTGCTTTAAAAGAGCACCATGACATAACACTTCATAAAACCTTGGCAAAGATTTTGGTGCCTGAAAATGATGAAATAAAGAGATCTTGATAAGTTGTTTCTTATTGAAACCGATATCAAATAACCATCGATGGTATTTGTGATATAATAAAGCGCTCACCATTATAAACGGTAATGAGGATCTTGAATTTAAATTTGTCGAATAGTGTGGACAGATAAAATATGCAATTCAAGCATATTATGTTTCACTTGAAAAGTGATATTTTGAAATTAGTTATGCACTAAGGTATAATGCCTGTGGGATACAAATTAGTGATTGTGCAAAAAGTAAAATCGTAAGATATAAAATATGACTTGTGCCTTGAGGCATAAAGGTTATTCACAAAGTCTTGACATTATTGTTTGGAGGTGTGTTCTCCTATGATGGATGCAATAAGATTTCTTTAAATCTGGCAATGTATAAAAATCTTGAATGTGTATAACAAATGACGGTCATGTCTAGTTAGACGTCAAATGTTATAGGAAAATACTTACAGGATTTAAAAGAGACTTGATCCATTAAATATACCAATGTTTGCGAGATCGCTTACCATAAAGAAAGATCAATTTTCATATCATGAAAATAGTTAGAAAATATCATGTATTAGTGCAATTATTGCACTTATGTATCCTGCTATTCTATACATGAGATAATAGTTTTTATTGATGTTCAGGAAAGATATAATTTCACTTTTATGTGAATGAAGAATATTCAATCTACGGTCAATTTTAATATCATGCAAATGAAGTTTCCACAACCAATTGGTTGTTGCTACAAACAAGTTTAATGTGCAAATAGCTTGCGACGACGAGTTCACATGCAAAGTAACTTTCAAAAATTTATTTGACTGAGTTCATGGGCTTAACATATCCAAGAAATAACAAAACAACACATCAGGATGATTTTAACAATGCAACATCTTCATGAATGTGATTTGATCATAACGACACAGTCAAGATCAATATTTGTAAGCAGACATATAAGATTGGAGGCGGTGTCTTTGAGAAGTGAAATGATTTTTGCATCAGGGGGAGTAAATTAAGCACTGTACTCTTTTTTCCTTTGCCTAGGTTTTGTCTCAATGAGTTTTCCTGGCAAGGTTTTTAACGAGATGACAAACAAATGTCTATTATAAAATATGTGTACTCTTTTTTCTTCACTAGAAATTTATTTCCACAGGATTTTTTCTAGTAAGGTTTTAACGAGGCACATTATCTATGGACATTCAATGGGGAGTGTTGTAAAACTAATAAGTGTGGATGTCCACTACTCTAAAAATTACTTTCACTACATGTCTCCATTATTCTCCTCTATTATGAAGATAACCTCCACCATTTATGACCATTATTCATGTGACCTTACACATCCATAACCTCCTCAATTATGTTAATGGTAATATCATGTTTATGACAACCTTTTGCATGCCTCTATATGACACTATAAATAGAGGCATAAGGGTTCATATTGTATACAATTGAACAATTGAAAAACTTGAAATACTTGTATATTTGATATTTGAAAGAATAAAAATTTCTCATCTCTTGTCTGCTCTCAATATTTTTTGTCTACTTTATTGATCATAATATTCATCTTTAAGCTTAGTTTTAAAACACCTATCAATATACATAATATATCACGTGGTATCAAAGTATTCCATTACTGCTACAATATACTTCAACTATTACTGATTTTGTAACTATATGTGTCATGACTAAAAAATGAAGGTCATGATGACACTTATCGCGGCGTACCTTGACAAGTAAGCCTATCACCCAAACCGATACAAAAAAAGAAAAAAAATAGAAATATACCAAGGTAAGGCATCTAGAACGAAGCCGAACCATATAAGTAATCATAACAATGAGGAAAGAACTTATCCAAAATACCAATCTTGCCCAAAGTCAGGTGTCAATAGTGTAAGAACTACTAATACAACCCAGAAGTCAGATACTTTAGAAAAATAACCAGAAAGGAATAATATATGTATCTGAACATAACTACTATAGAAAAATAGAGGTGAACTTCGAATGGATGAATGCCCAATCGCTACCTTGGAAGCTCCAACAATCACCCGAGTCAAGCAAGCTGAGGCGCACTTGAGCTAGGACCAGGACCGAAAGGGCGCAGTAAGCATGAGTACGGTCCACTTATATACTTAGTAGGTATCATAGGCCGATCAAGCAAAGTAGTAAATAAAGCATACAAAATATACACTAAGGGCACGTCACCTGTAATCAGAAAATGTCCTACAATGGTAGCCCACACCGCTTGCACTAACAGTTCTAATATATCTCACATATATTGCAACATCACACCAAGATAGAATAAAAGTACGTATTATATCACATATAAGAAGAAAAAGGAGGAACATGCATATACAATATCATCAAATACAAGTAAAATAAGATATTATAAATACATAGATTCCAAGTTAATATGACAATACAACACAACATAACACAATAAATTAAGTATAGTGTATACGATGATGATGCACGAGGTCATCGCACAACCTCCGAGATCATCGCACAATCCCCGTATACACCTACGGAGGCATGCCTTCTAACAAAGGATCCATGGGAGGTTCGTCAAACCGTATACAATCCACATATCTCGTATCTCCTTTTTGACACATCCCTCGGAAAAGATTTTATAAGTTGTTACAATATCTCCTCCCCGACACTTCTCTCGGGGAGGGTTTTAAAAAGGCGTTGCCAGTGTTTCTCAAATGTTGTCACGGTGGTATCAATATTTTATAAATGAGTATTTTCACAACCAACTACAATGATATATTTCCACAACCATGTGAGCCAATATCCACTTATTGTTTTAGTTTCATCCACGAATTTCCACATGTCTTATATGTCAAATAAAGTATGAATATAATCACAATACACTAATGATACCATATTAAACATCTTAACAACATAATACAATTATTCGCATGTATTCAAGGATATTACTATCACATAGGACTCCACACAGTCACACATATCACATAATAACTCAATTTCGATAATTACATCATATATAGGCTCCCACACGGGCATAACACATAAATAGCCATTTTTTATGATTAGTATCATCCTTAACATGCATTTTATATCATCATTTACTCCCAGCCCAGTCTGAAAGAGTTAAGTCATAACATGCCTCAAAAGCCGAAATCGGTTCGCTACACTTCGAACCCACAACCTTAATTTTTATGAATAATCTCAAAATCCACAAAAAATATCAAATGTGGAATCTACACATCAAAACAAAACCAACGACACTCATATTGACTACTTTTGATTCTGAATCAAAACGAACCCCCAGAACGGGTTTTCAAAAAAGAAGGGCAAAATCAGAACTTTACTTCAAAAACACATTTCCCATATTTTTTGGAATCTACAGCTGAAAATTCAAGTCAAATTGAGTCGAAATGAGATTCAAATTGAAGAAAAACTATTTTTAAGCTTTACCGGGTAAAAATCTTTAAAATTCGGATTAAAAATAAGAATCGGAAATATTTTAGGGGTTGAATTGATGAAAACTAGTAATTATAAGGTAAAAATATTATTCAAGTAAAAAGAAGTAAAATTGGGGTTTAAAATCAAGCCGTAAGATTTTTGGAGTTTTGAGAAATTAAACAAAAAATTACTAAGAAAAGGGTGAATTCTTACCTTAAATCCGTAGAAAAATCAAGAAATGGTGTTAATTAAGCTTCCTAAGCTCTCACAAGCTTTAATTTTAATCTCCCACACTATTTAGGGTTTAACTTCCAAGATGCAAGATGAAAATGAACAAAATGGGTCAAAAAGAGGTGAAAATTTGCTATTAAGTTTTTTTGTCGACCGGACTTCGACGTGGTACCCGGGATTCATTCGAAGTCCGATACATGCAAACAAACTATGCAATCATTCTAAATTTGATGTTCCAGACGCGATGGAGATATCAAATTTTCAAGAAAATATCATTTTCACAAAGTTGACCCCCGAAACCCAAAATCATAATTTTTCAAACCTAGGGTTGAAATGAGATTTAAAAACCGTAAAATCATACCAAATATGCTAACACCCTAAAATTGACATTTTAGATTTGATGGAGAGGTCGGTATTTCCATCCGAGGTCGTTTCGACCAAATGTGGGTCCCACACCCATATTTCTAATTTTTTAACTTTCTGATTAATAGGTCGAAATGAGCTCGGGTGCATCGGGACCCGAACCAAAGGTCTACTTAGCCTAAAATCAATATTCTGGAGCTATTGGAGCAGTCCGTTCGGCCATCCGTCGTACGAATTAAAAGATATCCACATAAGTTCAAAATATGACTCTCGAAGCCATCAAAAACCACAATATTGCATAAATAATACTAAAATGCATCAGAAATCATGTCACTCACTCTCACACCTTAGAAATACCATAATTCAACTACAGAGGGGTAAAATAGTCAAATCACACAAAATCACAAATTTCACATATTTCATCACATTTTTAGGTCGTTATATCATGCACCACTAAAAATCTAGTTCGTCCTCGAATTAAGGAAAAAGAAATAGCTGAATCAACAAAGAGTTGGGGATAAGAACTATGAATATCAAACTCGACCTTCCCAGTAGCTTCATCTACAGGTCGATGTCGCCACTGGACCTTAACCACAAAGATCACTCTAGAGCACAACCGCCTAACATCCCCAGCCAAAATGAAGATTAACTCCTCAACAAACGACAACCGCTCATCTAGCTGAACTGACTCCCAACGAATAATATAAGACTCATTCAAAATATAGGGACAAAGTATAGAAACATGAAAAACTGGATGAACAATTGATAGATCAGAGGGCAAAACCAACTCATAAGCTACACATCAACAGTTCGAAGAATCTCAACTAGACCAATATACCTGGGGTTAAGCTTGCCCTTCTTCCCAAACCTCATCACACCCTTCATGGGAGAAACTCAAAGAAAAACACGATCACCAACACTAAATCTTAAGGCACAAAGTCTACGATCAGTATAGCACTTCTGCCTACTCTGAGTCGCTCTAAGTCTATCCTAAATGACCCAGACTCTAGTCAATATAACTCAGAACATAACATACAAAAGAACTTCACACGATATGAAATTAAAATAAGGAAAGTTTCCTAAAGACATCCTATAACCTCTGTAAGATAGATACGGACGCCTACATACTGATCTACGAGACTCTATTAGACATCTTGTTCTTACATAAATGAGACCAATAAAATCTGGCTGCTCTAATACCAATTTGTCACGACCCAAAAATGAAGGTCATGATGACACTTGTCGTGGCGTACCTTGACAAGTAAGACTATCACCCAAATCGATAAATAAAAAGAAAAAAATAATAGAAATATCCCAAGGTAAGGCTTCTAGAATGAAGCTGAACCATATAAGTAATCATAACAATACGGAAAGAACTTATCTAAAATACCAATCATGCCCCAAACCAGGTATCAATAGTGTAAGAACTACTAATACAAACCAGAAGTCAGATACATAGAAAAATAACCACAAAGAAATAATATCTGTCTCTGAATATTAATAAAGACATAACTACTATAAAAAGATAAAGGTGAACTTTGGACGCATGAATGCCCAACCGCTATCTTGGAAACTCCAACAATCGCCCGAGTCAAGCAAGTTGAGGCGCACTCGAGCTAGGACCAGAACCGAAAGGGCACAATAGGCATGAGTACGGTCCACTTGTACTCAGTAGGTATCATAGGCCGACCAAACAAAATAGTAAATAAAGCATACAAAATATACACTAAGGGTATGTCACCTGCAATAAGTTAATGTCCCACAATGGTAGCCCACACCGCTTGCACTAATAGTTCTAATATATCTCACATACATTTCAACATCACACCGAGATAGAATAAAAGTATATATTATATCAAATATCAGAAGAACAAGGGGAACATGCATATACAAGATCATTAAATACAAGTAAAAGAAGATACGATAAATACATAGATGACAAGTCAATATGGAAATACAACACAATATAACACAATAAATTAAATGCAATGTATTTGATGATGATGATGATGTACGAGGTTGTCGCACGACCTCCGGGATCGTCGCAAATCCCCGTATACACCTACGGAGGCAAGCCTCCCAACGCATGACCCATGGGGGGTTCGTCAACCCGTATACAATCTACATATCTCATATCTCCTTTCCGGAACATCCATCGGAAAGGGTTCTATAAGGTGTTATAATATCTCCTCCCCGACATATCCCTTGGGAAGGATTTTAAAAAGGTGTTGTCAGTGTTTCTCATATGTTGCCACGGTGGTACCAATGTTTCATGAATGAGTATGATATGATAATGTAATGCTCACAATCAATCACAATGAGTATTTTCACAACCAACCATAATGATATATTTCCACAACTATGTGAGCCAATATCCAATCATTATTTTAGTTTCATTCATGAATTTTCACATGTCCCATATGTCAAATAAAGTATGAATATAATCATAATACACCAATGGTACCATATTAAGCATCTTAACAACATAATATAATTATTCACATATATTCAAGGCTATTACTATTACATAGGACCCCACACGGTCACTCATATCACATAATAACTCAATTTTGATAATTACATCACATATAGGTCCGCACACAGGCAAAACACATAAATAGTTATTTTTCATGATTAGTTCCCACCCTTAACTTGCATTTTGGATCATCATTTACTACCCAGCCTAGTCTGAAAGAGTTAAGTCATAACCTACCTCAAAAGCCAAAATCGGTCCGCTACATTTCTAACCCACGATCTTACTTTTCATGAATAATCTCAAACTCCACTAAAAATATCAAATATAGAATCTATGCATTAAAACAAAACCAACGACACCCATATTGATTACTTTTGGTTTGGGATCAAAACGGACTCCCGAAATGAGTTTCCGAAAAAAAAAGGGCAAAATCAGAACTTTACTTCAAAAACTCGTTTTTCATATTTTTAGAATTCTACAACTGAAAATCCAAGTCAAATCGAGGTTTAAATTGAAGAAAAACTATTTTTAAGCTTTACTGGATATAAATCTTTGAAATCCGAGTTAAAAACAAGAATCAGAGTTGTTTTAAGGGTTAAATAGATGAAAACTAGTAATTATAAGGTAAAAATATTATTTCAGTGAAAAGAAGTAAAATTGGGATTTAAAATCAAACCCTAAGATTTTTGGAGTTTTGAGAAATTAATCAAGAAATTACTAAGAAAAGTGTGAATGATTACCTTAAATCTGTAATAAAACCAAGAAATGAGTGTTAATTTAGCTCCCAAAGCTCTCACAAACTTTAATTTTAAGCTCCCACACTCTTTTAGAGTTTAACTCCCAAGAGGCAAGATGAAAATGAATAAAATGGGTCAAAAAGAGGTGTAAATATGCTATTTATAGCAGATTTTCACCAATAACAGTTTTTTTGGTCGATCAGACTTCGACGGGGTATCCGAAATTCATTCGGAGTCTGATACATGCAAACAAAGTATGAAACCATACTAAATTCAATATTATGAATGCTATGTCGATATCAAATTTTCAAGAAAATATTGTTTTCATAAAATTGACCTCCGAAACCTGAAATCATAATTTTCTAAACCGAGGGTCAAAATGAGATTTAAAAGTCGTAAAATCATACCAAACATGCTAACACCTTCAAATCAACATTCTAGATCTATTGGTGAAGTCGTATTTTCCATCCGAGGTCGTTTCGATCAATTGTGGGTTCCACACCCATATTTTTAATTTTTTAACTTTCCGATCAATAGGTTGAAATGAGCTTGGGTGCACCGGGACCTGAACCAAAGGACTACCTAGCCTAAAATCAATATTAGAGGAGCTGTTGGCGCAGTCCATCCGGCAATCCATCCCACGGATCAAAAGATATCCACATAAGTCCATAATAAGGCTCTCGAAGCCATCAAAAAGCACAATATTGCATAAATAATACCAAAATGCCTCAAACATCATGTCAATCATTTTGACACCCTAGAAATATCATAATGCAGCTATAGGGATGGATAAAATAGTCAAATCACATAAAATAAAAAATTTTAAATATTTCATCAAATTTTTAGGTCGTTACAATGTGTTAGAATAAATTATGTTTTGATAATTCATATAATAAATAAATAAATAAAATGATGCCCAATATCAATTATCCTTTTTACTAATACTAAAAAATAAAAAAAGAACAAAAATAAATGAGCCAAAGATGAGTTGAGTTAGACTATGAAAAAAGTAGAAAATAGAAAAAATGAAAGAAATAAAATTAGAACAGGAGAAAAAAGAATAAAAAAGTGAGGCAATGGGCATAATAGAGGAGAGGGTAGATATATATTTTAGATGTGAGTTTTATTTTTATGTGCAAAATAATAAGAATTCCATAAAAATATACTTTATGTTAATTTAATCTTTAAATAAATAAACTAGTAATTTTAATATTTTTTAGATTGGTTTTCTAATTTTTAATTTTTTAATTATTTAATTATTTCCATTACTCTAAAAGTAGTTATCTTGTTGTGAATATGTGTCTAGCCACGTGGCTAGAGGATAGGCCAAGTAATAGGACTCAATCCTCAAGTCATTTCCACCGTTTATATCTACTTGTTGACCAAGTAAATTTTGGCCTATAAATAGGCCTTTCATATGTATTATGAAAGAACAAGAATACAGTGAGAATAATATTATTAATCAGAGAAAATGGTCAACTACCCCCAAACCCCAACTACACACTTATACTTTGAGAGGGTCATATGACCCCCCTTGAACTATTTTAAAATGAAATTATCACCCCCAAACTATTTTAAAGTGGAATATATACCCCTCTAAAAATTCATACCCAGATTTTATTTTGATTTGTGGTCTACACGCGCTGCCACATGTCATGCCACGTAATTCCACATCATATATCATTTTTTATTATAAAAAATTAATTCCACATCATCATCATCATCTTCTTCTTCTTCTTCTTCTTCCTCCTCCTCCTCTTCTTCTTCTATTCTTCTTCTTCTTCAATGGCATAATGAATCATATGGAATTCACACGATATGTAATCTTATCAAAATTAAATCAATAATTAATATCCAAAAAATATTCAATTTTCACAAAATGGCATCGCGATAGTGATGGCGCCGCGATAGTGATGGCGCTAGAAAATTCAAAATTCTGGTGACTTTATTTTCCAATCTGAATTGATTTAACATTCTCATGTAATTCGAGTTCTTGGATGCCATTGAATAATAATAATAATAATAAAAAATATCATTGATGAGTTCTTGGATGCCATTGAAGAAGAAGAAGAAGAAAAAATAATTGCCATTGATGGGTTCTTGGATGCCATTGAAGAAGAAAAAGAAGAATTGAAGAAGAAAAAAAAAATAATTGCCATTGATTGGTTCTTGGATGCCATTGAAGAAGAAGAAAAAAATTAATTGTCATTGATCGGTTCTTGGATGCCATTGAAGAAGAAGAAGAAGAAGAAAAAAATTAATTACCATGGATGGGTTCTTGGATGCCATTGAAGAAGAAGAAGAAGAAAAAAAAATTAATTGCCACTCTTGGATGTCATTGAAGAAGAAGAAGAGTTGGAGAAGAAGAAGAATGGAAGAAGAAGAAATGAAGAAGAAGAAGAAGAAGAAGAAGAAGAAGAAGAAGAAGAAGAAGAAGAAGAAGAAGAAAGAAAAATAATAATTAAAATTATATATATTTATTTAAAGAAATATTAAAAATAAATTTTTAATAAAATATTTTCGTTCTCACTCTCTTTAAAGAGAGTAAAACACACTCTCTTGCCATGTCAGCGTTGGAGGGGTAATAATTTAATTTTAATATAGTTCAAGGGGGTCATAGGACCTTCTCAAAGTATAAGTGTGTAGTTGGGATTTGGGGTAAAGGTTGGGGGGTGGGGGGTATTTGACCATTTTCTCTTATTAATCATCTTTTCTCTACAGTTACCTTTTTATTGCTTTTCGCATTTATATTTAATATTTTATTTTATAACACGTTAACAAAATCAGTCTCTACCATCTCCAGTGAATACATGCAATAAAGGTAATAACTTATTTTTCTTAAAATAATGTCAAACCTCTCTAAACATGAATTTATTGCTCTTGATATATCAGACAAAATCTACCTGTCTTTGACACTTGATGCGAAATTCATTTAGATGCGATGGGTCTAGCAGATACCATCAAGGATAAAAATTAGACATCTAATCAACACCGTGACAAAGCCATGATATTTCTCCATCATCATCTTAATAAAGGTTTAAAAAAGGAATATCTTACTGTTAAGGATCCACTTATACTATGGAATAATTTAAAAGATAGATATGATCACCTGAAGATGGTTGTTTTTCCACAGACACATTATGAATGGATCCATTTAAGATTACACAATTTTAAAGATATAACCATGTATAGTTCAGTTATGTTTTAAATTAAATTACGGTTAAATTTATACGGAGAAAATGTCATAGATTATGATATGCTAGAGAAAACATTCTTCACCTTCCTTGTCTCGAGTTTGCTCCTGCACAACAATATCGAGAAATGAGATTTAAATAGTATTCTGAATTAATTTTGCATGTTCTTGTTGTTGAACAACATAACAATCTTTTAATGAAAAACCATGAAAGTCGACTTTCTGGTGCTGCTCCATTCCCTGAAGTGAATGCTGTAAATTTCCACCAATCTAGGCGTGAAAAGGTTTCTGGCCCCAGTAGTGGCCATCACCATGGATGAGGAAGAAATTTCAATTATAGTGATCGTCTTGTACTGAATAATAACCTTTTTCACCACTAGTGTAAGGAGAAGGGTGAAAAGTCTGAAGCGATGCAAAAGAAAAATACAGAAAATAAATACTATCTATGTAGAGGAAAAAGACACTGGTCACTTACCTATCGTACGCCAAGGCACCAGATGATCTCTATCAGGAATCCTCAAGAGGGAAGATAATAATGAAGAAGCAAACTTTATCTTCGAGGAAACTGTTAAGCCTACGCATTTAGATATTGCATATTTCTTTGAAATCCTTATCGGTGATGAATCTGTAATAATCTAAGTATTTTACTTTTCTGTTGATTATATTAGTTTATGTTCCTGTTAGTAGTGCTTCTCTAGTATTGTAAATAAATAAAGTTTGTTTAATATGGTGTTTGATAGTAATACTACAATGTTTACTTTGTTTATATTTTCGTCTTGAAAAATATACGGATACTCCTCAAATTTTATTTGGATCAATATCGCGAGGACATTTGTGTAATTGATAGTAGAACAACGCACACAATGTTAAAGATGAGAAATACTTTTCCTACTTACTTAGAAGAAAAGCTATAATGACCTAAAAATTTGATGAAATATGCGAAATTTGTGATTTTGTATGATTTGACTATTTTACCTCTCCTCGTAGTTGCATTACTATATTTCTGAGGTGTGGGAGTGATTGACATGATTTTTGATGCATTTTGGTATCATTTATGTGATATTGTGGTTTTTGATGGTTTCGAGAGCCTTATTTTGGACTTATGTGAATATCTTTTGATCTGTGTGATGGATCGACGAACGGACTGTGCCATTAGCATTGAAATATTAATTTTAGGATAGGTAGACCTTTGGTTTGGGTTTCGGCGCACCCGAGCTCATTTCGACCTATTGATAGGAAAGTTGAAAAATTAAAAATTTGGGTGTAGGACCCATATTTGATCGAAACGACTTCGGATAGAAAATAAGACTTCGCCAACAGATCCATAATATTAAATTTAGGGTGTTAGCATGTTTGGTATGATTTTACAACTTTTAAATTTTATTTTGATCCCCGATTTAGAAAATTGTGATTTCGAATTTCGGGGGTCAATTTTGTGAAAATGATATTTTTTTGAAAATGTGATATCACCATCGAGTTCTAAACACCGAATTTAGTATGGTTACATAGTTCGTTTGTGTATATCAAACTCCAAATGAATCTCGGTCGCCCCATCAAAATCTATTTCGACTTAAGTGAAAAAAAACAACAGTTAATATTGCAGAAAAACTGCAATATAACAGATTTTTCACCTATTTTTGGCCCATTTTGCACATTTTCATATTGTCTCTTGAGAGTTAAATCCTAAAATAGTGTAGGAGCTTAAAATTAAAGTTTGTGGGAGCTTGGGAAGCAAGATTAACATCTATTTCTTGATTTTATTATGGATTTAAGGTAAAAATTCACCCTTTTCTTAATAATTTCTTGATTAGTTTCTCAAAACCCCAAAAATCTTAGGGTTTGATTTTAAACCCCAATTTCACTTCTTTTTATTTGAGTAATGTTATTATCTTATAATTACTAGTTTTCATCAATTTAAACTTCAAAACAACTCTAATTCTTGATTTTGACCTAGATTTCAAAGATTTTACCTAGTAAAGCTCAAAAACGATTTTTCTTGAATTTGAACCTCATTTTTTACTTAATTTAACTTGGGTTTTCAGCTATAGGTTCCTAAAAATATGGAAAACAGATTTTTGAAATAAAAATTTTGATTTTGCCCTTTTTTTTCGAAAACCCGTTTCGGGGGTCCGTTTTGACTCTGAACCAAAAGTAGTCAATATGGATGTCATTGGTTTTATTTTGACCTGTAGATTTTATATTTGATGTTTTAAGTGGAGTTCAGAATCATTCGTGAAAATTAAGATCACGAGTTCAAGTGTAGCGGATCGATTTTCGCTTTCGAGGTAGGTTATGACTTAACTCTTTCAGACTGAGCTGGGTAGTAAATGATGGTATAAAATACTTTTTAAGGGTGGAAACTAATCATGAAAAATGGATATCTATGTGTTGTGCCCATGTACGGGCCTATATGTGATGCAATTGTCGAAATTGAGTTATTATGTGATATGTGTGACCGTGTGGGGTCCTATATGGTATTAATAGCCTTGAATACATATGAATAATTGTATTTTGTTGTTAAGATACTTTATATGGTACCATTGGTGTATTATGATTATATTCATACTTTATTTGGCATATGAGACATGTGGAAATTCGTGAATGAAAATGAAATAATGAGTGAATATTGGCTCACATGGTCATGGAAATATATCATTGTGGTTGGTTTTGAAAATATTCATTGTGATTGGTTGTGATAACTACATCCTCATATCATACTCATTCATGAAACATTGGTACCACTGTGGTAACATCTGAGAAACACTGACAACACCTTTTAAAACCCTTCCCTAGGGACGTGCCGAGGAGAAGATATTATAACACCTCATAAAACTATTTCTGAGGAATGTGTAACAAAGGAGATATGAGATATGTGGATTATATACGGGTTGACGAGCCCCTCATGGGTCCTACGTCAGGAAGCTTTAGCTCCGTAGGTGTATTCGGGGATTGTGCAATGATCCCGGAGGTTGTGCAACGACCTCGTGCATCATCATCATCATCATCATCATCATATACATTTCACTTACTTTATTGTGTTATATTGTGTTGTATTGGCAAATTGACTTGTCGTCTATGTATTTATCGTATCTTCTTTTACTTGTATTTGATGATCTTGTATATTCATGTTCCCCTCATTTCTTATATGTGATATAATAGGTACTTTAATTCTACCTTGATGTGATATTGCACTATAAATGAGATATATTAGAACTGTTAGTGCAAGTGATGTGGGCTACCGTTGTGGTATATTTTCTGACTGCAGGTGACGTGCCCTTAGTGTATATTTTGTATGCTTATTTACTAGTTTTCTTGGTTGGCCTATAATACCTACTAAGTACAAGTGGACCATACTCATGTCTATTGCGCCCTTTTAATGCATGTCCTAGCTCAAGTGCGCTTGAGCTTGCTTGACTCGGGTGATTGTTGGAGCTTTCAAGGTAGCGATTGGACATTCATGTGTCCGAAGTTCACCTCTATATTTCTATAGTATTTATGTCTTTATTAGTATTCGAAGACATATATTACTCCTTTGTGGTTATTTTTCTGCTGTATTTGACTCTTGGATTGTATTAGTAGTTCTTACACTATTGACACCTAGTTTTGGGTATGATTGGTATTTTGGATATGTTCGTTTTGTGTTGTTATGATTACTTATATGGTTTGGCATTATTCTACAATCCTCACCTTAGAATATTTCTATCTTTTTTTTTGAATCAGTTTGGGTAATAGTCTTACTTGTCAAGGTACGCCGTGATAAGTGTCATCATAACCTTCATTTTTTTAGGGTCATGATAAATTGGTATTAGAGCATCCAGGTTTCATTGGTCTCAATGGTGTAAGAATGGGAAGTCTAATAGAGTCTCTATATCTATCTTCGAGAAGCTATAGAATAACTTTAAGAAACTTTTTTTTATTCCTTACCTTGAGAAGCTCTTTCATATCTTATGTTATGAGTTTTGTTTCTCTTTCTATGCAGACAGTGTTGACTAGGTCCCACAAGAGTAGTGATGTAGAGTCTTTACCCAGAGGGCGAGCTTCGAGTCATGGATGAACTTGAGGGAGGGGATGACCCCGTGGTGTAGACCCATCTATGAGGTATGCTAGGGGACTCTCTCCTGAGCCTCGTGTTGAGCAGGTTGGAGGTGTGGGTCCTACTCCAGTTCTTTAGAGTTTGTCTGCCCCAGTGTTGGAGGGATTGTTGGTGTGTTTGCTGACCCATCTAGAGGGTTCTCCTTTGGTTATGCCAGGTGTTCCTCTAGTTTTGAGTGTGGATACTCCTGTTGCACATGCTTCTGGTTTGGGTACTCCTCAAACCCCAAGTCCTATTTTACCTTCAGTACCGATATCTGACTATGGGGTTTCGAGATCAGGTGCCCAGCCGTCATCTATATTACTTCCCTAGATGGGATCAAAGTCTGCTAGATTTACTATGTCTCCTCTCATAGCTATTGCAGTGATGTCTTTTGAGCATCAAAAGAGGCTCAAGAAGTTTACTCGATTGGGTCTTCCCAGATTTGGTGGCGCAGTAAGCAAGGATGCCTATGAGTTTCTTATTGATTGCCGATAGAAATTGCATAATTTCGGTTCACTCGATTCTCATGGAGTTGCTTATAACTCTTATTAGTTGAGAGATGCAGCGAGAGATTGGTGGAGGTCACTTGTCAGTTATAGACCCTGTGATTTTCTCGAGATGATTTGGGATCAGTTCACTAGGCTTTCCATGAGAGATTTATGCCTTTCAATTTGAGAGACCGTATGCGGGATGAGTTTAATCATTTGGAGAAAGGCTCCATGACAGTTGCTAAGTATAAGGAATGCTTCTATGCACTATCCAGATATTCCTATGATAATATTTCTATCGAGTCTGAAATGATTATGAAGTTTGTGAAGGGTTTGGATGTCTTCCTTCAGTTGTCTACATCTCAGATGGTTGTGTTTGGGGCTTATTTTTAGAGTCTATTAGATCATGCTAAGATGATAGAGGGTATTCTTAGTGCATCTCAGAGAAGCACCAAGAAGGCGCGATGTTTTGGTGAGTTTAGCAGTCAGACCTCTCGAGGCAGAGATTATAGAGGCTCTCGTGAATACCATGGTAGGCCAGTGCAGGCGGCATTACAGAGTTTATGCGATGGTCCTTCTAGTCCAGCAGTTCAGGGTGGCCGTTCGGGCCTAGTTGTACCTTTTTCTATTAAGACTGGTCATAGAGGTTGCTGTGTATATAATGAGATTGGCCATATGGCCAGAGACTATCTCCGTCGAGTGATTTGAGGTACTCAAATTTCATTTATAAGGGGTAGGGGTTCTACCAGAGGTGCGAGGGGTAGAGGTAATGGAGCTCGTGGGGGTGGCCATGGGGCCACTCAGGCAGTTATTGGTCGTAGGGCTACCCAGGCAGCTGGTGGTCTTGGTCAGTCTTATGCTATACCAGCCAGACCTGAGCCAGAGGTTTCTGATGCTGTGATTACAGGTATTGTCCCTACTTATTTTAGACCTGCATCTGTATTATTTGATCCCATATCGACTTTCTCCTATGTGTCTGTATATTTTACTTCAGGTTTTAATTCTGTTTGTGAGCCTCTTGCCATGCGTATTTGTGTATCCACTCTGATAAGTGATTCTTTAGTGGTGTATCAGGCTCACCGATTTTGTGTTGTGACTTTTGCAGGGTGTGAGACTTTAGTAGTCTTGCTTGTGTTAGATATGATCGATTTTGATGTTATTTTGGGTATGGATTGGTTGGCTCCTTATCATGTTGTCTTAGATTTTTTCGCCAAGACTATGACCTTAGCTATGCCGGATGTACCAAGGATAGCTTGGAATGGTGCACTTCATTTAGGTCCTAAGAAGATTATATCTTATGTTTAGGATCATAAATTGATTGAGAGGGGATGTTTATCTTACTTGGCCCATATTCGTGACACCTGTGTTGTTTTGCCTCATTCCTTAGATTCTATCCGTATTGTCCGTGAGTTTATGGATGAGTTCCCTATGGACTTGCCTGATATGCCTCCAAATCGAGATATTGATTTTACCATTGATGTTGAATCAGGCACCAAGCCTATTTCTATTCCTTCTTATAGGATGGCCCCGACAGAGTTGAAGAAACTAAAGGATCAGTTGTAGGAGTTATTGGATATGGGATTTATCTGACCTAGTATTTCACCTTGGGGTGCGCCTGTCTTGTTTGTGAAGAAAAAAGATGGGTCTATGCGGATATGTATTGATTATCGATAGTTAAATAAGTTAATGGTTAAGAATAAGTATCCTCTTCCTCGCATTGATGATTTATTTGATTATCTTCAGGGTGCTACAGTGTTTTCAAAGATTGATTTGAGGTTCGGTTATCACTAGTTGAGGATTAGGGCTTTGGATATTCCGATAACTAATTTTCGGAATCGATATGGTCATTATGAGTTGTTGGTCATGTACTTTGGGTTGACTAATGCCCCTGCCACATTCATGGAGTTGATTAACTAAGTGTTTTGACCGTATCTTGACTTCTTTGTTATTATATTTATAGATAATATCTTGGTTTATTCCAAGAGTGAGGTTGAGCATGAAGAGCATTTACAAATTGTGCTTCAGAGATTGAGGGATGAGAAGTTGTATGCTAAGTTCTCTAAGTGCGAGTTTTGTTTGGAGTCTGTTTCTTTCTTGGGTCATTTGGTGACTAAGAAAGGTATTACGGTTGATCTAGCCAAGGTTACAACGGTTCGTGACTGGGCTTGACCTACTTTGCCCACTGATATTTGGAGTTTTTTTGGCTTGGCCGAGTATTATTGGCATTTTATTGAGGGTTTTTCATCCATTGCAGCTCTATTGACCATGTTGACCCAGAAGAAGATCTCTTTTCAATCGTCCGATGCTTGTGAGGCGAGCTTCTTGGAGCTCAAGGATTTGTTGACTTCAGCTCCTATATTAGCTTTACCTAAGGAGGGCGTGGGATTTACTGTCTTTTGTGATGCTTCAGGTGTTGGGTTAGGTGCTGTGTTGATGCAGGAGGGTAAGGTAATTGCGTATGTGTCTCATCAATTGAAGCCTCATGAGAGGAAATATCCTACCCATGATTTGGAGTTGTGCGTAGTTGTGTTTGACTTGAAGTTATGGAGGCACTACTTATTTGGAGTCCATTGTGAGACCTTCTTAGATCATCGTAGCCTTTAGTACTTCTTTACCCAATGAGATCTTAACATGAGGCAGCGCCGTTGGCTTGAGCTGCATAAGGATTATGACTTGACTAATCTCTACCATCCGGACAAGGCTAATGTGGTTGTAGATGCCTTGAGCCAAAAATTGACTAGCATGGGTAGCTTGGCATATTTTTTGACCCAGGAGAGGCTTTTGGCCTTAGAGGTTCAGTCTTTAGCTACCCAGATGGTTAGATTTGATATTTCAATATCGAGGGATGTTTTGGCATTTTTGGATGCTAGATCTTTCTTGATGGAGTAGATTCGAGCTTATCGGTTTGATGATGTTAGATTGAGGTCGATTCAAGATAAGGTATTGAGTGGGGAGACTAAGGAAGCCTCACTTGATTCAGATAAAGTTTTACGGATTAGAGCTAAGTTTGTGTGCCGAAAGTGGATGAGTTGATTATGTTGATCTTGGAGGAGGCCTATTGTTCTTGATATTCTATCCATCCAGGTGTCACTAAAATGTATCATAATTTGAGACAGCACTACTGGTAGGGTGGTATGAGGTGAGATATAGCGGATTTTGTGGCTCGTTGCCTATGTTGTCAGTAGGTAAAGGACGAGCATATGAGACCTGGTGGTTTGCTTCAAAGGTTACCCGTTCCTGAGTGAAATTGGGAATGCAGCACCATGGACTTTATGACTGGTTTGCCTCGTACATCTCATGGTTCTGACAGTGTTTGGGTCATCGTGGATCGATTGACCAAGTTAGCTCATTTTATTTTGGTTCAGGTCTTATTTAGTGATTAGAGGTTGGCCCGTGTCTATATTAGTGAGATTGTGCGTCTGCATGGTGTACCGGTGTCTATTATTTCAGATCGAGGTCCCATTTTCACATCTTACTTTTGGAAGACTTTTCAGGATGAGCTGGGCACTTGAGTGGATCTTAGTACAGCGTTTCACCCCAGAATGATGGCCAGTCAGAGCGAACTGTACAAGTTTTAGAGGATATGCTTTGCGCATGCGTGATGGCTTTTGGTGGCCAGTGGGAGCAGTATTTTACTTTAGCAGAGTTTGCATATAATAATAACTACCATTCCAGTATTGCTATTGATCCTTTTGAGGTGTTGTATGGTAGGCGTTATCACTCCCCATTAGGTTAGTTCGATGTTTTAGAGGTGAGACCTCGAGGTACGGACTTGCTTCGTGAGTTTTTAGATAGGGTCCGGGTCATTCAGGATAAACTTAAAGTGGCTTAGAGTAGCAGAAGTGTTATGCTGATTGTAGACTTCGTGCCTTGAGATTTGGAGTTGGTGATCATGTTTTCCTTCGAGTTTTACCCATGAAGTGTGTGATGAGGTTTGGGAAGAGGGGCAAGCTAAGCCCAGGTATATTGGTCCATTTGAGATTCTTCGGACTGCTGGTGATGTGGCTTATGAGTTGGCTTTTCTCGTGATCTATCAGTTGTTCATTCAGTTTTTATGTTTCCATGCTTCGTCGCTATATTCCTGATGAGTCTCATGTCATTCGTTGGGAGTCGGTTCAATTAGGTGAGCAGTTGTCCTTTGTTGAGGAGCCAGTTTCCATTTTTGCTAGGGATGTTAGATGGTTGCGCTCAAGAGTGATCCCTGTGGTTAAGGTTCAATGGTGACATCAACCTATAGATGAAGCTATTTGGGAGGTCGAGTCTGATATGTGTAGTTCTTATCCTCAACACTTCATTAATTCAGGTATTTCTTTGCCTTAGTTTGAGGACGAACATGATTTTTAGTGGTGGATGATGTAACAACCTAAAAATTTGATGAAATATGTCAAAAATTTGTGATTTTGTATGATTTAACTATTTTACCCCTCTCCGTAGTTGCATTACGATATTTCTGGGGTGTGGAAGTGATTGACATGATTTTCGATGCATTTTGGTATCATTTATGTGATATTGTGGTTTTTGATGGCTTTGAGAGCTTTATTTAGAATTTATGTGGATATTTTTTTATCATGCGACGGATGGCCGAACAAACTACGCCAGCAGCTCCAGAATATCAATTTTAGGCTAGGTAGACCTTTGGTTCGGGTCCCGATGCACCCAAGCTCATCGAAAAGTTATAATATTGGAAATTTAGATGTAGGACCCACATTTGTCGAAATGACCTCGGATAGAAAATCCAATTTTGCCAGCAGATCCAGAATATCGAATCTAGGATTGTAGCATGTTTGGTATGATTTTATGGCTTTTAAATCTCATTTCAATCCCCGATTTAGAAAATTGTGATTTCGAGTTTTGGGGGTCAATTTTATGAAAATGATATTTTTAAAAAAATTTGATATCACCATCGCATTTGGAACATCGAATTTAGTATGGTTGCATAGTTTGTTTGTGTATATCGAACTCCAAACGAATCCCGGGCACCCGGTCGAAATTTATTTCGACTTAAGTGAAAAAAACCAGTAGTTAATATTGTAGAAAAACTGCAATATAACAACTTTTTGCAGTAGTTATAGCTTTTTTTATTTTTAGTATTAATAAAAAGGATAATAAATATAGGGCATCATTTTATTTATTTATTTATTATATGAATTATCAAAACATAATTTATTCTAGCACATTGTAACGACCTAAAAATTTGATGAAATATTTGAATTTTTTTATTTTATGTGATTTGACTATTTTATCCCTCTCTATAGCTGCATTATGATATTTCTAGGGTGTCAAAATGATTGACATGATGTTTGAGGCATTTTGGTATTATTTATGCAACATTGTGCTTTTTGATGGCTTCGAGAGACTTATTATGGACTTATGTGGATATTTTTTGATCCGTGGGATGGATTGCCGGATGGACTGTGCCAACAGCTCCTCTAATATTGATTTTAGTCTAGGTAGGCCTTTGGTTCGGGTCCCGGTGCACCCAAGCTCATTTCAACCTATTGATCGGAAAGTTAAAAAATTAAAAATATGGGTGTGGAACCCACAATTGATCGAAACGACCTCGGATGGAAAATACGACTTCACCAACAGATCTAGAATGTTGATTTTAAGGTGTTAGCATGTTTGGTATGATTTTACGGCTTTTAAATCTCATTTAGACCCTCGGTTTAGAAAATTATGATTTTAGGTTTCGGGGGTCAATTTTATGAAAACAATATTTTATTGAAAATTTGATATCGACATAGCATTCATAATATTGAATTTAGTATGGTTTCATACTTTGTTTGCATGTATCAGACTCCGAATGAATTTCGGGTACCTCGTTGAAGTCTGATCGACCAAAAAAACTGTTATTGCTGAAAATCTGCTATAAATAGCATATTTACACCTCTTTTTGGCCCATTTTATTCATTTTCATCTTGTCTCTTGGGAGTTAAACTCTAAAAGAATGTGGGAGCTTAAAATTAAAGTTTGTGAGAGCTTTGGGAGCTAAATTAACACTCATTTCTTGGTTTTATTACGGATTTAAGGTAATAATTCACACTTTTCTTAGTAATTTCTTGATTAATTTCTCAAAAATCCAAAAATCTTAGGGTTTGATTTTAAATCCCAATTTTACTTCTTTTCACTGAAATAATATTTTTACATTATAATTACTAGTTTTCATCAATTTAACCCTTAAAACAACTCTGATTCTTGTTTTTAACTCGGATTTCAAAGATTTATATCCAGTAAAGCTTAAAAATAGTTTTTCTTCAATTTCAACCTCGATTTGACTTGGATTTTCAGTTGTAGAATTCTAAAAATATGAAAAACGAGTTTTTGAAGTAAAGTTCTGATTTTGCCCTTCTTTTTCGAAAACTCATTTCGGGAGTCCATTTTGACCCCAAACCAAAAGTAATCAATATGGGTGTCGTTGATTTTATTTTGACGCATAGATTCCATATTTTATGTTTTTAGTAGAGTTTGGGATTGTTCATAAAAAGTAAGGTCGTGGGTTAGAAGTATAGCAGATCGATTTTGGCTTTTGAGGTAGGTTATGACTTAACTCTTTCAGACTGGGCTGGGTAGTAAATGATGATACAAAATGCATGTTAAGGGTGAAAATTAATCATGAAAAATGGCTTTTTATGTGTTGTTCCCGTGAGGGTGCCTATATGTGATGTAATTATCAAAATTGAGTTATTATATGATGTGTGACCGTGTGGGGTCCTATGTGATAGTAATAGCCTTGAATACATGTGAGTAATTATATTATGTTGTTAAGATGCTTAATATGGTACCATTGGTGTATTGTGATTATATTCATACTTTATTTGGCATATGAGACATGTGGAAATTCATGAATGAAACTAAAATAATGATTGGATATTGGCTCACATGATTGTGAAAATACTCATTGTGATTGATTGTGGGCATTAAATTGTCATATTATACTCATTCATGAAACATTGGTACCACCGTGGAAACATCTGAGAAACACTGGCAACAACTTTTTAATATCCTTCCCGAGGAATATGTCGGGGAGGAGATATTGTAACACCTTATAGAACCCTTTCTGATGGATGTGCCGGAAAGGAGATATGAGATATTTAGATTGTACACGGGTTGAGGAACCCCCCATGGGTCCTGCGTTGGAAGGCTTGCCTCCGTATGTGTATACGGGGATTGTGCGACGGTCCCGGAGGTCGTGCGACAACCTCGTGCTTCATCATCATCATCATCAAATACATTGCACTTAATTTATTGTGTTATGTTGTGTTGTATTGCCATATTGACTTGTCCTCTATGTATTTATCGTATCTTTTTTTACTTGTATTTGATGATCTTGTATATGCATGTTCCCTCTTGTTCTTCTGATATTTGATATAATATATACTTTTGTTCTATCTTGGTGTGATGTTGCAATATATATGAGATATATTAGAACTATTAGTGCAAGCGGTGTGGGATACCATTGTGGGATATTAACTGATTGCAGGTGACGTGCCCTTAGTGTATATTTTGTATGCTTTATTTACTACTTTGTTTGGTCGGCCTATGATACCTACTGAGTACAAGTGGACCGTACTCATGCTTACAACGCCCTTTCGGTGCAGGTCCTAGCTCGAGTGCGCCTCTGCTTGCTTGACTCGAGCGATTGTTGGAGCTTCTAAGGTAGCGGTTAGACATTCATGCATCCAAAGTTTACCTCTATCTTTCTATAGTTGTTATGTCTTTATTAGTATTAAGAGACAGATATTACTCCTTTGTGGTTATTTTCCTATATATTTGACTCTTGGATTGTATTAGTAGTTCTTACACTATTGGCACCTGGTTTGGGGCAGGATTGGTATTTTTGATAAGTTCTTTTCGTGTTGTTATGATTACTTATATGGTTCGGCTTCGTTCTAGAAGTCTCACCTTAGGATATTTCTATATTTTTTTTTGTATCAGTTTGGATGATAAGCTTACTTGTCAAGGTATGTTGCGACAAGTGCCACCATGAACTTTATTTTTTTGGGGTCGTGATAAAAGCAAATTTCAATAATCTCTGGTAATTCAAAATTAATTAAAGGCTTCGAAATAGCTATTATATTTCTGCTTAAGGGGATAAGACTTGAAAGATTCATTGTTTTCTTCTAAATCCTCGAGAAACTTGTTAAGTTTTAAAGATATCCATCGAAATAGATATTATGTTGAGACAGTAATCAAAATAAATATTGGATATCTTGGCATTACCAAGGACGTCTCAAGTCGGAAATATGTGTTGGAGAAATTGTCTACTTTGTCTTCTGGCTTATATTATGCAGACATTAGTGCAGCTGAAGCGCACTCTATCATAAAATAAAAGTTTATGAATCTAAATACGTTTGTGCTTTGGCATGACCAAATAGGTCATCATGGATCTACAATGATGAGATGAATTATTGAAAATTTAAATGGTCACCCATTAAAGAATCTAAAGATTCTTGTAAGTGATGAATTTTCATGTGCTCTTGTTATCAAGGTAAATTGATAACTAAGTCGTTGCCACTGAAAGTTGGCATTGAATCTTCTTTTTTTATTGAACATATACATAGGGATATATATGGGGACCTATTCACCCATACAATGGTCCATTCAGATATTTTATGGTCCTAATAGACGCATCTTTAAGATGGTATCACATGTGCCTCTTATCGTCTCGCAACCTGACGTTTGCGAAATTATTGACACAAGTAATATGATTAAGTGCAAAATTTTCCAATTATCCAATCAAGGCTATTTGTCTCAATAATATTGGAGAATTTACATACCAAGCTTTTGATAATTACTATGTATCAATTGGGGTAAGAATTGAACATCCCATCGCTCATGTTCATAGTTAAAATGGCCTCCCTGAGTCATTTATTAAGCGACTACAATTGATAGCAAGATCACTACTTATCAAAATGAAAATGCCAATTACTGTTTGAGTTAATGTTATCATTCATCCAACATTATTTGTTCGTCTCATACCGATTCATTATACTAAATACTCTCCATAATAATTGATCCTAGGTCATGAGTCAAAATTGCCCATCTATGAATTTTTGAATGTGTTGTATATGTTAGCCTCCTAAGTTTACATTTTAATAATGACAAACTAACGAGTGGATCTTTGCAGGATAAAAGAAGTAAGACACTGGAAGATGCTAATGATGAAAGGATATAAAAAGGGAAGAAAGCCGTCTCTAGGAATAGAAGGACATCAAAATAGAATCAGCAACATCCAAGCGAATCAATTAAAATGGGAACAAATGGAAGCTGAATTTCAGTCCCGAGAATCGCAGCAAACCAAATCAATCACAAAAATGTCAGTCCTGAGAATCGCAGTAAATTAAGATCAATTCACTACAAAGAAAAGATCACGGACATATCTGATATAGACGAGTGTAAAAGTCGTATATGGACATATCTAATATGGACATATCATACAGCTACATTCTTCATTCAAGGAATCAATTCAAATCCTTGATTGGGAAGAAATATCTTAGGTTTCCTTTTGTAGAGTAGGAGCCGAAGACTATAAAAGAAGAAGACTGAAGATGGACACGGGTTATGCAACTTCAAGAAGAATATCAAAGTGTCTCTATGTTAATCTCACGAAGCTTTATAACCTTTAGCTTACAATTTTTGTATAAAGAGTAGGATCGAGTTAACTTTGTAACATCAACTGAAGCTGTGTCATAAGATCTAAAGAATAAAATAAGTCTTCGAAACTTGTTTTCCATCATTGTACTCTAGCCCGACATTGAACGATCTAAGAAAACTTTGAAATCCGAGGGAACTGGAAGTAGGCGCCACATTGGTGTTTCGAACCAGGATAAATTTGTGTATTTTTTATGTTTGTTTATTTACTTGCTTAACTATTTCAAATCTAATCTGTTTTGTGAAGTGTATTGATCTGTAGGTGGGTCAACTGTGAAGAGTCAGTAGTCGACTCACAGAAAATTTTAATTCACCCCCCCTCTTAAATTTCAATTGGTATCAGAGCAGGTCTAACTAACAATGTTGCTTAACTGCAAGTGAGCAAAGATCAAATGGCAAATTATCAAATTCCCGGTGCTCTTCTCTAGAATGGTCACTCCTCCGCATGACCACTATACATTAATGGACAACATTACTCTTACTGAAAAAATTGGTTTAAAATTTTTGTCCAATCAAATGAATTCCAAGCCTGGGCTATCATCAAAAAGGGTCCAAAGCCGATTCCAGGGCTCAAAGAGAAGCCAAAGGACAAAAATAAAGAATCTAGCAGTACTGACAAAGAAGATCTAGAAAGTTTTGAGGTCACCAAAGAACAACAAGAGGTAATGCAAACTTATGCATGTGCTATAAGTTTACTTCTTTGTACAGTTAGTGGAGAAGAATACGATAATATATCAACTTGTGAGACTGCAAAATAAACGTGGGACAATTTGGAGGCAACCTATTAAAGAACCACCAAAGTCAAAAAGTCAAAGATAGTTGCCCTGGTCAATGAATATAAGCTTTTCAAAATGGAAGAGAATGAGAACATTGAAGCAATATTTGTCAGATTCAACAAGATCGTATAAGAACTGAAGTCACTGGGGATGATCTATCCACATAACCTACAAGTCTAAAAGCTGGTCCAAAGTCTTTCGAAAGTCTGAGAAACCAAGGCTGCCATTCTGGAAGATGGAGATCCTTACAACATGACATATAACGAACTACTAGGTAGTATCATTGCATATGAATGAAATTATATCAACAGGTACCGCAAGGAGAAAATAAGAAACCAATAGCCTTCAATGCTGCTCCAACTGAAGAAAAGGACATTCTGGAACATGTAAATATTGAAGGAATGACCCTCATTAACCATGGAGTAAGGTAGATCATAAGACAGAGACAACAAGATCCCAAGGATCCAAAAATAATGACTCCACTAGAAATGATGATCGATGTTATTACTGTGGAAGGCTTGACCGCTTCAAACAAAACTATCCACAATTAAGAAGAAGAACATCCAAGAAGAATCAAAATTTTAGAGCCTAGAGTAATGAAGATGAAAACCAAAGAAAAAATAGAAGCCTCCAATATGTGCTTCATGTAAATATGAGAATCTAGCGAGGTAACACTATGCGATTGTCACAGCTGTAATATTCTTGAATCTAATTTAGATTTGATAACTGTTGAGCTTCAAATGGTTATAAATAAATAGAACAAAATTTCTCAAGAGAAAAAAGGTTGTGAAGCTCGATTTAAATGAAAACTCGAAGAGAAACTAAAAAACTATCAAATAGAAATCGAAACATGTCAAATTGAAATTGACTTACCACACGAAGAGCTTGATGATGTAAAAATTCAACTAAATGGCTTTAGGAAATCTCCAAGTCATGGTTTTGTACGATCTAATTCTTTTAAAAACAACTCACGTTTCTCATCAGAATTGTTTAAATCAGATAAGACCTCATTCTCCTCTCGAAAACCTATTTGCTTTATCTGTGGAAAGAAAGGGCACAAATCCTATAGCTGTAGGCACAGGACTTGCAGCACGTGAGTTTGGAAGCCTAACGGAAGCACCTCTAACCCACAAGGAACCAAAGACCACTTGGGTACCTAAACAAAAATAATCTTCTTATTTTGCAGGAACTTGCCCACAAAAACTATACTAAGGGAATGTGGGGGATTGATAGCGGATATTCTAGATACATGACCGGAAAGAAAGAAATTTCTTCTATTTTTAAAAAAGCAAATGGAGAATTAGTCAGATTCAGTGACAATGCTAGAGACAATGTCATCAAAATCTATTCAGTAAAGCTCAATTTCTCACGCGAATCTACTGAAGTATATCTGATAGACGACCTCAAGTATAACTCACTCAGCATCAGTCAGTTGTGTAATGCCTGGTTTAGAATATCTTCTAAGCTGAAAGTTGGTCCCTCAAACATGATAAAAATAATATCTCTCTCATCAGCGAACGTCAAGAATGGTATAGTGGAGTGAAAAAATTAGTCTTTTTAAGAAATTACCAGGACCTTTGGATTAGAATATAATCTCCTAGATCATTGTTGGGCAGAAGCAGTAACCACAACATGTCACATCATCAACAGATGCCTGATCAGACCTATTAAAAAAGGGATGCCTTATGAACAATGGAGTGGAAATAAACCCAATATCAGCCACTCTCATCCTTTTGGATACATACGCCTTATCCATAATAATGGTAAGAGTAACTTGAGAAAACTCGATAAACAAAGTGATGAAGGTATTTTCCTTGGGTATTCTTCCACTTTATATGCTACAGAACCTATGTATACTGTATTTGATGAATTTAATCACCCCTCTATGAGTTCAAGTAATGACGAAGAACGAGCGAGTAACGTACAATCTTGAGAAAATGTTTGCACAATCTCTGAGCTATCACAAGACAAAGTCAACTATACCCCCTCCAGAATCGAATTCTACATCAGGAATGGAGAAACTAATTGTTCCAATAAAATAAAAATAAAAAATTTTCCAGCTTTCCAAATGAGTTCACCCTAAAAAATCTGGATGACGTGGTGGAAACAAGAACATCGTGAGAAAACAAGCGTATGTTGCCTGGTATCTCAAATTGAATAAAGAAGGTATTGACTATGATGAAACCTTTGACCCAGTGACAAGGTTAGAATCAATTCAAATGTTATTAGCAATTACTACTTTCAAATGTTTTAAGTCATTTTGAATGAATTTCAAAAACACCTTCTTAAATAGTTTTTTTGAGGAATTTTTCAGCTTCCAGGATTTGAAAATCCGTAATATCCAAAACCACATTTTCAAGCTATCAAAAGCACTCTACGGTCTCAAAGAAGCTCCAAAGGCTTTGCATGAGAGATTGAGTATTTTCTTACCAAATAACAATTTTCAAGAAATTTTTTTTAAAAAACTATGGCCTGACAAAAGTTTGATTCAAATCCTCAAATAGTACAATTTTACGTTGATGATATTATTCTTGATAGTATTAACTTCTCTTCATGTGAGAATTTTTCCAGTCTAATGAAAGTTTTTTTTGAGTAGTATGGGTAATACCCTGAGTTCTTAACACAACAAGAAGCAAACCTTAGTTGATTTTCCAACAACTGAAGCTGAATACATAGCCGTTGGGAGTTATTGTACTCAAATCCTATGAATCAGGCGTAAAACTACTTGATTTTAATACGTCTCATGAATCTGTGCCTGTAATGTGAAACAATGCAGTATTCCCTATTTATCAAAATATGCTATGCATCATTCTAAGGATAAGCGCATAGACATCATGTAGTAAGTAGAGATTTTATTTTATTAACTCTCTAAATCAGCTTGATTTTCTTAAAACAATTTTAAGGAAAGATTTTATTTTCTACAAGAAATCTGGGTACAATATTTTTGAATTTTTTTTTTGGCAAAACTCGGAATAGAATATTTAGCCAAATCTCTAATGATTTCAAAAGACCCTTATTTTTGGCACAAAAAATTATCGGCTACTTCCTGATCCCAGTCCTTTACTTTCAAATCACCCCTTTACACACCACCTTTTTTCTTCCATCATCATTACCATCTCTTCACCCTCTCACTTCCCAATACTCTATCGCCATTTCATCTTCAACCCTAAATCCTGTACCTCCACTTTTAATTTTATCTCTTCACCTTCCTCGTTTTACCTTTTATACTCATCCATCCCCATTTTTTTAATCATGAAAAAACTCGTTAAGTGGCTAATCTCACTAAAATTCCTCCAACTTTGTCCCCGTCCTCCTTTTTGAATCCTCAGAAGAAGTCTCCTCTCACTCTCTCCAATCAACTGTGTCCAAAAAACAAACTGCTTTAAGCCATATGTCGTCCTCTAACAAACGACGGTCCTCTCCTCTAGAGTCTCTTTCTAAAGAAGACAGGAAAAATTTCTCACTTTCAAGAATCGCTCTATTGTTTCTAGTCAAGTTATCAATCTCTCTCACCTACAGGAATCCCACTGTAATATTGGCCACTTTCTCCAAGATCAAGACTTGTCGATGATGTTTCACTTATATGGTTTGGAAGTATTTGAAGACCCCATCCACATGTTCTACGCCAACCTTCATCTTTTCCATGACAGTGGGGAACTGGAAACCCTGGTTCTAGGTGCACGTATTATTCTCAATGACTTTTTATTTGAGAAAGTATTTGACACTAAATTCTTAGGCGTTGTCCCATTCATGAACGACACCTGGCTGGAGAATTTGAAGTAAGTTTTGATGAAGCAAAGAAGGTCTTCTCAGATCCTAACTCAAGTAGACCCTCTATTGGTCCTCTGTCTCTTACCTTTCGAAATAAAATCTTGGCCCATATCATTGCAACCACTTTGATTCCTCGAAAAAGATCTCTTAGTAATATGACATGCCAAGATGTTTTTATTCTCTATTGCCTGATTAAGAAATACAAAATCAACTGGAGTTCCTGGATTCATGAATATATGATAGATAGTGCAGCTGACTCCCATGCCTCAACAAGTTTTCCTTATGGTTTACTCATCACTCAGATTCTTCTTCACTATGGAATTGACCTCTCAGCCTATCCAGTTGTAGAAGTCTCCGCCACTTACAATTCAAAGACCTTCTCAAGCATGGGCTATGTTTTGATTAAAAATGAATGGTGTAAAAAGAATTCTGTTAAAAGTCAGGTTGACACATCCAGGGTACGTAAATCTGTGCCTAATTCTATATTTTGTGCAGATAAGGAGATTGAAGAACTCAAAGACAATCTCACCACTATTGAGGAAGGAATACCAAGCATCAAGAAGTCGACTACTAAGCTGCTACAGTTGATCAAGGAGACCAGTACTGACATAGGCAAAGTGGGACTCTCCCCCGATGGCTTTAAACAGAAAAGGGTAAATTATTTAACAGAATGTTCTCCCAGGTGGATTCCATCAATTTTGAATCTTCCTTCTCCTCTAATGAGCTTGAAATCTCTATTTAGAATTCTTATTCCAACTTCATTAAGAGTGTTGAGAAATCCTATGACCGCTTCTGCTCTACCATGTACAACACTCTTACCTATTTCCTAGCCAAACGACGCTGAACTTCTTTATCTCTTTCAAAAGGAGGCATGTCCCTTCTCGTACTCTGGGTTGTATTAAGATAATGGATACTCCTACTCCGATGTGTTTTTGTTGCTACTTCCTATCGTAACTTTGCATATCTCGTATTCTATGTTTAGTTCTTGATTGGTTTCTGCTTTTTTTGTGTGGTTGTTTTTTTGCTTTGTTTTGTATTTACTCTGTCCTTTTTTTATTATGTCAAATAGGGGAGAAGAAGATGATTGCATCAGTCAACAAAGTCAAGGGGGCTAGTCAACTATCATAATAAGAGAGTCGACTATAGCCACTAAGACAAAAAGACAAGGGGATCAAGATGGCCATCTTAATAGGAAAGTTAACTGATGTTTAAGTTTGTCATTATCAAAAAGGAGGAAGATCGTTAGCCTCCTCAATTTATATTTTAATAATAACAAAATAACGACAAGATCTTTGCAGGATAAAGAAAGTAAGAAACTAGAAGATGCTAATGATGAAAACATAAAAAAAAAAAAGTAAGGAAGCCGGCTCTAGGAATGGAAGGACATCAAAATAGGATCAACGACATCCAAGCGAATCAATCAAAATGAGAACAAATGGAAGGAGAATCTCAGTTTTGAGAATCATAGTATACCATATCAATTACAAAAATCTCAATCCCGAGAATCGCAGCAAATTAAGATCAATCACAATAAATAAAAGATCATAGATATATCTGATATGAACGTGAGTAAAAGTCGTATATATACATATCTGATATGGACATATCATATGTCTACATTTCTCAATCAAGGAATCAATTCAAATCCTTGATTGAGAAGAAATCTCTTGAGTTCCCTTATGAAGATTAGCAACCGAAGACTATAAAAGAAGAAGACTGATAATGGACACGGGTTATGCAACTTCAAAAAGAATATCAAAGTGTCTCAATCTTAGTCTCACGAAGCTTTGCAACCTTTAGCTTACAATTTTTGTATAATGAGTAGGATCGAGCCAACTTTGTAAAATCAACTGAAGTTGTGTCACAAGATCTGAAGAACACAATAAGTCTTCGGAACTTGTTTCCCAACATTGTAATCAAGCTCGACATCGAACAATCTAAGAAAACTTTGAAATCCAAGGGGACTGAAAGTAGGAACCACATTGGTGTTCAAAACCAAGATAAATCTCTGTGTATTTTTTTTACGTTTGTTTATTTACTAGCTTAATTATTTCAAATCTAATCTGTTTTGTAAAGTATACTGATCTGCAGGCGAGTCAGCTATGAGGAGTTAGTAGTCGACTCATAGAAAATTTTCAATTCACCCCTCTTGAATTTTAGTATATGTAGCGCCAATACAACCCACTAATATGGGGCCCATAGAAAGTTAGGAATATATGTTAGGTTTGAGTCACCCTCCATAATTTTCTATCTTGAATTATCTACAAGAGGTTTATTTACTCTTTGATTTGCAAATTATTGATTTGATGAAACAAATCTTCCCCAATTAGGGAAGAGAAGCATAAACTCAAAAGAGAAATTGCGTGAAAAATTTCACCGTTATCTCATTTTGACCCACATATCTCCATATTTGAACATGAGGTCCAGAAGATCACTTACTAAAACTAGCAAATCAAATGTCAGACCTATTTACTGATTCGAAAAGGATACCTAAGTCACATATACCTGCAGTGAATATACCTATCCATATTGATGTCCCAAAAGGACTATCCACTAATGTCATAGCTTCTGAATCCCAAACACGCCTGAAGCATGGTAGGCCACTGGATTCAAAAGATAAAAATTCTAAAAAAAAAAGCATGAATAATGATAAAAATGACATTATAAAAGAGTCTTATAAAGAGACTCAAAATCTGATTAATCCTCATATTCCTAAAAAAAATAGAAAATTCGAGACTCAAATGAATGACGAACTCTCAATAAGTTCTTCTGGTGATGAGATAAATTTAGATCGATAAAAAATTATGGTAGATAATATTTTTGCATATAATATCGCACTAAATATTATGCAAGATAGTGAGAACCTTGAACCTCTATCTATTGAAGAATATTGACAAAGAAATTATTGACCAAAATAATAAGAGGTAATTAAATTAGAATTAAAGTCACTTGGTAAATGTGACGTTTTTTGGACCTGTGGTTCAAACCCCAGATGGTGTAAAATAAATTGGCTATAAATGGATCTTCGTAGGTAAAAGAAATGAGAAAAATGAAATTGTAACATACAAGGCACGCCTTGTTGTACAGGGATTTCTCAAGGACCTAGTATCGACTATGAAGAAATATATTCACTTATTATGAATACAATAACGTTTTGATATAACATCAGTCTAGCTGTACATGAAAATCTTGAAATACATCTAATGGATGTGGTTACAACTTATCATTATGGTTCACTTGATAATGAAATTTATATGAGGATCCCAGAAGAGTTAAAGATGTATGAAGCATATAGTTCAAAGTCTCAAAAATTATATTTAATCAGATTACAAAGATCATTATAAGGTCTGAAATAATCAGGGCACATATGGTATAATCGCCTTAGTGAGCACCTGATAAATTCAAGTTACATAAATTATGTCATTCCCTCTATTTTCATTAAGAAAACTACCTCGGAATTTGTTATACTCATTATTTATATTGATGGTATAAATCTCATTGGAACTTCAGAAGAGGTCCAAAAGGAATTGAATACCTAAAGAAAGAATTTAAGATGAAAGATCTTGGAAAGACAAAACTTTGTCTTGGTTTGCCGATTGACCAATTAGAAGACAGGGTATTCATCTATCAATCTGTCTATATCGAGAAGGTTTTAAAATAATTTTACATAGATAAAGCACATTCATTAAGTACTCCAATGGCTGTTCGGTCACTCGAGTAAGTAAGGACCCATTCCGACCTCCAAAAGAGTATGAAGAGATTATTGATACCGAAGTACCATATATTAGTTTCATTGATACACTTATGTATCTTACTAATGCTATAATACTAATAAAGATAGTGCAAATCTTTTTGGTCATACAGATGTAGGTTATTTATCTGACCTACATAAAGCTCGATCTCAAAGAGGCTATGTGTTTACATACAGAGGTACTGCTATATCATGGCGATCTACAGTGCAGTATATTGTTTCTACTTCTTCAAATCACGCTGAGATAATAACTATTCATGAAGCAAGTAGAGAATATGTATGGTTGAGATCAATGATACATTCCATCAAAGAGAAATGTGGCCTAAAGTGTGATATCAAGGTACTCACATCCTATTTGAAGACAATATCACTTGCATAGCCCAATTAAAATGAGGATTTATAAAAAGAGATAGAACGAAGCACATCTCGCCAAAGATATTCTTCACACATGATCTCCAGAGGAATAGTGGCATTGATGTGAAAAAAATCCGTTCAAGTGACAATCCAACAGATTTGTTCACTGAGTCTACACCAACTTTAACTCTTGAGAAGATGGTACAAAGGATTGAAATGTGAAGACTTAGCCGTCTGAATCCTGATTTAATCAGGGGGAGTAAGAATACACACTATACTTTTTTTTTATTAACCAAGATTTTTTTCAATGAACTTTCCTGGTAAGATTTTTAATGAGGCAAAACTTCAATGCGTATTGACTAGATTTTTTTATATGGCTATCCAAGGAGGAGTGTTATGACATATGTGTCTAGCCATGTGGCTAAAGAATAGGCCAAGTAATAGGACTTGATCCTCAAGTCATTTCAACCGTTTGTATCTACTTGTTGCCCAAGTAAATTTTGGCCTATAAATAGGTCTTTCATATGTATTATCAGAGGCAGACCTACGTGGCATCCTGAGGGTGCACGTGCACTCGGTAACTTTTTTAAAAAATTATAAATATATATTATAATATCGTTAATATATTATATTGTGCACCCTCACTAACAAAATGTGTGTTGGTACACTGGTTTAGTACTCAAGAGTGCATCCTTAACTATCCAACGTTGTGGGTTTGATCCCAGATGCAGTGCTGGTTTTTTCTACTTTACAAAATCTCCTTTACTTGCCACCTCATTTGGCCCACCTTTATTATTTTAGCTTTTAAATAATTTGTACAATATTTTCTTTTATATTTAATTGTTTCACCTCATCAATTCATCTAACCCCATCATTATTTTAAAATAAATTTAATATACATTATTCTAATTAATTAAATTAATGAGTCCATGAAATATTCTCTTCCCCAATTCTCAATTCCACAGCGTGTTGCCCTTCCCCTAAATTCCTAAAAGCTATAATACTTTCCCTAAAGTCCCTCCAAGGTCAAAGTTAAGAAAAAATGTGAAATTAAGAATACTTAACAAACCAACAGTCATCAAACATCAGTAGCGGCCAACGACATCGCAAAATAGTGTTATTCCGACAGACAACAATACAAGTCAGATTCTACCTCTATCTCTATTGTATATTATTTTTGTATTGGAACTTAAAGAGGGGTGTAATTTTTCTATTTAAAATATCATATTATTTGTTGTCTTACGAAAGAAGAGATGTGATTCCTCCGTTACATATCATATCATTTTTGTTATTTTATGAGGAGGGGGTGTGATTCCCCTATTAAAATTATTTGCGTTTGCTTTTTTTTTTTTAGGGGTGTGATTCTTCCATTACATATTATATTATTTTTGATGTTTTACTAAAGGAGAGGCGTAATTCTCCGATTGAAATTATTGTGTGTGTGTTTTGTGAGGGCTGTAATTCCTCTATTATATTTTAATTGTTTTGTGCTATGGAAGGAGGGGTGTCATTCTCCTATAAGCAATGTTATATTTACTTATATTTGTGATGAAAATTTTATTTTGTAGGAATTTGTGTTGATTCTTGTGAATCGAAATAGATAGATATTTTTGTCTTCAGCCAAGTTCTAGTTTTAAAGACAATTCTTCCCATCTTATAGAAGAGTTTGATGTGAATTAACTTAAGTCCGATACTGGAGAAAGAAAATCAATTTATGAATATCACTCTACGATTCGAGATCAAGTGAGAAGATACTATATTCAACAAGGGCCTTGTCAACCGGTTCTTTCTCAATTTCCTCAAACTAGAATTGAAATGAAAATGCATCGATTTAATTCGACATGGTATGATGGTTCATATTCTAGGTGGATGGAGTATAGTGTGAAAAAAGATGTTGTATTTTTCTTGTGTTGTTATTTATTTAAAAATGACTATGTAAAGGGTAATGCAATTGACCTTTTCACGAAAACCAACTTTAAGGTTTGGAATCATAGTTTGAAATGATTTCAATTACATATTGGTGAAGTGAATAGTGTCCACAGAAGATGTTTCAGTAAGATACTAAATTTCGAGAATCAATCTCAATCAATTCAAGTTGATTTTAACAAGCAATCTAAGAAAATAAGAAATGAGCGTCGTACTCGTTTAGAGTCTTCAACTAATGTGGCAAGGTTCCTCTTTGAATTTGGATTTTCTTTTTGAGGTCATGGTGAAACTGAATCTTTCAAAAATAAAGGCATTTTTCTAGGTCTTTTGGAATGGTTGGAAAAAATGCTTCCCAATTTGAATAATGTTAGTTAAAAACATGCTCCAAAAAATGCTATGATGACTTCTTGAAAATTCAAAAGAATATTTTGAGTATTTATGCATAAGAAATCGTGAAAGATATAATTGATTACTTGGATGGAGAATTTTTTAAAATTTTAGTTGATGAATCCAAGTGCATATATCATACCATGAACAAATGGTTGTTGCGTTGAGGTATGTTAACAAAAAAAGTAAAGTGAATGAGCAAGTTATTGCTATTGTTCATGTTGGCGATACAAATTAACAAAAATGTTGAATGAAGCAATAAGCTCCGTGCTTATGAGACATTCTTTAAGTACATCTAAAATACGTGGACAAGGATGAGGCAAATAACATGAAGAGAGATATGAATGGTCTTTAAGCTTTGATTTTGTAGGAAACTCCATCGGCATATTGCGTTCATTGTTTTTCTCACCAATTATAATTGACACTTGTAGCCGTTGCCAACAAATACTTACTCGTGAATGATTGTTTTGCTATTATTACTAATGTGTTGAATGTGGTAGGAGTATCATTTAAGCACATTGATCAACTTCTGGACCATCAAGCAGAAATGTTGGAGCAACTACTAGAAAGTGGTGAAATTCAAAGTGTAAAAGGGTTAAATCAAGAACGAGGACTACAAATGTCAGGTGACACTCGTTGGGGTTTACATTTTATAACATTGGATAACTTCATTGTTTTAGTTTCATCTATAGCTCATGTGCTTGACGCGATTAAATGTGGAGGTTCTGATCCCAATGATGGATTACAAGCAAGAGCTTTTTTGACTATGATCAATGAATTTGAATTTGTTTTCTTGCTTCACTTGATGTTGAAGATATTGGTGATGTCTAATGAGATGATTGCATCATTACAAAGTACTATTGGATTGGTATCAAAGCTTATGTTGTTTAAAGTTATCGGAAGTAGTATGTATTTAGATTTATTTGATTAATTGGATTTATTTGATTAATTTATTAATTATGATAAAATTAGATTTAGATATCCACCAAAATATTATAAATATTATTTAGATGAATAAAGTACAGAAATTACAAAAATATAAAGAATTAAAACAAATAATATCTGAAAAACGTAAAGAATTAAAAATAAGGATAGAAAGACTACAGTATAACATAATTGTCGGAGTTAGTAAAAATTCAATAAATGCACAAAAAGAAGAAATATCAAATTTAGAATCAACAATAGATAGTCTAGAATATATATATCAACATAACCTATATACATTTAAATAAAATGAACAAAGAAGAATTTATAATAGATGAAAAACATATGAAAATCACGAAGGATCAAAAATAAAAATAGTATTCTCTAATTTAGGAAGAAGATATAAGAAAATAAGTGAATATTTATATTTAATGTTAGAAAAAAAAGAATTAAAATTAGAAGATAAGTTGGCAGCCATGGTAAGAATAGAAAGAGAAAACAAAGAAATAGATAGAAAAAAAGAAATAGATAAAATAAAACAACAAACCACAGAAGAAATATGAAAAATAGAAGAAACTAAAAATAGTAGGATTGCTGAATTAGAAAAAGAACTATAGATGCTAAAAGATTTATATGAAAAGAGACAGAAAGAAAAAGAAGAAAAAGATAAAGAACAAAAATTATTAAACGAGATAAATTAATTTAAATAAAAATTAGAAATAAAAAATAAAGAACCAGAAACCAGAGAATTAGAAATAAATACAATAGATGCTGAAGAAATAAATAATTATGATTCGAAAGATAGTGAAACATATACAGAAATTCTATAAAACATAGGAAAACTAGAAATTAATAAAGAACAAGAAGTAATTAATAAAGAAAATCCAGAACTAATAAATACAGAAGTAAATATTCTAGATAAAAATATAATACCTAGTACATCAGAAATAAGAAAACCAACATATAATTACAAAAGTAAGTTTAAAAGATATAATCCAAAGGATGAATATAATAAATGAACACCTAAACAAATAATTAATTATAACTTTTTAGATTTAGACTGTGTAATAGACACAAATAAAATAATACAACTATGGGTAGGATATATGTCAAAACAATTATTAGACAATAAAATAAATACCACAAGCACACCAGAATATATAGAAACGACATTAATAGGAACAGTAAAATTATGGTTTTTAAACCTATCCGAAGCAAGTAAAAAAAATTAAGATCTGATAACAAAATAGAAGGAACATCAACAACTACTAAAATACTACCAACAGAAATATTGAAAAAATATGAAATAGCTATAAGAGATGAATTTAGTAGTATGTCAATAGAAGAAGAAGAGGAAAATAAAGAAAAAGATATAAATAGAAATTTAATGTTAAACTAACAATATGTAAAATGTACTATATAGATGAGTATACGTGCGCATTTAAAGAATATTATTGTAAAGGAACATATAATATAGAAAAAAGTAAAGAAATAAGAAGATTATATTTTAGTAAATTACCCGAACTATTTAGTTCAAAAATAATAAAGAGTTGGGATGAAGCAAAAACAGTAGATACCCTAGGAGCAAGAATAAAATTTTTACAGCAATGGTATAGAAATCTATGTGAAAAATATAGAGAAGAAATAAAAATGAAAAAAAAATTAATAAGAAATTTAACACGTTGCAAAGATAAAATAGCACCTCAATTTGGATGTGAAGAAAGATATTATAAGAAAAGAAAAAGACATAAGAAATATAAGAAATACAAGAAATCAAAATATAAGTATAAGAAACCAAGAAAAAGATATTATGTAAAAGATTATAAACATAAAAGACCATATAGGAAAAAGAAATCTATAAAAGAATGTACTTGTTATAATTTTGGAAAACTAGGACATTTAGCTAGAGATTGTAAATTATCAAAAAAACCCAAAAAAGAAACAAATATCAGAAATAAAAATAGAAAATACAGAATATATGCAGATAGATTATATAGATTATGAATTAGAAAGTGAAGATAGTATATATGAAATTTCGGAGAATGAAACTATTAATAAAATAGATAGTGAATTAGATTAATCAAATGACTAAAGAGGATATAAAAATGAACCAAATAACTGAAGAAGATATAAAAATAATAACAAAGAAATAATATTTAAATGAAGAAGGAACAGATCAAAAAATAATATTTGACAGTAATATATTTGACGAAATAAAAGGAAAAGAGTTAGACCTATGTGTAGAAAAAATATTTAAAATACCAACAATAAAAAATATATTTAGTAGAGAAAAGGAGGAATAGCTACACCAATAGAATTATATTTAGCAGATGATATAATTATAAAACCTATAGAAAGAGGTATAATAACTGCTATAAAAGGAATTTAATATACCAAAAATTTAAATTTATAATAAGTGCGAATTATTCAGTAGCAATAACAGATAAAAATATAGATAAACCATTAGTATTATATTGGAAAATATCAGTAATACAACTAACTCTAGGAATTAAAATATTTACAGCAAGATGTAAAAATCTATATGTATTAACAACAAAACATAAAATAACAGGAAAAAATAAAATTAATAAAATACAAATAGAAAGTCCTTTTGAACAATTCGTAAAAACAATTGATAATAATGATTATAGTTACAAAAATATAGACATAGAATAAGATTTAGAAATAATAAATGATAGAATAAGTAAATAAAAAAGAATAGCTCATGAAAAACCAGAATCATCAAGCTCGTAAAAAAGAACAAATTATGAAACTTCAACAGTTAATTCAAACCAATATTACATAACAGGAACAATAAATGAAAAAGAATATTTAATACTCTTAAACACAGGACAAGAAGAAAATTATATAGCAAACTATCTAGTAAAAAGTGAAGAAATAAAATCTAATTGTAATATATGCCCAGATCTACCAAGGAGTCTAATAAACATTAAGGATACGACAAAAAAAGAAATAATAATAGGAGTTAGGAAAATAAAAATAGAATTTGAAATAAAGGAAGAAATGCAAAAAACAGATATAATATTAAGAATAAAATGGTTAGAACAAGTAAAACCATACAATATAGAACATACACAATTATCTATAACATATAATAAAGAGGAATTATTCATAAAAAGAACTTTAACATGATATGAAAATATATGTACTTGTAAAAATAATAGTAGAAAGATATTATAATAGGTATTATACACCTATGATAGATACAAGAGCAGGAGAAAAAACTTATGTAGATACAACTGTTTACCAGAAAGTAAATAAGATAAATTAAAAACACCAATAGTAGTCAAAGGATTTAATAATGAAGGAAGTTTAATTACATATAAAGCTAAAAATGTAAAAATACAGATATGGATAAAATAATAACAATAGAAGAAATCTATAATTATGAACTAACATCAAAAGATATGCTTTTAGGAATGCCATTTTTAGATAAATTATACCCACATATAATAACTAAAACAGATTGGTGGTTTACAACACCATGTAAACAAAAAGTAAGAGCAAAAAGAGTTATTAATAAAATAAGAAAGAAAACTGATTGGATAGAAGGAAGTGAAAAATTACATAAAAGTTAGAAAATATAAAAAATACAGAAGACACAGTAGAACTAGTTGTATTTTCAATAAATAAAAAAGAAATAACTATATTTTCAATAGATAAGGTAGAAATAATAAAGAAAAAATTAAGACAATCCATTAAAAGGATGGGAAAAACATAAAACTACTATAAAAATTGAATTAACAGATAAAAATAGCATAATAACTCAAAAACCATTAACATATAATTTTGATGATTTAAAAGAATTTAAAATGCATATAGATGAATTATTAGAAAAACAGTATATACAAAAAAGCAATAGTACATATAATAGTCCAACATTTATAGTAAATAAACTTAGTGAACAAAATAGAGGTAAAAGTAGAATAGTTATTGACTATAGAAATTTAAATGCAAAAACTATGACATACAATTATCTAATACCAAATAAGATATTGAAAATAAGACAAATACAAGGATATAACTACTTTAGTAAATTTGACTGTAAATCAGGATTTTACCACTTAAAGTTAGATGAAGATTCTAAGGAATTAACCGCATTTACGGTACCACAAGAATTTTATGAATGGAATGTATTACCATTTGGATATAAAAATGCACCAGGTAGATATCAACATTTTATGGATAGTTATTTTAAACAATTACCTAATTGTATAGTATACATAGATGATATACTACTAAATACAAAAACTAAAAAAGAATATTTAAAATTACTAGAACAATTTACAGATATAATAGAAAAATCAGGAATAAGTTTAAGTGAAAAGAAAGCTAAAATTATGGAAAACCAGATAGAATTTTTAAGAATACAAATAGATAAAAGTGGAGTAAAAATGCAACAACATATAGTACAAAAAATAATAAATTCAAAAGAAGAGTTAGATACAAAAAAGAAACTACAATAACTTTTAGGATTAGTAAACCAAGTAAGAGAATATATACCAAAATTAGCAGAAAACCTAAAGCCTTTACAGAAAAAATTAAAATAGGATGTAGAATATAATTACAACGAAGAAGGTAAAAAACAAGTTCAGAAAATAAAAATACTTTGTAAAGAATTATCAAAATTACAATTCTCAGACGAAAATAAAAAATTTACACATATAGTACAAGCAGATGCAAGTGAATATAGTTACGGAGGAGTACTTAAATATAGGTACAAAAATGAAAAAATAGAACATCATAGATATTACTCAGGTACATTTAATGAAACAAAAATAAAATGTGAAATAAATAGAAAAGAATTATGTTCATTATATAAATGTTTATTAACCTTTGAACCATATATTGTATATAACAAATTTATTGTGAGAACAGATAATACACAGATTCGATAGTGGTTAACAAGAAAAATACAAAACTCAGTTACGACGAAGAACATTCAGAGATTAGTATTGAATATATTAAATTTTACATTTACGATTGAAGTAATCAAGACTGACAAGAATGTTATTGCAGATTACATATCAAGACAAAGCTACTCAAACTGATTTACCAATGGAAGAAGTTGATGTCAAAGATACCCAAACAGACTTAATATTACAAGTGTTTGAACAAATGAAGTTATTATAAGAACGAGTTATCACATTAGCTACTAAAGTTACAAATGTAAAACTGCAGGTTAAGCACTATAAAAAACAAGAAGCTATTAGCAAAGATACTGTGCAGGAAGAGCACATTAAAAAACTAGACCTAGAAGGTGACGATGAGAAACACCTAAAAATTCAAATTACTAACGAAATTACAGTTATAGCTGCAGGCGCAAGTAATGTATCCAAGGAAAAGAATATAGTCACTCAAAATAAACCTGAACCACCAAAGAAAAAGAATTATAACCTCAACCAGATATTCTCAAAACCATATACACCGAATATACAAAAATCAGAGTCATCTATACCTCCCCAGATACACACATATTCTGAATCACTCAACAACAAAAGCAGACTTATAACCATATTACTCGTACATATATTGATAATATTTATACCTTACAAAAATTGTTAAATACAAAACCTATCCAGAATAAAGATTTAGCAAAACAAAACCAAGGATATATTACACAAAAATGTCAGAACTATAACAAACTTATTACTTTGCCTGGTACCATTGCAAACTTAATTTCTTCATGTTACTATTATGGACTATTATCTACAGTTTACACAATTACTGGAGAAGAGTTAACAAGAATTCTAGATATTCACAAAAAATTTATGGATTATAAAAGGATTACGAAGGGACAGTTATTCTATGTCCGTTTCTACTCAGCACCAGCAGAAATATTTTTTGATGAAATAAAATAGACAATTACTGTTGTCAAGATAGGAATGACACGAGACTATATTATCCCTGAAGAAATATGCGAACAAGAAGAGATAACCAAAAATCAGATACCGAACTTCTACCAAAACAAGAAAGTTATTGGACTTAGCAGTATGTTGATTGAGTTAGCAAATAATTATATAAATCAAAACCCAGTTTGGATTTACTATAACAAAAATCAATTATTGATTTACTCTCCTTGTAAAAATATTAGAGAAAATGACAGAGAAGAAATAAGAAAATGGATCATAACGATCCTAAAACCAGAAGAGTTACTAGTCACAAGATCTATTACGAAAGGAGTTATTTCAGAAGAAGCTATGGATCAATTTTGTAAACAATCTGGCCAAGGATACGATGACCACATATGCAGCAGATGTAGTGGAAGACACAACTTTATTCAATATGTGATGCTACAATAGAAAGAAGATAAAAAATCAGCAGATACGAGAAGAAGAAAATAACAACGGATCAATAATAGCGAAATAAAAGACAAAGGAGACAAGTTAGAAAGCGACATATGGCAGAATAGTTAGTTTTTTAACTTATTTTTACATAAAATGTATAGCATTATTAGAGTGCCATTATTACTCTTGACTTATTGGCACCTATCATTATTAGTCTTAAGTAGCCTTTAAGACTTTTTGATTTCTACTTTTTGTAAAGTAGTTTTTGTAGAGTTATATTAGGACAGGTGTAAAGATGTAAATAGGATACACGTTTTCTTTATATTTTTTAGATTATAAATAGAGGAGCATCCGCTCAGATGAAGGGCAAGCCTTCATGAGTTGAAGCAAAACCCTCTCTTATATACAAAAAACTTTTGAATTATTTAATAAAAAACAGGTATATTTCTAAGGAAAAACTATGAATCAGACAGCTATGAAAAATCTAAAATTATCAGATTTACCAGAACAGGTATTTGTATTTATGATTATGCATAGCTAAATTCATAAATTCCTGACAATCATGATATGATAAAATAAGTTCATGTTAGTTACTTTATAGTAGAATTATTCAAAGAATAGTATGTTAAGAAGTTTATTAGCAAAGTGGAAAAAGAGAAAAATTCCTAAGAACTATGTCATCCTAAAGGTGAAACCAGTGTGGCAAGAATATCGTGATTGGGGAGTAGCCAGAGTAGAGGCGTTGTCTAAGGAAAAAGTATCCAGATTAGCATACTAATAGTGACCGAAGAACATGTTATTTAAGAATAATCTAGTATATAGTAATCTAAAATGATCATAGTTTGTTATGTGTATGGTTGAAGGGAATATTTTGAAAAAGTATCATATGAAAAATGAATACTTATTTATCTAACGAAATGGTAGATAAATTCAAAATACTTGTTTTGTAAATACTTAAAGATATAGAAATTGTAGATGTAAGAAAAATCATATTGGAAAAAATATTTGATAAATATTTTATGAATAGAATAAATTGCATACCACACCTACCTACTCTTGCAAATACTTACATACCAAACCTACACATCAACCATGATTAATTACGTATATTTAGAAAATTGGAAAATGGATATGAAAAATATACAATTAATAGAAAAACTAATGAAAATAAATTTAGAAGAATATATGAGAACTAAAGATATAAAATATATAGAATTCCTTAATAAAAATATAGAGGAATTATTAATATTAAAACAAACAATTAATAAATACTATGATAAAGCAATTAATTACTAGAATCCAATTCCAAGTTATCCAAGTTATTCGTAGAAACCTAAGCATAATATGGATAATATAACAAGATATATATCTGATGAAACTAAGATACTAGTTTTATATATCATAAAAGACTTAGAATTAGAAGACATAAAAAGAATAATATGGGAAAAAATATTTGATTATGAAGATGAGTTACTGAGTACTAATTGGATAGAAGATGAATTAGAAAATATAGATTTCTATGGTAGAAATTATTATTCGGATAGTTATTATTCAGATGGATATTATACAGATTAAAAATGCTAGAATATATTCAAAAAGTTAGAGAGAAACAAAGTTGGCTATACGAAGAAATTAATTATAAAAACCAGCTTAAAAAAGGAAGAGAACAATTAAAAGAAAGATTAATTTGGATAAATAAAACCATAAAACAACTAGAATTAAAAGACAGTTTAGAATAAGATTTAGACATGGAATTATTCATAGACGAAAAAGACAGGATAATTAGCGAAATAGATAACCTAGAATTTAATATCAGATATAGTACAATTAGAATAAATTATTACAAAGAAATTTGCAATATCACAACTACTTTAGGATAAAATGATTGACTATAAGTATTTAAAATATTGGAGACAAGATATGAAAGAAATAAGATTAACAGAAATACTTATGAAAGAGAATTTAATTGAATATTTTAGAACAAAAGATATAGAATATTTAGAATACCTCCAAAATAATATACAAGAATTACAAAGACTAAGAGAAAAAACTAAAGAATTTTACAGTAAAACATTTAATCAAATGCCATCCAATCACCCCCCAAGATATGAACATTAAACAAATTAAAATAAATAAACTAAAAATAAAAATGATTGGAGAAGTTAAGAAATATCCACACACAAACAAAAATAGACCCATTAGACTAATAATATATCTATTTAACTAAATAGATCTAATTAAGTTAGGTGCCCGTAATATGAATCGAATAGATGGGTATTCTGTTGCACTAGATTAGTAATTTATTTCAACAGATAAATAATCTGTTTCATCAAATTACTAATATGTTTCGAACAACAAAATACAACTCCTGTCATACACAAAATCTAACAGATAACTCATATGTTCTTGCTATTGATACTGGAATCAAATTATTCCTTAATTGTAGACATGTCATTCGTTAAGAAATAGAAATAGGCAGCACAAAAATTAAATAAGAAATAAAAAGTCAAGTGCATCAAACATAATTTTTTATAAAATAAAAAAATACATAGATAAAAGAAAAAAAGCCTAATTATTATTATCATCATTATTATTTGTATGGCCAGCTGGCCAATCTTCAACAGGCAGCAGCAGCCCCCTCCTCAGCCTGTGGATCTCCTGTAGCATCCTTACTCTGACTGTGGTAGACTCCCAATGCAGATCATGAACCTCCTTTTGCAGTTCCTGCATGACGTCTTGTAAAATAGCGACATCCAACACAGGATCAGCCATATCTAGAAAATGCATAAGTTGACAAAAACACACGTAAAATCAAAAGTAAGAAAAGAAAGAATTCAAATGTAATGTAATGTAATATACAACGAATATTTACACAAAAATCAAGAAAACAACAAACCAGAGACAGGAAAAAGCTATCAAGTCCTTGAAGAGAAAGTAGTTGAAGGTGTAACAAGAGCAAGGAATAAATAGTGTGTAGTAGATTGAACGACTGAGTAAGAAGAGACCTATTTATAGAGGATTGAACTTGAACGAGTTAGGCAAAAAATCGAAACTGTTCACCTCCATTTATTAATAAAATTCTGGATTACTGTAAAAAGTTATGACTTAATTAAATTAATCAATATTACGATAAGTCATGACTTTTCAGCTTTATTATTATTAATAATTAGTTCTTTCCAGGAACTATTTTTTTTACACTGAGTTGGACATCAGATAATATATCTGTTGCATCAGATAAATCATCTGTTACAACAGATATATCGTCATTTGCAACAAATAGATAACTTGTTGCATCAGATAATATATCTGTTGCAACATATAATATATATATTTTTCTAAAAAAATAAATTATCTTCATGACATCCAAATTTTCTGACTTTTTAATTATATAAATTAATAAAGCAAATTTAAAGGCACAATTGTTCACCTCCATTTATTAATGACATTCTTTATCACTGTAAGAAGTTATGACTTAATTAAATTAAACAATATTGTGATAAGTCATGACTTTTCAGATTTATTATTATTAAAATAATCAATTCTTTACAGGAATAATTTTTTATTTACACTGAGTTGGGCAACAGATTAAATATCTATTACATCAGAAAAATCATCTGTTACAACAGATATATCATTCGTTGCAACAAAAAGATAACCTGTTGCATAAGACAATATATCTGTTGCAACATATAATATATATATATTTTTTTAAAAAATAAATTATCTTCATGACATTCAAATTTTCTGACTTTTTAATTATATAAATAAATACAGCAGATTTAAAGACACAATTGTTCACCTCCGTTTATTAATGTCATTCTTGATTACTGTAAAAAGTTATGACTTAATTAAATTAATCAATATTGTGATAAGTCATGACTTTTTCGCTTTATTATTAATAATAATTAGTTGTTTCTAGGAATTATTTTTTTTACACTGAGTTGGACAACAGATAATATATCTGTTGCATCAGATAAATCATCTATTACAATAGATATATCATCATTTGCAACAAATAGATAACCTGTTGCATCAGATAATATATCTGTTGCAACATATCATATATATATATTTTTAAAAAAATAAATTATTTTCATGACATCCAAATTTTCTGACTTTTTAATTATATAGATTAATAAAGCAGATTTAAAGGCACAATTGTTCACCTCCATTTATTAATGACATTCTTGATTACTGTAAAAAGTTATGACTTAATTAAATTAAGCAATATTCTAATTATGTCATGACGTTTCAGCTTTATAATTTTTAAAATAATTAGTTCTTTTCAGCAACCATTTTTTACACTAAGTTGGACAACAGATTATATATTTATTGCATCAGATAAATCATCTGTTACAAATAGTTAACCTGTTGCATCAAATAATATATCTGTTGCAACATATAATATATATATATTTTTTTAAAAAATAAATTATCTTCATGACTTCCAAATTTTCTGACTTTTTAATTATATAAATTAATAAAGAAGATTTAAAAACAAGAATATTTCTGGTGAGGTTTTTACGGTTTAAATTGTGTTTATCATTTATTTCCTTATTCTTTTTTTGTGAAAAGAAATGAATTAATTAAATCAAGATGGCGGTGAACTTTTTATTATTGTGACAAGTCATGACTTTTCAGCTTATTAAATTTAAATAACCTTTTTCTAAATTTAAAAATTGAATACACCTGGTTTTCAATAACCGTTCCGTTTCTTTAATAATCATTTTTATTAATTGAGTTATGACAACAAATTGTATATTTGTTGCATCAGATAACCCATCTGTTTCAACAGATGTACCATCTGTTGCTATAAAACAACCATCTGTTTAAGAAGCTTTTTTAATTTTTTCTAACTGATTCATCAGTCGCAATAGATGAGGAATTTGATGCATTAGAAGCGTTTTTTATTTTTGTTTGTTGAATGTGTTTAGATAAAAGTCATATTCACGACTATTCATTAACTTTTTCTTAAAAATCATATCATCATATATCTTAATTAAATTAATCCAATGTTGTAACTTTTTTTAAATTAAATAATCTTTCTTTTACGATTATAATATCATTTAGTTCCTTATTATTTATTAACGAACCATATTTAGGAGAATTTCTCATCATGACTTTCACCATCATCTATTGCCACAAGTGCTCAATCCCTACCTCCAACTGCCGACATGTCTAGAATAGGGAATAACTAGAATGATAATTAAATATTGAATAAGAATTAAAAATTTAAAGTCGACCAAATCAAACCAAACATATGCATGGATTTTTTTGAATCCCTTATAGGTTGATCGGATATAAAAAAGGAAAATACATACGCTAAAATAAAGAGAAAACATAACCTAATTATTATTATTATTACTATCTTTATTGTCAAACTGACAATTTTCATCCAGCAGCAGTTGGGCCCTCCTCAGCCTTGCTCTGAAGTCGGCCAAATCCCTCTGGAGTTCATCAAACTGCCTTTGAAGTTTCTGCAAGGACTCAATATGAAGCTTCTTGTACAAATCTAGATCAGCCATATTAGTATTATTTGTAAGTATAGCAGAATGAATGAGAGACTGAGGAGTGAGAGAAGGCCGGAGGGACCTATTTATAAAATGATTGAATTGGAAGGGACTATACTTAGTCAAACAAAAAGCCACGACTGTTCATATCCCTTAATTAAATAAAAATAGTGCCTTTTCGAATATGTAAATTAAAAAAATAAATCTAAATACAACATTTTAACTTTTTCTTGTATTTCGGAAAGAGAGATTGGTAATCTGTTGCAAAATATATTCCACCTTTCAGATAACTTACAACATATGGACAATCTGTTGCAATAGATGGATATATTAGTTTGCTTTTCGATCAGCTGTGGCATCTATTACACTTGCTAGTCATCTGTTTATTCAATTTATTCGAGAGCAATCGATTTTTCTAAACACTTCTTGGCCAAACTCAATTTTTGCTCTTGGATTGCTTTTTTTTTCTTTGCATCCTTCAACCAAATTAAATTTTTGCTATTGGATTGATGACAAAAATTGAATTTACAGGCTAGCTTGAAGGATGCAAAGAAAAAAAGAGAAGCAATCCAAGAGCAAAAATTGAGTTTGGCCAAGAAGTGTTTAGAAAAATCTATTGCTCTCGATGAAATTGAATAAACAGATGACTAACAAGTTACAACAGATGCCACAGCTGATGGAATAGCAAATTGATAAATCCATCTGTTGCAACAAATTGTCCATATGTTGTCAGTTATCTGACAGGTGGAATATATTTTGCAATAGATTACCAATCTGTCTCTTTCCGAAATACAATAAAAAGATAAAATATTGCGTTTAGATCTATTTTTTTTAATTTACATATTCGAAAAGTCACCAGTTTTATTTAATTAAGGGATATGAATAGTCATTATTTTTTGTTTGACTAAGTCAAGTCACCACCACTTTCAATTCAATCATTTTGTCATTGTGGTCGTTAAGCTCAGTATAGATCTCTTGATCTTTTATGAGTTCGCCAACGAGGACCACTCACTTTCTTTCTTGGCAGTTTTTTTATAATACTCCTCTTGGTCCTTCTTAGCTCTACGCAAGGTCAAGGATAAGTATGGAGGGTTCACTTTGAGTTTTTCCAAGGCAAACGCTCTCTCGGCTGATAAATCCTGTGCTGCAGCATATATGGATAGTGCAGCACTCAATGCAGAATAGTTTTTTGGTAGAAGAAAGTCTTGAGAAGACATAATCAGTAATCTATCAATATCAGCTTTCACTGTGTCAAGCAGTTCTGTTGATATCTTGTCTTCTACGGAGAAGATTGATCAGCAGAAAAATCAAGTGATTGAGATCGTTTAATCTGTTGACTAAATCGAGCAAAGACATCTTCTGGATTATCAAACTTCATAGGGCATTCTGGTGGTTCAATAACATCAGATGTCTTGTTTTCAGTATTAGCTGATGATAGGGAGATTCTGCCTTCCTCACCATCCTGAAAAAAAGCACTCAAAATTAGATGGAGTATCTCTACATAACGAAATAAGATAAACTAAATCTAGAATTTAGTTTTTCCTTCCTATTCCCTTCCCCTTTTTATCTTCTCACCTTTGTCAGATCTGAATTTTTTTTCGAATACTTGATAATGCCTTGGAAATTTCTTTCTTTCTCCTATTAGCCTTAATCTCTAATGGAGTGAATAAAACTGAAATCCTCTTTGATCGAATGACACTACTATTAGATATCAATTCCTTTACATCAGCAGTTAATGCATTAACTGTATTAATCACACCATCATGTTTTGCCTTGCACTCTTCACATTTACATGTACAAGATAAGTAAGGAGGGGTAAGATTGATCATTCTTCTACCATATAGAGGACAACATAGCTATAATGCAAAAGTCTACACCATCGCCAGAAATTCTTTCCATAGCGAAAGTCTGTAGAAGGCATGACAAATAAACATGAGCAACATCCGACATTAAATCTTAACAAGGTATCAGAACCATATTCATGGTACCTCAGCCCTATCAGTTCGGACTTACCAAACTTAACTGTAAAATTACAAATATCTTATTTGAATGGTCTATGACTAATCGATAAAAACAACATTCACAAAATCAGTGTACTCTATGTGTGTTTCCACGATAACATTATCAGTAATACATACCTCCCATATATGAAGTGGTTCCATCTGCATGTAGCTTATTTTTTCAAATCTATCTTTACTGCAGCCTCTTGTGATGGTCAGGCAAAAGTTGATCAACTTTCAGTTCCTTTTATATCTATACAGAATAAGGAAAAAATTTATGTCACAAAAAAAAATTATCCTTCTATTGCAATAGATGTAAAGTCTGTTGCATCAGATGAGGAGTCTGTTGTGTCAGATGTGGAGTCTGTTGCGTCAGATATGGAGTCTGATGCAACAGATATAGAGTTTGTTAGAATACATAGCAGCTTTGCTGGTGGTTTAATTTGTTCTAAAAGTTGCTCCGTCTGTTGCAACATCAATAACAGCATAAACTACAAATAATAAATCAAAAACATCAACAACATTTGTTCCAACGACATCATCAACAACAAAGAAGCATACATCCTATGTTCCAACACCATCAACAACCAGGGATGGACCCACATGGAGTCCTTCAGGTGCGCGAGCACAGACTGAACTCGTATCAAACTTTATATATGTATATGGAAATTAAGAAAAAACGTATATAATCTAATAAATGAGCACCCATAGTAAGAGTTATTTGGTTACCCTAGTTGTTGTTTATGGGTGCTTAAGGCTATTTATTTCTTTTGGTCTTGAGTTCAATTCCCACTCAACACATATTTTTTTAATTTTGGTAACCAACTCTTCTCTCCTTATTCACTTTAAACTTTCTTTTATTTTTTCTCCCTTACTCCTTGTGTTGATTGTTTGGACTCCACTATTTTTAAGCTAAGAAGCACCTACAGGATAAAACACCTGGATCCGCCGCTGTCAACAACACCACACCATAAATTTCAACAACGCCAACCCCACCAACAACATCAATAACAGCATCAACAACAAAGAAATAAACAAAATATATATAAAAAATGAAACTTCCAACTAGGCTTTTAAACTTCTCCCAACAGATGACTTTTTTCGCATCTTGTAATAAAAATTCTCGATTCATTTATTCAACAATTAAAAGTTCCTTCAAAATTTTTAAATAAATATGATATGGGAAAATGATAATTAAATAAAAAAAAGATGTAAATAACTTGCAAGAAAAAGACGAGAATGAAAGAGCAATAGTGAATCATATCATACCTTAATGTCAAAAAGGGGTCAAAACAAAAATTTCAGTTGAGGAATCTAAGATATGGATATCGATCGGTTTAGATCCAAATGAAAATGTATGAGAAAGAGGAGAAAAAAAAGGTTGTGATAACCCTAAAGAGGATAGAAAAAAAAGAGATTTAGGGCTGAAGGAGAGGAGAGGAGAGATGAGATAATTCTAATTTCTAGATGTACTATCCTTAATATTAAATGACTAAACAAAGTTTATTTATTCAAATTTATATTTTCAAAGCATTTTTAATAAGGCTAATTTGGAAGTAAAATAAACCCCTAATTAATTTCTTAATGGGTGTGCCAAGTCAGTATGAAATGGAAGAAGTACTAGAGGTTTCAATATTCATTAATTAATATTCACTAATAATTTGTGGGGCATGAGGAAAAAAATGGGTGACATTGAAAAGACAGGACAAGACTACTCAATGCGATTTTTGAGTTATCCAAGAAATATTTTTTACCGCTTTTAGTACTACTACTACTTTATCTACTCGGATAGTAACTTGCTTTAAAATTAAAAGAATTTTTTTTCAAACAATCTGTCATCTGTTGCAACAGATTTAAATATCTGTTTGAAAAATCCCAACAACTCAGTCATCTGTGACAACAGATGGAAATGTCTATTTGATAACTAAATCAGAAACATCATCTGTTACAACAGATATCAATATTAGTTTGAAAATTTCGAACAGCTCAGACATCTGTCATAACTGATACAAATGTCTATTTGATAATTAAATCAGAAATGTCATCTGTTGCAATAGAAATTGTTATCTGTTTGAAATTTTCCAATAACTCAGTTGTTTGTTGTAATAGATTTCATTGCAAATGATTTAGGAGGAACTAGGGATGAAAAAATGAGCTCCTCATTAACTTAATATTAAGATTAATAATAGTACCTACATCGATCTAGGTGGAATGAGGGATGAATGAACGATCTCACAGGGTTAACTACAAATCTAAATAAGTCATTGCATTTGCATGGTATTAGTATTGCGTTCATCCCAACCTGAGTCATCGATCAATCACTCTGAGTTGAAATGAGTTCTCATTAACTTAATGTTAATATTAATAATAGTACGTACATTGATCTAGGTAGAACTAAGGATGGATGAATGAGCTCAAAGGGTCAACTACAACTTCAATTGAGTATTTTGGCAATTGTATGATGAGATGGTACTGCATTTCTCCAGACAAGAGTCATCGATCAATCACTCTGAGATGAACCAATTCTTACTACCTCGTATGTTCAACTAATAACTTAATTGAATAATCTAGGACTAGGGGTGAGTTATCATAGGGTCAACTACAACTTCAATTGAGTCTTTTGGCAAATGCATGATGAGATGGGACTGCGTTCCTCTCGACAAGAGTCGTCGATCGATCACTCTGATCCAAACCAATTCTTACTACCTCATATATTTAACTAATGCCTTAATTGATTAATCTAGGACTAGGGGTGAGTTCTCATAATGTCAACTAAAATAGATGATAGTGCCTATTTGATAATTTACAACAGATGGGTAATCTATCACAACAGATGACTTAAACTGTTTGATAGTTTACAACAGATTCATGATCTATCGCAGCAAATAACATAATCTGTTTGATAGTTTTAAATAGATGTGTAATATGTTACAACAGATTACACAATCTGTTTGATTTGATCCAATAGAAAAGATATCTGTTGCAACAGGTTGAACATTTGTTTATATATAATTCAATTGAGTTCATATGTTTGACTAATACCTTAATTGAATGTGAGTTCTCATAGGGTCAACTACAACTTCAATTTAGTCTTTTGACAATTACATGATGAGACGGTACTGCGTTCCTTCCGACCAGAGTCGGCGATCGATCACTCTGAGATGAATCAATTCTTACTAACTAATATGTTAGACTAATACCTTAATTGGTTAATCTAGGACTAGGGTACTAATACCTTAATTGAATAGTCTAGGACTAGGGGTGAGTTCTCATAGGATCAACTACAACTTCGATTGAGTCTTTTGGCAATTGCATGATGAGACGGTACCGCGTTTCTCCCGACCAGAGTCATCGATCGATCACTCTGAGCCAAGCCGATTCTTACTACATCATATGTTATACTGATACCTTAATTGATTAATCTAGGACTAGGGTAATAATACCTTAATTGAATAATCTAGGACTAGGGGTGAATTCTCATAGGATAAACTCTCGATTAATCTAGGACTAGGGGTGAGTTCTCATAGGGTCAGCCATAACAGATGGTAGCGCCTATTTGATAATTTAAAACATATGAGAAATCTGTTGTGACATATGACAATCCATTTGATAATTTACAACAGATGGGTAATCTGTCACAACAAATGGCTTAATCTATTTGATAATTTACAACAGATTTGTAATCTGTTATTACCTAATTTGATTGATAATTTACAACAGATAAGAAATCTGACGCAACATGTTGAACATTTATTTTTTACAACTTCAATTGATTTCATATGTTAGACTAATAGTACCTAAATTGATTAATATAGGACCAGGGATGAGTTTTCATAGGGTCACCTGGGGTCTCGGGTCACCTAGAGTACTCGGTCAACTACAACTTCAATTATTTTTATACAAATTTCAATTGAATTACCCTTTTGGAAATTGCAAGATGAGAAGATTAATAATTACGCATATATTTTATGATTTTAAAAATAATTAAGATCAATTCGGACCAAATTAACATTTTCAAAACTACTTGTCATTCTTTTTCAAAATACAAATCAACCCATACAAAATGGTTCATTATTTCAAATCTTGAGGTCTCGCTCTTTCTCTCTCATTATCACTCAATAATAAGTACATGCAACAACTACTCAACAGATTTGCTCAACCCTCCATAATAGATTGCTTTTCTTCTCATTTCTGACCACATAAGTGTTATTTTCGACTTTATCCTTGCTTGTATCAGTCATTTTCTTTGTCTTCGTAGGCAACAGAGTTTGAGAAGATCTCTATATTTGTTATTTTTTTTTATAAAAAATAAGATCTTTTAAGTTAATGATGACAAATAAAACTTTTAGGTGTATTATCTTCGAGAATGGGTTTATAATTTTGAGCTTTTATAGTAAAATCGTAGGAAGAACTTGAGAAATCCCTAGTTTCTGTTGCAGTGTTCCATTGACTGTCGTGGTATTGTTGGATGGTTTTTGTGGTGTTGGTGTTTGTGGTCGTCGTGGTGGCACTAGTGGTGGCATTGGTTGGTGGTGTTTATGGTGGTTATCGGTGGTGCCGGTATTTGTGGTGTTTGTTTGTTTGTTGGTATTGGTTGGTGGTGTTTGTGGTGGTGGATGTTGGTGTGTCGGTATTCGTGATGTTTGTAATATATTTTTAAAAATCTATGCATACATCAATTGTAATGTAATTTTTATTTTTCTTTGTCTGTAGGTAAAATATGTCTCCTAAAAGAAAAGAAAGTGAAAGTGGATCAACGTCTGACCACTAAAAAAAAGGCTACAGTATAGAAGGATTCTGAGGAGCTTCTTGAACAATCTCAATCAGGGAAAAGTGAAGCTGAGGAGAGATGTGAAAACAACGTTGAATGAGGTGGACAAGGGTCCGTAGATGCTGATGAAGAAAATGAAAGTAAGAAAGAGGAGGAATTAGAGAGTGAGAAAGAGAAAGAGGATGATCATCAACATGATGATAATGGATCACCGATGGGGCGTGAGTTAATATCGACATCCAAGCATGATCCTGTCAAAACTTTTAGTATTGACAAGTTTCAAGTTGCGATGCCAGTAAATGACCCAGAAGGAAAACAACTAACTGGTCAAACTGTACTTAAATGTCAGATGGGGAAAAGTTTTGAACATTTTATGAAAATTATGAAGAACGAAAACATAGGCGGACTTTTTAAGAAGAGTTTCTTTGGATGCTTTCTCGAGCTGCCTGAGGACCCCTCTGCCCATATCCGTTTCCCTATGATGATGGTCTATGGTCTTATCAAGCACAGGATCAAGTACGCGGGGGATGATAAAGATCCGGAGGAGGGGGGCAAAAAGAAGATGGATGAAATCTGGATTAATTACTATGGCATGCCTGTTTGTTTTAGCTTGCAGGAGTTTGCCATAGTGATGGACTTCATATTCCATTGTCCAGAAGGACCACCACCCCACAAAAGATCCAAGGAAAGAAAATCCAAGGAAAAAATAGATGCGTTGTTTGACATTGCTTGACATGGCTACAAAACATCGAATTTGTTGACAGATCTCGAGGATAAAACCATACCAGAGTAGTACAGGGAGCAATTGTGCTTAGTTTGGATTGCCCATTCGGTTATATTGGCAAGAGACGTCAACAAGGTCATAAAAGATGATTTGTTGGTGCGTGCTGAGGATTTTGATAAATTCAAACATTATCCCTGGGGATATGACAACTTCTACTTGACTGCCCAATATTTATTGACAAAGCTATCCTCAGGGACTATCACATTATACAGCTTTCCTTGGGCTTTCATGGTAAAATTAATCATTAATTTTACTCATCCATTAATTTATATTGAATATAGTTATTATAATTTTTTTTTGCTTGCTTCCTGTTTACATTTTTTAGGCTTAGGCATTTGAAGTCATTCCTCCCCTCCGAAAGTAGTTAATGGATTACCCGGATGAGGTTTCTCATCCAAGGATGTTTAGGTGGTTAGCTGCAAAGAGCAACACCAATATTAAGGAGACTGATCTCTTTAACCCTCTAGATGATGCAGTACGTCTTCTTCAAAAAAAATAATTCTACTCAAAGATAAGAAAGATATTGAACAGATGTTATATCTGCTGCAATAGATGTTATATCTGATGCACCAGATGGGACATATGTTCTGACAGGGTATATCTTGCATCAGATTACCCATCTGTTCCTTTGGTTCTCTGAACCCGACTCCTGAAAGATTAACCATCTACTGTAAATTATGCAACAGATATTTAATCTGATAACATATTGTTCATTTATTGCAACAACAGATTATCTGTTGCATAATAGATTACCCGTCTTGTGCAACTGTTGCAACAGACGATTGATATTTACATCAGATTATCCATGTGTTGCTCTGTTTCTCTGAACCATACTCAAATGAATTTTAACTATATACTGCAAACTATGCAACAAATGGGTCTTTTTTTTAAAACGTAGCCCAACTGTGAAAATTATTATATTATATAATTTAAATATATCTGTCTTTTTTTTATAGGTTGTGCACCATGGAACGTGCTTACTAAGGAAGAGTCATTGATGACTTCTTATTTTACTCTAGGACATGTTAATACTATAGCAGACCCAGCGGTGGAGTTAATAAAGAAGGAATTGGCTGAAGCAACAGCCATAAGAAGAGCAGTTAGGCAAGGTCAGCCTAATATTGAGGCTCTTCATAACCAACCTTTTACTAAGGCAGATACGGGTGCTTCTTCTGGTGGAGTTATTGGTGTTGGTGGCAGGCATGCTGATGCTGCTACCACTCATAATGATGAGTATGTTGATGCTCAAGAAAGAATAAATATGTTTGAAAACACCCCTTTTTGCCCTTACACAGGTCCCTCTCACCCCTCTTCACCCTCATGTTCTCATTGCGAATGCGATGAGTGCAAGGACAGACAGGATAAACTCTTTGAAAAAGTAGAGGCTATCTCTAAAGCTATCAAGGAATTCAAATCCAAGAGGTGTTTCATACTATCCAAGAAGGTAAGGGAGGCACACACTCCTACAGTATTGGTTAGGAGAAAGAAAAGAGCAATTAGAGACGTACTCTCCGCTTGGAAATAAAAAAAAATTACAATTCCTCCCTTTCCAAAAGCTGTTGAAGTTCAGGGTCCAGTCAAGAAGGTGGAAATATACGCGAAACTTGGCACCGAAGAGAAGAGGGATCTTCGACAGGCCAAGAATATCAAGCCAGGCGTACCAGATTACCCCAGGCCTCCCTTTCCCCCCTAAGACTTCCAGACTATGACTGATATGCGTATGCCGTATGAGGACAAGGCACATTTACTTTTCCTAAACTTTCCCTTCTAATATACCCCATGAAGAAGAAGCCACGCAACAGATTTCACATCTGTTACAACAGTTGGGTATACTGGTGCAACTGGTAGTGGTTCTGTTGCAACTTATAATCCATCTATTGTATAAGTTACGTTGGATTATTGATTCAGAGAACCCTATGCAATAGATGGACCATCCATTGCATCTTTACAACAACTAACCTATTTAAACATTGACTTCTTATCTCACAGCATGTTGACATAATTCTCTGCCTCATGAGGAAAAGACAATTAACGTACCAGGAAGCTTATAACGTTGTCGATAGGATAATGGACCTCGACTTCTGCAAGAAGCTCAAGGATGGGTACGATCAACTCAATGGAGAGGCGTCATCCCTTGGCGTGGGACTTAATTTCCTAGTTCCTACGTTGGTCTTGGGTGAAGAAGAAATGATAAAATATGTTAGAGGGGACAGGCCAAATCCACACGGTAAGAGCTGGACCGAGGCAAAAAAGATTCTTGAAGTCATTAGTGTGAACGGCATGTATTATCGAACTGTTGAGGTATTACTCGAAGAGGGAAAGATCAATGTTTATGGCTCCAACGTACCTCTTGTTGATGATTTTGATATTTTTTCTCCTTGTAGAGCCACTGACGGTGTTTTTGCCCATCATGTTGAGGGAGAGTAAAATGATGAATCATTTGCCAAAGGAAGTGTTGATGAAGAAATCATAGGATTTTGAAGGTCAAAACAGGGGAATGATCCTTCTAAAAGATGATGCCGCTAAAGCGAGCGGCTCACACGCTCTTGCACACATCGAATGTTTGCTGACCGACACAGAAATGGCCGAACCAATGACTTTTCTGTGCGACAACGCTGTGGCAAACCTGTAAGAGGTCTGGGCTTATGGGGTACTTACTGAACGCTTGAAGCCTGTGTATATAGAAGAGCCTGTGAAATAAATTTTTTTAATTTCAAGTCACCCTTCACTTTATTACATGTACATGTAGTGGCAATAATTTTTTCTGATAAAAGTTGAGTTTTTTATAATGCAATAGATTAGATTGTCAATCTATTGTAAAATATATTTAATCCCTTCTGGCAGATAGTTTATCTGTTGCAATAGGTTGGTCATCTGTTGCATCACGCCGATGTTATTTCTATGAATAATCTAATAATCTAAGTCTAATGTATTGCAACAGTGGTAAGACCTGTTTGATAATTTCCAACAGATGACCTAAATTTTACAACATATGCCTAAATCTTTTTGATATTTTCCAACAGTTACGTTTGAATATCCATGTGCTCGACAACACCAAAACAATAGCAAATACACACACCACCATGAAAATTTTAGCAATTAGGCTTGAATATCTATGTGTCCAACAACACCAAACCAATAGCAATAATGGCAACAATGTAGTATCTTCTTGCTCGATTTTGTATCTCTTCAGAAGCCTTGACTTTGTTCAACAAACCCCAGATTACATAATTTGCTTGTGAAGGGGGGCGTTCTTCATACCTAACAAAGTAATCGCATCCACCTAATTTCTATATAAAAAAAAGAACACAATTACAAAATAATTACAAGTCAATAATTAATCAACTAATTAAATAAAAAAAATATTACCTTTGAAATCTTACAATTAAAAAACCTATGACCCGGATTTTATTGAGTCCAAGAAGTCTTTAACAGAGCTTCATGAACGCACTTACAATATCAAAAATCTTTATCACAAAAAATAGTGGAAGATGCGCTCAACATTGTCAAGCTCAGTTGGAAAAAATAAAAGAAATAATTCGAAGAATTTGGATAGATAAAAGAAGATGACGATGAAGAAGAAGATTTAAGAATTTAGGGTTAAATTTTAGGAGAAAGATGAATATATAAGACAATGGGGGGAAAAAATGACCATTGGGGGCCAAGTGATGGCAAGTCAGCGAAATATGCCAGACTTAACACTGACACATTTGATGCCTATTTTATTTTACGTGTTTAAAATGAACGCTTTCTACTTGATGCCTATTTTATTTTAGGTGTTTGAACTGAACACCGTCGATGGGTTGCACCTTTTTTATTTTAATTCAATTCACTTTAACCTTTTTACACGTAGTGACAATTTTTTATGTCCAACGAAAGTTGAATTTTTATAATGCAACAGATTCTCCATCCGTTGTAACAGCTATCCTACCTGTTCTGATATATAGTTTATCTGTTGCAATAGGTTGGTCATCTGTTGTATTATCTTGATGTTTTTATCTAAAGTCCATCTGTTGCAACAGTGGGAAGACCTGTTCGATAAATTTCAACAGATCACCTACCTGTTGCAACATATGTCTAAATCTGTTTGATTTTTCCAATAGATATATCGTCTGTTGTAACAGATACATTATCTATCGCAATATTTGAATCTAGTATTCCTTTTCAATTAATAAGTTCAAATCTAAGGAATAAATAAAATTTGTAGGCAAAATAAAATAAATCGAAGCCTTTATAAATTAGCTGAAATAAGTCAACAAATAAATGAAATGCAAAAAAATTGTTATGGGTACAGATCTAAACAAATACATCAATAACAATTTAAGTATACTGCCGAGGATTGCTTTGACAGGCTCAAGCTGTAAAGATCTACTCAGTATGGACAAGTTGTTCTTCATCCAGTGCTAAGAAATTTGGCTTTGCTCGTCGTGGATCTTTATTGTTGCTTACGTATGATTTATGCACTTTATGTTCTCCGTATTTTCATAAAAAGAGTAGCATATTGTCAATTCTTTTCAGCAGTAGCTTCTTCTATATCCACCTAGAAAGCCAGAATTAGTCAATGCTAATTACGAAGATATAATAAAAAGGAAAAGGATAACCCATCTCTTCTAGCAAATCAAATAGGTCTTCCTCTCATTTTAAATTATCCCCAACATATTATATTTCTATTGCAATAATAAATCAATTGTTGGGACAAAATTTCTACATGAGAAAGACCATATTTGATAATTTCCAACAGATGAACCATCCGTTGTAACATATGAATCATCTGTTGCAGCAGATAGGTCGTATGTTGGTACAAATAACAGTGGTATGAAGAGCTGTTTGATTTGCTAAAACAGACGAGACATATGTTTATCTGGTGCAACTAGTTAGTTAACTGTTGCAATAGATGTATATATTTGTTTGATAATTTTTAGCAGATGTGTCTTCTGTTGAAACAAATATGTGTCTGTTTGTTTTGTCAGTTGGAAGACATATAATATATTCACCTTCTTTAGCTTATGTTGTTTTCCTTTGGACATTGTACGTTGCTCAGTGCAACACACAGACAGAAGAGTTGTAATTTCACTTTTTTGGATGCTTGATAATGCTCTGGAAATCACTCTCCTTCTCCTCTTAGCCCTAATCTCTAATGGAGCGGATGGAAATAAAATCCTCTTTGATGGAATGAGACCCCTCTTAGATGTCAATTCCTTTACAGAAGCAGTTAATGCATTATTAGCATTAATCACTACATCATGTTTCGCCTTGCAGTCTTGACATTTGCATGCAGAATATTCGCTAGGAGGGAAAAAATCTGTATAACCAGTATGATCATACTTATAATGGTTTACTTTAAATACTGTAAGAGGAGTATCATTAACACCTACAGCAGCACTACTACCACCACCAACAGCTCCATCACCACTAAGACTATCAACAACAACAAGCCTACCCTCCAAAATTTTTCTTTTGTAATGGTTGTTGCTCTAAACAATTCCATTTTTATTCTGTTGATGACCTTAGGGTCCGATAAAGTTTGGACAGATCGTAAAGTAAGAAAAAATGGCATCTTCAAATCTCGATTGGTCAAAACTAGCGACGGATGCACAATCTAACATAAATCATTACATATATTAGAATGATGATTAGATCATTCAAAAAAAATCATTAATTAAAAGAAAAAATTAATTATAATTATACTTACTGCATCCTTCGGGGGGTTGAAGAGATCAAGAAATTTTATATTTTTATCAGTTTTGGCCAATAACCATCTCAAGATTCTTAGATAGGAAACTCCTTCCTGCTAGTTCACTTGTTGTCTCAAATAAGAAATGACTTCAAATGCCCAAGCCTATAAAATAACGCCAATAAATCAAAACCATTATTGAGAGAAAAAAATGAATGATATCATAATAGAAGAAAGAAACATTTACCATGAAAGCCCATGGAAAGCCATATAAGTTGATTGTCTTTGGCACTAATGGAGTCAACAAATATTTGACAGTCATTTTGAAGTTTTCATACCCCTAAGGATAGCTGTTAAATGCATCAAGATCCTCGGAGAGCTTTATTAAAGCGAGGCTTATGTTGTTGTTAACATCTCTCGCCCAAAGAATATTATGTACAAACAAAACCAAGCACAATGACTGCTTGTGCTTCTTTGAAAGTCCTTTACCTTTCAACGCTTCTGTAAATTTTTTATTTTTGAAGCTTGAACCAATAGTAGACACTAGGTCATCACGATCACACGACTTGTCTTTGCCTTTTTTGGGTGTATGGGGTGCTTTTTTGGGGTTAGAATAGGTATTACTTGAGAAGGAGGATAATATTTTAGTCCACTAACTATGACAAACTCCTTCCAACCAAAAAAAACAGGCATGCCACAGTAATTTATCCATACCTCATCCATCTTATCTTTGTTTTCATAAATAAACCTACGCTTGAGAAGTTCATATACTATTTTCATTTGGAAACGAGCATTGTTTTCCTCCGACAAATCAAGATATTTCCCAAAATAACTGTCCTTGAAATAAGCATCCAATTTTTATTCTCAAAGTATTTTTTTTGAAGGCGTTGAAAGATTTTCCCATGGCTGACTTAACCACGAAATTACCCATTTAATCTACTGCACCATTGCACTTCATTCTCATAGGATAACGATCAATGCTAAAGGATTTGACCAGCTCTTCGGTGGGGGCTATTAGTGTCTGATAATGCTAAAAGATTTGACCAGCTCTTCGGTGGAAGGGTTATTAGTGTCTTCATCATCTCTTTTGAAACATCCCTCCCCCTTTTTTTATCATATTCTGCTCCCGATTAAGATAATGTTTGTAAAGCAAGCTATAGAGTGGTGTATGTAGCCTAGCTGCTTCACTTGTTCTTTTAATTGGACTTGATTTGATTTCTGTTCTTTTGGGAACCATATTATGTAAAATTAGCAGGAACATAAAATAATATATTATTGTTGCTTAATCCATCGTTAAAAAAGGATAACAGTAAATCAAATAAGCAAAACAGTAAAATAATGGTTGTAACAGATCACCGATCTGTTGCACCAGGTAGTATATCTGTAGCAGCATATAACTAAACTATTGCAGCGAATGAGTAATCTGTTGCAATAATACAAAATATATCACTCATCTTTTAAGACAGATGAGTGGTCTGTTCAACAGATCACACAACTGTTGTGACATCATCTGTTGCAATATATGAGTGATCTGTTGGAATATTTAACTAATCTATTATGATAATATAAAATATATCACTCATCTGTTGAAAAAGATGAATGGTTTGTGCAATAAATCACACATCTGTTGCAACATACGAGTGATCTGTCAGAGCAGTTAACTAACCTACAGCAACGATTGAGTAATCTGTTGCGACAATACAAAACATATCACTCATCGATTGAGAAAGATGAATGGTCTATGCAACATTTCACACATCCATTGTAACACATGAGTGATCTGTTAGAAAAATTATCAACGATCAATATTGCTTAGATTTCTTCTAACATAGGGTCGTCTATCGCAGCATATGAATGATCAGTTGGAAAAATCAAGTCTTGGATATTTGCTTTAGGAAGAGTTGATGGGATTTTATCCAACAGAAGGTTCATCTGTTACATCAGATCATTAATCTAATGGTTCTTTCATTGCACCAGATGGTTAATTAGTTACATCAAATTTTTTATCCAATGCTTAATCTATTGCAACATATGGTAAAGTTGTTGCATCAGATTATTAATTTATTGCATCAAAATTGTAATCTGATGGTTCTTTTGGTGCATCAGATGGTTGATCTTTTGAATCATATAATAAATCTGTTGCATCAGATGGTTAATATGTTGCACCAGATGGGTAATCTGTCGGAGGAAACAAAAATAGTTGCACAATTTTGTTCAATAAAAAATAGCAATTTCACCATTTTTACCAAGAACAAGAACAGAACAAATCAAAATAAATTGTCATTTTGTTTTTATAAACATAAATAATAAAAAGGCCATTTTAGATCACATTTTAAATTAGTGCAACAAATATTGAAATTGTTAATCAATATTATAAGAGAAGTTGGTTCAAGTTTCTCGTTTTCTTCAAAACTAAAAAGGCCACAAATTTTTACTTGTGAAAGAAGAAGATGAACGATGAGGAATTTGAAGTTGTTGTGGTCGGAGAGTAAGAGTATCACGTCGATTGAAGGTTAAAGTCGAAAAGGAACTCGAAGCCTAACTATTTGTAGTCGGATGTTGAAGTCGCCGAGGATTGAAATGAGAATTTACAGAACAGTTGGTTGGAAAAGATTTGAGAGAAGCTGTTGAGAGAGGAATGAGAGACAGATTGATTGAATTAAAGAGGGGAATTCGAAGCCCAACTATTTGTCGTTGGAGGTAGAAGTCGCCGAGGGTTGAAGGGAGAAAAAAGGGAAACTCAAAGCCTAACTATTTATTGCCAGAGGTAGAAGTCGTCGAGGGTTGAAGGAAGAAATTTTGCAGAACTATTAGTTGGGAAAGAGTTGAGAGAAGCTGTAGAGAGAGAGGAGAGAGTGGTTGATTTGGATTGAAGGGGGGTTTGGGTTAGGTTGATTTGTATTTTTGAAAAGATTAAAAAGTTTTGAAAATATTAATCAAGTCCACAATTAACTTAATCAAGTTTTCTAATAATATTTGACCCAATCTGTTGGTCAATGTCACCAATCCTTCATTCAAGACTTAAAAGACACCTTTCCTTCAATTTTCTCATGAGACATACTTTAAACCATAAGATTAAAGGGTATTTTGGTACATTTGACATAACTTTAATATAAGACCACAAGATTCAAAAGTCTTCTTTATTTTCTTAAATTTTGTGTCAAGTCAAAATAGGTCATTCTTTTTTAAATGAAGGGAGTATATCTTTTAAATATTTTAAGTTGTTAATTATTGTAATTTTTAGTACGTTTTACATAATTTTTATAGACATAGCAAATTTAAAAAATAAAATAAACAAACTAAAATGAAGAAAATATTCAAGCAGACAATGTTGCATTTCTTATATAACTACAACATTATTACGCATTATTTGATAGTAAGTTATGTTTACTTCTCACAAAAGTAAAATTTTAAATATTTTATTAGTTCCTTTTAACTTGATCCATATTGATTTACCACATATGTTAAGAAAATATTCATTTGAAATTTATTTCATTAAATTAAATTTATTAATATTATTTAAAATTTAAAATTTAAATATTAGTATTTTCTGTATAAGATAAAAAATAATAAATCTTTTTAATTTACTAAAATAAATAAGTAAATAATTTATTTTTGAATATGATAGCTAATTAAGTTAATAAAATTTATTTACTTCAAATATGTTGTTATATTAATTAATATAAATTATTAGAATATATTAAATGTAAAACTAAACTATGTCATTTATGGTAAATTGCAAGGCACAATGGGACCCATTATATTTGGGGCATAGTATGTAATTAAGTGAAGTAGGTGTGCTTTTTGTAGTGGAATGGTCTATAATTAAATGGAAGAAAATGTGCATTTTCTAAAGGTTTTAAGAAAGTACACACAACACAACAGAATAGACAATTGTTTTAAGCAATCTATAGATTAGAATGTCCATATTGCCCTTAAATCTTAGTAACCACCTCTTCTATTATATAAAAAATTAAATTTGTAAGCTGAATCACTGTATGAATACACACACTGAGCGTGTAAAGATCTAAAGTGATCTAGCTAAGTAAATATATGCCACTGATATAAGGTAAAAAATAATCTGGAGAAGGGGGAGGGGGGATCATAGGATCCCTGCAAATTTGAAGCGTGTTACAATAAGTTTCGCCAAAATTTAGGTATATTTCAAACCTATTTTTCAAAGTATATTAAATTATTTTATTGATTTCATTTTGATTAATATGGATGTTGGGCAACTTTTATTAATAAAAAAAGAAATTTAATTTAATTTTTTATTTTAATCAAATCATGAAGGGGATTATTAATAGATTAGTTGATTGATTATCTGAACTTTCACCTTGTTGTGAATATCGATTCCCCATTTTATAATTTTATCGATTCCCCATTTTATAATTTTCTTCCCTATCTTTCCTTCTAGTACCCTTAATTTTTTTCTTAAAAAAATCAAATCACGAAGGAATTGAAAAATTAAATAGTAAAACAAAGAATATATTAAAGATTTATGGTATGTATGTAATATAGAATTCATTTAAATTTGTTGAAAAAAAAAAGTACAAAATAAGATGGAAGAAAAGAATAGTGGATTCTAGTGTGTTGTGTCTCACTTGTATTAGTAACTAATTTAGGTGTACACACCTTAATGAATTCAAACATTACATTAAATAAAATGTTTATTTAAATAATAAAGATGAATATAATAATTAAATTAATATCTTTTGAGTATGTAAAGATGGATAATTTATTTATTAAACCTAATATTTATCAAAAATATTTTTAAAAGTCGCTCGACATTCGTCTACCATTTGTAAATTACAACAAAACAATACAATGATAGAGACATCAAAATAATACAATTAAATCTAATCTTTACACACAATTTTTTTTTAAAATTAAAGTCGTTTGACACTCATCTACCACCTGTAAACAATAACAAAATAATACGACAATAGAGATATCAAAACAATACAACTAAACCTAACCTTTACATTACAAAAATTCTCAAAGTCGATCAACATTTATCTATCACCTGTAAACTGCAACAAAATAATACAATAAAAGTGATATCAAAATAATACAATTAAACTTAAATTTTACACAAAAAAAATTCTCAAAGCCGGTCAAGATTCATCTACGAACTGTAAACTGCCACAAAATAACAAACTAATAGAGATATTACGATAATACAATTAAACCTCAAACAAAAATTTTAAAGCCGACCCACATTCATCTAGCATCTGTAAATTAAAATAAAATAATAAGATAATAAAGATATCAAAACAATACAATTAAACCTAACTTTTACACAAGAAATTTTTCAAAGCCAACCGACATTCATCCACGATCTCTAATCGCAAAGCTTCGATTTTGATCCAACTAATTCTTATCTGAGCGAAATTTTGACCCTAAAGAATGATTTTAAATGAAAATAAAGAAGATATCTCTCTCTCTCTCTCTCTCTCTCTATATATATATATATATATACACACACACACACATGTTGAATTCTATTATGTTGACAAAAATAGTGAAACAGTTAACGATTAGAAAATCAAACATCCACCAATCTAGACGTGCAATTGAAACAAGTTAGATGGACATCAATCACATTCTCCTAGGCAAACGGGTTTGTTCTCTAGTTTAAAGAGCATTTCAATATTTATAGAAGTATTTCCTTAATAGAGTCTTATTTTAGGAGTATTTTTCTAATTGAACAGTAGAAAGAAAAATATTAATTAATTCTTCTACCATATATTTTAGAAGTCCCATATATTTTAGGAAGTCTGGTAGAAAGGAAAAGAGATAATACCCAATTACCCCCTGAACTATACCCAAAAAGGTTATGACACACTTCAACTTAAAGGGGATCCTATTACCCCCTAAACTAATTAAAAGTGTAATTTTGACACCCTTAGTGCCTACGTGGCACAACACAGTGAAGTATCCACGTAGGCACTAAGGGTGTTAAAATTATATTTTTAGTTAGTTCAGGGGGTAATAGGACCCCCTTTAAGTTGAGGTGTATCATAGCTTTTTGGGGTATAGTTCAGGGAGGTAATTGAGTATTTTCTCAAAGGAAAATATTAATTAATTCTCCTACCATATATTTTAGGAAGTCTGATTAATATAATAAAAATAATTAAATAATAAATTTTAAAAGATAATGAAAAGACAGTTTTGTCTAAAGAAGAGTCTTTTAATAAAGGATAAAAAGTTTTGTCTAAAACGTGATAAGATACTAAATTTTTAGTAAATAAAATATAGATATAGGAGATATATTTAAAATATAATAGAGAAAAACATTTGATTAATAATTAGCAGATTTTGAAACAAGTCATAAGTTACTATTTTGAATCAAAAGAAATTTCTATAAACTTATAAATATCATAAATGTATATAAAATAGTACAAAATAAAGAGAGAACGTATGAAAAAAAAAATAATGCAATGTCATTAACGTATGAAAAATAAATAATGCAATATCATTCTTACAAACTTAATTATTTAAAAATACTTCCTTTGTCTATTTTTACTTGTCTACTTTTCTATTGGCACAGAGATTAGAAGCAGTAAATGATAGAGATAATTTTATCATATTACCCTTTGAGTATAATAAATGTAATGCTTTAACAAATACATTAAATAATGAATCGTATTTGATGCTAAGGGTAAAATGGGTAAAACTAGGTAAATTATCTATTGATTTTATTATCTGGGCAAATATTGTTGGACAACCCAAAATAGAAAAGGGGACAAGTAAAGATAAACAAAGGGAATAGAAGAAGAAAATACAAAATAAATGCGTAATATTTCAAGCTCTTCTCGACATCCATTCCACAAGTTGATCATCATGCAATAGTCTCTATCTTATTTTCGAGTCAAACTAAATCATAAAGATGATAAACACTGACAACATAACAGTTTTAAAGCTTGTATGACTATTTTTACAAAATTTTACAATGTCTCTAATTTGATTACAATATAAAATATCAAATAATGTCATGAATATAACTATTAATTATTTTAATTCAAGGATTATGATTATAAAAGATTCTTCCTCCGCTCCATTTTACTGGACCTTCTTTTTAAATATGTTTGTTTCAAATTAGTTGTTTATATTTGCAATCAAAGTGTTTTATTACTTTTTCCCATACTATCTCTATATTAAATAACTAAAGAAAATCGTAATAGTTAGATTTAAAGTTTCAAGACATCATTAATATGGTTAATTTTGTAAAATACACTTCTAATTAATATTTTCTTATGAATGTGTCAAGTCAAAAGAGTCAAGTAAAATGAAATGGGGGGAGTATTAGAGTAATAAAAATGGAGACCATCAAGTTCTATAACTTGTGTCATATCAGAATTTTGGTATTGTCTGCAACTATATCATATAGCCTAAATGCTATTAAGGGATCTATGTGCTTACTGATGAAACTTGGTATAACATTATGTGGCTCTCTTATCCGGTAGGAAAGACAATTACAAGACAAATATAAGGCGTTAAGTATGATAGCCTCTTCTCGTTAAGTATTGAATTTAGTCTTTCCCCTATATTTGCAGAATAGCATAATTGGAAATATTAATATATATTATCATAACATTAATAGAGAACTAAACACTAATATTGACAATTACAGTTATTGTTTAGTTTTAAAGGTTAATGCTTGTTGATTTCAGAGTAGATCATGAAATAAACAAACTAGTGGAATGGAAGGCGGCCGTAAAAAAAAATGAAATATCCCTTTCTCTTCCCTTTTACCTATGTCATGATGCTCATGATCTTGATCTCGCTCACAATGAAAAACTCTGACTCTCTCGCTCCAATCGCTGCTTTACTTTTTGTTACTTCAAAATTGCTCTAATTTACTAAATTACGTGTTTCTGGAATGATTGATAGAATCAATATTTCATAAAAGAATGACCAAGACCTTGGTAGGAAAAAGCAAAACAGCTTGATGCTTTTGAAACACATTTTCTTAGTGTCACAGTTCTTTTGAGTTTCTTCTGTTTCATTGATTTTGTCTGGATCCAACCCTTCTTTCAAAAAAGGAAAGGAGATAGATGAGGAATTTTAATACTAAAACTTCAAAAAGAAAAAGTAAATTGTACTAGAAAAACATCAAACTAAAAAAGTAAAAAAAAGTCTATTATGTAATTGCCATAATCTTATTTCAAGAATCACCATTCATGCGTCTACTTGATCTGCAATCCACAAGTAACATAAAACCCTGCTAATTCCTAGAGACTAAATGAAAGGGCCAAGTACTTAGTGCGTTACTAATTACTTTTTAGAGTAGAAAAGGACGAAAGCAAAAGAAACTAATGAAATGAAATGACGGGTTCTTGGCGGAACTTTATTTTCATCCCAAGATATGAACAGTTTGAAAAATGAAAAGTTTTCAAAATTATTAACCTTTCAGTTTTTTCTTCTATCAAGTAACTGTCGAATTCTATTACTATTATTAATAAAAGACATGACTTTTACACTTCTTAAATAAAAAAAGAAAAATTAATTTTCTATTATTTCTGCAAAATAAGGATTAAAACTCAAAAATTTAAAAAAAAAAAAGATTTCCTTGCATCTAAGAAGTGCCACATCTGAATATGATTCTCCTTTATAAATAAATATATAAATGCTTTAGAATTTTTTTCGAGGGGTTCTTGTTTAATCTAGCATCTTTGGATTATTTAGCTATTAGATATACTTCTCTTTTGTTAACTATATTACTAGTTTGCTAAAAGAGTTGTTGGGCCGAGTCAATCTCTATATACTGTTAATGTAATCTTTAAAGCCATTAAATTGCTCTCTTCAATCCGATTTAAATTGAACCTCGTTCTAGTGTGATTTTCCCCATTTTAAATTGATAGTCAGTTGCCTATCTGATTCTTGGTCTAACATTCTCCCACATAACTATTAGCAATTGTACCCCACCCACAATAAAATTTTGCATTGTTGAACAATTAATCATTTCCATAAATGGCTAATTTTAGTCTGTTGTCATGAAATATAAAGCAAATAAGAAGAAGAATAGAGAGAGCGATTATTATTTCTTCTCTTGAGGAATTTCTTGATGGATTTATTACAATGAAGGAAATCCCTTTTATTTATAGGGGAAAACTAACCTTGAGTTTCTAACTTTTTCATAATTAGACATACACTATATATGGTAAAGTAGATATTCACTATATATGGTAAAGTAGACATTGACTATATATGGTAATATATTTATAACACCCCCCCTTAAATGTCTAATTGCTAGATAATGTATCTCGTTAAAACCTTACTAGAAAAAACCTAGTGGGAAAAAAATCTAGTGAAGGAAAAAGAGTACACATCTCTAACAATACGCATGTAGACTGTCTCATTAAAAAACTTATAAGGAAAACCCAGTGGGACTAAACCTCGTAAGGAAAAAAGAGTACAACGCATATTAACTCCCCCTAATGAGAACATTCTTGAGCCTTTGCATCCCGATCTTGTGCATCATCATCTTGTAGGTTGCAATTGGAGGAGACTCGGTGAATAACTCAGCCACATAGTCACTTGAACGAATTGGTTGCATGTTAATATTACCATTCTTTTGGAGCTCATATATGTAGAAAAGTTTTGATGAAGTATGCTTCATTCTATCTCTTTTTATGAATCCTCCATTAAGATGTGCTATGCATGCCACATTATCTCCGTATAAAATTATGGGTACATTATCATATTTCACACCATAATTTTCTCGAATGAGATGTATCATGGATCTTAACTATACGCATTCTCGGCTTGCTTCATGAATAGCTATTATCTCAGTATGGTTCGATGAAGTGGCTAGATAGACTTCTTTGTATATCTCCAAGATATGACAGTATCCTCACATGTGAACATATAGCTTATTTGAGATCGAGTTTTATACGGGTTATATAAGTACCCAAAATCAGCATAACCAACAAGATCGAGACTACAATCTTTAGAATAAAATAAGCTCATATGTTTGACCACATTCCGATGTCTCCTTGTAAGAGCAGAACTATATATACCTTGCTAACAAATTGACCAAAAAAGGCTATGTCATGCCTTGTAGTATTTGCAAGATACATTAGTGCACCAATTGCACTAATATATGATATTTCATAATCAAGGAGTTCCTCATTCTTTTCTTGAGGTTGGAATGAATCCTTATTCAATGATGCATGTTTCTCATTTAAGCAAATATTCTATTGCTTTTGAAAACTCTCCAAGAGTTTCAATAATTTTTAAGTTATAAACTTATGGAATATAAGGATTATAAATAAGTTTTTCAGAAACTTTTATATACTTCAAACATTTTTAATCCTTATAAGGTTTTCATATAAAAATTATCAAGTGACAATATTCAATATTTCATGTGCGACATCTTCAAGTGTCTGGACTGCAAATCAAATAAGTTTTATGCTTATCAAGATGCATCTTTTCATGTCACTTGATAAATGTTTATACGTCAGCATGCTTAAATAAACATAGAATTCAAATCCTCATAATCTTTTATAATATTGCGCCAATATTGTATCAAAGATATCGTTAATAATATATATCGGTTCACAATGTGACATAACATGTTTAGATCTCATCAATTCATTATTTTCAGGTACCTGAACCTTTCATAAGATTTCATGAAGTGTTATGTCGTAGGTTCTAAGAGCGCATTGCCTTCTTGTTATGATTATTTGCTCTTTATCCTTTTCAAGGATTATTTCATTTAGAACCGATTGATCTACCACACTTCACGCATGCATAGATTTTATCTTTTAGGGACACAAAATAGGAGCACTTGCAGCTTAATATGAGATGCTTTCGGCATTTGACTTGAATTATCTTTAGAATGGGATAATTCCTAATATATTTCATAGCTGCTTATAATCTTCTCCTTATGTTAGGAAAGATAACATACATCTCCCATATTCTTTGAGGAATCCATCTTTATGCATCATGGTATATTCATTAATCGTATACTGCACATCAAAATTATTAGATGAAATAGTTAGTTCTTGACCTTGAACCAATTGAGCGGAAAAAAATAATCATAATTTATTGGTCTAATGCATATAAGTAGTATTGTACGCAATGTATCATATTTCAGACCAACACATGAAGCTTTGTTCTCATTAACAATGGTTTAGCTATTTATTGAAGACATTCAATGCCAAACCATTTTCATCAAGATGAATTGTGTTGATTGTACAATCTGAAAGTTATGCTCTTAACTCAATTTTATTGAGCAAGCAACTTTATGAATGTCAAACTATAGATTGACGTAAAATGTACATGTGATTATCTTATTGATACATCTTTTCAACATATCACGTGAAAGGTGAATGGGTCCTTATTCACCTTTTATATTTTTCAGATTTTGAAGAATTCAATCCAATAATTAGTTGGTTAGTTGGTCCAACCAACTTATCATAAGAACAAACAACATGAATAATTCTTAAAGAATTTTCTAATTCTTCATTATATGTCCAATACTCAATATGCACATCTTCGGGATGTCATAATCGTTCATGTCAACTTATGAACTTTTATTCTAGCAAACTCCAAGTTTACCATGACATGTACCTTTTTACTTTAGTAAATTTCAGATTTACTATTACATGAATAAATTTCAGATTTACTACTTTAGAAGTAGATTTCAAAATAACTCTTCTCGATTATTCTGCCTCTTTCGGAGGTAAGTTGTGAAGCCATCACAATTAAGTTCACGTTTATTGATAAGCTTCACTAAATATCATCACATTCACCTAGGGAATGGATCTATGCTTATAACAATTAAAATTCTCATTTCCATGAATGAAATATAATCGTGTCTTAAGCCTATCAAATTGATAGCTTATAACCTTTTTTATGATATTGCTACTCCAGGAGCAAATCGAGACATACATATGATCTAGAGAATTTTTCTCTAACATATCTTATGATCATAATACGCGTGTGAAAATATCATCACTTTTAATGATCATTATCATATTGTCTCTCCACGCGTATATTCGTGCATTCAATCACTTGTCTTCTTTCAGACATATTATGCACTGCTATCATATACACTTCAAGAATAAAATAAGTTGTCATATTTCAGACTTATCATATATTGCTACCATATTCACTTCATGGAATGGAGCATATTCAATGAGACATATTTCATGACTTTTCATTAAAAACACATTGTTCTGCCTTAGCCATCATAATATCATCAATATGGTGCATTGAGATTCAAACTCAACTCTTACCCATATAAAGGCGTCTTAGGCATAAATTGATGGGACTTAAACCCAACATATTATCATCCCTTTTGATAATATTGTTCTTGAGGAATAAATTTAAAACATAAATGGTTCCAAACCAATTATTTTTTCTCAAATTCAATAATAATTATATTATTAGTAACAAAAAATAGATAACATAAGGAATTACTAACATTGAAATTACCTTTAGATTTATAATCTCATCTTGTTTGATTGAGTCTCGTGCTGATAACGTGTTATAAAATATAAAACAAATAAGAAGAAGAATAGAGAAAAAAGAGAGATTGATTATTATTTCTCCTCTTGACGGATTTCTTTATGGGTTTATTACAATGAAGGAAACCCCTTTTATTTATAGGGGAAAACTAACCTTGAGTTTCTAACTTTTCCATAAATATACATACACTATATATGGTAAAATAGACATTCACTATATATGGTAAAATAGATATTCATTATATATGGTAATATATTTATAACACCTCTCACAAATTCACAATACTTTTATAATAAGTCAAATTTTAATAGGATGTCTTAAATATACACACACATACATAAAAATAATAATAACTTAGAGTTGTCTTTTTTGTTTTATATTACTTATTTTTTATGTAGTATTTTTAAAAGATAGAAAGTCTTCGACTTCACATAATGTTATAATTATTTATCGAAGTAAGGATTAAATCTAGTAACTAATGTTAGCAATTTATTTGCAATTTACTAACGTGGATGTTGTTGTAAAAATTTTATTTATTAATTTGGAGTTTGAGTTGCTTATTTAAAGTTTTAAAATTTTTCTGATAAAAAGTACTTCCTCCATTTCAAAAAGAACGATCTATTTTTCTTTTTAGTCTGCTTAAAAAAGAATGACTTCTTTCTTTTTTTAACAATACTTTAATTTCAACTTTCTACATGACATGTTTACGACCATAAGATTAAATGATATTTTGATACTTTTGATGCAATTTTAATTTAGGACCACAAGATTCAAAAGTTTTTCTTATTTTCTTAACTCAGTGTCAAATCAAAACAGGTCATTCTTTTTGAAACGGAGAGAATAGATGGTTTTTATTTCATTCTTTTATTATATATATATATATAATATTAAAAGTGTGAAAATCTTTACAAAAGTGATTTAAACTTTTTGTCCTTCATTAAAAGACTCTCCTTTAGACAAAATTGTCTTTTCACTACTTTCTTCAATTTATTATTTAATTATTTTTATTATATTAACTAGACTCCTAAAATATATGGAAGGAGAATCAATTAATATTTTTCTTTGTACTAATCAATTAGAAAAATACTCGTAAAATAGAATAGAAAAATATTCCTAAAATAGGATTCTATTAAGGAGATACTTCTATAAATATTGAGATGCACGTTAAACTAGAGAAGAAGTTGGTTTACTTATTGGGAAAATATGATTGATGCTCATCTAACTTGATTCGGTTGCATGTCTAAATTGGTGGATGTTTCATTTTCTAACCCTCAATTTCTTCACTATTTTTGTCAACATAATAGAATTCATTATGTGTGTATATAAATCTTCTTTGTTTTTATTCAAGTCATTCTCTAGTATCAAAATTTTTGCTCGAACAAGAATTATTTTCATCAAGTGGTAGATGAATGTCAGTCGACTTTGAATTTACAGATCACTTTGTATTATTTTATTGTAGTTTACAGATCGTAGGTGAATTTACAAGTGGTAGATGAATGTCAGTCGACTTTGAAAAAATTTTTTAGGTTAAGGTTAGGTTTAATTGTATTGTTCTTATATCTCTGTTTTGAATTTTTTTTTTGTGTGTGTGTAAAGGTAAAGTTTGGTCGTATTATTTCGATATCTCTATTGTCGTATTATTTTGTTATGGTTTACAGGTGGTAGATGAGTGTCAGACGACTTTGAAGAAATTTTTGTGTAAAGGTTAGATTTAATTATATTGCTTTGATGTCGCTATCATCGTATTATTTTGTTGCAGTTTACAGGTGGTAGATGAATGATGATTGGCTTTGAGAATTTTTTTTGGTAAAAGTTAGATTTAATTAAATAAATTCTCCAAAAGATTTTGAATTTAATTATTGTATTCATCTTTATTATTTAAATAAATATCCTATTTAGTGTAACATTTGAATTCAATAAAGTGAGGGTACACGCGCGAGGCGTGTACACTTAAACTCGTATATATATATATGTGTGTGTGTGTGTGTGTGTATGTATGTATGTATGCATGTATGTATGCATATATTTTATAATTTTTAATATTATTTTAAGTGAAATTAAAATCATAAACTTCACTGTTAATTATTTTTGGGCCTAAAACAAAAGCTTTACTAGTCTCACTCTCGAGCCACCCCTTATTCTAAGAGATGCAGAAGACACTTAATTCTCATCTTTTGAAAAACAAGTTTCAACAGAGAGGGGGGAGAGAGAGAAGAGGGGATAAAGAGGAGGGAAACTTGCTTGCCCCCCCCCCCCCTAAAAACAAGAGAAAATGAGGTTAAACAAGTTTTGCAATTAAGGGGCGTTTGACCATGAAATTCTGAGTATATGAAAACAAGTAGTATTTATTTTCAAAGTGAAAATGATATTTGAGAATTGAAGTTGCGTTTGGCCATAAATATACATTAGAATTGTTTTTGAATTTTTGTGAGTAAATTGGAGTGAACAAAGTGAAAATGGCTTTTTGGTGATTTCATTCCAGGAGTTTAGGTTAACAATCTCAAATTCATATCTAACAGTTCCATTAGGTTCTAGAGGTGATTTTGACTTAGTAAATTATTGGTATGAATGGAGTGATTTGAACTATTGACTGAATTTTTTAGTTTTAAGGAAGTTAAGGTTGAGCATGGTCACGTTCAATCAAGACAACTTCAGGTCGGTGATTTGGTTTCGATAGTTATAGAATGTGAGTTTTAATCAATTTGCATATTTTATTTATTTTTATGAATTTTTGAATGCATCTCGAGGGTCCATTCAGGAAAATTGTGAAGTTGGTTGTCATTGGTTTCTGCTGTATATGGTGTATATCCCTTCTTTTTTGTGTTTGCGTTGTTCCTATCATGTTTGTAAAGAGTAATCGAGTCGATGGTCGCAATTATAAGAGTGAGTAGAGCATGAAAGCTACGATTTATTTACGATGTGCAAAGGCACTTTAAATACAAGCAAAGATTAACAGTATCGCCTATATTACAGGAGGAGTATTCCTAGTGGACTCTAAATAATAAACGTGTAATCCCAATCCTATGAATAGTAGGTAACTAACTAGCAACATTATCTGCACAGTAGGTAACTAACTAGCAACATTATCTTCACAATTAAACAAATTATAATAACAATACTACACAATTACAGGGAGTAGGATGTATGCGCCAATACGCCCTATCAAGATAGGCAATGTGTAGCAAAGCCTAGCTTGAATAGGTGTTTATCAAAGGCTTTCTTTGATAGAGCTTTAGTTAGAGTATCCGCGATTTATTCTGCAACATGAATATAAATAACGTGAACTTGATTCTGCTAGACTTATTTGCGAACAAAGTGAAAGTCTACAACAATATGCTTCATGCGGCTATGAAAAACTGGATTTGCACACAAATAAGTTACATCAACGTTGTCACAGTAAATGGTTGGTCTTTGAGAAAGTGAAACATCTAGTTCTTTTAGCAAATTTATCACCCAGTTGGTTTCAGCCAGCGCACTTGCAACAACATGATACTCTGCTTCAGTTGATGAGCGCCCAATGTTTCTTTGTTTCATGGAAGACCAGCTTACAGGATTTTTGCCAAAAAATAATATGTAACCAGTAGTGGAAGCTCGATCACGCACATCTTTAGCCCAATCCGTGTTAGAGTACATGTGTAGCTTGAAATTAATACCTCTTTGAATGTGAAGAGTGAACTTAAGCGTTCCTTAGAGATACCTAAGTATTCGTTTGAGTGCTTTCCAGCACACTTCAGATGGAGAGTGCATAAATTGAGACAATTTATTCATAGAGAAGCTAATGTCTGGACAAGTAAAAGACAAGTATTATAGTTTTCCAAGAACTCTCCTGTAGTGAGTGGCATCAGTTAGTTCCGCTCTATCATGTAGTTGAGACACTTCAGTGGCACTCATTGGGGGTTTTTGCTGAATTATAATCCTTCATTTTTTCGTCAGAGAAGATTTCATTGATGTAGTTGGACTATGATAAAGTGATTCCTTTGACAGTTCGGAGCACCTCCACTGCAAGAAAGAAGTTTAGATTTCCAAGATATTTAATGGAAAAATGCCCAGCAAGACAAGCAATAATCCAATTTACCTCTGAGTTGAGATTCCCTATAATAGTGATATCGTCCACATAAACCAGTGTGTACAAAATGTTGTTTGAAATATTTTGAATGAAGAGTGAGGCATCAGATTCTGACTTGACAAATTCTAGATAAAGAAAAAATGTCTTAAGTTCATTGTACCATGCTCGAGGGGCTTGCTTGAGGCTATATATTGCTTTTTCTAGACGACATATGAGGGAGAGGAACTGCTTGTCTGCAAAACCTAGAGGTTGGACCATGTATACTTCTTCTTCTAGACGACCTTGCAAGAATGCGTTGTTGATATCAAACTGGCGTAGGGGCCAATTCTGCTGGACAGTTATACAGAGCACCAAACGTACAATAGTTGGTTTGATAACCGGACTAAAAGTGGAATGATAGTCAACTTCAGGACGTTGTGTAAACTCCTTTCCAATAAGTCGAACCTTATAGTGATCGACTATCCCATCGACTTTTCTTTTTAACCTGTATAACCATTTACAAGAAACAATGCTTTTTGTAGGGTCATGTGGTACCGAATCCCATGTCTGATTATTTAATAATGCATCAAATTCATTTTTTATTGCTCTTTGCCACCCTGGGTGTTTGTTTGCTTATTTGAAGCTGGTTGGGGTGATAGAGGGGGATAAGTGAGCCAAAAGTCAAGAATGGTTTTTGGTTTATAAATGTTGTGCTGTTAATGGTTCAAAACACGATTTGGAGTAGGAAGAGAAGGTTGTTAAGGTTCTATAGCTTAAGAAGGGTCGGGGGAGGTTGTAGCGGAATTGAGGTAGAGGGACGGACAACGGTGTTTTGGCTAGCAGATGACATTGTTTTGTTTCTGCCACTGTATACAATTGGAAAAGCTGATGATTGATGCAATAGGGGATAAGATTGGGTGTCACAGATATCAGTAGGAACAACAAAATTTGTAGGAAGATGAGGAGAAGGGGTACCTGAACTTGTAAATTCTGTTGGAGCGCAGGCAGAGGAAACAGTGCCTTTGAGAGCGTTGCTGCTATCTAAACTTGGGATAAGTATGGGGATGAGTAATTTGCTGCTTATGGGAGAAGAAAAACTAGGGGATGTTATTGGGGTAGCATCACTTGGGTTTTCCTACGCAAGTTCTGTGCAAGTTGAAGAAATATTTTAAAATATATTTTAAAAAGGAAAATTATTTTCAAAAAAACTCACATCACAAGATAAATATATTTTAGAAGATTTCGGATCAAAACATTGGTGACAATGATGAACTAAAGAAAAGCCTAAATATACACATGGTGTTGATCGTGGCACTAATTTATTTTTTGAATAAGGTTTGAGCCAGGGATAACAAAGACACCCAATTTTTTTTACAGAATTGTAATCTAGATCTTGACCAAACAATATTTGAAAAGGTGATTTATTTTGTAAAAGTGAGGTTGACAAGCGATTTATCAGATAAAGCCCATGTTGACAAGCAAAAGATCAAAGAGTTGATGGAAGTGAAGCTTCATGAAGTAAAGTTCTTGTCGTCTCAATAACATGTCTATAACTTCTTTCCGCAAGAGAGACTCTTTGAGGGGTGTATGGAGGGGATAAAAGATGTTCAATACCCTAAGATCTTAGGTATGGATCACGACTTTTATATTCGCCACCATCATCTGGATAGATAGAAAGAACTTTCGTATTAAAACGATGTTTAATTAATGCGTGAAAATTTTTGAAAAGGTCTGTAAACTCACTTTTATTTTTTAATGTGTAAAACCAGATGTATCGGGTATACTAATCCACAAAAATACAATAGTATAATTTTTTATCAATTGATAGAACTGGAGAAGAACCCTATAAATCACTAAATATTATTTGAAATGGTTTAGTACTTGATAAACTAAAATATTTAAAAGAATGGCGATGAGCCTTATTCGAGGAACAAGAATTACAAACTGAACTTTTTTCTCGCGAGCAAGGTAGAGAGAATTTATTCAAAAGAAAATGTAACACTCTTGCATTCGGATAACCTAACCGACTATGCCAGGTAGAAATGGATGTGCTGGTGGAGGTCAAATGCACTTGAGGAGAAGACATGAAGGGTAAATTTGTCCACTCATAGATACCATCCTTATTCTGATCGTGCACCAACAGAGTCCGCATTTCCAAGTCCTTCACAAAAAAATAAAAGGGAAAGAATTTAATAGAGGTTAGGTTATCTTGACAAAATTTAGAGACAAAGAGTAAATTGCGTTTAATGCTAGGAGCACAAAGAGTGTTAGAGAGTTTGAAAGATTTATTTGATGCATTTAATTGAGTTGAACCAGTGTGAGTTATTGGTATTCTTTTACCATCACTCATGAAGACCAGCTCCATCCCATTGTATGACTGCAAATTTTGAGGTTCGACAGTGATATGATGAGACGCTCCAGAGTCGAGAATCCAAAGATTTTCTAATGCCTGTAATTCTGAAACATAATTGGCCTTATCCTCAAAGTGATTATGAGATTTTGATTGACAAACACTTATAACATGGCCTGGTTTGTTGCACAACTAACAACAAACACCATCAGAAGAGCTATGGGTGGTCCAAGATCGTCGTTGATTGGGTGAAGTAAGTGATTGTTAGACCTCCACTGTTGGTTGTTGCCATTGTTATTGTTGGGGCGACGATTGGTGCGATTATTCGAAATACCAAACTTGTTAGAGGTAGCAGCTGTAGCAGTAATCTGATTGGGAACTTTTTCTACTCTTCATGTTGAGGAAAAGCTCATGATCCAAAAGCTTTCGTAGAGTTCTTCATAAGTAATGGTGGGGTCACGAGCATGGATTGCGGCAGAAATCTCACGAAACTCTTGACCCATACCACTCAAGATCTTGATAATAAGTTCAGAGTTGGAGACCGGAGCACCAGCAGTAGAGAGTTCATCATAACTAGATCGAATAGTTTGCAAATATTTGGTGACTGGTTGGGAGTCTTTGATCAGATGCATAAGTTGATCACGCAGACTGAAAATTTTGGTTTGGAACTTATTCGCATAGGCGATGTGTAGTGCAACCCAGACTGTCTTTGATGAGGTAGCCGCTGTAATATTTGTGGCAATTGTTGGATAAACAGATGCCATAAGTGCGTTTTGAATGAGTTGGTCTTGTCGAAACCAAAGAGTAAACGCAAGATTGGCACTAAGGACTGTGCCAGTTGTGATACTACGAGATGGGGAAGGTTTAGACCCATCAAGATGACCATAGAGATCATGACCATGCATAAGCATGGAAAATTGCGCCTTCCACGTTGCAAAATTGTGGTTGCCGTGTAATTTTATGGGCAATTGGGATACAGGGTTAAATTGAACAACCATAGGGCTGACATTGTTGTCAGCATTAACAACTCGAGGAGTGTGTCATTTGTGGAGGGCGGGTGGGAGAGAAAAAAATCTTACTCGTTAAGTATGTTGAAGCTTCTGATACCATATAAGAGTGAGTAGAGTATGAAAGCTATGGTTTATTTACGATGTGCAGAGGCACTTCAAATACAAGCAAAGATTAACAGTATCTCCTATATTACATGAGGAGTATTCCTAGTGGACTCTAAATAATAAACGTGTAATCCTAATCGTAACATTATCTGCACAGTAGGTAACTAACTAGCAACATTATCTGCACAATTAAATAACGTGCAGTAACAATACTGCACAATTACAAGGAGTAGGATGTATGCGCCAATAGCAATCATAGAGGAAGGATCATGGCCGCAAAGAGGGAAAGAGGGCCTAGGTTTGGGTCATGTTGGGTTATTCATTAAGTTCACGTAGGGGCATGTCATGATTGCATTTGGTCGTGTCCGTGATAGGTATCGCCTCCGCAATTGGACTCTCATGTAAGAATTACCTGGATAGACTTAAAATTACATTTTTGATCTGAGACTTCATAACTTGATTTTGGAAGTTCGGGGTCACGGTTTAGGGTAATTCAAAAGGGAGATTTCGGAATTTCCTCGTAAGGCATGATTCTAACCTTGTAAGTATTCATTCCCTCTAATCTATCTCCAAATTAGTGATTTAATTAGTGTCTCAGATTGAGGGATTTGAAAGTTTTTTGTCCCAAAGTGAGACATGTATTTTTGGGATCAATTAATGATCCGTTTTAGCTGATTTTCAACGTGTGTGTTTCCTAAGCTATGGGTAAGTCAATGTTGGTGCTTTGCACTTGTTGCATTCACCGCCACTGTCAGCTGCTAGTCATATTGGACTGTCATTTATACTTATTTCGATGCTCATGTATTGATAAGGCCACTCTTGTAATCGATGTGATCCCCTTTCATCTCAAATAGTTTCACCAACACCCGACTTCAACTAGTCCGAAATTAAAATATAATGTTATTGATATCTTAAAATTTATTGATATCTTAAAATTCACGCCTACTATTTTGCTACTTTTATTGAAATGATGAAGTAGATGCTCGCTTACAAGTTCTATATACAAAAGTAAATAAGTCTATTATTTTATCATTATAAATATAGAGTGTCCACGAGTTTTTGACATTGGCATGTTGAAATTTTTTTAGAAAAATTATTGTAAATATTACAGAAAATACTCCATCACAAACATTTGAAGAGAACTCTTCAAAACTTGAGGCGTATCAGATACTGAACTTAAGGATATTTTACTAGGTATGGGTGTACCCCAGGATTCAACAGGATCGTTTAGTATTAAATTAGGAGTCAAAAATTAACAAAGATCGAAATAAAGAAGAACACCTAGCATAAGAAAAAAGAGAAAAAGAAGAAAATCTTCACTATATTTCTATCACCATCATAAGCAGATGAGGAAAATATTTATAAGTGAATAAGATGTCAAAGTGTTCTATTTTATGCAAACGTTCAAAAGGTTATAATGATATGGATGATAAATGCCATTAAAGACAATGGATGTTAATAAAGAAAATTAAATGTTGGCAACAACTACTTTTTGAACAAAAAAAAATGAAGTTGGGCAACAATAATATTTTGAAAACAATTAATATTACATTTGAGATGATTAAATATTTATTATTTTTGAAATACCCAAAAATCCCACATATATTTCAAAAATAATTTTAAAGAATATAACGTATGATAATAATAAGTTTTGTTGGGCTTTCGGATATGAATATAATGCATCGAATTTGGTGTCACGTAGACTATGAACCAAATCTAAATAAAATAAGATTAAGGGTGTGTTTGATATGAAGGAAAATGTTTTCCATGAAAAATATTTTCCTAGAAAATGTTTTCCTGAAAAATAAGTTGATTTCTTACTTGTTTTTTTATTTTTGGTTGGTGGATGGAAAATATTTTCTAGAATTTGATTGGTGAATGAAAAAACATTTTTCAAAAAATACATTTTAGTGTTTATCTAAAGCGTAAAAATACATTTTAGAATCTTTTTTAAAAAAAAAAAAAATTAAATCCTTTTTTGGGAAGGGGATTGGTAGGCGGGTGGGTGGGGGTGTCAGAATAGATAGTAGGAGTGGGGTAAGAAAAAGTTTTAAATTTTTTTGTTAATTCTTTTTTAAAAATTGGCACGGGGAAGTGGGGGAGGGGAGGAGAGGGGTTTGTAGGAGCTGAGTGTCAGGGTAGGGGAGTGAGGGGGAGGAAAGAAATTAAAAAAAATTTAAAAATATTTTTTTAAAAAAAATAAATTCTTGAGGTTGGGTGGGGGTGGGGGTGGGAGAGGGGGCTGGTAAGGGGAGCGGGAGGATAGGGGTGTAGGGTAAAAGAAAAGTTTAAATATTTTAATAAAATGTAGATATTATTTTTGGAAGGGGGGTTGGTAGGGGTAGGGATAGGAAATGGACTAAGAAAAAATTTTGAAATAATTTTTAAAACAATTAAATTTTAAAGGTGGGGGTGGGGTGGGGGTAGGGGTTGTGTCGGGGTGATAGGGTATTGGGGGCGGGGGGCAGGGTAGATGATTTTGAGAATTGTATGAACATTTCAACTTTAAAGTGACGTTGAAAGAGAGTTTTGAAAAATATTTTCTTTACTTTTTGAAGGGAAGTCGTTTTCCTTAGATTTAAGGAAAATAAGTAGGTTTGAAAAACATTTTTCAAAACATATAAGCCAACCAAACATAAGAAAATTGAAAAACATTTTCTAAATATATTTTTCTTCATACCAAACACACCCTAAACTTACAAAACAGTTGGTTAAGTTTAAAATTTCTATGAACCAAGAATTCTTTTGTAAGCCCATGATCTTATTCTATCACACTCGCATAATTTTTGTCGTTATCGCAATTTTGCGCTAAGAGGTCATGCGGATAACTAAGCTGATAAATAGATTTATTATAACTGATGAATCTATTCTTTTTTGTGCGTGGTTATTTCTTAGATTTTGTTTTAATAAATTATTCTTTTTGTGGGATGTATTCATTAAATTATTTAGTTTATTATTTTATCCTGTAGTAACTGCTGTGTTACAAATTTCTGTATAATAAGTTATTCTTTCTGTACTGTAGTGTATATCTAATTCTAGATTTTCTATGTCATTTATTATCTTGTGTTGTTCTTCTCGTAGTGAGTTTTTTAAATTATATAAACTATCACATGTGCTTTTTTCTAAATTTTCTAAGGTTTTTTCTATCCATATTAACTTTTCTTTTAGATCTTTCATTATTTTTCTAATTCGATTTCTATAATTAATTTCGTTATTTAGATTATCTTGGTTTTCTCTAGTTTTTCTAATATATTCTAACATCCATAATCTTGATCTGAATAATATCCTTCTGGGTAAATGTCTTCGTATATTCGTTCTAGCGAATTTATCATTTCTATTTCGTACTTTATTACTTCTTCTAATATCATTTTCTTAATATCTATTATTTCTATATCTTTAAGTATATATAAGATTAAAACTCTAAGGTAGTCTAAATGAGCTATTTTTTAAAATTGATATTTTATAGTTATTTGTTCTTGCATATTTATATTAAGAGATTTTATATATTTTTTATTTTCCATGTATTTGTCTATATTTATTTTTATCTGTTTTTCTAGTAACTGTATATTTCGTATATCTTTAAAATTTCTGCTTGATCTTAACATAATAAATATTTATAAGAGTAGTTAGGTATGTGTGGTATATAACTTATTCTATCCGTATAATTTTCTCCACATGCTTCTTCTAATATAATTTTTTTTATATCTGCAACATTTATATCTCTAAGTGCATACAAAATAAGTATCTTAAATTTATCTACCATGACATCAGATATATTATCATTCATTATCATAAAATTGTTTTTTTCAAAATATTCCCTTCAACCATGTACATAATAAAATATAGTCATCTCAGATTACTATATACTAGATTATTCTTAAATAACATGTTCTTTGGTCACTATTAGCATGGTAATTCGGATACTTTTCCCTTAAACAGCGCCTCGACTTTGGTTACTCCCTGCCACAGCTTCTTGCCTCATTGGTTTCACCTTTAGGATGACATAGTTCCTTGGGATTTTTCTCCGTTTCCACTTTGCTAATAAACTTCTTAACATATTATTTTTCGAATAATTCTACTATAAAGTAACTAATATGAATTTATTTTATCATATCATGATTGTCGGAAATTATGAATTTAGCTATTCATAATCATAAATAGATATACCTGTTCCGGTAGCTTTGATATTTCTGAGGTTTGTTGTTCCATAGATTTTTTCATTGTAGTGTATATATTTAATTAACTGGGCTAAATATTTTTGAACGGAATGGAGAGAGTTTTTTTGGCTAATGTGAGAAGGCTTGCCTTTGCAATGCCTTCTTTCTTCTTTATTTATAAGTGAACGAAACTTTACAAATTTTTCCAAAGTATTTTACATGTGTCCTAAAAGATAAGATTCCTAAAGCTAAAAACAAAAAAGGTTCAAAAAAGTCTTAAAGGCTATTAAAGCCTACTACCTAAAGTCTAGCTAAAACAAGAAAGCCTTCTTATAAATAGTAAAGTACAATAATTTCTAAAGACTTTACGTAACTTTAAAATATCTTGTTTCCATGGTTTTTGTTATATCTACTGTATCTCCATTATTGCTCCGGTTTTTATCTTTCCAGCTGTCGTCCTTATCTTCTTTTATTCTAGCTGCACTGCTGGGACGTCATTATCTCCTCCATTATATTTTGAACATTTGTGGTCTGGGTATTTGTGTCCAATAGTCTTGCAATATCTGGTCAATAATTCTTCTGAAATAAATTTTTCTCTAATAGCTCTGGCGATAGGTTCTGTTTCTGGTTTAAGCAACGTGATAACCCATTGCCTAATAGTTTCCATATCTGCTTCTCGTAACTCTTTTGAATTTGAATAGATTAATACATGATTTCTTGAATAATAGCTCCATATAGGATTTTGGTTGCAATATGTATTTGCTAGCTCTTGTAAAATTGTAGATAGTCCGATAACTCTTTTGTTCGCATAAAATTTTGGTATCTCGATTCTGGGTATATCTGGCTGTGAACCAATATCTTGTGGAATAATCATATCTTGTGTCATTCCTATCTTTACAACTTGTATGGGCTTTTTAACTTCATCAAATAATATCTTTGCTGGTGCCGTGTAAATTTTTATAAAAAATAAAGTACCTTTGGTTATTCTTTTAAATGTGGTAAATGCTTCATATATCTCGGTATAGTGGATATCTCAGTTCCGTCCGTGGTATATACGGTACTAAGTAATTCATATTCGTAGCAAGTTTTAACTAAGCTGAGTTTGATTTTAGGTAAGGCAATTAGCTTATTGTATCCGGTCAATTTCTGGGTTATATAGTTTGTATCTGGTTCTTGGATATTTGTAGCTTTGGGGTTGTTATTTAAAAAAGTTTGTACATTGTAAATATTTTCTATATATGTGCGGGCTGTGTAGTTGTATGTCTTTTTATCTTGGTTTAGGCTATCTCGATATGTGGTAACTTGTGGGGGTATAAATATGGGGTCTTTTGATGTATTTGGTGTATATGGTTTGTCAAATAGCTTGTTTAGGTTCATATTTTTTCTAACTCTTTTACTTGTACCTGCAGAAGTAGATTGATAAACGTTATGGGTTTTATGGAGTATCCCAACATCTCCTTCTAGCTCTGGAATTTTACTGTCTTCCGATCGACATAGCTCTGCGCATTGCTGAGTTAGCTGATTCATAGCTATAGACTTCAGTTTATCTTCACTAGTCTTTAGCTTTAGCGTTTCTATCTCAGTACCCATCTTTACTATCTCAGTACCCATACTGTCCACTTTCAATGAAAGCGTAGTCAGGGCGTTGAGTATCTTTTCATGTATATTTTCTTCTATCATTTCAGTTTGTGTAGCTTTGTCTTGATATGTAATCTGCAATAACATTTTTGTTAGTACTGATTACTTCTATTATAAATGTAAAATTTAATATGTTTAAAACTAGTCTCCGAATCTCTTTTGTTGTAACTGAATTTTGTATTTTCTTTGTTAGCCACCAGCGTACCTGTGTATTATCTGTTCGCACAATAAATTTTTTATATACAATATATGGCTCAAATGCTAACAAACATTTATATAATGAACATAATTCTTTTCTATTTATTTCCCATTTTATTTCTGTCTCGTTGAACGTACCTGAGTAGTATCTACAATGGTGTTCTATTTTTTCTGCTTCATATCTATATTTAAGTACTCCTCCGTAACTATATTCACTGGCATCTGCTTCTACTATGTATGTACATTTTTTATTTTCATCCGGAAATTGTAATTTTGGTAATTCTTTGCAAAGTAATTTTATTTTTTGAACTTGTTTTTTATCTTCTTCGTCATAGTTATATTCTATATCCTTTTTTAATTTTTTCTATAGTGGTTTTAGGTTTTCTGCTAATTTTGGAATATATTCTCTTACTTGGTTTACTAATCCTAAAAATGATTGTAATTTCTTTTTTGTATCTAATTCTTCTTTCGAATTTATTATTTTTTGTACTATATGTTGTTGCATTTTTACTCCACTTTTATCTATTTGTATTCCTAAAAATTCTATCTGATTTTTCATAATTTCGGCTTTCTTTTCACTTAGACTTATTCCTGATTTTTCTATTATATCCGTAAACTGTTCTAATAATTTTATATGTTCTTCTTTAGTTTTTGTATATAATAATATATCGTCTATGTATACTATGCAATTAGGTAATTGTTTAAAATAATTATCCATAAAATGTTGATATCTACCTGGTGCATTTTTATATCCAAATGGTAATACATTCCACTCATAAAATCCTTGTGGTACCGTAAATGCAGTTAATTCTTTAGATTCTTCTTCTAACTTTAGATGGTAAAATCCTGATTTACAATCAAATTTGCTAAAATAATTATATCCTTGGATTTTTCTTATTTTTAGTATCTTATTTGGTATCGGATAATTGTATGTTATAGTTTTTGCATTTAAATTTCTATAATCAATAACCATTCTACTTTTTCCTCTTTTTTGTTCACTATGTTTATTTACTATAAATGCTGGACTATTATGTTTACTATTACTTTTTTGTATATATTGTTTTTCTAATAATTCATCTATATGCATTTTAAATTCTTTTAAATCGTCAAAATTATATGTTAACGGTTTTTGGGTTATTATACTATTTTTGTCTATTAATTCAATTTTTATGGTAGTTTTATGTTTTTCCCATCCTTTTAACGGATCTTCACTATATAATTGTTCTAATTTTTTCTTAACTATTTCTATCTTATTTATTGAAAATATAGTTATTTCTGTTTTATTTATCGAGAATACTACTAATTCTATTGTATCTTCAGCGTTTTTTATATTTTCTAACTTTTGTGTAATTTTTTCACTTCCTTTTATCCAATCAGTTTTCTTTCTTATTTTATTATTAACTCTTTTTGCTCTTACTTTCTGTTTACATGGTGTTGTGAACCACCAATCGTTTCTAGTTATTATATGTGGGTATAGTTTATCTAAAAATGGCATTCCTAAAAGTATATCTTTTGACGTTAGTTCATAATTATAAATTTCTTCTATTGTCAATATCTTATCCCATATTTGTGCTTTTACATTCCTAGCTTTATAAGTAATTAAGCTTCCTTCATTATTAAATCCTTTAACTACTATTAGTATTTTTAATTTATCCCATTTACTCTCTGGTAAGCAATTATATCTACATAAATTAGCTTCTGCTCCTGTATCTATCATAGGCGTATAATATCTACTGTAATATCCTTCCACTACTATCTTCATTAATACATATATTTTCATTTTATGTTAAGGCTCTTCCTAAGAATAATCTTTCCCTATTATATGTTATGGCTAATTGTGTATGTTCTATATTATATGGCTTGTTCTAACCATTTTATTCCTAATATTATATCTGCTTTTTGCATTTCTTCTTTTACCTCAAATTCTATTTTTATTTTTCTAATTCCTCCTATTATTATTTCTTTTTCTACTATATCTTTACTATTTATTAAACTTCTCGGTAGATCTGGGCATATATCATTATCAGTTTTTATTTCTTCATTTTTTACTAGACATTTTGCTATATAATTTTCTTCTTGTCCTGTGTTTAATAGTATTAAATATTCTTTTTCATTTATTTTTCCTGTTATGTAATATTGATTTAGGTTAGTTATTGGATTTGTTTCATAACTCATTCTTTTTTATGAGGTTGATGATTCTGGTTTTTCATTAGCTATTCTTTTTGTTGTACTTATTCTATCATTTACTATTTCTAAATTTTCTTCTATATCTATGTCTCTATAACTATAATCATTATAATCTATTGTTTTTACAATTTGTTCAAATGGGCTATCTATTTGTATCTTGTTAATCTTATTTTTCCCTGTTATTTTATGTTTTGTTGTTAATACATATAAATTTTTACATCTCGCTGTAAATATTTTACTTCCTGGGGCTAATTCTATTCCTGATATCTTCCAATATAATACTAATGATTTATCTATATTCCTATCTGTTACTGCTACTGAATAATTTGCACTTATTATAAATTTAAATTTTTGGTATATTAAATTACCTTTTACGGCAGTTATTATGCTTTTTTCTATAGGTTTTATAATTCTATCATCTGCTAAATATAATTCTATTGGTGTATCTATTCCTTCTCTAAAACATGCTTTTATTAATATTTCTGTACCTCCAAGGTGTACATATTTTATTGGATCTCCTTTACTTTTTATATCATTTATTTCTTTATTAATTATTCTTTTGTTACTAGTGGTATACTAGCTTTTCCTTTTGCATATCTACAGTCTATTACATGTTCTTTTTGACATACTACATAATATTCATCTTTTTTCCTACTAAAAATATTTTTTATTGTTGGTATTTTAAATATTTTTTCTACACTTAAATCTAACTCTTTTCCTTTTATTTCATCAAATATATTACTGTCAAATATTATCTTTTGTTCTGTTCCTTCGTCATTTAAACATTCTTCCTTTGTTATTATTTTTATATCTTCTTCAGTCATTTGATTCATCTATCTCACTATCTATTTCAGTATCTGTTTCGTTTTCTGAAATTTCATATATACTATCTTCACTTTCTAGTTCATAATCTATATAATCTATTTGCATATATTCTGTATTTTCTATTTTTATTTCTGATATTTGTTTATTTTTTGAATTTTGGGGTAATTTACAATCTCTAGCTAAATGTCCTAACTTTCCACAATTATAACATGTACATTCTTTTATAGATTTTTTCTTTCTATATGGTCTTTTATTCTTGTAATTTTTTACATAATATCTTTTTCTTGGTTTCTTATATTTATATTTTGATTTTTTATATTTCTTATATTTCTTATGTCTTTTTCTTTTCTTATAATATCTTTCTTCGCATCCAAATTGTGGTGCTATTTTATTTTTGCAACATGCTAAATTTCTTATTAATGTTTTTTCCATTTTTAATTCTTCTCTATATTTTTCACATAAATTTCTATACCATTGGTGTAAAAATTTTATTCTAGCTCCTAATGTATCTACTATTTTTGCTTCTTCCCAACTTTTTATTATTTTTGAATTAAATGGTTCGGGTAATTTATTAAAATATAATTTTCTTATTTCTTTACTTTCTTCTATGCTATATGCTCCTTTATAATAATATTCTTTAAATGCGCAAGTATATTCATCTATATAACACATATTACATATTGTTAATTTTATCATTAAATTCCTATTTGTATCTTTTTCTTCATCTTGTTCTTCTTCTAATGTTGTCATACTACCAAATTCATCTCTTATAGCTGTTTCATATTTTTTTAATAATTCTATAGGTGTTAATTTAGTTGTTGTTGATGACGCTCCTTCCATAGGTTTATTAGTTCTTAATACTTTTTTACTATTTTCAGTTAAATTTGTAAATCATAATTTTACTGATCCTATTAGTGTTTTTTCTATATATTCTGGTGCATCTGTTATGTTTATATTATTATCTAATAATTGTTTTGTCATATATCCTATCCATAATCGTATTGTTTTTTCTGTATCTATTACACAGTCTAGGTCTAAAAAGTTATAATTTTTATTAACTATTTGTTTTGGTGTCCATTTGTCATATTCATTATATCTTTTAAATTTATTTTTATAATATATAGGTTTTCTTATTTCTGTTGTTTTAGGTATTATATTTTCATCTTCTTTTTTATCAAGAGTATTTATTTCTGTATTGGTGTTTTCTAAATTTTCTTCATTAATTTTTTCTTGTTTTTCGTTAATTTCTAAATCTTTTATATTTGTTAATATTTCCGTATATGTTTCACTATCTTCTGAATCATAATTATCTGTCTCTGCGACCTCTATATTATTTATTTCTAATTTTTCCTTAAATTGATTTATCTATCAATTTTTATCAAACACGAATAAAGTGTTCATCCAACCTTTTCAAATGATCTCATAAATATTAAATAGTTTAAATATTATCACTTCTATACCGCCTCAATTAATATTAATATTTCATATGTGAGTTTAATAAAAAAGTATTTTTTATTTTGAGAACTTGAGTAGTTCTAGAATCGCCAATGTATAAAAATCATTCTTCTTCAACTTAGGTATTGATATTTCTGCATGTCCTAATAGCTCACGTGGGTTATGTCTGATTTTCACTTATGGAGAATCAGATTGCATAATGTGTTCCAATGAAAGCAGTAATAATGAATGCGATAGGTTTACGTGAAAAACACCTGACTCACATAAAGTATGAAAAATCATAACCTGTACCTCTATAGGATTTAATCCCAACTTTACTAAACACAATGAGCCTCTCAACAAAAGATTACAAATTCTGTAACCTAAAGAATTATAAATTCTAATTTCTAATTTTTGATGTTCAACAATCTCCCTAGACCGTTGAAACCCACTTCAAGTTTCCTCACTTGAAAATCGGACTACAAAACTCTAGCAACTCTAGGAATTAAGTTTAATTCCTAAACACACACAAACCTCCCAAGATTTATGTTTTCCAAGTTTTCAAGTTATCCTAACTTAAAGACTAAATTTCTAAACCAGTTTATAACACACTGGCACTAAGAAGCGTGCAAATTACTACTTTATAAACTTTCTAATACATAATAATTAGAATAGAAGACTGTTAGATACATGGATGAAACACGTTCTCAATCTGGTTCACTATATTAAGTTGCACTTTCAGAGGTAGGCAAAACTCTCTCAAAAATTATTCTTGCTTATTTGTTCTTATTCTATCCTTTTTTCTCTCAGTATAAATGCATGAATTTCATTTTGAAAGTTCTTTAATATTTATAACTTCTATTGATCTTCATAACTAAGTAGACTTTTAACTCTACAAAAACTCTATGTTTCTTGGACTCTGTTCTTTAGTGTTATAGTTAAACATTAACTCTTATTTTAAGAACATGATGATCTCCTAATGTTTATCTAAAGTAACAAACTTTCTTTCCTTTATTTTTACACATTTGACTTTATCCACAAAACATTTTTTTACAAATTGAACTCTTTTGAAGCAGTTTTTCATTAATCAACTATGCTTACTTGCGCAATGGCCTTTTGTCAATCATTAAAATTTTACAAATCCTAACAAATTCTCCTTTTTTTATGATGAAAATTTTTGGCCCTTATGCAGAGACGGAGCTAGCCTCCTTTAGGGGTTCAGCCAAACCCCCTTCGATGAAAAAATATACTATTTATACATGATTAAAATTATTTTTTATGTGGTTATAGTCAGAGGCGGAGTCAGAATTTCAGCGAAGGGGGTTTCATATTCAAATAAAACTTAGGATTTCAACTAAGGGGGTTCCATATTTAAAGAAAACTTAGTCGAAGGGGGGGTTCAATACCTACTATAACCACATAAAAAATAATTTTAATTATGTATAAATAGTATATTTTTCGTCGAAGGGGGTTCGTCCGAATCCCCAAACAGAAGGCTGGCTCCACCCTTGGTTATAGTAGGTGTTGAACCCCCTTCGACTAAATTTTCTTTGAATATTGAACCCCCTTAGTTGAAATCCTGGCTCTGGCTCTGCCCTTATGCATTGAATTTCGATACCAATATCTTGATCAGTGAATACTAAAGCATGGAACACTTGAATGAAAGCTCATGCTCTTGTGTATTTCATTTCAATAAGAACATCTTGACCTGTGAAAACTGATTCATCACTTTTTCAATCATCGAAATTTATCAATTCATTTAGAAATCTTACTTGACAAAGACTATCATCTTTTTGAATTCTTGAGCCTGCATATTTGTGGAATACTTATGTGGATATGATTTGTCCAAGTCTATAAGAACTCTTGCATGATAAGAATTTTCATCTTTCTTAGATGCTTGATTTTGTACGTTTTTGGACTCCTACATTGAATATGTTTGTACAAAATTCGTGGTCTTTTTTTCTTAAGACTTTCTTTATTTTAAAAGTCCTCATACAATTTAAACTTTGAATGCAGGAATATTTTGATCAAGCTGTTTCATATACATGTTCCACTGCTTTGTCAATTATTAAAATAAATACGAGCCCAATAATTTTTTTCTTTCTAATGATTACAAATTAATATTTTTTGTGTACTGTGCTTAACCTATATAAGTCAGTTCAGAGTCTAAAAAAGTATTAAATAAATCAAATCAGAATCATGGGTTATAAATATTACACAGTATACACACTTTCTTTTTTTGACATCATAAAAACATGTTTCAATTATACAAACGAAGTCTCTTGAGTTAGCAATTTTAAACACATAGCCACTAGTGCTATCATCTATACAAACACTTAAAAGTCAAAAACTCAGTTAGATATAACAAATTATTTGCAAAGACATGAAAATAGTCAGAAGCTAGAGACTAAACTCAATCATTTTTATTAATCATTCATAAGATGCACCACAAATTTTTAATAAAATTAAAAATAATATTAAAACACTTGCGATGAGAGTGAAAAAGATTTGGAAGAGTCTAAGGATAGGAGGACTGGCTTTTGATGAAGCTGAAGCATGAGATGATGAATGATGATCTTTTTTAAACAAGTCAAAGCTTTTTATGGTGCAAAATTTGTAGCCTTTTTTTTTGTTCAGCCTTAAGACATGCATTTTTATCTCTAAGTGCATCCTTCTCAATATCATATTATACATGAAGCATATTCAAGGCCTCAAGGTGAGAAATATGAAGTGTTGTAATCTTGTTATCCGTAGCAGTCAAGACATTCTTTAGGTGCTACAAAAGAGCATCGAACCTTCTTGAAAAAACAAGTACAACATCTTGGTTCACAAGCATTAGAGTGTCTAGACCTTTAACTTGTATAGTGATTGACAAAAATATTTCTGAGATGAGATCACACTTGTTTTGAAATTAGTATGAAAAATAGTGGCTTTGTCATCTGCTCTGTCCATTGATACAAAAGAATCAAGTGCCTCAACCTGTTTCATTAGTACAAATATTTCATAATCCTCAATTGTCCATCCTCGTTCATCAATCCTAAATTCCTTTGAATTGAACCAAATAGGAGAATTAGGTTCTACTGAAGGGTCTCCAAATATTTCTTCATAAATAGATGCATCAATAAAACTAAGCCCATCAAATGAATCTGATTCAACTATGGGGTCACCCAGATATTTCTTCTCTCAAGATACATCCTCCCTAACCCCTTCAGTAATATTAACAGTCTCATAGACAGATTCCTCCTGATTCACACCTCCAGATGATTTTTCCTCACTTGGTACCTCACTTTTCTCTTAATCATACACAACATGAACACATTTATCAACAACAATTTTAGTAATAGGTTATCTCTTAGAATCACTATTCACATGACCAACACCTAAATCATTAATTAAGTCTAGCTTTGAAAAGATGTCTGATGAGATGAAACTGACAACTTTATATAAAAAAGGAATATCATTATCTTGGACTTTTTATTTTTGAAAGAGTGATGGTTATAGAGTTCTTTCAGGAGTCAATATCTTTTGGACATTTTGAAAGAAAGGGGTATAAGTGTTTTATAATTATTTTTAATATTTGAAAGAAAAAAATGGTACACATAGCTTGATCAATATTTCAATCAATGATTTTATTTTTTATTTTCAGACATTTTTTTGTGAAATAGGCAAATATAATATTACTCCCTCCGTTTAAAAAAGAATGACCTAATTTTCTTTTTAATCCGTTTAAAAAAGAATGACCCCTTTCCTTTTTTGGCAATACTTTAATTTCAAATTTCCACATGGCATGTTTAGGGCCACAAATTAAAGGGCATTTTGGTACATTTGATACAACTTTAATTTAAGGCCACAAGATTCAAAAATCTTCTTTATTTTCTTAAACTTTATGCCAAGTCAAAATAGGTCATTCTTTTTTGAACGGAGGGAGTATATTGCATGAGTTACTTGAACTTGAAAATGGTATAGAGATATACAACTAAATGCATAAGATTGAGCACAAAATCAAACTTAACATGAATTTTGTACAATGTTATTTTGCCAATCATTGATGAATACTCATTTAATCTTAATCATTTCCAATTAGATTTCTATGATGGACCAGGTTCATCCACATGTTTCATCTATGGTTCTCCCATTACAAGATTTTTGGTCTTTCTAATGCCACATATTTTCTCTTTCATTCCATTTTAAAGGTCACATTTTCTCCTTTCATATTTGCGAGTGAAATTTGTTTAGCTTATCACCTTCATATGTCTTGAGTAAACACTATTCATATGTCATGTTTGCTTGCTTATTTTCACTCAAACCTGTAAAACAATCAAATGTTAGTTTTAGGAATCCAGATAAGCTTGAATTATTTCTTATGATCAGATGAATGAATCAAACTTCTTTTTTTCCAACTTCATAACAGGTTAGTAGACCTATTTCTTTTAACAGAATTGAGATCATTCTTTAGTCAACTCTATGCTTTTACACATAAAACCTGTTGCAACTGAACATTCAGTAGCGGGATGTTCAAGTTGTCCATAAATATAGCATAAACTCTCAGTAATAATTATTTTTTTATGAAAATCTAAACCCCCTTTTTCATTATTTGTCCTTCTATCTATCTTATTTATAATTTTGGAAGATTGAGTCCATTTATTTGCTCTTTTAAGATTCAATTTTAACTTAGACACTTTTAGATTCAGTTTTCTGACTTTTTTTTTTTCACAAAAAATCATTTTTGCATTGCTTCAGTTCTGAGTCAGTTTTTTTAATTAATTTTCACTCATGACTTCTTTTTTCAATAATTGACAATTTTAAGATTTCAGATTTTAGATCTAAGTTAGATGAATTAAGTTGACTGATTTGTTTCTTTAAGGTGCAGTTTTCTGTATCAGTGACATTTTTGCAGGTCTCAAGATTAATGTAATCAAACTTTAGACATACAAAAACACCGAATAACTAATCTTATTAGATGTTAGCTCATGAAAATCACCAATCAATGTATTCATCAAAGAAATTAGTCTTTTCGTAGAACAAAAATGCAATTTATTTTTAAGATCAAGTAGTCTTAGCTCAGATTTACTTCTTCTTTCAAATCAGAATCACCTATTGCCATGAGTTTTGTTTCATCAACTTCATCATTATATTCTTTTGATTTTGATCCTCATGTCACCATTATAACAAAGGATTCTTTCTTTTTGGAGTCAGATTTTTCTTTTATCTTCAACTTTTTTTCAGCTTTTTATTTTTTCGCTCATTTTTTCACAATGAACAATCTTTGACCGTGTAATCTGTATTTGCACACTTGAAGCAATTATCTTGAGACTTGTAGTTGGATCAATACCTACTACTTGTTCCTTTCTTGTTCTGTTGCTTTTCTTTCTTAAAACACCTTTTGAAGTTCTTGATAAGCTTTATAACATTCAGATTTGATTCTTCGTTGTCAGGCTCTTTTAATACTAGTGACCTATCCTTATTTCCTTCATTTTTCACGAAGGTCTTCATGTTCTTCTCATACACGTACACAAGAGTGTTCCAAATTTATTTTGTTGTGGTACAATCGAGATCATATTGTATTCATTTGGTCCAAATCCACAAATAAGAATGTACTTAGCTATTGTATTCTTTTCAAACATCTTAAAGTCATCCGCATTATACTCATCATTTTCTTTTAGTACATCTTTATTTTCCGCCCTTTCTCATATTGTACTAAGGTCCATTAATGACCCTATTCCAGAGTTCATAGTCCATAGCTTGCAAAAAACTTTTTCTTTCTTTCCACCTTAAGTTGAATTTTTATTGAATAATAAATGTCAGTTGATGTCTTGGCCCTCATCGTGTCTGAGTGGAGGTGCAAAATTTATTTTGATCTTATCTTAAGGTGTTAGCTTTCACAAGATAACCCACTCTGATAACAATTTATATTTCTTCATGTACTAATAACTCACATGAGGTATGCCTTATTTTCACCTACGGATGATCAGGTTGCCTACTGTTCCAGTAAAAACATTAAAAATAGTAAATAGTGAACGCGATAATTTTATGTGAAAAACACTTAGCTCACAAAAGGTGTAAAAAAATTACGACATGTACCTCTATAGGATTTAACCCCAACTTCACTACAGTGAACCTCGGAATAAAAGATTACAAACTCTGTAATCCAAGAAATTATAAACTCTAATTTCTAATATTCAACAATCTCCCAAATCATTGAAACCCACTTAATGTTTCACCACTTGAAAATCAGATTACAAAACTCTAGCAAACCTAAGAACTAACTTTTATTCCTAAAAACACACAAACCTTCTAGGATTTATTTTCTCAAGTCTTCAAGTTATCCAAACTTGAAAACTAAACTCCTAAATTAGTTTATAACACACTGCACTAAGAAAGCATGAAAATTACAACTCAATAAACTTCGTAATACATAATAACTAGAATAGAAGACTGTTAGACACGTAGATGAAATATGTTCTTCAATCTGATTCACTGTATTAGGCTGCACTTCATTAAGTAGGTAGAACTTTCTCAAAAATTATTCTTGCTTATTTGCTTGTATTCTACCCTTTTTCTCTCAGTATAAGTGCATTAATTTCATTTTGAAAGTCATTGAATATTTATAACTTTTGTTGATTTTCATAACTAAGCAGACTTTTAACTCCACAAAGACTTCATACTTCTTGAATTCTCTTCTTAAGTATTGTAGTTAAATACAACTCTTCTTTTTATCACATGCTAATCTGCTAATATTTATCTAAAGTAACAAACATGCTTTTCCTTATTTTTGCACTTGTCATTTTATCCACAAAAAGTACTCTGTCAAGTTAATCTCTTTTGAAATAGTTTTTCATGAACTAGTTATGCTTACTTGTTCCATAACCTCTCGTCAATCATTAAAACTTCACAAATCCTGACAAGTGTTTTTTCTTGGAACCACTAAGTAAATAGTAAATATCCTTAAAAAATGTCTTGAGATTTATTTTCCGTACGAATAAAATAGTAAATATCCTTAAGATTGTTGTAAATCTTACGAAAAATAACTCTTATGGGGAACTCTTCAAAGCTTGAGGCGTGTTAGACAGACACTGTCCTTAAGGATATTTCATCTAACAGTGGATCCCAAGGCAACAAGCTCTTTTAGTAGTAAATTACTCCCCCGTTTCAAATTATCCGTCCCAAATTTTCTAATTTGATTTCTCATTTTACTTGTCTTTTTTCATTAATGACAATTTTTTTGACATGTTTTACCCTTTGTATTAATTATTTTTTCTTTGAATTAAAATTAACATCATTTAATAGGGATATGATAAACTAGCCATGTTATTAATTATTTTTCTTAATCAATGTGTCATCTCAATAGGGATGGATAATTTGGAACCGAGGGAGTATATGAATCAGGAACTAACAAAGCTGAAATAAAGAAGAAGACCCAGCATAAGAAAGAAGAGAAAAAGAAGAAAAATTTCACTTTATTTGTGTCTCCGCAGATGAGGAAAATATTTATGAGTAAGATGCCAAAGTATTCCATTTGATACCAACGTTCAAAAGGTTATAAATGATATGGATGAAAAATGCCATCAAAGGCAATGAATGTTAATAAATAAAATTGGATGTTGGCAACAATCTCTTCTTGACCAAAAAATTGAAGTCGACAACAATAATATTTTGATCACAATTAATATTTCTTTGGAGATAATTAAATATTTATTATTTCTGAAATACCCAACACTTTTAGTATTAGAGAAATTAATATTTTATAATAAGATTGAGAAGAATTTAACCAGAGCAATATTGACAATAAAAGATCATTCAATCAGAAGGCCAAGAGATAATCTCGGCATAAAAGTGAGTTAAAATTATATATCTGGTAGATTTTTTAACTTTTAAGCTAATAATGTTGACACTATTTATACCAGAATTATGATGTTATTTTTGCATCACCCTCTATGTGAATCATAGCCCTGGACTACTAATGCAACAAATATGTGCCATTGTCCAAGGCTTTTCTCCAACTGTCTTTAAAAAAACGAAGGTTAGTTTAAAAAAAAATTCCCCAAATTTACCTAATTTAAATCAAATAAATTTTTTATATTATTATGTATATCCTATTTTTAATCCGATAAACCCAAAACATACCAATAACAGTAAATCCATTATATAATTCCATCTTCATTTAATCATAATATTATAAATGACATAATATATAAATGTGTCCTTTAACTTGATCTCAACGGATAGTTATATTCTCCAACTTTGAATATGCATAAATAGACCTTTAAACTTGTATAAAGTTGAATAAGTAGACACATGTGTCCGACATGACATTTCACGTGAGACATCATGTAGGACACAATTATCTACTTATTCAACTTTATGCAAATTTAAAGGCCTATTTATGCACATTTAAAATTAAAGGAAATAACTATCAGTTGAAGTCAAGTCAAAAAACATGATTATCTATTGAAACATTATAATTCCCCTGTTATGATCCTAGAATAATTTCACAAACCAAATGACCACCTAAGAGTTCATATTAGAGAAGAATATCCATTACTTAGTCCCATCTTTATTAAATACTCATATTATAATCCCCTCTTTGTTAAGGGCAAAAGATGTAACTGTAATTGATGATGTGTCAAAGTACCACCAAAATTTTACTCCCTCTGTCTCAATTCTAGTGTGTTAATTAGACGGAGCATGAAGATTAAGAATTACCACCAAATCTAGCAGTCTTAAAGAAAGATGCAATCTTTTTTGACAAACCAAAAATAAAAATAAGAAACTTAAATTGAAACAAAGGAGTATTTATGAGGCTTGATAATTTCCGTTTGAATCAAAACTCCCATCAGTTTATATAAAGGGAAAAGGGTCAAAAATACCCTGTATTTTGAAAAATTGATCAATTTCATCCTCAATCATACTTTGGGGTCATATATACTCCATCGTTATGAAAGTTTATATATGTGCCCCTCAACTAACCGAATAGCCCAAATAACACTAATTGACCTGTTTTTAAAAAAAAACTCAAACCTGACCCGACCGATCCATCAAAAGGACCCAAGCATTGTACATATTTCACTATTTTATTTCCATAGGTTGCTGCGTATTCAGATGGCCAAGTGAAAGTGTTTGAGCTCCTAGATCCATTTGAATTGACAAATTGACAGCTGCAGGTGTGTGTCTAGAGTCTGCTCCTTCTTCGACTTTCTGCCTCATGAGCCATGTTCTTCCAATTTGGTCATTTATGTCGCTTATCTTCATGGAAAAGTACTTGTTCTATCCGAACTCTGAAATTGACCATTACAGATAACGTTTTGAACTCTCCTGACTATTTATCTTATAGTTGACACATTATGGATGTTACTAAAAAATGCAGAGATTAACTTTTAGTCTTTTTTTTTTGTAGGCTGAATTTCAGAATGTTAATGGATCTGTATCTAAATTTGGAAATGTTTCATGCAAATCAGCTTCTATTGCTTGGAATCCCTTAAAAGAACTCCAGCAATCAAGCTTTGTTTTGGGTTTTAATTCTGATGTTCCACAACTGAACTCCTCCAAGGTATGGCGAGTTCCTTTCTTAATGTTTACTTCAAGAGTAGCGTTCTAAAATCCTTAATTGGTTGTATTTGTATATTCTTTCTTCATTAGCTAAAACTTGGCAGTGAATTTGTTACATTCTGCTTCTTGTTGATTATGATAAGGTTAAGCAAGTTATGCAACATACATATTTGACATTCATAAAGTCGGAAGATGTATAATGCTTGGATCCTTTTGATGGGTGGGTCGGGTTGGGTTTGATTTTATTTTTTAAACAGGTCAATTAATGTTATATGGGCTATTTCGATAGTTGAAGGGCACATATATAAACTTTCATAACGGCAGGAGTATATGAGGGTAAAGTTGACCAATTTTTCAAAATACAGGAGTATTTTTGACCCTTTTCCCTTATATAAAAGACAAGAATCTATAGAATGGAAGCCATCACGAGGCTTATAATACTAGAGGTACAAAATAAAAAAGTAGTCAATAGGTTCAGTTGAACCTGAAGACTGACACCCAGCCGATCAAACTCCAACGTTCAAACTTCTAATGATGTTCCACCTCCCATTTGTTAGGTTTATGTCAAAATGGAGTACAGAAAAGGAAACAAAAGAAGAAACTCTCAGTTATGTGCGAACTATGGTGAGGACAAGTAACAGAACTTGACTGTCCAACTTTGGGAGGGCAAGAATTTTGATTCAGGTGCCATTGCCAGAGTACTTATAGCAGCACCGGCAGAAGAGTCCATACAATCAGGTCAATTTTCCTTGACGCATTCAAAACCAACTCATGGTGCAATAACCTCGAGTTCCCCAAACCAGGAGGTGCCAACACCAGCTGCAATACCTTGTGATTTTCTCACTTTGAAATGTCTTCAATATCTGAGCATAGAAGAGGTCATACAGCCGACTTCACATGTATCCTGGGTTCTTGAAGCAGTTGGTAACTTCCAAGGTCCTAAAACTTCTGCAGAACACTGTTGATTGGCTCTTGTAAGTATTGTAGAGAAATGAAGATGGCTTCCTGCTAGCAGAAAAGGTTGGAATGAAGTACAATAAGTCGACACCTCACTGGTGGCAAAAGAGTTGCCTGACACATACAAAAAAGCCAGAGAATAAGTACCTCTGTTCGAATTGTCCTGCTTCCTTGATGTGGACATGTATTCAAATATAAATCAAATACCTCCTTCGCACTTTTCCCCTATGCAGAAGAAGATCAAGTCAGTGGCAGCTCATCTGCTTCTACCCCCACTACACAGTTATAATTCTATTACTAGAATTCTAGCAGTTAATGTCCTGGAATTATCAGAATGATTGAATGTGGCCTCTTAACTATATATAATGCTCCAAGTTGATCCGAGGATAAATAAGAGGACACGTGACTTAGGAGATGGTCAAAGAAACTACCACTTGCCACCAAAAATGTTTCTACTTCATGAAGCTAAAAGATATCATTTAGAAAAATCTAAACAAAGCACCACCCATATACTTTACAACCACAACAACATACCCAGTGTATTCCCACAAAGACCCCAAAGTGGATTCTGGGGAGGGTAAAGTGTACGCAGTCCACACCACTACCTCAGATGAAGTAGAAAGGTTGTTTCCGATATACCCCGGCTCAAGACATATATCAGTATAACAAATAAAAAAACAGAAAAGCACACAACAAGATGGGATAACACACTGCTAGATAATAAAGGAAATAAGACACCCACAAGGTACTACCACAAACTATCTATCCAAAATCATAGACATCACCGAAACACCATAAACAAGAAACTCCAGACACAGATACAAACAAAGCACTCTTCCCTGCTATAACGGCTAAACTCCTACCCACTAACCCTCTACCATAATTCGAGTCCTCCACACTTTCCTATCAAGGGTCATGTCCTCTCATGTCCTCTGTAAGTTGTAACTGCTCCGTATCATGTCTAATACTACCATAATTAACTGCTCCATATCATGTCTAATAACCTCCCTCCAATATTTCTTAGGTCTACCTCTACCCCGCCTAAAACCATCCATAGCCAGCCCCTCACACCTCCGTATTGGAGCATCCGTGCACGTCATCATCACATGCCTGAACCATCGCAACTTTATCTCCCGCATCTTGTCCTCCACCGAAGCCACCTCCACCTTCTCTCGAATAATCTAATTTCTAACCCCATCTTTCCTGGTAAGTCCACACATCTATCGCAACATCCTCATCTCCACCACCTTCAACTTTTGGATGTGAAGTTCTTGACTGGCCAACACTCCACTCCATACAATATAGTTGGTCGGACTGCTAATCCGTAGAACTTACCTTTAAACTTACGAGGCACTTTCTTATCACGCAAGACTCCTGAAGCGAGCCTCCATTTCAACCACCTCACATCAATACAGTGTGTGACATCCTTGTCAATCTCACTATTCCCCTTCATCATAGGCCCAAGATATTTGAAACTCCCCCTCCTCTAAATGACCTGAGAATCTAGCTTCACTACCACGTCAGCCTCATGCGATAAATCACTAAACATACATTTCAAGTACTCCGTCTTGGTCACGCTTAACCTAAATCCGTTAAAAACTCAAGGGTCTTTCTCTAAATCTCCAACTTATCATTAACTCATCTCCAAGTCTCGTCAATCACAACAACACCATCGGCAAATAACATACACCAAGGCACCTCCTCCTGAATACGCCGCGTCAAAACATCCATCACCAAGGCAAATAAAAACAAGCTAAGAGTCTATCCCTGGTGCAACCCTGACAAAACAAAAAAGGGCTCTAAATTTCTTTCTATCGTCCTCACACGGGTTTTCGCACTGTCATATATGTCCTGAATCGACCTCGTGTATGCCACAAGCACCCCTTCAGCCTCCAAGCACCTCCACAAAATCTCCATGGGGACCTTTGTCATGTCTTCTCAAGATCAATGAACACTGTGCAAGTCCTTCTTCCTCTCCCCAAACTGCTTCACTAATCTCCTCACGAGGTGATGACCTCAGTAGTCGAACGACCTGCCATGAAACCGAACTGATTCTCAAAAATAGACACAATCCTCCTCAACCTTAACTCTATCGCCCTTTCTTAAACCTTTATAATGACTCAGCAACTTGATACCCCTATAGTTGTTGCAACTCTGAATGTCCCCCTTGTTTTTATATAATGGAATCATCGTACTCCATCTACAAGCTTCGGGCATCTTCGCCGCCCTAAAAATGATGTTGAACAACCTTGTCAGCCACTCCAAATCTGCCCCCAGTGCACTTTAAAAAATCCACCGAAATCTCATCTGGCCCAGTCGCCCTACCCCAGGCATCCTGCAAATAGCCACTTTGACCTCCTCAACCTTGATACGTCTAGAATAACCATAATCGCGACAACTCTCTGATATGCACCCTATATACTTTGTTTCATAATAAAGGTTCAAACACTGGTAGACTTGGCACATCCACATTAAAGAAGTTTTTGCATAAATAGTACCTTTAAGTTATTGTCTTCTTCTATACACTCTTCCAACCCCGCAAGTCCACCAAAAGCAATTAGCAGGTGCCTAAAGATTAAGATAAACCAAGACAAAATCCAACTACATTAATAGATGAAACACAAAATATAAGCCCAATGATAACATCAAGTGATAAACTAATTACATGAAAAACATTCAGGAAAGAGAGAAAGAAAAACATGGAGCACTTCTGCATTTCTATTTAATGTGTTGATATAAAGAGAGAGCAATATGAACTGTTAAGAAATAAACACGGTACATAACTCAAAGATATGTATGAACTGTTAAGAAATGAATATGCACCTAACTCAATCCTAAATGCTTAACCCATGAATATTGCCCAATGCATATAAGGTGACAACAATCACCTATATCCTAGAGCAATATTGGACATTAATACACACAACTCACTGGCCGGGGGGCTGGACATCTAGAATATGGAACGAATGACATAAGATCCCAACATACACTGAGTAAACCGAGAATAAGGATGAATTTCATGTTAAAAATACAGACCTTGAACCTATCACAACTCCAAAAGCTAGTCCATGAGGTGAGAGAAGACAACAACCTGTCACCCTCACGTGATGTTGGACACTCTACCCAGAACAATTACCCGGGACTGAAGAATAGGTCTTGGTTGCAGAGCTCTCTATAGGTTTTAAGTTGTGAATTGGTAGCCCAAGAAAGGGAACTACATAAATAGAGAAATAGAACAGGATAAATTTTAATACAATAAATTTGGGTTATGGCTTAATTTAAGAAATGCATATGGCAGACATATTTGAGTGCGAAAAGAGCTCAAAACCTACACACTATAAAAGTAGAAGCCCTCCAGTGAAAATTCACCATAAAGTGAATGGAGTTATTAGTTCTCACTTTCTTTTCGGGAAATCTTTGCCGCAAAATGGCTTTCCACGTGGTCAAGATGCATTTAAATTATTCGATAAAAGATGAGATGGAAGTGCTTTCCAATATCATATTCGGTATAGGAACTTTCTGATTATCCATTGCAGGACAACAACAGGGTGACTACTTGCACACACAAATTTCACCGACGACTATTGAAACATACCTGAATGATGGGAGAGTCAGATCCGAGGACTTCATTACAATACCATGCTCGGAGGTACCAATTACGTGATCATATCCTCCCTAATCAAACAAGAGATGTTGCACAGTTACTATTTATGCATTGCGTCTCAAAAGGGGTTGTATGCAAAAGCTAAATACCTTGTATAGGCAATTCTTGAATACAGAACTTATATTTGGAGCATATCTTACTTTATAACCCCAATACATCCCAGCATCCTCCCTAGGTGTTGAAGAAGAAACAACCTGATGTGGTATGTCTGAGAATTGAAAGGCAGAATTGTAAACTTAAACAGGTAACAGTCATGTTAAGTAAATAGAAACAGTTCCTGTGGCAGTATTTGGGGCCTGAGACAGTTTTCTGGAAATATTACTACTGGCATTCTTGACTGGTTTACTCAAGTATCATGTAAGCGAGTTCAATAAATATGAGAACTCAAGGATTTTGTCATGTCATGTTATAGCACATTGTGTTTAGGTTAACTACAACCTATATTGAAGTCTAAAAACATCGAGAAGGTTTGTGAAGGTGACCTTCCAAACTCGACATATCCCTGTTGGAGAAAATGAGAGAAAAAATATCTAAATTAAAGAGTGAGGAGCAAACATGTCTGTCAAAAAAATACCAACGATGCACAAACAAATTTCATTCAATCAGAAGACTTTATTAATACCTCCTAGGTAGTCAAAATAGGGTTAAAATTGGAAATTAAAGTAACAATTAATTAAAGCACAACGACTGTTGAAAGGAAAGCAAGATATACGGCTATAAAAGTCGTATAACTCAGGTAAAAACCTGCATCCAAGCTCCTCTCTGCTCCCATGGATACTGTCACCCTTATTCCTGGGCCACTGACTTGATCAATTGCAACAGGCTGCACAGTATTAGCAATGTAAACCCAACTCAAACAAACTTCAACAACAACATACCCAGTGTATTCCCACAAAGTGGGGTTTGGGGAGGGTAAAGTGTACGCAGTCCATACCACCACCTTAGATGAAGTAGAGAGGTTGTTTCCGATAGACCTCTGGCTCAAGACAGATAACAAATATAACAAACAAAAAACATAAAAGCAAACAACAAGGGTGGCACGGTGGCACACTGCTAGATAATAAAGAAAACAAGACACCCACAAAGTAATATTATAAACTTGCTATACAAAATCATAGACATCACCGAAACACCATAAACAAGAGGCTACAAGACACTACCGGCACAAATACAAACAAAGCACTCTTCCCTACTACTACAACTACACTCCTACCTACTAGCCCTCTACCCTAATCCGCGTCCTCCACACCTTCATATATAGGGACATATCTTCCATAAGCTGTAACTGTCCCATGTCCTGCCTAATCACCTCCCTCCAGTATTTCTTCGGTCTACCTCTACCCCGCCTAAAACTATCCCTAGTTAACCTCTCATACCTCCAAATGGAGCATCCACGTCCCTTCTCATCACATGCCCGAACCAACGGAACCTCATTTCTCACATCTTGTACTCTACCGAAGCCGCTCCCACCTTCTCCCAAATAATCTCATTTCTAACCTTGTCTCTCCTAGTAAGTCCACACATCCACCGCAACATCCTCATCTCCGCCACCTTCAACTTTTGGATGTGGGAATTCTTAACTGACCAACACTCAGCTCCATACAACATAGCCGGTCGGACTGCTACTCTGTAGAATTTATCTTTAAGCTTTGGAGACACTTTCTTATCAAACAAGACTCCCGAGACGAGCCTCCATTTCAACCACGTTGCACCAATACGTTGCGTGACATCCTCGTCAATCTCACCATTCCCCTAAATCATAGATCCAAGATACTTGAAATTCAAACAAACTTATAATAAATACCAACAATATTTCAACTTGTTTATCTTTTTTTTTTAATCATTACAAGACCGACTCTAGTTTATCAAGACTACCAACATCGGCAGAATGCTTTTGGGATGCAACACTAATAGTTTACTTGAAGAGGTAGTAAAATTCCAACATGTTATTAATGACAAATAGAACATTTGAGTTTCAAGTGGAACACCATCTTGTAAGCGAATATGCGAATAGAGAGGCAGCAACAACCTTTGAAAAAACAAAGGCAAAAGAAAGAAAAATGAACACTGCATCTAGAAGCCCTATTTCTGTCATACAGTGTTCCTATCTCATGATTGAACATCTGGCCAAGTATTCCTCAAAGAATGATAAAGAATCTATACTGAGCTTCACATTCCTTAAAGAGCGATAAAGAATCTACACTTCGTTTCACATTAAGCAGGTTGCCCAACCACAGTGGTGGTCCATGATCCTACTTTTCTAGCAAGCTTTATATTTTGAAAAGAAAAAAGAGCTTGGGAATATGATAAAGTTTTACCTTTGAAAGTAAATGAAGATCAAAAAATGGAAAAAGAATGACAATACCTAATGTCATCACAGGTTCTATTAGGTTTCTTTCTCATAACCCATATTTTAATACCGTTTTACCAATATCTTCCAACTCTATTCCATGTCAAGACGTTCTGCTTCATATCTAAGCTCTCTCACCAACATTTCATTAAAACAAATAACATAGGCAGTTTTATCGCCTTTCTGCTGCGAGGTGAGAGATATGAAGAAGGCGTGGCCCTTTCTGAAAAGAAAAGGGAGCAACTTTTAAACTTAAAGACTTCATCTGAGTTCTCCATTGTTGTCTTCAGAAGCAAAGGTGTGGATCTTCTCCTTTCTTTCTTCCCTGTTTTGGATTCTTCCTCCCCTGTTTGTGGCAACAAGCAAATTCTTTTTCTTTCTCCTCTGTTTCCAACTCTTCCTTTTTCTTGCACAACTTATTTGTCACACTATTTACTAGCTAATAAGTTAGAGCTAATATGCCCATCTTTCTTTTTCATTTTATCTAGTCCATTTATTTTTTGCCCAATTGAATTTAGTTGTATGCTCCCTCCGTCCCATTTTATGTGGCACCATCTGACTTGGCACGGTGTTTAAGAAAAAAAAGAAGGCTTTTGAAACTTGTGGTCTAAAACAACCTTAGATATATATGTGGCTATAAATCATTTCATTGAGGGTAAAGGGGGAATTATAAAGCTGATTATTTCTAATTATAATAAGGTGACATTCTTTTTATGATGGATAAAAAAGGAAAGGGTGCCACGTAAAATGGGATGGAGGGAGTACTAATTAATACATTAAGTTTTTGCCTATAAACAACTATTTCAATGGTGTCATTTGATGGCAGGTAACCAAAAGAGAGACATTGGTTGAAGTACGCAAGGACCAACAAGAGATTTTGTTGTATGTATATTTTGTAAACACACCTACAACGATGGAATGCGTCGTCACAAAGAACATTTAATTGGTGGGCACAAAAATGTAATAGCATGCCCAAGTTGTACGCCTGAAATGAGGGAAGAAATAAAGGCGTATGTTGAAAATAAAGCTATAATAAAATTCAAAAAATCAAATGAAACACAAAGTTGTGGCTAATGTCTTTGATAAAGATGATGCCTCCCTAAAAAAAAATCTTTGAGTGGAAGTCATCCATGACGCAGACCGTTAAGCTTTCTTCACAGTTCTCTCAATCTGTATTTTTCGCAGAAATCACGACAAAAGGGAGGAGTTGATGAAACCAAGAAGATTTTAAGGGAGCACGCTACAAGTGCTTTTGCATCATGATGTACGATCCAGGGCTCCCCTTTAATTGTATTAGCTACAAAACTTTTGATAAATTCATTGAGGTCGTAGGACAACATTGCCTAAAAGTGAAGTCTCCTAGCTATCACGAAGTCGGAGTTCCTCAATTTAAAAAAGAAGCAAAGGAGGTCTACAAGATTGTTGAGGAACATATAGCACAATGAAAAAAGTTTAGATGATCCATTATATGACGGACAACACGAAATAGAAATTATCATCAATATTTGGGTGAATTTTCCAATAGGTAGTGCGTTTCGTGGATATGTCGATGCCAGCAACAAATCTCCTGATTCCACCTAATGTACAACTTGCTAGAGAAGACTATTAAGAAAGTTGGACCGAAAAAATGTTGTACAAGTTGCCACCGATAACGTAAGTAAGAATGTTAAAGCGGGTGACATGATGAAGGATGCGAACCGAAAAGTGGTAATTGAAAACAAAGTAAGACAGCATGTTGAAAAATGAGAGTAACATACCTTGCTAAGCCCAACGTCAACAAGCGTTCCCCCAGATGTTAAATTCCGATCCTTTAGCGTGACACCTAAAAACAGAAAAAGATGTCTCAAGGCGTCACCTATCCATCAAGAATGTCAAGCTGATACTTACATCATCACACAAAATGATTAAAAGGGATATGACAAGATAACAAAAGTAATTGAGCAATTTGTCAAAAAGGTTACAAGAAAAAGGATAATTTAATTGATATATATGAAAATCAAGACCTAATTTAACATCTAATATGAGATTTGTATTGTTAAACAGGCCCTTACATTTAATTTAGCCATCTGGAACTCTTGAGTCAATTTAACAGATAGGTGCAAAGTTATAGCATCAGTAACATGAATTTTCAACAGAACCTACCTGAAGTTCAGCGATCAAGTGTAAGCCATCATATGCAGCTAACTTTGCACCATAATCCATTCATCATGTATTTTTTTAAACAAACCAGATAAATGTTCGGTTAGGTAAGATTTTGATAGTCTTTTAGAATTTTTGTATTTCAAACCTTATATTTAGGTAACCATACAAAGCAAGTACTACTACAACCTCAATGCCAAACCAAATAACTATTATTTGGTCAAAATACATTAACTAAAGACAATATATAGGTGCAAAATTTAGCATCAGTTCAGTAAATTTTCAACAGGACCTACCTGAAGTTCAGAGATCAAGTGTAAGCCATCATATGCAACAAACTTTGCACCATCAGACCATTAATTGTATATAATAAATATAGATATTCTCGAAGTTATAAAACAAATCTATAGAAGGATGTTAAAGACTTGAAGTGACAAGAATCCAATCCACCAATAGCTCCATTAGATGTCATTGCAATAGAAAACAATAGACAGAGACAAGTACATGCATACAGCGATGCAAGCATCATTATTTACACATACACCAAGGAAAAAGCCATCACCTTCATGTATTAACATTTGAACATTCACCATCGTGTATGAACATACCCTTGCAAAGGGCAACTAAATTAAGAAAACTGAAAAAGATTGACATACTTACATCAATACCATTTGAATCACACCCTTGCTGAACCAACGGTAAAAGTTAAGTGTGGCAGACATCCCATGTGGAGGATGTTGGGAAATGGAAATCAAGATATTGATATTCTGAGCTTTCATAAGGAGAGAAACATTGACATATAAGTTTTATTTTGCAATTCTCTTTTAGAAATCAAGATTTCAAAGTTGTAGCAAGTCAAGGAAAATTGAGGATGAGCTTATAAGCATAATAGTGAAACACGTTCATTATAGGAAAGTTTAGTAAAAAGAAAAAAAGCAAATAACAAGCAATTCAGTGCAAGGTCCTTTTAGTTATTTTCTGAGTGAGATAGTGTGTCTGGACTCTGGAATGCAAATGATAGGGGTATTCTTTAGGATGCTACCTTCTCGATAGGGAGCCCATTCATGCTTCCGCAAATGATGTGGGGCATCAAGTGGTGGCAATGAACCCTGAAGACAATAGTACATTTGAGATCAGAAATCACAAACTCGATTCAATTTAAGCTTGTTTCGTTTGGACAACTTCACTGAACTGAAATAGTTAATCTCATCAAAACAGTATTGGCTCTTTTATCAGTAAAATCGTGTTAATCACAGCAGTTGTTGGTTACTGTATGAAAATAAATCAAATAACCAAGTCTGTGAGCTAATAATGGAGCACCAGGCTGGGTACTGAATTAAATAAATCCAACTACATAATAGAAAGCTTTTTTAAGAAAGGTAAATATGTTATGCAGCAGTAAGAAAGTAACAAAATAAGTGCACATGAGAAAAACACCAGAAAAGAAATAGAGCTAGTTTCAAATTCTTAACAATTGACGATTTATCATAATTTCAAATGGCTATTCTCACCACATATCTTAAGTTGTTGTGCATGGGGAATAGACTCTTCCGAAGATATTGAGGTGTCTCCATATACTTCAAAATTCTTAGAAGAAACGCAGCACCACTTTCATCATCATTTGACCCGTCCTCCAAAGTTGGATCTGAACTGTCCACTGAACTACCTATGTTGTCAAATACAACAACCTGTTCAAGAAAAAACCTTCAACTCATGTCCACACTCACATCGCAATTTACTTATCTCTTTTGACAACTTAAGCTGTTTTAGAGTTTGTATCGTATGCATGTGTTCAAACATTTAAGTATGATGTCCACATACTGAAAGAAACATCAATCTCATACCAAAGATTCTCCCAACAAAATCAATAATTGATCAAATGAACAACTTGGAAATATGAGCACCTCATCTATCCGAAAAATGGTGGAAGCACGAGCAATCTGGCCAGCCAACTGCCCAAATAAGAAAAAGAAGGATAATAAGTAATAAGAAGATGATTAAGACAATACAAAAGTTGACCTGGATGATAAACAACTGTAACTTGCACACAAAATAAGTAATCTATGACGCAAGGGTGTGGCCTAATGGTCACTGAAGTGGGTTGAGAACTACGAGGTCTCAAGTTCAAATCCAAGCAGAGACAAAAGCACTAGGTGACTTCTTTCCATTTGTCCTGGCCTTGGTGAACTGAGTTACTATTACTGGTGAGAGGTGGCATGTATCCTATAGAACTAGTTGAGATAAAAAAGCTAGCCCGAACACCACTAGTTATCTAAAAAATAATAGTCTATGTCTTTATCAGTTCTATCGTGTTGTCTCTCAAAATCTATTCCTTCTAACCACATCTGTATGACTTGGCATGGCCAGTTCCCCGCCCAGACGAAAAAGGTGAGATGCAGAACTAAAACTAATAAATCAGCTGATAATCAATGTATAGGAACATGATTATCTAGTCACACACAAGAACCGAGAAATGAAACATGCCAAAATGAAGTGGAATAACTACAAATTAAGATAAATCCCCATAATAGTGGATGTGCTGGGACATATTCTACTAGATATGTAGCTTCATTTGGGCATTTTCTCTCTTTCATATTTCAAATTTCAAACTTTCAATTCCCTCCTTCCTCCTTTCTCTTTTTCTTCATCTGCTTCTTTCTTCTTCTTGTTTTCCTTTTTCCTTCTCCCCTGCATCATCTTCCTCCTTTTCATATTTGCCATTTTTCTTCTGCATCTTTTTCTCTCTGCCTTATCTTCTTGATTGTGAAAATTTTCAGAGAGTATTAGGTGAAAAAAGTTGCAATCATCGGAAAACAACCGAGAGTTGTTTAAGCAACCGAAACATGTTTAAACAAACAAGAGTTGTTTAAGCAACCAGAAGATATTGTTTAAACATATGCTAATTGTTTTGGGAGGTGGTGATGATGTGGAGGAGGGAAGGTGGTTTGGGGATATTGTTTAAACAATCAGGAGTTTTTTAAGCAAATGAAAGATGTTATTTAAAAAAATTTGTGGATGTTTTGAAATATGTGTCATTATCACTAATTAAAGTGTTACTTCTACAGAGTTGTGTCCTATTTTCTTTATTTTCACTCTCAAAAGTCGTTTTTAATTCACACTCCCTACTCTTGGATCGAAGCACAGTTGTTATTGTGTGCATTAGTGTTAACCCAAATCCCTCAGCAATTTTTTTGTTCATGTATATATATAGAGAGAGATTTTGAGTCACTAAACACAAGCAAGAGGTTGGCTAAGTGATTAAGGTGGGTCAAAATTTAACTTGAGGTACTGAGTTCAAATCCGAACCAAATAGTAAAAATCCTGAATCTGACACTTTGGGCAATGTCAAATAAACCCAATGATAAAAGAGAGTGTAGTAAATTTTCTAAAGTTACCCGTGTAGCGAGTTCGAGTGACTGAGTGTTGTCAATGATAGAGCCAGCAAGTGCTATGGAAACTGTAGGTTTTTCCTTCAACACATTTTCTTCCTTCACCATCTCTTTAGATTTTTTCTTCTTTTTCTTCTTCTGCTCCTGCGAATCCCCGTTCCCAAGATGGACATCATTTTGCTCTTTGTTTCTCTCTATATTAAGGGGTTCCCATTCTGCTTCACTTTCGCCTCTCTTCTTTTTCTTCCCCATTTTCTGCTATAAAGGAGAGGGCTTAGGGTTTTACGACGATCACTGCTATTTATATTGCTTTCTGTCCGTATGCTTTACAAAAAAAAAATAACATTTCCCATCATCCTTTAGATATTTAGATATTCATTGATTTCACTTTTGTACGTCACGTTCTTGCCTCCCTTTTTCTCTTTTTCTTTAAATTTTTGTTGTTGTTTTTTTTGGCTCCTTTTCTTTTTTTTAAAGATTCTAATTTTTTTTATTCTTTTTAAATAATTGAGTAATTATTTTTTTTTTTTAGATTATTTTAAATTCACCAACATTACTAAAATAACATACAAGAGTATTTGTTTTGTTTAGTTTTACTTATTTATATAATAAAATATAATACTATATACTTTTAATATAATACAATTGTTAAAGATATATATTTATATATAATAATGATATAGTTTCTATTTATATACATATTCTATATGTTAATTATAACATTTTTATACACATTCTACATAATTTTTAACTATAATTATTATTTAGATACTTATTTTATACGGCTCTATCTAATTTCTACATGCATTCTAAAAATGGATCAATTTAGTATAACAGAGAATCAATTGAGTACATGGACACTACAAGTGTATCATTGTAGTATAAAAGTGTATTAATGTGGTATAAAAGAGTATCAATTGAGTATAAGAACTACATGTGCTTGCATAAAATTTCCTTTCTCTTTTTAAAAAAGTGTATCAATATAATATAAAAAATGTATCAATGTGGTATAAAAGTGTATCAATTGAGTATAGAGACTGCATGTGCCCAATTGAGTCAAATGGCTAAAAAAGGGAATTAAATTGGGCCAACTGACTATAGTTGTCCACATTTTCAAATTGTGGGCCATTTTTTTAAAAAAAAATTCTAGCCCATGTCCTTTCCCCTTTTAAAAAAAGACCCAGTTGGATCCTTTGCAATTTAAGTGGGCGTTTCGTCGCAAAAAATTTTTTAATCTTGAAGCTCGAGTTGGAGTCGAAGTTGGAATTGAAGTTGAAGTTGTGTTTGTTTATGAATATAACTGGAATTGTTTTTGAATTTTTGTGAGAAAAAAAAGATGAAAAAAAGTGAAAAACAACTTTTTTTTGTTTTTCACTTTTTCAAATTCAAGTTGTATTTGAAATTCTAATGACCAAACATCAATTTGGAGTTGTATATAACATAAGGTGAAAATTATTTCCGGAAAGATGAAAAAAATTCTATGGGCAAACGGACCCTTAGAATTATGTTTGTCCATGAATATATTTGGAGTTGCTTTTGAATTTTTGTGAGAGGAGGAGGAAGGAAAAAAATGAAAACGATTTTTCTTGTTTTCCACTTTGCCAAACATTAACTTTTAGAGTTGCATTTGACATAAAGAGAAAAAATCTCATGGCCAAACGGACCCTTAATTTTTTAATAATTCACCATTAGTACCTCGCTAATTAACAATATTAAGTTTTACATGATTTTTTTTTAACTATTTATAACTCCAACTTCAACTCAAACTCCAACTCCAACTTCAAATTTTTTTATTTTCACACTCACTAATAAATGGCACTACTAATAGTGAGTGACAATAACGATGGTTGTGGTTGAGGACGGTGGGTGGTGGAACATAGTTGATAATAGTAAATGATGACGATAACAATGAATGGATGAAATTGAAGAATCACTATTTTTTTAAAAGAAATCTCTAAATAAACATATTAATTATATTGTTTTAAATTTTAATCATCCAAATGATATACATTTGATGGATACAGCCATAGCCTATTTATCTGGCTAGTAGTCAAGGATATTTTTTATGAAAATTTCTAAACTATATAAAGATGCGTGAATATGTTGTATAATAAAGCTTTAGAAATCTTTATACGAATTGAAACAGTCAGGACATATTTGTATAATCACCTTAATGAATATATATTCAAAAAATGATACAAAAATGACTCCTGCCTTGTGTCTTTAGAAAAGGTTTATAACATAATTTGTTATCATAGTTGTATATGTTGATGTATTGGATATCATTGAAATTTCTAAAGAGCTTTCAAAGGCAGTAGAATATTTGAAAAAAGATTTTGAAATCAAAGATATTAGAAAAACAAAATTTTGTCGTGACATGCTGACACGATCTGAATCAGGGCCTTGTCGTAATGGGCATCTCAAGTTCAATAAGGACCGGAGACCACTCTCGATATCCAATCCAACCAACCAACATATACCCTGAGTCGGATAAATTCTGAACATATAAAAGATAGAGTAATTCAAAATTTAATGACTTTGGGATAGGTCTATAACCGAGACCAACCCAAATAAGTCAAATCAACCAATAGCAACCCAAACCCAACAATAACCAAAACCATATCCATCCCATACGCAAGTCCATAGTTGTCCATACAAAGCCTCTAAACAATGTCCAAGAATATCTAATCGGAACAGGCCCTCGACCATAGCCACAAATCAAAGTCTAAGAAAAAACAAAAGTATGTAGAGAAGTCCATAACATACAATGGAGCCTTCCGGAGTATGAAAGCTCACCTCTTCAATCCGACACAAAATTGTCCCTGAATCTAAGTCACTGAGCAGGAGGAATGATAGTATGGTCAGTTCTTGCATCACATGGGGATACAGTGCCTGAAGACGGTTAGCGTGATGAACGGTAGCATGTACTCGGGAATAAGGATAAAGTAATGTCATTATTCAAAACCAAAGTAAATAACCATATGAAATCACACACACATACACATATATATACTATGCCGAGAATGCAAATCGGGTTTAGAATGTATTTAAAACATTAACCTGGATTGTGTAGCTTTACCGTCATAATCTACTCACGGGCTATATGGGTCCAGTGTTACCCCCCTGAACGAGCCCCAGTGCATGTAGCCGCACGAATTGGACATACCATAGGTGGCCGGGGATTCCTTTATACCCTTCGCCTTCTATGATACATATGCACGTATATACTTGGGAGATTCTTTTGTACCCCATATGTGCGTGGTCATCAAGACCAATCCTCATGTCGGAAAACATGAGTTTTTAGTGTCAACCTTTCGGACTTATACCTTCACGACTAACTATCACAATCCCAATTATTGCCCAACTAAAATATTTGACACATAATCGAACCACCAATTCCAAGAGTTAATTATTAAGGCATTAATTAATGGTATCGTCATATCGACTATAGCTTGTAAGCGATGCCATTAGCCAACACTTAATGGATTCCCATGTATCCAGTAGATTTTATTATTAGAATCACTTGGGAGATTTTCGTGTACCCCACAATGTTTTCAAAATCAAATTCATGACCACCAAGGCCTTGTTAATCCTTTTAAAACCATTTAGACCAATTTCGGTTCCATTACCATATTATGCAATGCAAGGTTTTCAATAAATGTCAAATTATGTGACGAAAATATTCTCATTGGCATTTAATCAAACATGTCGAGGGCATGTAGTTTCCAAACCAAAACCAAGTACCAATTTACCATTTTCATGCAGCCATATGTCCAAACCACAATTATAACTTGAAAACCATAAGAAAACATGGGAAAAACATTATCTAACCATTAATAACCAAAACCCCCAACATATATTGCAAAACCAAAATAAACTCACAATAATATCATAAAAACAATTCATTAAAGCATGAATTTAGTTGAACTAACAATGAGGGAGGATACCATACCTTATTTATGAATATTCACGTAGAGAATTCGCTCTTTAAGCCTCTATATGAACACTTGAAAAAAACCCTAGCCAATCTTCTTGAGAGAGTTTAAAAAGAGTTTTAGGAGTGTTTTGATCTTTCAAAGTGTGTTATGAGTGGCTACAATGTGATATAAAACATGGAGACTTAAGGTTTTTGGTGTGGAAAATGTCTGAAATACCCTCAGCTTAAAAGCTGAAAAATGAGTGCAGAAGGGTACGACTAGACCTACCAAACTGTACCCACAACATACGTGTGGTACCCTTCATTCGTACCCTAGGCAGCAAGTTGGACTCCAACACTGTCTAACATACAACCATAAGGGGAGGCCAACTCGTATCCATAACATACGATTGGTACCCTTAAGCCTTACTCTAGGCAGCCTACCAAGGACTTGACACACTAAGAATTATACGAGTCCATAACTTATCTCGTAACATCATTATACGACTAGTATGATGTCCGCTGGTACCTTGGACAGAAAAAAATCAAAACCACACTAAGTAACATACGACCAAGACCCCTAAACCGTACGCACATCATACTACTAGTAAGCATGAGTAGTATGATGTCCAAAGAGTTCAAACTCGAGAACTTTCTTAAGGGTAAAAAACCCAGGGTGTTTCATATACAAACTGAACATTTTGATAATGACATATTTGTTATCAATCAACAAAAACTTAAAACGTATTAAAGAGATTCTACATGAATAGAACATACCTGATGATTATGAGATCGTTTGATATTAACAAAGATCAATTTCGATCTTATGAAATGGTAAAAAAATTATTAGTACTGAAATATCATATATATCTTAATGTAATTAAAATATTAATATATCTTGCCAATAATCTAAACCAGATTTAATTCTTCTATAATTAGAAGACACTAGAATGATATTAAGATATATATAAGAAACCATTGGCATACAACTAGTTTATTCAAATAATTTCAACTTGCTACTATTAGTTATGCATATGTTTGTCCGTTTCACATAAAGATCGGTCTTAAGCAAATTATTTATTTATGTGTGGAGGCACAACCATATCATGACATTTAAAAAATGAACTATGGTTGTTACTTCTTTATAACGGTCATCCACGAAGCAAAACAAAATGCATTTGATTGAGAATAATAACTTGACACATCTAGAAAATAGTCATACTTTGGACAAGGATATCCAACAACATTATATGAAGAAAATGTTGCATTCATATCTCAAATAATAAGCTAATAAATTAAAGAAAGACGAGTAGAACATATTTCACCAAAATTCTTTTTACTCATAATCTTTAAAAGAAGGATGAAATAGATGTTCAACAAGTCCGCTCAATTGATAATTTAACATATATGTTTACTAAAACATTGCTAACTTCAACACTTAAGAAGTTGGCATACAAGATTTGTATGTGTCGTCTTTGAGATATTAAATGATGTTTTGGGGGAAGTATAATATACTATGATGTTTTTGGTATACTTAAAGTTGATATAACAATTTTCATACAGTTTAGACATTAATATGGATTGGGTACCACGCTCATATGATCTTATTATTAGTATGAATCGAGTGCCATACTAGTACAATATTATCATTATTATGGATCGGGTATCATGATTTGAGTCTACATCCAGTCGGAATACAACACTTAAAAGCACAAGAAAGCCCAATTTAACCCTTGGGATAGCACATCTGAGCATATTAATGACATAAAATAGAAGCTAAAACTGAAATCGTATTTCTTGAGTTCTAAAACATAAATGAAAATTTTAATGAACAAAATATTAAGCATAAAAGGCTAAGATGAACCATACTATTTCGCCCAAGTGCACAGGCAAGTGTACATAACCCACCCAAGTAATATAGTGGCCTTAAAGAAAGCCAAATATCGATCCAACAAGGACTAGTGTTAACCAACTATCCAATTTGAGTTCAACTATTAAGATTAGGCAAGTGCAAACGTAACCACAATATGTTTGAAAGTTATAGCTAAATGTACACTAAAACAATGTAGTAAAGAAAAGTTCTTGGACAGTAATAGGGAGAGACTTAGGGTTAAGCCACTGCGAAAAATCATACTCAATTATATAACTTTGTTGGTTAGGTTAACTATCTTGGTTGTTGGTTCACAAGAATGTTGTGACTATGGCCTTCTGACCTGATAGTTAATTATCTAACTTAACCCCACAATTACATCGTTGAGTAGAGATGCGAGAACTAAGTTAAATACTTTTATATTATATCCTGTAATTGAATCAACTAGGGCCTTTAGGTATATTCCTATACTAAATTCAAATCATAACATCATTCAATTGATAGATTATGGCCTTATTCTATTTATCCCACGTTCTACCCTATCATTCATCCTTTTAGGTTCATAATAGATTTAAGCATGTATTCTAAGGGTCACAAATCCTTAAAATAGTGATAAAAAGGATTAAAAACAACCAACAATGATAAAAACCAAAACCAATTCAATTAATAACGAGAGTAATCATGTTCTTGGCCTTAACCCCTGGAAAAGGGTGTTTAGCCACTCATGGATGTAACAAGAATCATAATGAAATAACCCATGTATAAATCAAAGAATAAACTAAAGAAAAGGAATAAAAACCTTATTTTCAGCCTTCTCTATCTTATATTCAATCCCTAAGGTTGTCCAAGGTTCTTACAATAATGTTTAAGTGTCCTATTTATACTAGGACCAAATTGTCAAATTGAACATAACCTCTGTGCCACGCCCTTATCGCATGGCTTAAGGTCTGTGGCATGACCTAATAACATAGGGATACTATTTTGTGCCATCGAAAAATACAACCAAGGGCGTGCCACGCCAATATCACTCCATCTAGGCAGCATGGCACGCCAATGAACCCAGAAATTTCAACTTCGCATAATGTATATTCCATGCGTTTATCCTTTCATTCCAAACTCTGTTATGGTATTTCCTCTTGATTTCCAACCTATACATCATCTATTTATCATCTTGATCAACTCAACAAGCTTATTATAACAATACACACCACGAATTAGAGTTTAAAACAACATAGAATCCAACACGACAAACTAGAAAAGATCATAACTAAAGCTAAGAGTACTAGCTTTTGCGTTTGAACTTTAACTTAGTGTTTTGACTCCAAAATCATTGTAAAGCTAAGATTATTTGTTCAAAGATTACATCATTACGCACACAAGATGACCTAAAAACTAAGCTATGTAAGAGTAGATAACAATACCTAGGTGCATAAATTCACCTGAGATCATCACCCCACACTTAAAGCCTTGTTCATCCTCAAACAACTCTTTACTTAAGCATCAAGATCATGAGAATACTCAAATACTATAAGCAAGACATTCATGTTAGCACTATAATGACTACATAGATAGCAAGTTTCACACATAAGCATGTGTTATACAATGGAGAGCTCAAGAATACTACTTCAAAATATCCTAACCTCTAGAATTGACTCACTAAGTTGACAAACTCATGCATATCACTCAATCGTGAAGATCATACAAATCACCCAACTATCATCAAATATGTGCCTTCACCACAAGAGAGTTAGTTACCCATTATAACTCACATAGATGCTATTGTCATAAGAATGAATATATGGATCAAACTAATCTCACTCTTACAAAGAATTCACAAGTCACACAAGATGAACCATAAGCTTTCCCTTAATGTAGTACTCCACTAATATCATTATTTAGACTTAGGATCAAATAGGTCCTTAAAGGTTGTAATGTAGGCTAAGGGACGGGTAGGAACTATTTTGACTAAGAATAGTGACTATCTTTCCTAAGTGCTTTAATACATCACATGAATATTAAGATCTCTCTATTAACAACTAATTTTCACCACTTCTATCTACACACATCTTTTGTTATGCCTATGTCTTTAAGCTAATTTACAATTATTATGGAAGGAGTATTCTTTATCAATCATGATCAAATTCTAGAATAATATCTCTCTTTTTTCATTACAAAACTCCCAACCACAATTCATTATTGTTTTAACACTAATAGTTAATATCTTGTGGCTTCACTTTTACCTTTTTCCTTCTTATTTTTCTTGCATCTTAACCTCATTAATTTTTGACTAAAGTACTTAAGAGCTTTGGATTAAATTTAGATCAACCAAAGAAGGAGAACAGGCTATATATGAGGTTACCAAAGAAACAAGCTAAGGCTCAATGGAGTTATCTAGAATTATGCACAATGGTAGATAAAAGAGAGGGCATACAAAATATGACTACAAAAGAAATGTCTATATTATCTCCTAAACCTACACTCTTTATATTGTTTTGCATACACACAAGGAAAATTCTAGACATCACATGCAACAAGAAATATACAAACAAACGTCACAGATACATGTCATCTATTCAAGTCAAATAGGATTATCATGGACTCTAAACCAAGTAATCACATGAATTTAGAATTTAACCAACAACGTACAAAAGTCATAAACAAGAGCCTAGGTGTCTCAAAAGTAGTAATTCACTGCAATCAACATGCTTTCACAACCAAACCAACTTGCATCATACAATCATACACAACACCAACAAGAACATCTCACTTACCTAACACAAAAATTTAAAGTTTACTCCTAAAAAGAAAAAGGATACTGGGTTCAAAGAGTGCCCCCATGGAAAATAACCGAAAAGAACAACCACGGGATGGGTGAAGTGTGCACCTACTAAACTGACCAAAATAGACTAGAAACTAAAAAGGAAATATTTTGTATTTTTTTTTCAAATTTAAACAAAAACTAAAAATAATTAAGAACTAAGATCCTACAACATCACTTTACTTGAAACCATGGAAATTTCTCCATCCCACACTTAAAAACTCATTTTGTCCCCAACATAAACTCAAAAGCAGAGATAGGAATACTCTCTGGGGCCTTCATGCCTAGATAACAACATCTTTTATCATTGATGAGGTTGAGTGGACCCCATACCTAATCTTTGCCATGCTCCTTAGCTCGGGTTTCCGTACTCAAACTTCCCATCAACCCATGATTCAATAAAAACAAAAACTATGTGAAATAAAAAGTAAACACACAAAAATAAAACCTACCTTAACTTGGGTTGCCTCCTAAGCAGTGCCTGATTTAGTATCGCAGCATGACCCAACATCACCACTGAATCGACTTTCTTCATCCTTTTCCTCCTACTTAGTGGCTATCTTTGAACTCATTTTTGACCTCTTGAGAGTGAAATGTCGAGGTCAACATCTTTCTCAGCAACAACCTTCTCAATCTCATCAATCATCATCCCGTCGAACTTAGGTGGTGGCTTGGGTAACTCAATGAGATAGTCTAGAGAGTTTCTTGATAGTTTGGACTCTACGCCTCATCCACTTCCATCATCATAATCATACACCAATCTTTGTAGTAGGAAGGTGGATTGAGTGGCTTATAAACTTTAAAGACCACCTTTTCATCATTCACTCTCATTTTGAGTGTGCCCTTTCTCACATCTATTAGTGCTCATTCTGTTTCTAAGAATGACCGTCCTAGAATGATTGGGACCCTATCACCTGCATCATAATCTAGAATAATAAAGTCAGTAGGGATTATAAACTTACCAACCTTTACGAGGATATCCTCAATTATTTATTTGGGTTTGACTTGGGTTCTATCTACCATCTAGAGCAATACAGAGCATGGTCTCAGCTTACCCAAACTAAGATTTTCAAACACTGACATAGGCATCAAATTTATACTTTCCCCCAAATCACTCAAGGTGTGCACCACTTTGCTGTCACTAATCTGTATAGAGAGGGTAAAACTCCCTGGGTCCTTAAGCTTCTTGGGCATCTTTTTCATTACCATAAAGTTGTACTTCTCAGTAAATGCCACCGTTTTAATGTCCTGTAGCTTCACCTTGTTAGTCACCACATCCTTCAAGTACTTGGCATACTTGGACATTTCCTGTTAAACATATAACAAAGGCAAGTTAATGTGAAGTTCTCTGAACGTGTCAAAAAAATTCATAAAACAAGCATCTTCTTTGGCCTTTTCAGCCTATATAGGAATGACAGTGGTGGTTATTCCTGCACCTGCTCAACAAATTTTGCTTTCAGGTACTCATACTTCCTTGAATTATTATTATCTTTACTTGCAACCTGTTGTAGAACTAACTTTGTAACTACCTCCTTATTTTCTCTGGAGGTTTGTCATTAAGCTCTTTACCACTCCTTAAAATAATTGGCATGACTTGTTTTAGATATTCTGTATCACTTGGCAATCTACCTTATGGCCTGGTATTCTATGCCTGAGATAGTTGCCCCAACTACTACTTTAACTTCTGCTGAGATACTTGCTGATTTTTTATTCTAGGAACCATTTCTTCTTGCTTGGTCAGTATCTTCTTCAAGGTGTCCTCAACGTTACTAGCATGTTTGTTGTATTGCTGCTAAAACTATTGATTTCCCCAAGAGTAATTAGGCTGACCCTGCCACTTGTGTTTGTAAGAATTACCATAATTTGGCTTTTGAGCATTGCCTACAAAGTTCACCAATTTTAAGTTTGCACCACACAAGTCTGCAGAGTGGCCACTATTACCACAAATCGCATACCAACCTTGGGCTTGCTGCACTGCATTTAGTTAAGCCGGAGATTGGTTTTATACCCAACTTGCTGAACTGGGTCATTATCTTATTTTGTATAACTGGCAATTGGGCAGCTAAGACTGTGATACTATTAACTTCAATCATGCCCGTAGCCTTTTTCACTAAGTTTCTGGATATGTCACCATGCCAGTCAGGATTTCCTTGAGCAATGTGGTTCAATAAAGTATACAACTAATCATAAGTTTCTCTAGTGCTTGACCACCTGTAGCTGAATTTAGTAAAATTTTTATGTTATGGTCAAGTGCTTCAACAAACGTGTAAGCTAATACCTTATTCAACTACTGATGATATGGACAGTCCTGAAGAAAAGACTTTAATCTCTCCTAAGCATAATATAGGTTCTCATTCAGTTTCTTCTTGAAGCTCAAGATCTTATTGTGTAACTTACAGTCTTGCCAGATGGGAAGAAATAAATGAGGAATTTTTGGGCCAATTCATCTCATGTAGTGATGGAAGTTGTTGGCTCAGCATTCAACCACTTCTTTACTACCCCCAAAAGTGAGAAGGGGAAGAGTGTCAGGCGCACATAATCTGTGTACACACTAGTTGGAATGAATGTGTCACTAGTTGGAAGCCCGGTGAACTGACCAATGTTGAGAATAAGCCGCACCTTGTTCTTCTTCAGTTCAAATCTACCTCCAACAGTGGGTCTACAAATAGCTGAGGTCATATTAATTGCAAATGGGATTGCCACTTCATGAACTATCCTACAGGCTGGTGGATCTTTATCTATAAATAAAGAATAATCTTCCTTTTGCTGATGAATTTATGAGATATGGTAAAAAATTACTGCTTCTCTCCTTAAATGATGCAAGTGTTACTAGGGTTTGGGATATGACTCAACCAACTTTTGATCCCTTGCCAGCTTACTAGACTTTAAACCTCTGCCAGCAAATTCAGAAGCTAAGATAAACTAATTAGAACTTACAAAATCAAAAAGTAAAACTAAAACTAAGACAACTGCCAAATTACAAGTCCCTAAAAACAACGCCAAAAAACTTTTGCATCCAAGTACACGCGTAAGTATATGTGGTCTACCCAAGTAATATAGTGTCCTTAAAAAGCCAATTATCGATTCCACAGGGACTAGTGTTAAGCAACTATCCATTTTGAGTTCAACTATTAATATTAAGTAAGTGCAAATGTAACAATAACTTGTTTGAAAGTTATAGCTAAACATAAACTAAAACAATGCAGTAAAGTAAAGTTCTTGGACAGTAATAGGGAGAAACCCAGGGTTAAGGCACTACGAACAATCATACTCAGTTATATGATTTTGTTAGTTAGGTTAATTGTCTTGGTTATTGATTCATAGGGTTGATGTTGTGACTATAGCCTTCCGAACTGGTAGCCAATTATCTAACTTAGCCCCATAATTACATCGTTGAGCAGGGATTCGAGAAATAAGCTAAATACATTCATCTTCTATATAATAATTAAAAAAAAATAGGACCTTTAGGTATATTCCTATCCTAAATAAAAATCATAACATTATTCAATCGATAGATTATGATCCTATTCTATATATCCCATGTTCTACCCTATTATTCATCCTTTCGGATTCATAAAGTTAACATGTATTCTAATGGTTGTGAATCCTTAAAATAGTGATAATAAGGATAAAAAATAACCAACAATGATAAATAACCAAAAATAATTCAATTAATAACAAGAGTACTCATGTTCTTGGCCTTAACCCCGAAAAAGGGTGTTTAGCCACTCATGGACGTAAAAAGAATCATAATGAAATAATACATGTATAAATCAAAGAATAAACTAAAGGAATAAAAACCCTATTTTCATAATTCTCAATCGTATATTCAGTCCCTAAGGTCATCCAAGGTTTTTACAATAATGTTTAAGTGTCCTATTCATACTAGGACCAAATTGCCGAATTGAACATAGCCTCTGTTCCATGCCCTTATCGCATGGCTTAGGGGCCATAGAATGGACTTATAATGGAGGGATACTGTTTTGTGCCATTTGAAAATGCAACCACGAGCGTGCCACGCCCATATCGTGCCATCTAGATAGCGTGGCACGCCAATGAACCCAAAAATTCCAGCTTTGCACAATGTATACTCCATGTGTTTGTCCTTTCATTACAAGATTTATGGTGGTATTTACTCTTGATTTCAAGCTTGTAAACCATTTATTTATCATATTGATCAACTCAACAAGATTCTTATAACAATACACACCATGAATTAGAGTTCAAAACAACATAGAATCCAACATGGCGAACTAGAAAAAACATAGTTCAAGCTAAGAGTACTCGTTTTCGCGTTTGAACTTTAACTTAGTGTTTTGACACAAAAATCATTATGAACACACCTTAAACACAAAAATTCCATAAATTAGAACTTGAATGCTCATTTTTCAAAGATCATATCATTACGCACACAAGATGTCCTCAAAACTAAGTTATATAAGCGTAGATAACAACACTTAGTTGGATAAATCCACCTAAGATCACATACTCTAATGTTTGTAAAAACCTCTAAATCTGAATAAATCATAAGTCGAGATAAGGCCTCCAGCGACCCATAAATCAGTATCTTCAATCATGAAAAAAATAACTAAACTAGGTATAACGCCCCGAAAGTACCCCCTGGACGTCACATGGTGCTCAAGACTATGAAAAGTCCCAAGCTAACCCTTTAAGCTTACTTAACTTGGAAACTATAAGAAAAGTAAAATGACATATATAAAATCTGAAGATAACTGAATTAATATCTTAACTAAAAACCTTTATCTAAGAAATCCTTAAACAAACACTCTTGTACTTAAAATAGCAACAATCGAACAAGCCTCTACTTCTAACTAGAGAGCCACTGGGACAGACCCTCAGTTGACTCAAACATAAGGAAAAATCAAATAACTGAAAACGCTTCATCAATATCAAATTCTAATAAACTCGGTGCTCGAACTATGAGGACTCACCCAAAAGTCGGGATATAGGTGTGATGCCCATAATTAATTGTGCTGCTTGAATTGAGCACTAAAACCTACATTATATGACAATGTAGCACATAGACATATATGTGGGTCAGTACTCTAGAATGTACTAAGTATGTGGGGGTGAATGCATAAGTAAAAGAAAATTATAACTGAATATTCAAATAAACTTTTAATGATGCATGCTAAGTGTAAATGACTCACATTGGATATGAATAAAACAAAAGCCCACAAGATCAAAATCTAAAATGAAGAATCATAAAAGTAAACTTTGTGATCCATGACACTTAGATTCTAAGGGATTTATTTACTATGCTTTCTTAGGGAGATTTTTCTAACCGACATAAACCATGTGAGCTATAATAAAAACCACTACGTTGAGGAGAGCTGTTCTACCGTTGCCATCGGAATAGAACCTTAATGTTAGTGATCACTAAACTTAACCATATTGGGACTTAAACCTACGGTGGACCATAGTTTTTAGGAATTAAGGATAGGCTTATTCGCATTCCCTTCTCGCTGATAAATACTACTCCCATATTACTTATATGCTCATACTTTAGGAAATCTACCTTAAAATAGCATAAGGGTTGGTATACTAGAAACCAATTATGATTTTCTTTACTTTAAATCATAAGGATGGTAAATGATTGTGGATTACAAACCTTATCATTGAATCAAAATATCAAAATTTTCTTGTAAACTTAGTTCTTAAACTTAAGATTTTAAATATCATACTTTTTCTCATACAGATTATAACATAATATCATGCTTAAAACTCAATTGAAAATCTTTAATCAATGTTTTAAATCAAACTCATTTTATTCAAATAATAGTGGAAAAATCTTTAAGTCAGAACATAGTTAGATGAGAACAAGTATGAACTTTAATACTTCAGTCACATAATAATTTCATAAACTCAAAACAAGATAACTTGGGTATGAACCCTAATTGCAAATCATATAACTTAAAATTTTAAACAACTTTGGGCACAAGGATGGAAGAATATCCCTGTCCATAAACCCGACATACCTCAATAGATAGATTCTTGAAGATTTCCTGAACTTGGAAGCTTGAACTCTTGGATTCTTAGGGAAAGAAGCTTGGACTTTGTTCTTGGGAAGGGGAAGGGTTTCTTGTGAGTAATTATTAGAGAAAGAGATAAATAATGCCCCTATAGATGTCCCCAATCGTGTTATGAATGACTTGGGTTGAGGGAAAAAGACTTACTTCCCCTTGATCTCTTTGATCAAGAAGATAGATGTACTACACCAATGTGTCGCGACCCTTACTCTGGGGGAGTGACCCTCGCATCACAACCTTCACTCCGATGGAGCCACCCTTACATCACGACCCTTGCTTCGATGGATCCACCTTCACATCATAGGCCTATCATGAAGGATCTCTTTCTTCGCTATCTAAACGTGCCTTGAATCCTATCTAAAAACCCTAAAACTCTCTCAGGACATACCTTTAACCTTCCTAATTTTGAATCAACTTAAAAAGCCACGTCTCGAGTTTGGGAAGGCCAAAATAAAAATCCGTAAAGTCTTAGGGTCTTTAAATAAATAAGTCCTCAACACTTAGTAAAATTTCAAGCCTTGAACCCCCTTAAAGCATGCAACTAAGAGCTGAATCATGCTTAGAATCTTATGGGGTATTACAATATCCTTCCTTGGGACCTTGCATCCTCGAATGAGATTGATAAAGCTTACATACTATAGATAATGAGAGTGTATACTGAATATTGATTATCTAAAACATGATCAATTACCTGGGTCTCAAAAATGATACATGCTACATTGGTTGAACTGATTTCAACAAAGCATGCCATGACATGAGAATAGTTGTATAGCTGAAATAGAGAATGAAAAGATTTAACCTAAAGAGAACCATTATGTCAAGATGAGTCTAAATTTTTGGAGAAAATATGAGGATACCGGGCTCGCATGTCTGCTTCTTCTTCCCAAGTAGCTCCCTTAACAGAATAATTTCTCGAAAGAACCTTAACCAAAGAAACTTCTATATTCCTTAGCCTGCGAATCTAATGATCAAGGATCTCAACTAGGATTTCTTCATAGGAAAGGGTATCCTTAACATCTACACTCTCTAAAAGAATAACTGAAACTGAATCACCAATATATTTATTTAACAAAGAAACGTGGAACATCGGGTGTACTAATGCCAAATCTACAGGTAACTTTAACTAAAACACCTTGGTTTTTGGACCTTAGAAAATTTTCTAGAATTCTAGTCTCTGTACCTAATACGACTTATGGGTACGAGCCGTATGTTAGGGTACAAATGATATGGTTCTATAGTATACCGACCAGTGTGGGTTGGTGGGATGGATTTTAGTCACTGGAATGGGTATGACTTGTATGGTACGAGTCGTATGGTTGGATACGAATTGTTTGGTTTCTTCAGTTAACCTTAGACTTGGTAACCTAGGTTGGATCTGAGTACGAGTGGCTCACCGTGAGGTATAAGTTTGGGTATGAGTTATAGGCAGAACTCGTATGGTAGACAGTGTTCAAACCTTTTGTGATTCTATCTTTCAGGGATACGGGCAAAGGGTATGGATTGTTTGCTGTCAATATGACTTGGGTAGGATAAGTCATATACAATATAGTTTTAGGTCTAAGGGTTGAGGCTTAGGATACGAGAAGTAGGTGCCACTCGTATCGATGGGTATGACTCGTGAGGGTCAGTCGTAATAGGATTTTTGTGCAACTTAAGTGAGGGTAATCTGGATATTCCCACTTACCCTAATAAGGTCTCACGACTTATATTCCTATTGGGAGGTTATTTACCCTATTATTCTATTCATTAACACTTAGAAAATCTTTCTAAATACTCTATAATTCTTTTAAGAGATTTTGGGCAAGAAAGCTAGGGTTTTAACTAGAGGAATAATTTGGGGATCTTGTTGGTGGTTTCTCTTCATCTACTTTATCAATTAAGGCATGTTCTCTTCCCTCATTGTTAGTTCTAATTAAAGGCATAGTTTTATACAATGTTTTTATGATATGAATATTATATGATTTTGGTTTCAAATATGATTTGGGGGTTTTGGCTATAAATACTTGGTTATGATTTTCCCATGTTTTAATTATGCTTTTATATGAATTAATGGTGGTTTTGGATAATTGGTTGCATGGGAATGGTTCTTTGGTAATGGACTTTGATTTTAGAAATACTATGCCCTCAATGTGTTTGATAAAATGCCTTTAACAATGTTTTTATTATAATATTAGTTTTCTAGTGGAACTTATGCATGGTTTAAACTTAGTAATGGAACCCTAAATGGTATGAATGGTTTAAATGATTTTAATTGGATTGGAAAGGCCTTGGTGGCCATGGTTTTGGTTATTTGGAAATCATGTGGGGTACATCGAATCCTCTAAGATTTGGCTAAGGATAATTCTTGCAAGTATAGTCATTTTGACGATATCACTACTAATGGCCTTGGTTAACAAATGGTAAATGGATTGGTTAGTTGCTTGGCAATGGTTTTATTTGGGCAATAATGGCATAGTGTGTAGAAAATCCCTAGAAGGTGGAGGTCCCGCGGGTACCAAAACTGGAAACTCATATTTTTCGATGTGTGGTTTGGTCTTGGTGATCGTATGTATGATGTCACACTATATTTTGGGGGATGTACTAGTCATCCCAGGTTTTCTTCCCTAGTCGTGCGACTTCACGTACTGGGTTCCTTTCAGCAGGTAAAGCTAAACCCATATAACTGGTGGGTGGTTTAGGACGACAAAGCTATACAACCAAAGTAAAGGTTATATAACCAAAGTAAAGGCTTTAATGGCATGCTAAACCCGGTTCCCTTTTCCAGCATAGTTATATACATATGTATGATTGTGTACATATAGATGGTCTTACTTGGTTTTATAATTGGAATTATTTTATCCTTACTCTGATTTCATGCTAGTGATCACTCGCTAACCTATTTTCGGGTGGCTGTATACCCACGCTATGTAGGAACCAACCATTTTACTCCTCCTACATACTAGTTGACTCGGGGACAACTGCTGGATTGAAGTGGTGAGCTTCCATATTTCTGAAAGTCTCCACTTCATGTTATGGATATTTTTAGACATTTTAATTTATTTATGGATATTGGTTTTGGCTATGGTTAGGGGTATGTCCCAACTGGATATTCTTACTCTTTTGGTTAGAGGCTTTGTGGTACGGCTATGGGTTAGAATGGGCGGGATCAATATTGGTGTTAACCTTAGCATTGGCATTAGTATTGGGGATGATATCGGTTGACGATTATGTTGGTTGTTCTATCGTATTTCATTTTGGGACTAATCATATTATGTTTTGGAACTTAGTTTCTTATTGCCTGGTTTATAGCCCTTGTTTCGGTATTGGTTTGGTATGGTGGGACGGTTGGTATGGATGGTTGGACTCAGTTGGGTTTGTCATGATTGTGATCTTATCCTAGAGTCTTCATGTGAGTTGTTACACCATCTTGTTATATGATCGAAATTCATCCAAATCAGGGCAGGCGGCTGGAGTTTGGGTTGGGTAATGGGAGTAGTCTCCAGTCCTAGTCAAACTTGGGACGTCCATTACGACAAGTCCCCCAATCGGTTCGTGTCACTAACACATAAGCTACCTTCTTAAAATGGCTCAAAATTCGATAAGGGCCAATATAACAGAGGCTAAGTTTCCTCTTCTTGCCAAATCTCTTCACTCCTTTCATAGCAAAATTTTCAAATAAACTAAGTCACCAACCTCAAACTCGAGATCCCTTCTCCTTACACCTGCATAAGTTTTCTGATGACTTTGGGATGTGTTCAGCCTGTTTCGAATTAACTAAACTTTCTCCATAGCCTCAAACACCACATCTGGTCCTATCAAAGCAAACTCACCTACTTCAAACCAACCGATAAGTGATATATATCTCCTCCCATAGAGAGCCTCAAAAGGAACCATTTGAATACTAGAGTGATAACTATTGTTTCAAGTAAACTCAAGCAAAGGTAAGTGGTCATCCCAATTGCCTTTAAAATGAATCACACATGCCCACAACATGTTCTCTAACGTCTGAATGGTCCTCTCTACCTAAAAATTCATTTTAGGATGAAAAAGCTGTGTTGAGATAAACTTGGGTACCAAGACCCTTCTACAAAGTCTTCCAAAAGTAAGAGGTAAACAGAGTGCCTCTATCTGAAATGATGGATAATGGGACCCCATGCAATTTCACCAACTCCCTAAGATAAAGTATGGCATAATATTTAGTTGAGTACGGAGTATGAACTGGCAAAAAATGGGCTGACTTAGTCATTCTATTGACAATGACCCAAATTGGATCTGCTGAAGACGCGTATGAGGCAACCCTATAAAAAAATCCATATTCATAACCTCTCACTTCCAAGTGAGGATGCTAACCTCCTGAAGCATACCACTAGGCCTTTGGTGCTCAACCTTAAACCTGCTGACAATTTGAACACTTAGCCACATACCCTGTAATATATTTCTTCATACCACTCCCCAAAAAATTTCCAACAAATCATGACACATTTTAGTAGCTCCTGAGTGGATAGGGTACTACGCACCTTGCACCTCTGCCAATATTCGTTGTCTCAAACCTTCAATGCACGTAACTCATAGCCTTCCTTGACATCGAAACACACCATCTCCCCCTTTGGAGAAAACTTCCACCTTCTGATCTATAACTACCTCCTTCAATTTATCAAAATAAGAAACTCTATCTTGCTTTTCTTTCACTTTGGCAATTAATGAAGCTTCTGGACCAACTTACTACCTCCGACCGAATTAACTAACCGAACTCCTAACCTAGAAAGATGATGAACCTTGCAAACTAACTCCTTATTATCATTCTCAATGCAGGAAACACTACCTATAGATAATTTGGTAAGGGCACCTGCCACTACATGGGCCTTGCCCAGATGATACAATACACTCATATCATAGTCGTTCAACAATTTAAGCCATCTTCTCTAATGGAGATTTAGATTTTTCTACGTGAATACATAGTGTAAACTCTAGAGATCCGTGAATACATCAACATGAACTTCATAAAGGTAATGCCTCCAAATTTTTAAGGCAAAGACAACCGCTGCCAACTCAAGACCATGGGTCGGATAATTTCTTTAATGGGGTTTAAGTTGCCTAGAGGAATAGACTATGACCTTGACTCTCTGTATTAAAACACAACCCAGACCAATTATATAAGAATCATAATATACTACGAAACCACCTGGGCAATCTGGAAAAGTCAAGATTGGAGCAAAAGTAAGTCGAGTCTTCAACTCTTGGAAACTCTTCTCGCAGGAATTTGACCATTAAAATTTGACCTTCTTCTAGGCTAGCCTAGACATAGGTGAAGCAATAAAAGAAAATCCTTCAATTAAACATTTGTAATAGCTCAGCAAACCCTATAAAACTTTTGATATTAGATGGAGAGATGGTTCTAGGCCAGTTTCTCACTATTTTGGTCTTTCAAGGGTCAACTCAAATGCCATCATTAGAAATTATGTGTCTGAGGAAAGATACTGATCTCAACCAAAATTCGCACTTACTGAACTTAACGAATAATTGATGATCTATAAGGGTATGTAACACAACCCTCAAATGGTCTGAATAATCATTCTCATGACGGGAATAGATAAGGATGTCATCAACGAAGACTATGACAAACATATCCAAGTACGGCTTAAACACCCTATTAATTAAGTCCATGAAAGCTGTAGGGACATTTGTTAGTCCAAAAGTCAACTACAAATTCAAAGTGACCATACCAAGTTCAGAAGGCTGTCTTTGGAATGTCACATTCTCATACTTTAAGATGATGATAGCCGGACCTGAGGTCTATCTTAGAGAAATAACTTACACCCTGAAGCTGGTCAAATAAGTCATCAATCCTAGAAAGAGGATATTTGTTTTTGATGGTGACTTTGTTCAACTTACGATAGTCAATGCACTTCTGAATAAAACCATCTTTCTTGCGCACGAAAAAGATAGGAGTGCCCCACGAAGTGATACTGGGACTTATGAAGCCTTTATCTAAGAAGTCTTTAAGTTTCTTTTTTAACTCCTTAAGCTTGGATATAGCCATATAATAAGAAGAGATAGAGATGGGCTGAGTATCAGGAAGGAGATTAATACCGAATTCTATTTCTTTATCTGGAGGTACCCTTGGCAAATCTTCAAGGAAAACCTCTAGAAATTCGTTGACTACATGTACTAATTGAACGATTGAAGTTTCAGACTTTGTATCTTTGACTCAAACTAAATGATAGATGCACCCTTTTGGCAAAATTTCAGGCCTTAAGATAAGATATGAAATGACCTTTGGGAGACACCAAACTACCTTCCCATAAAAAAATTACCTCATCAGGAAATTAAAACTTCACCACACGGGTGTAACAATCTGTTGATACATAGCATGAATAGAGCTAATCCATGCCAGAATAATATCAAAATCCAACATCTCTAACTCTATTAGGCCTGCTAGAACAGTATTATGGAGGACAACAATAGGACACTTCTTATAGACCCGTCTGGCAATAACTAACTCACCCACTAGAGTGGAAACTGAGAAGGGTTTAGAGAGATTTTTAGGACTTACCCTAAAAGTTATAGCAACTAATGGAGTCATATAGGAGATATTTAATCCTGGGCTTAACAACACATATATATCAAGATGAAAGACACAAAGCATACCAGTGACTATATCTGGTAAACTCTCTTGCTCCTATTGGGATGGTAAATCATAAAACTAATTTTAGCGCTGACCGCCATCAGTATTAGATGATGCACCCTCAGAGGGAACTGGGTGACCTAACAAAGCTGGTGTATTAGTAACCTAAGTCTGAGAACGAACATCCCTACTTCTCTTCTTAGCATACGAACACTCCTTGATTCAATGGACCAACTTTCCATTCCCGTAACTACCACTTTTGCCTATCAAACAATCACCAGGATGAGTTCTGCCATACTTTGCACGTGCCGGATAGCTGGGCCTTCCAACCTTCTGAGACCTGAAATTAGAAATCTTGACCCACTACTCTTGCTTGGTCCTAGGGGTAGAGGTATTGGATGAAGATGGCACTGACAGTGATGAATGACCCTAAAATTGTGAATGGTTCCCTCTCCAAACCATGGTTGACCATATACAAACTGTCCAGTTCTAGCCTTCTTATTTCTCTTCTTTTTTTCTTTCAACTTTTTTGCCTCAATCTGTTGAGCATGCATCATCAATCTAGAAATATCCATATCCCCAATAAGCGTAGCAGTCTTGAACTTCTTGACTACCAAATCAGACACCTAATAATAAACTTACTCATATGAGCTCTAGGGTCGGCTATCAACTTGAGAGCATACTTAGATAACTGAGTAAACTTAAGGCAGTACTCTTTCATAGTCATAGAGCCCTACATCAGGTTCATGAACTCCTCCACCTTAGCTTCCCTCATCTCACACGAAAAAACCTTGCCCGAAAATACATCCTAGAATACTTGCCAACTCACAAGAGCTGCATCTATACCTCTACCTTCCTTCCATATAACAACCCAATCATAAGAAACATCTTTCATACTATAGGATTCCAATTCTATAATTTTCTCCCCAGTAGCATACATAATCTGAGAAATCTTTATCACCTCATCAATGAAGAGTTGAGGATCCTATTCCATATTTGACCCATGGAACTCAGGTGGATTCATCTTCATAAAATAACAAATTTTGGCTGCATTTAGATTACTATTTTGCAAAAGCGGGAATGCCACCTGTTGGTTACACTGGACGTTGGCTTTTACATCTTGGGCCAACACTTGAAAGACAACTCGAAATTTAGCATGAGACACATTCTCATTTAGAGGGCCAACATGCAGGGGTGTTGGTCACCATTTATACATGTATTGGCTTCATGAGGAGGCATATTCTTTCACGTAAAAGCATGATTTAAGCAAATAGAGACAGTGGTAAGCATGATAGATCATGAAAGAAATGATGTTTTCTAACTTGTCCCGTAGTCTCTTGCTCATAAATATGGCGCTCTTCACATCCATGATCAATACTACACATAATGCAACTTGTTTGACTCCCTAGGACTTATTAAAACCTTAAGCTCTGATACTAAGTTTTTAACACCTCAAAAGTACCCCCTCGACGTCACATGATTATTAAGAGTACAAATAGTCCAAAGCTAAACCTTTAAGCCTACTTAACTTGGAACTCATAAGAAAAGTTAACTGACATATATAAAGTCTAAAGATAACTCAATTAATATCTTAACTAAAAACCTTTATCTAAGAAATCCTTAAACAGACACTTTTGTACTTAACATAACAACAGTAGGACAAGCCTCTACTTCTAACTAGAGCGCCACTGGGATAGACCCCCAGCTGATTCAAACATAAATAAAAGTTAAATAATTGAAAACCCTTCATCAATATCAAAGTTTGATAAACTAGATCCTCGGACTATGAGGACTTATCCAAAAGTTGGGATGTTGGTGTGATGCACGTAATCAATTATGCTGCTGGAACTGAGCACTAGAACCTACATTATAAGACAATATAACACATAGACATATATGTGGGTCAGTATCTCTGAAATGTACTGAGTATGTGGGGGTGAATGCATAAGTAAAAAATTATAACTAAATATTCAAATAAACTTTTAATAATGCATACTAAGTGTAAATGACTCACCTTGGATATGAATAAAACAAAAGACTGCAAGATAAAAATCAAAGATGAAGAAGCGTAAGAGTAAACTTTGTGAGCCATGACACTTAGATTCTAAAAGCTTTATTTACTATGCTTTCTTAGGGAGGTTCTTCTAACCGGCATAAATCATGTGAGATACCATTGAGTCTACCATATTTAGGAGAGATGTTCCACCCATGCCATTAAAATAGAACCTTAATTTTAGTGATCACTGAACTTCACCCTTATTGGGATTTAAACCTAAGATGGCTTGTAGTTTCTAGAAATTAAGGATATGCTTATCCGCATCCCCTTCTCGATGCTAAATACTACTCCCATATTACTTATATGCTCATACTTTAAGAAATCCACCTTTAAATAGAATAAGGGTTGGTATACTAAAAACCAATTATGATTTTCTTTGCTTTAAATCATAAGGATGGTAAATGATTGTGTATTTCAAGACTTATCATTGAATCAAATGATCAAACTTTTCTTATAAACCTACTGCTTAAATTTAAGATTTTAAATCTCATACTTTTTTCATATAGATCATAATACAATATCATGCTTAAAACTCAATAGAAAAACTTTAATCAATATTTAAAATCAAACTCATGGTATTCCAATCATAATGGAAAAATCTTTAAGTCAGAACATAGTTAGATGGGAACAAGTATGCACTTTAATACTTCAATCACATAATAATTTGATAAACTCAAAACAAGATAACCTGGGTATGAACCCTAATTGCAAATCATATAACTTAAACTTTTAAATAAGTTTTGGGGACAAGGATGGAAAAATATCCTTGTTCATAAACCCCACATACCTCAATAGCTAGATTTTTGAAGATTGCCTGAAATTGAAGCTTGAACTCTTGGATTCTTGGGGAAAGGAGCTTAGACTTTAATCTTGGGAAGGAGAAGGTTTTCTGGTGAGTAATTTTGAGAGAAAGGGGCAAATAATGTCCCTATGGATGTCCCCAATTGTGTTATGGACGACTTGGGTTGAGGAAAAAAGACTCAATTACCCCTTGATCTCTTTAATCAAAAAGATGGATGTACTACACCAACGTGCCGCGACCCTCACTCTAGTGGATCCACCCTCACATTGTGACCTTGCTCCTGTGGAGCCACCCTCACATTGCGATCCTTGATTTGGTGGAGCCACCCTCACATCTCCGGCCTATTGTGAGGGCTCTTTGTCTTTGCTATCCAAATGCATCTTGAATCCTATCCAAAAACTCTAAAACTCTCTCAGGACATACCTTTAACCTCTCTAAATATGAATCAACTCAAAAACCCATGTCTCGGGGTTGAGAAAGCCAAAATAAAAATATATAAAGTCTTGGGGTCTTGAAATGACTACGTCCTCAAAACTTAGTGAAAATTTCAAGCATTGAACCCCCTTAAAGAATGAAACTAAGAGTTGAATCGAGCCTAGAATCTTATGGGGTATTACATAGGTCCTCGAATAAAGGGTGCTCACCGCAACTAAAATCTGAGTTGTTAATAACCAATCACGTGTCTGAGAAGGATTGCCTACATCTACATCAAATAAAAAATATTGAAAAAAGAGGTATGCGATCAGTACATAAAGTTTACTTAGTATGTAGGAATAAAGCTAAATAACCAAAATCATGTGTATATCATAAAAAGAGGAAATGACCAAAATGAAACTTACATAAATAAAATTTTCAACTAAGAGTAAGTGTAATTTTAAACCATAGGTAAGAGATTCTAAGAAATACATATCTAAAATCATGCTATATAAAATCGTTTAATGACAATATCAAGTCAATTTTATAAGTAACATAAAGTCCTTTAAAAAGGAGTTTCTTATAACTGACATAAACCATGTGAGTATAATGGAGTCTAGTGTCATACACCCATACTAATAAAAAGTTGTTCTAACCTTCTGAATTTATAACCATATACATAAATAACCTAAAATCATGTCTTTCGGGCAAAAATATAACCTACTATGGCCATGTGGTTTTGGGAGAAGTGTTATCTAGAACGTAAGTCCACTCGGTGCTAAATAATTCTCCTGAAACATATACATATAGCTAATAACATATCTATCTATAACATATCTGATGTCATTTCATTCATAAATTATACTGGACATATTAGATATCATAATATTCATAAAACTTAATACTGTGAGCCTAAACTCTAATCATGTCATAAATCATATGCTAAAATTCTCTTTCTAGAACATATCTTTCAAACATGCTTACAGTTTAATCATGATAAAATTTACTAAAATATGTATAACTTGTATATTCTCAAAATAGATTTCATAATAACATAAATGCTTTAAAATTTGTGCTTTAAATCATAAGCTTCAACAACTGTGATGACCCATTCCATCGTAACTAAAAACATCTCCGATAGAAGTGTACAAATCTCATTCGTCATAGGTGTTAAGATCAATTCCTTGATATGTGAGTGCATTAGTTATGAATTAAGATCATACAATGTTCCTAGCACAAAGTTAAGTTGAAAGTGCCCTTACCCATTTAGTTTTAGCTAAGTTTAGATGAAGGTCAACTTTAAATAAGCATTTCTCCTAGAATATGAGGAGTTATGGGGTCCAATACCCATTAAATTAAATATTTATGAGTCTTTTGTACAATGCAATCAATCATTTGTTAATCCATTTTTTGAGTAAAAGGTTATGATCATTTTACTAAAGATTATCTGTGCTGAAAAATTTAGGCCGCCGTAGCGGGTTCAGGTTGCTAGTAGATCTGCTATAGCAGGACGATAATACTTTATAATTTTATTTTGACGGGTTTAGTCCATAAATTCTAAAATTTCATTCCTAAGCTCTAGAGAGATGATTTGCTTATAATTGGGGTGGAAATCCTTCATTGAGGTAAGATTTTTACTCCTTTTTAACATTGATTATGTGTTCTTTTTCTATAATCTTTAGAATGAGAAATTATGGTGAAATTCTTATGGTTTAGAACCCTAGATTTATGAAATTATGGGTAAATCCTATAGGTATGAGTATTTTCACCTAGAATTAATTTTAGATTGTAAATTAATGGTTACTAGTATGAAATTATGGTTCAAAAACATGAATTTTAATGGTTGGGGACCTTAAATTCTATACAAATGGGACCTTTATCTTTAAGACTCCATTAATGGAGATGTGTTAAGCACAATAGAGCTAGTTAGTAGTTAATTGACCCTTGGGTATTGTTATACACCATAAATAAAGGTAAAATAGTGGTTTTGAATTATGAAAGCATTTATCTGAAGAGTGGTTTTGAATTTCTAAAGAATTTATTTTAAGAGTAATTGATTAATCACTCCTAAACTTGTTGTATTAGATGATCTAGCCTTTGGAAATGTGAAGAAGCATGAAGATCAGTTGTGGCATAGCTTTCCTATTACAACAACTTGGTACCCAGATAGGTTATGGTTTATGAGTAGTAGACTAGGGTTAGTAATTGTATCCATAATATAAATTTGATAGGCAAAATCATATTTAGGCCTGAAAGTATAGAGTTTGGATGAAAAAAATATGGATTTAATGTAATAAAATCCTAATTATGTGCTATTATGTTAATATATGAATCCTTAATGAGTGTTTTGTGTTTGTATGACTCCATGGTGGATTGTAATGTGAATTATGCGAATGTAGATTATAAGGAGATTGTGTGAGCTTATAGTCTAGCGATTCAATCTAATTACCAAAAATGGTGTTCTTGGTACTATGTGTGTTTGGAATTTCAGATAATATTAGTTAAGGTTAGTGATGAGAAATAATTATGGTATGAGGAGGTGGTAACATAATTTAAGAGCCTAAAGTCAAGTTAGGCTGTGGGCTAGAAAGTAAAAGGTATAAACGTGTATGACTAAAACTACATTGTAAGTTGAATAGAATTGAATACTTGACTAATAGAGTAGGGTCTTGAACCTAGTAATTACTTGAATGTAACAGTTACTAGATAATAGCAAAATCCCTAATTTTTGTATAAATAAAGAAGAATCAGATTAATGAATGAATTTATGAATGTTGAGCTATAGTTTAGATTCCATTTAGTTGAATGTACACTCTTGAATTTAATGAATATGGACTGATAATGATTACTTGAATAAGCAGTGGATTGGTATTTGGTCATACTATAATTAATTGAACCAATAATTATTTTTACTTGTGATTCGGTGTGTTAAAGAATGATTATTTCTTACATGAAATGATTAACTCAAGTTGACCAAGTGTTTGGGTGGTTGTCTGTTATTGCAACACATGGCAAGAAAGGTATTTGTTAAATAATATACTAAGTATTATTCATATATAATGAGGTTATATTAAAGGCTTTTGACCGTACTAATATGATTGCTTATTCTCATTGTGGTTGTAATCATTGTGATATCTATTATTATTGTAGGATGTACCGGTACTTGTAAATGTTTATGGAATTTATATTTATTATTATGGGATGTACTAGTATTTGAGCATCTTCACAAGACTATTTGATATTGTTCATTGGTTGGCTTAGGTACCACACTGGTACATTATCTATGATTCATTGGTTAGCTCGGGTACCATATCGATAGAGTAAATGGATAGAGAGTGTGGAAGTTTCTTGAGTGAAATAGGTTTATGTGTTATCAAATATTATATTTGGTTCCTTGAGTAAATCGAGTCTATGTGTTATCTGGTATTGTATTTGATTCCTTGAGTGAATCAAGTCTACGTATTATCTGATATTATGTTAGTTCTTTGAGTGAACTAAGTTTATGTGTTATCTGATATTGTATTTCGGTTCTTGAGTGAATTGAAAGTTATGATTTCTGACTTGTTGATTATATTAGATCCTCGAGTGGCCCGGTCTAAGAACATAAAAGAATGACATATATTCTATTATTATTTACTTATTGGTGTATTTAATACGAGGTGTAAGATATTGTTGTGAGTCATGGTTCTAATAACTTGACTTATTGTAGTTAGTCATGGTTTGTTGACTGGGACTATGTAGGTAGTCATGGTTTAGACTTGATATATTGTCTATATTGACTTATACTGGACTGAATTCTTGGTGTTGTTGTGAAAGGTTAGGTGGTGACATAATTGAAGTATTTGTTAAGTATTCATGGTTGTACTTGTTACAAAGTTATGGTGCTAATTTATAATTGAGGTTAATTGAGATGTACGTGAAATAGATTGTCTTATAATAACTATTGAAGTTAAACAAGAGAGAGTTATGATGAATGACTTGTTATGTAAAGGGTGATGCGTAATTATAAAGGGATAAAGATAACATAAAATGATGAGAGTAATGTGGATTAAATTGTTGTATAAGTTGTCATGCTTTATTTTTATGATTTCTATCTTTTGTTTACGTAATATAACTATGGTTGGCTGATAATACCTACTAGTACATGTTGTTTTTAATGATACTACTATTGCTATACCTTTTTTGGTGTATAATCAGGTTGTAACATCAGTTGGTGTTTCCTGACTGGCGTATAAGGATCCCCAGCAACTTCTATCATTGTTCCTATAGTGAAAGCTGTGTCATGTGTATAGTTTTGTGTCTTCTCTTAATAGCTCTTGTACCTATTTAGATAAGGTCATTGAGGTAACTATTCCTTTAGTATCTCAAGTTTTATAAACCCACTGTAATAAATAAAGATTTATTGTTTATTTGATGACTTTCACAATATTTTGAATTGGGTGGTAATGGTTCCCCTATCCAAGTAGATTAGAGTAGGTGTTCTCACAATCCAGTAATTTGGATCATAACATGTTGGTATTAGAGCCTATGTTACCGGTGTAACGACCAAAATCTATCGTTACATAGAAACGCCTCGACATTAGTATGGAGTGCGGGTATTATGAGATTTTATTAGAAAAAATATGTGGGATGATGTGGATTAAAAATTTGGATCATTAAATAGTGGGGTAGGTTAATTTCATTCTGCTATAGCAGTGTATTACTGTAACGCCCCGAGACTACCCCCTGGACGTCACACGTTGCTTAGAACTACAAGTGATCCTAAGCTAACCCATGATACTTGCATAACTCGTGAGCAACTGAATGTGTTACATAAATCTGAAAGAAATAAGTGGAAGAAATGGATTTTCTAAATATATTCAATACAAAACCGTTCAAAACATACTTTGGTTATACAAAACAAAACTAAAAATAAATACATCAACTTTGAATGACCGTCTATGAAGCCTCTACTAATACTGACTATGGGTAGCCTAGACATAACCCCCAGCTATCCCTAATCAATATGACTGAATAAAAGATTGATAGTGAAACTATAGTTGACTTAATTCCTCGAATCAAAAGAACTCTTTACCTGCTTACTGGAAGCCGCAAACTGTCTGATTATGATGTGCTACAACTGGTACATACATTATGAGGCAATGTAGCACATAGACATATATGTGTATCAGTACTTCTGGAATGTACTGAGCATGTGGGGGTGAATGAATAAGTCAAACAGTAAGTGTAGATGACTCACCTTGAGCTTTGAATAAAACAAAGACTGCATAATGATAAACTTTGTGAGCCATAACACTTAGTTCTAAAAGCTTTCCTTTTATCTTAGGGAGATTCTTCTAAATGACATAAACTATGTGAGCTATCATTAAGTCCAATGTCTTACCCACGTTGGGGAGAGCTGTTTTACCCTTGCCATCGGAATAGAACCTTAATCTTAGTGATCACTGAACTTAACCCATATTGCGACTTAAACCTATGGTGGCACATAGTTATGGGGCATGTGACCTCAGACTCATACCCAACTCAGTGGTAAATATTACTCCCATATTACTTATATGCTCATACTTTAGGAAATCCACCTTAAAATAGCATAAGGATTTATAGAATGAAAATCAGTTATGCTTCTCTTTCTTTAAATCATAATCAGGATAAACAAATGTGGATTCCATATCTTATCTTAAGATCAAAAGATCAATCTTTGCTTTAAATCTTGGTATAGACTTATCAAAGAAGATTAAGAGCATCATCTTCTTGAAATCTCAAAACTTGTACTTAGCGCTTATAATATATGTTTAACTAGAAATTTGTAACAAAACTTCATGCTTAATAGTCTTCTTGAAATACTTTAATAATTTCAGTCAAGATAATGAAATCAAAATTACAATATGAATCTTATAAATCAAAACATGAGCATATGTACTCTTGATGCACTTAAAGCCTTGAATTTCATGCTTTCTTTCATATACCTTGTAAAACAATATCATGCTTAAAACTCAATTGAAAATCTTTAATCAATGTCTCAAATCATACTCGTGGTATTCATATCATAAATGAGAATTCTTCAAGTCAATACATAAATAAATAAGAACAATTATGCACTTTAATACTTCAATCTCTTAATAAATCCATAAACTAAAAACAAGATAATTTGGGCATGAACCCTAATTGCAATTTATGTAAATTCAACTGTAAAACTAGTTTTGGGCACAAGGATGAAAAGGTATCCTTTTTCAAAAACTCCACACACCTTAATTAAATGACTTCTTGAAGAAATCTTGAAATTGAAACTTGAGTTCTTGCATTTCTTGAAAGAAAGTTTGAATTCCTTGATCTTGGGAAGAGATTTTAAACCTTGAGACTTAAAGGATGAATTAGTGCGAGGAACCCTAATCTTGATATACTTGAATTTTAATATTGGGACTTGAAGGATACATTTTGGGTGAGGAACCCTAATTTGATGTTCTTGATAATAGAAGGAGGCAAGAGTGGTTAATCTATTGAAAAAAGAGAAAAATAATGCTTATTGAAGGGTTATAAGTCATGGTTGGGGGTTACCAGAGGGTAAATGAACAAAAATCCCTTAAACTAAACTCTACAGACAATTGTCAGCTGTCTTTATGGGTCTACCATAAGACTCGTATGGTTTGGGTACGAGTTAGACTGGCAACCTATATGCTGACCAGTGTGCGATACAACTTTGATAGTGCTTCAGTAATTTTGCCATAACTTTTCACCCCAATATTGGATTAAGGAAAGATTGGTATAGTTGGAAAGTTAATTCAATTATATATCTGTTGGTGTGTCTTGGTACAAAAAATTCTTAGTATAACAAAAGTTATGATCGATTAAATATGACTATAGCTGTGTAAGTCCCAAGATTTTAATTGCTAAGGGAGGTTTTGACTTGTTCATGAGCTAGGAGCTAGTTAAGGACTTAATATATTCCCAATTAACTTATAAAGCTATCAAAGCATGGATTTATTCTTGTATCCTTCACTAGTTATGGTACGACTTCACATCATTCTCAGAAAAAACCTTAGGGCGCATACCCTGCTTAACTTATGACTTCGCATCATACGACTCGTATGATTCTTGCCAGCTTATAATGTCAACTCATACCTAGGTAAGACGTCAAATCACCCCACACTGATATGGATACGACTAACTACATACGACTCATATACTGAACTTACGACTCTAGGGGTTAAGTCATACCTTAAACAGATTGCCACCCATCTTGGACTTACTGTCTTGAGCACGAGTGCAAGATACGACTTGTATGTTGTGCATACATCTCAAGGGATGAGTCATATGATGAACATAAACCTACATAGATGGGGATTTATAGCTACACTTTTGAGAGTTTTAGAATATGAAAACTCGGGGTATTACAATTGTCGGGCAGAATTTCCACTTAAGCGGGTTTGTTTTTTATCCATTTAGTTAAATAACAATGTGGGAGGTTCTAAAAACCCTAAGTCTATGTCCCATACTTTAAAACCTTGGAGAAGAAGAGAGGGTGGTGTGGATGGGTCTCAACCCACGTATATTTTATAATAATGCATCCATATTTTTTGGGATTGTATTCTTGTCCTTTATATAACTGATTGACACCTAGGTAAGATAAGGTTAAATTTGTAGCATTGACTCAGGTTAGAAAGAATGAATCTAACATAGGTGGATGGGAAAATTCATGTCTTGGCCTTCGGGCATGTAGTTTGGATGGATAAAAAATGATTAAAAGATGGGTAGTCTATATATTAGGGTTGTCTATATGATTATTTCATGTTATATTGAATGGGTTTATTTTGAGGTAATATTCTTGCTTCAAATTCGTATGTGTTGTAGTAGGAAGGTGATTATCGTGTGTTAGCTAAAGTCTAAATAATAGAATGGTACTGGGTAAGGTGTGGGGGAAGGTATTTCCTAATTAACCTAGGGTGGTACTTTTGGTTCACGTCTCTTAAGGTTAGTACTGGGAATACATCATGGCTAGGGCCTATGGGTAGTATAACGATGGCATTGTGGTTACTCCAACATGTATTACAATTGCATGTTAACTACTTGTAGTGTGGTTGTTTAATGGATGTTGTTTCGTATTGGTCAATGAAATACTTTACTTGCTTATTTAATTGACCGAGTTATTTCCAAATATGAGATTTTCTGGTATTTGGAATGATCTTACAAGATATTGGTGAAACAAAATTGCCAGGAACTTGTGTCTGGGATTTAGTACATGGACTATAATTATCCCCTGTAGGTCATGTCTAGAGGGTAGATGCATGTAATGCCCCGAGACTACCTCCTGGATGTCACACAATGCTTAGAACCACATGTGATCCCAAGCTAACCCATGATACCAACATAATTCGTGAACAACTAAATAAACACATAAAACTTGAAATAATAAGCGGGAAAGTTGTCTTAATATGAAGTTGATCAATAGAATACTGTTCAAAAACTTACAACATCGGTTATACAAATAAAAATAAAATTAAATACATCTACTCTAGCTGATTGTCTATGAAGCCTCTACTAATATTGACTATAGGTAGTCGGGATACGATCCCTAGCTATCCTTAATCAATACAATGGAATAAAACATATAATACTGGAACAATATTTAAGTCGAGTCCTCGAATTAAGAGAACTCATCACTTGCTAGTTGGAAACTACGAACTGTCTGATTATGGTGTGTGGGCTATAACTAGTACCTATATTATTTAACAAGGTAGCCACATAGATGTATATGTGGTCAGTACTTCTGGAATATACTGAGTATATGGGTATGAATGCAATAAGTAAAAATTGATTTTGAACATACTTTCAAATCATGCTTGGTAAGTGTAAAAGGACTTACGTTGATCATGAATATAATTGAAAGCTGAAATGTCATAAGCATGAATAAATAAACAACATCTGAATAAAGCTTTTTAGTCATTACACTTAGCTTCTAAAATCCTTACTTTTATTTTTTTGGTGGGAGATTCTTATAACCGACATAAACCATGTGAGCTATCATGGAGCCCAACATCTTACCCACGTTGAGGAGAGCTTTTATATCCTTGCCATCAGAATAGAACCTTATACTTATATGATCATACTTATGAAATCCACCTTAAATAGCATAAGGGTTTTATAGACTTAAAACCAACTATTCTTTTCTTACTTAAATCACTTATGGATTTTTTGTCTTATCTTAGATCATAAGATTAAAACTGAACCTTAATCATGCTGCAAAACTTGTAACTTCTGATTCTAAGATTAAACTTCTTGTAAACTCAATAACCTTGGATTAAACTTTAAATTCATTCATTATCTCATAGAAACTTCATATTGAAATATCAAACCCAATGCTCAAATTGAAATCCTTTATCAACTTGTCAAGCTTCTTGTCAAAATAATAAATTTCATCTCATGAAATCATCATACTTAACCATCAAGGTCACTTTCATGGATTTAAAGCATATGCAAACATGTAATCATGTCCAAAATATTGTTCAATTCATGAGGAAGCATAAAATCTCAAAGTATAAGAAAAGTAGGTATAAAACCTATTAAGTCAATTTCTTCAAAATCAATTAAAAACCAAAATTTTTGGCACAAGGACAAGATTATACTTGTTCAAACCCCACATACCTAAAATTCTTGAATTCTTGAAGGAGAGCTTGAATTTGAATCCTTGGAAGTTGAACTTTAGGAAGAAACCCTAACTTCTTTCTCTTGAGAGTGGAGAAGAGAATGAGCATTGAAAATTTATAACTGATGAAAACATAATGTTTGTAGGGTTATTTAAGTCATGGGGTATGTTTTTTGGTGTGTAAAATATCAAAATACCCTTAAAGAAATAAAAAAATCGCAGGGATTCTTCAACTGACGACTAGGTTGACAAGCCATCATTTTGGTGACATCTCATCACCCTAGTCATCAACTCTAACTGTATTTTTCCATTTTTCGGTTAAGGCTGGCGACTTGGATTGACAACTCATCACCTCTCTGATGACTCATAACCTTAGTTGTTACCTAGTTGACGTCTCGCCAACCTAGTTGTCACCTTCTGATAGATAGATACTCCAAAGTAAAATGAGCATAACTTTCTACTACGATATCAAATTAAGGTGAAATAGGATGCGTTGGAAATTGACACAAGTTGAAACATCCACTAAAACTAAATCGGTAGAAAATTTCTCAACCCATCCTTGAGTTAGGAGATCTTTATGATCTCAATTCATATCCAAAGATATTAACACACTATATAATTGATCAATACACTTATTTTGACATGAAAATTATTTGGTTTGGTCTATATATGTAGGAATGATGATTCAAATTCTAGCCTAAAAATATCTGTGTATGGATGAAAAGAGGGGGATGGGTTATAATACATCACCCATAAGGTGTGTATAAGAGGGACATGTGAGTATATGTATTACATGAGTGATCTGATATTTATGCTTATATTTTTGGTTTGTGTATATGTATTTGGATTCCATGTGGTTCGAGTATTGGTTATGTATATCGAGATTCTTGTTGTTAATGTCAAGGTTGTTGACATGGTTGCATTTAGCTCTATAATTATTTACCTGTATGGACTTGACTTGACTTGATTTGACTTAGTGATAGCCCGTTGATTGTTAGCTAATCTTAAATTGCTTATTGTTTCTACATATTAAATGTATGTTGGTTAGGGTATGGGTTATTGATGAGTGGTGATTTTACCACTCATTCACACTTATTATTCATGCATATTACCTTGTTTTGAATAATTAAATAAGACAAATTTGTAGTTAGATGCACTAATATCCTCTGTTTGAAGGCATAAACTTGAGGAGATCAAAGATGTGGATTGGAGCGTAAAATGATCAAAAGGGAGCAAGAAAAGTGTAGCTAAAGACTTAGAGCAGAAGATCCTCAGGTATCGCGATTACAATGATCAAGAAAAAGTCTTTCAACTGCGGTCGCTGATGTTGACCATGATTGCATATCCACGATCGAAGCCAGACTTGCGCGATCGCAACCTAGTGAAGGAAATCAAACCAAGGGAAAATCTCTAATTACACGTGCTAATCCTAAATTGAACAAAATGACCTAAACCCTTGATTGAAAATAAATTCTATCTTCCCCAATTTTTTTAGGTTTTAGCTCTAGACTTCATAGCCTCTATTTTTGGAGAAGAAAATATTGTATAAATTTTGAGTGAAGAGTACATTGGACACTTTCTAAGTGGAAGATTTGCTCACTTCTATTGTTGATATTGTGGGAGTTCCAAGTTTAAAGTAACATTCGCTTAAATCTTCAACAATTCATTTCAGTAGAGGTTATGGGTATATCTATGTTTATTTATCTTATGTGTAGCTAAATCTTCCTCTTAGGGTTATGTGTGAATAGGGGTTTAAGTGTGTGTGGGTTGTTATTATTATCATTTATTTGGTAGTTTATGTTTATGAGTTTTATCATTGCTATGATATTTTAGTTGGGATTTGATGGGTGAAAGCCCCAAATACCCATATGGGTTTGATGAGTGAAAGCTCCAAGCTCTAGAAAGTTCAAGGCCATGTTTGAAGAAAGGTTTTGGGTGAAGTGTAGGAATCTATATCATTCTTGAAAGAGGCATGTGGAAACCAAAGCAATGATAGATAACTATGTGTGTAGTTTGCTAAATTTTCACTATCCTAGACATAAGAGTGAATATGAGGTTGACTATGCCATGGGTATCATCGTAGAAATAGGGATGCCTAGATTGAGGTTGTGGTTGCCAATTGTTGAACACACCTACTAGGTATTCGAAAGAATCAATGGGTGAAGGTTTGGTGTTTTGTTGAAAGACTATCATCAAAATCAATAACCAAACCTACCCATTTTTGATTTACTAAATTGATGTTGATTACTAACTCCCACATGTTATTCCCTTAGTAATGCATAATCTCGAGATCTGTGCATTATTGTTAAAACTGTAATTATTTGTAGCCCCAAAATTATACTAGAAAACCCCCCAAAAAGAAACATTAGTGTAGGAACCTATCCCCCCATTTTATCTTTTTGTACCATTTGTTTGAATTTAACTTGTATATATCATTTCGAATTAATTTGATCGCCACTTACATTGTTCATCGTGGATTCGACCCTGACTCTAAATTTGGATAAATATATTGACGACAACCGCCTTGCACTTAAATTGACGTGTAAGTTCAGCGTTATCAGTTACTTTGGGACATGATAGTGTGAACCCTCTCAATTTAATTCTTACTCTTAGAATGACTTAATATTGGGTTAATCATGGTGGTGTAAGGACACCGAGTTGGTGCTGATTTAATAGTTCTATGTCAACGTGATAGGGAAAGAGGTCGTATGTAGTTACAGGGTGAACTAGGTTTGGTGGTCCGGGGCAATAAGGTCATGGAAGGAGGGTAGAGTGGTGTTTTGGGACCTATGATGAGGTTATAAAGAGGGTGGAAGGGAACCTTGGAGTTGAGTAATGAGTTTATCTGCATGCGCGTTCCTACGATATTTGTGTTATTTTTGTGTATATATAGGTCAACGATATGGCTTACCAGTACGTGTGGTTTATATTGATGCTATATTTGCCATACCCTTTTTCGAGGTATAGTCTTTTGAAGGGATCAGTGACAGTTTTATAAATTTGCGGTAGCGATCTTCCTGCATCTCCTACTTACTCATTCTCAGTGAAGGTTGTATCCTAGTTAATCCTTGCTTTTTCTTAGTAGCTCTTGAACCTGTAGACTAGATCCTAGGGTAGTTTTATTTTTTTATTTAAATTGTAATAATCAGTTTAATAAAAGTGGTTATTTTTTGTTAATAAGGACTTATGCATATTATGGTAGTGGGTGGTAAAGGGTTCTCCTATGTAAGTGAATTAGAGTAGGTGCCCCCACAATTTGGTAATTTGGATCATGACAATTTGGTATCAGATCCTAGGTTATCGGTCTCTCAGTACAAGAGCAAATATTGAATAGGATTGGTGTGTTGACTTCTACTTATAGTCTTCGAGAAGCTATGAGGTATTCTAGGATTGGTTACACCTTATTTTTTCTCTCATGTGGTTGGTTCAATTGTGGTATGGATTGAATTCAATTGGATTGGTATCCTAAGGAATTCAAATTAGAATCGGAAAGGTTGCAATTGGAATCTAGCTGTGAGGGTTGGTTTTAACCTATTTATGACCAACTTAAGGTCAATTAAAGCACAAGTAAGGGTTAGTGGAGGGAACATGAGAGAAAAAGGAAAAAAATCTAGGTGTCCATTTTTTTTTAGTCGCCATAGCAGAGTTAGGCACCACTATAGTTGTACGCCACTATAACCTTAATTATTCCGCTATAGCAGTACCACTTTAGCAGAAGGTACATTGCTATAGTGGTATGAGCGGGGTAGTAACCCCGTCCTATTTTCCCCTATTTTGATCCTCAGGTTTTGCTTGTTTATTTCGACACTTAGGGTGCGGGGAATTGCATTAATGTACAAATTACATAAATACGGTATAAGCAGGCAAACTATTCATCAATGTGGGAGTAAAAATAACATCTTTGTACGGAAAGAAAAGGAAGAAATAATGTCTAGTACGTACCCCAAAAGGGGGAAACCTAAATCAGTAATAAAAAGAGAGGTGAGTGGAAAGGGGAAAGTAAGTTGAATTCCCTATCACACGTAGGCTGTTGGGGAAGGGTCGACTCCTTTAGCATCACTCAGGAAGGGAAACTCCCTTAGATCCTCTTGATCCATCTTGATAAATGCATGGTTGTGTGCCACACACTCTGACATAAATTCATGGTCTTCCATATTTGGGTGATATAGTAATTTCGAGAGCGCCTCTTCCTTATTTCCTCGTTGAGGTCTTGGCAGAGCACTACAATGTCTTGTGCAGTGGAGGGAGGGATGGAACTTGATGGGTGCTGCTCCATAAACCTCCTAACAACGTCTTGGTAGGCTTCTAATTAGCTGTAAGGGATCGGGGGATGGGTGTGGGAGGGAGCGATATCATCATCATCATCCCTATCTATCTCTGGGTCCTCCTTTGCGGCCCAACTACTCTCCATCTCGCCAACCTTCCTCTTCTAGGATGAGAGTGCTCTTACTAAAAAGGGATAGAAGGAAATATCCATCTCCTCCACTGCATTATTGGGTTTCTCGAGTACCCCTGCATGTCTGCATAGCTTCGACACTAGTTTTGAGAGGAAGGAACCCTTCCTAGGGCCCTAATATAAGTCCCTCCTCTTAGTCATCACCTGATCCACAACACTCAACGGAATTCGCCTAATGGTACAAGCTACCACTAGTTCTCCAAGATAAGTCACATCAGTAGTTTTGTTTGATAAAAAAACCCTTCAGAACACCAGATTCAGCCACCTTCTAGCATCATCTGATAAATAGGTGCTAGTGACACTCTCTATTATGGATTAGTAGACTTAGTACCTGAACTCCTCCAAAATCAATGTGTCTCTAAGCGTCCCATGTCCATCTCTCGAGCCCTGATAATGTAGTTGTTGTTAGGGGTGTGGGGATACTTTGAGCACCTTATTGATGGTGTAGGAATCTATGCGTACATATACTCCCTGGATAAGCATAGTAGGGTTGGGGGATTACCAGAGCATAGCACGGAGTATGGCAAGGAACACCCTTGTCCAAGCAAAATTCCCTTTGGGGCGAGCTTGGACTAGTGGACTTCATCCAAATTGTTGCAGTCAGTTGTAGAATTTTAGAGCCTTTTCTTCTATATTCCTCATATTGAATCCTTTCTCAAAGCAAAGCCCCATTCATTAGTATTCTCTATACCACCCCTAGCTAGCTTTATCAAGAAATTTTATGTATGTGGGGGTGTTGTCTTGAGTTCTAGACATTCTAATTGTTAATCTGTAAAAAATTGATAAAGGAACTTGTTAGGATTCGTTAATTGTTTAAAAAAGTTCGAGTGGAAAAATCTAGCAAAGTCAAGTCATCGACTAGGAGGCTACTGTCTACAGCCTCTTGCTATAACGGTAGGTCTGCCACTATAGCGGTACCATTATAACAGTAATTTCTCTGCCATAGAGATTGTGATGATCCAAACCAGGGCCTGGCCTTGATGGGTATCTCACGTCCACCATGGATCGAAGACCACCCTCATCGCATAACCTTATAAGAACAAAATAATAACTATAACAGTGCGGAAGAAAATTAAACAGTAATAAGAAGGTGAATAAATGACTCAATAAAAACTAAGAGTTAGTTAACAACTAACCAACCCACATTTGTCCACAATAACCTCTAAACTAAGAATACTGAATAGGTCGGGACATGCCCCCGACCATGACCAAAAGAATCCAAAATTACTAATTTAAAAATAAAAGAATAAGGAAATGATAGGGCCTTCTGAAGCATGGAGGCTGACCACTTCACAACAACTTGACAGACGTGCTAATCAACCTAACACTGCATAGGGGTAAAAGAAGTGTCTTCGGATCCTACATTATGAAATAATGTAGTATCCTAGGACGACCAGTGGGATAAGCACTGGCATGTAACTCATTATAGGTATAAAATATTACCATGTCCAAAACTAAATTTAAACCACATGCACATATTGTATATACATATATAAGATATCGGTATAGGAAACAGGGTCTAAGCATAAGATTTAAAACCATTATGCTGGACTGTGTAGCTCTATCCATCCTAAGGGTACCCACAGGCTATATAGGTTCATCTCCCCCTGCTGAAAGGGCCCTAGTGCGTGTTAGCCCCACGAACCGGAGAAAAAACGAGGAAGGGCCAAATCCACCGCAGCTACAACCATTCCAAAAATATATAGATAATATGTGAACTATACACATGGTCAAAAAGACCCCCACGCCAGCAAATGTGATTTCCAGTGTCGGTCCCTCCGGGATCTCCACCTTTCACGACGAGCTACACAACACCTTTAATCCCAAATTAAAACTATTTACACACATTACCATCCATCGACTAAGGAGTCTTTTAATTAGGCATTTACCGTTGATATCATCATACCAATTAAAGTTTAAGCTTGCAAGCCAATTCCATTATGCCATTCAAAACCAATTAGCCAAATTGACTCCAAAGTTCCAATTTACGACCAATCCATGGACATCAAGTCCTTTCAAAGCCAATTTATGTTTCATTTACCTTTTATGCAATGCAAGGTTGCAAAAGTGAAGTAATTTATGTATATATCTATGTTTAAAATAAATTTCACAAGTTGGGTTGAGGTTAAAGCCAATCCCAAACCATTAAGCCATAAAATTTTGGGATACCCATGTTCCCCATTCCAATTCCCACACCCATGCATTTATTTAGTTCAAAATCATGAAAATAAGGCATAAACAACCAATTCAAAACCATAGGAACACAATTCATGTAATAACTATTCCAAACCCCTAATCCCATATTCAAAACCCAACAATTAAACCTCATGGATAATAATTAAAACATATGCTTTTGTATAAAATTAATTTTGGGAAGAGGTACATGCCTAAAACAAATAAAAAATTAAAAGCAATTTGAAGTTTGGAGCCCAAATAATGAATGCACAATGAAATCCTTGAATGTTCTTGGGTTTTGTGTTTGAGAGTGAAATATAGGGATTTGATCTTTGAAAACTCACAGGAATGGGACTATTTTATGTGTAAAGGTCGTACAGGATGTAAGAAGACCAAAACCCCTCCATCCCAAGTGAATAAAAACAAAACTGCACGAAAATATACCTTAGCGTGGTACACCAATATCGCGGAGGTTATCCTCTGTGCCACGCCAATATCGCAGAGGGTAACCTCCGTGGCACGACAATAACTCGGAGGCTCACTGCCTCCAAGTTCCAAAATTTCCCCGAACCCTTTCCAAAAATTCCAAAACTTTTCTAGAATACCCTTTTAACACCTCTAAACACAATTCATGTCAAAATTAATATTAAGAGCACGAGAAGGTCAAAAATAAAATAATGGAAATTTTAAGGGTCGTACATTATCCTTTCCTTAGGATCATTTGTCCTCGAATGATGAGTTAGGACACTTTTAGCATGAGAGTAGCAAAAATACACCAAAATCAATTAACAAAGTCGAAAAATAACAATAGAAAAATAAAACTCATACCTTATGCACTTTCACCCAACACGAGTAACAAGAATGGATACTCTGCCTTTATATTTTCCTCAGCTTCCTATGTAGCTTCTTCCACCTTTTGGTTCCTCCAATTAACCTTCACAAAATCTAAATCCTTGGTCCTCAATCTATAAACTTGCCTATCTAATATCTCCACCAGGACTTTCTCATAAGATAAAAAGTCTGTAACACCAACATCCTCAACAAAAACTATCAAGGAAGGATCACCCACACACCTTTTTTAGCATAGACACATGGAACATGATATGAATCAAAGCTAAACTTGCGGGAAAGTTGAAATCATAAACCACATTCCTAATTCTACTTAAAATTTGGTATGGACCAACATAACGGGGACTGAGCGTCCCCTTCTACCCAAATCTCATGACTCCTTTTAAGGAGACACCTTCAAGAATACCCAATCATTCACTTCCAACTCTAATTCTATTCGCCTTACATTGTCATAAGACTTTTGGTGACTCTAAGCAGTCTTAATTCATCATCTAATCACCTTTACCTTCTCCGTGGCTTGGTGAACCAAGTCAGGACCAAACAACCCAGTCTCACCAACCTCAAATATCCAATAGGAGACCTACACCTCCTACCTTAAAAAGACTCAAAATTAGCCATTTAAATGCTCGAGTGATAATTATTATTGTACGCAAACTCAATAAGAGGAAAATGATCAACTCAACTACCTTTATAATCTATCACACAGGCCCTTAGCATATTCTCCAAAGTCTGAATAGTCTATTCTACTTGTCCATCTATTTGAGAGTGGAAAACGGTGCTAAGGTTCACTTGGGTACCCAAAACTTTTTGAAACTAATGCCAAAACTGAGAAGAAAAATGCATACCTTATTCTGAAATAATGGACACTAGCTCACCATGCAAATTCACAATCTCCTAACTAAATATCTTAGCATACTCCTCTCCTAAGTATTTAGTCCTCAAAGGCAAAAAGTAAGTAGTGGACTTAGTCATCCTATCCACAATGAACCAAATTGTATCATACTGATTATGAGACCGAGGAAGGCCCATAATGAAATCCATATTTATCTTCTCCCATTTTGATATAGGTAAATCTATCACTTGAGACATGCCACCAGGCCTCAAATGTTCAACCTTGACTTATTGACAAATCATACACTTAGCAACAAAATTTGCTACATCCTTCTTCATATTGTTCCACCAATAGATTTCCTTCAAGTCATAATACATCTTCGTCAAACCTAGATGAACTGCATATCTGGACTCATGAGCCTCAGTCAAAATTCTTTCCCGTAGCCCATCTACATCAGGAACACATAACCAACCTTGGTACCTGGAATTCCATCTCATCTAATCTCAAAAGCCATAACCTTTTGCTGACCCCTTAATTTGCATAAGTATGGGATCCAAAGCCTGCCTCTCCTTCACCTCAGCACCAAAAGATGATTTTACCATTTCTTGAACAATGACTCTCCCATCTTTAGAGTCCAAAAGACAAACTCCCAAGTTATCCAATCTGTGAATGTCCTTCACTAATCTTATTTACTCCTCATCCATATGGGATAAGCTCCCAATAGACAACTTGCTAAGAGAATCAGCAACAATACTAGCTTTACCTGGATGGTAGTAAAGACTCACGTTGTAATCCTTGAGCAATTCGAGATACTTTCTCTACCTAAGATTCAACTTCTTCTATGTAAACACATAGCGCAAGCTTTTATGATCTGAATAGATATCCACATGCACCTCATACAGATAATGGGACCAAATCTTCAAAGCAAAAACTATAGTCGCCAATTCTAAGTTGTGAGTCGAGTAACTCCTCTTATGAACCTTGAGCTGCATAGAAGCATAGGCCACAACCTTACCATGTTGCATCAAGACATAACCCAGTACCACATGGGATATATCACAAACTACCACAAAACCATCAGTATCCTTGGGCAGGGTCAAAACTGGCGCAGAAGTCAACTTATTTTTCAACTTATCAAATCTACCCTCACATGCATCGGACCATAAGAACTTAACCTTCTTCCGAGTCAATTTCATCAATGGAGTAATAATAGAAGAAAATATATCTACAAACCTCCTATAATACCCAACCAAACCCAAGAAGTTCCTACGTAGGCTGGACTCATGGATCTAGGCCATCTCTGCACCACCTCAACTTTCTGTACATCCACCTTGATCCTATCACTAAAAACAACATTCCTAAGAAAAGTCACAACAACTAAAACTCACACTTAGAAAATTTAGCATACAACTTCTGATCCTTAAGGGTCAGCAACACAATTCAAAGGTGATTGCCATGATCCTCTCTACTCTTAGAATACACCAAGATATCATCAATGAAGACAATAACAAACATGTCCAAAATTTGCCTAAAAACCTAATTCATAAGATCCATGAAAGCAGTCAGAGCATTATTCAACCCAAATGACATAACCAAAAACTTATAATGACCATACCGATTTGAAAAGTAGTCTTGGGAATATCAACCTCCTGAATTGTCAATTGATAAGAGCCCGAATAAAGATCAATCTGAGAGAAACAACTAGCACTCTAAAGCTGATAAAAACGGTCATTAATCCTAGGAAGAGGGTATTTATTCTTTCCTGTCACCTTATTTAACTGACGGTAATATATACACATCCAAAGTGACCCATCTTTCTTTCACACAAAAAGCACAGGAGCACCCCACAGGGACACACTAGGATGATTAAACCCTTTATTAAGAATTTTTTAAACTATTTCTTTAGCTTCTTTAATTCAGTTGGAGATATTCTATAAGGAGGAATGGAAATAGGACGAGTTTCTGGTAACAGATCAATCCCAAAATCTATTTTCCTATTGGGAGGAATTCCCAAAAAATCATCGAGAAATACTTTAGGATAGTTATTAACCATAGGGACAGATTGCAATATAGGACTTTTAGAATCTGAATCCTTTACCCAAACTAGATGATATAGACACCCTTTTGAAATTAATTTCTAGACTATAAGATGATAAATAAACCTCTCTTTAGGCACTAAGGAACTCCCCTCTCGTTCTAAAGCCGGTTCCTTATGGAAATTAAAACTGACTTTTTTAGTTCTATAATCTAAAGAAGTATTGCGTGAATGAGCTAATCTATTCCAAAGATAACATCAAAATCCACCATATCCAACTCTATCAAATCCACCATTTTCTCTCTATGAAAAATAGGCACAACACAATGCCTATCGGTTTTTCTAGCCACAATAGAATCACCCACCGGAGACATAGAAAAAGAGTAGGAAATATTTTCAGGAGCAAACCTAAAATATATAATCATATAAAGAGTCACATAAGATAGGGTAGAATCCAGATCAAGCAAACAAAAAACATAATCATAAAAGAGTTGTAACATACCAGTGACAATATCAGGAGATACCTCAAATTCCTGATATGTGGCAAAACCATAGAGACGATTTTGGCCAGTGCTGATACTAGACGTAGTGCCCTTTAGTGCAGGAGCTAAATATTGGTAATCAGAACCTTATTAGCTCTTATGGAAACCCTAGATAAAGGAAAATCTAACCGCATGTGACCAAGCTAACCACAATTATAACATCGATTTCTCCCCCCTTATAATAACCACGGTGAAGCTGCCCATAAAAATGACAAGGAGGGTAAAGTGGAGTTGACTGAGCTCTACTAACTTAAAACTGGGCACCCTATTCCTTAGGACCATTACTAGCCTAAAGATAATGATCATTCGAAGTCTTAGGATAGGGAGCACTAGTAGATGAATAATAATTTCCCTAATTCTTTTTCTTGGTCCATTGTCTACCATTACTCCTACTGTTTTGTTGACCCCCCACTTTTCTCTGAATATCTAAACTTCTTAAAACTATTTACACACATTCTCATACATCAACCAATGAGCCCTTTAATTAGGTATTTACCATTGGTATCGTCATTCTAATTAAAGTTTAAGCTTGCAAGTTAATTTCATTATGCTATTTCAATACCAATTAACCAAATTGACTCCAAAGTTTCAATTTAAAATCAATCCATAGACACCAAGGCATTTCAAAATTAATTTATGTTTCATTAACCTTTAATGCAATGCAAGATTTCAAAAGTGAAGTAATTTATGTATATATCCATGTCGCAAAACCAATTTCACAAGTTGAGTTAAGGTTAACGCCAATTCCAAACCATTAATTTATAATATTTAGGGAAATTCCCTATTCCGATTCCCACACCCATGCATTTATTTAGTTCAAAAATCATGAAAACAAGGTATAAAGAAATAATTCAAAACTATGAGAACTCAATTCATGTAATAACCATTCCAAACTCTTCAACCCATATTCAAAACCCAATAATTAAACCACATGGACAATAATTAAACATATGTTTTTGTATAAATTTAATTTAGGGAAGAGGTATATTTTCTGAAACACACAAAAATTTGAAAGCAATTTGAAGTTCGGAGCCCAAATGATGAATGCATAGTGAAATCCCTGAATGTTCTTGGAATTTATGTTTAAGAGTGAAATAGAGGTAGTTATTCTTTGAACACTGATGGAAATGAGACTATTTTATGTTTAAAGGTCGTATAAGGAGTAAGAAAACCAAGTGAATAAAAATAAAATTGCATAAAAAATACACCTTGAAATAGCACACCAATATCGTAGAGGTTATTCTCCAGCCACACTAATGTAGAAGAGGATAACCTCTGTGACACAACGATAATGCGGAGGCTCACTGCCTTGAAGTTCCAAAATTGCCTCAAACCCTTTCTGAAAATTTTAAAACTATCCCCGAACAACCTTTTAACATTCTTAATCACAATTCATGTCAAAAATCAATATTAAAAGCACGAAAAGATCAAAAATAAAATAATAAAAATTTTAAGGGTCTTACATCGATAATGCTATAGCACTGGAGGACCGCAATTGTGGTCTTCATTGTCCCCAGCAACCAAGGGGTATAACAATAGTGACCTTGACCCAAATCATTCAATATCTAATTGTAGACTCAGATTAGTGTTCCAACATGGTTCTATAACTAGTTTAAGAATAAATTTGGGCATGATAACTCCTAAATCATGTCAAAATCACCATTTCAAACCCAATAATTGAGTTTGAAGCGGTGGTGTTTCATTTAACTTTGCCAGGTATTTTAAATTTTGAATTAGAGGGGAGGGTGTTAAGCCAAGGATATATAGACTCAATCCATTCCTTCTCTTGATTGTTCGAGGATGACATAAGGTTAAATTGGTATCTATTATAACGACCAAAATCTATCCTTACTTAGAAACTTCTTAATATTAGTACAGAGTGCGAGTATTATCAAGATTTTATTAGAAAAATTATGCAAGACAATATGGAGTAAAATATTAGATTATTAAATGGTGGTGGTGGACTAACATCATTCAGCTATAGTTGTATTTATTCCACTATAGCGGTAGGCAGATCGCTATAACGGTGTGACGATGAGGCAGAATGTCTATTTAAGAGAATATATTTTTTCTTTTATCCATTTGGTGAAATAACAAAGTGGGAGGCTTTGAAAACCTTAAGGGCTACCTCCTTTGCTTTATAATCTTGGAAGAGAGAAGAAAGTAGTGCGAATGGGTATTAACCTATATACTTTTGGTGATACTGCGTCCATGTGCTTATGAATTGCATTTGTTTGTCCTTCCTACAACTAGTTGGCATCTAGGTAACCTCAGGTTAAATTTATAGCATTGAATCGAGTTTGAAAGATGAATTTAATATAGTTGGATGAGAAACTTCATGTCTAGGCCTTTGAGCATAAAGTTTGAATGGATAAAAATTTGTTAAAAAGTGGGTAGTCTATATATTAAGGGTTGTTTATGTGATTATTTGATGTTATGTTACGTGGGGCTATTTGGGGGATTCTTTTGCTACAAATTCATATGTGTAATAGTTGAAAGGTGATTATCGGGTGTTAGATAAACTCTAAAGAATGAAATGGTACAAGGTATAGTGTATGTGGGGGGGATATTTCCCAACTAACCTAGGATGGTGTAATACCCCATATATTTCCAAGCTAGAAAATAAACCGTTGTTCCTACGCATGAAACCTCCTATCCTGTGATTCATATTTGAGTACATGAATTAGAAGAGTATCTTAGTGATAATAGAGAATATGATGTGTTAAGCATGTATATAAGAGTCACTTAGAGTAAGCCAAGTTAAGAACTTTTGAATCCACCAAGTTTTCATGTGTGATTTCACATAGGTCATATTTGAACAAGAATAACTTGGTTTATAGGTGGTATTTTGGAAGATTTATACCCTCCAAATTTTAGAGAATTAAATAAGCTTTCCGTCGATACCAAATTTACCTAAAACGAACACCCGGTGAAGAAGTTATGGCGATTTAAAGTTTCAACAGCGTCATTTCAGTCAGTGGCGCGTCGTGCTGTAAGCCAAAAATGACATCTGTCAATTTCTAGTGTCTCTCCGTGATTATACCATATTGTAGTGAGTTTCTAGGTCATAAATAGGGGGCAACGCAATATCTCTGCATCGTGCTGGGTGCCCAAATTGGGTAATTTTCATAGAAATTAAATGATGCATCTAGAGGGGTATTTGGGTCATCTTTCCACCCCTATATATATTCTATAAACATGGAATTAAGCCCTTATTTCACCAAAACATACTCCTTATCTTAAAATCCTCTCAATAACACGTTAAGGTTTTCAATTGGGGATTCAAGTTCAAGCAAATTTCTCCATTAATCATCAAGAATCTTCCATCTAATATATGCATAGTGTTCATCTATGGATCCATTTCATTCATAGAGCTCAAGAACCATGTTTGAAATATTATTGTGATTGTCTTGTTGTGATATGTCCATGTACATAATGATGATTGTTGTTTAAGTTTCAAGATGTTATCTAAAGGTGTTTTCATGAAGTATATGTGTTTAGTTAAAACCTATGATGTTTATGTGGTTTAATATGGTGAGATTCAAGAACACACCTAAGCTAAAAGAATGCATGCAAAGTGTTTGATAAAAGGCCTAGGATTATAGAATTCATGTCCCATGATTTTGTAGTGCTTAAATGACAAGTCCATGCTCTATGCTTTATGATTTCACATGAATTCCACATAATTGATATGCGTCGTTGTTGTGATATGGATTGAGCATGCTATTGAAGCTATGCAAGTATACATATATTGTATAAATTTCCCTTCCATAAGTAAGATGTTGAGAACTATGTTTAGTGTAAAATCTCCTACTTATGATACGGTAAATTGTTGACTCCATTTTATGATCAAGTCAGTTATGTGTGTCAGTTTCCTTTCACCGAGTCCTGGGGGTACTAGTACCCAAAAAATATAGCTGTGTTCCTAGAGCTATGTAACGTTATCATGATAATCTCAATCAAGCCATGATCTATAGAACTCAGTCAATCATGTGACTTGGGAAATCTCAGAAATCTCATGATCTCAATAAATTCTTAGATAGTAGTACTATTTTGTCAATCAATGGAAGTTAGTTACTCAGTACTTGTACATCCAGTTAACTCATGTTCAGTCTCTTCAAATGGTAGGATAAGATAGCATCGAGTGAACCCAAGGATAGGAACTCACCTGCCTGTTTAGGGTGCGATTCTTAGTAGTCATCCTTGTGTTTCAGAACTACATAGCCAGCGTAGGTTGAGACATCTTAACCTACCAGATTAGGGTGGATGAGGTGGCTTAACCTGTCATTTTAGGGTTTCCACGGTTCTCATTCGAGTACCTCCAGCTAAGGGTCACTCACAGCTGTCCTTACAAGTGGCACAACATTGACACCCTTCCAGTCGGGGCAGAGATTGGACCCCAACCTAGATATATACGTTATTAGGACATGTCGGTTAAGCAAATACCTCCCACGGATTTAGTCCCAGTCTCAGTAAAAAAAACTCAGATAGTTCTTTAGATTTCAGTATACCAGGACTGTCAATTACAGTCAATTCCTTTACAGTATAGAACTCAGGTAGTTTCATTAGATTCAGGACTATTAGACAGAGTCATCCATGTTATCAGAATTCCAGTATCAGTCATATTAGATAACAGTAAACCATGTATTCGTATACAGATCCAGATATCACATATTCACGATCTTAGTTACTATGTATGCATGCTTGCACTCTCATGTTCATATTAGTCAGTCAGTTAACATTGTTCATGTATGTAAACCCTTTTATATTTAGCCTACCTCACTCGTATACTCAGTACTCCCAGTGGTACTTATGCATTGTCGCTATGGTGCTTTCTTTTATATTACACCATAGGTTCAGAGACACGAGTTCCAGATCAGTAGTAGTATTCTAGTCATAGAGTTGCAGTGACTCCTCATCCATTTGAGGATGATATTATTTTATTTCATTCATTATTTCAATTTAGTTTTTCTAGATAGAGTTAGTTGGAGACATATTCCTTTAACTCCTTATTTCATACAGTATTTAGAGACTTTCAGATTTAGTTCAGATTTTAGATTTAGCTTTCAGTTATTTTGGGTATTTGTTACCCTATATAGATGTTATTATTTATCAGATATTCTATTCAGTTTAACCTTATGGCCTATTGTTCATGTTTTCCGCATTCTACAAGTATATTACGCAGTGTACAAGTACAGATATCAGTCATGGGTTAGCTTGTGGTCCCTTGGGGTCATAAGCACTGTGTAGCATTCTGGTTCAACAAATCGAGGCATTACAAACTTGGTATCAGAGCCTAAGGTTCAATAGAGTCCTAGAAAGTCTTAAAGCCGCATCTAGTAGAGTCTTGTGCATGGATGTGTTGCATGCCACATTTATGTGCAAGTGGCTATGAGATGTTTTAGGAATAGTTTCCCCTCTTTTAGTATTCAAGTCGTGCTAGTGAGCATAATATCAAGTTAAACTCTTAGTGTAATTCGCTCTTCTCTTATTTTAGAATATGCCTCCAAAGAGAAGAAACCAGCCCGCTCCTCAGCCCGAAGATCCTTTGGGTGAAATGTTTCTCATGCGGAGTTTAGGGCCACATTTACCTCACTTGCTCAGTCTGTGGCTACCCAAAATGAACGGCCACTAGTTATTCCGGCCGATCCAGTGTCCAACTCAGTCGCAGATAGGATTCAGGACTTTACCTGAATGAACCCTCTATCTTTCTTCGGGTCTAAGTCTGATGAAAACCCTCAAGAATTCATTGACCAAGTTCAGAAGGTCATAGATATAATGGGAGTTACTTTTTGTCATAGTGCCGAGATATCCAAATACTAGTTACAGGATGTTTCTCACACTTGGTACAAACAGTGGAAGTTCAAGAGGGTAGATGGTGTAGGTCCTATAAAGTGGGAAGAATTTGTCATGGATTTCTTAGTTAGATTCTTTCCCACAGAGCTGAGGGAGGCAAAATTTTTGGAGTTCATCAACATCAAGCAGGGAAATATGATGGTTACAGAGTATTCTCCTCTCATATTTACTCAGCTATCCAGATATGCCCCTCATATAGTTGCAGACAACAGGGCTAAGATAAGCAAGTTTGTGTCAGGAGTGAATGAAAGCATGGTAAATGAGTGTAGGTCTGTGATGCTGAATAGTGATATAAATTTAGCCAGGATCATAACCCATGCTCCGCAAATAGAGGAGCAAAAGATTAGGACTAGGGAGAGGCAGAATAAGAGAGCAAGACAGACAGTTTTAGTTTTGCTCAACCCAAATCAGAAGGAGGAAATTGTTTGCAGTTCTGTCCTAAGCCAGTTGTTCCAGCTCCTTCCTCCACCAATTATGAAATTCAGAGACGGCAACAAAGATTGAGCACCAGGCACTAAGTCTTAGGCCAGTGTCAGTAGTGCCCGAACTAATCCCCTGTGTCATAAAGGTACCTGTAGAGCTGGTAGCGATATTTGTTTTGGTTGTGGCAAGCCAGGCCATAGGATTAGAGAGTGTCCGCGGTCAGGTCTACAAGGTCAGCAGAATCTTTCCACAGCCCATTCCGATCGCCCAAATTAGCAGGGTGCCACTTTCAGTGCTTCTAGTAGGCAACACCCAAATAGACTCTATGCTCTTCAGACCCGACAGGATCAGGAAAATTCTCTTGATGTCATTGCTGGTATGTTACAAATTTCCCATGTTCATGTTTACGCTTTGCTAGATCTAGGTGCATCCTTGTATTTTGTTACTCCTTTTATACCATGCAATTTCAGAATTAGTCTCAAAATTTTAGTAGAGCCCTTTTCAGTATCTACCAAGTGGGTAAAACCATCATAGCTCATCAGGTATACAGGAACTTCCCAGTTATGATACTTTAAAAATCCACGTCAACAGATTTAGTTGAGTTAGATATGACTGATTTTGATGTCATTCTCAACATGGATTGGCTTTATTTCTTCTATGCCACAGTTGACTGTAGAATAGGATAGTTCAATTTCAATTCTCAAATGAGCCTGTCCTAAAGTGGAAGGGTAGTACTTTATCTTTTAGGGGTCAACTTGTTTCCTACCTTCGAGCAAGAAAAATGATTTCTAAGGGATATGTTTATCATCTCATTCATGTTAAAGACTCTGGTTCTGAATCTCCTTGCTTTGAATCAATCTTAGTGGTTAACGAATATTTTGATGTCTTTCCCAAAGATCTTTTGGCATTCCTCCTAAAAGGGAAATAGACTTCGGCATTGACCTTATTCCAAATACTCAACCTATTTTTGTTCCGCTATATAGAATGGCACCAGCAGAACTCAAAGAATTAAAGGATCAATTGAGAGATCTCTTAGATAAAGGATTCATTAGACCCAGTGTTTCCCCATGGGGCGAACCAGTCTTATTCGTGCACAAGAAAGACAGTTCTCTCAGGATGTGTATTGATTATCGTCAGCTCAATAAAGTTATGGTCAAGAATAAGTATCCTCTTCCCAGAATAGATGACTTGTTTGACCAACTTAAGGGTGCTAATTATTTCTCCAAGATAAACCTTAGATCAGGCTATCATTATCTTAGAGTTAGAGAATGTGACATCTCAAAGATAGCTTTCCGTAGTCGGTATGGTCACTTTGAATTTCTAGTTATGTCCTTTGGTATTACCAATGCCACGACCACTTTTATGGAAATGATGAACCATGTATTCAAGTAGTACTTGGATATGTTCATCATAGTCTTCATAGATGATATCCTGGTCTATTCTCGCACAGAGCGTGATCATTCAGGCCATCTCAAAATTGTTCTTTAAACTCTCAGAGATCACTAGCTATTCGCCAAATTCAGTAAGTGTGAGTTTTGTCTAAGGTTAGTAGAATTCCTTGGCCATATTATTTTTGGTTATGGAATTAAAGTATATCCTTAGAAGATAAACTAGCCTCGCCCTGTTTCTCCATCAGATATCAGGAGTTTCTTGGGTTTGGCTGGCTATTACAGGTGGTTTTTTTGAGGGATTTCCTTCTATTTCATCCCCCATGTCCAGATTGACTTAGAATAAGGTCAAGTTTCAATGGTCAGATCCTTGCGAGAAGAGTTTTCAGGAATTGAAGACTCGAGTCACCTCAGCTCCAATCTTAGCTCTTCCAGATGGTTCAGATGGGTTCGTAGTATACTATGATGCATCTAGAGTAGGTTTGGGTTATTTCCTCATGCAGCATGGTAAGGTCATAGACTATACCTCCAGGCAGTTAAAGCCCCATAAGAATAATTATCCTACTCATGATCTTGAGTTAGCATCCGTAGTATTTGCCTTGAAGATTTGGAGGCATTATATGTACGGAGTTCATGTAGTTGTCTTCATAGATCATAAGAGCCTTTAGTATGTCTTTTCTTTAAAAAACCTTAATCTTCGTCAGAAAAGGTGGTCAGAGCTCTTAAAAGATTATGACATAAGTGTTCTCTATCATTCAGGAAAAGCTAAAGTAGTGGCCAACGCTCTCACATTCATATTAGTCAGTCATTTAACATTGTTTATGCATTTAAACCCTTTTTTATTTAGCCTACCTCACTCGTATACTCAGTACTCCCAGTCGTACTTATGCATTTGTGCTATGGTGCTTTATTTTATGTTACACTATAAGTTCATAGACACGAGTTCCAGATCAACAGTAGCATTCTAGTCGTAGAGCTACAGTGAGTCCTCATCCATTCGAGGATGATATTATTTTATTTCATTCATTATTTCTATTCAGTTTTGCTAGACGAAGTTAGTTGGAGGCATGTTCCTTCAACTCCTTATTTCAGACAATATTTAGAGTCTTTCAGATTTAGTTTAGATTTTAGATTTAGTGTTCAGTTGTTTTAGGTATTTGTTACCATATATGGATGTTATTATTTATCAGATATTCTATTCAGTTAAACCTTATGGCCTATTATTTATGTTTTTCTCATTCTACAAGTATATTATACAGTGTATAGGTACAGATATCTGTCATGGGTTAGCTTGTGGTCCCTCGGGATCATAAGCACCGTGTAGCATTCCGGTTCAGCAAATCAAGGCGTTACAGATGGTACTTCTGGTTTAGGTCTCCTAGTATTAGGAATATGTCATGGCTAGGGCCCCACTAATAGCATCATAATGACAATGTGGTTAATCCAACATGTATTGTACGTGCATATTAACTACTGGTAGTGCGGCTAGTTAATGCATGTTGTTTGGTATTGGTCAATGAAATATTTTACTTGCTTATTGATTTGACCGGGTTATTTCTAAATATGCGATGTTTCAGTATTTGGAATTCTCTTATGAGATATAAGGGAAATAAGGCTGGCAGACACTTATGTTCAAAATTTAGTACATGGACTATAATTGTCCCCTACAGGTCTTATCTAGAGGATGGATGCATCACCCATTGCATGTATGTACAAGGGTTAGGTAAATATATGTATTCCATAAGTGAATTGAGATTTATGCTTATATATTTGGTTTGAGTGTGCATATTTGAACTCGATGTGATCCAGGTATTGGTCATGTATTTTGAGATTCTTGATTTTAATGCCAAGGTTGTTGACATGGTTGTGGTTTATCTATATAATTGCTTACCTACAATGAATTTCCTTGATTTTATTTTAATTAGTGATAACTTGTTGATTGTTAGCTGATCTTAAAATTCTTATTATTGCTACATGTTCAGTCTATATTGGTTAAATCATACGTTACTTTAAAACATGATAGTGTGAACCCTTTCAATTTGATTCTTACTCTAGTAGGGCTTACTATTAGGTTACTCATGGTGGTGGAAGCCCACTGGGTTAGGGGCAGATTTAATAGTTCTATGTCGATGAGATAGAGAAAGAGGTCGTATGTAGTTACGGGGTGAACTAGGTTTGGTGGTTTGGGGTAATAGGGTTATGGAAGAAAGGTAGAGTGGTGTCTCAGAACCTATGATAAGGTTATGAAAAGGGTGGAAGAGAACCTTAGGGGTTGAGGAATGATTTCATATACATGCATGTTCCTTGGATGTCTATGTTATATTTGTGTAATCAAATTTGGTCAACTGACTAGGCTTACCGATACGTGTACTTTGTACTGATGCTACACTTGTTATACCCATTTTGGGGTATAGTCTTTTGCAGGGATTAGTGATGGTTTCATGATTGGGCAGTAGTGATCTTTCAGCAGCTACCACATTCTCATTCTCGGTGAAAATTATGCCCTGTTTATTACTTGCTTTCTCTTAGTAGCTCTTTTTCCTGCAGACTAGATCCTAGGGTAGTTTTATTTCCACATTTAAATTATAATAATAAGTTATAATAAAGGTGGTTATTTCCTATTAATAAGGACTTTCGCATGATATGGTTGTGGGTAGTAAGGGTTCCCCTTTCTAGGTGAATTAGAGTAGGTTCCTTTACTATTTGGTAATTTGAGGTATGATTGGTATCAGATCCTAGGTTATCGGTCTCCTAGTATAAGAGAAAATATCAAATAAAGTCCAATGTATTAGTGTTTTGACGTCCATATCTAATCTTCGAGAAGCTATGAGGCATTTTAGAAATGGCTGCACTTCCTTCTTTCCTCTTGTATAGTTGGTTCATTTGTGGGATGGGCTGAATTCAATTGTCATATCTCGATTCCAATTGGTATCTTAAGGAATTTGAAATTGGAATCAGGAAAGAATTAATATCTGGCTTTAAGGGCTGGTTTTACCATATTTATGACAAACTTAAAGTTATCTAAAGCACGAGTAAGGGTTAAAGGAGAGAGCAAGAGGGAAAAGTAACAAAAATTGAGGCGATCACTATTTTGGGATGCTATAGAGGCATGAGGCACCACTATAGCGGTATTTATTTTGCAATAGCGGAACCACTATAGCGAATGCACATCGCTATAACCACATGGGTGGGACAGTAACCCTGTCCTATTTTCCCCTATTTTAACCCATTAGTTTTGCTTATTTGTTTTGATACTTAGGGTGCGGTATATTGCATTAATGTAGAAATTTCATAAATACTATATTAGCAGGTAAACTATTTATTAATGTAGGAATAAAATAACATCCATGTGCATAAAGTAAAAAAAAAGAATGTCTAGTACATACTCTTAATGGAGGCAAACTAGCAATCTCGATACTGCCTCTTCATCCCCTCTATGTTGAAGTCTTAGTGGATCGCTATAATGTCCTGGGTAGTAGAAGGAGGGTTGGAACTGGAAGGGCGCTATTTTATGAACCTCCTAACAATGAGTAGGCCAGCCTCCAAATGTATGCTAGGTATCAGGGGTTGAGGTTGGGATGGAGAGGCATCATTATCATTATCCTCATCTACCTTTGGGGACTCCTTTGCGACCCGGCTACTCTCTGCCCCATCATCCTTTGTCTCCTTCTTTTAATGAGATGATGATTCTCTCACCAAGAGGGGATGAAAGCTATATCCATTTCCACCACTGCATCATTGGGTTCCTCGTGTAACCTTACCCATCTGCATAGTTTTGATACTATTTTGGATAGTAAAGAACCCTTCACATCTCACTTTTGGAAGACTTTTCAGGAGTAATTGTGTACCCAAATTAATCTTAGCACAAATTTTCACCCCTAGACTGACTGTCAGTTAGAGCTTACTATTTAGGATTTGGATGATATGATCTATGCTTGTTTCATAGACTTTAGATGTTAGTGGGAGCAATATCTATCTTTGGTGGAGTTTATTTAAACTAATAACTACCATTCCAGTATTGAGATAGCTTTCAAGGTTTTGTATTGTATGTGTTATCGCTCTCCAGTTGGTTGGCTTGAGGTTTTTAAGATTAGACCTTGAGATACAGACTTTTTTTTGTGTCTTTGGATATAATTCAAATTATTCATGATGGACTTTGAGCGGCTCAGAGTAGGCAGAAGTGTTATGTTGATTGTAGACTTCATGCCTTGTGATTTAATATTGGTGATCGAGTCTTTCTTCATGTGTCACCCATGAAGGTCATAATAAGGATTCGAAAGAGGGGCAAGCTTAGCCTAGGTATATTAGACCTTTTGAGATTCTTTGGACTACTGGTGATATGGATTATGAGTTAGTATTTCCTCCAAATTTATTAGTTGTTCATCCAGTTTTTCATATTTTCATGATTCGGCATTACATTCTGGACAAGTCTTATATCATTAGTTAGAATTCAGTCTAATTAGATGAAAGGTTATCTTTTGTTGAGGTGCCCATCTCCATTCTAGCTAGGGATATGAGACGCTTATATTTTAGAGATATTCCAGTGGTTAAGGTCTAGTGGAGACACCGATCGATAGATGAGGCTACTTGAGAGGTCGATTCTGATATGCGTAGTAGTTATCCTCAGATTTTTGTTGATTAAGATATTTCCCTTATCTTTAGTTTGAGGATGAACTAGATTCTTAGTTGTGGTAGATGTAATGAATTGATTTTTGTGAATTATTCTTTTCTTTATCATTTGACCATGTTACCCTTCCTTGTGGTTGCTTTGTGGTATTTCTGGAATGTGGGTATGATTGGAATAGTTTCCAATGTATTTTAATATGATTTGTGTGAGTGTGTGGCTTTTGGTAGTTAAAAAGATTTTATAGTTTACTTGGTCAACATCTGTTGTTCTATGTGTCAAATGACAAAATGAACTACGCTAGCAGATCCAAAGCATCGATTTTAGGTTGGTATGGTTTTATGGCTTTTGTATCTCATTTTGACCCTCGATTTGGAAAGTTGTGAAGTTGTGTTTTGGGGGTCAATTTTGTGAAAATAATATTTTTTCAAAAATCTGATATTGCCATTGAGTTTGGAGCATCAAATTTAATTGTGTAGCATAGTTTTTTTGCGTTCTCAAGATTTCAGATGAATCTCTAGGGGTACGCGGAGACTTGGAGACTCCAAGTCTCCAGTTGATACACCACTCATATTGTGCATTTTCTTAAGCGATACTTGGGTTGCTTAAGCGGCTAGTCGATCGCTTAAGCAACCTCGCTTAACCAGCCAAGTGCCGCTTAAGTGTTAGCCAACTCGCTTAAGCGGTGGGTGCAGATGGGGCGGGTGCATTTGGGTTTTGAGTTCTTGGGAGATTTCTTCCATTTTCAAGCTTGGGTAAGCTCCATATCCCTACTTCCGTTATTTTTCTTTGATTGTTGTCATATAAACTTGTTAAACCTCGATTTCAAAAGTGGAATTTAGAGATTTTGTCTCAGAAGGCCTAAATTAGTAATTCTTCAATCTAAACCCAATTTCAACCCGTTTTCACTTGTGCTTTATTCTATGGCTTTCTTTAATCATGGGTAATATATTTGAACTAGAATTATAGTTTTACCCTTCTTTTTTGAAAATCTATTTCAGGTTTGTTTTGGCCCTGACCCGAAATGGGCAATATGGGTATTTTTGGTTCCTTTGATGCACAGATTCTATATTTGTATGTTTTAGTTGATTTCAAGTCCATTCGTGAGGAGAATAATCCGTATTGCAGGCTCTTAGACTCGATTTTCTTTATTTGAGGTAGGTTATGGCTTAACTTTTTTCAGACTGAGCTGGGTAATTAATACTAATATAAATGCTATGGGTGTCGAAACTAATCATGAAAATGGATTTATTATTATTTTGTGCTTGTGTGGGTGCCTGTTATGTTGTTATTTGGTCGTTTTAAGATATTATTGGCTATGTGTGACCATGTGGGGTCATATATGATTTTTTGGCCTGAAATTTATGTAATTGAGTGTTTTTTTCTTAGTAGAAATTGTCTAAATTAGGACTTATGTGGTACCAAAATAACATATTGTGTTATATCTTACCACATTGGTATATGGATTTTATTGGATCGTGGATGGCTGACTTATTGAGTGGATTTTTGGTGCACATGCTTGACATATTAGTTGGATTTGAAAATTCTCTTTCATGTTGGTTGTGCATTACATCCTCATGTCATATACATTCATGAAACATTGGTACCGCCGTGAAAATACCGGTTTTCTGACAGAACATGTGACATCTTTAAAATCCATCTTTTGATGTATGTTTCAGAGAGGAGTTATAGATATTGGATTGATATTGGTTATTAGATTGTATATGGGTTGACAAACCCTTCATGGATCCTACCTTGGGAGCATAACTCGGTAGGTTTATACAGAGGTTATACAATAACCTCGTGCATCACATTATCATCATCATCCTTATCTTCATCGTATTTTACACATTGTGCATATTCTGTGTTGTATTTTTGTTCTTGATTTGATATCTAACTATTTGTGCCTCTTTCTTGCTCTTGTTTTTGGTATATGTGTATATTTTTGAACTGTTAGTGGAGATAGTATAGGCTATCATTTGGGATATTTTCTAATTACATTGACATGCCCATAATAAGTATTTATATACTTTATTTTGTACTTTGCTCAGTCAGCCTATGATATCTATTAAGTACAAGTGGACAATAATCACCCCTGTTGTGATCTTTCGATGCAAATCCAGGTATGAGTGTGTCACATGATAACTGATTCGAGCTGTGTTTAGAGTATTTTTGAGGTAGCGATCCGTCAATGCTTCTAGAGATGATCTACTACCTCCTCTTGTTTAGTTTATCTCTTGTTTTTGTATTCAGAGACAAATTATGTTCCTTTTGGACTATCAATTATATATTTTGACTTTGAGATGTATTTAGTTGGTTCTTACACCGTGCCACTGGATTTTGGGAGATTTATGGTATCTTAGTTATGTATTTTCCCGCGATTATTGTATATGTGTGGTTCAGTTTCGTTCTAGAAGTCTTACCTTGGGTTTTGGTGTTATTTTCCCTTTTCATATTAGTTTGGAGATAGGTTTACTTGTCAAGGCCTGCCTACACAAGTGCCATCATGATCCTTGTTTTTTAGGTCATGACAGGAACCTGGCAGATATGGAACTACCCAAGAATGCAGCTTGGGTAGTTAGGAAAATTTTGGGGCGCAGAGACACTTCGATGCAAATGAGCTCGCTTCAAGGTGCATTTACTCACTCTAATGAGCTCCAGAAAGGAAGTGTGTATCAAATAAAGAGATCTTATTACTTAATACTACCTCAACTGCCTAGAGTATCATGGAAATCACTAGTGTTGCAACTTCAGATACACCCTAGACATCATTTTAATTTATGGTTGGCACTATACAAAGACTTGCTATTATGACTAGACTCCAAGAAATTGGCATACAAGTACCATTGGATTGCATATTCTGTGATGGTGCTATTGAGAGCTTTTCACATCCTTACTTTGAGTACACTCATACCAAATAATTATGGAGTATATTGTTGCATTGGATGGGCTATGATCGCAATGTTGGGACATGGGAATCAGAAATACATTGGATAAACCAAAAAACTAAGCAGAAAACTAGAGCAGCTGAAATCACCTGTTGTGTGTTTGCCATGGTGGTTTATTGCATTTGGCGTGAAATGAACTCTACTAGGTTCCAAGAAGGTTATCTTATAGTAGATACAGTCAGTAGATAAGTGGCTTTTCACATTCATATAAGAGAAATATGAATGATTAAGTGGCAGTCTCAACTCCAAAGACTGAATTACTTTCCTTAATTAGCACTATTAGGAGTCTGAATTTGAACACAATTTTCTTAGAATTCCTTCCTGTTTAAATAGACTCTTTAGTTGTAGTTGAGGGGAAAAGGTCTGCCTATTCCTGGCTTTGTAATTTTCATTTTTTTTATTAATAAAACAAACTTTTAATCACAAAAATTTGCATAGTAAATGACTATGTGGTAAGATTTTTGCTATCTAGTGAGAATAGAATATGTGTCTACACAACCTCAGAATTTTGATCATGACATGGGTCTTACACTTCATGATACTTTCGCACCCACAGATCTCCTAGTGTCTTTTTACTAAATCATACCCTAAGATTCGCCCTACCCCTAGGCTCTTGTAATAACCCGAGACTATTGCCTAGTCTTCATATGGTGCTTAGGACCACATGTGATCCCAAGTTAACCCCTGTACTGGCATAAATCATGAGCAACTGAATAAAATACATAAATCTGAATGAAATGAGCGGAAGATCAATCTTTTCTGAATTCAATCAATACAAAGCTATATAAAAATGATTACAACTCTTCTCATACAAAACAAAACTGGAATCTAATACATTAGTTCTACTGACAGTCTATGAAGCCTCTACTATACTCACTATACAAAGCTGGGACATAACTCCAACTACCACTAATTAATGCACATGAGTAAGAAAATAAAGTACATAAATAACATCTAACTGAAGTCCCCAAAGAAAGAGGACTCATCATCTACTGTTTGAAATCTGTAACTGTCTGATCGTGATTTATGGACTATAACTAAACTGATACCTATATTATTAAACAATATAGCACATAGACGTATATATGGATTAGTACTTTTGGAATGTACTGAGCATGTGGGGGTGAATGCATAAGTAAAACGATATTTCAATATTTATATAAACTTGTAAAAAGATGCATGCTAAGTGTAAATGACTCAAATTGGCTTTAATAACTGAAAGCTAAAAATCATAAATCATGAATAATAAAGCATACTCTATAAATCTTGTGAGCCATAACACTCAGTTCTAGAAGCTGTACTTTTATTCTTTCTTCTAGTGGAATAAGTAGAACTGAAGTTAAGTCTATTTTTAAATCATGTAGGCTAAGTGTAAAAGGACTCACCTTTGTATTTGTAAACTAAAAGCTGAAATCTCATGGCTAATGAATTATGTAAAACAATATCTGAATAAAATCGTGAGCCTTTACACTTACTTTTTAAAAGCTATTCTGTTATTCTGTTTTAGGACTTAGGCTTAGAGAGGTTCTTCTAGAAGATATACACCATGTGAGCTATCATGGAGTCCAACGTCATGTTCCTCGAAGGGGAAAACATCACGTTGGGGAGAGGGGTCATACTCTTGCCAAGGACTATAACCTAAGCTAAGTGATCACAATTTGTATCTGTCATCCATATAAATGGGAATAATCTAAATAATCTGTACATACATTGACTCGTAGTTCTGTGGCATGTAAACTAGGACACGTACCCAACTCGGTGCTAAATACTACTCCCTTTAATTTGTATGCTCATTCTATTAGAAATCCACTTTAAACTAGCATAAGTGTTTATAAGGAAAACCAGTTATGCATCTGTTTACTTTAAACTGTAATAAAATCTGAAATCAAAACTGTAAAGTGGATTCCATATCTTAGTTGTGGATCAAAAGATCAAATCTTGTTAAAATCTGAATATAAACTAATCATAGGATGCTTAAAAGCACAATCTTTTTGAAATATCAATATTCCAACTAGGTCTTAGTAACCCATGTTTCAAACTCATGTCAAATTATCATAAATTCATGCTTAGTAATCAAAATCTTGAAATTCTCGCACAATTTTAGTCAAGATAATAAAATTAAACTCTCAATGTATATAAAATCACTTCACATGCATGAACATGCAAAACTAGAGATGCAATTCAATGTTTAATCACTTGTAACATCAACATCTTTAAATAATGTTAATTGGTTATGAACCTGTAATACCCCATACCTCTACCTAGCTTAAAATCATCCCAGAAATGTTTATTGACTTCTTTCAAAGATGATTACACTTTTATACATGTGGTATTTTCAAGATTTTCACTTTTTATTATGTGGAAAATTGAACAAGATTACCATGAATACCAAATTCGCCCAAATCCGACACCCGGGTGAAGAGTTAGAGCCATTTTAGTAAGACAGTGTGCCACCTGAGCCATCAATGCGTCGCGGAGCCAGCTAAAGTGGCAATCATCAAAATTGAATGAGCCTCCACAATTATACACGTTGCGTTAAGGCTCAATTTCAGAGTTGTCAAATTCCATTGACACAACGTGATAGCGCCGCATCGCGCCAGGGGTCCAGGTCGGGAAATTTTCAAAGAATTAAAATAAGCATCTAAGGGTTAAAAGGGTCAATTTCTCACCCCTATATATACCCAATAACGCATGATTTAGACATAATTCACCTAAAATATATTGTTCTCTCAAGTTTTTCTAAAGAATAAGCTAGGGTTTTCAATTGGAAATTCGAATCCAAGACTCAAATTCAATAATTTCTCCGTCAATCTTCGTAGAATCAAGAACTAAGGTATGCAAAGTGTTCATTCATGGATTCCTTTCATCCATGTAATACCCCAAAAAATCCAAACCAATATTAGAGCCATGTACCAAGCTCATGCATAGTACATTATGGTTGTATTATAGTTTTATGAGTAGGTTAGATGTATATTAAGGCTTCTAATAACTCACAGCTATCAGACGAATCAAAACATTCCTTACCGATTGAATTCTTGTGAAGGATATTGGTATAGTCAACTTCAAATGATCATATCTCTCATTATACTTGGAATTTTTGATCTCACGACCTATCAACAGATAGATAATTGAATTATCTTTCCAACTATACCAATTTTGCCTAAATTTGATATTGGAGTAAATTATTATTCCTATTTTACTCCAGCATGTCAGGCTAGAAACAGTGTGATGACATTCATAGTAGGTTACCACATTTGTGATTCCTTACCACGAAGGTCGTCAGCCTTAGGAAAAATCCAGCTCCTGTGTGACGACATTTGTGGTAGCTTACCACATTTATGATACCCTACCATGAAGCTCGTCAGCCTTAGGCAGAATCTAGCTCCAGTATGATGACATTCGTGGTAGCTTACCACATTTGTGATACCCTACCACGAAGGCCATCATCCTTAGGCAGAAACCAGCTCCTAAGTGACGACATTCATGGTAGCTTACCACATTTGTGATGCCCTACCACGAAGGTCATCAGACTTAGGCAAAAACCATCAATTCCAGCTTTTGTGTGATGACATTTTTGATGGCTTACCACATTTTTGATGCCTTGTCATAAATGTCGTCAGCTATTGTTTTCAGCAACTGAGAATTTATTTCATAAGGGTATTTTGGTCTTTTTCCTTCACTTTCCACGACTTATAACCCTCATGGAACATATTATCTTCCATTCTCTTTAGTTAAAATATCTCAAAAAGCTCTCTCATACACTTTTCACCACAAGATTAGGGTTTTCTCTCAAGATCATCTCCTCAGGAACAAGAACACTCTTTCCCAAAGGGGTTAAACCCTAGTCAAGAAAAATCAAGGGCAATCTTAAGGATTTCTTTAGGCACCTTCAGAAACATTATATCTCTTTCAATATCAAGCTTTAAGGTATGCGCAGTGTTCATATATGGATTCAATTCGTTCATAGAGTTCAAGAATCATGCTTTTAAATGTTATTTTGTAAACCTTTGTGGTGATATAAGTATGTACACATTGATGATTGTTGTTAAAGTTTCAAGATGATAGCTAAGGATTTTTTTCATGAATATATGTGATTGTTGGTTAAAAATCATAAACTTTGGGTGGGTTGAACTAATGCAAGTATGAAATCCACCTATGCCTTAAAGAATGCATGTAAGGTGTTTGATAAAATGCCTAGGATGTTATAAGTTTATATTTACATGATTTCATGATATCTAAATGACAAGTCCATGTTAGCGATACACTTTAATATGAATGCCCATGCTATTTATGTATTCTTATGATGATGGCATGAAGTATATATTATGATGGAAATATGAATTTTGTGTGCGAATTATATCCATGATTTCCCTTTCATGTTTGAGGTGTTGATTAAATACATGAAGTATACTATCCCCTACTTATGATATAGCAAATTGTGGACTCAAATCTTGTGATCAAGTCATGTCATGTGTATTAATTTTCTTTTATCGAGTCCCGGGGGTATTCGTACTCGAAAAACACAGTTGTGTGCCAAGAGCCATGTTATGTTCTCATGATAATCTCAGTCAAGCTATAATCTATAGAACTCAATCAGTCATGTGACTTAGGAAACCTCATAAATCTCCTGATCCCAGTTAACTTTCAGATAATAGTACTACTCCGCCAGTCAACGAAAGTCAGTTAATCTGTCCATGTACAGTCAGTTGAATCATGTTTAGTCTTTTTAGATGGGAGTAGGAGTTAGCACCGAGTGAACCCAAGGATGGGAAATCACCTATATATGAGGGTGTGATTCTTAGCAGTCATCCCTGCATTCCAGAACTATGTAGCCAGCATAGGTTGAGACATCGAAGCCTGTTATATGAGGGTAGATGAGGTGGCTTAACCTGTTATATAAGGGTTCCCACCATTCTCACTAGAGTTACCTGTTATATGAGGGTTGCTTACATGTGGTCCTTACCAGTGGTGCGGTATTGACACCCTTCTAGTCAGGGCAGATATTGGACCCCATCTTAGCTATAATGGCACATATGGGGCGTGTCAGTTAAACAACTACCTCCCATAGTTTCAGTGTCAGTCTCAATAAAAGAACTCAGACAGTTCTTCAGATATCAGTATACTAGGACTGTTAGATATGGTCAAATTCAGTTATAGCACAGAACTCAAAGAGTTCAACCAGATTCAGGGTTGTCAGATACAGTCATCTATATTATTAGAACTATGGTTCCAGCCATGTATTAGCATACAGATTTATCCATCACGTACTCACGATCTTAGTTCCTATGTATGTATGTTTGTACTCTTACATCCATATCAGTCAGTCAGTAGTATTATTTATACATGTAAACCCTTTGAATTAGCCTATCTCACTCGTATACTCAGTAATCTAGTTGTATTGATGCATTTGTGCTATGGTCCTTTCTTTTCATGTTACACCATAGGTTCAGAGACACAAGATCCAGACCAGCAGTAGTAGCTGCATTCTAGTATACAGAGTTGCAGTGAGTCATCTTCATCCAAGGATAATACGATATTATTTTATTTTATTTATTATTTCAGCTCAACTTTACTAAACGGAGTTAGTTGGAGACATGTTCCTTCAACTCCTTATTCAGAAAGTATTTAGAGGCTTTTAGATTTAGTTTAGGTTTGATTTAGTTTTCAGTTGTTTTGGGTATCTTTCAGCCATACGGATGTTACTATTTTACAGATTCTTTATTCAGTTGAACCTTATGGCCTACATATTTATGTTTTCTGCATTATTATATTATATATTGTAGTGCACAACTATAGATATCAGTCATGGGTTATCTTATGGTCCTTCGGGGCCATAAGCACCACGTAGCATTACGGTTTAGAAAATTGGGGTGTTACAAACTTGGTATCAGAGCCTAAGGTTCAATAGAGTCCTAGGAGGTCTGAAAGATGCATTTAGTAGAGTCTTGTACATTGGTGTATTGTGTGCCACATTTATATACAAGAGGCTATATGATGTGTTAGGAACAGTTCCCTTTCTTCAGTATTCATGTCGTGCTAGTAAGCATAATTTCAAGTTAGTCTCTCAGTCTAATCCGCTCTTCTTTTACTTCAGAAACATGCCTCCAAAGAGAAGAAATCATCCAGCTTCTCAGCCCAAAGATCCTTTGGGCAAATATGTTTATCATGTGGAGTTTAGGACCATATTTACCACTCTTTTTCTGTCTGTAGCTGTCTAGAATGAATGACCTGCAGTCCTTTCGGCCAACCCAGTGGCCAATTCAGCAGCAGCTAGGATTTGGGACTTCACCTAAATGAACCCTCCTTTTTTTTGGGTCTAAGCCAGACGAGGATCCTTAGGAATTCATTGACCAAGTCCAGAAGGTCATTAATATCATGGGAGTCACTTCTTCTCAGGCTGCCAAATTTGCCGCATACCAATTGCAAGATATCGCTCACACTTGGTACAAGAAGTAGTTAGCAGAAAGGTTAGGGGATGCAGGTCCTGTTGAGTGGGAAGAATTTGTCACGTCTATCTTAGATTCTTTCCCCAAGAGCTGAGAGAGGATAAAGTTCTTGAATTCATCAATCTCAGGCAGGGAAATATGACAGTTAGAGAGCATTCTCTTAGATTTACTCAGCTATCCAGATATACCCCTCATGTGGTTGTAGACAATAGGGCTAAGATGAGTAATTTCATGTTAGGGGTGAATGATTGTATGGTAAACGAGTATAGATCTGCGATGCTGAACAGTGATATGACTTTATCTAGGCTCATGACCCACGCTCAACAGATAGAGGAGCAGAAGTTTAAGACTAGGGAGACACAGAACAAGAGAGCAAGATTAGGAATTTTCAGTTTTGCTTAGCCCAAATCAGAGGGAGGAAATCGTTTGCAGTTTTGTCCTAATTCAGCAGTTCCATCCCCTTCCTCCACTAGTGCCCCAGTGTCGAAGTTCAGGGATGGCAACAGAGATAGAACACCAGGCTCTAAATCTCAAAGCAGTGTTAGTAGTGCCTGCACTTATCCTTAGTGTCAGACCTACGGTAAGCACCATCAAGGTGTGTGTAGAGCGGGTCAAGGCATTTGTTTTGGATATGGAAAGTTAGGCCACAGAGTTAAGGACTGTCCTCATCCAGGTTCTCAGGGTCAGCAAAATCGTTCCACAGCTCAGTTCGGTTGCTCAAACCAGTAGGGTGCCACTTCCAGTACTACTAGTGGGCAATACCCAAATAGACTCTATGGTTTTCAGACCCGACAGGATCAGGAAAATTCTCCTGATGTCGTTACTGGTACGTTACAGATTTTACATGTTCATGTTTATGCTTTGCTAGACCCAGGTGCATCCTTGTCTTTTATCACTCCATACATAGCAGACGATTTTGGAATCAGTCTCAAAATTTTAGAAGAGCCCTTTTCAGTCTCTACCCCAGTGGGTAAAACCATCATAGCTCGATGGGTATACAGGAACTACCCGATTATGATATTTCAAAAATCCACGTGAGCAGATATAGTCAAGTTAGAGATGATTGATTTTGATGTCATTCTCGGCATGGATTGGATTTATTCCTGCTATGCCATAGTCGACTGTAGAAATAGGATAGTTCAGTTTTAGTTCCCGAATGAGCCCATCCTAGAGTGGAAGGGTAGCACTTCATCTTTCAGGGGTCATCTGTTTCCTATCTTTGGGCAATGAAAATGATTGCTAAGTGGTATGTGTATCATCTCGTGCCTGTTAAGGATTCCAGTTCCAAATTTCCCACTCTCCAATCAGTCCCAGTATTTAATGAATATTCAGATATATTTCCCGAAGATCTTACAGGCATTCCTCTCAAAAGGAAAATAGACTTCGGTATAGACCTTCTCCCAGATACTCAGCCTATTTCCATTCCACCATACAGAATGGCACCAGTATAACTCAAGGAACTAAAAGATCAGTTAAAGAATCTCTTAGATAAGGGATTCATTAGGCCAGTGTATCCTCATGGATTGCGCTAGTCTTATTTGTGTGCAAGAAAGACGGTTCTCTCAGAATGTGTATTGATTACCGTCAGCTCAACAAAGTCATAGTCAAGAACAGGTATCCGCTGCCTAGGACTGACGACTTGTTTGACCAACTTCAGGATACCAGTTATTTCTCCAAGATAGACCTCAGATCATGCTATCATCAGCTTAGAGTTAGAGAATGTGACATTCCAAAGATAGTTTTTCGTACTCCGTATGGTCATTTTGAATTTCTAGTCATGTCTTTTGGTCTTACCAATGCCCCTGCAGCTTTCATGGACTTGATGAACCGGGTGTTAAAGCAGTACTTGGATACATTTGTCATAGTCTTTATAGATGATATTTTGGTCTATTCTCACACAGAGCATGATCATTCAGACCATCTCATAATTGTTCTTCAGACTCTCAGGGATCACTAGTTGTTCCAAGTTTAGTAAGTGCGAATTTTGGCTTAGATCAGTAGGATTTCTTGGCCACATTATTTTTGGTGATGGCATTAGAGTAGATCCTCAGAAAATCGAAGCGGTAAGAAACTAGCCTCGCCCAATCTCTCCATCAGATATCAGGAGTTTCTTGGGTTTGGCTGACTATTATCGATGGTTTGTTGAGGGATTTTCTTTTATTGCATCTCCTATGTCCAGATTGACTCAGAAGAAGGTCAAGTTTCAGTGGTCAGAACCTTATGAGAAGAGTTTTTAGGAGTTGAAGACTTGACTTACCTCAGCTCCAATTTTAGAACTTTCCAACGGTTTCGATGGATTCATAGTATATTGTGATGTATCCATAGTAGGTTTAGGTTATGTCCTTATGCAGCATGGTAGATTCATTGCCTATGCCTCCAGACAGTTAAAGCCCCATGAGAAGAATTATCCTACTCATGACCTTGAGTTAGCAGTAGTTGTCTTTGCCTTAAAGATTTGGAGGCATTATCTATACGGTGTTCATGTAGACGTCTTCACAGATCATAAGAGCCTTCAGTATGTCTTTTCCCAGAAAGATCTCAATCTTTGTCAGAAAAGGTGGTTAGAGCTCTTGAAGGATTATAACATGAGTGTCCTTTATCATCCGAGAAAGGCCAATGTAGTGGCCGACGCACTCAATAGACTGTCCATGGGTAGTATTTCCCATGTTGAGGATAGTAGGAAAGAATTAGCTCAGGAGATTCATCAGCTTGCCAGACTAGGCGTTCGCTTAGTCGAATCTTTAGAGGGTGGTGTATGTGTTTAGAGTAGTTCAGAGTCATCTCTAGTTTTTGAGGTAAAAGAGAAGCATGACAGGGATCCTAGCCTTCTCAAGCTAAAAGAGTTAGTTCAGAGTCAGGAAGTAGAGGTTTTCTCCCAAGGGGGATATGGTGTTCTTTATTGTCCGGGTCATCTATGTGTTCCCAGTGTAGATGACTTGAGGCAGTGAATTCTTGTAGAAACGCATGGTGCACAATATTCTATTCATCCAGGGGCCACTAAGATGTACCGTGACTTGTGGGAGATATATTGGTGGAGTGGGATGAAAAGGGATGTTGCAGAGTTTGTGGCTAAGTGCTCTACATGTCAGCAGGTTAAGATAGAGCATCAGAAACCTAGTAGTTCTATCTAGTAGTTCACTATTCCTACTTGGAAGTAGGAAGAAGTGAACATGGACTTCGTGATGGGTTTGCCTAGAACACGACATCAGCATGATTCAGTTTGGGTCATTGTAGACAGAATGACTAAGTCAGCTCATTTCCTTCCAGTTCGTACCTCTTACTCAGCCGAGTATTATGCCAAACTCTATATTAGGGAGTTGGTCAGATTACACGGTGTTCCACTATCTATCATCTCAAACAGAGGTACCCAGTTTACCTCTCACTTCTTGAAAGCATTCCAAAATGGTCTTGGTACCCAAGCTCATCTCAATACTGCATTTCATCCTTATACATATGGCCAAGCAGAAAGGACCATTCAGACTCTTGAAGATATGCTAAGGGGGTGTGAAATTTATTTCAAGGGAAGCTGGGATGACCACTTGCCTTTAATTGAGTTCACATACAACAACAAATATCACTCTAGTATTCAGATGGCTCCATTCAAAGCTCTCTATGGTAGGAGATGTAGGTCTCTGATCGGTTGGTTTAAATTTAGTGTGACCGCAGTCATAAGGCCTAACTTAGTATTCAATGCCTTAGAGAAAGTTCAGTTGATCAAAGAACGACTCCGGGATGTTCAGAGCCGACAGAAGTCTTATGCAGATGTTCATAGAAAGGATCTCGAATTTGAGGTCGATGACTATGTCTATCTCAAGATCTCTCTCATGAAGGGAGTGAAGAGATTCAACAAGAAAGAAAAGCTCAGTCCCTGATATATCAGTCCCTTCAGTATTCTCAGCCGCTTTGGCAAGGTAGCCTATAAGCTCAAATTGCATTCAGATTTAGCCTCAGTTTATCTAGTCTTCCATGTCTCTTTGCTCAAGAAGTGCATAGGTGACCCAACAGTCGTAGTCCCTATTTAGAGTGTTGACATTTAGAATAGCCTCTCTTATGAAGATATTCCAGTCGAAATCCTCAACTATCAGACTCATAGGCTGAGGAACAAAGAAGTCCCTCTAGTCAAGGTTCTTTGGCGGAATCCGTCCATGGAGGGAGCTACTTGGGAAGCAGAAGCAGATATGCGAACCAATTACCCTCATCTTTTCTCTGCTAATTCAGACTTAGCTCAAAGTAACCATTTTCCTTAAGCTTATTCAGTTACATGTTCAAAATTCTAGTATAAAATTGGTATCAAGTATCAGTGCGTAGCTTATCATGCAATCATGAGTTCATCTTATCAGTCATGCATCAGATATGCATGTTCAGTTGGGATATATTCAATTTAGAATTCAATTTAGTCCTAAAATCATGTGCTAGTTGAGCATGATCAGTGTATGTGTGGTTTTATCTTTTCTCCCCTCTCAAGAAGTCATCATTGGAGGACGAATGTTTCCTAGGGGGAGATATTATAATACCCCAAAAAATCCAAACCAATATTAGATCCATGTACCAAGATCATGAATAGTACATTATGGTTATTTTATAGTTTTATGAGTAGGTTAGATGTATATTAAGGCTTCAAATAACTCCTAGCTATCAGACGAATCAAAACATTCCTTACCGATTGAATTCTTGAGAAGGATATTGGTATAGTCAACTTCAAATGAGCATATATCTCATTATACTTGGAATTTTTAAGGTCACAACCTATCAAACGATAGATAATTGAATTATATTTCAAACAATACCAATTTCATATAAATCCGATATCGGAGCAAAGAGTTATTCCTATTTTACTCCAGCATGTTAGACTAGAAACAGTGTGACGAAATTCGTGGTAGCTTAGCATATTTGTGATGCCCTACCACGAAGGTCGTCAGCCTTAGGCAGAATCAAAATCTTGTGTGACGACATTCATGGTAGTTTACAACATTTGTAATGCCCTACTATGAAGGTCGTCAGCCTTAGGCAGAATCCAGCTCTTTTGTGATAACATTCATGGTAGCTTACCATATTTGTGATGCCCTACAACGAAGGCCGTCAGCCTTAGGAAGAAACCATCTCCTAAGTAAAAACATTCTTGGTAGTTTACCACATTTGTGACACCCTACTATGAAAGTCGTTAGACTTAGGCAAAAGCCATCAATTCCAGTTTTTGTGTAACGATATTTTTGACGGCTTACCACATTTTTGATGCCTTGTCACAAATGTTGTCAGCTATTATTTTCAGCAATTGGGAATTTGTTTTATAATGGTATTTTGGTCTTTTCCATTCACTTTCCACAACTTATAATCCTCAAGGAACGTATTATCTTCCATTCTCTTTAGTTAAAACATCTCCAAAAGCTCTCACATACACTTTTAACCACAAGATTTTTCCTCTCAAGATCATCTCCTCAAAAACAAGAACATTATTTTCCAAAGGGGTTAAACCCTAGTCAAGAAAAATAAAGGGCAAGCGTAAGGATTTCTTCAGGCAACTTCAAAAACATTAGATCTCTTTCAAGATCAAGCTTTAAGGTATGCGTAGTGTTCATATATGGATTTAATTCGTTCATAGAGTTCAAGAATCATGCTTTAAAATGTTATTTTGTAAAATTTTGTGGTGATGTAAGCATTTACACATTGATGATTGTTGTTCAAGTTTCAAGATGATAGCTAAGGATGTTTTTCATGGAATATATGTGATTGTTGTTTGAAAATCATGAACTTTGGGTGGGTTGAACTAATGCATGTATGAAATCCACCTATGCCTTAAAGAATGCATGTAAGGTGTTTGATAAAATGCCTAGGATGTTAGAAGTTTATATTTACATGATTTCATGATATCTAAATGACAAGTCCATGTTAGCGATACACTTCAATATAAATGCCCATGCTATTTATGTATTCTTATGGTAATGACATGAAGTATGTATGATGATGGAAATAGGAATTTTGTGTGCGAATTATATCCATGCTTTCCCTACTATGTTTGAGGTGTTGATGAAATACAAGAAGTATACTATCCCCTAATTAAGATATAGCGAATTGTGGACTCCAATCTTATGATCAAGTTATGTCATATGTGTCGTTTTTCTTCTATCGAGTCCTGGGGGTATTCATACCCCAAAAACATAGTTGTGTGCCTATAGCCATGTCATGTTGTCACAATAATCTCAGTCAAGTTATAATCTATAGAACTCAGCCAGTCATGTGACTCAGGAAACCTCAAAAATTTCATGATCCCAGTTAACTCTAAAAAAATAGTACTACTCCGTCTGTCAACAAAAGTCAGTTAATTTATCTATGTACAGTCAGTTGAATTATGTTTAGTATATTCATATGGGAGTAAGAGTTAGCACCGAGTGAACCCAAGGATGGGAACTCACCTGTATATGAGGGCGTGATTCTTAGCAGTTATCCTTGCGTTCCAAAACTATGTAGCCAGAATAGGTTGAGACATCGCAACCTATTATATAAGGGTAGATGAGGTGGCTTAACCTATTATATGAGGGTTCCCACCATTCTTACTAGAGTTACCTATTATATGAGGGTCGCTCATATGTTGTCCTTACCAGTGGTGCGGTATTGACACCCTTACAGTCAGGGAAGAGATTGGGCCCCATCTTAGCTATAATGGCACATATGGGGCATGTCGGTTAAACAACTATCTCCCATAGTTTTAGTGTCAGTCTCAGTAAAAGAACTCAAATAGTTCTTCAGATATCGATATACTAGGACTCTTAGATACGGTCAAATTAAATTATAGCATGAAACTCAAAGAGTTCAACTAGATTCAGTACTGTCAGATACAGTCATCCATGTTATCAGAACTACGATTCCATCCATATATTAGCGTACAGATTTAGCCATCACGTACTCATGATCTTAGTTACTCTGTATGTATGTTTGTACTCTTACATCCATATCAGTCAGTCAGTAGTATTATTGTTACATGTAAACTCTTTGCATTGGTCTACCTCACTCGTATACTCAGTACTCCAGTTGTACTGACGCATTTGTGCTATGGTGCTTTATTTTCATGTTACAACATAGGTTCAGAGACACGAGTTCCAGACCAGCAGTAGTAGCTGCATTCCAGTATACAGAGTTGCAGTGAGTCCTCTTCATCCGAGGATGATACAATATTATTTTATTTTATTTATTATTTTGAACTCAGTTTTTCTAGACGAAGTTAGTCAGAGACATGTTCCTTCAACTCCTTATTCAGACAGTATTTAGAGGCTTTCAGATTTAGTTTAGGTTTGATTCAGTTTTCAGTTATTTTGGGTATCTTTCATGCACACGGATATTACTCTTTTACAGATTCTTTATTCAATTGAACCTTATGGCCTACATGTTTATGTTTTCTGGATTATTATATTATATATTGCAGTACACAGGTACAAATATCTGTCATGGGTTAGATTGTGGTCCTTCGGGGTTATAAGCACCGTGTAGCATATTGGTTCAGAAAATTAGGATGTTACAATCCATGAAGCCCAAGAATCAAGTTTTAAATCTTGTATTGTGAATATTTTGTTGTGGGTTGATTATGTTCATGTGATTATGGTTGTATGATTCCCAAGTTGGAATATTTATGTGTTGTTCATGAACCTATGCTAGTATGTGGTTTGAAACATGTGAAATTGAGTTGAAATATGGAGTTTTGTTGTATTAATTTGGTGGTCATGCCTATGTCCTAAGTCATGCATCCTGGGCGTTTGATAAAATGCCTAAGAGAATAGAAATTATGCATTATAGCTTAATTGGGACCCAAGTGATAAGTGTATGCTTTACCCTATGACTAAGAATGACTTCCATGATATTGTGTGCATTATGAATGGTTGAGATAATGTCCATGAGATTAGGTTGATAAAAGTATAACACGTTTATATACAATTACATTCATGTACAAGACTATGATAAACATGTGCTTTATGAAATCCCCAAATTAATGTATTATGAATTGTTGATATTGGTCATGTGTCCTAGAAGTGTCATGTCCTGTCAGTTTCATGCTATCGAGTCTTGGGGGTACTTATAATTGACAATTTAGCTGTGTGCCTAGAGCCAGTGTCATGTTTTCACGACACTCTCAATCAATCCATGATCCTTAGAATTCAGTCAGTCTCATGACTCAGGAAAACTCAATAAATTTTGTATCAGTCTAGTGCTACTCAGTAATCTCAGTGAACTCAGTGGTCTCAGTAACATCAATACTTAGTAATCTCGATAACGTCAATATTCCTAGAAATCTCAGTAACTTCAGTACTCTCCATCAGTCCTCAGATCTCAGTAGCATTCCTTCAGTCAACAGAACTCAGTTTAGCTCTACTAAACAATACCATTAGTATTAGTTCATTTTAGTTAATCAGTTCAGTGTCTATTCAGTTGGGAGTAAGATTCAGCACCGAGTGAACCCAAGAATCGGGGCTCACTTGTTATTCAGTGGAGGGTGTGATCCTTTGAAGCAATCCTTGTGTTTCAGAACTACATAGCCAGCGTAGCTTGAGATGCACCCTATGCGTTTAGGGATTTATACATCTTATTTGAATTGCCTACGATGAGGGTTTAATGGAAGAGCTCCCTGTTAGAGAGAGTATACTCACAGCTTATCTTTACCCATGACACAATACTGATACCCTTCCAGCTGAGGTTATAGGTTGGACTCCACCAGTTCAGTTTTAGGGTATGTCGATTAGATGATTACCTTCTAGATTCTCAGTTTTAGATCCCATTTCAGTAATAGAACTCAGTTCAGTTCTACAAAAATCCAGGACTGTCAGATACAATCAAATCAGTACAGTGCAGAACCCAACTAATTCCATCAATATCAGGACTGTTAGATACAGTCACTCATGTTATCAATATTCAGACTCAAAAATCATGTTATCATGAACTCAGTTAATAGTATATTAATTATACGAAATCCATCTTATCAGTATTCAATTTTAGGACTGTTAGATATAGTTAATCAGACCAGTTCTTTATAATCAAAACTGTCAGAAATAGTCATTCCTTTATTAGTAATATGACATTAGTTCCTCAGTATTTAGTAGACACAGTCATTCAGTATCCCAGTATCAGTACTAAGATATCAGTAAATCTATGTTATCAGAATTGATGAGTCAGCATTATCACGATCTCAGTTACATTTACGTACTCATGCACGTATTCTCATATTCATGTTATATAGTCAGTTATTATTGTTCATGCATATGAACCCTTGCATTTAGACTACCTCACTTGCATACTAGTACATTCAACGTACTGACGCATTTGCGCTATGGTATTTTATATCATAGGTTTAGAAGCATGAGCTCGCAAGCATCCTTAGTAGATCAGATATTCAGAAACCAGACTAGCAGTGAGTCCTCATCATTCAAGGATAGCATGATTACTTTATTACTTTATTATTTTAGTAGTTTAGAGTTAGTTGGGGACATGTCCCATCAACTCTATAATTTTTAGATAGTTTAGAGGCTTTCAGACTACAACATATTTCAGATAGTTTATCTCAGTTTTGGGTATTGGCATACCCCACTATAGACATTGTTTTGTATTCAGTATTAGTTCAGTTTTGAACCTTGTGGCCTTACAACTTACATTATGCATATTTTCAGTATATTTTTTAGTGCTCAGTTATAGATATCAGTCATGTGTTAGCTTGTGATCCTTCGGGGTCATGAGTACCATGTAGCATTTCGGGTAGCAGATTCGGGGTGTTATAAACTTGGTATCAGAGCCTAAGGTTTAACAGTATCCTAGGAAGTCTGAAAAGACGCATCTAGTAGAGTCTTATACATGGGTGTGTTATGCACCACACTTATGTGCAGGAGGCTATGAGATTTTTTTGAAATAGTTTCTCTTCTTTCAGTATTTATGTTGTGCCAGTAAGCATAAGCTCAAATTTTTCTATCAGTCTAATCCATTCTCCCTTTTGTTTACAGAACGTGCCTTCTAAAGGGACTAACAAAAGAAGAATAGGAAATCAGTCAGTACCTCAGCCCGTTCAGGCAGATCCTCTGGATGACAATGTCTCTCATAAAAAATTCAAGACTGCATTCACTACTCTATCCAATTTTGTCATAGCTCAAAATAAATGGCCAACTATTGTTGTGTCCAACCCAGTGGCTAATTCAGCTACAGCTATGATTTGAGACTTCACCCAAATAAATCCTCCCTTATTCTCAAGTTCGAAGTCCGAAGAGGATCTATAGGAATTCCTCGACCAGGTTTAGATAGTCACAGACATCATGGGAGTGACTTCCAGTGAGAGTGTAGAGTTAGCTGCTTATCAGCTAAAAGATGTAGCCCATACATGGTTCAAGCAGTGGAAGGTAGACAGGTGGTATAGATGTAGATCCTATATTGTGGGAAGAGTTTGCTACAACTTTCGTAGATAGATTCTTTCGCCTAGAAAAGAAAGAATCCAAAGTATTAGATTTCATCAACCTTAGACAAGGTAGCATGAGCGTAAAAGAGTTTTCCCTCATGTTGACTTAGTTAGCCAGGTACGCTCCCCATGTAGTAGCAGACAGTAAACCCAAAATGAGTAAGTTTGTCTGGGATATCAGGTAGAGTAGTTAAGAAGTGCAGAACTGTGATGTTGATTAAGGAGATGGACATATCTAGGCTTATGGTCTATGCTCAGCAGATTGAGGAGCAGAAACTTAAGAATAATGAGAGTGAAGATAAGACGGCCAGAACTGGTAGTTATAGTTTTTCTTAGCCAGGGTCACAGGGTGTTAGACGTTCTCAGCATAAACAAAAGTTTCCAACCACAGTTTCATCTTCAGCTAGTGTACTAGCACCAAAGTTCAGAAATAACCATAGAGATGAGGCGCTAGGCTATAATACCCAGGGTAGTGAGAGTAGGATTTTTACTCATATGCTTTTCTAAGAGTGTGGTAAGAATCAAAAGGGTGTCTGTAGAGCCGGTAGTAATGTGTGTTTTGGATGTGGCGAGTTAGGTCATAAGGTCTGAGACTATTCTAAACCCAGTCATCAAAGTCAACACGGTCGTCCTTCAGCTCAGTCCAATCGCCCAAATCAGCAGGGTACCAATTCCAGCACTATCAGTGGGTAACACCTAAATAGACTCTATGTAATTCAATCCTGACAGAATTAGGAAAGTCCCCCTGATGTAGCCACTGGTATGTTACAGATCCTTCATTTACATGTTCTCATTTCTTCAAATTTAGGAGCTTCTTTTTATTTTGTAACTCCTTGCATAGCAGTCAACTTTAAGGTCAGACCAAATATTAACAGGACTTTTTCCAATCTCTACCCTAGTAAGTCGGTCTAACACAGCCCGACAGGTATGCAGTAACTATCCAGTTATGATATCTCAGAAATCCAGGCCTTCAAGTTCTAGTAGTAATGCCAGTACGTATAGAAAATCAATAAGGAAAGATGATTTCCAACCCATTCCTATCTCAATGTGAAGTTTTGTACTTCAACCCTCTCGATACTTATGCATGCCTTACGTTTTAGTCCCACGAACATAACTTATATCCATACGCTTTTCATAGAATACAATATGTTTTAAGTTCATAGTATGGGGAGTTTCGGCTTACTGAGTGTTGCAAACCATGTTCCATAAATTCAGCAATTTCAAACCTAGTTCATGCAGCTCATGACTCATGCACTCATGTCATACTTTATAGTATGCTTAGCCCACACGATACATGACTTCACTCTTAGTGTTCAGTCGAACTCAGATTATGTCATGTGCACTCTCAGTTTAGATAACTCGGTGAATCCGTGCTATTGATGTTCCATCCTTAAGTCCTTAATCACAGCATCATTCAGTAGTTAGTATCCAGTAAAGGACTCAAACAGTCCTACAAAACCATGGATTTCAGCTATCAGTTATTTAGCCATCAAAATTCAGTGCTCGCATACCAGTCTAAACCTCAGTTATCATAAATCGAGTATTCAGTCCCAGTTATAGTCTTAGTTACAGTTACAGTCTCAATTATCATCTTAGATACAATCTTAGTCCCAGTCCTAGTTCAGTTAGATCAGAAACTCAGTTCTCTTTCAGGATTACCCAACCATAGCATATATCTATCAGTTACTCAGTCATTAGTATTTCAGTACCTCAGTTATAGAATGTTTCTAAATCATGTCATACGCTTGGTCTCATAATTTCAAGTAATACAGTTTTCATAAATCCATGCCCAGTCACCTTATATCCTCAGTCAGTCCTTACCTCCTATGCATAGTACTCTATAGCCTCAGGATAGTCATTCATACTAAGTATAGTTCAGTTTTATATACCATCTTTCATCTATAAGTTATTCAGTTAATCATATAAATTAGTATATTTATGCATTCATGCTCAAAACCATGTGAAACTTTTCAGCAGTCTCAGTTGCAGTGTATAAGGTTTGGTCACTTTATCTTAGATGATGTTTCATAGGCCTTTTCTCCTAATACAATAACCCCAACCATATAGCGATCTCCCATTCATATGTCTTACTTAGACTAGGCCAAGATTTATTTTCTCTCTACTGTCATTAGAAATCTATAGAAAGAGTGTCATAGAAATTCTCTAATCGAGTATAAGTTTTCAGCATGAGTTAGTTCGCAAAGCCAGTACTTCAGTTTAGCAGTCAGAATAGAAAAGTTTAGATGGTGTGGTTTCCCCATCTTTTCACCTAATCACACTATTCAGAATCTTATGAATGTGATCATTCTAAGATGGACCAACTAGGTAGTTACGTGTTCAAATTAGTTCATATATCATGCCTTAGTTTCATATCCCAGATATTCAGTCACGATTTAGTTTGTTGGTGCCCTATGCATCATCGTAGTTTTCCTCAGTATCACAGTCAAGTCAGCATTTTTCTAGGGACCTAGTGTCCCAAGGGAGAGATACACTATAATTCCCCAAAACTTTCATGATATAAACATGCCACTCTCTTCTTGTAATGAATCCAGTTTGGAGTAGTGGGTACCCATAGGTTGACCCTCTAGCTCCAATCTCAGTCTTATGCCACGTATTCAAGGTACTTAGTTCAGATCACGATATTTAGCTCATGTATCACGTTCCAGACCCAGTTATATTCTCATGTTTTTGCTCATGCATTTTTAGTAATTAAGCTTAGGATCAGCCTAAGGTAATAGCTTTTCTTAAGCTTATCCAATTTTATGTTCAAGTTTTAGTTACAAATATGGTATTCAATTCCATGCTCAGTTTTTATTTCAAACATGGTATTACCCTTACATGTTTAGTTGCATGTTTATGAGTCGGTTCAATTATGTATTCATGTATCAGATATGCGTGATCAGCTTATCAGTACTCTCAATCATGCACTCATGTATTAGCTCAGTCATAAAATCATGCATCAGATATGCATGCTCAGTATGAATCTCAGTAATGTCAGTTAGGTAGTCATGTTCAGCTGTTAATCTTCAGTTTGTACTCCAGCTCATTGTTTCTCCCATTTAAATCAGTCTCATTTGAGGACGAATGTTCCCAAGGAGGAGATATTATAATACCCCATACTTCTATCTAGCTTAAAATCATCCTAAAAATGATAAAGACTTTTTTCAAACATGAATCCATTTTTATACATGTGGTATTTTCAATATTTTTACTTTTTATCATGTAGTAAATTGAATAACGTTTCCATCGATACCAAATTTGCCTAAATCTGACACCCGGGCGAAGAGTTAGAGCCATTTTAGTAAGACAGTGTGCCACCTAAGCAATTAGTGCGTCGCAGAGCCAGCTAAAATGGCAATCGACAAAATCTAGTGAGCCTCCACGATTATGGTGCATCACGCCAAGGCTCAAATTTAGAGTTGTCAAATTCCAGTGACACAACGCGATAGCGCCTCGTCGCTCCAGGGGTCCAGGTCAGAAAATTTTCATAAAATTAAAATACGCGTCCAAAGGTTAAAAGAGTCAATTTATCACCCCTATATATACCCTATATAACATGTGATTCAACCATAATTCACCCAAAATATATTGTTTCTCTCAAGTTTCTTTAAGGACAAGCTAGGATTTTCAATTGGGGATTCGAATCCAAGACTCAAGAATCTCTCCTTCAATCTTCATAGAATCAAGAACTAAGGTATGCACAATGTTTATTCATGGATTCCTTTTATCCATGAATCCCAAGAATCAAGTTTTAAATCTTGTATTGTGAATATTTTGTTGTGGGTTGTTTATGTTCATGTGATTATGGCTGTATGATTCCCAAGTTGGAATCTTTATGTGTTGTTCATGAACCTATGCTAGTATGTGGTCTGAAATATGTGAAATTGAGTTGAAATATGGAGTTTTGTTGTATTAATTTGATGGTCATGCCTATTCCCTAAGTCATGCATCCTAGGTGTTTGATTAAATGCCTAAGAGAATAGAAATTATGCATTATAGCTTATTTGTGACCCAAGTGATAAGTGCATGCTTTACCCTATGACTAAGAATGACTTCCATGATATTGTGTGCATTATGAATGGTTGAGGGAATGTCTATGCGATTAGGTTTATGAAAGTATGACATGTTTATATGTAATTCCATTCATGTACAAGACTATGGTAACTATGTGCTTCATGAAATCCCCAAATTAATGTATTATAAATTGTTGATATTGGTCATGTGTCCAAGAAGTGTCATATGCTGTCAGTTTTATGCTATCGAGTCCTCAGAGTACTTGTACCTGACAATTTAGTTATATGCCTAGAGCCAGTGTCTTTTTTCATGATACTCTCAGTCAAGTCATGATCCTCAGAATTCAGTCAGTCTCATGACTCAGGAAAACTCAGTAAATTTAGTATCAGTCTAGTGCTACTCAGTAATCTCAGTGACCTCAGTGGTCTCAGTAACATCAGTACTCAGTAATCTCAGTAACCTCAGTATTCCTAGAAATCTCAGTAACTTCAGTAATCTCCGTCAGTCCTCAAATCTTAGTAGCATTCCGTCAGTCAATGGAACTTAGTGAATTCAGTTTAGCTCTGCTAAATAATACCATTAGTATCAGTTCAGTTCAGTTAATCAGTTCAGTTTCTATTCATTTTGGAGTAGGATTCAGCATCGAGTGAACCCAAGGATGGGGACTCACCTATTATTCAGTGGGTGGTGTGATCCTTAGAAGCAATCCTTGTGTTCCAGAACTACATAGCTAGCATAGGTTGAGATGCACCCTATGCGTTTAGGTATTTATACATCTTATTTGAGTTTCCTACTAGGAGGGGTTGATGGAAGAGCTCCCTGTCAGAGAGGGTATACTCACAACTTATCTTTAATCGTGGCACGGTACTGACACCCTTCCAGCTGGGGTTATAGGTTGGACCCCACCAGTTCAATTTTGGGGCATGTCGGTTAGATGATTACCTCTCACAGCCTCAATTTCAGATCTAGTTTCAGTAATAGAACTCAGTTTAATTCTACATAAATCCAGGACTGTTAGATACAGTTAAATTAGTACAGTGCGGAACCCAGCTAGTTCCATTAGTATCAGGACTGTCAGATACAGTCACTCATGTTATCAGTATTCAGACTCAGTAATCATTTTATCACGAACTCAGTTAATAGTATATTAATTATATGAAACCCATATTATTAGTATTTAATTTCAGGACTATCAGATACAGTTAATCAGACCAGTTCTTCATAATCAGGACTATTAGAAATAGTCATTCCTTTATTAGTAATATGGTAATAGTTCCTCGGTATTCAATAGAGTCAGTCATTCAATATCCCAGTATCAGTACTCAGATATCAGTAAATCTATGTTATCAGAATTCATTAATCAGCGTTATCACAATCTCAGTTACAGTTACGTATTCATGCATATATTCTCACGTTCATGTTATATAGTCAGTTATTATTGTTTATGCATATGAAGCCTTGCATTTAGCCTACCTCACTTGGATACCAGTACATTCAACGTACTCACACATTAGCGCTATGGTATTTTATACCATAGGTTTAGAAGCACGAGCTCCCCAGCATCCTTAGTAGATCCGATGTTTAGAACCCAGGCTAGTAGTGAGTCCTCATCATTCGAGGATAACACAATTATTTTATTACTTTATTATTTTAGCAGTTCGGAGTTAGTTGGGAACATGTCCCATCAACTCCACAGTTTTCAGACAGTTTAGAGGCTTTTAGACTACAACATGTTTCAGATAGTTTATCTCAGTTTTAGGAAATGTCATACCCCACTACAGACATTATTTTATATTCAGTATTAGTTCAGTTTTGAACCTTATGGCCTTAATTTTCCAAATTTCCAGTATATTATTCAGTGCTTAATTATAGATATAAGTCATGGGTTAGCTGTGGTCCTTTGAGGTCATGAGTACCATGTAGCATTCCAGATACCAGATTTGGAGTGTTACATAACTATAAACTGTAAATCATATAATTTCATGTAATTTCAAATTTAAAAACTAGTTTTGGTCACAAGGATGAAAGAAGTATCCTTGTTCATAACCTCACATACCTTATTTGACTTTATTTGATGAAACAAGTTGACTTTGAAAGACTTGAGAGCGTTCTTGAAGGCTTTTCTTGAAGTTCTTGGCTTAGGAACCCGAAGTTCTTAATTATCTTGAAGAGAACGTAATGGAATCTTGAAGTTCTTGGGAGATGATCTCAAGGAGAAACCCTAATGTTGTTCTTGAGGAAAAATAGGATTAAGGGTTTTTAAAACTTATTTATGATGGATAAGTACGTATTTTTGCTGATTTATGTTGTGGGAGGTGAGGGAAAAGACAAAATACCCCTCCAAAACTATTTAAGGGTGAGGTTGATCAAGTCTGGTCATGGGTGACTACTTGGTCTGATTAGTCGTCACTTAGGTGACGGCTTATTACCTCAAGTCTTCACTTAGAATCTGAATTTGATGAGTTTTTGTTTAAGGATGACGACTTGGGCTGATAAGTCATCACTTAGTTGATGGCTTATAACTCAGGTCGTCACTTTGTTGACAGACGGACATGCTGAGGTAAAATAAGTATAAATTTTCACTCCAATATCGAATTAAGGTGAAACCAAGTGAATTGGAAAGAAGACTCAAAGAACTTTCATTTGATATAATGTAGGACACCTGAATTGATATATTATGGGAGATACACTTGTTTAAATATGACTTTAGCTGGAGCATTTGTCAAAACTCCATCGATAGAAAAGTCCTCAGCTCGTCTACGAGTTAGGAGGGTATTGTGACCTTGATCAATATACGACGACATTACCACATCATATGCTTCCTAATCACACATGTATATACATAGTATAATTGGGTTCAAGTCCGTACGCATAAGAACAACAATTTAAATTCTAGCTCGAAAATGTGGGGTGTTACAGCTCTCCTCATAAACATGTTTTAAAACACTAATTAAAATGGGAGAGAAACATTTATTACATCGCCATAGTTTCATTAATATGAATTAAAATTTCTAACCATTTTGAAAATATGACATTTAATTTCATCACATCTAGTTATCTCCAATTGAGGTAATTTAGTCCCAAAAAAAGTCAATTATAAATAGAATAAAATTAAATATGGAGTACTATATATAAGATCATAGGAATCGCAAAATTGTATATAGATTTGTAAGACCCAATTGATCGTATGTGAAGTCATCATTCTTTGATTCTCCACTCTTGTTATTTTGATTTCATAATATAAGATTATTTTTTTCTAAATTTTTTATTTTATTTGAGACATTACAGTACTATCATTAATCTTCAACACTAATCACCTTTATCCTCCATAGGTACTAAACAATTATTGTACTTAATTAAAATCATTTATGAAAACTAAACATTATTCTTCATGTATAATTATTTACTTAAAACTTAACCTTCATAATATTGATATCATTTTACGATAACACACACTACATGACTTGATGCACACGTGCAATAAATATGTCAATAGACTAGTTATAAAATATTGTATTCAAGAAATTTTGTATAATAGTTGAAAAGATGACAAAGGTTTCTCATATCTAGTTAGAATAGAATAGATGCCAGCACAACCTTGTAATTTGGGTCATGACACGGGGCTTACGCCTCAAAATACTTTCACCCCCACAGATCTCCTAGTGCATTTCTTACAAAATCCTACCTCGAGACTCGCCTCGCCTCCAGGCTTGCCACAGAAATGTCTTTAAAGCACTTATAAGAGCGAGAAAGAAATATTTATCACATCAACATAGTTTCATTAACAAAAAATAATACTTCTGATTATTTTAAAGGTATGACATTTAATTTCATCCTATCTAACTATCTTGAATTGAGGTGATTGAGTTTTGAAAAAATTAATAGAAGATGGAGTAAAATTAAATATCGACCACTATATAGAGGATTCGTAGGAACCACTAAATCATAAACTCATTTATAAGTCCTAGTTGATCGTCTGTGAAGTCATCGTTCTTTGATCGGCTCTCTTTTTATTTTGATTTCATAGTGTAAGAACATTTTTTTCTCATTTTTTTTATTTTTTTTTGGAGAATTATAGTATCATCTTCTGTTTCCAACACCAGTCACCTTCATCCCCACCCACCACCTCTATGTGCCAAGGGTAACGAATAATTATTGCACTTAATTATAAATATTCATGAAAACTAATACTTTATTCTTTCATATAAAATTATTTACTCAGAACTTAACCGAAATTGATATCATTTTACGATAACATATACTACATGACTCAACACACATGTGCAACACATGTGCGTATAGACAAGATATAAGAATACAGTATCCAAGAAATTTTGTATCATAAATAATTAGGCGGTGAAGGTTTATCCTATCTACTTAGAATAAAATAGGTTCCATACGACCTCATAATTTGGGTCATGACATGGGGTTATGTCTCAGAATACTTTCGCCCCCACCGATCACTCTATAAATTTTTACTCAATACAACTTTGAGACTCGCCCCGCCTCCAGGCTCTCCATAGAAACTTATTTAAAGCACTAATTAAAATTGAAGAGAAACTTTTATTACATTAACATAGTTACATTAATAGAAATCGATATTTTTGACTATTTTAAAGGTATGACATTTAGTTTCATCCTATCTAATTATCTTGAATAAGGTAATTAAGTCTCAAAAAAATTAATTATAGATAAAGTAGAATTAAATATTGACCACTATATATAAGATTCATAGGAATCGCTAATCATATACACATTTATAAGTTGTAGTTGATCGTCTATGAAGTCATCGTTCTTTGATTTTCTCTCTGGTATCTTGATTTCACAATGTAAGATTATTTTTTCCTCATTTTTATTTTGTTTGGAGCATTACAACACTGTTATCAATTTTCAATATCAACAACTCTATCCGCCATGGGTACTGAATAATTATTACACGTAATTACAATTATTCATGAATATTAATATTTTATTCTTTCATGTATATTATTTATTCAAAACTTAACCTTAACAATATTGATATCATTTTGCAATAACATATACTATAGGACTCGATACGCACGTGCAACGCACCTGTCAATAGACTAGTTATAAAAATATTGCATTCAAGAAACTCCGTATAATAGATGAATATATGACAAAGGTTTCTCTTATCTAGTTAGAATAGAATAGGTTCCCGCACAACCTCATAGTTTGGTCTGAGACATGGGGCTTATGCCTCAACATACTTGCCCCCACAAATCTCCTAGTGCACTTCTATAAAATCCTACCTCAAGACTCGCCGCAAAATTATAAACTCATTTGTAAGTCTTAGCAAATCGTTTGTGAAGACATCATTCTTTGATTATCTGAGATGTTATTTTTATTTCACAATGTAAGAATATATTTTTCACAATTTTTATTTTGTTTGGATCAATACAGTATTACTATCAATTTTCAACACCAGACACCTCTATCCCACTCACCACTTTTATCAGCTATAAGTAATGAATAATTATTGCACTTAATTATAAACATTCATGAAAATAACTACTTTATTATTTCATGTCTCATTATTTACTAAAAACTTAACCTTAATAATATATATCATTTTACAATAACATATACTACATGACTCGATACACACGTGCAGCATATGTGTTGATAGACAAGATATTAAAATGTTGTATCAAAAAATTTTATATAATAAATAATTAGGCGGTAAAGGTTTCTCCTATCTAGTTAGAATAAAATAAACGCCCACGTGACCTCATAATTTGGATCATGACATGGGGATCACGCATCACGATACTCTCGCCCATACCTATCTCCAAGTGCATTTTTACTAAATCCAACTACGAGACTCGCCTCGCTTCCAGAGTCGCTGCAGAAACTTTTTTAAAGAACTAATTAAGATCAAAAAGAAAAATTTGTAACATCGACATAGTTTCATTATTAAAAATTAATATTTCTGACAATTTTTAAGGTATTTCATTTAGTTTCTTATCTAATTATCTTGAATTTAGGTGATTAAGTCGTGAAAAAATTAATTACAGGTGGAGTAAAATTAAATATTGACCACTATATATAAGATTCACACAAATCATTAAATCATATGCTCATTTGTAAGTCTCAGTTGATTGTTTGTGAAGTCACCATTCTGTGATTTTCTCTTTGATAATTTTAATTTCACAATGTATGATTATTTTTTCCTCATTTTTATTTTGTTTGGAGCATTACAGTACCATCGTCAAATTTCAACACCAGTCACCTTTATCTTCATCCACCCCCTCTATGGGTATTGAATAAAAACTGCACGTGATTACATTATTGATAAAAATTAATACTTTATTCTTTTATGTATAATTATTAACTCTAACATAACCTTAATAGTATTAATTTCATTTTGCGAGAACATATACTACATGACTCAATACACACGTGTGATGAACATGTTGATAAATTAGTTATAAAAATATTGCATTCAATAAATTCAATCTTATAAATGATTAGGTGGTAAAGGTATCTCCTATCTAGTTAGAATAGAATATGTGTCCACATCACCTCGTAATTTGAATCATGACATAGGATTACACCTCACGATACTTGTATACCGACAAATCTTCACATTGCATTTTTACTAAATCTTGCCTCGAGACACTCCCCGCCCCTAGGCTCGCCAGATAAACGTCTTTAAAACACTAATTAAAATGAGTGAGAAATATTTATTATAATGACATAGTTTTATTAATGGAAATTAATATTTCTTGCCATATTAAAAGTTTGACATTTAGTTTCATCCTATCTAATTATCTTCAATTGAGGTGATTAAATCTCGAAAAAATTAATTATATATAAAGTAAAATTAAATATTGATCACTATATATAATATTTGTAGGAACCGCTAAATCATATACTCATTTGTAAGTCCCAACTCATCATCGGTAAAGTCATTATTTTTTTATTTTCTCTCTTGTTTATTTTATTCCACAATGTTGGATCATTTTTTTCTCAATTTTTTATTTATTTGGAGCATTTCTAGTACCACCATCAACTTTCAATATCACCCACCTTTATTCCCACCCACCACCTCTATTCGCCATGGGTACTAAATAATTATTGCACTTAATTATAATTATTCACGGAAACTAATACTTTATTCTTTCTTGCATAATTATTTACTCAATAATTGACCTTAATGATATTGATATCATTTTATGATAACATATACTACATGAATCGATACACATGTGACGATAGACTAGATATAAAAATATTGTATTCAAGAAATTTCATATAATAACTAATTAGATGATAAAGGTTCCTCAAATATGATTAGAATAAAATAGGAGTCCACACGACCTAATAATTGAGGTCATGACCGAGGGTTTATGCCTCACGATACTTTCACCCCCACAGATCTCCCATTGCATTTTTACTAAATCCAACTTTGATAATCGACACAGAAATTTCCTTAAAGCAATAATTAATCGAAGAGAAGTATTTATTACATCGACATAGTTTCATTAATAAAAATTAACATTCCTAAGTCTTTTAAAAGGTATAACATTTAGTTTTATCATATATAATTGTTTTCAATTGAGGTGATTAAGTCTCAAAAAAATTAATTACAAATGGAGTAAAATAAATATTGATCACTATATATAAGATTTACAAAAACCGCTAAATCATATAATCATTTGTAAGTCCCAGTTGATCGTCTGTAAAGTCATTGTTCTTTGATTTTCTCTTTGTTTATTTTGATTTCACAATGTAAGATCATTAATTTCTTAATTTTTTATTTCATTTGGAAAATTACAGTACCACTGTTAATTTTCCACACCAACTACCTTTATCCCCACCAACCATCTCTATTCGACATGGGTACTGAACAATTATTGCACTTAATTATAATTATTCACGAAAATTAATATGTTATTCTTTCATGCATAATTATTTACTCAAAACTTACCCTCAATAATATTGATATCATTTACGATAAGACATGCTACATGACTCAATACATACGTGTAACGCATGTGCCGGTAGAAGCTATAAAAATGTTGTATCCAAAAAATTCAGTATAATAATTTGTTAGGTGGTAGAGGTTCCTCTTATGTACAAATAATAGAAATAACAATCCTTTTGGAAATAATTACACTCTTTTTCACTTTTTAATTACTTTACTCTCTCTCTCTATTAATATACATAACATAGCCGACATATACATAACATTCTGTGTATATGTTGAAATTTTTATAATATGCTTAGGGAGTTGAGATTTTTTGTAATATTGAAAATATAAGTTGTGTATTTGTGTAATTTTCAGTTATCTTATCTAGTTAGAATAGAATAGGAGCCCATATGACCTCATAATTTGGGTCGTGACATGGGGCTTACGCCTCATGATACTTTCACTCTCACAGATCTTTTCAGTGCAGTTTTACTAAAATTTTCCATGAGACATGCCCCAATACCAGACCCATCACAGAATTTTTTTAATGCACTAATTAAAATGAGAGATAAACATTTATTACATTGACATAGTTTCATTAATAGAAATTATTATTTCTTACCATATTAAAAGTATTGCATTTAGTTTCATCCTATCTAATTATATTTAATTGAGGTGATTAAGTCTCAAAAAAATTAACTACAAATGAAGTAAAATTAAATATTGACCACTATATATAAGATTCATAGGAACCCCTACATCATATACTCATTTGTCAGTTACAGTTGATCGTCTGTGAAATCGTCGTTCTTTGATTTTCTCTCTTGTTGTTTTAATTCCATAATTTAAGATTATTTTTTATCAATTTTTTTATTTTGAGCATTATAGTACTACCGCTAATTTTCAATGTCAGCCACCTTTATCTCTACCAACCACCTCTGTCTGCATGTGTACTGAATAATGACTGCACTTAATTATAATTATTCACAAAACTTATATTTTATTCTTTCATATATAATTATTTACTCTAAATTTAACTTTAATAATTTTGATATCATTTTATGATAACATATACTACTTACTCGATACACATGTGCAATGTACATGTCGATTCACTAGTTATAAAAATATTGTATCCAAAAAATTTCATATGATAAATGATTAGGAGGTGATGATAGGCGATATTACGTGCCTATATCAATATATTTTGCCCATATTTGTGCCATGTTTAGAGAACAAATTATATATTTCATGCACTTTTAGTCCTTTTTCCTATAAGTGAGCTAACAAACATGATTAGCAAAGTTTCAGGTATAAATGATGCAGAATTCAGCATTTTATGGCTTACTTGACGCCAAAGAAAGCTCACGAAGGAAGGAAAGGGAGCTTGGACGCCTAAAGGACCAAAAGTGATGCATGGAATTTCTGTCCCGGGCTAAAACAACATTTCTGAAGACTTTGGGGACTTGCAGTAACTTAGTTGGATTTGGATAATGATACATTAACCTAGTACAATTGGGTTAAGTATTCCATTAGTTTATTTGGATTAGGAGAATGTTACATTAACCTAGTACAATTGGGTTAAGTATTTCATTAGCTTAGTAGGATTAGGATATGGGTATTATATATACCCTATCATGCTAGAGATTTAGACACATTCTTCTACTCCTCTCTTATTCTACACTACAAACAATTCTACAACTCTTCCAATCTTTCCATTAATTCTATTTTTCTTCTTCTATTCATCTATTCTTAAATTCCGCAACAAGAGAATCGTTACTTTGCCTAGGAATTCACGCCTAACGCCTACCACTTGTGCTACACGAAATTAATCAATCTTGTGGTATAACAACAATGTCAATCGTGATCTCCTTCGCATTCATGGGTAACTAAACTTCTCTGTTGGGGTTATGGAAGCCAACTGAGATACTATCTATTGCTGTGAGTTTGTGAGTTCGTGACACGTATGCTGCTTATATCATTATTCTCTTCATCTTAATCTACATTCTTTGTGGTTGCAAACGCAAGAATATGCCAGTATAACATTTAACTTGTTCGAAAGAAAGGTTATTTGTCTGGAAAAGAGATAATGTCAAGGTAGTAGGGTCCCATCCCCTATTAAACAGTTAGTGCCGTAACTGGATTAACCTCTTGGAGAATTCGTACCGTTAGACACGCTTTAAGCTCGAAAGAGTTAAAGTGAAATAATCCTCGAATAGGTCGAAAGACGCCTGGATTTACCATCTAATACAATTCTCTATAAGCACATACATGTCTAGATTCAACACACTCATAGCCAATAGAGACGTACAACTCATAAGGTGGACATAACCCTAACGCCTCAATTCTCATTGTTTACACTTTACGTAATATTCTTTCTTTTATTTTCATCTTTTACTTTAATACTTTGTTTACATTACTTGCACAACAAGACTCCCCTCTTCCTACGAGACTTGCACTAAAAGTCTAGTAATTTTGCTTACTTGTTGGCCAAGCTATTCCCTGAGGGATCGACACCCAACCCAGGTTGGGTTCTATATTTGCTAACGACCGCTTTACACTCCTACGAGAGCTGTAGATTGAGCGTTATCAAAAATTGGCGCCGTTTCCGGGGAATACGAGTGTCAATTAAGTTCTTGATAATTACTAGACCCTTTGGTCAAAGATTCTCGTACTTTTACTTTCAGTTTTTGTTTTTGTTTATTGCAGGTTTTTATTCAGTGCATGCCCTATACTAGAAGTTCTGGTCAACCGTTATTACCTATCAATCCTGAACCATAATGCATTGGTAGAATGGAAGCACAAGCAGAAATCGAAAGGATGGCTGCTCAACAGGAACAGGCGAGATTACCTGCTCTTGCCGCCGCTCAAATTCAACAACAAAACATTGATAATCCTGGGCGAGCAACAAATCCCGACGATGAGGATTTAGGTGACGACGAGTTAATAAACCCTAGGCGTGATGCTGAAATCATAACACCTGCCAACCGAAGAGGTCGACAAGCTCGGTTTAGGTATGATCGCCAACCCATGCAACCAGCTTTCGACGACGATGATGATGATCTTGATGGTGCCGGAACCACTGGAGCCATAATTTCACCACCATTAGCGCCCGGAGCCAAGTTCAACATCACAAGCACCATGATTCAGTTATTGCAACTCAAGGGATTATTTGGTGGACTAGCAGGCGATGATCCGAATATGCATCTCATCAACTTTATTTCTACATGCAAGTTGTTTGACAATCCTGGTGTTGGTCAGAATGCAATTCGATTACGTCTATTTCCATTGTCTCTGTCTGGGGAGACAACACTATGGTTGAATGGGTTGACGCCTGATTCAATTACAAATTGGAGGCAATTGAGAGACGCTTTCCTAGAAAGATTCTTTCCGCCATCCAAAAGAGCACAATTGAGAGATGAAATCAGCAACTTTCATCAGCTTCCCACTGAAGCTCTTCATGAAACATGGGAGAGATTCAAGACAACACTAGCGAGATGCCCAAACCATCATATGACTAATGTTCACCTAATGGAAATATTATACAGAGCCTTTAATTTAATAACTAAGCCAGTGGTGGATAATGCAGCTGGAGGATCTTTTATGGACCTCACCTTTGGTCAGGCAAGTAATATGCTAGATCGTATGACGAAACAAAGTAGAGCTTGGCATACCAGGGATTCTGAGATAGCAAGCCCCACTTTATCTATTGGCATGACTGCAGACCAAAGAAGAAGGGAAGAAGAACGTTATCAAGATATGGCGCATTTGAAAACACAAATGGATCTTCTTACAAATCATTTACTATTAGGGAAGACCGAAAAAGTGAAAGCTATTGCGTCAAAAGGAAGAGACGAATCTGATTCGGAAGAGGAGGCCAACTACTTGAACAATCAAGGGGGTTTCCGCGGGAATACCCAAGGAAACCAAGGTCAAAACTATTATGATAAATCTGAAAACAAAGACCAAGGTAGTTGGAAGAACAAGAATAAAAAGAGTGGTTTGTACGTTGCCTCTGGTAGATGTGACACCACCATATCTAATTCTGGAAGCATGGAAGATATGATGGCTAAAATCTTGAAAGGAGTGGAAGCAACGAGCGCGGGAGTAACGGAGGTAGTTAATGATTTGTCCTCCATGAAACAATTATTTAATTCTCATTCCACTTCAATCAGGCAAATAGAGCAACAATTGAGCCAACTTTCAGCAGCACTCAATCAAAGAAAGGCCGGCACTTTACCCAGCGATACTGTGCAAAACCCAAGGAATGATGGGTCATGCATGGCCATCACTACCAGAAGTGGTAAGGTGCTGGAAACTTCAGCAAAATGCTAGCAAGTGGTTAACGAGGTTGCGGACATAGATGACAATGCAAAAGGAGAAGATGCCATAGCACCTACTCCTGATGTCAAGGACGCCTCACCCAGTGCTGTGCAACTTGAAAAATCTAAAAAATGAAAGCAAGAGGAGAAGAGAACCGTGGATAGAACACTTCCTTACCCACCACCACCTTTTCCCCAAAGATTGAAGAAGGTGGCGGATAACACAATGTTCAGCAAATTCATGACTATGTTAAAGCAGCTGACCATTAATGTTCCATTGGTGGAGGCACTTGAACAAATGCCTGGGTATGCGAAATTTATGAAGGATCTTTTGACTAAGAAGTGGGCAGCAAGTTATGAGTTGAAAGAAGATGTGCATCATTGTAGCGCAATTGCTACCCGATCGATAGTTCAGAAGAAGGCCGACCCCGGAGCTTTCACTATTCCTTGCACCGTTGGATCTTTGAATTTTGCCAAAGCATTATGTGACTTAGGAGCCAGCATCAATTTGATGCCGTTATCTATCTACAAGAAGTTGGGGTTGGGTGATCCTACTCCAACTAATATGAGGCTCGTCATGGCGGATAGGTCGGTAAAACGACCTGTTGGTATTCTATGTGATGTATTGGTGAAGGTTTCTTCATTCATCTTTCCGGAAGACTTTGTTATTTTGGATTGTGAGGCAGACTCAAAAGTTCCCATAATCTTGGGGCGCCCTTTCCTTGCTACAGAAAGTGTGCTCATTGATTTGAGAGCTAATGAGCTTTCATTCCGAATAAATAACGAAGTGGTTCGCTTTGATGTTTGCAAATCAATGAAGCAACCCAAAGATCTGAGTGTATTTTTGGTGGCTGATGTTTTCTTTGATAATGAGAAAGAACTACTTGAAGAAGAGCAAATTATTGATGACCCTTTGGAGGTTGTGCTCATGAATGGAGAGAATGAGGATGTTGAAAATTGTGAAGAAGCTATTTGTGCTCTATCGAGATTAGGGACATATCGTTATGCTCCCAAGAAGCTGGACCTTGATCTTAAAAATCGACCCACACCACCAGCTAAGCCATCTATTGAAGAACCACCCACATTAGAATTGAAGGAGTTGCCAAGTCATTTGAAGTACGCATTCTTGGGAAGCGGAAACACACTTTCAGTTATTATGGCAGCGAATTTGGGTGAGCAACAAGTTGCAGCTCTTATTGCTATTCTACGCAAGTATATTAGAGCCATTGGATGGACCATTGCGGATATTATTGGTATTCCACCTGGGATTTGCACACATAAAATTCAGCTTCAAGAAAATTGCACACCCACCATTGAGCATCAAAGACGTCCAAACCCACCTATGCAAGAAGTGGTAAAGAAAGAAATTATCAAGTGGTTAGACGCGGGGGTCGTGTATCCTATCTCTGATAGTACATGGGTAAGCCCGGTACAATGTGTTACCAAGAAAGGAGGCATGACGGTGGTTGCGAATGCTAAGAATGAGCTTATTCCACTCAGACCCGTCACTGGATGGAGAGTATGCATGGACTACCGAAAGCTGAATTTTTGGACACTCAAAGATCACTTCCCAATGCCATTTATGGACCAAATGCTAGATCGATTAGCGGGGAAAGGATGGTTTTGCTTCTTGGACGGTTATTCAGGCTACAATCAGATTTGTATTGCCCTTGAAGACCAAGATAAGACAACGTTTACATGCCCATATGGTACGTTTGCCTTCAAACGTATGCCATTTGGCCTATGTAACGCACCAGCCACCTTTCAACGTTGTATGATGTCTATTTTTTCTGATATGGTTGAAGATACTTTGGAGGTATTTATGGATGATTTTGTAGTTGTTGGTGAGTCTTTTGAAGCATGCTTGGCAAACCTAAGCATGGCGTTGCAAAGATGTGTAGAATTCAACCTAGTGCTGAATTGGGAGAAGTGCCACTTCATAGTAAAAGAAGGAATCGTTCTTGGGCACAAAATCTCCGAAAGAGGAATTGAGGTTGATCGAGCAAAAATAGAGGTTATTGAGAAGTTACCGCCTCCAATTTCGGTGAAAGGAGTTCATAGTTTTCTTGGCCATGCAGGTTTCTATCGACGATTCATCAAAGACTTCTCCAAAATTGCTAGTCCATTGTGCAAACTCTTGGATAAGATACGAAGTTTGACTTTAATGAAGATTGCTTAAAGGCATTCGAATGCCTCAAAGGAAAACTCATTGAAGCCCCTATCATAGTAGCACCAGATTGGTCTCTCCCATTCGAAGTCATGTGTGATGCTAGTGTGTAGCTGTTGGTGCTGTTCTTGTTCAGAGAAAGGAGAAATTATTTCATCCTATCTACTATGCGAGTAAGGTTCTAAATGAAGCCCAAAGGAACTACACTGTTACTGAACAAGAGCTCCTAGCAGTGGTGTATGCATTTGAGAAGTTTCGTGCCTATCTATTGGGTACTAAGGTGATCATTCGTACAGACCATGCAGCTATTAGGTATCTAATGACAAAGAAGGATGCAAAACCAAGGTTGATTCGATGGGTGTTGCTGCTGCAAGAGTTCGATTTCGAGGTCAAAGATAGAAGAGGTTGCGAGAACCAAGTGGCTGATCACCTAGCTAGACTCGAAAATGAGCATGTGGCGCAACCTGAAATTCAGATTGATGATGCATTCCCTGATAAAGAGATATTAGCGACAACAATGGAGAAATTACCATGGTATGCTGACTTTGCAAACTTCGTGGTAAGTAATGTGATACCTGCCAATTTATCTTACCACCAAAGGAGGAAGTTTATGCATGACGTGCAACACTACTATTGGGATGAGCCATATTTGTTTCGACGATGCGCGGATGGTATTATTCAACGATGTATATCCGATGGAGAGGTGCCTAATATTTTGAAAGCATACCACACTTCCCAAGTTGGAGGACATCATGCAGGCAATTGGACGGCAAGAAAAGTTTTGCAAAGTGGTTATTATTGGCCTTCGATATTTAGAGATGCCTACGACTATGTTAGAAGGTGCGACCAATGCCAGCGTCAAGGTGCTATTTCAAAACACCATGAGATGCCCATGTCCAAAATTCTTGAGGTAGAACTTTTTGATGTGTGGGGTATTGACTTCACGGGTCCATTCGTGAATTCGTTTGGAATGAAGTACATCTTAGTTGCTGTAGATTATGTTTCGAAATGGGTTGAAGCCGTAGTGTTAGCCGACAACGAAGGAAAGCGTGTTGTAGCATTCTTAAAGAAGAATATCTTCTCTCGCTTTGGAGTACCACGTACTATCATAAGTGATGGAGGATCTCACTTTTGCAATAAGCTATTCAAATCTGTGTTGGCCAAGTATGGTGTCAAGCAACATAAGGTAGCTACACCTTTTCATCCCCAAACTAGTGGACAAGTAGAGGTTTCCAATCGCGAGATCAAGCAAATACTTGCGAAGACGGTTAATGCTAATAGGAAGGATTGGTCTAGGAAGCTAGATGATGCACTATGGGCGTATAGGACTGCATTCAAAACACCCATTGGCATGTCTCCTTATCAACTAATTTATGGGAAGGCTTGCCACTTACCCATCGAGCTCGAGCATAAGGCATTGTGGGCATTGAAGCAATTGAATTTGAATTGGGATGATGCTATGAATCTGAGGTTGGAGCAGCTGAACAAATTAGATGAAATCCGTCTCCATGCATATGAAAGGTCAGACCTATACAAGGAGCGGATGAAAAAGTATCATGATCAGCGGATTGTTCGACGAAACTTCCAAAGGGGTGATATGGTACTTCTCTTCAACTCCAGATTGAAGCTCTTCCCAGGTAAGTTAAAATCTAAATGGTCTGGTCCATACAAAGTTATCCAAGTCTACTCGTCTGGAGTAGTCAAATTGGAAGACAATAATGGTGTTGTCTTCAAAGTGAATGGCCAACGTGTTAAACCTTATATCGGTCCTCTTGACTCGATAAATTATATGGCCATCACTTATCTCGACGAAGTCTAAGTACTCGAGGTAACTATGTCGAGCCACGACAATAAATAAGGCGCTAGATGGGAGGCAACCCATCGTTTTATTATTTTTCCGTTTATCGTTTATCGTTTTGTCTTTCTTTCGTTCTAGTACTTGTTTTGCTTTTGATAAGAGAAGATCAAAAAAATAAGAGTCGGGCCACGACCAAAACTAAGGTGCTTGGTGGGAGTCAACCCATCGTACTAATCGTTTTCATTGGTTTTGAGCAAATATAGGTGCGAGAAGTATTCCACGAGGAAATTGATTTCAAATGACGATTTGGACGTATTGTATGGTAAAGGTGGTAAGTTAGGAATAGTGATGCATAAGGCTATGGATTGAGAATTGCTCATGCCAAAATAGGCATCGAGGAAGGCTAGGCCTAGGTAAAACTAGGCCACGAACAATGCAAAACCTATACTATAGCCTAAGGTCTCGGAATCTAGTGTGCAAAGACATAGGCGCCGCCTATGCTTAAGTGTGTTATACACTAGGCGCCACCTATGCTATAGCATTAGGTCTCAGTATCTCAAATGCTATACACTATGCGCTACATATGTCCCTAAATTCTATATACTATGCGATGCATATGTCCCTAAATGCACTACACTATGCGCTGCCTATACCATGATTATGCAAAGCACTATGCGCCGCATAGAAGTCATTTTTGTCTCCAAAACCATTTTTAAATGGGTCAAAACCCGACCCATGCTTTTCCTATATAAAGGGGACTTAATCTTGAAACATAACCACATTGTAAATTGACCTAAAGGCACCACACATCCACCCAAATCATCTCAAAATTTTTCTTTTGCTCTTCCATTTCACAAGACCATCTCCAAAGGCTTCAATCACGTAAGTACTCTCTTATTCTTCATCTATTTCTCGTAAGTACTACGTTGATATGTCTATTATGAATTGCTACATCTTGAAATATTATGGGTGATGTTAATGTGTTTGAATTGTTGATACAAAACCATGTGAGTAAACATATACGTTAGGATAATCTTGACTGGTTTCCGACTTGAATTTGGTTGTAATAGCATTGTTATACTATTTGCTGAATTGCTATGGTTATGAAACATTGATTAAGCTTGTTACTTGTATACTTAAATGTTAGACTATCCCGTTCATCGGGATAAGACCTATAGTTACCTACCGACTTAGGAGGTTGTGATTGTTGAAAGTAACTATACCATGATGTAACCCCTATGGAGTAGTATTGTTATACCTAACATGAAAGTAGTGCAATGGTTGCAAGTAGCGATGCATCACTGATTTTCTTGTCGGAATATAGTTCCTAAAACGTATGTCGATGAAGTTTAAGTAATCTACCACATTCACCTCACTGCTTTGTATCAACGAACCTAAGTGGGGTGGTACCCCGCTAGCTTGTGTATAGATTGTTTCCTTTGAGTTGATGCTAACATGAATATTGTTTAAGTCTCAGGAACAATGGCACCTAAAGCGCACCAAGATCGGGCTACCACTTCCCAAAAGGGCAAGAAGAGAGGTCGCAAGGACCAAGGAGAATCATCCTCAACGCAACTACCCCGCCGAATATTTGGAATAAAATGGGTTCTTGAGGAGGAAGCCAAAGAATGGTACAAGAACAACAAGGAAATAAAATATGTTCACATCGACTTGATTAACAAGGACACCCTAGCAAAGAAGGAGCCGCATATGTTGGCGAAAATAATGGCGTTGAATCTAGATTTCATCTTCCGCGACATGGGAGAATGTAATCTTGATTTGACAAGGGAATTTTATGCCAACTGGTCACCGAAAACCACAGGCAATGAAGTCAACGCAGAATGGATCAACTCCTTTCTTGGCTTACCTTGGGTCGACCCAGCACCATTCAAAGAGCTGTACAACAGACCTCCTTATAGATCAATACGACACACACTTTGTGGAAGTAGATCCATGGCAAGGTGAAGCAGACACCAGGACACCGGACGACACAACACCTTCCCCTATGCTCCATTGAATAGGGAAACAAGAATCTGGTTGTGTATTGTCAACTCATGCCTTATTCCTGGGACTCAATACACCAAAATATCAAAAGATAGAGTGCGTTTGGTCTATGCTTTGATGAAAAATGTCCCTATCAACTTTGGGGCAATCATTCGTTCTACAATGCGGAAGGCCAGACTCCACAAAAGGTCCCACTTCACTTTTGGTAATCTATTGACAGCACTCTTGCGGAAGGAGGATATCGAAGAGGAACCAGCTGATCACAAACTCCCACATAACCCAAAGAAGGTTGACCTCACCATGGTCAAAGATGCTGAAACAACTCATGGTGTCAACCTTACTACTGTGGAGAGACATGCTCGTGATGAGAGTTTCTTCCGTCATCTTTATGGCATGACACGATTTACTATGATGAGTGGTGGACGTATTCCAACTGCTGCAGAGATCCAACAGTTGGACCACGACTATCCAATGAACATGCATACACGGGAGATGTGTGGTGTGGGCGTATACTTTGAGGAACCTCTAGAATATGACGTGCCGACCGATGACGATCGACGCTTGCCAGACTCCGATGAGGAGAAGAACTCTGACGACGACCCTTATGATGATTCTGACGAAGGGGGTATGACCCCCGACATTGAGGAAGAGTCTTACTGACCAGGTTCTTCGTATTTATTTTCCACTGAAGGCAGTTTCCCATTTAAGTGCGGGGTGGCGGTATCGCATGCTATACTTCTCTAATTGCATCTATGTTTGTTTATTTATTTATTTATTTATTTATTTATTTGTGTCGTTTTTTTTTCTTTGTTTTATTTGTTTCGTGTTTTGTTTTTTAGGAGTAAAAATTATTTTTTAGCTTCGCATGAAATAATTCGAATAGGCAGCATGAGATTATAACAAGAGTATGTGCTACAATTATGACTATTGAGACATTTAGGCTCTAGTGGAGACTCATTATGTGATATTGTGTGGTTCAATTCCTTCACTTGTTGGGTCGAGATTCTATATTACTTCCAATAAAGTCAACCATGTGCCTTGTGTGTGCGAGATAATAGTATATTCTATGTTTGTGACTGATGCTAGAACTTGCCTGGTATGTATGCAAAGCGAAAATAAGGAGTGTAAGTTTAGGACATGATTTAGGCATTTCTTTGGCAACCTATACATGTTTACCTTTGTTTGACCTACCCATGGACATCATCCTAGTTAAACCCTTTTGAGCCTTTAGCCTATTTCTTTGACAACCTTGTATGTAAGCCTAATCCATTTTTTTCAAGACCATAATTTGATCCAAATTCCTAAGTGCTTTAAAGTGAAAAAGTCATGTGACAACATAAGAGGAAATTGGGTGAGTATGATGCTTTAAATTGTAATGGTGCTTGAATGTGTTACGAAAAAAAAAGTGCTATCATAAGAGGTATGTTATGAAAAGAAAAAGGAAAAGAAAGTTGAAAAGTGAGGTGTGCTTAAAATTGAAAAACAAAAGAAGACAACAAGGGTGGTAGAATAAAAGAAAGAATAAAGGTTGAAGAAAGAATAAGTGTCAATGATACAATGTAATGTATTAAAGTGCTTAGGAACTTAGTCACTATTTTTGGCCAAAATAGCTTATCCTACCCCTCCCTTAGCTTACATTACAACCATCAAAAGACCTATTTGATCCTAATCTTAGCATTCTGACATTTAGTGGAGTATTAAACTAAGGGCAAGCCTATGGTCATCAGTTGCTACATATGAATTCTTTGTGAGAGTGAGAGCAAGGTTATTTTGATACCCATGTTTGAAAAATATGCTATACTTGTGAGTGATTATGGGTACGATATTGTGAGACACACATGGTTGATGAGTTTTGTGTAGTTATATATGATTCCTTGTACCTTAACTTTTGAATATGAGTTGACCACCATCACGAGTCTATGCTAGAGGTTAAACTGTTTCTACTAATAATCAGAAATCTACTCTTTGTTGATAATTGTTGTGCTTGTCTTGCCGAATGTTTTGTGTTGTTGCTGTGTAACCCTAAGTTAGTGTTTAGAAGGACATGATATTTTGTTCAAGGACGAACAAAGATTCAAGTGTGGGGTGTTGATGATAGGCGATATTACGCGCCTATATCAATATATTTTGCCCATATTTGTGCCATGTTTAGAGAACAAATTATATATTTCATGCACTTTTAGTCCTTTTTCCTATAAGTGAGCTAACGAACATGATTAGCAAAGTTTTAGGTATAAATGATGCAAAATTTAGCATTTTATGGCTTACTTGACGCCAAAGAAAGCTCATGAAGGAAGGAAAGGGAGCTTGGATGCCTAAAGGACCAAAAGTGATGCATGGAATTTCTGTCCCGGGCTAAAACAACATTTCTGAAGACTTTGGGGACTTGCAGTAACTTAGTTGGATTTGGATAATGATACATTAACCTAGTACAATTGGGTTAAGTATTCCATTAGTTTATTTGGATTAGGAGAATGTTACATTAACCTAGTACAATTGGGTTAAGTATTTCATTAGCTTAGTAGGATTAGGATATGGGTATTATAAATACCCTATCATGCTAGAGATTTAGACACATTCTTCTACTCCTCTCTTATTCTACACTACAAAAAATTCTACAACTCTTCCAATCTTTCCATTAATTCTATTTTTCTTCTTCTATTCATCTATTCTTAAATTCCGCAACAAAAGAATCGTTACTTTGCCTAGGAATTCACGCCTAACGCCTACCACTTGTGCTACACGAAATTAATCAATCTTGTGGTATAACAACAATGTCAATCGTGATCTCCTTCGCATTCATGGGTAACTAAACTTCTCTGTTGGGGTTATGGAAGCCAACTGAGATACTATCTATTGCTGTGAGTTTGTGAGTTCGTGACACGTATGCTGCTTATATAATTATTCTCTTCATCTTAATCTACATTCTTTGTGGTTGCAAACGCAAGAATATGCCAGTATAACATTTAACTTGTTCGAAAGAAAGGTTATTTGTCTGGAAAAGAGATAATGTCAAGGTAGTAGGGTCCCATCCCCTATTAAACAGTTAGTGTCGTAACTAGATTAACCTCTTGGAGAATTCGTACCGTTAGACACGCTTTAGGCTCGAAAGAGTTAAAGTGAAATAATCCCCGAATAGGTCGAAAGACGCCTGGATTTACCATCTAATACAATTCTCTATAAGCACATGCATGTCTAGATTCAACACACTCATAGTCAATAGAGACGTACAACTCATAAGGTGGACATAACCCTAACGCCTCAATTCTCATTGTTTACACTTTACGTAATATTCTTTCTTTTATTTTCATCTTTTACTTTAATACTTTGTTTACATTACTTGCACAACAAGACTCCCCCCTTCCTACGAGACTTGCACTAAAAGTCTAGTAATTTTGCTTACTTGTTGGCCAAGCTATTCCCTGAGGGATCGACACCCAACCCATGTTGGGTTCTATATTTGCTAACGACCGCTTTACACTCCTACGAGAGCTGTAGATTGAGCGTTATCAGGAGGTAAAGATTTCTCCTATCTAATTAGAATAAAATAGTGCCCCTACGACCTCATAATTTGGGTCGTAACATGAGGCTTGCACCTCACGATACTTTTGCTTCCACAGATATCCCAGTGCATTTTAATAAATCCTACTAAGAGATTCGCCCCAACCTATACTCTCCATAGAAATGTCTTTTAAAACAATAATTAAAATAGAATAGAAACATTCATTATGTCGACATAGTTTCATTAATAGAACTTAATATTTTCGGCCATTTTAAGAGTATACATTTAGTTTCATCCTATCTAATTATCTTCAATTAAGGTGATTTAGATTCAAAAATATTAATTATGGATGGAGTAAAATTAAATATTGACTACCATTACAAGATTCATTGGACATCTAAATCATGTACTCATTTTTAAGTTCTAGTTGATTGTCTGTGAAACCATCGTTCTTTGATTTTCTGTATGTTATTTTCTTTTCATGATGTAAGATAATTTTTTTCTTAATTTTTTATTTTGTTTAAGGCATTACAGTACCACCATCAATTTTCAACACTAGCCACCTTTATCACCGCCCAACACATCTATCTGCTATGAGTACTGAACAATTATTGCACTTAATTATAATTAATCATGAAAACTACTACCTTATTCTTTCATGTTAATTATTTATTAAAAATTTAACCTTAATGATATTGATATCATTTTACATTAACATATACTACATGATTCGATACACACGCGCAACACATGTGCCGATAGACTAGTTATAAAAATATTACATCAAAGAAATTTTGTATAATAAATTGTTAGGTGGTAAAGGTTTCTCCTATCTCGTTAGAATAAAATAGTTTTTCACATGACCTCGTAATTTGGGTCATGAAATGGGGCTTACACCTCACGATACTTTTGCCCCCACAAATCTTTTTGGGGTATTTTTACTAAATCTTGCCTCAATACACGCCCCGCCCTCAGGCTCGCCATAAAACCATCTTTCAAACACTAATTAAAATGGGAGAGAAACATTATTATATCAACATGGTCTCATTAATAGAAATTAATGTTTCTTACCATTTTAAAAGTATGACATTTAGTTTCATCCTACTTAATTATCTTGAATTGAGGTGATTAAGCCTCAAAAATATTAATTACAGATGGAGTAAAATTAAATATTGACCACTATATATAAGATTCATAGGTACCACTAAATCATATACTCATTTGTAAGTCCCAGCTCATTGTCTATGAAGTCATCGTTTTTTGATTTTCTCTCTTGTTATGTTAATTCCACAATTTAAGATTATTCTTTTCCTCAACCTTTTATATTTTTTTGGAGCATTATTGTACTGTTGTCAATTTTCAATATCAGTCATCTTTATCCCCACCCACCACCTTTATCTGTCATGGTTACTAAATAATTATTGCACCTAATTATAATTATTCACAAAACTATTACTTTATTCTTTCATGTATATTTATTTACTTAGAACTTAATCTTAATAATTTTAATATTATCTTATTATAACGGTCCAAACAGTCATGATGACACCTGCCCTAACTTATGACAAGAGAAACATACTACACTTATCTTTACTCATTTAAGTGTTATTCTCACGTTCATGGTAATATTAACTCATTGTTTTAAAAAGTACTAAAATAGTTTCATTCAACAAATAATAATCATCCGATGACATTATCATCCATAAAATAAATAGATTGTAGAAACTTCTATTTATTATAATTCACGGGACTTGAGGTCACCGTAGAAGAACATCTAAAATAATGAAGTCTGAAAATACAGAAAATATTCCAAAACATAATTAAAAAATCATCTTAATCCCAAAAACAAAGGACGTCAACATCATAATAGGGTATCAAGGTTGTCCGAACATGATGCTCACCCTCAAAATTAAGTCTGCACCACCATCTAGAGTCGAGATCCCATGTCAACCGCTGAAAGATATTCTGCACTAAAAAAAGAAAAGTATAGGTAGTATCAGTATATCAACAAATACTAGTAAGCATCATTAGATCGACTAACTCCACAATATACAAGTACGTAAGACAAACAAGTATAAATATGATCGTAACAAAAATAAAAAAAACAATGATATCATTCAACTCAACACATCATATATCATCATATAATTATAATCACAAATTTACTTTCCCGTTCTTTCACACTTAATTATTTCATAAAGAACCCATCATCATGTAAAATCATAAGTAGGTACCTAATGTATTTGTATGAGTGGCTGTATGCAAGATGTGTGCATCATCTCTTACCCCTCTAAATCTCATCATCAACATAACATCGTACCAATATGGTATCTGACCTATATGAAATTCGTACGGGCATGGTACCCAAACCATTATCACATTTGTACCGACATGGTACCCGGTCCATCATCTCAACATATCATCAAAATACAAGTAAAATGTAATGCAGTCATTAGATTACAAGTCATGCTAGAAGGCAATCATCGATGTCCATTTCACAAATTATCACAAAGCCAAGAAAGTTTATGTCTCTACAAGAAAATCACAGTCTACCCCAATTTCTTGCTCAAAGTCACCTTTAAGCCATACTTTTTTCCTTTCATTTTTGTTTGGTTCATTCTTGATATATACAACAACAAGAATGCACCACTATTTTAGTAATTCATAGATGGACGCTTTAAAATCTGGTAGGCTCAAATATAATTGTATAAATGTACATTAGGTTGATATTTTAATTGTGACGAGAGATGGATAGAAAAATGAAATGAAGATGAATAACTTAATACCTTTCGAGGCTTGAAGATAGTGGAAAGTTGAATGAAAAAACATGAAATAGTAAATAGGAAAATTAAGGGGTTTTGATTAATTCTAATGTCTTAATATTCAGATTTTGCTAGAGGAGTTGGCTATGGGGTGAGGTAAGGTAATTTAGGGGTTAGTGATCAACATAACCAAATCCCATGACTGATGAGTGAACATAAAAGAGTAACACTATAAGGTAAAGAGTGGATTTTACCATTATGAGTAATTAGAAAAGATTAGAGGATAATGAAGAAAATATGAGGTTCGGATATAGACAGAGAGAAGGAGTATGATAGTGTGAACCTGGGTTATGGAAGCCCATAAGAATGAATGGCATATGATGGTTATGGACACATATATATGTATAAACTAAGGTCACTGATTAAAATGAGTTAGATGATTGTTGTAGCACTTAGACTCTCTTAGCTTTGTGCTTGTTGTGAACTTGACATCTATGATTGCCTACTATCAAGACTTATGATTTAATGGCATATTAAGATAATGGGTTGGTTAGCAAAACAGTACGAATATTGTAATAGGTCTGGTACCATGCCTATACAAATTTGATATGGGTCAGTAGAGCCGTCAATATGGGTCAAGTCCGTTGAGTTTGCCCGACTAGACCTACAATTTGATAGGATTGGGCTGTGATTTTTAAAGACTATTTAAGAACAAAAATTTTTATCTCGGCTCGGATAAGCCCATTGTCCCATGGGGCTTGAGCAATATGAGTTGGGATGGCCTGTTGGCCAAACAAAAAATTGATCAAAAATTAGAATAGAGTACTAAGAATAACCAAAAGAGTCCAAACTCAAAGTCTATTTAGATGATCATAGATATTTAAATATTAATTATGTTTATAAAATATATAAATAATAAAAATACACGCCATAAGTGCCATGAGAGTTTTTTTAGGAGATCATTTTGATTTTTAATGGATTAAATATTGATATTTTCTTGTGTTTTATTGTGATGTATTGAAATAATATTAGGTTAATATTTCTATTTATCTTGTTATATTATTACTCATAATTGATTAGTTTATTTATCAACATCTCTATTTAATTTAAATTAGGTTATTGGTATCATGTCAAAAGCTATTTAATTTTGTAGATTATTAGGATTTTTTTTGAAAATTTGTAACTTGATTAACAATTAGTAACTTCATGTAATATTATATTGTAAATATTTATGTAATTAACATTTTAAAATTCAAATAAAGATTATAAAAATAATATATTTTAAAAAGTGGGTTGGCCCGTAGAGGGCTGCAACCCACAAAGTGGAGGGTTGGGATTGTTGTTTTCTGGACATTCATCTTGATGGGCCAGCCTGGCCTGACCCATCAAACTTTAAAGCCCGTATGGTCTATCACGGATGGTTTGGGTCGGCCCGTATTGACATCTCTATGGGTCGGGCACCATGCTGATATGATGTTATATTGATGATGAGGTTGAGAAGGATAAAAGATGATGTGAACGCCTTAAATACATGCATTCATACATATGTTTTGAAGTTAATTACATTTTATATATGTCTCATACGTGATTTTTGTTATGATAAATGGTGAAAGAAGGTATGAATACACGTTAGGTATCTAGTACAGACTGGGTTTAAAATAAGATTCTATGAACCACTGAGAGCATCATTTTATGGTAGAATGTGAATAGAAGAATTCTAATTTTTATAGGATATAGTACTGTGATGCCTTGTGATGGGGAGTACCGAGAGGACTTGGGTGGATGTAGATTAAGAAATTATAGGTACTATAATAATGGTCGAAATGGGAGGAAGAGGTATAGGGTAGGATGGATGGTCAAAGGAAAATGATATATACAAAATGTTAAGTCAAATTTTTTTTAAATTTTAAATGACAGGTAGGTTACAAAGATGCTAAAATGATATGTCGAGGATTCTATAAGTAGGGGTATAGAACAAAAATTGTACTTGACGTTATGACTCTCTCCGTGTTATTGATGTTAATTGTTTCTAATCTGTAACGCCCTGAGACTACTTCCCGGACGTCACACGGTGCTTAGAACCACAAGTGATCCCAAGCTAACCCATGATACTAGCATAATTTTTTAGCAAATGAATAAATTACATAAAACTGGAAATAATAAGTAGAGAAGATGTCATTAGTTGAACTTGTTCAATACTGGTAAAAGTTTTACAACACTGGTTATACAAAAGAAAATTTAAACTGAATATATCAACTCTGACTGGTTTTGTATGAAACCTCTAATAATACTGGCTATAGGTAGCCGGGACATGAACCCAAACCATCCCTAATAAATACAACCGTATCTAAATAAAATACTAAATCTACAATTGACTTGAGCCCTTGAATAAAGAGAACTCATCACCCATTGGCTAGAAGTTGCAAACTATTTGATCATGATATTGTGAGCTACAGTTGTTACCTACATTATAAAATAATGTAGCCACACAGATGTATATGTGGTTAGTACTTTTGAAATGTACTGAGTATGTGGAGGTGAATACACTAAGTAAAAATTGATATATATCATAAGCTTAAAAACATTCATGCTAAGTGTATATAGAATTACCTTGATCATGAATTAAACTTAAAGCTGAAATAACACAAACATAAATCATAAAAAAACGTCTGAATAAAGATTGTGAGTCATACACTTAGTATCTAAAATCTTCTTTACTTTTCTTATAGAGATTCTTATAACCGACATAAATCATGTGAGCTCGCATGGAGTCCAAAGTCTTACCTACATTGAGGAGAGTTGTTCTAATCTTGCCATAAAAATTGAACCTTAACTTAGAGTGATCACTAAACTTATCCCCTTGGGACAAAAAAACACTCTCTATCGATGCCCCTTACACCTATGATGTCACGTAGTTTCTAGAAAATAGGATGGGCTAAACCCACATTCCACCTTGGTGCTAAATACTACTCCCAATATATATACTCGTATGCTTATACTTATAAAATTCACCTTAAAATAGAATATGGGTTTATATAACTGAAAACTAACTATGCTTCTCTTACTTAAATCATACTCATAAAGAAACCTGTGAATTTCATGTCATATCTGAGATCATAAGATCAAAACTGCAACTTCAATCATGCTATAATGCATATAACTTGTACTAGTAATCTTGACTTTTTGTAAGCTCAGTAACAAATACTCAAAATTGAAATCATTTATCATCTCATAAAAACTTCATATCAAAATATCACACTCAATGTTTAAGATCACTTTCATGGATAAAAATAGAAGTAAACATAAAATTTTGTGCTAAATAAGGCTTAAATCGTGATGAAACATCAAAATTCAATCAAAAATTAACTTTTGGGGAATAGAGATGGAAAAATATCCTTGTTCAAACCCACATACCCAGGCTTACCGAATTTGCTTGAAGGGAACTGGAATTTGAGCAAGAATCGTTATTTGGTGTTTTCGAGAATTTTAAAGAAGAGTAATTGTGTGTTTTGGTTATGGGATAAGGAAAAATATGTTAGTATTAGTTATAGGATCATTTAGGACATAAATGACTAGTTTGCCCTTAAAAAATTGAAGAAAACGTAAGTTTTAGCAGCTCTGGGACCATGGGCGTGACACTTCCTTATCACGAAGAACACAGGGCATGCCACACTCTTATTGTGGATCACACATGGTGTACCATGCTCTTATCATAGATACGCACTGGTTTCCTCACAAAAATGCTCATAACTTTTCACTCGAGTATCGGATTAGGCAAAATTGGATGCGTTGGAAAAAAGATTCAAATACTTTTTATTTGGTGAGTCTTGAGATCCAAAACTCAATATATTATAGAATATATACCCATTTAAAGTCAACCCTTATAGGATTGAATACCAAATCTCAATCAACACAACTTTTCTCTAAATGTTTCCTACGAACATTATTCACATCAAAAGCAATTTTCACACTGGGTGAATGATCATGACACTTATCTATGAATAAAAATAATTATTTTTGGACATATAAACACATGACTAATGGTTAGAAACTTAGCTAGAAATTTTAGGGTATTACAATATCTCCCTTTTGGTATCATTTATATTCAAATGAAGTCAAATTTTGAATGAAAAGAACATGGTTACTGACATGAAATTGAATTTCTAAAATTGATCATGTTTTGAAACTAGAGTCACCTTTTGATAGCGTATTGATACATATGGAACTCGATCACATACATAGGAATTACATAGAACAATGTAGATATGAAATTTGAAGAGTGCAATGCGGGGGGGGGGGGGGGGGGGGGGGGGGGGGGGGGGGGGGCGGGGAGAATCTATTAATCTATTGATCATTCTTAGAAGTGAACAAATAAGGTACTAGGCCATCATGTCTTCTACTGAAGGATATAGTTATACTAAATAGATAAAACCCCTAATTAGCTAACTTGATTGACTATAAAAAGTTAATTCATGCTGAAAGAATAGAAATCAATTAAGGCATTCATGACATGATCATACATATAGAACAAAAGCAATAATAGTATTACTATGCCTTAGGCGATGCAACTGTTAACTTTCAAGCTTGAAAACACCTCTTAAAGACTCTCCCCAACTATACTGTCCTCATAAATACTACACTTCATTTGATGCAACTTATAATCTTTAAATGGGTATAGGTGACTACTCTTACCAAAGTATAAGTTGAACTACATACTCTCACCATGTTCAAGCCTAACTCAAAGTCACAAGGCACTACATATAGCACCATAATACTTAGTATAAACTATGTGATTCAATATCCTATGTCTTCTCAAAGCTCTCATCTCAAGAATAATACCATTTACCACTTCAAAAACTAATTCAAGCTTAAAAACACCTCTCGAACACTCTCTACAACTATACTTGTCCTCTTAAATACTACACTTCATTTGATACAACTTATAATCTTTAAATGGGTATAGGTGACTAATCTTACCAAAGTATGAGTTGAACTACATACTCTCACCATGTTCAAGCCTAACTCAAAGTCATAAGGCACGACATATAGCACCGTAATACATAGTCTAAACTATGTGATTCAATATCTTATGTCTTCTCAAAGCTCTCATCTCAAGAATAATGCCATTTATCACTTCAGTAACTAACTCTGAGCTCTAATTAGGAATTCACTAGCACTATGCATTCATTCATTTGTATACCAATATGACATTCAAGCCTATCATTATAACCACATATGAAATCTTAGTAAGCCAACCCATTTAGGAATTTTTCCATATTCTCTAATACCTCTATTAATAATAATTTCATGAATTATCTCTAAAAAGACACATCAAAATTCTCACCTAATTATTACATATTCTAGAGCCTTGCCTCGATCTTCCTCCACACTAATAGCTTATAACCTTAGATAAAATAAGCATACACCAATTTTTCCTAATAAGAAACATCTACTCTCTCCCATCTAAACCACTATTCATCTATTTTCATCACCACTATCTTACTATAAGGAGGGTTACTAAAGCGATGGAACATAAGGACCTAAAGGATGAAAGAATACTATACATAATTTTGACACTTGATTGAGGCCTAAAGTATAGAGTATCATAGGCATGGATTTATTTAAAGAGGTCTAAAATGAAAACATACATGACATTATGTGAATTTCACTAGTTATTAAGGGTGTACCATGAGTTTAGGGAACTAAGCAAACTATAAAACATGGGTTCATACTTATCATAAGTGTCTTAACATAAGACTGAAACTCATAGATTCATGGGGATGACTAGGATCACCGGATAAAGTTTTTACCTCCTTCTTACTAGGAGTTGGAGATGAACATGAATATACATGAAGTATATAAGCTTTGGCCACGGGTGTGGCTTTATCACGAAAGACATGGAGTTCCATAATGGCCAAAATCCAAGAAATACACTAGATTAAGAATAAATCACTATCTTATCATAACACTTATTGGCATGCATCACAATTTAATTCACAAAACATGATTTGGTTATTCACCCTAGAATCTCCTCCTTAGATTAAAGTCAACATTCTAAGCTTATGGGCCTATTCCATATCCTCAAGACTAAGTCATAATTTTTTTATTCTAACAATCTATACTTAAATGATCGACTCACCTGGATGAACCATATTTGGAAAATACTAAATTTATTCTTTGGACAATCTTCCATATATACCACTCATAACTTTCTCTAGCTTCAATAACAATTATCACATACTTACACTCTTTTTGGAAAACATACCTACCTCTCTAAATACATGATTTGCCCTTTTCTTCATAGTTTGCTAATATCATACCTCTAAACTAATATTCTTACCTAAACCATTAGAATTAAATTACACTGAAAAACTTAACATCATCTATCCATAGCTCTTTAGTTTGGCTATAAAGAACACCATACACTATATAACTAGCCTCCTTCACATGTATCAACTCAAGGTACTATCTAAGAAAATAAGACACTTAATAATCTTATAAAATAATGTAGACACATACTACCATTGCGTACATCTATACATCATACCTACACCATCATACTTAACTGTGAATCAATGAACTTAAATCCTTGCATACATTATTTCAAGCCTACTAGCTCACCTTCCATATAACTAGAATAACTATCCCAAGCAATCACTATTTCCACCATGGTGATCATTCACTATTCAAACCTTGTGTATAGTACTCAACATAATTAACACCATAAATTCACATACTATTCTTGCTTGGTAGCTATAAAAAAACATTAAGAAACATAGGTCCAATAGAACCTCATAATAATAATAATTGATCAAAATCTTATGGTCTGTCTCATAATATTCCACTAACATGTTGAGGTATGAGCAGATGCTAACACATTTGAGCTTTTTAACTCTAAATAATTGCAAAGTCATAAGCAAATTTTATCTGTTTTTGATCATTTTCTTGTGATATTATAGTTGTAGTAAGGATGGGAGGAAAACATAGGAAAGATGAAAAAAATAAGTAAAATCTGGTACAAGTGAGCTGATATGAGTCTGATGGCATTTCTTACAAGTCATCAGAGTTATGGTAAGCTACCATAAAAAGGCATCAAGAAGAACAGTGGAGAAGATTTGTTGGATGAGAGTGACGATATTCTCAATATGTCGTCACAAGTGTCGTAAGCCGTTAGAATATGCCTTCAGAGTGAGGCAGAACATGGTGAAATAAGTTGAAGGTCTGACAATATTTGCTACATACCATCACAAGTGTGGTAATCCATCATAGGACATCGTTAGAGTGAGGTATAATAGGTCAAGATGGCAACACGTACATTTGCTACATGCGTCACCTAAATTCGAGCCCAGCTGTGATTTTATTATTTTTTTCCTTAATTAGGCTTTAGTATAAATAGCAGTTTTTAAGGTTTTTAAAAGAAAAAAAGTTTTTATTATTTAGAACAAGAATTTTGGAGGGAGAAACACGTACATTGTTCTCCTTTGCCAATTATTTTTAGTTTCTTTCTTATCAACTATTTTTGGGTTTCTAACTTGGGATATAATTGAAGAAATTATTTGTTGTTTTTCATATATACGTAAGTTTATCATTATCATCATGAATTCAACTTGTGATTTCCTTCGTCAAATCATGAGCGGCTAATTTCATTAGCCGAGGTTATGGGATCCAAGGATTAGGGTTTGATATAATGCTGGGTGTTTAACGGATTCAAAGAGTAGTAGAACATCTTGAAATTCTATGGTTTTAACTAAAATCTAGTGGTTGCAAACATTAGATTATGCCTTAGGTTTTATTTGCTTCTAAAGGACAAATAGACTAGAGGACAGGATTATCAACAGGGACTCAGAAGCTACCAACCTTATGTTTAATGATTAGTGTCGTAACTGGATAAATCTACCTGAGATAACATCCAATTAGACATATATAAATTATCTAAGTTTGAGAGAATTAGATAATAAATTGTATGGGGAGGTCGAGAGATAAGTCAGATAGTATCATAGTCAGGGATATTCTGTTGTTTTACTCATTCCGAGGATATCTAGCATTACCTAGTATCTGTCAATACCCTTAACCTTTGGTGATCATAACCCTGGTTTCCCATTTATATTGATAACAACTCTAAAAATTCAGAAAGTGAAGATTGATACATTTTGAACTTTAAAACCCAACTTTTGGAAATGATAAACTACCAATAAAGTATTTTGTAAACAACTTTACATTCACACCCTATTCCCTGTGGGTTTCGACTCCAACCTAGTTAGGTTTTATATTGACAACGAGCGTTTATACCCATTCAAGAGTGCAATTTGAGCGTTATCAAAAATGGTGCCGTTGTCGGGGAATACGGTTGTAAACTAAAAATTTTGTGCATGAAAATTTGATGATAGTTAAGTTTCCTTGATTTACGTTTTTTTTTGTTTATTGTAGGTACTGTATTGTTTATGCCAAAAATGAGAAGTTTTGGCGCACCACTATTACTAATCAACCCAAAACCTCAACTAATTGGAAGAATGACTGAACAACAGAAAGTAGAAAGATTAGCTGCTTTAGCTAGGGCTCAGGTGAATATGCAAACTTTGGGTCAACAAGCACATCACCAAAACCCTAATGATAAGGACTTGGGTGATGAGGAGTTGCTGAATCGTCAAAACCCAAGGAGAGCAGAGCAAGTTGCTGCACTAGTGTAGTAAAACATCAATAGAAATCATCTAGCTCGAGGTAGATATGTTCAACAGCCTATGCACTATAAGGCTGATGATAATGATGAACGAATGGATGGAGCTGGCGTAACGGGTACTATCATCCCGCCACCATTGGCACCAGGTGCAAAGTTCAACATAACAAGTACCATGATCCAACTCCTGAATCTGAAAGGGTTATTTGGAGGCTTGCCTGGTGATAATCCTAACATGCATTTGGTGAACTTCATCACCATCTGTAAATCCTTTAACAATTTGGGAATAAATCAAAATGCAATCAGATTGAAGTTATTTCCATTGTCTCTAGCTGGAGAGGCAACAATATGGTTGAATGAGTTAGAGCCTGATTCTATAACCAACTGGAGACAGTAGAAAGATGCTTTCCTAGAATAGTTCTTTCCACCCTCTAGAAGGGTATAGTTGAGGGACGAGATTAGCAACTTCAGATAGCCTCCGACTGAAGCACTGCACGAGACTTGGGAAAGTTTTAAGAAGACTTGCACAATGTTCGAACCACAATATGACAAACTTTCATTTGATGGAGACCTTGTACAGATCTTTTAACTCAATGACAAAGCCAATAATCGACAATGTTGTAGGTGCTTTGTTCATTGACCTCTCTTTTTTGGATCCTTCTAACATGCTAAATAGAATTATCAAGCAAAATTGATCTTGGCACACTAGGGATTATATAGTGGCTAGCCCTATGATTGCTGGTGGTATTACTGTAGAACAATGTAGGAGGGATAAGGAGAAAGATCAGGATATAGCTTACTTGAAGATGCAGATGGACTTGCTGGCTAAGCACTTGCTATCTGACAAGACTGAAATGATTAAGGCTGTGGATGCTCAAGGTACCATTTCTAAGCAATAGCCAAGGGAACCAAGGTTGGACTTTCTATGACAAGGTTGATTATAAAGATAGGGATCAGGGAAATTCGAGAAATAATAATGACAGGAGTGGTTTGTATGTTCCTCCTAGAAGTCGGGATGCTGCATCTACTAGTTCTAGCAAGATGTCCATAGAGGACATGATGAAAAAGTTGTTGAAGGGAGTTGAAGCTACTAACTCGGGGGTAACTAATATAAAAAGTGAGTTTTCTACCCTCCGTCAGTTAGTTAGATCACACTCTTAAATATTAAGCAGTTGGAGCAACAAATGAGCTAACTTTTGGCTACTCTAAACCTGAGAAAAGCGGGCACTTTACCTAGTGATACGGTTTAAAACCCGCGGACTGATAGATCTTGTTTGGCGATTACCACTCAAAGTAGTAAGATGTTATCTGTACGTTCTATGGGAAAAGTCGTGGAGAAGGAGGTAAGTGTTGATGAATCAGAAGGAAGAAATCTAGTAGAGTTTGAGATGGTGAATGGCTTTGTTGACATATTAGAGAAAGAAGATGACGAGAAAGAGGAAGTGGTATGGAAACAAATTTCAAGACCACCACCTCCATTTTCGCAGAGATTGAAGAAGAAGATAATGAAAAATTTATCAAGTTCATGGCAGTAATGAAACAACTGATAGTGACGGTGCCATTGATGAAGGCACTTGAGAAAATGCCGACCTATACTAAATTTATGAAGGATCTGCAGATGAAGAAGGAGAAAGTAAGCTATAAGATGGTGGACGATCTCCACCATTGTAGTGTTGTTTCGTCACAATCCTTAGTACAGAAAAAGCCTGATCTTAGTGCTTTCACTATTCCGTGCATAGTAGGACCCGTGAAATTTGAGAAAGCTTTGTGTGACCTTAGCGCAAGTATTAATTTTATGCCGCTAGTCGTCTATAAGAGGCTTGATGTAGGGGAACCTACAACTACAAACATGCGACTCGTGATGGTAGATAGGTCAATCAAAAGACCAATGGGCATTCTACATGACATGCTAGTGAAAGTGGCTGACTTCATTCTCCCTGTGGATTTTATGGTTCTATACTATGATGTTTATTTTAAGGTGCCTATTATTCTATGAATACCATTATTGGCCACAGGGAGAGTGCTAGTTGATTTAGAGCTCAATGAGCTCAAGTTTCGAGTTGACAAAAATGAAGCAAAGTTTAAAATGCGCTCATCCATAGTGAATCAAGAAGAGATGAGTATATTCACAATCATGGATGTATTCTATGTGGATGACAAAAGGTATCGTATAATGTCTTGGCGAAGTCTGAGTAGACAAGATAACTAAGTCGTGCTGCGACATTAAATCAGGCAATATTGGGAGGCAACCCAAAATTTTATTTTCATTCATTTTTAGGTTAGTTTTTATTCTTATAGTTAGGTTTTTAATATCTGGAAGGTGAAATCAAGATTATTTACTAAAAAGGACCCTGACAACCTTTATGGTAAGACGTCACACATGTGATGGCTTACCAGAAAATAACGTTAGAGAGGTCTAGTATAAAGAAGTGTCTGCCTAACCCTGACGATATTACCTAACGAGTTACCACAACTCTGATGGCATTTTTCAATGCCGTCAAGTATTACGGGCCCAGATGTTAAGTTGGATTTAACCCAGCCCAGGCTTAAACTCTTCACCTCCCCAGTAGTTTATTTGGTTTCCATTTTTAGTTATTTCTTTCCTTATCTAGGATATATAATATCTTCCTTCCTTATCCATCTTGATCACAACTAAGCAATAAAACCTTTCCCTTAAGAGATTGGATTGAAATCAAAGTGACCAACTTTCTTCTCTCATCCAATTCTGTCACCTCAAGCTCATACTTCATACGAACTAAGCTCTATTGTTAAGGAAGTGTACAAGTCGACAATCAGGTATGCTCGATGCTTAAAACTCTTCTTTCTTTTGGGTATGTATAATAGGAGAAGTTCAACCTTGGTTCAAAGGAGCTTGAAAGCATTAAAAAACTACAAGCTACTTTGAATCTAGGGTTTCGCTGGGTTCTAACTGAAAAAGATCTAAAGAGCATCTCAAGAACTCAACTTAAGTTAAAATCAAGTCGAAATTAAAGTCAAAAATCAATGAAAAATAGAGTTGAAGGATTGTGTTCTGAGCGACGACATTTATGGTAGTACATTACATCTATGACGGTTTAGCACAAATGTCATCATAAGTTAAAGAAAAAAAATGAGGTTCTGTTAAGGTCTGAAGATATATCTAATACGCCATCATAGGTGTGACGTCTTATTAGACAATGTCGTCAAAAGTTGAGAAATTTCAGTAGTCACTGCTTGAGGTTGACGACGTCTATGGTAAGCCATTAAAAATATGATGACTTACCAGAGATGCCGTCAAGCCTCTAAACTAAAACTAAATTGAACCCTTTTAGGGATTATAAGCAACCACTGATGCATCTTATTTATTTATATGATTTAGAATACTAAAAATTGACTCTAACTTGGTGCAGAAATAAAAATGGCACCTAAGAGAAAGAGTCCTAATACTTCAAAGAAAGTGGCGAAGCCAAAGTTGGTTCATAAGATTATTAATGAGGACTCCGACTATAAATATGAAGAACCACTTCTCAGGTGGAAGAGAAAAAAAACAAGTCCAAAGATATCTCTTCCACCTAAACCCATTCAGGTGGAGGATAGTGATGATACTGAAACTACTACCCCACCTAAGAGTGAGTCCTCTTAGCAAGAGGGTTCCAAGAAAATCGATTTCGAACAGCCCGAGTCTGAGAATACTAAATATGAAGAGCAAGGGTCTAAGGAGACAAAATCGGTACCACCATTCTTAGAAAAGTAAAGTGATGATGATTCTCCAATTTAGAGAGATGCAGTGAGATGAAAAAACCTGAAGGTTAAAAATAATGTCAGATGGCTCATTCCAGGAGCTGAGAGAGTATATATTGATGGTCTGCATAGAACCCAGCAGAGACCTGTTTGGAGACCTATCTTTAAAGAAAAACAAATCATTACCAAAGGGTTGATCAACTACCCGGAGGTGATGAAAAAGTTCCAAGATTATGTGCTAGAGTGGACTACCAGAACAGGACATTTCTATAGTCCAGTAGTAGTACAGGAGTTTTATGCAAACTACTAAGCGGACATGGAAAACAGATGCAAGGAAGGTGAGAGAATATCGAACATGCCATTACTAGAGAAAATTGCAGTGAGGGGAGTGATGGTGAGTATCTCAGACACAACAATCAACCATTTTTTTCATGGGCCAAACTTTAATATTCAAGATACTTTACCCATATTCTATGCCCGTTTAAAAGATAAGGCAAATTAGCGGAGATGGTTGGATACTCACATAGCGGAGAGAGAGCCTATTTTGTTGACCAACCCAAATAAAAAGATCTACAAAGCTTCTCTAACACGTAAGGCAAAGTTTTGGTGGGGCGTAGTATGCACGCACTAGATCCCTATAGAAAATAATAATCTACTGAGAGATGAAAGGGCCGTACTAGTTGCTAGTCTAGTGACTGGTATGTCCCTAGATTTTGGTAAAATTGTTGCTGAGGAGATAAAGATTTGGGTGTCTAGGCCTGACACTGTAAATCCATTCCCATGTCTGATAACTAAGCTATGTGAAGCAACAAATATGCCTGATATTACTGGTGTGGAAAAGGATATCTCTGCTAGAAAGACTCACAACTCGATTAGAAGTAAGGAAAATCTACTTGCATCAAGGATTGAGAGGGGATAAGAGGTGGCAGTTGAGCCTCCTATTCTAGATTCTAGTTCGGTGCCTACTGTGGAGGCACAAGCTTTTGAGGCAGCAGCAGTACCACCACCACCTTCAACATAGACAGGTTGAGAGCCTCAACTGAGTTAGCTCCATCAGCTTCTGCAGCACCATCAGGACTTGCTTTCAACTTGCCAAACTTCAGAAAAATTGCTAGACAAACTTAATGGTGCGAGGCTCAGCTGAAGCAGTTTGCAACTGCAGTAGATAAGAGAATCAGGGCTGCACTTGAGCCTTATGAGTCCTTGCCTTCGAGGTTTTCTAACTTAGAGAATCAGTTTGATGTGCGAGAAAGAGAAATATTGAGTATAGAGCTTAAATAGTTTAAATCTAAGTTTAAGCAAATAAAGACAGAGTTTGGAGTGATTAGACAGCTCCAGTGTATTACACTAATAGAAGATGTGGTTGAGGAGCCCTAAGGTGAATTAGAGTTGCTTGATATTATTGAGGATCCTATGCATAATAAAAAAACAAAGAACAGAAAGATAAAAATAGAAAAGGAAAGAGAAAGAGATAAGGAGATGATGAGAATGAGGGAAAAGCCAAGAAAAGGCAAAGAAGAAGAAGAAGGCTCAGAAAACAGGAGCAGAAGAGATGATGCAAGCAATTAATAAGGTATCATCCACTAACAAAGCGAACCTGAAATGGGAAATACAAGCGTCCCTAGTGGACCACTTAAGAAGAGAGGAGGCGCTCCGAGCTAGAGCCGTAGGAGCCTCATCCAGTGCACCTCCTTCAGATGTAGTGGTAGCTAAGCCAGAGCAGCAGCATGCTCCAGATATAAGTGTCCCAACTGGAGATACTGATGTGGGGGTAAAACCCCATGATCCTCGTACTTGATCTTTACCAGGTATGCCCTAAACCCTTAGTTTCATTTTGTTTTTATTTTAAGTTGAGGGTGTAGGGTAGCATGTTATTATATTCTACAAATAACTAGTAGTAGTGCAAGTTCTATAGGTAGTCATCTAATTTTTTTATTTATTTTGAATACCTCTCCGAAGGTTTGTTTTGTATGACTGTGTGGATTGCCTCAAATTATGACTATTGAGCATCTGGTTAGCGCATTAGTTTTGTGCTTAACAATCATAGCTGAATAACTGTATGAACCATATAAGTAGAAGTTAGTGAAATGCTTATATGCCAAGTGTGTGTGAGATTTTACTGTGTTCCCTGTGGTATTGCTGAATCTAGAACTTTCCCAGTTCATTTTACTTTGGTTGAGAGATAAGGGTTAGGAAAGGATCATAGGCCGTATTTGAATTTAAGTCACTTTTAGCCTAAATGACCTTCCCTTTACTGCATTATATCCCTTGATCCCCGTTTAAGACTAAATTGACCATTTTCTTTCTATGAAACCCATTGCCTTCCCTTTTTAAATCATAATGAACCTGTTTTATTCCTGATCCTCCTTGGACACTGTGCACCTCAATGTAGTTAGACAACCTAAGTTGAGGGTGGATATCATAGGGGTGCATGATATAAGTTGGGTATGAAGAAGGGTAGAAGAGAAGAGAAAGAATCAAAGAAAAAGAATAAAAGGTTGGGTGTTGGTGAATAAGAACAAGTAAACAAAATCTGTTGGAATAAAAAGAACTGCACCCATCCTGAAAGTGTGATCAAGAAAAAAAAGAGGTTAATAAGTGAACCCCAAAGATAAGGTAGTGCCAAGGAGATTAGTCACTCTAAATGTTATTTAATAACATACTAGCCCCTAGCCTACGTTACAAGCCTGAGAAAGTCCTATAGTGATCCTAGATTACCTGTCTAGACACTTTGGTAATAACGATAAGGGCAAGAATATGGTATTTGGTATACACTAGTTGAACTTCATTCTGAGTGCGAGAGTCTTTGTGATTATCCCCATGATTATACCTTGATTGCTGATAATGAGAGAAAAAGGGAATTTCTTTGTTATGAGGGCACACTAGCATCTTGCTAAGTTACTTGCTTGTTTGGGTAGTTTACATTACATGCATGATTGTTGGCACTTAGTGATGCCATGGGTAGAAGCCTTTGTGTTACATTGTTCCTTTTCAATAAATTGCATAGTAGTTTGAGTTGGTTGACCTTAGAGGTGGTAAACTGAGTTTTGAGCTAAGAATTGGTTGTTGACTGTTGAATGTTCGTTGTATTCTCTTAGTTGTGTTTTGGTTGCTTAAGGATAAGAAATTTTTTTAAGTTGAGAGTTTTGATGTGTGAGCAGATGCTAACACATTTGAGACTTTTAACTCTAAATAATTGCAAAGTCTTAAGCAACTTTTGGTTGTTTTTGATCGTTTTCTTGTGATATTGCATTTGTAGCAAGGATAGGAGGAAAACATAGGAAAATGAACAAAATAAGTAAAATCTAGTACAAGTGAGATAATATGAGTCTGACGGCATTTCCTGCAAGACGTCTGAGAGGAAGAACAATGGAGAAGAGTTGCTGGATGAGAGTGACAACATTCTCAATATGTCATCACAAGTGTGGTAAGCCACCAGAATATGCCGTTAGAGTGAGGTAGAACATGGTGAAATAAGCTAAAGGTCTAACGACATTTGCTACACACCATCACAAGTGTAGTAATCCATCATAGGACATTGTCAGAGTGAGGCAGAACAGTTCAAGATGGCATGACTTTTGATGACATATCTGAGACGCCGTCAGAATCCTGCTATGATTTTGTTATTTTATTTCCTTAATTAGGCTTTAGTATAAATAGCAGTTTTTAAGGATTTTAAAAAAAAAGTTTTCATTATTCAGAACAAGAATTTTAGAGAGAGAAACACGTACATTGTTCTCTTTTGCCAATTATTTTTAGTTTCTTTCTTATCAACTATTCTTGGATTTCTAACTTGGGATTTAATTGAAGAAATTATTTGTTGTTTTCCCTCTATACGTAAGTTTATCATTATCATCATGAATTCAATTTGTGATTTCCTTCATCAAATCATGAGCGGCTAATTTCATTAGCCAGAGTTATGGGATCCAAGGATTAGATTTTGATATGATGCTAGGTGTTTAACGGATTCAAAAAGTAGTAGAACATCTTGAAATTCTGTGATTTTAACTGAAATCTAGTGGTTGCAAACATTAGATTATGCCATAGGTTTTATTTGCTTCTAATGGAGAAATAAACTAGAGGACGGGAATTATCAACAGGGACTCAGAAGCTACCAACCTTCTGTTTAATGATTAATACTGTAACTGGATTAATCTATTGGATATAGATAAATTATCTAAGTTCGAGAGAATTAGATAATAAATTGTCTGGTGAGGTCGAGAGATAAGTCAAATAGTATCATAGTCAGGGATATTCTATTGTTCTACTCATTCGGAGGATCTCTAGCATTACCTGGTATTTGTCAATACCCGCAACCTTTGGTGATCATAACACTAGTTTCCCATTTATATTGATAACAACTCTAAAAATTCAGAAAGTGAAGATTGATACATTGTGTTTCGGAAACGATAAACTACCAGTAAGGTATTTCATAAACAAATTGACGTTCACACCCTATTCCCTATGGGATTCGACCCCAACCTAATTGGGTTTTATTTTGACAACGATCACTTACACCCATTCAAGAGTGTAATTTGAGCATTATCACATATCCTCCATTCACACATCATTACTACATATACTCCCATACATCTAAATTATATTCATATCTATACAAGCATCAACCAATTTCTTTTTTAAAATCACGAAGAAAAGTGATGTGTGAGCTAATGCTAACACGTTTGAGGCATTTAACTAAGAATAATTGTGAAGTCTTAAGAAACTTTTGTTGTTTTTGATTGGTTTATGTTTAATTTTGCAATTTAAATTGATATGATAGAAACCAACAAGAATGGAAGCAAAGAAGTTGAAATCTGAAGACAAGTATGGCTGACGACATTTGTGATAAGTCATCAGCCCTGTGATAAGTTATCAAGTTCGTCGTCAGCAGTAAACAGAGAATTGGCCTAAGTTGAAAGATGTGATGACATTTTGTGATAATTCATCAAGGGTCTGGTAAGCTATTAAGAATGTCGTCTGCCTGAGGCAGCATAGGAGAACTGAAGCAGAGCTTTGACGACATTTTGCGATAGGCTGTCACAAAGCTGATAAGTTGTCGAGTTTGTCATCAGCCTTAAAAAAGAAGAGCCAAAACTGAAGAAGGAGCTGAAGACATTTGTGATAAGTCATCAGCCTCCTGATAAGATATCATAAATATCGTCACGTAATCTGAGGGATTTCTGAATTCTATTATTTTGTTTCCACAATTAGGGTGAACTATTTAAAGCTTTGTTTTAGGGTTTTCTAGAGAGTTTAACACATTGAGTTTTAAGCAATATACTTTGATATTTTCTCTCTCTACTTTTGGCTTGAGAAAGCAATTACTTTGAAGATATTATATTCATTATTTTGGGATTTCCTTTATGATTTAATCTGAGAATCTCTAGTTTTTATTCATCGTATGGAAAGTTTATCTTTCAAAGCATGGATTCATCTAGTTTCTTTAATTTTTACGTCATGAGCGGCTAAATTTCTTTAACCTGAATTATAAGATCTAGGGTTAGGTCTGATAAGGTGCTTAGTGATCAGGATTCGAAAGATGGTAGAAATTCTTGATAATTCTAAGGTTTTAATTAACGTCTGTTGGTTGCAAACAATAGATAAAACCTGCTTTGATTTGCTTGAGAAAGAAATCAAATATATTAGGAAGTGAATTATCAGCAGGGACTTGGAAATACTCCATTTAATAATCAGCGTTATAACAAGGTTGGTTAACCTGAGGTAAAATCTAGGCAGTGAATATAAATTCCCTAAGTCCGAGAGGATTAGGTAATTAAATGCTTAAGTAGGTCGAGATACATTTAAGCATAACTTCGATAAAGATAACTTGTTGTCCTACCTACTGTGAGAATCCTGAACCACTAGTAGCATTTGTTAAGTACCAAAATCCCTAGAGAACATAATTATGGTTTTGTTTTCATAAACTCTTGATTACGAACACTAAAACTAATGTAACCAAAAGTTGCTTGTTAAACTAACCCCCCCATTTTTGGAAACATCCAACTATCAGTTGATTAATTTGCAAACGACTTACGTTCACATCATATTTCCTGTAGGAATCGACCCCAACCTAGTTAGTTTTTATCTTGACAGTGATCACTTATATTCTCATTGATAGGGGTAGTTTGAGCGTTATCAAAAATGGCACCGTTGTCGGGGAATATGGTTGTAAACTAAATGTGCGTGTACAAATCGATTGTTAGTTAATTTTCCTAGTTTTATGTTTATTTATTATTTTTGTTTATTTGTAGGATCTTTATCGTGTATTCTAAGAACCAGAAGTTCTAGAGATCCATTATTACCACTTAATCCGAAACCGCAATGAATTGGAAGAATGGTAGAATAGCAACAGGCTGACAGACTGGCAGCCTTAGCTCAAGCTCAGGTGTATTTACAAAATGTTGGGCAACAAGCACGACATCCAAACCCTGAAGATGAAGATTTGGGAGATGAGGAGTTGCTGAATCTTGGTAACCCAAGACATTCAGAGCAAATAGCTGCACCAGTACGGCGTAATGTTAACAGGAATCGTTCGTTCTGAGAAAGACAAGAGTACCAGCCGGTCCAGTATGATCTCAATGATGATGATGATGTAATGGATGGATCAGGTGCAACGGGTGCAATCACTCCTCCACCATTGGAACCTAGGGACAAGTTTAACATTATGAGTACTATGATTAACTTCTCAATCTGAAGGGGTTATTTGGTGGCCTTCCTGGGGATGACCCAAACTTACATCTGTTGAATTTTTTCACCATCTACAAATATTTTGATAACCCAAGAGTGGGCCATAATGCTATCCAGTTAAGATTGTTACCGTTGTCTTTGTCTGGGGAGGCAACTTTGTAGCTAAATAAGCTGAAGCCCGATTCTATAACCAACTAGAGGCAGTTGAAAGGAGCTTTCCTAGAAAGGTTCTTTCCATTTTCCAGGAGGGCATAGTTGAGGGACGAGATTAGCAATTTTAGGCAGCTCCCGGCTGAAGCGTTGCATGAAACCTGGGAAAGATTTAAGAAAAAGTTGACACAGTGTCCGAACCACAAAAACATACATTTGGTGGAGACTTTATACAGGGCTCTTAACTCTGTTACAAAGCCTATTGTAGAAAATGTTGTCGGTGGTTCGTTTGTTGATCTTACAGTCCCATAAGCTTCAGAGATGCTGGACAGAATGACCAAATAGAGTCGGGCATGGCATACTAGAGACTTTGTGGTGGCCATCCTCACTGCTTCTGTAGGTATTACTACAGAACAACGCAGAAGAGAAGAGGAGTATGGCCAAGACATGGCTCACCTGAAAACATAAATGTACTTGCTAACCAAGCACTTGCTATTAGGCAAGGTTGAGAAAGTGAAAGCTGTGGGATCTCAGGATAGGATTGAGGCTGATACAGAAGAAGAGGCTAACTATGTTAATAATTAGGGGGGTTTCCAAGGCAATATCCAAGGGAATAAAGGTCAGAAATTGTATGATAAGACTGGTTATAATGATAGGTAGAAAAAAAATTGGAGGAATAACAATGACAGGAGTCGGCTATATGTTCCTCCTGGAAATCGTGAGGTTGTTTCAACAAGTTATGAAAAGATGTCCATGGAGGACATGATGGCTAAGTTATTGAAGGGAGTGGAGGCAACCAACTCTGGTGTGACCACCATGAAGACCAATTTGATATCTATCAGTCAGTTGGTGCACTCACACTCCACCACAATCAAATAGTTAGAGCAGCAGATGAGCCAACTTTCTACAGTATTCAACCAGAGGAAGAATGGAACATTACCAAGCAATATGGTCCAAAATCTACAGAATAATGGCTCATGCATAGCTATTACCACTAGAAGTGGTAAGATATTACCATGCCCTTCTGTAGGAAAACCTATAGATGAGGTAGTTGTTGATGAACTGACAGAAGGTGATCCAGTAAAGTCTAAAAAGCTGGACAATTCTGATGATGCTCTAGAGAAAGGTAAAGAGAAGGAGAAGGAGGTAGTGCTGAAAACTATCCCAAGACCACCACCTCTCTTTCCTCAATAATTGAAGAGGAAAATGTATGAGGCAAAATTCAGGAAATTCATGGCAATGCTCAAGCAATTGACAATAAATATGCCTTTGGTTGAGGTACTTGAGCAAATATCAGGATATGCGAAGTTTATGAAAGACCTTGTGACTAAGAAATGGAAGGTTAGCCATGAATTAAAGGACAATCTCCTTCATTGTGGCACTATCTCTACAAGGTCCTTAGTGCAGAAAAAGGCAGATCCGGGAGGGTTTACCATCCTGTGCACTATTGGTTCCCTGAATTTCACAAAAGCACTATGCGATTTGGGATCTAGTATAAACCTAATGCCACTTTCTATGTACAAAAAACTGGGTTTGAGGGATCCTACTCTGACAAATATATGGTTAGTGATAACAGATAAGTCTGTGAAGTGGCCTGTGGGAATATTACACGATGTCTTTGTTAAGGTGGCCGATTTTATTCTACCTTCTGATTTTGTAGTACTGGATTGTGAAGTGGGCTTTAAAGTGCCCATCATCTTAGGTAGACCATTCCTTGCAATTGGGAGACTGATAGTAGATCAGCTGAATGAGCTGAAGTTCAGGATTAATGACAAAGAAGCACACTTTGAAATACATTCATCCATGACTCAGCAAAAAGAGATGAGTGTTTTCTCAATCATTGATGTATTCTATGAAGATGGTAAAGGGGTATCAACAGGTTGTCTTGGTGAAGTCTGAGTAATCAAGATAACCAAGTCGTACCGCGAAAGTAAATCAGGCGCTATTTGGAGGCAACCCAAAATTTTTATATTCTAGTAAATTATTTATTTTTGTAGTTACGATTTAGTTCACAGAAGGTGGAATCGATTTATTCAGCCAAATACCCCTGACGACATTTTTGACGGTCTGTCAAGATGGTGATAAGTCATTAGATTTATCGTTAGAGACCTCATCTCTGAAGAAGGGTCTGTCAAGGCTAACGATATTTGTGATAAGCTATCATAATCGTGACGGCTTATCAGAAACATTGTCATAAAAATCCCAACATTAGCTAAAACTGTGGGCCAAATTAAAAAGACCCGACCAGGCCCACAGCTTGGCCTTTCCACCTTTTCGCTTAGATTTTAATTCCTTTAAGTTATTTTCCTTCCATACTTAGAATATTTTAATTCTTTCTTTAAACTCTTTCCAAGTAAACTAATAAAAAAGTTTCCTTTGGGGGGGGGGAGGGGAGGGGGGGGGCTTGCAATCAAAATTAAAAAACTCTCTTTACTTCGTCTTGCACGTGTAGTCAAAGAGAAGGTCTCCATCAGGTATGCTCAAAACCTGACCTTTCTTTTCAATTAGTAAGTGGTAAGCTAAGGTAAACTCAACTTCCCAAGAATCTTGAACCAAGTCCAACTTGTAAAAAGGGCTAAAAATCGAAACTAGGGTTTGTTGTGCAAGCCTAAGGCTTAAAAGTTTAGCTCAAAAATGAAACTCGAGTGGATTTTAAGAAAACTGGGTCCAAAATATAAGTTAAAGTTAAGTTGGGGGTTCTGAGAAAAGATGACGACATTCATGATAAGCTATCATAACTGTGATGGCTTATCAGGAATGTCGTCAAAGGTTTCTAAAAATATTGTGGGTTCTATTTAGAGCTGACGACATTTGTGATAAGCTATCACATTTATGATGACTTATCAAAAATTTCATCAAAAGTTGATAAAATCTCATGGGTTTTGTTTAAGGCTAACGACATTCATGATAAGCTATCAGAACTGTGACGGCTTATAAAGAAATGTCGTCACACCTGGGACCTAAAGCATTACTTAACCCTTTCAAGGGGTGTGGAATTTCAATAATCGATGTGTTTATGTTTGTACTCTTAAGGTTCAACTAATGGTTTCTATCTTGCTACAGGTCTTGAAATGGCACCCAAAGGAAAGAACTCAAAATCATAAAGAAAGTGACCAAGGGAAGTATATCTTGGAGAATCTTCAATGAAGAGTCTGATTATGAAGAGGAAGAGCCTCTGCTCAGGAAGCAAAATAAGAAGCAAAGCTCTAAAAAAAACTTCACCACCCCCACCAGTTGAGGTGGAAGAGAGTGAATAAAGTGACACTGAGCCAACAACATCCGAGCATACAGCTTCTGAGCAGTCGGCCTTTGAGCAACAAGATTTTGAACATGCTGCATCTGAAGAGCATGATTCAGATCATCCTGAGTCTGAGGAACATGATTCTAGGAAACCTGAATCCGAGGGACCACCAACTGAGTCCCCTTCTGCTGAGCTATAAGATAACGAAGACTCTCTACTTTGGGGAACTATGGTTAAATATAAGAATCCTAAATTCTGAGATGGCACTAGATGGCAGATTCCCAAAGCTCTGAAAATCTTCTTTGATAGGATTCACAGAACCAACAAAAGAGCTGTCAAGAGGAGAATCTTTGAGGAGAAGAGAATCATCACTAAGGGGTTGAGCAGGTACCTGGGAGTGAAGAAGAAATTCCATGGCTATGATTTGGGATGGACTACACGAGGAGGAAATTAATTTTTCCCTACAATAGTTAGGGAGTTCTATGCAAACTACCAAGCTCGCTTGGAAAACATGTGTAGAGAAAGAGAGAAAGCAGTTGACCAACCTTTGTTGGACAAAGTTTTGGTACGGGGTGTAATGGTGGATATTTCTGAAGTAAAAATCAATAGGTTCCTTCATGGCTCAAACTTCACTCCTCAAGATACTTTACCTACTATCTATGCCAGGTTGAAGCATCGAGAAAATTAGCGGAATGGGTTACCAATACTCAGAGCCGATGGAGAACTAGAATGTCTAACAAATCTGAGTGAAAGGATGTTCCAGGCCTCCCTTAATTCAGAGGCAAGATTTTGGTAGGGTATTGTATGTACGTGGTTGATGCCCACAGATGGTGATAATATCCTTGGGGATGACAGATAAATAATAGTCCTAAGTTTTGTGGCTAACCTTAAATTGAATTTTAGAGAGATTATTGCCAAAGAGATAAAAATTTATGTCTCTAGGTCTGATACAGCATATCCTTTTCCTTGTTTAATTACAAGGTTGTGCAGGGCAGGAAATGTGTCAAATATTGTGGGGCTAAAAGAAGAACTCCTTGCCAAGAAGACCCATAATCCTATAAGAAATGAGGAAAATCAGTCGAGGCTAATGTTTGACATGCAGAGATTCCCATTGAGCCACTATTCATAGGTACTAGTTCAGTGCCTAATACAGAGATGCCTGATTCTAATGTGGTACCTCCAACATCTGCAACAATGGCAGAATCATCAATGCCCAGAACTGAGATAATTTCTTTAGCTGTAGTGCCTACAACAGAATTTGCCTTCAACCTTATGAATTTCAAAAAAGTAGCAAAACAATCCAAGTGGTATAGGCTCAGCTTAAACTCTTTGACAAGCAATTTACATCTTAAGTTAATAAGAGGGTTAAGGCTGCACTTGAGCCTTACAAGGCTCTACCGGTCCGAATCGATGAATTGGAGAACCTCTTTAATGTTAAGTTGAGAGAGAGGTCTAGTCTAGAGATGGAATTATTCACATTATACTGAGATAAAGTAAATTCAGAGGTTAGAAAGATATAGCATCACCACTTTATGGCATTAGTAGACCCGGTAGCTGAGGAGTCTGAGGGAGAAATCCTGATGCTTGATCTTACAAAGGAGCCAATAAAGAAAAAAAAGAAAGGTGAGAAGAAAGACAAAGAAAAGAGAGAGGACTGATAGTGATGAATAAAGAAAAGAAGAGAAGAGGGAAAGAAAGAAGTCTGAAAAGGAAGAGATAAAGAATGCAAGGATTGAGTCCTTAGCGGACAATGAGAGATGAGAGGCTGCCATCCTAGCGAGAGCAATAGGTGCCTCCACCAGTAGGCCTTTAGAGACTTATAGACCAGCTACACTATAATAGTTTGAGGCTCCTGATGAAGAGGCAGCAGCAGGGTCAGGAACCCATGACCCCCGGGATTGATCCATTCTAGGTATAATCTAACCCTTGGTTCAGATTTTCTTTGATTTTAAGTTGAAGGTGTAAAGTAAATTGTTGTTATAAAATTTTATAGCCGATTAGGATAAATACTTGTACTTAAGGCAGTTGAATTATTTTGTGATTTTTGTAAACCTCTTCAAGTGGTCTACTCTTTTAACTGGATGATTTGCATTCAAGTGTGGCCACTTTGCATCTTTATATGGCATTAGTTCTAGTAACATAATAATCATTGCTAAACAGCTGCATAGACTAAATGAGTCATAGCTTGTGGTATACGTGGTGTTCCATGTGTGTGTGAGCAACTACTTAGTTTTCTTTGTATGCTGAAGCCAGAACTTGCCCGGTTAGTCTTTCCTAGGTTGAAGGATAGGGGTTAGGAAAGGATCATAGGTCATTTTGATATTATCTCACTTTAGCCTAAATGACCTTCCCTATGTGTATAATATCCCTTGATCCCTGTTTTTTAGCCTAATTAGCCTATTTCTTTGTATGACACCTGTCACCTTCCCATTTAGATCACAATGAACCTATTTTGGCCCTGGTCCTCCTTGGACACTATGCACCTTGTCTTAGGCAAATATCCTAAGTTGAGGGTGGCTATCATAGGAGTGCATGATATAGAATAAGTATGAAGAAAGGTATCATAAAAAAAAGAATAAAAAGTTGGGTGCAGAGGAAAAGATCAAGAAAAAGAAAAATTGTGAACAAGATTAAGTAATTGAGAAAAGTCTGCACCCATCCTAGATTAGTGTGATCAAGCAAAGAGAAGAGCGGAAAAGGATAATGAGTGAAACCCCAAAAATCTATTATAGTGTCAAGGAGGCTTAGTCACTTTAAATACCATTGAGTATCATACCAGCCTCTAGCCTACATTACAATCCTAAGATAAGTTCTATAGTGATCCTAGATGACCTATCTGAAGATCTGGGTAATGAATATAAGGGCAAGCCTATGGTACTTGGCATACACTGATTGAAACTTCGTTCTGAGAGTGAGTATTTTTATTGTCCCCATAGTTACATATATAATTCTTGATATAAGAGGAGAGAGATTTCTTTGCTGTGGGGGCACACTGGTTACATTGCTAGTTATTGACTTGTTCGGGTAGTGAAATACTGGGCTATGCATAGTTATTAGAACTGAATTGATGCAGTATCTTGAGTCCTGTGTGTTGCATTAGTGTTATACATTGTTCTTGAATTGAGTGACCTTGGAGATGGTGAAAGTGTTTTGAGATGATATGGATGATTAATTGCCAAATATACTTTGTAATCTCTTAGTTGTGTTGAGTTGCTTGAGGACAAGCAATTGTTTTAAGTTGAGGGTGTTGATGCGTTAGCTAATGCTAACATATTTGAGGCTTTTAACTGAGAATAATTGTGAAGTCTTAAGCACCTTTTTTAATTTTCGATTGGTTTATGTTTGATTTTGTAGTTTAAGCTGATATGACAGAGAACCAACAAGAATGGAAGCAAAGAAGTTAAAATCTGAAAAAATCTGAAAACAAGTGAGGCTGACAATATTTGTGATAAGTCGTTAGCCCTATGATAAGTTATCAAGTTCGTCGTCAACAGTAAATAGAGAATTGGCCTAAGTTTAAAGATGTGATGACATTTTGTGATAAGTCATCAAAGGTCTGATAAGCTGTCAAGAATGTCGTCTACCTGAGGCAACATAGGAGAACTGAAGAAGAGCTTTAACGACATTTTACGATAGGCCATCACAAAGCTGATAAGTTGTCAAGTTTATTATCAGCCTTAAACAGGAAGAGCCAAAACTGAAGAAGGAGCTGACGATATTTGTGATAAGTCGTCAGCCTTCTGATAGGCTATCACAAATGTTGTCACCTAATTCGAGGGATTTCTGAATTCTATTATTTTATTTCCATAATTAGGGTGAACTATTTAAAGCTTTGTTTTAGGGTTTTCTAGAGAGTTTAACACATTGAGTTTTAAGCAATTTACTTTGATATTTTCTCTCTCTACTTTTGGCTTGAGAAAACAATTACTTTGAAGATATTATATTCATTATTTTGGGATTTCCTTTGTGATTTAATCTGAGAATCTCTAGTTTCTATTCATCTTGTTGTAAGTTTATCTTTCAAAGCATAAATTCAAATAGTTTCTTTGATTTTTATGTCATGAGCGACTAAATTCCTTTAACCTAAATTATGGGATCTAGGGTTAGGTTTTGATAAGGTGCTTAGTGATCAGGATTCGAAAGGTGGTAGAAATTCTTGATAATTCTAAGGTTTTAATTAACGTCTGTTGGTTACAAACAATAGATAAAACCTGCTTTGATTTGCTTGAGAAAGAAATCAAATATATTAGGAAGTGAATTATCAGCAGGGACTTGGAAATACTCCATTTAATAATCAGCGTTGTAACAAGGTTGGTTAACCTGAGGTAAAATCTAGGCAGTGAATATAATTCCCTAAGTCTGAGAGGATTAGGTAATTAAATGCTTAAGTGGGTCGAGATACATTTAAGCATAACTTCGATAAAGATAACTTGTTGTCCTACCTACCGTGAGAATCCTGAACCATTAGTAGTATCTGTCAAGTACTGAAATCCCTAGTGAACATAATTCTAATTTTTTTCATAAACTCTGGATTACGAACACTGAAACTAACGTAACCAAAAATTGCTTGTTAAACTAAAAAAAATCCCATTTTTGGAAACATCCAACTATCAGTTGATTAATTTGCAAATGACTTACGTTCACAGCATATTTCCTATGAGATTCGACCCCAACCTAGTTGGGTTTTATATTGACAAGGATCGATTACATTCTTATTGAGAGGTGTAGTTTGAGCGTTATCAAAAAACTTGTACTAACAATCTTTAACAGTCTAATACTTTCATTTAAGAGTTATTCCTTTCTAACACAACAAAATGTCATCACGAACTCCTCTCATACTTTAAACACATTTTAAGTCACCTTAACTAATAACTCCTTCTCTACTTTCCACCATGAAATCTACACCACATCACTACCATTTAGGTAACACCTAATGACATAATACCCCAATCCTAACATAATAGCATACACAGATCCATCTATATGTTTTTAATCAATTGTTATCCCACTCTTTCTTTTCACTACACTTATCCTACATTATACAGTCCTTGGGCTACTAGATAGGAATCAAGGAAACACTAATCCACCAAAATGTATAATAATACATGATCAACTTAAACCAAGCCTCTTGTCTAACTTTGGTGTACACACACATTTTTCATTTATTGACTTACTGGTCTTTCTTATGACCACATAATATAATATACGCCTGTTTATTCATAAGAAATATTTCCTATAATTACAAATCTTCAAACAAATCTATAAATGGTACACTTATATACTCACACTTGTAACATTGGGGTCAATCTATCATAGAATTTTGAGAATGGGTCTGGGAGAATATCATACCTTTTCTTAAATGCATGACTTGCATGAATGAGAGTGGATAATTTTTAATAACTAGACTTAAAATAAATTGAATGGTTCCTCTAAAAACCTTGTACGATTTCTGAAGTTTCTAATAGTTAAATCTGAGAGCATCATATTGATAGGAATTGAGATTTACTACTCATATTATCTCTAAGAATGAGGTGTAATTGGAGGACTTTGGATTAATACACGAATCAAAGTAAGTCTCTAAGAGGAAAACTTTACTGCATGATCTGTAATATGAAAGAAATTCTTAAATGTCCAATATCCTCTCGAAGAAGAGTACAGAGATCTTTGTACCATTTTGCAAGACTCTACTAGACACGACTTCATAGATACCCTAGGACGCTTGAATTCTATGATCTGATATCAAGTTTGTAATGCCTCAAGACTACCCTCTAGACGTCATACGATGCTTAGAACCATAAGTAATCCTAAGCTAACCCATGATACAGGCATAATTCATGAGCAAGTGAATAAATTACAAAAAACTAGAAATAATAAACGGAAGAGATACCGTTAGCTGAACTTGTTCAATATGATACTGGTAAAACTTTTACAACATTGGTTATACAAAAGAAAACTGTAATAAAATACATCAACTCTAACTGATTGTCTATGAATCCTCTACTAATACAAACTATAGGTAGCCGGGGCATGACTCCCACATATCCCTAATCAATACAACTAAATTAAAATAAAATACTAAATCTACAACTGACTTGAGCCCTCGAATAAAGAGAAATCATCACCCGCTGGCTGAAAGCTTTGAACTATATGATCATAATGTTGTGAGCTACAACTTTTACCTATATTATAAAATAATATAGCCACACAGATGTATATATAGTCAGTACTTCTGGAATATACTGAGTATGTGGAGGCGAATACAATAAGTAAAAATTAATACATATCATAAGCTTAAAAACATGCATGCTAAATGTAAATAGACTCACTTTGATCATGAATGAAATTGAAAGCTAAAATAACACAAGCATAAATCATAAAAAAACTTCTAAATAAATCTTTTGAGTTATTACACTTAGTTTCTAAGACTTCTTTACTTTTCTTATGGGAGATTCTTATAGTCGACATAAGCTATGTGAGCTATTATGGATTCCAATGTCTTATCCACATTGAGGAGAGCTATTCTTCCCTTATAATAAAAAAAAAACTTAAATTACAGTGATCACTAAACTTAGCCCCTTGAGGAAAGGAGACACTCTCTGGCGAGGCCCCTTAAACCTACAATGGCACATAGTTTTTGGAAAATAAGATACACTAAACTCGCATTCCCCTCTCGGTGCTAAATACTAATCCCAATATATATACTTGTATGCTCATACTTATAAAATTCACCTTAAAATAGCATATGGTTTTATAAAACTGAAAACCAGCTATGCCTTTCTTACGTAAATCTTACTCATAAAGAAACTTGTGAATTTCATGTCTTATCTGAGATCATAAGATCAAAACTGCAACTTCCATGATGCTATAATGCTTATAACTTATACTAGTAAGCTTGAACTTCTTGTAATCCCAGTAACAAATACCCAAAATTGAAATCATTTATCATCTCATAGAATTAAAATATCAAACGCAATACTTAAGATTACTTTTATGGATAAAAACATAAGTAAACATGAAATATTGTACTAAATAAGGCTTAACTCATGAGGAAACATCAAAATCTTGAAGCATAAAAAAAAGGGGTATTAACCCTAGTAAACCAATTCATTAAATTCAATTAAAAATCAACCTTTTAGGCACAAAGACGGAAGAATATCCTTGTTCAAATCCCACATACCTGGACTTAGTTAATTCTCTTGAATAAAACTTAAATTTAAGCCTTGGAAGCTTGAATTTTAAAGAAGAATCCGTATTTGGTGTCATGAGAATTTGAGATAAGAGGAATCGTGTGTTTGGATTAAAAGATGAGGGAAATCACATTAGTATTAGTTATAGGATCATTTAGGATGTAAATGACTAGTTTACCCTAAAAAACTAAAGAAAAATGTGAGTTTTAGCATCTCTGAGACCATGGGCATGGCTCTCTCTTATAGCGGAGCATACAGAGCGTGCCACGCTCTTATCGCAGACCCTCACTGGTTCACTCACAAAAATACTCATTACTTTTCACTCGGGCATCGGATTAAGGAAAAATTAGATACGTAGGAAAAATAACTCATATAACTTTCATTTGGTAGGTCTTGAACTCTAAAACTCAATATATTATAGAATATATACTCATTTAAAGTCAATAGGATCAAATATCAAAGCTCAATCAATAATAATAGTTCTCAACTCGACTTTGCTCTAATTGTTTTCTATGAAAAATCTTTACATCAAAAGCACTCACACTAGGTAAATGATCATAAACTTATCTATGATTAAAAAAATCATTTTTGAACCTATAAATATATGACTAACAGTTAGAGGCTTAGCTATAATTTTTAGGGAATTACATAGCCCTGGTCGACCGATTATAGTTACCACTACGTGTGGTTGTACTGATGTTATACTTACCTTTATGCAGGGTATATCCATGGTGCAGGTCAGTTGGAGTTTCTCTATCAGCGATGCTGATACTCTGCAACAGCTCCTAGTATTTTTATTCTGCATAGATGTTGCATCGTGGATATCCATACTCCTTATCTAGTGCTCTTATACAGGTTTAGGCTAGGTTCTAGGGAATCAGTTGTAGCTATTTTCTGTATTTACTTTACATATTTGATGTATTAAAATAAATTATATGATGAATTGATTGGGTAATCGTATTTTAATTGTTGATTAGTTATCATATGGTAGGCATAAATTGCTTAGTGAGTATTATTGTAATTTCTACATTGATTGAATGGTGGGTTATTTAGGGTTCTCCTACCTAGGGTAGGTGTAGGTAGGTCCTCGACACTATCCGGTGGGTTGGGTAATGACAAACATGGTATAAGAGCCAATATTATTGGTCTCCCAGCATAAGAGCAAATGACGAGTAGAGTCATGTGGATGGGTGTGTTGACGTCCATATCAAATCTATAGAAAGCTACAAGGCATCTAGGAATCTATTTTACTTTCTTCTCTCCTATCATGCCATTCCAATGTCATATCCCCGAGTTTGAGTCCAACTGGTATCTAGTCTATTCCAACTGGTATCTCAATCATCACAATTAGGACTAGTTGTTCCCAATAATTATCTTTTAACATGGAAAGGTTGGAACGATACGTTCAACTAATATAGGTCAATAAGAAACATAGGAAATATATTGTTATACTTTGTTTGATATGCGGTTAGGTACTTGTGGTGAGACAATGATGTGTTAAAAATGTGTTATGTGTATTATTGTTAATACTAATATATGGTAACTTTCTTTGGGATGTTTAGACTTTTAAGTATGTGCATGTTTGTATGATGTGTAGCCAATCAAATTAGTGAAAGTAAGGACCGAGTGTGATCTCGAGAGTGTATTCACTTCTATGACTTAATTTACGCCCATCTCCATGATTTAGAGTACTACTTGTCTTTTATTCGATATTAGACGAATCACCGAGGTGCCTGGTTGTTGGTGAAAAACTTTTGAGGATGGTATATTGAGTAAGTAAGAAGATTGATGAAAGTGTAACACTATTAGTTTGACAAATGAAAATTGTATTGGTTGTGGTCTAGAAGCAATAGAAAATGCAAATTCAATTTCAGTATATATATACGCGAGAGTTTATTACGCTGCTAGAACAAACATAAAGAGAGTATGATGCAGAAAAAAGCTTTAGTCCAGGTAAGAAGCAGACCTGGTGGAGGATAACGTTGTAGCGACTCCAGGCAGTTTCCTACCAAACATTTTTCTTATTTTTGTGATTATGCAATTTTAGCAAGGCAGCCATGTTTTCAAAGTAATGAAATCACAATAATTAATCTGGCATGCATTATAAGCTAAAATGATTATTATTAAGGGGGTGGGAGGGAAAACATCTTAACAGTGCAGGAAATAGAAAGAGAAATTATCTATTACATGACCCAAAAGGGGGCAACCCAATTCCAAAAACTAAAACATAAAAGGGGGAAGGGAAGAGAAATATCTAACCAGAGGCACTATATCCAATGCTCGAGGTGTCTGAACCCTCCTTCTCTATGCCACTAAGAAATGAGAACTCTCAGCATCCTTCTGAGTTAGTTTTGGCAACTTCTTTTAGGGATAGATGCACCCGAACATCATCTGTACCGCCTTCTACATTCTCACAAGCATACGGTCACAAGAGTGACACTTATTATTTTTTCTCATTCAGCTCTACCGAAAATCCACATAAGCCCGAGTTGGGTCCGATAAGACAGTAGAGCTTGAAGGAGACAATCTGGGAAGGGGGAAATCAGACCTCTCTAGATAACCTCGGACTGCAAGAAGATCAGCCTCCCAACACTTTAAAGAAAATTTGAAACAATTTAAGAAAATACATATTCGCCACTTGATTTCTTATAAAATATATCAAGAAAAACTAAAGAATCTTTTAAAGACTAAAAAACAGAAACAAACTCTTAAAATTAGAGAAAATAAGTAAGGATTCTAGTAACACCATGAAAAGGTTTTTAAGGCCCTTAAGAAGCATTTGTTAAAACGGTTGACAAAAAGACAGTTTGACTAATTTTTTAAACATGACTAACTTTGTAAAATTTCGAAATTCACATTATTTGTAAATATGACATTCATTCCATTCAAACGAAAGATACTTTATTTAACTTAAAAATTCTCTTAACATGAAAGATTTAACTAAATCTGATATCTTTTATCAAATTTAAGGAAAAATAAATCATTTTCATGAAAAGGAAATAAAATGATTTTTACAAGAAATATCAATTTTAGAATAATGGAGATTTTTAAAGAGTGCCGAATTAAACAAGATATGAAATATTTAAATTGCTGCAAAAGTTTTGATTTTAACAAAATAATTTCTTATGTTGAGTAGAGTTCCTTAACTTAAGTAACCTATTTAACACATGAACGAAAGAGAATGTCATTTTTTTTATTTTTCAAAGGTTTGTTCTAAAAGGAAATATAAAGAAAAAAACTCATTTTTTTATTGATTCCAAATATAATAATATGCAATCATTGAAAATTAAATTTAAGAAAATGCAAAGACAAAACAAAATAACAACTCAAAAGAGGACACTATTTAGATTAACCAAATTTAAGAATTAATTGTAAACACGTATTAAATAAGAATTACAAATAGAAGAGAGAATTCGACTTTTTACGCCCACTGCCAATCTGTCCAAATTCTTTGGACCTGAGATAATGGTCTTTTGATCTATTTTAGCTGTCTGTATACTGGCTGTATATGAGCTCATTTGTCCTTCAATTCCCTGTATAGTATTGCATATTTAGTGTATATCAGCCATTGTTGGCCGAATACACTTGAGAAACTCTTGGTCCTGACTCATTTCCTCCTTTTATATCCTATATATCAGCCTATACCCTCTGTATATCATGATGTCGTAGCCCCTATTTGATTCGTTTGAAGCTTAACTTAATAGGACTTGGTCCCGAGGAAATGCAGGGGATTAGGGTCTGGTGGACCCAATAGAAGGGAGTTCATGCCAAAAAGAAAATATAAAGGATTAATGGAAGATTAGGAACTTAATATGAGAAATCACATAACAATCACGAGATATCATGGTCTCTCATAGTTTAATATTTCCTATATCAAGTACATTCCTGGTAATAACTAGACTACAATCAACCAAAGATCATCTTGTGTTGGCTAAAAAGTAACGAAAATGCAGCAAGGAAAGATGGGTTTATTAAGACATTATCCATCATGTGGAAAACTTAAGAGGAAAAAAAGTAAATAGGCAGTGAGTATTTTGAATGGTAATGCATTTAAGCAAATGACTTAATCAAGGAGAAAATAAATAAAACAACCACTACCTTCAATGATAGAAACCAACATACTGTAATTGTTTTCAAATAAAATCCAACAATGGCTAACATCAATCATGCTACAGAGAATTTTCAAGAAGAAAGATCATGTTACCATATGCACAGAAAGCTAATTTACTGGACTCAATATTAGCTTTAGTGGGACGATTCCTAGAAGTGAAATAAAAGCTATTGTTTAAGGAACCTTTTTCTTTCTTCACAAAATAGACATAGACAAAACATGACAGTGTTTTACACCAATGAGACACTAATAGTCAAAAGGAAATCTTTGGTAAGGAAATTCAGGAAAGGAAAGATGGAAAATTTAGATTTTTGTTCCTTGCCTTGTATCCAACCAAGAAAACAATCTCATCCCCTCTTTAACAAAGCAAAAGAAATCCTTGGGGAATCCTTTACATAGAAACAGATTCGAATTGCTATCTTTAACAAATTCTCAAAACAAGACTGACATGCTAATGCATTATTTGATATCCACCTCTAAACATTTATACTCTGAAAACAGTGAAGAAATTTTCTCCAGTCTTTAAGAGGAACAGAACAGTGTTATAACATAAGGCATCATCAAGCAATTTATACAAAATCATAGAGCTCAAAGATACTAATAAATCTTACTATCAATTCTGAAATTTTCATGCTATTAAACACACAAAATTTCATTCAAGACCAAGGCATGTATCAAGTCAAACATCCAACAATAAAACAAAACCACCCCATAGAATTCATTGACAATCACCGATTTCAACGAAGAACAGTGTAAAGAGATGAAGATCTTACCTTTATCGGAGTAGGAACTGTGACTACGAGTTTGTTTACAACAAATTTTACAGTGACAAAAAATAAATTACAATCACAAATGAAATATACAAAAACAGGAATTTTTATTGATAAAACTATGTGGGTATAATTCTATTTGTCTCTTGTTCTCCTCTCTTGATTTTCTTCCTAATTTGAGGGTCATTAATATCATATTTCTCGAATGTAGAAAGATTTGAATTTTACATGAATTTTCTCCGTAACTCGAGGATTGTTAGTCGCTTATTTCTCAAACATGGGATGATTTGAACTTGATAGAAGAGAAAATATTGATCTCTTTATGAATATCCAAGGGTATGTGGGATTTCGAGAATTTGTGAGATATTGCAAATCTCGATCTCTTTACGAATAGCCATGAGCTTATGGAATATTCAAGAATCCTCTCAAATGGAATATGGTATCCTTTAAATAGGCATGATTTAGGGTAAAGTAGCCTTCAAGAACTCTAATAGAATTTCGATTTGTCTTGTAGAGTCCACAAAATTTTGATGTCTATAAATACCCCCTACTTTAAAGTTTGTCGGTCTGTAGGCTTGTTGAAACTCAAAGACGAATCTTGAAGTACTTTTCCATCTTTGCAAATTTATTGCTCCAAATTTACAGATCTGATTTGTGTTACAAGAGATGAAGGGCAGATTTGGTATCACTAGGCGTGGAAAAGTTTATTTGCAACAAATTTCACAGTGATAAAAAATAAATTGCAATCACAAATAAAATATGAAGAAACAAGAATTTTTATTGATAAGCGATACGGGTACAATTCTGGTCCTTCCTTGATTCTTCTCTCTTGATTTTCTCCATAATTAAAGGGTCGTTAATAGTGTATTTCTCAAACATAGAAAGATTTAAATTTGATATGAATTTTCTTTGTAACTCTAGGATCGTTAGTCGCATATTTCTCGAACTTAGGATGATTTGAATTTTATAGAAGAAATAATATTGATCTCTTTATGAATATTCCAAGGGTATGTGGGATTTTGAGAATTTGTGAGATATTGCAGATTTCGATCTCTTTACGAATACCCATAAGGTTATGGGATATTCAAGATGTCTCTCAAACGAAATATGTTATTCTTTAAATAGGCATGATTTAGGGTTTAGGGTAAAGTAATCTCCAAGAACTCTAATAGAATTTAGATTCGTCTTGTAAAGTTCACAAAGTTTTGATGTCTACAAATGCCCCCTACTTTAAGGCTTTTCAGTGTGTAGGCTTGTTGAAACTCAAAGACAAGTATTGAAGTACTCTTCCATCTTTAATTTGCAAATTTGTTGCTCCAAATTACAGATCTGATTTGTGAGAGAAGAGATAAAGGATCGGATTAGTCCCACTAGGCTTGGCATAATTTATTTGCAATAAATTTCATTGTGACAAAAAATAAATTATAATCACAAATAAAATATGAAGAAACAAGAATTTTTATTGATAAATGATATGAGTAAAATTCTGTTTCTCCCTTGATTCTTTTCTCTTGATTTTCTCCGTAATTCGAAGATCGTTAATAGCGTATTTCTCGAACATGGAAAAATTTAGATTTGATATGGATTTTTTTCATAACTCGAGGGCTGTTAGTGTCGTATTTCTCGAACATAGGATGATTTGGATTTGATAGAAGAAATAATCTTGATCTCTTTATGAATATCGCCAGGGTATGCGAGAGTTTAAGAATTTGTGAGATATTGGAGATTTCTATCTCTTTATGAATACCCATGAGTTTATGGAATATTCAAGATTCTTCTCTAAGGGAATATGTTATCCTGTAAATATACATGATTTAGGGTATAGAGTTGAGTAGCCTCCAAGTTAGATTAAGGGTAAAGTAGCCTCCAAGAACTCTAATAGAATTTAGATTCGTCTTGTAGAGTCCCACAAAATTTCAATGTCTATAAATTTAAAGAATAACTTCATTAAATGCTTATCACCGGAATTCAAATATCTCTTGCCGAAATTGAATTACTTCAACAAATTTGAGTAGATTTCATTATGAATTTCTTAGTTACGTGAGATTAGAGGAATGCTCCTCCAAAATCTCCAATTTTTCACCAAAGAAATTCAACCACCCAATCAATGAAGGAAAAAGGGTATTTATAGTTGGGTATTTATATTCATCTTTTCACTATATTTTTATCAAAAATTATCTTGTATACAAATTTGCAAGTAATCTACGTCTAAATTAAATTGTTCAGGTAATAATACATATTAAAATTTTCTCATTGAATTTGTTTGGCAACAAAAAAGATCATAGGTTAATCCTCGATTTTTTTGGTATAAAAATCTATAGAAAATTAGATTACGTAAAAATTCTTTTGTATTATCTCCATACAAATTTTCACATTATTTACATTTTCCTTGTACTTTATGAGACATAAGTTTGGATAAATAGATTTGAAAAGCTAAATATTTCTATTATTAAAAAAATAAAATTTAGTGACATAACATGTCAACTAGGAGAGAGGAAGGTTTTTAAAGTGTTAAATATTTTTTGAGAAAAATATGGATAGTTGAGTGATATTTTGTCTTAAATGTGACAAAAGTAATATTTGAAGGTAATTTCTAAAGCATGGGTGGCTATTTATAGAAATAACTCTGCATATGTGTGTAGTTGAATATTGTAGGTAAATTAGAAGAATGGGTAGGGTCAATAGAAATATGAATTGGGCCTGAGATTTAGAAAATGGAGGAAAATAAATGGAAAGGTCTAATTACACTTTTAGCCAATTCAAGTTAATAAAATGGCCAATTGAATTAATAAGATCAAATTGAGGCAAAATTAATTTCTGATTAATCTACATAGCTTCTCAAATTCAATAATTTCAAAATAAATATCTAATAAAGAATAATTATTTTTGTTTTTAAATTAAGGAACTAATGATGTTTTTTCAATAGATTTTAAAAAAAGTAGAGTATTTTCAATTCAACCAAACTTTCACTCGAAATAAATTCTAAATCAATTTATTTAAGCAAAAATTATATGACTTTGTATAATTGAATACAAATCATATTAATTTCACCTAAAATTCAAAAGGCAAGCTTGGAATTTATTTTTAAAATAACTTAAAATAAAAATTTTAAATTATTTGAAATTAAGAAACTCAAAAATTAATTAAGAATGGGAAGAAAATAATTAGATATCAACAACTACCCCCTCCCATTGGGTAGGGTGAATGTAACTAACCCTGGGCAAAGGTAGTTTGGCATTTCTAATTTTGTCCAACCATAATTTATCTCTCGGAAGCAGTTGGTCTTTGCATAAATTTCAAGAAATTATAGTTGGACCCTGTTACTAGATTTCCTATATATCTCAGGTTGTATGAGAACTCAGGTCACTTCTAGTTTATAAAGCATTGATTTCAAAAAAATTACAAGCTATCTTGATTTCAAATTTTGGTGAAATCAGAACACTGGGAATAAGAGGATATTGGGGGAGGTAGAATGCAGTCGAGTTTTAAAGATAGAGACTAGATTATATATTTTCGAGACTCAGAGAATCAGATACCTTGTAGTTCAACTCGATAGGTAGAAAAAAATAGTCTCTTATGCTAGAAGACCTTTTGCTCAAGATGGGTCACGAATATTAAGCGTGGTATAAAAGGCCTGTAATTATCTCAATTACTAATATAAGTCTCTCACATCCGTAAATATAATCCACAAAGACATAATTCCCAAAATTCTCGGTGTATGGTCACCCAAATTTGAAGGAAAAGAAAAGTTACTTCTAGTATGAGATTAGAAGTACTCCAAAAGTGAAATTAAAATAAAAAAATCCTAAATACCCACATGCCTTCTGATATGGGTGTGGTTTGATGCGGTGGAAGTGTCCTTTAGATCGCATAGTGTGCTTTGATGGTGGTGGAAGTGTCCTCTAGCTCGCGTCCAAAGAGTTTGATACTTCTCTTTGAACTATGTCCAAGTTTGCTGCTAAGAAAAAATTCCACATTGTGCTACGTCCCTTTTGGAGTTATCAGCACCTGTAATTTTTGTTTGAGATTTTCATCCTTTCGAATGCTCTCGACAACATCTCAAACAAAAATTATTAGCAATAAACATAATTCACTAAGGGGTAAATAATCTCTTACCAAATTTTTGCATGGATTATTTCCAACCAGTAGCGTCGTCCTTTTTTGTCCCTGCTTTTAGAAGATAATGGTTTTCACAATAGTATAGGCATAACAACTATCTCGATTGTTGGATAGGATGGATCTTTTTTGGTAATTTGACTCTTTTTAAAAATAGGATGGCTCTTTTGGCCATCGATGATATTTTAGTAGATGGTCCCTATAATTATTTGATCTTTTGTTTGAAATGATAACCTTCTAGGCTACCAGTACAATTTTGTATTCAATGTGATAACCTTCTTAGCTATCTGTAATGCTCTTTTGTATATAACCTCGAGAAAGTCTTATGCATCTTCCATATCGACATGACTTATAGATGTCTCTTAAATTATCAGTTTTTGGATTATCTTGCGCATTATTTAATATTAGATATGAGGTGGCTTACAGATATCCTTTGGTTTGCTAGATTTTGGATAATCTTGCACATTATCCAAACTTGGATAAGTGATGATTCATAGATATTCATCAAATCGCTAGATTTGGAGTACTACTGTACATTATCCAATCTTGGATATAATATAGCTTATAGATAACTCTCAAATTGTTAATCATCAAGTAATTTTGTGCATAATAAATCTTAGATATAGTGAAACTTATAGAGTACCCTTGTAACGCCCCAGAAGTACACCCTGGATTCCATACGGTGCTTATAGTATAAGTGACCATAAGATAACTCATGAGCTAGTACTTATTGTGAGAACTGAACAAACTGATAGTAAAGGGTATGCAGAAAACAAAGCTGGATATGCCATAAGGTTTAGATATTTTAAAATATCTCTGAATTAATATGCCTAAGAAATAAATGTCTGGAAACAATACTGTGAAGGGTGCCAATAACAACTGATAACTGACTAACTATCTGTAAGTGTCTGAAAGCCTCTAACTAACTGACTGTGGAGTTGATGGGACAAGTCCCCAACTAACTCTGGCTGACAACAGAACTTAAACACTTAAATAAACATAAACGGTCCTTAAAATATGAGGACTCACCACTATTATTATTGCTGGTGTGCTGGGATGTAAAGGTGCGGCCGGGAACTTGAGTGTCCGAACCTATGATATGAGACATCATAGCACAAGAAATGGGTATACGGTCAGTACTTTGAATATACTGGTTGCTAAATGAGGTTAGGCTGATATGCATGGCTCATATGCATGAATAATAACTGAATGAATGAATGGCATTATATAACTGATCTTTAGTATGCGTGAAAGCTGTAAAATTTGAGAATGCATGACCAAGCATATGATATGATACTGGAATGGCCTATAAACTGAAATATTGAGATACTGATACTGAACAACTAATAACTATAATTTGTGGTCAAGCAAACCTGAAACTGAATACTGGACTGAGACTGTGGGAGTTATTATCAAACCGACATGCCCCAATTAAGAGTTATTTGGGGTCCAACCTACGACCCCAGTTGGAAGGGTGTCAGTACCGTACCACGGGTACTAACACTGGCTGCATGGATCCACTAAAATAAAGTCCTGAAGGACTAAAGAGTCACTCTCTACTGGCAGGTGCTTTGGTGAGAGATGTGTCAACCCTCAACTAGCCAGATAACATCTCTAACCTACACTAGCTATGTAGTTTTGGAATGTAGGGATTGCTACTAAAGTTCACACCCTCAACTAGCAGGTGAATCCTCATCCCTAGGTTCGCTCGATTCTAAATCCTACTCCCAACTGAACTGACTTAGAATATTGAACTTAGCTAAACTTGATTGATTGGATAACTAACTGAACTGATAATACTCATATATGCATGAAAACCATTTTGAAAGTACTAGGACTAAGTAACAACTAAATTTTCGGTATTCATAACCCCAGGACTCGATAACATTAACAGTAAAAGCATACCAAAGCTTCAAAAGCATAATAAGTAATCATTGCTCAAAATTCATCTCTTAGGCATTTCATCAAACACTTGAAATTCATGAACTTAGGCATGTGAATGATTGAAATATGTGGGAATAACATAATCATAACACTAAAACCATACATTAGGGGATTTAACATGGAATTTCATGCTTTAAACGTTTAAAGGCTACTTTCCAACTAAAAACACTTGTAAACATCATGCATAATTGAAATTACCAAATGCTTCATGAAATTAACTCATTGTAAACATATGAATTCATGATTTATAACACAAAAAGAAGTACTTGGACTCCATGGGTGAAAAGGGCCCATGGATGAACATTTAACATACCCTATGGCCTTAATCTTGCAAGAGAATTGACGTTCTCAATTATTCTTGGGTGGTTAAGCTTGAATTCTTGAGCTTTATTGAAGGAACAATGGTTGAACTAGATCAATTTGGGTGATGTCTAGGGTTTATTTTAAAGAGGAATTATGGATATAGGGCATATAATGCCTTAACTGATGATAAATCTCGTGTTTTTATGGATTGGGGCCATGGGAAAAGACCAGATTGCCCCTGGAAAATTAAAATTCATAACTGGAATGCCAATTGATCCTTCACCGTAATGTGCTAAGGCCTCCATTGCTATTCCACCATAACGCACCACAATCGCAGTGACTTGCTGTTTTGGAAATCTAAATGTGGTCCAAACCTTGTTCGAAAAATCCAAAACTTACCTGAGACATGCTACTTACACCCCTGAACATGAATTAACTCAAAAACTTACGTCTTGAGGTTGAGAAGTTCACTTTAAAAATCATCGAAGTTAAGAGGCCAAAAATAAAATTGTCTCTTACACTTAGCTAATTTTTTAGGTTTTAAGCCCCTTGTACATGCACTATGGGCTGAATTAATCTAAGATAAATATGGGGTATTACAACCCTTGGACCTACCAATCTGGTAATCTTGCACATTAATTGGTAAGGATTTAGTTGTGGCTTATGGACACCCTTCGAGCTATTGATTTCTGGGTAATCTCGTATACTATTCAGTTAGGATATTATTGCAACTTATGGATAAACCATGAACTATCAACTCATAGGTGTTCTTACATACTACCCTATCTCAAATTTTGTAACTTACAAATGGATTTTAGATTGTTAATTTTTAGGAAGTCTAGTTTGTCTTCCACCTTCAGATAACAACTTAAGGAATTCCCCTTTGGATCATGTACTTATTCAACTCCGATATATTGATGCATTCGAATGCTAGTGCATGAAGTTCTGAAATATCCTCAATATTAGGGCTGTGCAAATTTTGGTTCAAACCGTTAACCGAAACTAATTATATGTTAATCGGGTTAACGGTTCAGTTTTTTTATCTGTCGGGTCGATTTTTGGGATAAAGTTTTTCGAAATTAGGTTATCAGTTTGGGCCTTAGTTTATTAACCCTTCTTACTGGGTGGCCTGATAACTCGATAGAGTAATAATACAGTATACATGATTACACTGCTAAGAGCCTTAGCCCATTTATTCCTATTAGTAATCCATCTGGCCTAGAGGCACAATACCCATTTCTTTTCTTCTATCAGTAAAATAATAAGTGAACTAAGCAATTATCCACTTAGGTCTTAGGGTTTCTTCATAATTATGAATTCACAAACACAGAAACAATCCAGTTGCCTACTTGCCTCTTATAGTGAACAAGAGGAAAGGAGGAAGCATATACCCAAGATTAGTTTCAGGAACTTAAACAATGGTTTTAGCTACGAGTTTAGAAACCCAACCGTTCAGTTGCATCCCATATTTGCTCTTGACTAAAATTGGTGTGCTTTTATTGTTCACTTTTTAGTTTGTTCTCAGCAAAAATGGCAAAATCATTGAGATGCTTATTTCCTTAATTTGCATTGGGGTGTATTTGGTCAAATCTAGAACACTATATAAGATAGAGTGTTTTCTTGTCCTCCGTATGGTGTAAGTCAATTATACTTTCATGATATACTCTTTATTGATCTTTAGTGAGGTTGTAGAGCTCGATGTTAAACAATAACATACCTTAAGTAATGGGTTTTCGGAAAGGTGAGATTGATAGACGTCCATCCTCATTTTACTCTCCTCTTTTTAAGTATAGTTTTTTTAGTAATAGGAAAATGAATGAGTTGCCAAATCTATCTATCCTGGGTTGTATATTTAAAAAAAATTTAGGTTTTATATTGAGTTTTCCTCTACCTTTGATTTTTTCCAGTTAAAAGTCATCTCTTTAATTCCAATGGGCACTTTATTTTCGTGGTGTAGGTTAATGCTCGGATACTATTTATTGATCCATCAACTAGAGTTGTTGGTTTGACATTGAATCCTCATTTGGTTCAAAAAAAGGCTCCTCCTGCAGTAAGTTCAAAAGAATCCAGTTGCCTACTTGCCTACTTCATAATTTTTAATCCTCATCAGTACTCACTACTCAGTCGTCTCTCACTCTCAAGTCTCAGTATTCACACCAAGAAGAGGTATTCAAGTAGACTGTTTGTGCTAGACCAGTATACTATTTTTAATATATGACTTTAGTTTGAATGCTTTATATTCTAATTTTATTTGTGGCTTTGTGCATAAAAAGAGCACTAGGTAGTAGGCAATTCACAGTACCTTACTAGTTTTGGACTTTAAATTATATATGTTTAATGTTAACGGTTAACCAGATAACCGAACCTATAACAATTAAAAATTGATAAACCGATTAACCGATATCTTAACGGTTCTTTAACAGTTTAGCATATATATAAACCGATAATGAATAAGTAAAATCGATAATTTTTAAAATCGAACCAAACCGCTTGATATGCAGCCCTACTCAGTATTGGGATATATCGCCTTTATGTTGGCAATAGATATTAAATAATGAGATATACTCGATGGCAGACTATGTACATTTGGGCGGTCAATAGGTATAGGTTCTCCAAATCATATTCCAATGTCAGAACTTATCACCTGTGCATAGTGAGCGATTATGGAGACTTATTTGAATGGCATGATGGCCCTCTTGGCATGAAGCTCTCAGAAGTGACATATAGTGGAATGAAATATCTCTCTCGGTAATGATATGAAATTAAATGAAATAGACCTCTTGGTAATGATATACAAAAATATGAAATATCCCTCTCAACTCTCAGCATGTACATCTCACCAATGATATACAATTAGATAAAATGACCCACTTGACATGGCCCTCTTGACAATGATATGCAATTGAATGAAATGGGCCTTTTGGTATGGACCTCTCGATAATGATATGTAATTGAATGAAATAACCCTCTCGATAGTTTCAAGAGAATATTCACTTGAGTTCATTTTTCAGTGTGTTATCTATTCTACATGTACCTGTACTTAAGGTAAATAGTTAGTAGCTACAAGTGTTGCTCTTGCTAGCGACTGTAATCAAAATTTATAAATTTTAAAAGACAAATATTAAGAATCATAATCTGAATGACTTATTCTATTATTATTATTTTCCTTTCAAAGGGATGCTAAAAAATAGTGAGCCTTTTGGATGTAAACAAATGGCTAAAATCCCATTCTAGGGACAAACCATTTGCTTTTCCTTGTGGAAAATGTAAGGAGGATATTTTTGCCCTTTTCCTTTTTGGGTGATCCCATTGGTTGCTCCATTGTTGTGAAAACTCCTTTTAGTATACTTGTGCTCACGGTAAATATTTAGCAGACACAAAGTCATATTTTCTAGTGATTATTTTTTGCAAAAGTTCTAAAGAAAATATTTATAAGATAAATCAGACACTCTATTTGTCGTCCATATCTTCTTTGAAAATGGATAGGCAAATCAAGAGATTTTAACTCTAAATAAGAGGTTGAACCCAAATCTGGGGTTAACTACAAATATCGTTCTTGAGAATCTCATGCTTTAGTGAAATTTCTGGCCTACCCAGGGGATTTTGAGGAAAATACCATTCTTTTGTAAGGTGACCCCTACATCCATAGAAAAATATCATTTTTGGTAAAACTGATCTGTGTTGACCTCCTTTGGTCTATAGGATACTTCTTGCCATATTTTGGGTGTTTCATCTTTGGGTGCTTGTCATCTTTCGATGTCTGCCTCGACTCCCCGATTGGTAGATGTAAGACAAAATTAGTCGAGTAAACCTATGTAGATTTTCAAAAAAAGTTATGATTTGAAGAACTTGTAAAAGTTTTGATAAATATCTATCGGTCATGTCATGTACTGGCTCAACAAACATCTTTCACTTAAGGCCTGCTATGTACGACACCCAATGAAGAATCTTTAGAAACCCAAATTTCTAAGGAGTTTAAAAGTACATCTTTGCAAAAGATATGTCATGGAAGGGTTGTAATGACCATTTTTTCATTATGTATAAACCTCCCACTAAAAGTCTCAAGTTAAAATTCTACCCAAATTTAAAGTTATAAATTTTAGGCTAAGTTGGTTTCGACAAAATAGGAGAAAGGTATATTTTAGAAAAATCTGAGAATGATCTGAGAAAGTTGGGTGGTGTTTAATTTGATTTCAAATGGTCTAAGATAATAAGAAACTCATAGGAATATATGAAATTGAATTTGGGTGAGTAGAACTCTCAAAGTTGATCTTAGCATAAAGGGCTTTGTTTGAAATGTTTCTGGTTTAAGGTATGTTACAAAAAGTGAGATTTTTAGGCGAAACTAGACATTTTATCTGATCAATGCTACTATAGAGACTGACACACCTCTATAGCAACTACCACTATAGTAAAGAAATTATTTCTATTGCGATGATCTTGGTTAGCGCCCACTACAACGACATGTGCTTCTATAGTAGTGAAAATCACAATTTAATTAAAGTTTTTTCCCCAAACAATTTATTTTTCTAAAACTCATTTTGGGTAAAGGGGAGATTTTAGAAATTCTTACTAGATTTTCTTTGTTTGGCTTCATAAAGGTAAGAAATTCATCCTCGTTAACTTGTATCGGGTAACTAAACCTTAGAATTGCAATTTTATAGGGTTTGGAGAGGGTTTTAGGGCTGATTTTAGTTTTGTTGGTGCAAGGTATGAAATTATATAATAAGTTAATGGGTTTTGATCATTAACAATTAATTTATCCTTGTATTTTATTAATCATTAATTAATCCATAGAGTTGGTAGTTTTAGGTGAATTATGATAGAAAAGCCTTAGAACAAAAAGGGAATGATCATGAACTTGGCCTTATGGGGTTGGATGTGAATTAAACTTTCCAACATGGTAGGTTATTTTATTAATTATATATTTATATGCATATTCTAGATCAATATCAAGCAAAAATTGCACGGAAGGGAAAAACTTCAACTTAAGGTTGTGCAATCTTGGTTTGGGGTAGGAGATGGTATTGTAGTTTAATTCAATTTGTGCTATATGTGCATGTTTACTTTGTAGTGTCTTGTTAGTGCATGTTATTTGATGTGTTCAATGCAAAGGATTTTTATGTTGTTGTATATTCTTGTCCTAACTCATTGAAAAATATCGAATGTTTCTATATTTGGAACGTTCTCATGGATAATTGGTGAAATAAAGTTGGAAGACACTTGTGTTTGAGATTTAGTACATAGATAAAAATTGTTCTTTGTAGTTTATGGCTAGAGAGCAGGTGTTTGACCCATAGAGTGTATGTATGAGGGTCAGGTAAGTTTGATAGTTCCATGAGTAGACCGAGAAATAGACCCTATGCTTGATAATTGCTTACATGTCTTGACATTGGTTTCATTGAAGTTATTGTTTGAATTCCTAAGTTGATTATGTGATACTTGTGTTGCTATGTATGTTGGTTGTGCATGGATTAACTACTTGTACCAAAATTTGGTTATGTGTCCACATTCTCATCTTGGGTTGGCCAAATAACCCTACCAGTAAACCTTTGTTTTCTTGTGTGCTGATGCTATACTTTATCTTACTTTTTTGAGTGCAACATATATTCCAGTGGATCCTCAAGACCTCACTTGTGATTCTAGCTTTTGATTCCAGATTTCAGGGTGAGCGACATATAAAGGCTACCATGAGATCTTGCTTTTATGACATAGTCTTTATTTCTAGACTTGTGTTTTTCAATTAAGTTTTTGGGGTTGCATCCCCTTTTTGACAATCTTTAGTTGTTTTGGTACAAATGATTTTTGGTTCTTAGGGATGGCTATGGTTAAGTACAATGTTCTACATTTTTGTTGTACTTATGTTTTGATATAGAATTGGATACCTCTAATTATGGATTAGTTTTATTATCTCTCAAGCGTTGATTTAAAGATGGTATTTTAGGATAGATAGTTCTCCCACCTGATGAGTAGTGTGGATGCCACTCACAATGGGTTTAAAATGCCAGAGTTATGGGTTGATATGATATTAATGATGTCTCACATGCATATTTATTCCAATGATGCCAAACTAGAACTGATGTCATTAATTATTGACATATTGAGTTGATTTTTGGCTTACTTATACACATATGAAATGGATTTTCTATCTTCATAATGATTTGACTATGAGCATTATATCTTCAATTCATATATACACATTTATAAGATATTGGTACCATTGAGGAACACTATTTTGAAAGAAATGAGATATTTTTACAAAAACCTTGATCTGTGAACACAAGCCAAAAAGGTGGGTTGAGATTTTGAGAGAGTATATGAGTGCAAAACCCCCCATAAGTCCTATTTCAGAAAAAATAAGGATTGGTAGGTGTATACAGAAATTCATGTGATGACTTTCAAACTATTTACTTCATCACCATTGCATTGGACTTCCATATGCATTTTTAATATTTCATTTATGTTTCTTGACGTGTAATCAATTTCTATTACCTTTCAAGAATACCTACTTCAATTTTAATTTTGTATATATATTAGAACTAGTAGTGGAGATGATATAAGCTACCATTTAGGGACTTTCTATTTGTAGGTGATGTGTTCATAGTATATCCTTTACTTATATTATTTTCTACTTTGTTAAGTAGGCCTATGATACTTACTGAGTACAAATGGACCATACTTACTCCTACTATGCCCTTTTAGTGTAAATCATAGTACGAGTACGAGGTGCGGTAGCTGATTTCATGCTTGTTAGAGTTAGTGATCGAGGTACTATTATGCTCTAGATTTTTAGGGATGATTTCTAACCTTCTCTTATCAATCTAGATGTCTTTACTTGTTTCCAAAGACAAACTTTTGTATATTCAGTATTTTGGATGTTATATTTAGATGCTCACTTATGACACTATTTCTTGGGTATTTTATGGTATTATTTCATATTTCTACTTTATTAAATATGTATTGAACTAACTTTATTGTTGAAGTTTTGTTTTGTCTTACTTTATTTATTTTTTTATCCTCTCTCCTTTTGGGTGATTGGCTTATCTACCAAGACTGAATTGGGGTATATGCCATTATAACCATAATCTTTAGATCGTAACAAATTGGCATTAGAGTTCTAGGTTCAGTGGTTTAATTAAGTGTAAGAGCAAGATGTTTAGTAGAGTCTCACAGATCAATACATAGATATTTGTATCTATCTTCGAGAGGCTAAAAGATATTTTCAGAAAAAACTTCTCAAATTTGATTCTTTATCATGCAAGTTGTTCATACCCAATGTTCTAAACTTGGGTTCTATTTTTTCTATGCAGATGGTGAGGACTAAGTCCAGAGTGCTAAGTCAACACCCTATATAGGATCCTCAATCCGAGGGTGAAACAAGGGTTGTGGTCGACCCAGAGGTAGAGAATGAGCATAAAGAGTTGCCTGCCAAAAGACGTGGTATGGAGATCTCTCTCGAGCCTAAGGTTAAGTATTGAGAATGACTATCAAATAGAAAGTACAGGTCTAACTCAGGTCCCATAGGGTTTAGTTGATATTCAGTGCTACAGGATCTATTGATTCATCTCTTGAGTCATTTAAAGGGTGTTTATTTGAGTGTACCAGGTATTTCTCAGACTTTGAGTGGTGTTACGCCAATCAGTACCAAAATATTCTTATGGTATTCATACTTTAGGGGACAACCATTATCAATGGTACCCCTACATGTAGGTATATTGATTACCATACTTACTATCGATCTGGTTACTTCGGGAATCGTCATGTTTTCTAATGATCAAAAAAGATTTGACAGGTCTATTTTCTTGGCTCCTCCCAAGTTTAGTAGTGTGAGTGTCGAGGATGCCTATGAGTTTCTTATTGACCACTAGGATAAGTTACACAATCTTGGATACATTAAGTCTCATGGGGTTACTTATACTACCTATCAGTTGATAATTGTGGACAGACATTAGTGGAGATCAATTTCTAGTTGTAGGCCATTGGGTTCGTTAACTATAACCTGGGCTCAATTTTCTGAGGCCTTTTTTGAGATTTTTATGTAGTATAGCTGAACAAATTAGATGGGGATAAGTTTAATCCCTTAGAGCATGGCTCTATATCTATTATCGAGTATGAGTCATGTTTCCATGCTCAATCGAGATATTCAAATGCCAGTATCCCTACCAAGATGAGAGGATTCAAGAGTTTATGAAAGAGTTAGAGGGTTCATATTAGTTGGCTATTACCTAGATGGTTTTTTCAAAGCATTATTAAGCATGCCAAGTTGACTGAGACTATTACCCAAGCTACTCAGGAAGGCATCAAGAAGGTGCGTTGTTAAGGTGGTTTGGTGGACATGCATCCTAAGGCAGAGATTCTTGAGTAGAAGTTCCTGTAGATATCATGGTAGGTCAATTCAGATATTTAACAGGGATTAAGTAGTATACCTTCAGGTTTTGTGGCTTCATCTAGCTAGGTATTAGGTCATGCTAGTGGAGTTTTTTACTTTAGTTCTTTAGGCTAGGGATATTGTCCTATTTTGTCTGTTCCCCCTCAAATTGAGTTAGGTCATATAGGATGCTATGCATCTGATGAGATTGGCTATTTGGCCAAGGATTTTCCTTGATGTGTGTATGAACCTACTCTGTAGGGCTCTTATCTTCAACTTTGACTTCTCTAATATCTACAGTGAAAGGTGGATCATAGAGTGGTAAGGGTAGTGATAGAGACAGAGATAGGGGAGCTTGTGGTAGTGGTCTTAGGTTGCTTAGATCAAGAGCAGATATGGATAGTGTTATGTTATACTCGAGAAACCCAAGGCAGAGGCCTCTAATGCAGTCATTATAAATATCATCTTGGTTTTATATCGATCTTCTTCCATGTTATTTGACCCTGGGTCAATATTCTTCTATGTGTCTATATATTTTTCTTCTAGTTTTGATGTTTCCTGTAAGCCCCTTACTGTGCCTCTTTATGATTCTACCCGTAAGAGATTTCTTAGTGGTGGATTGAGTGTACCAATCTTTTGTAATGACCTTTATGGGGTATGAGAATTAGGTAGTCTTGATCATCCTAGAAATAGTGGATGTTAATGTTATCTTGGTATAGATTGGTTAGCTTTATATCATGCTATTTATGATGGTTATGCTAGATAGTGATCTTAGCTGTGCTAGGTGTGCGAAGAATAGCTTGAAAGTGTACGCTTAGTTTAGGCTAAAAGAGAGTTATATCCTTCCTCCGTGCTCACTGTATAGTAGAAATAAGGTGTTTGTCTTATTTGGCTTGTGTTCGTGATACTAATGTTTCCTTACCACCTCTTTTGGATTCTATTCATGTTGTTTGTGAGTTTATGGATGTGTTTTCTATGGATTTTCCTAGTATGTCTTTGGATTATGATGTTGATTTTTCTATTGATATGGAGCCAAACACCGAGCCCATCTCAATTCCTCCTTATAGGATGTCCCCAGTAGAGTTGGAGAAATTAGAGAAGCAACTATAAGATATATTAAGTAAGGTATTTATTAGACCTAGTGTATCTCTTTGGGGTGATCCTTTATTGCGCATGTGTATTGACTATTGGTAATTGAAAAATCCTCTTCCTCGTATTGATGACTTGTTTGGCCAGCTTTAGGGTGTTTTCCATGTTTTTGAAGTTTGACTTGAGATCTAGATATTACCAATTAAATATTAAATATTTAAATTTTTTAAAGATGGCTTTTCAGAATCGATACAGTCATTATGAGTTCTTAGCTATGTCTATTGGGTTGACCAATGGCCCACCAGTGTTCATGGAGTTGATGAATCAGGTGTTTTGATCATATCTCAACTCCTTTGTATTGTAGTTATAAATGTCATCTTGATTTACTTCAAGAACGAGGCCAATCTTTTGAGGCACTTGAGAATTGTACTTTAGATATTAGGTGATGAAAAGTTGTATGCCAAGTTCCCCAAGTATGAGTTTTGGTTGGATTCTAACATTTTATTGGGTCATGTGGTGACCAGGAATGGCATTATGTTTGATCGGGCCAATATAATGACAATTCATGATTAAGCTAGACCTATTTCTCCAATCGAGAGATAGAGTTTTGTTAGTTTAGTGGGTGATTGAGCTAGACCTATTTCTTCGATCGAATGTTTGTGAGGTGAGTTTTCAAAAGCTTAAGGAGTTGTTGACTTTGGCTTCAATCTTGACTTTTCCCATGGAGGGCATGGGTTCTATCATTTTTAGTGATACTTCTAGTGTGGGTTTGGGTGCAATGTTGTTGTAGAAGGATAAGGTTATTTCTTATGTTTCTCATCAATTAAAGCCTTATGAAAAGAATTATCTTGGCCTACTCATGATTTGAAGTTGGTTGCAGTTGTGTTTGTGGTGAAGTTGTGGAGGAAGAATTATAATGTGTTTTTGTGTTTATTTTGCAGGGAACTAGGTTTTGGAGCTTAGAAGATAAAAAGAGTTGAAGTGTGCAATAGGCACTACTTAGAGACCATCTAGGGACCATAAGTACCACTTACAACCACCATAAGTGGCCTCATAAGTATCAGCGATGATAGATGATGGCTTTGAGAACTTAAAAGTTGAAGTTTTATTCTGACAGTGATGAAGATTTAGTTAACCGAAAGTGGCCACGTAAGTAGCAGAAGAAGGATGATTTGAGGCTCTGAAGTTCGAGGATTTTTGGATAGTGACGACGGGGAACTTGTATGGAATAAGTATTACTTACGGCATTGTAGATGCCTTTGTGGGTAAAGATTTGAAGCATATGAAAACTTTGAAGTTTGTCTGACACTTACGACACCTACTTATGGGGCATAAGTATCACTTATGGCCCATAAGTAGGTCCCTAACTGGTCACTGACCTAGTTTTTCCTATTCTTTTTGGTAAGGTTTTTTAGGATTTTGATGTATTCTATAAAGACCCTTTTGATGTTCTTATATTAGTTTATGCACTATTTGCATTCACAAACATTTATTGATTCTAAGATTCGACTTTCGATCTTGGAATTATTTGTTGTTGATCATTTAGTTGATTATTTATTTGAGACTTTGAATTTTCTTCTTAAATTGTTGTGGGATTAATCCTATGCTTTATTTTATGAATTTCGTGGATATTCTTGCAAACATGAGAGGCTAAACCACCTAACTAGGGTTTTTGGAACCCTAGTAGAATAACGAAGTAAAGCAAGTACAACATCGTTCTTGGTAAATATTCTTGTATGTGTTGTGATCATCTTCAGTTTAATTGTTTTCTTAACAGTGGCCAATGTTGAGAACCTGCTTGTATTCAATACTTACTTTAAAAGAGAGAGAGATTAAGAAAAGAATATCATGACAGTAATTTGAGGCTACCAACTCTCATCTTATTAACTTGAAACTCAAAAGGTAATAGTTTTTTTGGGATCTAGGATAAGGGTTATTAAGGTGACATTCTCTGACTCAACAGGTAAGAGTGAAATTCACTAAAGGCATTCAGAAGACGGTTAGTATACATATCTAATTAGATTTTGCATGTAAGGTATTAGATAGTTCGATGGAGCACGATAAATCTACGAAGTTAGGAAGTCAGGGGGAACATGGTCCTAGTATTCATCTCAAATTGGTTTCAACAGAAGTGATCAAGACTTGTTACTACTTTATTATTTTCACAGCAAAACCCCCCATTTACTTTCTTGTATTTTTTTGACTGCTTCAGTAGATTTGTGAGACATATTCGACCTATTCTCTGTAGGTTCGAACCCAACCTTTGTTGGATCACTATATTTGACATCGACCATATTATATTTCCTTAGAGGTATATCTTGGGTGACATCACTTTTCTATTTACAGGTGACGCGCTCATTGTATATCCTTCACCTATATTACTTTCTACTTTGTTCAATCTCTCTATGATACCTAATGAGTATAAGTGAACCGTACTTACTCCTACTATAACCTTGAGGTGCAGATCCTAGTAAGAGTACGATGAGCGGTAGCTGATTTCATGCTTGTTAGAGTTCGTACTCGAGGTACTGGCATGCTCTAGGGTTTTAGGGTTGATTCTTGACCTTCTCTTATCTATCTAGATGTTTTTACTTATTTTCGAAGACAAATATTTGGATATTCAATATTTCAGATATTGTATTTAGATGTTCTACACTTATGACACTTTCTTGCAATTTTATGGTATATTTTTCATATTTCCACTTTATTGTATATTTATTGATCTGGCTTCATTCTTGACATCTTATTTTGCCTTACTTTATTTATAATTTTAATCCTTACCTTTTGGGTAGTTGCCTCATATACCAAGGTTGGCTCCGGGTAAATGCCATGATGACCTCAATTTTATATTGTGACAAATGGCCTTTGCGAACATGGGGCCCTGGTCATGAACATGAGGGTGTCCCGACTAGGACCTTCGTAAATGTGTGCCTATGATCGCGACTACTAAGAGAAAATATGACTCGAATCTAACCTAGGTTTATCCTTCATTGCGAATGCACCTATCCCCCATGGTCGTGATACATAAAGGATTCCTTCATTCCGAATGCGAGGCTTAGGCCACGAACGCAATAAAGGAGGATGCCCCTACTAGAAAACAACAACTCTAAGTCCAACTACTCTCTGAATGAACCCACGATATTCGTTCGAGATCCAAAGAAATAAATCAATAACGCTACTAGGTAAAATTTGACGTTCTAGACTCAATAGAACCACCAAGTTTTCAAAAAAAAGATTGTTTACAATGAATTATCCCCTCGAACCCTTTTAGGCCAATTTAGCTAGTTTCTAATTAAGAAGTTAAAACACAAAATAAAGGCTCAGGACCCAAACTAACTAAGCTACTAACTCAGAATAGATATTTCGGATCTAGTGGAACTGTCACAATCATTATCGAAGCTTGGATTATAAAATGTTTATCAAAGTCAAACTAACAACTTTAAGGCTATTCAAAATCACAAACTCATATAAATCATTCCCAAATGCATGGGGGTTCACGCAAACCATTCCAATAACTCATAAATGATATAAGACAACAACTGAGAAGGACAAAATGACTAAAACATATAAAATTCTAAAAATTAATATGAGGTTCATTACAATATGCTTGAAGAAATTGAAAAAGAAGGTTGTGAAATGAAATTATTTTAAAAGACTAAAACATATCCTCTTAGCATCTTGGGTGATACGATCTTGATTGGCCTTAAAGCATTTGATCACATCATTCGAGGCTAATACTAAAAGGTCCAAGCCATGATTAAGCAAAGAGATCAAGGATACACTTGAAGGGGCCCTTTTGAGCTCCTAAACCCACAATTCCATGAGTGGATAATTGCTTGGAACTTAGAGTACATTTTGAAAAGCCTTTGAGGATTATTTCCAAAATAGCCAATGCAAAGGCAAATACTATAAGTAGATTTCTTAGACATTTCATTAGAGAGCTTTTGATGAATTATGAATGTAAACTCTATTGAGAGTGTGAGGCAAGCTTGGATTATCTTATGTTGATACTTCATTTGGAAACGTGGGTTGCTTGGGAATCAATTCCCTTTAGGTCTACGTAAGAGTTAGGTGCTCATGGTAATATTAAGGAAGGTCGTTGGATTTGATACATCTTTTGGTTGTCCTTTTTCTTATCATTTGTGTCTATCTATCTATCTATTTTTCTATCCCTTTTATTTTTTATGTGTTTATATCATCTTCCATTGTTTTTTCCTCAATTTTGCATACTTTCCGCTTTTGTATTTTGGTTTGTATCATTTGGTATCAGAGCTGAGCTTGATTTTATTTCCACAAAGTCAATATTGGGTCTCATTGTGTTGAAAATAAAAAAAATACAAAAAAATTATTTTTCCTATTTTATCTCTTAGGTCGAATTTTGAGTTTTTGATTTTTGTGTCTTTTTGTGTTTTTAGTGTTAGATTTGTGTTTCCTAACTCTATTAGAGTCTAAATCTCACATTTGAGCTTAATTCAAGGAAACTTGAGTGACCTACCATTGTTGGAGCTTAGTTGAAGAAACTTGAAAGTGGGTTCTCAATTTTGAGTTTTGTTGGTGTGAATTTGGGCTTAAAATGTGTGGGTTATGTTTGGGAGGTTAAATAGAGCTTGGATTTCAAATTTCATCGAATTCTGAGATCAATTGCTTGAGGGTCAAATTTTGAATGTTCTTGGTGTTCTTCATAATCTTCATATATTGTTGAAGAAGAACATTCAAAAGAGTGTGTTTGATCCAAAAAGAAAGTGAGAGAAGGTGTGGTACTTGTTTATTCCCAAGAATACTCCATTCTTCCAAAGAGAGAAAAGAATCAAAAGGCATCAAAAGGAATATTCTAAAGGAAGAAACAAAGGAGAGTACAAAGTAGGGGACCACAAGGAATTCAAGGCTTTCAAAAGTTGATTGATCCCTTGTTGAAGTATCAATGTCTTGAAAAATCTGCCAAAAAGCTCACAAGATCATCCAAAGAAGGATAAAAATAGTTGAAAACCCTCTACTCCTTTCCTTACACGTTATAAGAGCAAGAGAGGCCACCGCCTAGAGGTGACTACGAGCCCTAGTCATCAACCTTAGTTGAAACTTCAGTGACAAGAAATTATCACAAGTCGTCAGCCCCTACTTCTTAGAGGTCACGACTATCCCTAGTCATCATCCTTAGTCGTCAACACTCTGACAAGCAATTAACATAAGTCATCAATAACACTGCCTAGAGGTGACGACTAGTGACTAGTCGTCAACACTAGTTGTCTACCCTTGACAAGTTGTTAACTCCAACTATCCAAGTTCTAAAACACACTGGTTAAGGGTAATGACTACTCCAATTCATCAACACGAGTCATCACTTAAATGACAATCCATCAACACTAGTCGTCACTCAAGTGATAAGCCATCAACCCTTAGTCATCAACTTGGATAGATTCTCGTAAGCTTACTTTGAATTTCTAGTTTCTTTTCTTGATTCTAAAACTTGTTTTTCTTGATTCTAAACACTAATTAGCAACTAGTAATCAACCTACTTAGTTGTGAATTAGTTCTTGAGTCCTTTCTTTTATCGTCCTACTTCTTTCTAGCTTTTATCTTTTTCAATTCATTGTTTATTCTTGGTTCTAGTCTATACGTAATTTTGTTTATTTGAGTCCTTCAAATAAGAATCTATTCCAACTTCAATCCATAATTGGTACCAAGCAATCTAACTAGAGTACAAATGAGCTATCAATACTTGCAACGCCAATTGAGTGACAAATAAAAGCACAAACCTTAAGAGTTTGTGAGGTTAATTTCCTAACCTTAACTTGTTTGGGAGTGGTGTCGGTGGAGGATAAAATATGGGAAGTTAGGTTGAGATGGTTTGGCTATGTGATGAGGAGGGGCATGGATTCCCCAGTTCATAGGTGTGAGAGGTTGGCCTTAGATGGTTTCAAGCGGAGTAGGGGTAGACCAAAGAAATACTAGAAATAAGTGATTAAACTTGACATGGAGCAATTACATCTCACTGAGGACATATCCCTGGATAGGAAGGTTTGGAGGAAAAATACTAGGATAGAGGGGTAAGGTGGGTGGATAAATCGTAGTCAGTACTTAGGAGGGCTTTGGTGTCCTTTGTTCGGTAATGTATAGTATTTTGTGGATGTTTTACCTATCTTAGTTTTATCATGTTTCATACTTTTGATGTTTTTGTATATTGTCCTTTGTCTTGAGTTGGGGGTCTATCGGAAACAGCCTCTCTACTTCTTTAGAGGTAGTGGTATGGACTACTTATATTGTACCCTCCCCAGACCCTACTAGATAGGAATATACTGGGTTTGCTATTGTTGTTGTTGTTGTTGTTTAGTATTTCTTTTGATAGGTACAATGGAGGATGAAGGTGAGATGCCTAGTTGGGCTAGTTCTCTCATAGAAAAGCTTATTAATACCATGGATAGCCAATTGGGATCTCTTAAAGGAAGAATAGAAGGCATGGAAAACTCTCTTTAAAATAAGTTGGATAATATGATAGAGCATCCAAGCTTTCCTAAATCAACCCTTACCAATCCACCAAATTTTCAAGCTCCCTTGAGTCGACATGCTCCAAAAGAACTTCAAGGTAACCAACCTAACTCGTGCACTCTAGTGAATGAGGTTAGTAGCTTACTAAGTGTGAATGATAGCTTATATTTTGGTAAGACTAATGACTCCTTACCTCATGATGATGATGTACAACTTGAGAGTATGGATACACTAGTTGATCCTAATAATTAAAAAATTGACTCTTCTAGCACGATCAATTTGTGTCCACCTAGCATTAAAACCATTGTGATGAGTTATAGTACATTTTCTTGTAGAATTCATGAGGACCAACTTGTGTGTGAACCTAGCCCACCACTTGGGGATGTTTGTGAAATTTTTGAAGGACCTCAAGTGAATGATTATGTTGAAAATATTAGTTGATTGAATAGGAGTGACACTATAATTTCCTTTATCGATGATCATGCTAGTATAGAGGGTATAAATGATTGTATTGGAGGTAATTTTGGGGGAAAGAAGTGTTTCCTAAACCCATGTTTATGGACACTCTACCCATTTGATCTCGGTGATTATTTGAAAGGCGGTGGTCCTTCTTTACACCACTTGGTTCTTGGTCAAGATAACAATCTAACTATGGTCGAAGTTGTTGGAACTTATCCCTATGATAGAGAGTCTTTCTTGAAGATTTCTAATCTAATTGAGGGACCAAAGTTGTGTAAGGGAAGGGTCTTTAACAAAAATGAGAGTCATAGAGGGGTTTTATCCTCATTGAGATTTAGAACCAATGTGAACCTTCGTGAGCGGTTGATTGATTACCATGGTTCCTCTAACATACCCCTTTGTTCAAAGCTTTTGAATGACTAAGTAGTTCTTACTTTTTGAGGTTATATACCCTTGATTGATCATTTTGATGCTTGGTTATATCTTAAGTGTGTGCAACGTTGGCGTGATGCTATGATTTATTATGCTAATCCTAACCCTCATGCTATAAGGAGTTTGTGTTTTTTGTCTTTCCTTTGGTTTTGCAAGGTTTGGATTTGAGGACAAAACCTTTTCAAGAAGGGGAGGATGATACAATCCTGGCCGACCTTAAATTGTTTGATCAAATCATTCGATGCCAATACAAAGAGGTCCAATCCATAATCAAGCAAAGAGCTCAAGGATATACTTGGAGGACCCCTTTTATGCTCCTAAACCCATAATTCCACATGAGGATAATTGCTTGGATCTTGGAATATGTTTTGAAGAGCCCTTATGGGTTAATTCCAAAATAGCCATTTTTGTTCTATTTTGTAATAGGCTATTTATGCAAAGGTGTAATGCCCCGAGTTTGTACCCCAAATGCTACACAGTGCTTACAACTCCAAAAGATCACAAGCTAACCCATGACTGGTACCTGCTGTGAGCATTGAATAATAATACTGTAATAATGCGGAAAATAGGTTGAAATGCCATAAGGTTCAAAATCTGAATACTGATAAAGAATATCAACTCTAATAATAATCTGCAAAACTAAATATTATCTGATAGTCTAGTCTAAAAAACCTCTAACTAATCTTTCTAAAAGTGGAGTTGATGGGACAAGCCCCCAACTAACTCCGACTACTAAAATATGGAAATAAAACATATCCTTGATAGATGAGGACTCACTACTAAATCTGACACTACTGGCTAAATTTGAATCTGTCTATACGCGGTCAGGAACCTGAGTATCCCAACCTATGATATGACACATCATAGTACAATGAAAGAGTATGCATCAATACATGGAATGTACTGGTATGCTAGATGAGGTAAGTCTGAATTCAAGGGTTAATGTGCATAAATAATAACTAACTCAATGATATAGAATAATTGATTATGAGTACATAGAAATCTGAAACTACTGTAAATACTGAGTATGGAATACTGTGCATATGTATGTATATTGTATCTGAGCTTTTACTAAAGCTGAATACTGAGTTATGATAATTGAATAACTGATATCTGAGATTTCTGATAACTGAGTTATTAATCCTGATTGACTATCTCTGACAGTCCTAATTCTGTAGAACTGAACTAAGTTCTGTACTGATACTTAAATTGAAATTGTAGAAAGTAATCATCTAACCGACATGCCCTTTCTCTAAATAGATTTGGCATCCAACCTGTAACCCCATCTAGAAGGGTGTCAGTACTGTGCCACGAGTAAAGACAAGCTAAAGAGTTACCCTCATCTAGAAGGTACTCTAATGAGAATGGTGGTACCCTCAACTGGAAGTTTAAAACACATAATCAACCCTCAACTGGCAGGTTGATGTCTCAACCTACTCTGGCTACATAGTTCTGGAATGCAAGGACTCCTGCTAAGGATCACACCCTCTATTGGAAGGTGAGTCCCCATCCTTGGGTTCACTTAGTGCTGAATCCTACTCCCAACTGAATAAACATTGATTACTATACTGAGCTGAACTAGACTAATACTGAGTTTCACTTAATTCTGTAATTGCCTAAGTACTTAGTATTTTGGGACAAGACCGAGACTATTTTGTAACTACTATAGCTCTAGGTAAACAGCTAGATTATCGGGTATTAGATACCCCCAAGACTCGATAGCATGAAAATATATCATAGCATGATCTTGAAAAGCATAACAATGTCCACTTGTTCATGATTCATTCATAGAGAAATTTTATCAAACACTTCTAGGGCATAAACTTGTACATATGCTAGCATGTCATGATTTCACCATTTAGTTCACATGGACATTCCTTCAAACACATGGAGAGCACAACTTAATGACATAATCATGGGCAACATGTAAGTATTGTAACTACAACACCCAAACTTATAAATTCAAGGATTATAAATGGGAACTACATAATGCAAAATACATGCTATTTTAATTTCATGGAATCTGCAATTAATCATTGATTGAAACTCAATTAATATCATGAACATGAATACAATCCAATTTCAAGCATGTAAATCATGAATCAATCATCTTATAGTTTTAAAAGTGGATTCTTGGACTCTATGGGTGAAAGGAACCAATAGATGAACACCTAACATACTTGGGAATATTAGTTCTTGAAGGTTCTTGGAGAAATTCTTAAGTTTGTTCTTGATTTCTTGAATCTAGGGCTTTTCCCCTTTTTGAGAGAATGTTTTAATCTTGAGAGAAAGTGAGGAAATAATTATATAATAGGGTATTTAGGGCTTTAATCCCGTGTTTAGGCTAATTAGGGATTTTAGAAATTGACCAAACAGCCCCTGAATTAAAATCATAGAAAAATAAAATCCTAATTTTTCATATTGGAGTAACGTGGTGGAATCGTGCTAGCTCACTATAAATTGGAAGACTCGAAACTAAATGTTTGGCATGATGCGGTGCCATCGCTCTGGCTCACTGCATGAGAATTTACCTCTTGGCGCGACATGCCATGATCGCGATAGAACAGTGGAAAATGACAATTAGGAATTTAGCTGATGGCACGACGTGGTGGTATTGTGTTGGCTTACTGGAAAATGACCATTGCCATTTGGCTGGTCTCCGCAATGCGTTGGGTGCCAATTTGGTACACTGTCTTACAAAAATGGCTCTAACTCTTCACCCGAGTATCATATTTGGGCGAACTTTATATCGTTGGAAAGTTGACTGAATTTTGTATGCATTGGTAAGATTTAACCTAAAAAATACTGAGTATTATAAAAATTTAGATGGGAATACTCATGTACTAAGAGCTAAATTAAGCTTGAGAAATACGGGGTATTACAATATCTCCCCCTTGGGAACATTCGTCCTCGAATAAGACTGACTAAGCTGAGAAATACTGATTGACTGAGTTTACACATTGAAATTGCATATCTGATGCATGGAATACATGACTGAAGCTACTGAGAAGCTGAGTTTTTCATGCTGAACATGCATATTTGATACATGAGTACATGACTGAACTGATTCATGAATGCATGACTGTCATAGAGATGGGTACCAAGTTTGTAACTTTAACTGAATAGGGAACAATGCAAAGATAAGGAAGACTGTTACCTCGAGTTGAATCTAAGTTTACAAAGAAGAGGTGAGGATACTTGATCCGTATTTCTGCTTCTTCTTTCCAAGTAGCTCCCTCAACGGACTAATTCTGCCAAAGGACTTTAACTAAGAAGATTTCTTTGTTCCTCAGTCTGTGAATTTGATGATCGAGGATTTTGACTAGAACCTCCCTTTCTCTTCGAAATACAAATCATTATGAATATCTACGCCCTCTAAGGGAACTATGACTGTTGGGTCACCAATGCATTTCTTTAGCAAGGAGATGTGGAATACTGGGTGCACTAAAGCTTGATCTGAAGGCAACTCAAGCTCGTAAGCTATCTTTTTGAAATAGCTGAGAATTATATTGGGACCGACATATTAGGGACTGAGTTTCCCCTTTTTACCGAACCTGTTCACTCCCTTCATGGGAGATTTTCAAGTACACAAAATCACCGACCTCAAACTTAAGATATTTTTTTCTCATATCTGCATATGATTTTTATCGGCTTTGGGCTGCCCTAAGCCTTTCCCTGATCAACTGAACCTTCTCTAAGGCATCAAACATTAAGTCAGGCCCTACTACTGCGGCCTCACCCACCTCTAACAAACCAATTAGAGATCTACATCTCCTATCATAAAGAGCCTCAAATGGATCCATCTAAATACTGGAATGATAATTGTTATTATATGCTAATTCAATCAAAGGCAAATGGTCATCCCAACTACCTTTAAAATAAATAATGCAGGCTCTTAAAATATCTTCTAGAGTCTGAATAGTCCTTTCTACTTAACCATATGTTGAGGGTGGAAGGTTGTACTGAGGTGAACTTAGGTACTAAGACCCTTTGGAATACTTTCCAAAAGTGAGAGGTAAATTTGGTACCTCTATCTGAAATGATAGACACTGGGACTTCATGTAACCTGACCAACTCTCTACTGGCAAGAAATGAGCTGATTTGGTCATCCTGTCTACAATGACCTAAATAGAGTCATGCTGACGACGAGTATGAGGAAAACCCCTCACAAAGTCCATGTTCACTTCCTCCTATTTCCATGTGGGAATACTAAACTCCTGCATGGACCCACTAGGCTTCTGATGCTCAAGCTTAATCTGTTGACAGGCACTTAGCTATAAAATCTGCAATATCCCTGTTCATCCCACTCCACCAATAGATATCCCGCATATCGTGGTACATCTCAGTGGCCCTGGATGAATAGAGTATCACGTACCATGCAATTCTGTAAGAATTCATTACCTCAAGTCATCTACACCTGGAACACATAAACGACCCTGGAAACATAACACACCATCTCCTCCTTGGGAGAAAACCTCTACTTTTTTATCTCTGACTGACTCTTTCAACTTAACTAGACTGGGATCTCTGTCCTGCTTTTCCTTCACTTCAAAAACTAGAGATGATTCTGAACTATTCTACATCCACACACTGCCCTCTATTGAATCAACTAAGCGGAAACCTAGTCGAGTAAGTTGATGGACTTCCTGAGATAAGTTCTTTTTACCATTCTCAACATAAGCAACACTAAGCATAGATAACCTACTGAGAGCATATGCCACTATATTGGCCTTACCTGGATGATACAGAATACTTATGTCATAGTCTTTCAACAACTCTAACAATCTTCTCTGATATAAATTCAAATCTTTCTGAGAGAACACATACTACAAGCTGTTGTGATCGGTGAACACATCAACATGTACCCCATATAAGTAATTCCTCTAAATCTTTAAGGCAAACACTACAGCTGCTAACTCAAGATCATGAGTTGGGTAATTCTTCTAATGAGGCTTAAGAAGTCTAGAGTCCTAGGCTATGACCTTACCTTTCTACTTGAGGACACAACCCCAACATACTCTGGATGCATCACAGTACACAACAAACCCATCAGAACCATTTGGTAATGTTAGGACTGGGGCTGAGGTGAGTCAAGTTTTCAACTCCTAAAATCTCTTCTAGCAGGAATTTGAACATTGAAACTTGACTTTTTTCTGAGTCAATCTAGACACGGGGGATGTAATAGACAAGAACCCTTTAAAAACTGATGGAAATAGCCATCTAAACCTAAGAAACTCCTGATATTTGTTAAAGAAATGGGTCCTGGATAGTTTCTCACTACTTTGGTCTTTTGAGAATTAACTCTAATGCCATCACTAGAAATAATATGACCAATGAATGCTACTGACCTTAGCCAAAATTTGCACTTTCTAAATTTGGCAAACAACTGATGAGCTTTGAGAGTCTAAAGCATAATTCTGAAGTGATCTACGTGATCATTCTCACTAAGAGAATAGACAAGAATATCATCGATGAAGACTATAACAAACATGTCCAAGTACTGATTGAACACATGATTCATTAAGTCCATGAAATTTGTTGGGGAATTTGTAAGACCAAAGTACATAACTAGAAACTCAAAGTGACCATACCGAGTTCGGAAATCTATTTTCAGAATGTCACATTCCCTGACTCTGAGCTGATGATAGCCTGATCTGAGGTCTATCTTAGAAAAGTAACTGGCACACTAAAGTTGGTCAAATAAGTTATCTATTCTAAGAAGTAGGTATTTATTCTTGACTATGACTTTGTTCAACTAACGATAGTCTATACATATTTTAAGAGAACTATCTTTCTTACGCACGAATAAGACTGGTGCACCCCATAGGGAAATGCTAGGTCTGATGAACCCCTTGTCTAAAAGGTCATTTAACTGTTCTTTTAACTCTCTGAGTTTAGCTAGAGCCATTCTGTATGGGAGAATAGATATGGGCTGAGTATTTGGAAGAAGGTCTATTTCAAAGTCAATTTCTCTTTCGGGAGGAACTCTAGGAAGATCTTCATAAAACATATCTGATAATTCATTTACTATTAGAACTGACTCAAGACTGGGAGTCTCTAAATTAGAGTATTTGATTTGCACAAGATGATAGACATATCTCTTGGATATCATTTTTCTCGCTCTAAGGTGTGAATCAACTGACCCTTAAGCTTTGTAGCACGAGTGGAGCCAATCCATGTCGAGAATTACGTCGAAATTCGTCATCTCTAATTCTACTAAGTCTACTAAAGTGACTTTCTAAGATATCATAACTGGACAGTTCCTTTATACTCACCAGGCTATGATAGACTGACCCACTGGGTAGAGACTGAGAAAAGTTCTGCTAAGATTTCTGGTTTGACTTCGAAATTGATTGTTATATAAGAACCTACAAAAGACAGCGAAGCTCCTGAATCTAATAAGGTATAAATATATAAATAGAATATCTATAACGTACCAGTGACCATATTAGGAGAACTTTCCTGATCTTGTCTAGACTGAAGTTCATAAATCCTATTTGGGTGTTGCCCACTGGTGGCACTGGAGGTGGAACCCTGCTGATTCGGGCGATCAGATTGAGCTGATGAATAATTGTACTAACCTTGAGAACCTGACTAAGGACAATCTCTGATTCTGTGTCCTAGCTTTCCACACCCTAAACAAACATTATTTCCAGCTCTACAGACACTCTGATGGTTTCTGCCACACTTATGGCAAAGAGGATTCATTCGAGCACTGTTGACACTACCTTGAGATTTATAGCCTGGAACCCTATCTTTGTTACCATTTCTGAACTTAGAGACTGAAGCACTGGCTGAAGATAGATATGGAACTAAATACTTTTGGATAAAACTGGGAATGGTTATTGCCTTGTTACTTAGGCTGAGTAAAATTGAAGCTACCGGTTCTAGATCTCTCTCTCTCTCTCCTTATTCTTAGCCTCTTTTATCTGTTGAGAATGAACTATAACCTGGATATATCCATCTCCTTAATTAACATCGCAGTTCTATACTCCTTAACCATACTCTTTGACACCCCAGATATGAACTTGCTTATTCTGGACATATTGTCTGCTACTACAACGGGATCATGACTGGCTAACTGAGAAAACTTGAGGTAATACTCTTTCGCACTCATACTGCCCTGCCTGGGATTGATGAACTCTAACACCTTGGTTTCTCTCAGCTCTAGGGGAAAGAATCTATCTAGAAAAGCAGTAGCAAACTCTTCCTACTCTATGGGCTCTACATCTGTACCTCTGTCTACCTTCCACTACTTAAACCACATATGAGCTATATCTTATAGCTGATAGGCAGCTAACTTAGTACTCACATTGAATGTTTGAACCTGATCAAGGAACTCCTATGGATCCTCTTCAAACTTAGGTCCTGAGAATAGGAGAGGATTTATTCGAGTGAAGTCTCGAATCTTAACTGCAGCAGTATTGGTCACTGTGTTGGCCTAAATAGTAGCTGTCCGTTCATTCTAAGCTGCTATGGAATTGGCTACAGTAGTGAAAGTAGCTCTGAATTTTGCACGAAAGACATGCTCATCCAGAGGATCTGCCTGAATGGGCTAAGGTACTGACTAATTTTTTATCCTTCTTCCGTTAGTCTTTTTAAGAGGCATGTTCTATAAATGGAAAGAAGAAATGAATTAGACTGAGAGTTTAACTTGAGCTCATGCTCATTCGCACGACATAAATACTGAAAGAAGGGAAACTTTTCCTAAAAATATCTCATCGCCTCTTATCCATAAGTGTGATGCGCATACACACATGCACAAGACTCTACTAGACACGGCCTTATGACTCTCTAGGACTCTGTTGAACCTTAAACTCTGATACAAAGTTTGTAAATCCCAGAGTCTGTACCCTAGATGCTATATGATGCTTACGACCTCGAAAGAGCACAAGTTAACCCATGAATGGTACCTGCTGTGAGTACTAAACAATAATTCTATAATAATGCAAAAATAGCCTGAAATGCCATAAGGTTCAAAATCTGAATACTGATAAAGAATATCAACTATAATAATAATCTACAAAACTGAATACTGTCTGATAGTCTAGTCTGAAAAGCCTCTAACTGATCTGTCTGAGAGTGGAGTTGATGGGACAAGCCCCCAACTAACTTCAACTACCGAAATACAAAAGTAAAATATATCCTCGATTGATAAGGACTCACTTCTAAATCTGACACTACTGGATGAATCTGTATTTGTCTATGCACGATAAGGAAACTTAGCATCCAAACCTATGATATAAGACATCATATCGCAAAGAAAGAGTATGCATTAATACGTGGAATGTACTGGTATGCTAGAAGAGGTAAGGCTAAATGCAAAGGTTCATGTGCATGAACAGTAACTGACTCAATGGTGTAGAATAATGGACTATGAGTACATAGAAATCTAAAATTATTGTAAATACTGAGTATGCAATACTGTACATATACATGTATACTGTATCTGAGCTTTTAATAAATCTGAATACTGAGTTCTAATAATTGAATAACTGATATCTAAGCTTTTTGATAACTGAGTTACTGATATTGATTGATAGTGTCTAACAGTCCTAATTTTGTAGAACTAAACTAAGTTCTATACTGAGACTAAAATTAAAACTGTGGGAAGTAATCATCTAACCGACATTCCCATTCTCTAAATAGATTTGGGTCGAACTTGTAACCCCAGCTGGAAGGTTGTCAATATCATGACATGAGTAAAGACAAGCTAAAGAGTTACCCTCATCTGGGAGGTACTCTAATGAGAATGGTGGTACCCTCAATTGGTAGGTTAAAACACACCATCAACCCTTAACTAGCAGGTTGATGTCTCAACCTACGCTAGCTACGTAGTTCTGGAATACAAAGACTTCTGCTAAGGATCACACCCTCTACTGGAAGGTGAGTCCCCATCCTTGGATTCACTCGGTGATGAATCCTACTCCCAACTGAATAGATATTGACTACTATACTGAGCTGAACTACACTAATACTGAGTTTCATTGAGTTCTATAATTGCCTAGGTACTTACTGTTTTTGGACATGACTGAGACTATTTTATAACTACTATAGCTCTAGGTAAACAACAAGATTATTGGGTATTAGATACCCCCAGGACTCGATAGTATAAAAATAAAGCATAACATGACCTTGAAAAGCATAACAATGTCCACTTGTTCATAATTCATTCATAGAGACATTTTATCAAACACTTGTAGGGCATAAACTTGTACATATGCTAGCATGTCATGATTTCACCATTTAATTCATATGGACATTACATCAAACATATGGAGAGCATAACGTAATGCATATAATCATGGGCAACATGTAAACATTGTAACTACAACACCCAAACTTGCAAATTCAAGGATTATAGCATGGAAACTACAAAATTCAATATACATGCTATTTCAATTTTATGGAATCTATAATTAATCATTGATTGAAACTCAATTAATATCATGAACATGAATACAATCTAATTTTAAGCATTTAAATCATGAATCAATCATTTTGTAGTTTAAAAATGGATTCTTGGCCTCTATGGGTGAAAGTAGCCCAATAGATGAACACCTAACATACTTGGAAATATTAGTTCTTGAAGGTTCATGGAGAAATTCTTGAGTTTGTTCTTGATTTCTTAAAGCTAGGGTTTTGTCACTTTTTAAGAAAGTGTTTAAATCTTAAGAGAAAGTGAGGAAATAATAATATAATAGGGTATTTAGGTCTTTAATCCCGTGTTTAGGCTGATTAGGGATTTTAGAAATTGTCCAAACAGCCCCTGAATTAAAATCATGGAACAATAAAGTCCTTATTTTTCATGCTGGCACGATGCGATGGAATTGCACAGCTCACTGGAAATTGGACGACTGGGAACTGTAAGTTTGGTGCGACGCAGCACCATCGCGCCGACTCACTGCATGTGAATTTACCTCTTGGTGCGATACACCATGATCGTAACGGAATACTAGAAAATGAAAATTAGGAATTTGGCTGGTGGCACTACGTAGTGGTATCGCGTTGCCTTACTAGAAAATGACCATTGCCATTTGGCTGGTCTTCGAGATGCTCTAGGTGCCAATTTAGTACACTTTCTTACAAAAATAACTCTAACTCTTCACCCGAGTATCAGATTTGGGCAAACTTTATATTGTTGGAAAGCTGACTGAATTTCCTACACATTGGTAAGCTCTAAAGTGTAAAATACAAAGTATTTTAAGACTTTTAGGTAGGAATACTCATGTACTTAGAGCTAAATTAATCTTGATAAATACGGAATATTACAAAAGGCAAATACTATAAATAGATGCCTCAGACATTTCATTAGAGATATTTTAATGAATTATGAATGTAAACTATATTGAAAGTGTGAGGCAAAATTGGGTTAGCTTGTGTTGATCTTTGTTTGACGGTTACTTGGAAATCGATTCCCTTAAGCTCTACGTAAGAGTTAGGTACTTGTGGTAATATTAAGTAAAGTCGTTGCATTTGATACATCTTTCGGTTGTCCTTTTTCTTATCATTTATGTCTATCTATCCATCTTTCTACAGAAAATAAAGGAAAGGTGTCTTTTAAGTTTTGAATGAAGGATTGGTTACATAGACCAACTTAAAGGGTCAAACATAATTAGAAAACTTGATTAAGTTAATTGTGGACTTGATTAATATTTTTAAAACATTTTAATCTTTTCAAAAATACAAATTAACCCACACCCCTCTCTTTTGAATCAACCATCTCTCTCCTTTTTCTCTCTCAACAGTCTCTCAACTCTCTCCCAACCAATAATTCTATAACATTTCTCCCCTCAATATCCGAAGACAAATAGTTGGTCGAGCTTCTTTTTGACTTTCAACCGTCAATCGACATGAATAAACAAAAGAACTTGAGTCAACTTCTCCGGCGACAAAAACTTCGAGTTCTTCGTCGTTCCATTTCTTATTTCACAGGCAAAAAATTATGACTTCAGCCAACTTCTCTTTTAGATTGATTAACAATTTCAATATTTCTTGCTTAAATTTTAAATATAGACTGAATAAATCCCTAATTTATGGCATTTCTTGTCTACTCTTTTTGGTGTGACATATAATTTTTTATTATTATTGTAGTTCTTATTGTCGAACTGTTGATTTGATTTTTTGGTATTTTTATCACCGTTGATGTTCTTAGTGTGCGTATGTTGTGTTGGTATTGCTGAGTTGATTTGTTGTTTAAATTGGTAAAAATAATGACGTGATAGATAAATCATTCGATGCAACAGATGAACTATCTGATGCAATAGATTAGCCATCCGAAGTAACAATTAGCTATCTGATGCAATAAATTAACCATATGATACAAAAGATTAACCATCTAATCCAACAGATGAAACATCTAATGTAACAGATTAAATATCTAATGCAGCAGATCAACACAATAGATCATCATCTATTGCAACAAACGAATCTTATATTTGGAAGAAATCTAAATAATATTGGTCCAACAGATAACTTATTTGGCAACAGATGAGTGATCTGTTTCAACAAATGTGTGGCCTATTTTTATTATTTCCAATTAATTACCCATCCGCAGCAACAGGTTGCTTATATGCAGCAACAGATATCCTACCTAGTGTAATAGATGAGTGGTCTATTTTTATTATTTCCAATGAATTACTCATCCGCTGCAATAAGTTGGTTATATGCTGCAACAAATAACCTACCTAGTGCAACAGAAGAGTGATTTTTTTTTATTATTTCCAATAAATCACTCATCTGCTGCAACAGGTTGGTTATATGCTACAAAAGATATCCTATCTGCTATTATAGATAAGTGATTCATTGGAAATAATAAAAACAAATCACTCATCTGTTGTACCAGGTAGGATATCTGTTGCTACCTAGTGCAATAGATGAGTGATATATTATAATTGTTTTTAATAGATTACTTTTCCGCTGCAACAGGTTGGTTATATGTTGCAACAGATAATATTCCCAGTATAACAGATGAGTGATCTGCTTTTATTATTTCCAATGGATTACTCATCCATTGCAACAGGTTGGTTATATATTACAACAGATAACCTTACTGGTGCAACAGATAAGTTATCTTTTTTTATTATTTCCAACGGTTTACTCATCCACTGCAACAGGTCAATTATATCTTGCAACAGATAACATACTTGGTGTAATAGATATGTGGTCTGTTGGAACTGTTATTTTACTATTTGCATGTTAGATTTATTGTTATCCATTTTTAATGATACATTAATCAATTATAATCAATTTTATGTTCCTGTTAATTTACGATAATACGGCTCCCAAAAGAAAAGAAACCGAATCAAGTCCAAGTAAATGAAAAAGTGAAGTAGTTAAGTTACATACACTACTCTATGAGCTTGCTTTACAAGCGTTATCTTATTTAGGAGTAGAAGATAATGAACACGGGAAGGAGGAATATTTCAAAATAGATGATCCAAATGCTAATAACCTTTCCACCAAAGAGTTGATCAAAACCTTCAGCATTAATTGTTATCCTATGAGAATGCAGTGCGATGGTGCCACATATTTAATGGGTGATTTTGTGGTTAAGTCAGCTAAGGAAAAATCTTTCGACCCCTTCAAAAAAATACTTTAAGAATAAAAATTGGATTCTTATTTAAGGGAAAGATGCTTTGGGAAATATCTTGATTTTCTGGAGGATAACAATGCTCATTTTCAAATAAAAATGGTATATAATCTTCTCAAGCATAGGTTTATGTATGAAAATAAAGATAATATGGATGAGGTATGGATAAATTACTGTGGCATGCCTTTTTATTTTGGTTAGAAGGAGTTTTCCATAGTTACTGGATTAAGATGTTATCCTCCTCCTTCTTCTCAAGTTATACCTACTCTAACCATAAAAATGTACCCCGCACACCCAAAAACGGCAAAGGCAAGTTGAGTGATCATGATGAACTGGTGTCCATTGTTGGTCCAAGCTTAAAAAAAATTATATAGAAGCGTTGAAAGGTAAAAGACATTCAAAGAAGCACAAGAAATCATTGTGCCTGGTTTGGTTTGTACATAATATTCTTTAGGCGAGAGACATTAACAACAACATAAGCCTCAATTTAATAAATCTCTCAGTGGATCTTGAGGTATTTAATAGCTATCCTTGGGGTTATGATAGCTTCAAAATAAAAGTCAAATATTTGTTAACTCCATTAACGCCAAAGACATTCAACTTATTTGGATTTCCATGGGCTTTCATGATAAATATTTCCTTTATTATGATATGATTCATTTTTTTATTCAATATTGCTTTTGATTTATTATTGTTATGTTATAGGCTTGGGCATTTGAAGTCATTCCTTATTTGAGACAATAAGTGAACTACCAGGAAGAAGTTTTCTGTCCAAGAATTCTGAGATGTTTGTGAGCCAAAACTGATAAAAATGCAAAATTTCTTAATCTTTTCAATCCTCCAAAGGAAGCAGTAAGTCTAATTCTAATCAAGTGTTTGTTTTAATTAATGATTATTTTAAATAATTTCATCATCATTCTAACATATGGACTGATTTATTTTAAATTGTCCATCCGTGGCTTGTTTCGACCAATCGAGAGTTAAAAATATCGTTGTTGTTGTTGTTGTGGTCATTTCTGGCCTTTGAGTATTTTTTTCTTATATTTTTCTGTGTACTGGCTGGGGGCAGTAATGGGCGGATAGGGTCATGTCCGAGGGGTTTGGGGCGTGGGGACGTTGTGGGGGCGGGGGATGACGTAAGGGCGGGAGTGGGAGGGAGGCCTCGGTTTGGCTGCGGGGGCGGTAGGGGAGGACGTGGGGATAGCGATGGTAGGCTGAGGGTTGGGTCTTGGAATATAGGGACCCTTCAGGGTAAGTCTATAGAGCTTGTGAAGATTCTTAGGAAAAGGAGGATCAATATCGCGTGTATTCAAGAGACCAAGTGGGTAGGGTCTAAGGCTAGGGATGTGGATGGTTACAAGCTGTGGTACTCTGGGAGCGAGAGGCGGAGGAATGGAGTTGGCATCTTAGTAGATGAAGAGCTTAGAGGCCAGGTAGTAGAGGTGAAGAGGATCAACGATAGGTTGATGACTATTAAGTTGGTCATTCGGGGGTTTACCCTGAATGTGTGTAGTGCCTATGCACCGCAAGTGGGCTCGGAGGGGGAGGAGAAGTTGCGGTTTTGGGAGGCTTTGGAGGAGGTGCTGAGAGGCATGCCTAGCTCGGAGAAGATGGTTGTAGCAGGGGATTTCAACGGGCACATCGGGGCGTTACCGGGAGGTTTTGGTGATGTGCATGGTGGGTTTGGCTTTGGGGTGAGAAATGAAGAGGGGGCTACTCTTTTGGAGTTCGCAAGGTCCTTTGGGCTGGTGGTGGTGAACTCGGGCTTCCCGAAGAAGGACGATCACCTCATCACCTTTCGAAGCGCGATAGCCAGGACCCAGATTGACTTCATGTTGATCAGGAAAGGGGATAGGGTGTTGTGTAGGGACTGTAAGGTCATCCCGAGTGAGAATCTTTCGACCCAGCATAGGCTCTTGGTTATGGACTTGGATATAAAGAAGAATAGTAAGAGGAGGAGTAAGGAGTGTAGACCTAGAATTAAGTGGGGCGGTTTGACGCCAGTGAATGCGTGGGAGATAGGGGAGAAGTTGGCGGGAATGGAGGTGTGGGAGTGTAGGGGGGACGTGGATGTTATGTGGGATAGGGCGGCTAGGTGCATCAGGGAGAAGGCTAGTGAGGTGTTAGGTGTTTCTAGGGGCCGGGCTGGGCACCATCAAAGGGATTGGTGGTGGAATGATGAGGTGGAGATGAAAGTGAGGACCAAGAAAGAGGCGTATGCTAAGTTGGTTGAGAGCAGAGACGAAGAAGAGAAGCGGGTAAACAGAAAAGAGTACAAGCAAGCTCGGAAGGAGGCTAAGTCAGCAGTCACGGCAGCTAAGACGGCCGCGTTTGAGAGCCTGTATGCAAGGTTACAGGGGAAGGGAGGGGAGAAAAAGTTGTTTAGACTCGCAAAGGCTAGGGAGAGGAAGGGCCGTGATCTCGATCAGGTGAGGTGCATTAAGGGGGAGGACGGCAGAGTGTTGATGGAGGACAGCCATATTAAGAATAGATGGAAGTCGTACTTCCATAGGCTCTTGAATGACGAAGGGGATAGAGCTATTGTGTTAGGGGAACTGGAGCGCTCAGAGGAGTGTCGGGAGTTTAGTTATTGTAGACGTTTTAGGGTAGAGGAGGTTAGAGAGGCTGTTCGCAGGATGCGGAGGGGTAGGGCGACGGGGCCGGATGAGATACCGGTGGAGTTTTGGAAGTACGTTGGAGAGGCTGGGGTAAGGTGGTTGACTGGTCTGTTTAACGAAATCTTCAAGACGGCAAGGATGCCCGAGGCATGGAGGTGGAGTACCATAATCCCTCTCTATAAGAATAAGGGAGACATCCAGAGTTGCAATAACTATAGGGGGATTAAGTTATTGAGTCACTCTATGAAGATTTGGGAGAGAGTCGTCGAGGGGAGGCTGAGACGGATAGTGTCTATTTCGGAAAATCAGTTCGGATTTATGCCTGGGCGCTCGACGACGGAGGCAATTCACCCGGTACGGAGGCTGGTGGAACAGTATAGGGAAAGGAAGAAGGACCTGCACATGGTGTTTATCGATCTAGAGAAGGCTTACGACAAAGTTCCCAGGGAGGTGCTTTGGAGATGCTTGGAGGTGAGTCGAGTCCCGATGGCCTATATCAGAGCAGTTAAAGATATGTATGATGGAGCGAAAACTCAGGTGAGGACGGCGGGAGGAGACTCAGAGCATTTTACTGTCTTGACAGGATTGCATCAGGGATCTACTCTTAGTCCTTTTTTGTTTGCTTTGGTAATGGATGTGTTGACGCGGAGTATCCAAGGGGAAGTGCCTTGGTGTATGCTTTTTGCAGACGATGTAGTTCTGATTGACGAGACCCGAAAGGGTGTGAATGACAAATTAGAGGTGTGGAGACAAACTCTTGAGTCTAAAGGGTTCAGGTTGAGCAGAAGCAAGATAGAGTATTTGGAATGCAAGTTTAATGACGTGAGGTTGGAGGATGAGGTGGTAGTGAAGCTGGAATCGCAGGAGGTATGTAAGAGGGATAGTTTCAAGTATCTCGGGTCCGTGATTCAGGGTAACGGTGAGATTGACGAGGATGTCTCGCACCGTATTGGGGCGGGATGGTTGAAGTGGAAGCTCGCGTCGGGGGTGTTGTGTGATAAGAAGGTGCCGCCCAAGCTTAAAGGCAAATTCTATAGGATGGTAGTCCGTCCGGCCGTGTTGTATGGAGCGGAGTGTTGGCCAGTTAAGAACTCCCACATCCAAAAAATGAAGGTGGCGGAAATGCGAATGTTGCGCTGGATGTGTGGGATGACTAGAGGGGACAGAGTTAGGAATGAGACTATCAGGGAGAAGGTTGGGGTGGCTCCAGTGGAGTGCAAGATGCGGGAAGTCCGATTGAGTTGGTTTGGACACGTGAAGAGGAGGGACATGGATGCCCCGGTCCGTAGGTGTGAGAGGCTAGCGTTGGATGGTTTTAGGCGGGGTAGGGGTAGGCCGAAGAAGTACTGGGGAGAGGTGATTAGACGGGACATGGAGCAGTTACAGCTCACCGAGGACATGACCCTAGATAGGAAGGTCTGGAGGGCGAGGATTAGGGCAGAAGACTAGGGCCAGTTTGGGGGCGCAAGGGTAGGGAGTGGGGGATTATTCCTGTTATTCTTCCTACTCTTATTTTTATTCCTATTCCTATTCTTCTTCTTGTTACGATTTCGGTGTTCCATGTTTTATTATGTATCTGAGTGCTTCCCCATGTTTCCTACTACCATGCGTTACTTTATATTTATATTTATATTTATATTTATATTTATATTTATATTTATATTTGTGTGGCGACTGTCTTGAGCCGGGGGTCTATCGGAAACAGTCTTTCTACTTCTTCAGAGGTAGAGGTATGGACTGCGTACATCTTACCCCCCCCCAGACCCCACTAGGTGGGAATACACTGGGTTTGTTGTTGTTGTTGTTGTTGTTGAGAGTTAAAAATATCATTTTTTCTTCCTTTATGGTCTGTGCAAACTTTATCGGATCCTAAGGTCGTTGATAGAATAAAAATGAAATTGTTTGGAGTAACTGTCATCACAAGAAAAATAATTTTGAAGGATGGGCTTGTTGTTGTTGATGATGGTAGTGGTAGTGGTGCCGCTGTTGGGGCTAATGATGCTCATCTTATAGTTTTTTGAAACAACAAGCCATTATGATTATGATCATACTGGTTATACATATTTTGCAACTTCTAGCAAATGTTTTGCATGCAAATATCAAGACTGCAAGGCAAAACATGATGGAGTCATTAATGCACTAACTGCTTCTGGAAGGAATTGCTTAGTAAACCATTGGTAGCCTGTAAGTATAAGTATCACAATTTAGTTTCATTTCATAAATTTCAACTCTTACATGAATGCAAAATATGAATTTTCTATTTTTTCAAAACGTGAGGATTGCAGCCATTTTGTTGTCGCTTATACCGAGTATTTGAATGATGGATTACAAGTACCAAAAGATGGACTTGATGCCGGACTACTCCGCCAAAGATCTAATTCTCTTTTATGGAAGTACAGAGAAGCGAAAGCTCAGAAACTATGCGCAAGTGACATTAAAGATTCACAACGACCAAAGTCAAATTCTGTAGCACCAGATGAAGAATAACTTATCCATTTTGAGTAGATATTTATAGATTGAGTCTGTGAACGTAATAACCTATCCTCCTTGGTTAACTTGTTAATTTATTTGTAGAGTAGATCATTTGTACCCATAATAATTTGTTTACATTTCACTTATTTGTTGAGTTATTTCATGTAATTTCCGAAGGCTTCAATTTATTTTATGTTGTCTATGAATATAATTTATTCCTAGGTTTTAAACTTGTTAATTGAAATGGAATACTAGATTTAAATATCACAACAGATAATTCATCTGTTGCAACAGATGACATAACTTATCAAATAGATTTAGACATATATTGTATTATGTAGGTCATCTGCTGGAAGTTATATAACAGGTCTTCCTACTTTTTTAATTTGTTCCAGTAGATTACCCATCAGTTGCAACAGATAGATTATATGTTACAACAGACTGTATATTTATTGCAACAGACAGACAGAAATATCTGCATAATGCAACAGATGACCAACCTATTGCAACATATATCAATCTACCACAACAGGTAAGAGATCTATTACAACAGATAGACAATTTATTGCATTATAAAAAATCAACTTTCATCAGACATAAAAAAATTGCCACTACAATGTAAAGTGAAGTGAAGTGGCTTGAAATAAAAAATTATTATCACTTTCATCTCTTTCTTTGTATATATTCTTCTTTATACACGGGCTCCAACTATTTAGTTAGTACCCCATAAGCCCAAACCTCTTGCATCTTTTCCATAATGGCATTGTACATACCAGCCATTTTTGTGCGAGTCACCAAATACTCGATTTATGCAAGTGAGTATGGCCCGCACATAGCATCGGTTTTATTTTTTTGAAGGTGGATGTTCTTATTTTGACCTTCAAAATCCCATGATTCCTTCTTTAAGACTTTTTCCATCAAATGATCCTTCAGCTTACTTTGTGTCAACAACTTAGGGAACAACTTCAAGTGTATCTGGACATGGGTTAAAAACTTGTCCTCCTTGAAGACAGGTAAGTTGCAGTCATAAACCTTAATATTTCCCTCGTCGAGTGGTATCTCAACAGTGAGAAAATGTTTGACTTCCACGTCTATGAATATAAGGATTCTCTTTGCCTTGGTCTAGCTCTTGTCATGTGATATGGCCTCTTCCCTCTAACATAGTTAATCATGTCTTCATCCCATTATAACATAGAAACTAACTGATTAATTCCCTGACCATCAGACCAGTTTGACTACGGAGAGAATAGCACCTATTTTTAAAATTATTGTAGAAGTTGAGGTCCATTATCCTATCAGCATCATCATAAGCATCCGGGTATGCTAATTATCTGCCCCTCATGAAGCAGAGAATTTCATCAACATACTGTGGTATAAGAAGACAATTTTTAAATAGGTTAGTAATTGTAAAGAAGAAAAACATAGTGGAAAGATTCTGTTGTAGAGGGTTCTCTGAATCAGTTCACAAATTACCCAGCTAACGCAACTTATGCAATAGATGTGTATTATGCTGCAACATAATACCCAGCTATTGCAATAGATTACACATCTGTTATGTAGCTTTTTCTTCATTGAATAGATAGGAAGCCTAGGTAGCAAAAGTAAAGTTACATTGTCCACGTACCACTCATGCATATTTGTCATACTCCTGAAGTCTTTGGCGTCAAATGAATACACGGTGTATTCTTGTGGAACCTTCATCTTGTTAGTCATGATTTTTTGTAGTTCCTTCTTCTCTTCATAGACAAGTGCCATGTATATGTCCACCTTCTTCAGCGTTCCCTAAACTTCAACAACTCTTAGAGCGGGAGGAGCTACAATTTTTTTGGATTTTTGATTGGAGAGTACTTGGTTAATTTCTTTTTTCTTCATCCTAACCACCGTTGTAGGAGTGTATATCTCCCTCACCTTCTTGGATAGTATGATACCCCTCTTTGGATTTCAACTCCTTAGCAGCTTCAATAATAGCCTCTAATTTTTCAAGGAGTTTATCCACTCCGTTGTTGCACATTTTGCATTACAATGGGAACATAAGAGTGAAGAGGGGTGAGAGGGACCTGTGCAAGGGGTGTTTCCAAACATATTTATTTTTATGTGAGTACTAACATTCTCATAATCATGACTGACATTAGCAGCAGTATCAGGATGGCTGCCACTATCATCAACAACTCCACCAGCAACACCCCTAGAAGAAGCACTCGGATCTATTGGAGTAAGTTGGTCATGAAAAGCTTCAACATTAGGCTGACCTTGCCTAACTGCTCTTCTTATGGCTGTTGCTCCAGCTAATTCCTTCTTTATTAACACTACCGTTGGGTCTATTATTGTATCAACAAGACCTAAAGTAATAAAAGAAGTCATCACCAACTCCTGCTCAGTAGGGACGATCCAAGGATGCACAACCTATAAAAAAATAGAAGACATTTAAATCATATCATATAATAATAATTTGTAGTCAGTTAGGTTACATGTTAACACAGCCAACTTATGCAACAGATGATCTCTCTGCCACAACAGCTGACATATATGTCGCAACAAATTGATAATATATTGCATAATTTGCAACATTTGGGTAATCTATTGAGTTGGATTCAGGGAACCAGAGCAATAGATGGTTAATTTGTCGCAAAATATGAATTGTCTATCACAACAAATTACCCATCTGTTGCACCAATTGCAGTTGATGGATAATCTGTCGCAACAGATAACCTATCTCTATCTATTTAAATATCTTTCTTTGAGCCAAATTATTTTAATTAAAAGTAGATATACTGCATCATCTGGAGGGTTAAAGAGATCATTCTCCTTAATTTTTGGGTTGTTCTTTGCAGTAAACCACCTAAGGATCCTTAGATGAGAAACCTCATCTGGGTAATCCATTACCTGCTTTTGGAGGGGAGGCATGGCTTAAAATGCCCAATACTAAAAAATGTAAATAGAAAGCAAGAAAAAAAAGTCATAATAACTATATTCAATAAAAATTCATAGATGAGTAAAAATAGTGATCAATTTTACCATGAAAGCCTAAGGAAAGTCGTATAATGTGATCGTCCCTGTAGATAACTTTGTCAGTAGATATTGGACAGTCAAGTAGTAGCTTTCATATCCCCAAGGATAATCATTGAATTTCTCAAAATCATCAGCAAGCGACAACAAATCATCTTTTATGACTTTCCTAATGTCTCTTGCCAATAAAGTGAAATGGACAAACCAAACTAAGCACAACTTCTCCCTGTAGTGCTTTGGTATGTTTTTATCCTCGAGATCTGTCATCAAATCTCCCGTTTTGTAGCTATGTCATCCAATAATGCCTAATAACCCATCTTTTTTCACTTACATTTGTTGGACCCTTTGTGGGGTGTTTCTTTGATGAGAGGTTCTTCTGGACGATCGCATCTCAAGCCCGTCACTATGGCAAACACTTTCAATCCAAAATAAAATGGCATGCCACAGTATATCATCTATATTGTTTTTGCCCTCCTTCGGATCTTTATCATCCCCGTGCACTTGATCCTATGCATGAGAAGACCATATGCCATGCTTGTTTGGAAACGGAGAGTGTGGTCCTCAGGCAGCTTAAGAAAGTATGCAAAGCAACTCTGTTTAAAAAGTCCGTCTATGTTTTCATTCTTCATAATACTCCTAAAAATTCATCAAAACATTTATCCAATTGACATTTAAGTACAAGATCACCGGTTACTTCTTTAGGGTGATCCATCGGCATCGCAACGCAAAACCTATCGATACTAATGGTTTTGACAGTATCATGCTGGTATTTCGATATTAATTCATAGCCTATTGGTGAGAAGAAGTTATCACTTTCCTCATCTTCATTTTTCCTTGTCTGAGATTGTTCAAGAAGTTCTTCCAAATCTATCTGTACTCTAGCCTTTTTTGTTAGGTGGTCAGAAGTTGATCCACTTTCAGTTTTTTTTCTTTTGAGAGACGTCTTTTAACTAAAAACAATAGAAACAATAAAAAAAAATTGCATTTGATGTCTGCATAATTTTTTTAAAAAATAGTAAGACAAATTTTAATAAATTATTCTCTGTCACATTACAAAAAAAAAATACTCCAATGATAACCCATCAGTTGGAACAAATAGGGAATCTATTTGAAGACCTATTTAATATCTCCCAATAGATCCTCCACCTATTGCAACAGATGGACCACAAAGACCATAACCAATACCACCACCAATGCCACTAAGACCACCACCAATGCCACCAAGACCACCGACACCACCACCAAAAACACAAATACTCACACGACCAAAAATAGCCACCAAAAACACCACAAACACCATCCAATAACTCCACGACAGTCAACAAAATACTGAGACAAAAACTATGGCTTTCTTGGGTGCTTCCTACTTTTTTGGAATCAAAACTAAAAATTGTTAACCCATTCACGAAGATAATACAACTAAAACTCTTCTTTTTCATTATTAACTAAAAAACCCTAATTTTAGAATAAATAAAAAATATAGAACTCTTCTCGAACTCTGTTGCCTGCGAAGAGAGAGAAAATAATGGATACAAGCGAGAATAGAGTTGAAAATAACAACTATGTTGTCCGAAATGGGAAGAAAATCAATTTGTTTTGAAGGGTTGAGCAATATTTTGAGTAGTTGTTGTTTGTATTATTGAGAGAGAGAGAGAGAGAGAGAGAGAGAGAGAAAAGCGAGAACTTCAGATTTGAAAAGAGGAAAAGTTTTTCATGCAAATGAATGATTTGTATGGGTTGATTTGTAATTTTGGAAAAGAATAACAAATTTTGAAATTTTTAATTTGGTCTGAATTAATCTTAATTAATTTTTAAAATTTTAAAAAATATAGTTTTTAAAATATTAAGTTAATGAGAATCTTTTCATCTCAGAGTAATCGATTGATGACTCGGGTCGGGATAAACGCAATACCAACACCATTCAATTGCGAAGACTCAATTGAAGTCGTAGTTGACCCTAGATTAACACTAAGCAAATGAGAATCTTTTCAACTCAGAGTGATCGATCGACGACTCGGGTTGGGGCAATACCAATACCATGCAATTGCAAAGACTCAATGGAAGTTGTAGTTAAACCTGTGGACTCATTCATCCCTAGTTCTACCAAAATCAATTTAGGTACTAGATTATCATTAAGTTAATGAGAATCTTTTTAACTCAGAGTGATCAATCGACAACTCGGGTCTGGATAAATACAATACCAACATCATGTAATTGCAAAGACTCGATTAAAGTTATAGTTGACCCTATGAAATCATTCATATCTAGTTCTACTAAAATAAATTTAGGTTCTAGCTTACATTAAGTTAATGAGAATCTTTTCAACTCAGAGTAATCGATCGATGACTTGGGTCGAGATGAACACAATACCAACACCAATCAATTGCAAAGACTCAATTGAAGTTGTAGTTGATCTTACGGACTCATTCATCCCTAGTTCTACCAAAATCAATTTAGGTACTATCTTAATATTAAGTTAATGAGAATCTTTTCAACTTAGAGTGATCGATCGTTGACTTGGGCTAGGATAAAAGCAATACCCATACTATGTAATTGCAAAGACTCAATTAAAGTTGTAGTTGACCCTATGAACTCATACCTAGTTCTACCTAAATCAATTTAGGTGCTAGATTAACATTAAGCTAATGAGAATCTTTTCAACTCAGAGTGATCGATCGACGACTCGGGTCAGGATGAACGCAATACCAACAGCATCCAATTGTAAAGACTTAATTGAAGTTGTAGTTGAACCTATGAACTCATTCATACCTAGTTCTACCAAAATCAATTTAGGTACTAGCTTAACATTAAGCTAATAAGAATCTTTTCAACTCAAAGTGATCGATCGATGACTCGAGTCGGGGCAATACAAACACCATGCAATTGTGAAGACTCAATGGAAGTTGTAGTTGACCCTACAGACTCATTCATCCCTAATTCTACAAAAATAAATTTAGGTACAAGCTTAACATTAAGTTAATGAGAAACTTTTTAACTTTGAGTTATCGATCGACGACTCGGGTCATGATGAATGCAATACCAACACCATGCAATTGCAATGACTCAATGAAATCTATTGCAATAAATGACTGAGCTATTGGAAATTTTTAAATAGATATCCATATATGTTGCAACAGATGACATATCTGATTTAATTATCAAATAGATATTTGCATCTGTTGTGACAGATGACTGAGCGGTTGGAAATATTCAGAAAGATATTGAGAGTTATTGTAAAAGATGACATATGTGATTTAATTATCAAATGGACATTTGCATATGTTGTTATAGATGACTGAGTTTTTGGATTTTTTTAAACAGATATTGGTATCTATTGCAACAGATGACATATTTATTTAAAAATCTTTTTTTTCTTTTAATTTTAAAGCGATCTTCTCCGAAAGAAGAAAGAGAGATAAAATAGTACTGCTAAAGGCGGTAAAAAATACTTCTTGGATAACTCAAAAATCTCATTGATTAGTTTTATCTTGTCTTTTTAATATCACCTGTCTTCCTCGTACCCCTCAAGTTATTAATGAATATTAATTAATGAAAATATAAACCCACGTCTACATCTAAAATTATCTCATCTCTCCTTCAGCCTTGAATTTATTTTATTTATCTCTCATCTTTTTCTTTCTCTTCTCTTTTAGGGTTATCACAACTTTTTTTCTCTCTTTTCTCTTCTCTTTCTTATAAAGATCCTTTTCGATTTAAACTGATCCATATCTTTCCTCGACTGAAATTATTGTTTTGATCCCCTTTTGACATTACAGGTAAGGTATGTATCACTATTGTTTTTTCATTATCGCCTTCTTCCTTAGCTTGAATACCAAATTGGCATGCTGGAGGCAAGCTTGAAAATTATTGGGAGTCACATACTACAGCAAGCCTCTGATCTTCTCCAAGAAATGTTGAAAGCATTCTAAGTCTAGAAAATACAATCAGTTAATCCATATTACTAAGGAAGTAATGACACTCAATCTGTCTTTCAATCTTATTTGTGGTTTCGATCAAGTCAAAAGTAGTGGACCTAATTGGAACCACAAATAAGAAGGCATGGTATGCAATTTAAAATTCAGAAATTGCATCCTTCTCTTATAGTCCTTATTTTAACTGCAATCATTATTGGTGCAAGTTTTTTAGACTTACTGTACATTATTTCAACCCCCGATGCCCGTGAGGCTTCTTCTTGACCTTCTGCTATTTTCTATCTAGGTGATAATCCCGACCATACTACCTAGTCACAGCTTTCTAGCAAAGTGTCCATCTGCACTATTTTTTTAGAGAAACAACAGACGAATTTTTTATTACCGAATACACTTTTATATTTGCACTTGATTCAAATTTCTCATGTTTTAAGTCAATTTCATCAGCCAGATTCACTAGAAGTTCCTTTCAACCCTATGTCTCCTCTTTAATTAGCTTTCAGATGATATAGTCTTTCATTAACTCCCATTTTGCCTCGAAGGTACGGCTCCTTCTAGCGTATAATTATCTTCTCTAACAACCCTTCCATATAAATTTGGGCTAGGGAATTTCTATTGGTTTTCTGTTCTTGTTTGATGCAGTGCGAGGCTTCAAAGGCCTTATCAGAGTCCAATGCACACTTAAAGTTAGTCCAATCGCTATTGGATATCTACAATGACACCAAATATTGATCTCTTCGCAAAATTTGACACGCATAAACATGAGTAACAACTATCAGTAATTCATAATAGGGTATCAGCACCATCATCATGGGGCCCTCTGCCTTATCAATTCGAACCCATCAAACTTAACTATACATTGCAGGATCTTGTTTGAATGATCAGTGCCTAATTAGTTAAAAACTACATTCACAAAAATATTGTACTTTATGTGTGTTGTCTCGATGACCTTATTAGTAATACTTAACTCCCACACATGATAATGGATCTATCCATCTACACGTACCTTATTCTTCCTAGCCCATCTATGACTTAAATTGAATAAACAAATGACTAACAAATTGCAACAGACGCCACATCTATTTAAATTATCAAACAACTACTGCCATCTGTTATGACAGATGATTAATCTATTGAAACATATGACATATCTATTGGAAAAATCAAATAGATATATCCATCTGTGGCAACTGATTGTCAATATGTTGTAAGTTATCTAACAGATGGAATATATTTTGCAATAGATTACCCATCTGATAGATTTATTTTAAAGTAATTTTCTTTTTTTTCCAAAATACAATAAAAGATAAAATGTTGTATTTAGATCCGTTTTTTAATTTACATATTCAAAAAGTCACCAGTTTTATTTAATTAAGGGATGAACAGTCATGGCATTTTTACTAACCCCTCCAAGTTCAATCATTTATAAATAGGTCCCTCTTTACTCGTTCAATCTACTACACTTACAAATATGACTGATCGAGATTCTCACAAGAAGATTCATATCGAGTCCTTGCGGGAACTTCAAAGGTAGTTTTATGAACTTCAGAGGGATTGAACGACTTCAAAGTAAGGCTGAGGAGGGCCCTGCTGCTGTCGGATGAAAATTGTCCTGTTGACAATAATAGTAATACTAATAATAATAATGATAATAACAATAGTAGTAATAATAATTAGGTTATATTTTTTCTTTTAGCGTATGTATTTTTCTTTTTTATATCGGATCTACCTAACGAATTCTAAAATCTATGTTTGGTGGTTGACTTTGAATTTTTAATTCTTATTTAATATCAATTATCATTCTATTTATTCCTTATTCTCAACATGTCGACGGTTGGTGGTAGGGATTGAGCATTTGTGACAACAGAGGTTAATCTGATGCGACAGATGGAACATATATTGCAACAGACGGTTATTAATAAAAAGGGATTAATGTTGCAATTGAGAGAGTGAAAAGTCATGACTTTCTGATTATTTAATATGAAAAATGGTTCATAAATAAATAATAAGAAAATAAATTATAAACATAATTTATAACCGTAAAAGCACGATTATTTAATTTTACTAACTGATTGTGAATTTTTACCAATTTTGTTTTTAAATTTATCTTTTAAAATTATTTATTTATTATATAATAAAAAAGCCACAATGTTGGATTAATTAACTTATATGATGATTGTTAAGAAAAAGGTGAACAGTTGTAACTTTTTATCTAAAACACATTCAACAATGTTGTTGATGCATCAAATTCCTCATCTATTATGACTGATGTATCAGCTGTTAGAAGAAATCAAAAAAAGTTATTAAAATAGATGGTCGAGTTGTTGCAACAGATGGTATATATGTTGCAATAGATGGTTTATCTGATGCAACAGATATACAATTTGTTGCCAGAACTCAATAAAATTGGTTATTATTTTATTAAAGAGGCGGTTATTGAAATGGTGTCTTCAATTTTTAAATTGAAAAAAAGGTTAGTTAATAATAATAAGCTAAAAAGTTATGACTTGTCACAATAATAAAAAATTCACCAGCTTGATTTAATTAAGTCATTTCTTTTCACAGAAAATAATAAGAAAATAAATGATAAACACAATTTATAACCGTGCAAAAATGGTTATTTAATTTGAATAATTGACGTTAATATTAAATAGGTGTCATTTCTTTTCACCAAAAACGTTTTTGTTTTTAAAACTATTTTTTTAATTATATAATAAAAAAGTCAGCAAATTTGGATTAATGATATGATGATAATTTTAAAAAAATAGATTATATGTTGCAACAGATAGATTATCTGATGCAACGGGTTTTCTATTTGTTGCAACAGATGATATATCTATTATCACAGATGAGTTATCTGATGTAACAGATATAGAATTTGTTGTCACAACTCAATAAAAACGGTTCTTGAAAAGAACTAATTCATAATAATAAGTTGAAAGGTCATGACATATCACAATATTTCTTAATTTAATCAAGCCATAACTTTTCACAGTAATAAAAAATGTAATTAATAGATGGAGGTTAACAGTCGCACATTTTTGCCTAACTCATTCAAATTCAATCCTCTATAAATAGGTCCCTCCTTACTCAGTCGTTCATGCAACTACACTCTATTTATTTATTGCATCTTGTCTTTCATATCACACCTTCCACTACTTTTTATTTCCTGACTCAGGTAAGTCTTTTTCTTGCCAATTTGTAGTATACGTTGTATTACATTCGGTTATTTTTTTCTTTACTTTTATTTTTATATTTTTGGTCAATTCATATGTGTTCTAGATATGGCTGATCTAGTATGGTATATTTTTTTTCTGTAAGACATAGTGAATAAACTTTGGATGCAGGTTCGTGACCTGCAATGGAAACTGGAAGCAGTTAGATCAAAGATGCTCCGTGAGATCCGCAGGTTGATGAGGGCCTTACCGCTACCGGTTGAAGATTGGTCGGCTAATAATAATAATAATAATAATAATAATAATAATAATAATAATAATAATAATAATAATAATAATAAGAAGAAGAAGAAGAAGAAGAAGAACAATAATAATAATAACAATAATAATAATAATAACACTAATAATAATAACAATAATAATAAGAAGAAGAAGAAGGAGAAGAAGAAGAAGAAGAAGAAGATTATTTTTTTCTTTTAGTCTATGTATATGTATTTTTATTTATTTTTATTTAATAAAAAAATTATGTTTGATCAACTTTGACATTTTAATTCATATTTAATTTTTATTCTATTTATTATCTTCTCAACAAACATGTTGACGATTAGACGTAAGAAATAATTTTGAATCCAGTAGTAATAACAAAAGTTGAAACATATTGGTTATCTATTGGGTTTGTGGCAGGGATTAATTTGTGTTGTTCCAAACAGATTACTCATTAGTTGCAACAGATTACTCATATGTTGCAATAGATAAGCAGTCTGATGTAACAGATAATAAGTCTATTGCATGACTTTGACGTTTTAATTTATACTCCCTCCGTCTTAATTTCTCGTTCCAAATTGAGATGACATATTGATTAAAAAATAATTAATAACATGCATAGTTTACCATAATACCCCTATTAAATGATGTTTACATTTAATTTGAAGAAAAAGTAATTAATACTAAGGATAAAACATGAAAAAAAATTATCTCATCTTGATTAATGAAAAAATACAAGTAAAATGAGAAATAAAATTAAAAAATTTGGGACGGGTAATTTGAGATGGAGGGAGTATTTAATTTTCATTTTGTCTATTATCTTCTCAACAAACATGTTGACGATTGGACGTAAGAATAATTTTGAATTCAGTAGCAATAGCAAGAGTTGAAACATAATGGTTATCTATTAGGTTTGTGGCAGGGGCTGATTAGTGTTGTTCCAAATAGATTATTCATCTTTTGCAACAATTTACTCATATGTTGCAACAGATTACTCATCTGTTGCAACAAATAAGAAGTCTGATGTAACAGATAATCAGTCTGATGCAACAGATAATAAGTCTGTTGCAATAGATAACTAGTTTGTTGTAACAGATAAATCTTCTATTACAACAGATTACCCATCCGTTGATTCATGTTACGGGCACTATAGAAGCATAAATATGAATTCAATATATGAATCTTTTGTTGCAACAGATTAGTCATCTGATACACCAGATGATTGATCTGTTTAAATTATGGGCACTTATGTTGGATTCATGATCGGGTCTTATCCATTGTTGGAAAAAATAGCAGTAACTGTGTACCCAGATGATAAATTTGAATAAAAATCATAATTTTACTTACCAAAGTCACCTATGAAGTAATACCAAAGTGGAAAGTGATGTAGGAAGCAAAATTTGACCTAAGAAATTGGTCAGATAGCAACAGTAACAATAACAACAACAACAACAATGGTCGACAAGAAGAAAATGAAGATGCTAATGAAGTAGAAGATGATGATAATGAAGCAGAAGATAATGAATAAAGCAGCAACAACAATGAACAGCAATAATTGTGAAGAGAGATAAAACAACAATGAATAAGAAGACAGAGAAACGCGCTTTTTTTTCTCTATTTCCTGTTATATTAACTAACATTTGGATCAAAGTATAAATTTAAAAACTTGAGGGTTATTTTCAAACTTTTCCAACTTTCTTAATCTATAATAAAGTAATTGTCACCTTCACTCAATTATTAAGACTTGTGTCACCTACACCTCATTTAAAACCCTTTTGTCACCTACAGCCCAAAACCCCATCTTTCTATCCCTTTTATCTTTTACGTGTTTATCTCGTCTTCCATTGTTTTTCCCTCGATTTTGCGTGCTTTCTGCTTTCGTATTTTGGTTCGTATCATTGGGTCCTTCCGTATCAATAGTTTGACATGGATGACTACTTTTTTTACTAAAGTCAGAAAAAGGAGAAAAAATTAAAGTAAAGTAGGCTTTAACAATTTGGGGCTATAGAATTCTTATGTAACTTTTGAGCCGTTATTTTGCAATGTAAGTTAATTGTGTGTATATTTATGAAACTATCCCTATTTATTATACATAAATTATATATAAATAATATATTTTCTAGACATGTTTGGTACATGCTTTATACTACAATTATACAGGTTCTCTATGTATAATATATTTTTAATATATATATATATATATATATATATATATATATATATATATATATATATAATATTACAAATTCTATACATATGATGAAAATAGTCAGTAATAATGCAACATTGATATAATTTCTCCATGTATAAGACATTTTTCATACATACATTATATAATTAGATTTTCTATACAATAATGATATATTGTTTATGCATATGTTGAAAGAAACTAAAAAAGAAGGTCTCAAAATGAAGTTAATTGCAAAAAGATTGAAAAATATCCTCTCAGCTTCACTGGATGACCACTTTTTTAGACTAAAGTTAGAATAAAGAGAAAAATATAAAACAAAGAAGGCTTGTAACAATTTTTGGGCTATAGAATAGTTATGTAACTTTAGTGCCATTAGTTTGCAATATATGTTAATTGTATGTATATTTATGAAATTATCTCTAATTATTATTCATAAATTATACATTAGCAATACATTTTTTATACATATTTGGTACATGTTTTATAAAAAAAATGATACAGTTTCTCTATGTATAATACATTTTTAATACATATACGATAGTGATACAATTTCTATACATATATATGATGAAAATAGTCAATAATGATGCAACATTGATAACGTTTTTCTATCTATGAGCCATTTTTCATACATATGCCGTCGTAATACATTTTCTATACAATAATGATATAATTTGTATACATATGTTAAAGAAAGTAAAAAAGAAGGCTCCAAAATGAAGTTATTTTAAAAAGACTAAAAAAAAATCCTCTCAAGATTTTGAGGCCATCCAGTATCAATAGTTTCATTCGGATAGCCACTTTTGTCCTTGCCCCTAAAAATATCTATGCTAAATAATATAAATCTCAAGGAAAAAAATATTTGAAAACATCATTACTACTTTCATTCTCCTTTTGGGAGAACATATTTATGTGAGAAGTTTGATTTTTCTCTTAAATGTGAGTGATATATAGGTTTTATTTAGAATTTCTTAACTATTCTTGTTGTTGATATTCTCAATTTTAATATGAATAAGTTCATAATTGTCAACTTGAAAAAAAAATCTTGTCATACCCTTAAGTATTGTAAGTATAAAAAGAAAAGGATTTTAAAAAAGCAACACTTAATTTGCACGAAATAAAATAGTACGCCATCAGTTACAATAAAAACAGTTGATGAGCAGTAGGATATGCGTGGATTAAGTGTTGACATTGCGCATCACGATTATCAAGTTGATAACTTTCATGAAGTTCATGCATATATATTTTTTCTCGTGTGTGATTGACACGTTGAAGATTTGAACTTACCTATTACCTATTATAATGAGTACAAATCATTATTTGAACCGATTTAAAACAACACTTTAAAAAAAACACTTAATTGTACGAAACGACATAGTACACCGTCAATAACAATAAAAACACTTGATGAGCAGTTGGATATGCGTAGATTAAATGCTGACGTTGCGCATCACGATTATCATGTTGATAACTTTCATGAAGTTCACGCATATATGTTTTTTCTCGTGTGATTGACACATTGAAGAATTGAACCTACCTATTATAATGAGTAAAAATCATCATTTGGACCAATTTAAAACAACACTTTAAAAAAAAAAATTAATTTGCACGAAAGGAAATGGTACGTCGTTAGTAGCAATAAAAACACTTGATGAGCAATAGGATATGCGTGGATTAAGTGTTGATATTGCGCATCACGATTATCATGTTGATAACTTTCATCAAGTTCATGCATATGTGTGTTTTCTCGTGTGATTGACACGTTGAAGATTTGAACTTACCTATTACCTATTATAACTAGTATATGTGCCCGCGCGATGCGCGAAAATTATTCGACGAAAAATATAATAAATAATATCTTGTTTGCTTCACATTTTATTATTTATTTATTGATTGATTGATTATAAACTTCAAATCAACTGATACGCTATCATTAATAAGAAGACCATCAAGAAGGAAAAATCATTTCCTCCATTTTAAATTATCGTAAAATATTGTGTTATGTGGGATAAGATTCAAATATAATTTTACTAACTATAGTTAAGTAACAGAGGTGCATATTGTAATGATATGTAATGTATTTAGTGTTTTGTTTAAGCACTTGGTGATATAAATATTATCACCAAATATTTATGCGTACTTATATAGAGCGCCAAACCAGCTGCTTTTGGCCCTCTTGTTTCTCCCTCCATAGAAAGAATGCATTAAATCTTGAATATTTATTTATCTAGATAATAAATAAAGCAAAGATCATTTCTTAAATAATATTGTTATTGTCGCAGTGTTTATAATATGATCAGTAATTTAAACTTTCGTAATTCTACCAGTATGAATTAAAGAAGAATTAGAAAACTCAAATAGTAATCTTATCAAGTAAATCATATGAATAAATTAAAAAAATAAATTGTATAGTCCGAGTAATGAATTTCTTGACATAAACATATACATTAACTTATCATATTTACACAAATCTTCATCCTTACAAAGTAATTACATAATATCAACTAATTATGTATCTTATTGGGTGTATCGCGTGCTAATTATGTATCTCTATAAACCCAAAATCGAAAAAAAAAATATCAAAAGTTAATTATGTATCTTTACAAAGAAAAAAATATATATTCATTAGATGTATCATGTATCACAACTGATACAAAATCGAAATTTTCAGTAATTATGGAAAATGTCAGAATTTTCTATAATTAAGCTCCAAACTGTCAGAATTTTTGTTGCCTGCCTTTATTTTTAATAATAAATTTAATTCCAAGTGTAGAAGTATTGTTTAGCCCCAAGTATCGTTCTAACAAAACTTCCCTATAAAAGCTTATATGTAAAGAAGTCAACCCCTGCAATATTAGTTTATATTAAATTTGAATATGATTTAAACTAATACAATACTTCCCTATGATGTCATATATATAAGAATAAGAAGTCAACTCCTGCAATATTAATTTATAATTTGAATATGAATTTAAACTAATTGACCAATAGAAATTCATAATTTTAAAATATAATTAACTGTTAGTTTTTGTAATAAATCAAAAATTATACTTTGTTTGTCTCAATTTATATTGCTCTTTTTTTTAGCTATTCCCAAAAAGAAATGGCACATTTCTAATTAGACGTTGTTTGATAATAAGCTTGAAAAAGCATGTAAGTTTTCTCATATTGAATTTTGACAAAAAACACAAATTCATGTTTTTGAGCCATTTGAAGAAGACAGACTCATATTATAGATCAAACTACTTTAATAAAATTTCAATTGCAATATTTTTTGCTACTGTAATGAATAAATAGTAATGTTCTCTATTCTGTCTATGAACACTCCTGAGTCTTTATCGCATACTACGATGTAAAGATTATTTATCTGATATGATTGCACAAACTTACACATATGTTAAGAGACTTCATATTTGACTCTGTATTTAGTAATATTACATTGATATTGTTTAACCTCAACCTGTACACACATACATTTTCTCCTTAAATGTAATTGTTAAAAATAAACTTTAAACTTTCTAAAATATGCTTGAGAACTAACTTATTGACATGTCAAGACTTAAATACGACCCTTTCTCAATTAAAAGTTTAGTGTCATCCTAGGAGAATAAAAAGTATTCGATAACTGAAACTCTGCTCTACTTTGAGAAAATGAAATATATGGATCAGAAGCAGATTTACAAATAAGGCTCAGGTTTCTCATCAATTTGAAAAGACTTTTTCTCTTTCATAGAATGTGCTCTATATCCCTTCAAACAAAAATTAACGCTTCAAAATTAGTAACGAACTCAATATACAACATCCCGAATAATTAAGATTGACATACTAAACCTGTATGGTATAGAACCACAAGATAAAGAAGACAGATAAATGAAGAGAAAAAATTAATATTATTGTGCAAATAAATCTTCAGGATCTAAATCCTTAATTACCAAAATTGTAACTAAGGCCAATGTAGTTTAGGGGAAATCAGTGGTTGTTAAAAACAATTAGAATGAAATAGAGAATATAGAGCAATATGCAATGCTTGTGTATGAGTGCATTCCATATAACCACATTTGATGGAGGGGTAAACAAAACAAAAGAGGAAGCTACTACAACATGACATAAAAGGGATGTTCAACTCGATTAATACCACAATGCAAAATCTAAAGATAATGAGGGCACATCGAAATACAAAACTTATCAAAATTTTACTCAAGAATCTTCTATAGACATAGTGTTCTACTCTAAGGCAGTAGTGAACTTACACCACCTTGCTTCTGACAACTACTAATTTTGTCAAGTAATTAGATTAAACCCGACACAATATTCATAATCGAATTAATTGAGTTAGATATAACTGAATTATCGAGCAGTCAAAGCATTTTTATTTCAGGTTAGCGTGCTCGTTACCGAGATAAAGAGGCCTCCTTTTTTAGGTTCCATCAGTTTATGACTCTTTTTGCCTAATGTTTTTATTGGCACATATATTTTTAGAGGTTTGATATTTTTTACCACTCTTGTGACATTGATGTAACTTTTGTGTTCCAATGAATGTTTTGGTTAAAATAACTGTTTTAAATTCAATGCAACTTAGTATGGCTATATGATGATATAAGTTTAATTATACGGGCACATATCATAGGTAGAAACAACCCAAATAATCACAGAAAATGCTATTTTAATATACAAATTCAAAAATTAACAGATATGAGACATGTTGATCTAAATCTAAAAATAAGTAGATAAATAAGTCAATTTGACATTTTTCTAGCAAGGTTAGTCCAAACTTATCCTCTTCCATTTCCCTATCCCCTTCACTTTCTGACCCTTTCCTACACCGGCAAAATTTACTTTTCTCAGCTCCTTGCATGTTGAACTACTCATCCTATTCAAGAGACTATCAAATTGTGATAAATTACCATATTATCAACCAAAAATATAATTAAATTATAAAATACTTTTTTATTTTAGACAAAAGATAATTACCTAGGCTAAAACCAAAACTTAGTAGGCTTAACCTCTTCAAAGACCAACTTTTTGTCATAAACAACACGTCTTGATTATTAACAAAGTAAATAATAAACATTAATACAGACCTCACACTCCTTAGATTCAGGATTTATCTTGATCAAGAGACTACACACCAAGTAATCATCTCTCGTAGATTCATGAAGAACCCTTATTTTGTGAATGTGGGTTGGTTTCCTTATAAATTTTGTTCGATAAATAATAATTGTTCCTTTTGCTTGTTAAATAAAAAAAATAAAAAGATGATAAGTTTCGTATTCTATTACAACTATCTTCCAGCAGATCAAAAACAAGAAACAAATTATTAAGATAGAAGTGGAAATCAAGTTATCAGAGGTATTGCATATAGCAAATTTCTTTCTCGCTGATGAGAGTAACACCGTAACTTTCTACGTAATTTAGTCACATACTACTCATGAACCTTTAAGATTTAATACCAGAACTTGATAAATCCACATCAAATAATTACTACTACAAAAAAAAAGTGTATCATAATCAATTATCAACAATCAATGGCCATGAAACAGTTTACTTCCCATTGCGGTAGATGGAGATTTCTATATAAAAGATCTCTAACTATGAAAACTTGCTTATTACTTCGCTAAAGATTCAGAATTTTTGATCACCATATATTGACATAAGCTCTTATGTCACTGAAAATGTGGTTTTACTTTAGCAAAATGGTAAAGTAATATAATTAATCCCATGTATCATCATCTATGCATTTCTATAACAAAACTATAGTAAAGTAACATAATTAAGCAATGACATGTTTATCAGATAAAAACATAGAATGGTAACAAAAGGAAACAACACATTCAAGAACATCGCATGAAGATCATGAGGGTTGTGTTCGATCAAATAAAAATAGATACACTGGAGTATTTCTAAGAATACTGTTATCGCCTGTAAAAAAACGAAAGACGGTAAAGATGACCCACAATCAAAATAAAAATGCTTGAAAATAGAATAATGTAAGACCTCAACATCAACTAAGTAAGATCTCTTTTTGAGCCATGAAGCTGTCTTTCAATAGTTTTATCTAAAGAATAATATACCAGCATTCCTTTGAAATTAATAAATTTCATCAAACTCTTTTCTTACACTAAAACTTTAATGTAACATTTTAAGAAGACTGTAAATTAGAATAAGAAAATAGAATAGGTAGAGAGAAGAGAAAATGCAACGAAAAGAAGTAGCGTCATAGAAGAATGTTATACTATAAGAGCGAGGTGTAAATTTGCATAAAGGTCTGTTATCTATTGTTCAAGTATTTCTTTGAGCAAAGAGCTTTCGTTCCTGTCATTAGCAAGCAAAGATGGGCTTTCACACCCTCTTACGTTGTGGGTGGGATGAAGGCATCTATCAAAATAATTTAATTATATAATAAAATAAGAATATGACAACATGAAGATCTCTAAATTAGCATTTTTAGTCAGAATTTAACGTATCAAAAAACTTTATAAATTGAAAAATTCATATCTGCATTATTAATTGAACATAATCTCTTAAACATCAACCTTAAGCCTTTGAAAGTTGATTAATATACCATGTTTTTTTAATCAATTTAAATGGGTCAAGCACTAACCATCACCTTGAGCCAGTAAAGAGGTGATACAGTCCATAGTCCAATTGCCTGGCAAGGATAAAAATAAAGTGACTAACTTTTGAATTATCGTTAAATATTTTAAGATCAAATATAAATATGCCAATGATCTATACATGAAAGTACAATACTCATGCAAATACACATGTCAATCAATCAATAATAAGACTTGTCATTTTTTGAGAAAACTGACGTCATGAAAAAAGACAAAACAATCACAAAGCACTCTAAAATATATTACATCAATATGTGGCTCTAAATAAAAAAATTATTTTAGAAAAAAAGACTATTTCTGTTATCATTAATAGATTAAAACTGTTCTGTTATCATGAAATTATATTTTTTCATCAGAGAAAAAAATCCCTACATCATAACTTGAGTGTGCAAAATGAAGTGTTGAATTTAATGTTTAGGAGTTCATTTTCAGTAGTATTTACCTATTGTATTGCATTGAAGCTGAACTGATGTGAACAACCAATCATGACGAACTATGTCATAGTGGCTTTAAATTTTTAACTGAAAGAGCTTCAAATTTTAATTCTTTTTTAAAACCTTACTGTAACAAATAAATAAATGGCCTAACAGGATAATCTTGTAATAAATAAATTATAGACAAACCAAAAGCATAAAAATGAACATAAATGTTGCTCTCGCTCAACGGATCAAAGGTACGCCGGGACAGGGTTCCAAACCTGCCTTATATAAGCATTTTTTCAGGTGGAGATAGATAAAGTTATATCCTCCATTCTTCAAAGTACAGGAACCTGAGCTAGATTTGCAAAGTTGTCACAATATAGATAAAATGTTTTTCAACGATACAACATCTAGCAGGTGTTGTAGTGCATTATCTTAAATGCTTAAGTTAATTTTCAATGATTTTTGAAGTAAATGAGAAAAGGTAATAAATTAAAATTATGTCAATTAAATAAACGTAAGAATAATTGAAAATGCATCTCAAACGCAAGAGCAAGACAAAACAATACGTATAAAAGCTTACATGAGCTTTTCTCAATTTCAAAACTTCTTCAAGTACCTTGAATTTAATTGGTCCAAAGAAAAGGACACTTTACCCTATCAAAGAACCTGAAAAATAACATGCACCTTTCATCACAAAACATATCCTTTACATTCTATGGTAGAGCTAAAACGAAGAAAAAAGGATACTATGTTTGCACAATCGATATTGAAGATAACATGATTTATATCATGTGAAAGCTTGTAGAATATTTCATGATAACCAAATCTAGATGAAGTCTACTACTATAAGATATCTATTTATTTTTTGTGATAGAAATAGAGGAAAGTCAAAAACAGCCAAAGGTTGAAAGAGTAGATATATTATGTAATGATGTTGGTTTTATTTTCATTTTGTTTAGACAATTCTTTGATCAAGAAGGTGTTTCAGTAAGTTGATTGATTGTACGATGCCTGGAACGGGATTGTACAATGCACTATACCTAGTGACTGGAATCAGTTAGGGATCTTATTATCTTCGACTACAGAAATTGAAAAAGCCTAATCAAGTTAGAGATGATGAATACAATTGACCTTAGAGAGAGATCGACTTCAAATTTTTGCTCTATTTTTTGTCTAAGATTTTGATCTTTTGAATTTGAACGGCTTAAGTTTCACACTGAAACCGTCGTCTTTATTTTCTTTAGTTGCATTTGTCAAGAATTGAGAACAAACTATTTACTCCTTCTAAATTGTCGTCTTCCTTCTCTTTAGTTTGATTTGTACCATTTAAATTTAAAAAGTGAAAAATAAAAAATGAGTTTAAGTTCTGTGCATAAAATATTCTACACTATCAGTTATCTTGACCTGTAATTTATCCAATTATTAACATTAAAATTAAAAAATAAAAAATTAGGTAATCTGCAATAGCAAGTTATGGTTACGTGATAGTGTAGAATATTTTGTACACTAACGGTGCACAAAACTTAAATTCATAAAAAAATATGATATGATATAAGAATAGTTTTATTCAAAAATCCACTTTTACACTATTTGAAAAAAAAAACTTTACGAACCACAATCTTAAAATTTGCGTCCTTATTCTGTCATGTCAAGTACTACTTAGAAAGAGGGCAAGTTATCCTAGCCTTAAACAGAAGAAAAGAGTAGTTATAGACCTATTTTGATGAACGAAGATTAATCTAGATATGCAAAAAGATAGAACAAATCCAAAAAATTGAGCAACTTACCTGGAAAAATTGGAGCTTGAAATGATGGTGGAAGAGGATTTGCGAACGCTGATGAAAGCAAGAAATCTTGAAGAGGACAATTTTAAATGGCTAAATTCATGAATAGACAAATAATCTGAGAAAGGGATCGTGAAAACTGAATTGGATCGAGGCAAAGAGAAAATCGAGACTTTCTATAGAAAATTGATGCCATGAATTGTGAAAATTGTATTCGCGAAAATGGGAACGTGGCGTTGATGTGGGATTCTTAAGGTTTTATATTTTCTCAACTTAAAAGGTGAGAAAAGAACCGTACCAGTTATAACTGCTTTGAATTTAAAAATCTAATTAAAAAATGTTCCATTGTAAAATATTTATAATATATTTACAAATATTCAATATGTAATTTTGTGGATAGTATTTATGGATAATTATTTATTTACTTTATTTATTGACTATTATTTTCTTACTGTATGTTATTTTTCAAATTATAATTATCCAGATTATTTAAATTTCCTTAGTTATAAATTTTTAATTTCCTCTCTTATATATTATAATATTTTAAATTAGTATTTCTTTTATTTTGTTATAATGCTGATCTTTTTAAATTATTTTAGGAAATGATTATTCAAATTTAAAATAATATAACTACTCATTTTAAATGATTTTAGGAAATGATTATCCAATTCTACAATAATATAACTACCCAATTGCAGTAACTTGAATTTAAAATATTCAGAACTTTAAAATTAAAATTTTCATTATACTTGTTGTTAGCTTGGTTCTAAAATTATTCAAAATTGTCAAATGTCCTTGACTTTAAGAGAGGATGTAAGGCAGAACAACTTTTTTTTTTTTGGTAAATAGTAAATTATTATTATTATTATTATTATTATTATTATTATTATTATTATTATTATTATTATTATTATTATTATTATTATTATTCTTTGTTGTTGTTGTTGTTGTAGTTAGTATTATGGATAATGATAAATATGATTACAAAACTGTAAGATTAAAAATTTAAATTATAGAAACTGCAAAAAAAATTAAATTTTGAAATTTTATACTAACTTAAAACAAACAACTACTTTTTATCTAACTTCAACTAATTTGTTCTAAAATATTACACTTGTCATTTTCATAGGTTCTCACTTGGCAACAATCTAAGCAAAACTTTCTTGTTATTTAGTATACTAGTTAAATGTATGTGATTTGCACGTGTGCTTCATGTCAAGTCATGTGTGAAGTATTAATATCTTGATCGTCTCCTATGGTGTGAACTATCACATCGCGGATAATAACAAAAATAATAGAGAGTAAACAAAACAAATTGATTAAGCCTAACTTTTACACAAAAATTCCTCAAAGTCTCAATATTCATATACCACGGTAAACTCAACAAAACAATATGATAATCTAGATATCATAACAATACGATTAAACCTGAAGAAAAATTCTTAAAGCTTGGCCAAACGTTCATCTATCACTTGAAAAAACAACAAATAGTAATAGAAGAGAAACTACAGTATTAGACAATATTACAACAATATCATCAAACCTAACCTTAATGCATATTTTTCAAAGTCTGACGAAACATTCATATGCAGCATAGACTTGAACATAACAAAAACTACAACAAAATAATATGATAATTAAGATATTAGAATAATACGATTAATCCTAACCTTTTGTGATTGTAGATGACACCTTTAGAGCTCATAAACAAAACAGTATTTAGAATATCTCTATCAATAAATTTTACATTGTAAATGTTATTATATTATATTATTGTAGAAAAAAAAATCTCCAATACCTTTTCCTACAAAAAGATATTATCTAAATATGACAGATTTTTATTTTTATGTTGCGAAAGGAAAAAAATTTAATTATGGTATCAAATTAATACTACAACACAACTTTAGAAAATTGAATTTTTTACCTCGAAAACTTTTAAATTTTTTTTTTGGAGGTTTAGTATGATTTTTGGTTTTGGTTCTTTTTAAAGAAAAAGTTTTCAAAAGATATATTTTTTTAACCATATATTATAGGAATTCTTAATTTTAGATATTATAATATAATAATATAATAATTAAGAAAAAATAGTAAAAATACGATTTTGTCTAAAACACAAACTTTTAATAAAGGGTAAAAAGTTCAAATCACTTTTCTAAGGGTATTCACACTTTTAATATATTATAGATATAGATATAGATATAGATAAGTACAAATCATCATTTGGACCGATTTATGCTCTTTTTATTGATATGAGACCTCGCAACCAAACAGGAAATTGCATATCATAGACCCAAATATGAGTGACTTAAGATATTTGATCCCAATAAAAAATATCTTTAAAGAATAACCTTCGTTACTTTTTAAGTATAGTACAAGTACAATTTTGTCCCTCTACACCATAAATATATTTTTTAAATTTTCCATACTTATTTGTCTCTCAAATTTTATTTTTTATTATTTTTACTTTTTATTTTTTCCTTTCATTTATTGTTCTATTTTTTATTATTTTTAACTTTTTCCTTTAATTTTATTATTATATTTTTTATTATTTTTACTTTTTATTTTCTCCTTTAATTTTATTTTCATATTTTAATTCATTTGTCTCAACCTTTATTTTTTTCTTTTTTCTCAAGCATTATCTATTTTTTTATTTTTTTAATTCATTTGTCTTTAACCTTTATTTTTCTTTTATCTTTGGTTTTTATCGGTTCTTGTTTTTTTTTTCCTCATTTTTCTCAAACTTTATTTTTATTTTTTCCTATCATTTTTTATTTTCTCAATTTTTTTAATTCTTCCTTTTTTTGTAATCTTTATTTTTTTCTTACCTTTTTTTTTCTACTTTGTTTGATCACTTTTTTCCCTTTTCAGTTCTATTTTTTTCCCTCATGTTTCTCAAACTTTATTTTTATTTTTCCTCTCATTTTTATTTTTATTAATTTTTAAAATTCTTTGCTTTTTTCTTGATCTATATTTTTTTCTTTCCTTTTTTTATCAATCTTTTTTTTTATTTTTTGATTTTATTTGATCACTTTTTTATTTTTTCTCAATTTCTATTATATTTTGCTAATAAATAAAAATTGGACAATCCGCAAAAATATCTTCATATTTTACATCAAAGCAAATTTAAGGGTATGAATTGTTGTTACGAAGTTCTTTGAAAATTCTTGAGATAAGTCGTGTCTCTAAGGTGAGAGTTATAGAATATCTCATAAATAAAGGTCTAATATGGTAGCGTCAATTCTTGCCCGTGAGGCATAATTTATTAGTTGAAAGTCCTTGAGCTAAGTTTTGCCTCTAAGGCAAGAGTTGTAGAACATTTCATAAAGGAAGACATAACGTGGTAGTGTCAACTTTTGCCCGTGGGGCACAATTTGTAGTTTGAATGTCTTTGAGCTAAGTCTTGCCTCTAGGCAAGAGTTGTAGAACATCTCATAAATGAAGACATAACATGGTAGTGTTTACTCTTGCCTGTGGGGCATAATTTGTAGTTTGAAAGTCCTTGAGTTAAGTCTTGCCTCTAAGAAAATAGTTGTAGAATATCTCATAAATGAAAACATAATGTGGTGGAGTCAATGCTTGCCCGTGGAGCGTAATTTATAGTTTGAAAGTCCTTGAGATAATTAAGTTTTGCCTCTAAGACAAGAGTTGTAGAACATCTCATAAATGAAAACATAACGTGGTAGTGTCAACTCTTGCCCGTGGGGCATAATTTGTAGTTTGAAAGTCCTTGAGCTAAGTCTTTCCTCTAAGGCAATAGTTGTAGAGCATTTCATAAATGAAAACATAACGTGATAGAGTCAACGCATGCCCATGGGGCATAATTTGTAGTTTGAAAGTCCTTGAACTAATTAAGTCTTGCCTCTAAGACAATAGTTGTAAAACATCTCATAAATAAAAATATAATATGGTAAAGTCAACTCTTGACCCTGGGGCATAATTTATAGTTTAAAAGTCCTTGAACCAGTCTAAGGCAACAGTTGTAGGACGTCTCATAAATAAAAATATAACATGGTAGAGTCAACTCTTGCTCGTGGGTCATGATTTGTTGTTTGAAAGTCTTTGAGCTAAGTTTTGACTCTAAGGCAATAGTTGTAGAACATCTCATAAATGAAAATATAACGTGGTAGAGTTAACTCTTGCCCGTGGGGCATAATTTGTAGTTTGAAAGTCTCTGAGCTAAGTCTTGCCTCTGAGACAATAGTTGTAGAATACCTCATAAATCAAAAAATAATGTGGTAGTGTCGACTCTTGCCCATAAAACATAACTTATTATTTGAAAGTCCTTGAGCTAAGTCTCGCCTCTAAGGCAATAGTTGTAGAATACCTCATAAATCAAAAAATAATGCGGTAGTGTCGACTCTTGCCCATAAAACATAACTTATTGTTTGAAAGTCCTTGAGCTAAGTCTCGCCTCTAAGGCAATAGTTGTTGAACATCTCATGAATAAAAACATAACGTGATAGAGCCAACTCTTGTCCGTGGGGTATAATTTGTTGTTTGAAAGTCCCTAAGCTAAGTATTTCCTCTAAGGTAAGAGTTATAAATCATCTCAAAAATCAAAATACAATGTGATAGTGTCGACTCTTGCCCATAAAACATAACTTGTTGTTTGAAAGTCATAAGTCTTGTCTCTACAATGTACTAGAGTCAACTCTTGCCCATGAAACATAGCTTATTGTTCGAAAGTCGTAAGTCTTGCCATTTTATAATGTGATAGTGTCAACTCTTGCTCATGAGATTTAACTTGAATGGAAGAAATCGGAGAAAAGAACAAAAATAATAAAATTACAGAAAAAAAAAGAAAATGAAGAAAACTATTAAAAAAACAAAAATCAAAGAAAATGTAGAAGTTAAGAGAGAATAGGAAAAAAATAAAGGTTGATAAAAATAAAAAATAAAAAGATTAAATAAAAGTAAAGGTTGAGAAAAATTTAAAAAGAAAAAGAATTTTTTTTTTTTTTTTTAATAAAAGTAGATGTTGAAAGGTGTAAAGAAAAAAAAGTAAGGGTTTAGAAAAACTAAAAAGAACACAAAAAAAAAAGAGGAAAGAAAAATGAAAAAATGAAAAAAATGTAAAATAAAAACGAAAAAAAAAGTTGAGAGGAAAAAAGGAAAAAAGTAAGAGTTGAGAAAATTAAAAAGAAAAAGAGAAAATAAAAAATAAAAATTCAAGTAAAATTAAAAATAAAAAGAGAAAAGAAAAAAATAAAAATCAAAGTAAAATTAAAAAGAGAAAAAAAAGTTGAAAGATATAGATATAGAGTTATTATCCTTTATGGGGATCATTTATGTAATTTACTCCATTAATCAGGGGCAATTTTATCTAAAAATTATTAATTAATAGGTAAAGGCTATTTTAAGAAAACTTTTTTATTTTGGGCTAAAATTTGAAATTCACCCCAATTTGGGTCTATTTTTGAGATTCACCCGCAAGCAAATATCAAATTTGTCCTGAAATCGTCTGATAGTTGGTTAAAGTTATGCAGATGTTAGTTATACAAGTATTAGTTATTCCTCCTTCTACTCCTTATAAGAATAACTAGACAAGTATGCCTCGTGTCTGCACGGGCCCCAACACTAAGATATTTATTTATCTTTTCAATCTTGATATATTTAAATAAAAATTTTTAATAAAAGGATTGCATATGTTTTCTAGAATTCATCCAGAATCTAGCATGAGTTCAACATATGTTATATTAATATGTATTTAGATAATTTAAGTTGTTAACTATTTTAATTTATAATATTTTTTTATGTATTTTTCAAATTAATATACGTTACTTTTCTTGTGCAACTTTTTGTGGCATTGATAATCAATTATATTTTAAAAATAATTTAAGTTTTTAATTATTGTGATTTATAATACTTTTCTTCTATCCCAATTTCAGTGACACTAATATAATTTCAAGAGCCGATCAAATATTTTATATCTTTTAAATTTTTTAAGTTGTTGATTATTGTTATTTCTAGTATTTTTTATGTTTTTTTTTTTGAAATATATAACATATTATTTTTTTTTAGATATTTTAAGTTGCTTACAATTGTAATTTATAATATTTTTTATGTAATTTTTGAATAATATATGTGACTCTTCTTGTCCGGAGTTTTGTGTCGACAATAGCCAATTATATCTTTTAGATAATTTAAATTTTTTATCATTGTGATTTATAATATTTTTTCTATCTCAACTTATGTTACACAATGCTTAAATAACCATAATAACTAATTAGGAATTGACTAAAGCGGCTGAAGCAGAAATCAGTCAATTTTTTAAAATTATTTACAATACTTTTTATTTCATTTTCAAATAATATATGCTGTTTTATATCTTCTTTTGTCCCGTCCCAAGTTATGTGGCACTAATATAATTTTGATAGTAAATTAAATATTTTATGTTGACATCATTTTGTTATTCTTATTTTTCTAATGCATAAATAACTTATAATGAGGAGTGATGTATTAAAATCATCGTTCGAAAGACGAAAATTTAATTTAAAACATTAAGAGTTAAATTCGCATTTTATGTCTATTTTATTTTTCATGACATATTATTTATTTTCTTAATACCTAGATGACTCATAATAATTAATTTAGAGCGACTGATTATGTTATTACTATAAAAATTAATATAATTTTATCATATCCAATAGTAATCATCTATAATTAACCGAATAGTATATTAATTAAATACGGGATGCTATATTTGCATATGCAAAATATGGTATTATTAAACATTATTGGATAGTGCATTATATTTATCTTTCACAATAATAAAATTTTACTATATATTTTTAACTTGATACATATTGACCCAACACAAATTCTAAGAAAATATTCATTAGAAATTTATTTTATTAAATTAAATTTATTAATGTTTTACTTTAAAAATTTAACGTTAAGTTTAAATATTAGTATTTTTATATAAGAAAAAATAATTTTAAAATTTAAATTTACTAAAATAAATAAATAAATAGAAAGATTAATTTTCTATATAAAAGTCAGTTAAAATAATAAAATTGATTTACTTTAAATATTTAGTTGTAATTAATTAATATAATTTTTTATTTTGTCATGATTTATGCTGCACCGAAAAAATTTCGAGAGTTGAATAGAACTTTTATTTATTTTAAAAAAAAGTATTTTAACTTGTTAATTATTGTGATTTATAATAATTTTTACGTAATTATCAAATAATATATTTACTCCTTGTGTCCCAATTTATGTGACTTCGATACAATTTTGAGAGTCAACTAAATTTTTATATATCTTTTAAATATTTTAAGTTGTTAATTATTATGATTTGCAGTACTTTTTTTTATTTTAATTTATGTGGCATTGCTAAAATAATGAGAGTCAATAAATTTTTTATATGTGGTAACAAATTATTGTGATATGTGGTAACAAATTAGTTTTGAAAATGATAGCTAATTAAATAAATATTTTTTTTTTACTTCCAATATGTAGTTATAGTTAATTAATATAAATTAATAGAATATATTAAATAATTAAATTATTATGATGAAACAATGAAATTATTATATGTTGGGGCATGGTATTAATTAAGTGGGAGTAGAGGTTTTTTTTGGTAAGAGTCAATAAAATTTATGTATTTATTGTGATTTGTGATAACAAATTAGTTTTGAACATGATAGACAATTAAATAAATAAATAAAAATTACTTTCAATATGTAGTTATAGTTAATTAATATAAATTAATATAATATATTAAATATTTAAACTATTATGATAAAATAATAAAATTATTATATATTGAAATATGATATCTAATTAAATGGAAGTAGTTGATTTTTTGGTAATTGCAAAAGGTGGTCGAAACCACCTCTTCTATATAATAGAAAAGAAATACAATAATTTTCTCATAATTTATATAAGTATTAGTTATGTGAGTTTCTAATTTACCAATGAAGCGTCGTATTAATTTTATAAATGAATAATATATTTCTTAGTTAGCTACTAAACATGGTATAACTTATATATAATATATTAATACATAAACAGGTTCTTTCTTTTCTATCTTCAATATGATCCCATGTTATTTATTGGATCGTTATGTTAAAAGACAATTTAATGAAATTGGAATTAGGTAAGATTGAATTTATTGCGTAAATAAGGATCTATTGATCATTAACAAAAACACTCCATTTTATGATTAATTAAGTGATAAAAGTGAGATAATTAAGTACTAGTAAAGAGATATAATTGAGGCAAATCCCATCTAGCAAGTAAGGTCCATTATCAGATTTAGATCGTTGACAATTGACATGTCCATGTGTGTATGACCCAAAATTACTCTCTTCTGCTACAAGCTAATATAATATACGTGTATGCATATTCTTTTCCACAGTACACACTCGTTACTCCATCTGTATAATATATTTAATATTTTAATTTTTGTTGATCTAACACATTTTTTAAGAAGTTTTTAATTAAAAATATATTTTATTAGAAATTATTTTTTATATTTTGAAATTAAAAATATATTTAATTTATTCATATCTTATGAATATTGTACCAATAGAACACATATATTTATACATTCAAAGTTGAATGAACGGAAAAGGATCTAAAATGTCTTTCAACTATGTAAAACAGTGCAAAAATATCCTTTGTCTATGCCTAAAATGCCCTTTCCGTCTACCTTTTGGACATAAAATGCCTTTCTCACCTATCTATTGGTCTAAAATGCCCTTTTCATCTATCTATTGAGCTTATTTTGCTCCTTTACTTAGGCAAATTATATGAAAAAGTCATCCATAAAACTTAATTACATAAATAATAGTACTTTTTCGATATTAAAATAATAAAAGTTTTTTTTTTCATATATAGCCATTTTAAGAAATAAAAAAAGATAATCATAATTCTTAATTTAATGCAATAACTAATTATCATTTCACCTTAATTTAAGAGATATATTTTCAATCTTCAAATTAAAAGTAGAAAAGATAATCCTAGCTTTTAAATATTTTTCTCTCTTATATTCAAAATTCGTATATTTTTAAATAAACTAAGTATTTCATTATTTGCTCGTGTATGTTTCATTTTATTTTCATGCATGTTAATTATCTAGTATTATTATGTATTTTTAATTCTAATGTAATGGGGTAACCATAATTTTTTACGGATAAATATTCATGGAACATTTTGTTGGAAGTAATATATCACATATTTTTGTTGTCTAAATATAATTAATGTAAAAGTAAGATTATTATGATATATTTTATTGAATTTATGAGATAAATATTCATGATACTTTTATATAATTTTTGCACTATTTGATATAATATCAAACACCATTTGCACCATTTGATATAATATCAAACACCATTTGATATAATATCAAATGGTGCAAAAATTATATATAATATATAATAATAATCTGATTTTGACATTAATTATATTTATATAACAAAAATATATGATATATCTGTACTTCCAACATAGTGATTTTTATTTCATAAGTATTTATTCATAAAAAAATATGGTTAATTCATTACATTAGAATTTAAAATATATAATAATAAAATAATATTAGATAATTAACATACATGAAAATAAAGTGAAACATACACGAGCAAATAATGAAATACTTAGCTTATCTAAAAATATGTAAATTTTAAATATAAGAGAGAAAAATCTTTAAAAGTAGGGATTTTCTTTTCCACTTATAATTTGAAGATTGAAAATATATTTCTTAAATTAAGATGAATTGATAATTAGTTATTGTATTAAATTAAAAATTATAATTATCCTTTTGATTTTTTAAAATGGCTATATATGAAAAAAATATTATTTTTGCAATATAAAAAAAGTATTATTATTTATGTAATTAAGTTTATGGATGATTTTTTATATAATTTACCTAAATAAAAAAATAAAATAAATTTCAATAGGTAGATTAGAAGAATATTTTAGGTATGGTCGAAGGCATTGGTCCTTTTCGTTGAATGAAATAAATATAAAAAAAAGAATTTGTAGATATAAAAGAGGTTGGGAAGGAGAAAACAAAGAGGATCAAAATAAATGCGACCATTTCAAAGCGAGCTTCTCGCAAAGCGGAGAGAGAGAGAGAGAGGGGGGTTGGTTAGATTTGATAGAAATAGAGAGAAATATAGAAGTAGTTGAAATTCTCTCTCATAATCATCATCACGTACGGTGAGGGTTCATCGCTATGCCAGGTGCTGCTGATGTTGATGATGTTAGCATCACCATGACCACTCTTACCACCAACAACATTCTCTTCTTATCAAACGAGGGTCTTCTTCTTATTGTTGTTATGCTCCTTTTCATCCTCCTTATTATCCTCATCGCCTGCAGATATAAGCCATGGCGTTTCTTTTACTCTTCTCATGTCTCCTCCAACTCTCTCCCCTTTAGCAATAAAAAGGTGAACCTCCTTTTCCTTTTTTTTTTCATCCAATAAATGATCTTTTTTGCAATTGGGTTCTTGGGGGTTTTGCTTATTGTTTATTGTTGGATGATACAAAAAATGTTTTTTTTTTTCCTGTGATTGGGTTATTGGGGTTTTGATTATGGCTGACCTGAAAAAAACTTTTTTGTTTGTTCCTAATATGGTGGGATGTAATCAAGATTGTGACTTTTCTTGATTTGGATTAAATTTGCTAGGGTTTATTAATAAGGATTAAGATAACTAACCCATCTTTATTTGGAATTGAGGTGTAGTTTGGTGATTGATAATAGTTCTAATATGATGGGAGATGGAATAATGATAGATCATGATTTTTGGTTTACTCGGTAGTATTTGCTGATGCATAGTATGAAACTTTATTGGTTTCGGAAGCTGGTATTGTTGCTTATTTTAGTGCATTTTCTGAATTGAATGTGGACTAGCCCAGCCTGGTTTCTATATTTAGGGACACTATGTTTTTCACGTGGTGTTTAGGAGAGCAAGTTTAGACAGAGGAGAAAATCTGAGACTTGGAGAAGTTTCTTTTTGTTCGATCAGGAACTGAACGCGAATGCGATCCCATAATGACCGAGCAATTAGAGTTCTAGGGGAATGGAACGTGGAACTTCTTTGTTTATTCGAAGAGCAATCTACATTGTTATGTCAGGTTATGTGGTTGGTTATGTAAGAGGTTCTAAGAGGCGATTTTCGCGTACCTCCCATAAGATGTTACTTGGTATGTGGTCAAGTACTTACAGTTCAAAATTCTGTTTTATGGTCCCTAATGTAGTTTTTGACATGGTGTGTATCTGTTGAGGTACAGTTGAGGCTTTTGGAGGAACCTCATATGCATTTCTAAAATTAGTATAAAGAGCTATTTCCTACTTCATCAGTCATTGCATATGCAGGGAAGTAATGGGTCTGGGTAGCATGGGCGTATAATATATTTGACTAGTCATCTAGGTATCTACTACTCCCTAGGTTTCATTATATATGATAGTATTTGACTTGGTGCGAAGTTTAAGGGAGAAAGAGAACCTTTGGCACACACCAAAAGTACAACTAGAACTTGTGGTTGTAGACATGACATGATATTTCTCTGACTATAGGATCATTGTTCATTAATAGAGGTTTGAATCTGAATGGTTCAAACTTTAGACCATTAAGTGTATTTGTTTTTTATGAAGATTTTAGCTCTTAATAAGTCTGAATCATTTAGATCTAGAACCAAGTCTTAATAGGTCTGAAGAGATATTCTAGTGTTGGATAATATTCACCACTCTATTCATAATCAGCAGTCACCACCACTAACCACCACTAACCACCTCTGCTACCGCCACCATTGTCAACCACCACCACCAACCTCCACCATCACAACCACCATTGATAACAAATATCGCTACGAATCACTATTGTCAACCGCTACCACACCTACTACCTCTATTATTCTAATTATATTCATCGCCACCACCGCCGTTAACACCACCACCATCATCAACCACTACCGGCCAATCCCTACTATTGACCAACTCATCTATCACAACTAGCACCACTGCTAACTACCACTAATACATCACAATCTCCACACATTCTTCGGCCGCCACCACCATTGTCACTAATAACGCCACCTCTACCACCACTTCAACCACTACCATCGCTACAATTTATCTCTACTAACAATCATCTCCACTATCACAACAAACAACATCTCCAACTAGCACCGACACATCGTCAACCATCATGCATTTATGTTTCAGCCAACACAATCAACATCTCAAACTACCAACATCAAGCAACGTTACATCACAACCACTACCACCACCACAATCACCACCATCATAACAGTCACTACAATACCAACCATCACAACTATCACAACTAATATTATTAATCATTAACATCAATCATTGTCATCGCAATCACCATTATAAACCATCTTCACTATCACTAACAAACATAAATGTTTTTTCTCAATCAAATAATAATTTTATTGTATTAAATTACATACTTTTCTAAGATATAATTAATTTTTTATTTGAATTGTATTTTTTATTTTATTATATATATAAATAAAAATATTCTACACATTTAGATGATGAAAAACAAACAGTCTTAGTCATTCAGTTTTCAGATCTAGAGATAACATCTTAATCATTCGGATGTGCATTCAGGCATTTAGATTCAGGCGTCTAGATTCAGACGTCTGAATCTTAAAAGAAAAGATGCAGCCTAAGAGTTCCCATATATAGAAATGTGTAATCCTTTTTAAAAGGAAAAGTATGTCAATTTTTTTTATAGTATATTAAAAAGGAACCGGAGTAGTATATTTTTTCCATAATATCCAAAAGAGAAGATTAATCCTTTTTAAAAGGAAAAGTATGTCATTCTTTTTGGAATAGATTAAAAAGGAACAGGAGTATTTTCTTTTTTTCATAAGATCCAAAAGAACAGATGAGATCTGCTATGAACCTAGATATCATCTACAGATAGTATCAATAGAAATCTTCATTTATTATTAATCAAGCCTCAACTTCAGTTTAGCTGAGGTCAGCTGAATGAAGTCTCTATAGCCGTTTCACTTTTCATGTTAATTTCATCTACTAAATAATTTGTCCTTTAAAGCAATTTGGAGTTTTCTAAACCGCAGGCTCATATTTCCATAAACATGATGATCGCTAACCAGAATAAAACCTTCTGAATGACGCATGCGTAATTAGGTGTGGGTTCGATCGGTTTGGTTTTGGGTCTTCGAAATTACAAACCGAACCTGAAGTAAAATTAATTCGGTTTGATTCGGCTTTTCTAAAGTCCAGTTCAGTTTCCTTGTTTGAACATTTCCAGTTGGGTTTTTTCAAAAAAAAATAAGAAGACCTTGAAACAGATAAAAAACTTTTATGTTTCTAGTCTTGCTATTCGCCCAAGTCCAACTTGACTGAAATTAAATTTATGAATGCTTCTATGGGGAGTTCTATCAAACAAGTTGCGAGCTGAGATGAGTATCGTCGCTTAGAGCATAGGACCTCCGAATTCTTGTTGCGTAAAATGGGTCGTGTGACAGATGAAGAGTAAAATCCTTGGTTCTTGAGATGGTAAGGTTTTGGCTGAAAGTGCTAGAGTGGAGGCTAATTGAATGGACTAACAGATGCAGATCCAAAATTCAAGGAACACCTAACCAATAACTTTGGTTTTTCAGTTAACCGAAGTTTTCAACTGTGGAAATCAAACCGATATTTGAAAATATTCAACAATGAACAGGCCCAAAAAACCGAAAACTTTGGTGGACGGTTTCTTCAATTTTAACCGAATAATGTCCACTCCTAGGCCTAATAAAAATAAACAACAATAACTAAGCCCACTTCTTACAAGTTCTTTCTTGTTTTTACATATATCCATTGTTATTTTTGTCTATGAAGTTGTTAAAATTCTAGTTGGCCAGCCAAACTTCTAAGTACTTGCCTTGTCCCTGTGTCTTGGCTTGATAGAATCTGACAACTGTCAGCATATAAATGCACATGGATAAATTTTTTAACCTTCTCATGGTTTGGTCTTTTTAGGCATTCTGTATCTCCATGAAATTCTTTTGTTCTTTACAGAAGATTTGGATGTACTTATTAAACTGCTTGAACCCCCACCTACAAGAACAAAAACAATAAAAAAGACCAGTAATGTAGGTTGTGGACGATCTTATTCTTATGCAAGAGTATTTACTTTTGACTCTCTGTCTCATATGAATAACTTCATAGGATGCTGCTGGAGCTACTACATATTCTGTGGTTGCCTTAATGTCTTCCTAGTTATTTCATCATTCATGATTGTAAAATATAAGTTTTGACTCTTCATTCCCCACACCCTTTCTGGTTCATTCTTTTGAAATTGCTGTTTTTTTATCTTTTATGTAGGCTGAAGATATAGTGAGGCCTCTTATTTCAGATGATTTGCATATAGTTGAAAACCAGAGTCATGAATATTCTAGAGGTTATGCTCATGATGCAGGTGGTCACCAGAATCAAGGGGCTTATGGTTCACCCTGGTCACAGGGACTTGTTCATAAACAAAGGCTGACCTCCATAAATCCTCAATTAACACATAGTATATAATGCCGTCCTTCCTTGTTGATTGGCTTTTTATTCCGTGTAGTTCATAACATCAATTGCTTTTTCCAGGCGACAGTTTTGTTCTGGATGTTTGTGATACTTCAGAAGGTATTTCTGTTGGCCAGACGCTTAAGCGTCCACTTGCATTTAATCAGTTAGCAGAAGAACAGAGACACATCAGAGCAGAAGATGTAAAGTACAGATCAAATTTGGCAATACAGAATGAAAAGTTCGGAGATTTTGCTCCAAAAGATAGGAAAGATCAAAGTAATTTCTTCTATCATGGTGACAAGTGCTTGATGTTTTTTTATACTCTTTTGATTAGAAGCGTGTGTAAACAGTGTCATCATATTTTTCTTTTAGAAGTGCAGGAAGCATCCTCGTGCTGGAGGTTATCTCAGGACCCTGTCAAGGTCTTCAACATTCCGTGCAGTCAACAGATACATCTAAGCTTCCACTTACTCTTGGAAGAGTGACACCTAGTGATATCTTGGTGAAGGATTCAGAGGTTTCTGGCAAGCATGCAATGATAAACTGGAATATAAATGTATGTCCATTGAAAATTATGGATTCTTATGGATCTTGGCGGATATTATTAACATGTTGTATTGTTTATTAGCCATTGATTTGCAAAAGAAAATATAATAGACGACACCTTTCACTTTTATTTTCTCAGAAATTGAGGTGGGAGCTGGTTGACATGGGTAGCTTGAATGGCACACTCGTAAATTCCCATGCTGCGCATAATCCTCATTCTGGGAGCAGACAGTGGGGTGATCCAGTTGAGCTTGCAAATGGGGACATTATAACACTTGGCACAACTTCGAGAATATTTGTAAGTGAATGGACTTTGTGCTGCTGTCACTATGTTAAGTTTCCTCGTTCAAGATGGACTCATCCCCCTCCTACAAAATAAATGAATAAACAAACAATCAATTCCTTGGTGATCCTCCCCACTAAATAAAGGCACCAGCTTTAAAAGGGACAGTATCTTTGCTTTTTAATACTTCCATGTGTAACTATATTCAAGGCCGGCTGCTGGCTATTTGGAAAGTTAGTAGAATTTATTTTTTGCACAATTGTCGACCAAGAAGTTGCTGTGAGAACAAAGTATGCTATAGTCAAAATGTACCAGCAAGAAGGGAAACTCAATAATGGACACCCTGTGCTCTAGCATCCTTCCTGTCACCTCCACAAAGAAAAAAGTGTCCTAATGACAACAGTTGAATTCTATGCTCGACATATTACTAATCCAGAAAAGGAGAAGAAAATGCTTAGCCTCCTTTGAGGCACAATTTTTGTGCTCTCTCCATGGCTTCCTCATTGATGCTATCCATCCACCATTTCTATCATGCTTTGTCCCTCTTATCTCCTTGCCACAAATCTATCCCTTGCAAATTAGTGGCTATTAGAGCAGCTTTTGTATTGGGTTGAGAAGTTCATTTTCGGGGGGTCATAGTAAAGTTGCCTGACGTAGGGGTGCGTGGTTCCCAACGAGTATTGAAGATGGAATGGAGGCGAGGGAAGTTGATGAGGTGTTTTTAAGTTCTTTTCCAGAACCGATCACGTGAAGAAACCAAATCGGTTCTTTTCACGTGGACAGAATGTTGAAAGTTTTAAACTGAGCTACTTATTGATCATGGATAATTTGATCTCTCTTGATTAAATGAGAGTTGAAACCAATCATGGTGAATAATAGAGTTGGATTTCAGAAAGGATTAAAGTAATTTTTTAGCATGATGCAAATGCAAAGTATGAGTCCTAGCATGGGTTTTCAATATAAAATGTTGATCTAACACAAGAACTATGCATCAATCCCAAGCTAGTTGGGGTCGCGGTATGAATGATATCATAAATGCTCTGTTTGGGTCCAAAATATATCATGCTAAGTACTTAAAGATTACGTCACACTGGAGTTCTCTAAACACTCGTGCTTATATCTCTAATATACTAAGTGTCTTCTCGTAAGCAACTAGTCTTCTAGTTGGTATCACATAATCATCATGTTCTCACATGTAAGAACCGTGTGCATCTAGAGGTCTACGTAAAATGTGGCCAAGCCAGCTCAAGATTTTTTTTCATTTTATCATTTATGTGTTGCTTGCACCTTATAATGGATGTGAGCATTTATGATCTTATCTAATCTTGTATGACTTAATCCATCTAAGTATTTTCATCTCTGCAATACTCCTCTTGTGGATATGTTGAGCTTTAGTGCCCAACATTCACTCTTTACCAAAAAAATATTTAGACTTTACCAAAGAAAGAGCCCCAGCATTCTACATTTAGTTACCTCAATATCCATCTCACCTCAACGTCACTCTTACCTCGTTGGCTAAAGTTGTAGTGCCTGTGTCTGTTCTACTCCAACTTATTCTAGTGGTCAAAAAGCTGCAATCACAGCCTTGGAACCAAGAATTGAATCCTAGCAAAGGGACACTAGTTGAATTTTTGCATTTGCTCAGGTCTTGGTTGGCATAGTTATCCTGTACTGGTATTGTTGAGAGGTAGCAGATATGCATTGAGTTACTCGAGGTGTGTAGCTGTGTGAAAACACTGGTGTGGATATTACGGTTTATCCAAAAATATTTTTGGAATATTTATTTGTACTTTGATAAAAAAGCAATATCTGATATTTCCAGAAAGCTGATTGCACTGTTTGTCCATGGAATATAAGTCCGACTGAATGAAACAAATGATTCAAGGATAGAGCGGGAAGGAGTGATTCCTAACAAGTTTATATTAACTTCTTTACAGGAAGATTTACCTACTGACATTTTGGAGAGTGAATACATCCTCTTTTGGCCCGGATTGATAATTTAAGATTCTAGCTTTTTTTTTTTGAATGTCTTTATACACAGCCCAAAGTACATTTTTTATTATCAAAGTAAATTGGTCAATATCAATTAAACAACAACAATAACAACATACCCAGCATATTCCCACATAGTGGGTTCTAGGGAGGGTAGAATGTACGCAGTCTATATCACTACCTTAGAGGGGAGGTAGAGAGATTGTTTGCGATAGATCCCCTGCTCGAGACCAAACAACATAGGAGAAGACATAATATAAGAACAAGAAACACAAGGTAGTAACAAAAACAACAGACGGTAACAAAACAACAGGCAATAGTAGAAGCAAGATTATCACCAAATAATACCACCAACAATCTACCCGAAACCACAAACAACACCCAAAAACTCCAAGAAGAAGATACTACCTGTGAAATGCTACAATTACTAGCCCCCATCCTACTAACCTTCTACCCTAATACGTGTCCTCCATAGGGATGTGCAAAAACTGAACCGACCAATAAAAATGTTATTGGTTTATTGGGTTAACATTTTTTTAATGGTTTTATAAAAAAATTTATTGGGTTATTGGTTTGGTTCAATTTTTTCTTATTGGGTTACCCAGTAAGAATATATATATATATATATATTAAAAAACAAACCTATTATTTCAATTATACAAACTCTTAATTTCTCCTAACAACGTTTAGTTCAAACTTGAAGGTTCTTGTAAATTAAAACACATCATGTAGGATTTTTGGTTGCAACTAAGATGCGGTTTTTTTCATGTTAGTTACTACTATTTCTATTTTATGAGTATTTTTTTATCGGTTAAACCGTAAACCGAACCATCAAGGATTAAAAACCGATAAACCGAAAATCGATAAAAAATATCTTATTGGTTTAGCTTATTTAAAAACCGAAAACCAATAAACCGAACCGATAATATATATAAAACCGAACCGAACCGAACCGAGCGATGCATACCTCTAGTCCTCCACACCTTCCTATCTAGAGTCATGTCCTCGGTAAGCTGTAACTGCTCCATGTCATATCAAAAAAATGTCCAATACCTAAATCTGGGCCAGAGTTGGTCAATCTTGCCGTTGTAATCCGTTTTAGTTCTTTTGGATGGGGATGCAGTAGTAGGAAGATGATTAGTATTCAGGTATAGTATGCCTTTACTATTGTATACACTTAAAGAGTGTTGGTTAACAACCGTGACCGCTCAAGTAACCTACTGCTAATATTTGGGCGGAAAACCTAGCATATTTGAGTCAATTAATCATGAGCTTGGTTTAAGTCACTAAACTGTTTATATGTATAATATTTCAGAAAAGTTTACTTGTCTCGTGGACAAACCAAAATAGAAAATTGGTAATAAGTACCTTAAAGAAGATGATAATGAATGTGACACCTAACTAATGTATGATTGCAAGCGTGTGTATAGGTGCTCATTGTCATGTGATTTTTTCTCTTCCAGGTGCAGATTAGATCCCAAATTGATCAGGTCCCATTTGGGATTGGTATCGCATCAGATGCCATGGCTGTACGTCGAGGAGGAAAGAAGCTGCCTATGGAAGATGTTTGCTATTACCACTGGCCTCTTCCGGGGATGGATAAGGTTTTACAATTGGAAGGTTTATTTTATTTTTCCGGTCAAAATATAATAACCAAAAGATTTGTATATTTGACATTGTAGTTTGGATTGTTTGGGATATGTGACGGACACGGAGGAGCAGATGCTGCGGCATCTGTCAGCAAGTAAGTTATAATCACTATGTTATGTGATCTTTATATAAAGAAACCATATGTTAGGTAATTCCACCACTAAAAATAAAAGGTAATCTTTATACAGAGATCAAACATGAAATTTTCTTCGTTTACCAGTCATAAAGCAATTGGTCATTTTTCTGCCAATGATATAGGCTGTAATTTTCTTGGATTATGGAGAAAATGTCCTGAGAAACATTCTATATTCTGGATGATAGCACATCTTCTTTAGTCATCGAAATTTTGAAATGAATTTTAAAATTAAATCTTTAGTTAAATTTCCTGAATTCCTCGCTAGTTTGTCTTTGCTAGTTCACAATTTTTTCGTCACTCCTGTGTTGCTAATTTTATCATGGTTTTTGTTGTCCCTATACAGAATAATGCCTCAGATGGTTGCTAGCATCCTGTCAGATTCATATAGAAGGGAGAGGGTATTATCACAATCTGATGCTTCAGATGTTCTTAGAGAGGCGTTCTCTCAAACTGAAGCAAGTATAGATCACCACTATGAGGTTTTTACCTAGACTTATTCTGTAAATTCTTATAAGCCTTATTTACCTGATTAAAGCTTTATCTCTCTGTGTGTAGCAAGTTTATTTGTATAAACGTTGTGAGTTGAGCGGTAGAATTTTGTGGTTAGGTCCATTTGCTGGTGCAGATTTCCGTTGTAATCATGTTTCTTGCCTATTGTTTGATTATTAAGTTCATGCTGCACATCACTATTAGAGTTACATGCTGTTGCTTGGAAGAGTGAAAGCAGTTAGAGGTTTTAGTATGTTGAATTCACTAATATTTTCCGTAACAAATCTGTTAGGGATGTACTGCAACAGTGCTTCTGGTTTGGGCTGATGGTTCTGAAAATTTTTATGCGCAATGTGCAAATGTTGGAGATTCAGCTTGTGTTGTAAAGTGCGTCATCACACTTCCATCAGTAATTTCATTTCTGACTGTTAAATACATGGCTGCGTTTCAATATGGCAGTTGGTTGCTTTTGAAGTTCTTCATTCTTGTCAATGATCTTATTTGCTTTGCATGGTCTGTTACCAACCTTTTAGTATAAATACCCCTTCTGTTGGAAAATTCCTCAGATTCATCCGTCTATAGTCTGATTTTCTTCAACTGGTTAGTATAAAATTTCATTAATAACAACCTGGAGATCGCATAGTTGAATCCCAGCTACAACATTCAATGCGAGTGTGAACTCATCTGCTCCATGCCCCCATCTTTGGTGTGCAGATTTACCCAACACCCATGCTCGTGGGCTGTAATTGGTTGCCTGGAAATTAGTAGAGGTGGATGTTATTGAACATTGTCACTAAAAATAAAGATATTCTGGTTCACAGTTTTAAGTAGCTGTGCAGAAATCCTGTCTTAGGTCTGGACTGTCCATCTATGTACTACTTACATGCTCAAGGAAGTCATTTGTACTATTTTCTATAGTTATCATAGTTTTATCTTCTCAATTGCTTCTGTTCAGGCGACTAGAACTTCAAACTATGATATACATTTTTCGAGATTTATGCCTTGAATTGTTAAGATTAATCATTTTTTAATCAAGAAAATAACTAATATCTGTAGGTGCTGAAGTTTGCTCCCACCATGTTATTGGTGAGATTAACATGTATCTTTATTATTGAGATTTCACTTCAATATTTTGCAATGTTACAAGAACATAAACCATTTCTATTAATATGTTGCAGTTCTAACTTGGCCTAATGATTGGAATATGTGGTCTGCAAAATTTCATCATACATTGTTGTGAGACCAAAAATGTTATCAGTGTAGATATTGAGCCTCTAAACCTCAACATATTCATCAAATGATTTTCGTAAAAATGCGGATGTGATGATGGGTGTGCAATCATACAAGATTAGATGATCTCATCCGACAAAAGGTGCATACAACATGCATAGAGGATTAAATAGGAATAGTTTGGGGAATTGGTTTCACCATGCCCTATATGGACGTTAAAATGCATTTGTTCAGTAGGTGCAGCACTAATCCTTGATGAAGACTTACCCTAAGAGCACTACACAATTGTAACAACTAAGAAAGAATCTATTCAGGCAGTACCATCTAATTAGGATTTAACATTTAATCATTGTTTCTTGCATGTAGTCCATTGTTTTTCATGAAAATTTTAGTGTTTCACTTTTTATGTTAACTTAAGGCTCTTCCCATGGTGTGGTCTAGCGATCAATAATGCTGGAAGGAATACCATGAGAGATCAGAGTTGAATTCCAACAAGGAAATTTATCTGATTTTCCCATCTGCCTATGTTTTTTTTTTTTCAATTATTATTATTATTTTTTTGGGAAATCAGTAACTTTGTATTGTATCAGGGATCAAAACAGTACTTGGGTAGTTTTGAAATCATATTTACAAGGAGTTCTCAGGTTGGGTTGGATTGAGCACCATGAGGTCTCAGGTTCAATTCCCAATAGAGGCAAACATCAAGTGATTTCTTCCCATCTGTTACCGCCTTGGTGGACAGGGTTACCTAGTATCTGTTACTGGTGGGAGGTGGCAGGTATCCGTATCTGTTGCTGGTGAGAAGTGGCAGGTATCCCGTGGAATTAGTCGAGGTGTGCGTAAGCTGGCCCGGACACCACGGTTATCCCCCCCAAAAAAGATGTTTACAAGGAGCTCTAGTGTCTACTATCTCTATCTTTAATGAAACTAAAACATCAATGATAGATACAGTGTCATTAGAGTAGATCTGATTACACCAATAACATAGCTGTAAGATAAGTTCAACTTGATCAGTAAGATGAAGTTCAACTTGATCTTCTGCATATCATTCTGTAAGCTCTCAAAACATCTGCAATTCCTCTCTTTTCCTCTCTTTTCAAATTGTCCACCAAATACAAGCAGGGACAATTCTCCATCTGCATACGTTTTGGTGAGTATAGTTACCTGAAATCTGTATTGGTATAAGTAGACATGTACATAAATAGGCACAAGCACCACTTGTTATCGAAGAAATTGTAAGTTTAGGGATAGTGTGCTATTTGAGAACCCTTACTTTGAGGCATCGCTAGTTCGCCACTTTACCTTATAAAAAAGGTTATTCAGTATCCGAATAAATGGGTCCGAATAGGCCGCATGGATGACTTGAATTTGTATGGCTGATCCAACTAGTTTAGGATTAGTGGTTGATTGATTTACAGTACGTATTTGTAGGGACTAGGCTATAGTGATATGTTATATGTGCGACATGGTGTCTTGATGCCATATCTTGTCAACTCTTTCCGCCGAAGGTGGGGGAAACTCATCTGTTCTGTTTTTGTTTGAGGCAGTATTGATGGGAGGCAGACAAAAATGACCGAAGATCACAGAATAACTAGTCACGCTGAAAGGCTGCGCATCCAAGCAACAGGGGATCCTTTAAAAGATGGGGAAACGAGGCTATGTGGTGAGTGGAATCTTTTGATTCTGTTGTGCTTGTATCCCCTGTATAATTTTGATGATCAATTAGCAACTGATTTGCTTGCTCTTAACTAGGTTTGAACCTTGCTCGTATGCTCGGAGACAAATTTCTTAAACAGCAAGATGTTCGCTTCAGTTCAGAACCTTATATTAGTCAAGTTGTCTACATACAACAAGCCAGCAAAGGATTTGCACTGTTAGCTAGGTAATCCTACTTATTCGATGTCATCTAATGTATTGCTGCAGAGCTGTTTCATTCTCCCTTTAATGAGTGTTATCAAAGGTGTGCTTAAATTGAGCTTAAGCCCTAAAGCGAGGCTCAAAACGTGTTGAACGCTTTGTCTCGCTTAATGTGCGTTCAATGTCGTCATCAATTTTCTAAGGCAAGCTTTTCCTTGCCAGTGAGCCTCTTCTAAAGGAGGCGACACTAAATAATTGATACTTCACTTTATCGTAATATTTATTCAATTTCCTTGCTCATATTTTGTCATTCATGCTTATAATTATTAATCTTAGACTAAACATATATATATATATATAGGGGACGACCCGGTTCATACCTACTCCGTAGGTGTCTCCCCCCCTCCCCGACATATATATATATTTGTATTTTTTCTCCCTTTGCGCTTTTTTCACTAAAGCCCGTGCTTTATTCACATATAGCGCTTAAAGCCCCAATGGACTTTAGAGCTTTTTGGCACTTTCCTCTTTTGATAACACTGCTTTAATCTTGATTTCCTTCTCATTTCCTCATCCACCCTCTACTGATTTTTTTTTTTTAAATTTTTTAAATTAACTGTCAAGTAGGTTTTCTTTCATCATGTTATCTACTTTCACTGTTTCAATTTGTTTGTTTTACTTTCGTTTTTAGTCCGTTTTAAAAAGATTCCTCTTCCTTTTTTGGCAACTCTTTAATCCTAAACGTTCCACATGACATGTTTACGACCATAAAATTAGAGGATATTTTCTTAAACTGTAGGGGCATGTCAAACTATTACGACCACAACATATTTTAAAATTAAGACCACAAGATCTTTACTTTCTTAAACTTCATGGCATGTCAAAATTGGACGAACAAATTGAAAAGGAGGGAGTATTTTATATGGTTTGCCTTCACATGATTGTGTGCAACGGATAGGACATTGGGAAAAGCTTAGTAAAAAAAAAGTAGCCATATCTACAATTCTACATTTAGATACTCGCACCCTTTTTGGATGGATACCCATAGCGAGGTCTCAAGTAGTCTTGCATTTACCATAGGTACTGTAATTGTATTTGCGTTCCGTTTTTTTCCAGTTCAGCGCAATGTTGGGTATAACCAGTGTTAGAAACCATACTGAAGTACATGTTACTTTCTTCTCATTTGATGTTCTTATGCGCTGAACTATCTTAAAACATGCTTTAACTTTGTTGATTTGTTGTTCCAGTGATGGCTTCTGGGATGTTATTAATGTTAAGAAGGCAGTCCAACTAGTACAACAGGTATATAAGCATAATGGTGGTTTCTGTAGATTCTTCTCAAGTTGGTAGGTTCTTTAACCATGTTCAAAATTGCAGGCAAAGGAGAGAAGCTCAACAGATGAAGAAATTTCTGCAGAGAAAATAGCAAATTCTTTGTTGAGCGAGGCCAGAACATTGCGTACAAAAGACAATACTTCCATAATTTTCTTAGACTTCGACACCAATAGAATTCTTTCTTGTAAACTTGATTCATAGGATTGACTTCATATCTGTAGCAGTATTACAGTGATATATATGATATCTTTAAAAGAAAAAACTGAAGATCAATTCCTTGGATTTTCTCTTACCTTCTGTTAATATTCGCGTACCCCTCTTCTTGTCATTGATAGCTTTCTGTTAATATTCGCGCGCCCCTCTTCTCGTCATTGACAACTTAGCTCTGTACATTCTAAAACTTCAATTGGATGAACCTTATTTATTTCAATCAGATAGAAAGATGAATATAAACAGTTTCGGATTTGGAATGCCAGTTGGCATATTCCGTAGAGCTTGTTTCGGGCTCCAGGGTCAAATGTATGAGTGAGGATATCCTTCATATCTTTCAAGATGAGGTAAAAAGAATCAAAATAAATGATATAGTCCAATTTTTCCCACAAGGAGGGGCTAAAAGAACTTACTTTTTTTTCGTTTCAAAAATAGACAATTTTGTATTTAAGCAAAGATTTGGAGGTGGATATACATTTTAGAACTACTTTTTAATGTAGAAGTAGAACGCAGAATCCAAATTTTGAGTTTATCATATATATATTAGGCATAATTCGTAGAGATACTGTCGAACTTGGTCACCTGGTCTCATTATAAGTAAGCACTTCAACTTTAAGAATGCAACTTTAAATAACTCAACTTGGTTTGAATTAACAATTAAATATTCTTACTAGTCCTATTGGGTCACGTGGATGCCAATGCTGACGTGCCAAATAGAATTTTGAGGTGTACAAATGATCATTTTTTACTTGAAGTGTTCCATCCATTCGTTGTTACCTCCATCGTCCACCATTACCACTACCGACATTGACATGCACCGTGATCAACTATGTTTTACCACCCAACATTCTCATCCACAACCATCATTACAGTTATTCACTATTAGTAGTCACCATTACTTTCATGATCACTAACCATTATTATTATAACAACCCCGAATTACCGCATTATATATCGGGAATAACCTTCATTATTGACCAACACTATTAGCTATCGCCATCATTCATCACAACTATCAATCACCACAAACTACTTCATCAACCTCTATTGTCAGTCACCCTCACCGCTAACTACTACAACACCATACCATCACTACAAAAAAAAAAAAAAGAAGTTATGAATCCTGTGGCTAAATTACTTGCAACTATCAATTTTTTTTCCACAATTCGTTATTGATATCTCGCTAACTAAAATTAGCAATGAATTTTGTTGTTTATAACCAACACCTTTAATCATCACCATCACCACCACCAACCATATAGTTTTTAAATATATTTTTGATATGTTCTACAAGATTAATTAGTATTTTGTATCTATCAATTTTAAATAAAGATATATTTTATACACCAAAAGTATTAAATAAAAAGAACATTCTTAATTATTTAATATTCAAATCTTAATACATCTTAGTCATTCAAAATTACTGTAATATTTAAACATCTAAATCTTAATACATATTATACAAATGTTATGCAGATTCAGACCTCAATAAAAACATATGAGGCCTTAGATGAGTTCCAACAAGAATTTAATTCTAAATCAGAATAATAGATTGGAGGATAAGTTATGATTCTTTTTCTCCAAGATTGGATATGTTAAAGTCAGTTGCAGTCATAACTAGGGAGGCAAAGTCAAACTCAATTCGCCCAATCCGCCAGCTCGTTTAAGTTCGGGTTGCCTGTTGATCCGTTTATTTATTAGCTCAATCCATTTCAACTCGTTAAAAATAGATTCATACATAGATCAAATTAATTTTTAAGAAATCTTATAAAATACTTTTAAAAAGCTTTTTTTTTATTCGATATAGTATATATAGCCATAATAAAGAAAAATAATTTTATTTGATACTAAAAATTTATAAAAGAATAAATAACACAATTAAAACTTAGTAAAAGTTGAACGGGTTGAGTTATAAACCGTTACCTAACCATTTTGATCCAAATAAAATTAGGTCAGATTGGTTTTTTACCTATTCTGCTATGAACCAAAATACAGAAACAAACACAAAGTACAAAAATTGAAAGATAATAGAGAAAAGGATATAATGTTGAAATCTTATTTCATAACGTTGCAAAGAGAGAGAAAGACCCCCTCTCTCTGTGTCCTCCCTTTTTGTTTTTCCAACGAGTAAGACCCACGAGCCATGTTAGATGAGGAACCATCACCACCGGAACCTCCTGATTGCCAAATGGCATTCGACACAAAAACCAAAACCACTTACTGCGATGCCGTAAAAGAAAATTCCAATCACTTTGAAAGCTCTGAAAAATCCAGCCAAAACAGCAGTGAAGATGAACCCATTCCCTTATCACCTAAGGATAAGAAGCGTATCTACAATCCATGAAAGTACTCGGGGATAATTAAAGTCTTTGAGAAGAAAATTAACCACCAGTTCCTACAAAAGAAAATCACAAATCAATGGAAGGTACAAGAACATGTCATTCTCATTGATCTAGGATTGAGCTTCTTCACTATCAAATTTAAGGAAGAAAGCTAAAGAAGAGCACTGCAAGAGGGCCCATGGTTAGGCTGCTTCCTAACAGTTCAAATTAGGAAGCCCGACTTCGTCCCAAGCAAAACAAAATTCAAACTACAGCAATATGGCTCAGACTCCCCAACTACCCACAGAGTACTACGATTTGGACATTCTGGAAAAGTAGGTAGGAAAATAAGAAAATTGATCAAGATCGATACATGCACGTCCTCCACTTTAAGACAAAGATATGCCAGGATATGTGTCCAAGTTTTAGTAAAAAAAATCCTAAAATCTTTGGTTACCATTGGGAATCATCACCAAGCTATAGTTTACGAAGGCATTAGGGCGATTGAGTCACACTGCAAAGACATGCCCACTTGTCAATATTCCGAATCCAAGCCCAACAGAAACACAAACATCACCATTTGTTGAGAAGGAGAAAACTAGTGAATGAAAAATTGTTTAGTTCAAAAAGGAAAAAAAAAACCCAATCGGACAAGCCAGCTGAGGAAAAGAGTAAGACCATCTCCCCAAACAACACTAAAGTTAAATTATTTGATGCCCAAATAGGTATGTTTCTTGACCCAAATAGCTCACAATTATCATCTTCGAGAACTCTCAATCCTTAGCTACCAGGGAGACCAGTAAAGGCGTGAGTAGCAAAACCCTAATAAAAGCAGGCCATAACAGGCCTCACCTTGATAAAACTGGGCCCAAAGCTTCTGCAGGCCCAAGTAAAAAAAACCCATTTCTCCGGTTAATACCATTGGGCCTTTTTATTACAAACACACTGAAGTCCCAAATATAGTAGACCCAACCCACAAACCTAATTGTAATGAGTCAAATGAGATACTATCTTTCAATCAAGATAACCCCACAATTCAAGCTTTGACTTTTCCAAATATCCTTTCTCGAGATTCTAATATCTCAAATCTTTTCCCCACTCAAATGGAGGCTCCATCCATCAATCACTCTTAGAGAGCTACCTTAAAAGAAGGTAAAGGAACTATCATGTCTTATGATAGCTTATTATTAGGACCTAATATAAAGAGGGACGATACCCTTCTGTCTACTAGTGTTGGACTTGACAATCCTCTATACAATGCTATTAAAGGGGGAAAACAATAGGGCCACCCTTATTCTACTTCTCTTGCCCTTTCCTAAACCCTCTCTAGGAGACAAAATAAAAACTATCATCTTCTCTACAGAACCTCTACCCCCTCACATTAACCGACCTCTTGGTTGGAGATGGACTTAGAAAACCAAGCCGTTCCTCTGAGCATCCAGGTAGAGGGTAAACAATGTATCTTAATAATCCAGAATCCCTAATATCTAGACCAACTGAATATGGAAGGGATACGCCTAGGTGTGGAGAGGTTTGGCCTGAATGTATGAAGAACTACCCTAATGAGCTTTATCAACCAAAACTCACTAGAGGCTTTGACTCTAAAAGCTCTACCAGGAATGATGAACCAAACAAGTCTAGCTCTTTCATTATTTCCATAAAGAATTCCAGGGATGTTGAAGGTAGGGCCCTCATTTGTGATACTCCCACAGGAGTCCCTGACCACCATGAACCCTCTTTCCAAACCCCCTGAGGCAAGCTCTAGAAATGCTAGAGAGGGAGCAAATATCAAATATTTGAAGAAAAACAACAGATAAATGGAATTGATACTGGCATCCCTCAGAGTTCTAAGAATAGATGTTCTAGTGTTAGAAAAATTACTAATTTCAGGGTTCGAGGATGTGGTATGCAAAATGGAAATCATACTCCTCCCCCTCTATCTAACCAAGTTTAACCTAGAAATAATCCTACCAGAATACCAATGATACTCAACTTCTTCACAACCAAGATGACTCCCCAAACAATGAAAATGAAAAATCAGGAACTTTATCCTACATAAACCACTGGAGGGAGGGGAAAAAAATAATGTTGGATCTTCCTCCTTAATAAACCAAACTCCTAATGAAATGCATCATATGAAACACTAAAGGGGATAACAACCCTGAGTTTAGGAAATGTTGTAAATCCATGGTGGACATCCATAGGCCTCCATTCTTGTTCTGCTAGAAACTATAATGAATGATCACCAGACTATTACTGAGGAATTAGGGTTCACCCATAAGATTCAATATTCTGCTATTGGGAACTCTGGAGGATTAGTGATCATGTGGGGTGATAGGACCCTCAGTATCACTGATATGCCTATCTCCCCTTAGGCTCTTCATGTCTCTGTGTAGGTATCCAACCCCCCATCTACTTGGGTTTTTAGTGTTATTTATTATAGTACTAACTTAGAAAATAGGAAGTTCCCATGGAACCAAATCATTGAGTTTGCTAACACCATAAAAAACTACCCTACAACTCCTGGCTAGTAGGGGTATTTCAACGAGGTTGTAAAATCTACTGAGAAGTATGGGGGTAACAACATACATCCATAGCTTCCCTTTACTGGGATTGCATTAATCAAAGAAATATGGTTGACCTAGGTTTTAAGGATAGTAGATACACTTGGACCAACAAGAGGTACAAGAACAGACAAGACCTCATTCTTGAGAGGCTTGAAAGGTGCCTTGTTAATACATCTTGGATGGACCTCTTCCCTAAAACCTCTGTCACACATCTCCCTAGAACTCTCTCTGACCACTGACCCCTCTTAGTCACCCTCATAGGGACCACAAAATCCTCTCTAAACCTTTTAGAATGAAAACTATGTGGTGATCTCATCCCACCGTCACTGGAATGGTGAAGAACTTCTTTGAGAACTTCCCAAGCCTTACCAATGCCATTTCCCATTTGAGACCCATATCAAGGTATAGAATAAGAATACCTTTGGCAATATCTTCCATAAGAAAAAAGAATTACTGGCCAGGTTAGCAAAGAACCAAAAATCTCCTAACTATCCAAATAGTTCTTTTTTCTAGAACCTTGAGAGTGAGCTTACTCAGGACTTTAGTCAAATCCTAAAACATGATCATGAATTCTAGAAATTAAAGTCTAGAATCAGCTGACTCACTGATGGAGATGCAAATACCAAGTTCTTCCATACCTCAACTCTAAATAGAAGAAAGAAAAATAAAATCAACTTCTAGAAAGATAACGCTGGGAACTGGAGTTTTAGACAGGAAGAGATCAATAATAACATCCTATGTTATTACATAAATCTCTTTATCTATGAACATATAAGTTACCCTCTCAAATGCCCGCTTAACCCCTCCAACTATGGTTAAAAAAACTGAGGACTACCAACCCCTAGATGTTATCTCTTCTATGACTGAGATAAAAGTGGCTGTCTTTTCCTTAACGCCTTCAAAAGCTCCTGGCCCTGATCAGATTTATCCTTTTTTATTCAAAAAGTATTAGAGTATTATGGGGGATTCTGTCATTAGGTTCTATAACCACACCTTCTCAACCTACTCCATGGATGAGAAGGCTAACACTACCTACTTGTGCCTCATTCCCAAGTGTGCAAATGCCTCAAATTTGAAATTTTTTAGGCCTATTAGCATGTGAAACATCTAATACAAGATTATTACCAAGATAGTGGCTAGTAGAATTAAACCCTTCTTTCAAAATATTATTAGGCAAAGTCAAGCCATTTTCCTCCCTAATAGGAGAACTTTGATCATGTCAATATAGTCCAGGAATTCATCACTCACTTCCCTAAAATGAAGAGGATCAAGGCTAACATGATCCTTAAAATTAATCTGGAAAAAACCTTTGACAAAATTAAATGGTCCTTTACTAGGAAAGCCCTTCATTTCTTCAGTTTCCCTCCTGGTATTACCTCCCTTATTATGTCCTACATAACTACCTCTTATTTCTCTGTGCTAGTTAATGGGAGTAGGAATAATTTTTTCAAATCCTCTAGAGGTATCAAATAACTCTAAATTGAATGGTTGGGAAACCAAGTTCTTAAGTATTGATGGCAGAACCACTCAAGCAAAATTATCTCTTAGTAGCATTCCTATTCATGTAATGCAATGTATCTCTCTCCCTGTAAAAACTCTCAAGCTCATAGATAAGGCTTAAAGAAATTTCATTTGGGGCACTTTTCTAGATAAGAGAAAGACGCATCTGAAAAACTGAGATACTCTTACCTCTCCTAAGAGTTAGGGTGGCTTAGGGATACAAAGAGCTACCACCAAGAATGACACAATGCTCAGCATCTTAGCCTGGAGATACATAAAGTATCCTCATATTCTATGGTCAAGATGCTAAGATCCAAATATCATAATGAGACTAATACTTGTAGATCTAACTCCTCCAGGACTTGGAAGAGTCTCTACAAAGGTTACCTCATCTGTAAAGAAGCCACCCAATGGGTCAATCATGATGAGAATCACATTAACTTCTGGCTCAACAAATGGATCACCCATCACCCCTCATTAGGTAACTCATCTATGGTTCCCTCACAGAATCAGAGAGAAATAATAAGCTTTCTGATATCCGGACCCCCTGACTGGAAGCTGGATAAACTCTCCTTTGAGATCCCTACCTTTATCAAGTAAACCATCATGAGTACCTTTTTTCCCAACCCCAAGATTAATAGGGACTTACCCACTTGGGAACTCACTGGTAATGGTTTGTTATCCACTGCTAGTGCCTACTCTTTATCAAAAATAAAAGGATCAAAACTACAAATCCTCTCCCCTCCAGGGAGGATTTCTAATGGATATGGAAGCTACCTGCTCCAAAAAAAATAATTTTTTTCCTCTGGCTGCTACACCATAATAGTATTCCTACCAACTCCAACTTTCATAGAAGGGGAATTGACATAAACCCCACCTGTTACTTTTGCAATCACCCTTCTGAAAAAATCAGTCGTATCTTGTTTGAATGCACAACAACTCATGATTTCTGGCCTATTTTTCTTAGCAAGTCTAAAGATGTCAATAGTCTATCTAATTCCAATTTACAACCCTCCAATTGGGACTCTTCTTAGAGACTCATTAAGGATCAAAGGTATGGCCACATCCTTTACTGGAAAGAACTCATACCTTTCAAACTTTGGACTGTATGGAAATTGAGAAACACTAATATATTTAACAAAAAGACTGAGAATTCTTCTCATACCAATGCTTATTCTGAGGTCATGGAATTCAAATTTCTGAGCCAGGACACTAAACACCAAAAGGCAAAAATCACTGTAAATATTAGATGGAGCCCTCCTTAGGCTGGGTCATATAAATTGAATACAAATGGTTCTTGCCTTGGGAACCCTGGTAGGGGTGGGATAAGGGGAGTCATTAGCCAATGGATTACTGGCTTTTTAATAACGCTTAACTTACACATTAATTTAAGTATAAGGCGGTCTTTGTCAACATAATAACCTAACAAGAGTCAGGGCTGAATCCACAAGGAACAATATGAGTGATGATCAAATTAGCTCGAAAGAATGGATATTCGCTAAAATTCAAACCTAGAATACAAGAATATAAAAATGAGGGGGTTTGAAAAGTATCATGACAAATATTTCTTTTTTTTGATTTTTCAAGTACTAATTCGGGGCTACAAATAACTAGAGTATAATCAATTAGACAGGGATCTTGGGGTTATGTCTTACTAAGGGAAGCTAACATGAGGGTGTTAATAATAAACTTCACTTTTAGTAGATTAAATACGGGTAGGTTCAGTTAGGGGTTTTGGTGCTAGCCTATCAATAAAGCACCAAACTATCACCCATTGATTCTTTCAAATACCAAATGAGTATGTTCAACAATTGGTAACCAAACCTCAATTTAGGTATCCCTATTTCTAGGATGATGCCTAAGTCATAGCCATTCCGCAATTTATCCTTATTTCTAAGATAACAAAAATGGAACAATTACAATCTAAGTAATTGTTCACAAATGCTCATGTCACATTCAACCCGTCTTTAAAGAATGGTTAAAGGGATCTAGGTTACCACATCCCTTTGTCAAGGATGATGTAGGGATTAGGAAATTTGAGGTTTTCACTAACAAATTCCATGTTATCATCAAGCATTTGCAAAATCCATCAACATGAACTACTAATTGAAGCTAACGATAACAACCCACACACACACTTTAACCCCATTCATACATAACCCCAAGAGGAAAAAATAGCTACTCATAAGATTAATAAGTAAGGATTTACCCAAAATCTCCATTGATTTGATTTATAAGAGGTTAAGTGAATGTTACTTCAAACTTTGGACTCAAATAAATCTTCAATGAGAGTTTGCTAATTCTATACTTAGAAGCTACTCCAATGTATTATTCACCCAAAATTAATACAATATTTTCTTATCCATGTGTGAAGGCGACTAAGAAATAGAATAATGTTCAAAGAAATTTGGAAATTGTAGCATGAATGATGGAATGATAGGGTTTGAGTCTTCTTTAGGAAAAATTTGGGATTGGATCATTGAAATTACATATTTGCCCCTGGGAAAAATCCCGTGCTGCCGCGACAACTTTTTCATGATTACAGCTACGCGACCGTGATAGAACTCATGCGATCGCGTTAGATGATCAATATTGACCGACCGTGATCGCTGCCCTCTGCTCCAGGTATTCAAATTTCACTTCTTCACTTTTTTTTATCTTTCTCCGCTCTAATCCACATCTTTTTAACTCAATATTTATGTTCCTGCAAAATATAGAAAATGATGTATTTAATCACAAAGTTATCTCATTTAGACATGCAAATCATAGTAGTGTGCACAGAAGTGGAGTACAAATGGGTGGTAAATTCACCACTCATCAATACCCTTAACTTAAATCTTTGCTTTTCCTCAAGAAATACTACCTCTTAACATGAGACAATGCATATTTATACCCAAAATAGATGACCCAATGATCACAATGACATTAAGATTAGTTATTAGCTCAAGTATCTCTTCAAACATAGGCAAAGCTATTCTCCCAACACCCCTCAACATAAAACACAATAAGCATGGATGCAAAATATTCAAAGAGAAATAATGCAACAATTACCAATACTCTAGAAGTGACTCACTTTTTGACCTTAACTACACTATACTCCCTTTGCCTCTTTTACCAGAGGATGACAAAATCACCCACCTAAACTCATTCACATGCCTTCTCACAAGAAGGGAGATTTCACACACCAAGATACCAAATATGCATCAAGGAATTTAAAGTGTAAATCACTCTCCCTCACAAGAACTCTCTATGTTAACAAGTGTCATGCCATAGGCTTGCCTCTATTTTCAATCACCACTCTAGTGAATGTAAATGGTCGGAGATCTCAAATGACTTTTTGAGCTTGTAACGTAGGTTCAGGGTAGGGTAGGATATCATTTAGGAACAACATGGATACACCCTCATTAAACATCTACATCACACTATTTGATCAATCCTTTGACAATGGGACACTTCCTTTTGCTTTCATTCTTTTGATTACACAAGTGCCTACTATTGCTTTCTTGTTTCACCCATTTTATTTTATTTTTTTCTTGCAAATTTTACATAATTCCTTCCTTTATTTGGTCCTTTTTTCCCCTAATAATTGGTTTTCAATGTTTAAGCTCTTAGGCACTTACTAATAGCTTCGTGGTCCACAGTTACTTCCTTCAATCTTCACTAGCGCCAACTTAGGATTTTAACCTCAATTTGAATTTTTAAGTTCAAGGAGGGTATGTTTAAGAAGAGGGGAAATAATTGAACGGCTCACGGCTTGTAAAGTGTTTGCCAAAGAAAGGTCTAAAGTCTCAAACTGGGTGAAAGGGATAACATTTATGCATGGGTAGTTTTTTTAGTTTAAGTGGGCTTTCAATGTTACAATGATGGCCTAAGATCATCTCACCAACCAAACACAATCAAAATTATCCCCGAGAGACTAATGGGGCAAGTTCTAGATGACATAATTATACACGAGATTTAGACAAACAAATTCACCACACATGGCATGTGAACTCGCCAAGGAGGATAAATTTCCCCTCAAGTGAGAGATAAATATAGAGTATCATCAATATGTACAAGTCAAAAATTTTAGAGTCAAAAAATAGAAAAAAATTTGTTACAAGGTTGCTCATGTCTATGCCCTTGATTTGTGAAAATTTTTTGGATGGAGAGGTTTGTTGTTTATTTTGCATTTGCATCACACACAATTTGCTAAGTTATGGAAATAATCCAAACCTTTGTTTTCATGTTTGGCTCAATATGGGCAAACCAACCATATATCTACTCAGACTTCGCCAATGGCATGAGTGCGATCCCAAATTCACAATGCTACAGGTACTCAGACTTTTCTTACATTTATGACCTTGATGCCACGAGTACTTAGAATTTCCATGCATCTATGGCTCAAAACCCAATCACGACACTTTTCCCTTAAGAATGTAGTCACTCAATCAATCATAGGGAAAAGCTCGTCATGCATCACCATCATCAAATTAAAACTAAAGTAAACAAAAAATCTAACAGCAAATACAAAATGACTAATCTATGAAATATGGGTACCATTAGAGTGCCCACAAATTCCAATCTAGCATTCAGGTCAACATAAAGTATCTATAAATAAAAACAAAATTATCCAAGAATGTCTCAAAACCAAAAACATAGAAAGTAAACACGGGGAAAACAACCCCTAACCCATAGCTTACAATGACCTCACTACATAATCATGTAACTAATAGAACGGGGAAAAATTTATGCTCCCCGTGTCTACATTATGTGCTGCTATCTCCTTGACACTCAGCATTATCACTGGCATCAGCATCTGACCCTCAGTAAGTGCCTCATCATCACTCTCAACTCTGGGTGAATGTAGCTTGTCGCAAGGTTTCAGGACCTTCCACATGCCCTTGACCCCCTTTCATATTTTACTGAAGAACTTATCTCTCTTCTTCTCCCTTTCATTCATCTTCTCATGGTAGGTATGAAGTTCTCTGTGAGACTCTATCAGTGCTGAATATGCCCTCTCAAGCCTAGCAATTGTTGCTTCTTTCTTTTTTCTTCTCCTCCTCCTCCTCCTCCTCCTCCTTCTCCTCCTTCTTCTCCTCCTCCTCCTCCTCCTCCTCCTTCTCCTCCTTATTCTTCTTCTTCTATCAATACTTTTCATAGTCTGAGCGGGACACATAAGAGTGACGCCTGGTGGAAAGATCTCCTAACACCTAAGGTAAACCTGATACTAGCTCCTTGATGGCCCTGATATCAATACCAATGTTTTCCAGAGGCCCAACAATGGATGGTCTACAAGATTCAGGCTCCTCAGTTGTTGACTTGCCCAAGTCAATTTTTCTTTTTTTTTTTGCTCTAGCCAGGTGCACCCTCACCCCTAATTTTGATTGGAGTGATGCAAGGGATTGGTTTCACCTAAGTATCTGCGGGATACTCCTCTACCTTGATCCTATGCATAATTCAATAATAAAAAAAGGACAGGGAAGAAGTGTACTACCCTGAATCTTGATATGCCTCTATTCTTTAATCACAATCTAGCCTATGTTCAGATCAATACCATACATAAGACAGGCTACAATGTGAGCTTGCAAATCCATAAATGAATTCATATATGTGCAAGGAAAAACTCTGCTGCAGATGATGTTCAACCAGATTCTGGCCTCTAATATGAAGTCGTGCATAGAGGTTCCTCTTTTGGTGGTAGACCAAGAGAACTCTCTATTAGGGAATAGAATGCTATCCATCCAGGTTACTGGCTCATAGCCCTTTGCCTGGAAGTAATCCATCTCTGCATCTGGGAGAATATATACTTTGTTTACCTATTCAACTCCAAAATGCACCTCCCCCCTAATTATCATTAATGGGTTTGAGAGGAAGACTACACTGAGATTTGTATAGAACTCTCTTGCCCAGTGCTCATTCGCCATGAAGATGTGTGATTTTATCCTCAAAACTCAAAGAAATTAACATGAATTTCAGTAGGGCATTAAATCAAACACATGGTGTACACGCTGATGATAATAGTTTTAGGCCTAAATCTGGGTACTTCGGGCTTCTCCAATGATATGTACCCCAACTAGAATAGCTAACCACAATGATAACCAAACATAAACATGGATTTAGCATTGAACAAACTAATGCAAGCCTACTCCTAAAAACAAGTTTCAATCCTAAATTAAACATAAAAACAAGGGAGGTAAGACCATATACCGCATTAGAGGATGCGAATGAGTTGAATTGAACACTTGGATACTCAAACATAGATTAATGTGAGAGAAAACTGAGAGAATTTAGTAAAAGGGGTGTAAGGTATGGATGACAATCAGATGGTCTTTTTAAACTACTTTGACCACGATTGTAGTCTAATTTCCACAATTGTGGATACTCGGCTATCACGATTATAATCGCGGTAACTGAGACTAAATTTTTAGGTTCTGTACACTCCTTTGATCAGTTTAAAACACAATAATTTCACACCTTCCCTTTTTTATTTTAGTCAACACCCCTCACAGAACAACAACTTTATGGATTATGCATAAGCAAAAATAAAATCTACCCTATCATGCATAAATAAGAGGATATGTGCCCCTTTCATGGCGTGATGGGTTATTTCCCATCTTTAGTGGCTAGACACCTTCCAAACTATCACTTGTGTTTCCACTTAGAATATTTAAATCTCCATCCCAACTTTCGCTCTTTATAATTTGAGTGGTAGAGGGACAGAAAATTCAGATCTCACAAGATAAAATATGATAGGGATGAGGGAAAGATGAGAGAGCTTGTGTCTCGCCACTTTGACGTCTTGAATATTTTACCCAACTTCACATCAAAATTTCTAATAGGCTTATTGAGTATTCGTGAGAGCATAAAATATTCACTTGTTACACACCAAATTTTGCATTTATTAGCATTTAAGTGAGGGGATTCATTTTTTCCTTTTTGAATGACAAACTCTAAAATATAGGGATTTTCCTCCTCAGCTCCAAAATTCACCATTTGTTTGGGTAGTTCGACTTTCATCACATGCACCAAGCATAATGTTGAAAAATGGTTCAATTGAGGTTTTCTTCCTAATTTTGGAGTTGCATTCATTTTGACATTCTTGCCACAAAATGAACTAGTACTTTCACAACGGATTTGCTTGGCTTTTTCTTTTGACTCTAGTACTATTTTCTCAATCTTGGCATCATCCTTTATGTTTGGTTTGGTTGGTTGTGAAATCACCGAGGACTCTTTGCTACCAAGCTTATCATTGACCACAAAGCTTGGTTTCTCTTTTTGATTCATCTCCTCTTAGGAAGTAGGCACGGTGATGGTATTTACAAGATTTGTTTCCTTGCCTATTTTCTCTGTCTTGTTGATCTCCTTTCCAAATGCCTCATTGTGTTGATGTATGCCTTGCACATTCTCCCTACTGTAGTTACCCGATCCAAAATAGTTTGAAGCATTGCTACATAACTATTGGACCCGACATATTGTTCTTCCCTTGTCGTATCATGATACCTATCAAACTCATAATAAGAAATAATATTTGGGTTAGGATAATTAGAGGTGAGATAATTTGGACAATCACTCTAAGGTCCAACACGACCACCACACAAAGAATAATCATACTCCTAATAGGATAGAGATGGTGCTTTCATCTCTCTTTGGGGAGTATATCTATAATCTTGCCTAAAGTGGGGTCCATCATAATATAGACATGGATCGTAAAGATAGGATTTCCAACTACCAAAGTCATATTTATCCCAAGATGCCATAGAGAAAAGTAAATAAAAACAAAAATCTGCCTAACATAAGAAACAAAAGAAAATTTCAAACTCTTATTCACAAGTTGGAATTTAAGCAAATAAGCTAAAATTCCAAACTAACTCAATACACAAAATTGTTCTCCGACAACGACTCCATTTTTGATAATGCTCAACTTACACATCAATTTAAGTGTAAGGCGGTCATTGTCAATTTAATAACTCAACAAGAGTCAGGGTCGAATCCATGAGGAACAATGTGAGTGACGATCAAATTAGCTTGAAAGAATTGATACTCGCTAAAATTCAAACCTAAAGTACAAGAATATAAAAATGGGAGGGGGGGGGGGCGGGTTTGAAAGTATCATGACAAATATTTCTTTTTGGATTTTTCAAGTACTAATTTGGGGCTATGATAATTAGAGTATAATCAATTAGGTACGGATATTGGGGTTATGTCTTACTAAGGGAATCTAACATGAGGGTGATAACAATCAACTTCACTTTTAGTAGATTAAACGTGGGTAGGTTCGATTAGGGGTTTTCATGTTAGCCTTTCAACAAAGCACCAAACTATCACCCATTGATTCTTTTGAATACCAAATGGGTGTGTTCAACAATTGGTAACCAAACCTCAAATTAGGCATCCCTATTTCTAGGATGATGCCTAAGTCATAGCCATTCCATAATTTATCCTTATTTCTAAGATAACAAAAAGGGAACAACTACAATCTACGTAATTGTTCACAAATGCTCATGTCATCTTCAACCCCTCTTTCAAGGATGGTTGAAGGATCTAGGTTACCCACATCCCTTTTTCAAGGATGATGTAGGGATTTGGAAGTTTGAGGCTTTCACCAATAAATTCCATATTATCATCAAGCATTTGTAAAACCCATCAACATGAACTACTAATTGAAGTTAACAATAACAACCCACACACACTTTAACCCTATTCATACATAACCCCAAGAGGAAAAACTAGCTACTCATAAGATAAATAAGTAAATATATACCCAAAATCTCCACTAATTTGATTTATTAGATGCTAAGTAAATGTTACTTCAAAGTTTCTACTTAAAAAAATCTTCAATGAAAGTTTGCTAATTATCCACTTAGAAGCTACTCTAATGTATTCTTCACCTAAAATTAATACAATATTTTTTTCTTTAATTGTGGAGGTTAAGAACTAGAACAATGTTCAGAGAAATTTGGGAATTGTAGAATAAATGATAGAATAATAGGGTTTGAGTCTTATTTAGGGAAAATTTAGGATTGGATCAATGAAATTACATGTCTTCCCCTAGGAAAAATCCGCTACTGCCATGATCATACTATATTTCCACAGTTGTAGCTACGGGATTGAGATAGAACTCATGCAGTCATGTTAGATGACCGATCTTGATTGACCACGATCGTGGACCTCAAACCGCGATCGTGGTAACTAAGCCTTTGTTCTGCTCTAGGTCTTCAAACTGCACTTCCTTACTTCTTTTGATCTTTTTCATCTCCAATCCACATCTTTTCATCTTAATATCTATCTGCCTGCAAAATATGGAACATAGTGCATTTAATCACAAAGTTATCTCATTTAGACATACAAATCATAGTAGTGTGCATGGAAGTAGAGTGAAAATGGGGGGTAAATTCACCACTCTTCACTTTCAAGAAGTATCATTACGGAAACACACAACCAAATAAATCTCATTGCTTTAAGTAAAGGACTGAATTTAGTTGAGGCTCACAATCTTCAATAGGTTGAAAAATTGATTCCATGGAAGTTGATGATTGCAAGCCTTAACTAAATTCTAAAGAATGCTAAACTAAATAAAGTAGAATTCTAACCTCTCTTTCTTGAGGGAAAACCACTTCGAGTGACACTTTGTTGGCAAACATATTTTGGATGGTGACATCCCCATCACATGGGTCCTTTACTTCCTTCGCATTCTCTTCAAAGTTATCAACCCATCCTATGTAATTTTCCTCTTACTCTAATTTATTTTTGTAGTATGGATCACCTTCCCTAAGTATGATAGCACTCGGGTAGGGAACTCAATCATTCAGTGACCCCATTCTTGATACACTTAAGATTAGGGTTACTTCCTTCTCTAGGGGGATATCTTGGAGTATTCTTCTCAAAAGACTTTTTGAAGTCAGAGCCTCATCTTCAAGTTGAGGAAACTTGATTTCCCATCTTAGCCTTGATATCTTTCTCTACCTTGATATGTCAATCAACAGTAATAAATACTTCTAAAAGATCATCCATCCGGGCAAACTTGTGTATTGACATTCTAGATTCAATTTCTTGATTCAACCATATTTGAACTAGATTTTGGTGTGCTCTTACTCTTCATTGTAATCAATCTTCAAGAGTAGATTTTGAACTCATCATAATATGCTTCAACACTCTTATTTTATTGTTTCATATTGTAAAACTTTGCAACCAACCATTGTCGATACCTGTACGACACATACTTTGCTCTCATAATGGTTTTCATTGCCTCCTATAGTGGATAATGATCTCCATGAAGAACACCATTCATTCTCTTAGACGACTCCCACCAAGTCAATGCATATCCTTTAAATTGAGCAACAATATAGGTTTTCTTATTAATATCAGGCAAATATTTAGCTTGGAAGATCCTATCACATTGTGAATTCTATTTAAGGTATCCTTCAAGATCACTACCTCCTTGAAATCTAAAAAGAGTGACCTTAATAGAATTGACACCCATGTCATGACCTCCATAACCACCTTGGTCTCTTGGACCATGTCCTTGAGCTCCATACCTATAACCTCCTTCTATATGTTCCTCAAACTCTCCTTGAGCTTCTACGAGTTGGTTGGATGGAATTTAGGTTTTGTGCTTAGTTTTATGGTGCTTTATAGAGTGGGTTGGGAATTTGTGAAGCTTTGGTATGGTTGATTTTGAGGATTGTAGTGGTTGGGCTACATTTCATAGAGTTTGATTGGTAGGATTAACAGGTAATGGTATATTTCCTTGTTGAGTAGGGTAAAGTATACAGTATATAGTTCTAGGAGAGATAGTAGAAAAAGTTTCTTAGGTTTGTCCGCTTGATGACACTTGCCACACCCTTCGGTACTGGTTAGCTTATCCCAACCTAAAATAATAATTAAGTAAATTAGAAGCGGAAGAAAACAAAGAATAATTCCATATATATATATATATATATATATATATATATATCTCAGGCTTGGTTCTTGCTAGTACAAGCCTCTAAATATAGAATGATATTAATAGCTAAAGTATATTAAATGCGAGTAAGAATAAGATAAATAAAGAGAGATATAGTAAGCTTTGAAGTCTATTTCAATATCTGCAACTCCAATATTGAAGGAATGCAATCTACAATCTACTACTCAAACCAAATACCCGCAAAAAGTGTAGAAAATTTAAAAAATAAATAAAATATAGAGAGAGTATGAAACACATGTACTCAGAAAGTATCATCGATAATCGACACACTTTATCCTATCAGGGTGACCCAACACTATAGTCAGTATTAGTATACAAGTTAGGATAAATAATTTAAGTGAGTCAGCACTAGTCATTATTATGATCAACAAGTGGAAAGAAGACATTCTAAGGCAAAACTTACTAACATGGTATTTCAGGCTCAATTAACATATTCAACAAATAATTTAGGATAAAGTAGTGAGAGTGTGCAATTGTGTATATATCATCCTATCAATAGGTGTAGAGCTAGATGTCTCACTAATTAATACATAACATACCTCACATTTTATGAATATAATAACTCCTTAATCAATCAAGAGGTAGTATAATATAATGTGATGCAGTGAAATAAATGCAAAATACACAATATCAAACAAGGTTAAATCGTGGTAATTCATTACAAAAGTAAATATTCAAATAAAATATCCAAATAAACCAAGGAAATGCCATGCAATACATGTGATGCAATGCTATGTAGTGATGATAATGGGATGATGATGAAGGATTGGAGGTTATTGGATAACTTTTTGTGTACACTTATTGAGCCTCAGTGATCCCAAGGACCCATGGGGATTCGCAACCCATAGAATTTTTCATAATCTCAATCTACCCTCTGAATAATGTTTTGGGATCAAGGTTTATAAAGTATTTATCATATGTCATTCAACCCCGACCGTCACATCCCTCGATCTAGGCATTTTTAAAAGTGACTTATTTTCTTTTAGAACCAGTGTTTCTCAATGGTACCAATGTCTCATGAATATGTATGTATGAAATGAGGATGTAAGGCTCACAACCAATCAGTATGAAGATGATAATTGATGTCCCTCAGTTTATACCTCATAATGAAGTATAAAAGATCGTTGTCAAATATAGAACCCAAATAAAGTTGAGTTTTATCCCATAGGGAATATGCCAAAATATCAATCACTGTTTAGTCGAGGCAATCAATAGAAATCTCCAATTAAAGAGGGGATTTCATAATTAGTCAATTCAATAGTAACGGTTATTGATTTATTGGATTTGTAATCAGTATGAGCGAGGCACTAGGACTGTGTTCCCCATGACTTCATAACTACACAGGCTATTTGGGCTGGCAAAATTCTATTGTATATCATGATAGCTCTAACAAAATAGGTTAATCTAAATGTCACTTAACCTTTACTATATCAATATCACTCTTCTCCTCTCGATCTCTGAGTATTGTACTTCTAGCCATTGTTCTCGTTCTAAGATTAACTGTCTCTATTATGACATTAGATGAAGGTTGATAACTCTAAATCTTTGTTGCTATTTGTATTTCCTAATCTATACTTCCTTCTCGGGAAAGCCTAGAATTTAGGCAAGCTCTAACATTGTGCACCCGCTAGAAAGCAATCATGATGAACAAAACACTAATACATGCATGCACACTGGTATAGAGTTACCACACACTTAGACTGCTTTATTAATCATCATGGTTCCACTACCCCAATTATGACATTTATCTACTCATAGTTGCATGAACACAAGAAGAAATCTATTCAGAAAGCATAATCACGAACTTACAAAACTAAGAAAATAAACTCTAAAATCTTACTTTGAATAAACCCCCTAAATTCTATGTTTGTACTTGCAAAACTAATAATACGTCTTGAAAGTAATAAAAGAATGTAACCTCAAACAATAGAACACAATAGGTATTTATAGACAAAAAGGAAACCAATTCTAATCAAATTCGAACAACAAGGTCGGCAGTGACTACACCCTTAACAATGAGTCGTATAGCCTGACGATGACTCATTGTTAGTCTTTTTTCTCATATTTGACTGTATCTCCCTTTACTAGTGATGAATTTCTACACACTCAAAGAGTCATAGGCTGACTAATTTTCATTGAGACCCTTCTGCATGCTTTCAGAACTTTTCTTAACTGCTTAAGATGACTGATCATGTTGACTGCAATGACCCTTTAGGTCATTTTCTATATATTTACTTATATTTTTACCATTTATAGCTTTCTTATAGCTACCCTAAGTCATTTATGACTTGCTGGAACTAACAATTCTATTTCTTGGCAATTCGTTTGGTTCTTAGAGCCAATTCCCTAACTTGAAGCCTCTGCTAGTTCAAATAGGCTACCAGGAGAAAACTTCATTCAAACTCCCCATATGCCAGTTCTGACTATTCCAATAGCTCTAAAACATTGATTTTAGGTTAGGTGGACCCTTGGTTGGGGTCTTGAGGCTCCTTGATTTATTTTTATCTATTGGTCGAAAGTTAAGAAAATGGCAAGTGGGTGTGGGACCCACTTTTCATTGAAATAACCTCAGATGAAAACTTTGAGCCATTGATTTTGGAATATCAAATTTAATAGGGTAGCATAGTTTATTTGTGCGTACAAGATTTCAAAGAAATCTCGGGGGATTGGTAGAGACTTGGAATTTCTTCAAGTTTCAGCTGGTGCCTAATATCTGATACAATCAGTAAAGCAACCCTTTAAGTGCTTTAGCGGCCCTTGGGGTTCTTAAGCAGCCTTACGCAGCCAGCAGATACCACTTTAGCGGTACCTGGGTGTTTTAGTGGCTAACGCTAAAGCGGCCTATGGTCCGCTTTAGTTGCCTAGATTATGGGGACGGGTACCACTTTAGCGGTGCCAGGCACTTTTGCAGTGACCACTAAAGCAGTCAAGTGTCTAATTTAGCGGTACCTATGTCACTAGAAAGGTTATAAATACCCACTTAGCTCGAATTTTTACCATTTTCATCTATTTTCTAGAATCTTAAATCCTAAAAAGTAGGAGTTCTTGGAAGAATCAATTGTGGGGATTCAAAATCATTAATTTATGCGATTCCCCATAAAATTATGGTTAGATTCCCATTATTATAGTGGTTGGTTTCCCCATATTTTCAAATAAAAAATTCCTAAAATATTGGAGACTTAATTTTAGCACCAATATTGCTTGGAATCTGCCCATTTTTGAGGATAAAGGTTCTTTGATCATAGAGGGACATTATGTTGGTTTTGAAAATGCGATTCCTATAAATAGACCCCACATGGGATTTTTACGTAATTTTGGACCCAAAGCATAATGGTGCAATATGGGTATCATTGTTCTCGCATTGATGAATAGATTATAATTTTGATAGCATGACACATTACAAAAGCTATTTGAAAAAGAAAATTAGTGATTTGGCAAATTCTCCAGGCTTTCTTTGTCGCACAGGTAGGCTAGGTTTACCTTCTTCATAGATTGAGCTATTTTGTAGTATGCTTATGATATTATTCTAGATATGGGGTAGGATTTAAGTGTTTGTAGTATGACTAAAAATATTTGGTTTAGTTGGACTGTTAGGCTATCTTGAAATTGTGGACTTGGAGTAGTTAGCATAGTTATTCATATCGTAAATGAATTTGCTTCATGGTATATGTTTTGAATGGAAATGCCTTAATTATTCGAACTAGGTGAAATTGTCTTATTCAATCATGTTAAGGGTAGAATTGTCCTTAGTTGCTTAAATTAAGGGAAATTACCTTAGTTACTACTATTTAAGGTCGGATTGCCTTATTTGCTCATGTTTGGGAAGGATTACTATCTTAGGGATATTTATAAATTACTTGACATTTAGAAACTAACTTCAATACATTATCCTAGTTTGGGGTAGAAATTTTCTAAAATTAATTTTGGAGATTAGAAGTTGGCCCTTCCGACCCACGTTAGGCCGAAACCTATGTTAGCCTTGTAGAATTGGTTATGCATATATGCTTATTGATGATTGGTTTAACACTTGAGGAGACTGAATATATTTATTATGTTAATTGGATATTGCATGTTTGATGCTAATTTCGGGTATTTCTAATGATATGTCTTAAACATGATTAATGGTATGATTTATCGATATAAGTTATGATATGGCTTATATATATACACGATTATTGATACTGCTTCCAGATATAAATAACAATATGGCTTATTGACATGCTTAATAATATATATACCGATGTGATTAAAAGGTATAACTTATAGATATGGTATGACTTATATACTTAATATTGCTTATATGTATATGTAATACCCGTACATTTCCTAGCTTAATTTTTTTTTCCAAGAATGTTAGAAGCTTTCTTTGAAATATTAATCCACTTTTATAGATGAGTTATTTTCAAGATTTTCACTTTTTTTCTTGTGGAAAATTCAATAAGCTTTCCATCGATACAAAATTCGCCCAAATCTGACACCCGGGCGAAGAGTTAGAGCATTTTTAGTGAGATAGTGTCCTAGGGTTAAAAGGGTCAACTTTCTAACCTATATAAGCCTTATAACACGAAATTTGGCCATAATTCAGCAGCTTATACTCAATTACTCTCAAAAACATTCAAGAACAAGCCCTAGGGTTTTCATAGAAGGTCTAATTCCAAGGGAATTGACCATCAAATTTCAAGAATCTCTCCATCAATCTTCGTAGAATCACGAACTAAGGTATGCGCAGTATTTATTCATGGAATATTTTCGTCCATGAATCCCAATAATCTCTTTTCTAAGTTTAAGTCTATGAATTTCTTTATGAATTTCATGTTGGGTTTGTTTTATGTGGAATTGATTTGTATAGATGTACATTCATGTGAACCTATGAATAAACCCTAGATGATGAAATTAGAGATGAATCATGATGATTAATTGTTGTATAATGTTGTCTACATGTGCTTTTCCTACCATGTGTTTGATTAAATGCCTAGATGAAGGAACAATGGCCAACTAGTATGATATCATGAAATCCCCATGTATGAACAAGCTTATGCATATCACATGTTTGATGAAGTGCTTCAATATATGAATTATGAATTATGTTATTGATCATGTGTTCAAGTAAGCCATGCTATGTTTGTTTCTTCTCATCGAGTCCTAGGGGTACTTGTACCCAAACATTTAGCTGTATGCCTAGAGCCATGTCAGGTATTCACGATACTCTCAGTCAAGCTATGATCCATAGAACTCAGTTAGTCATGTGACTCAGAAAATCTTAAAAATCTCAGTAATCTCAGTAGTTCAGTAATCTTAGTGATCTCAGTACTCAGTAATCTCAATATTCCCAGTAAGTCTCAATAACCTCAGTACTCTCAGTTAGTCCTCAGATCTCAGTAGAATTTCGTCAGTCAATGAAAATCAATAAATTTAGTTTAGCTCCACTAAACTATACCATTATTATCAGTTCACTTAATCAGTTTAGCACAATTTATCAGTTCAGTGTCTATTCAGATGGGAGTAGGAATTAGCACCAAGTGAACCCAAGGATGGGAACTCACCTGTTATTTGAGGGTGCAATTCTTAGAAGCAATCTTTTCATTCTACAACAATGTAGCCAACATAGGCTGAGACATTATAGCCTGCTATATGAGGGTAGATGAGGTGGCTTAACCTATTATATGAGGGTTCCCACTGTTCTCATTAGAGTTACTTGTTATATGAGGGTTACTCACATGTTGTCCTTACCAGTGGTGTGGTATTGACACCCTTCCAATTAGGGCATATATTGGACCCCAACTCAGCTATTATAGCATATTTGGGGTATGTCGGTTAGATGAATACTTCCCACAGTCTCTCTTACAATCTCAGTCACAGTAAAAGAACTCAGATAGTTCTTCAAATTTTAGGACTGTCAGATACAGTCAATCCAGATATAGTACAAAACTAATCTAGTTCCATCAGATTCAGGACTGTCAGATATAGTTACTCATGTTATCAGTTATATCAGTCCTCAAAACTCATGTTATTAGTCATATCAGTTATCAGAACTTATGTTATCAATATTAAACTTTTGGACTATTAGTTACAATCAATAAGACTAGTTCTTCATAATCAGAACTATCAGACACAGTTATTTATGTATCTATAACATAGTATTCGGGGGTTTACCCTAAACGTGTGTAGTGCTTACGCGCCCCATGTGGGCTCGGAGGGGGAGGAGAAAATGCGGTTTTGGGAGGATTTGGAGGAGGTGGTGAGAGGCGTGCCTAGCTCAGAGAAGTTTGTTGTAGCAGGAGACTTCAATGGGCACATCGGGGCATTACCGGGAGGCTTTGGTGATGTGCATGGTGGTTTTGGTTTTGGGGACAGAAATGAAGAGGGGACTACTCTTTTGGAGTTTGCGAGGTCCTTCGGGCTGGTGGTGGTGAACTCGAGCTTCCCGAAGAAGGACGATCACCTGATCACCTTTCGAAGCGCGGTAGCCAGGACCCAGATTGACTTTCTGTTGCTTCGGAAAGGGGATAGGGTGTTGTGTAGGGACTGTAAGGTTATCCCGAGTGAGAATTTTTCGACCCAACATAAGCTCTTGGTTATGGACTTGGGTATTAAGAAGATTGGAAAGAGGAGGAGTAAGGAGGGTAGACCTAAAATTAAGTGGGGCGGCTTGACGCCAGTGAAGGCATGGGAGATAGGGGAGAAGTTGGCGGGTATGGGGGTCTGGGAGTGTGGGGGGACGTGGATAGTATGTGGGATAGGGCGGCGAGGTGCATCAGGGAGAATGCAAGTGAGGTGTTGGGTGTTTCTAGGGGCCGAGCCGGGCACCATCGGGGGGATTGGTGGTGGAATGAAGAGGTGGAGAAGAAAGTGGGGATCAAGAAAGGGGCGTATGCTAAGTTGGTTGAGAGTAAGGACGAAGAAGAGAAGCGGGTAAATAGGAAGGAGTACAAGCTTGCTAGGAAAGAGGCTAAGTCAGCTGTCACGACAGCTAAGACGACCGCCTTCGAGCGCTTGTATGCAGGGTTACAGGGGAAAGGAGGGGAGAAAATGTTGTTTAGACTTGCTAAGGCTAGGGAGAGGAAGGGGCGTGACCTCGACCAGGTGAGGTGCATTAAGGGGGAGGACGGTAGAGTGTTGGTGGAGGATGGCCACATTAAGGATAGATGGCAGTCGTACTTCCATAGGCTATTGAATGACGAAGTGGATAGAGCTATTGAGTTAGGGGATCTGGAATACTCAGAGGAGTGTCAGGATTTTAGTTATTGTAGACGTTTTAGGGTAGAAGAGGTTAGAGAGGCTGTTCGCAGGATGCGAAGGGGTAGGGCGACGGGGCCGGACGAGATACCAGTGAAGTTTTGGAAGTTCGTTGGAGAGGCTGGTGTAAGGTGGTTGACTGGATTGTTCAACGAAATTTTCAAGACGGCAAAGATGCCCGAGGCTTGGAGGTGGAGCACCATGATCCCTCTCTATAAGAATAAGGGGGACATCTAGAGTTGCAATAACTATAGAGGGATTAAGTTATTGAGTCACTCTATGAAGATTTGGGAGAGAGTGGTCGAGGTGAGGCTGAGACGGATATTGTCTATATCGGAAAACCAGTTTGGGTTTATGCCTGGCCGCTCGACGACGGAGGCAATCCACCTGGTGCGGAGGCTGGTGGAGCAGTATAGGGAAAGGAAGAAGGACCTGCACATGGTGTTTATCGACCTGGAGAAGGCATATGATAAAGTCCCCAGGGAGGTGCTTTGGAGGTGCTTGGAGGTGAGTGGATTTCCGCAGGCTTATGTCAGAGCAATTAAGGACATGTATGAGGGAGCAAAAACTCAGGTGAGGACGGCGGGAGGAGACTCAGAGCATTTCACCGTCTTGACAGGATTGCATCAGGGATCTACTCTTAGCCCCTTTTTGTTTGCCTTGGTAATGGATGTGTTGACGCGGTGGATTCAAGGGGAGGTGCCGTGGTGTATGCTATTCGCAGACGATATAGTTCTGATTGATGAGACTCGAGGGGGTGTGAATGATAAATTAGAGGTGTGGAGACAAACTCTTGAGTCTAAAGGGTTCAGGTTGAGCAGAAGCAAGACAGAGTATTTGGAATGCAAGTTTAATGACGTGAGGCTGGAGGATGAGGTGGTAGTGGAGTTGGAATCACAGGTGGTATGTAAGAGGGATAGTTTCAAGTATCTCGGGTCCGTGATCCAGGGAAACGGGGACATTGACGAGGATGTCTTGCACCGTATTGGGGCGGGATGGATGAAGTAGAAGCTCGCATCGGGGGTGCTGTGCGATAAGAAGGTGCCGCCCAAGCTTAAAGGCAAATTCTACAGGGTGGTAGTCCGTCCGGCCATGTTGTATGGAGCGGAGTGTTGGCCAGTTAAGAAGTCCCACATCCAAAAAATGAAGGTGGCAGAGATGCGGATGTTGCGCTGGATGTGTGGGCTGACTAGAGGGGATAGAGTTCGGAATGAGACTATCAGGGAGAAGGCTGGTGTGACCCCGGTGGAGTGCAAGATGCGGGAAGTCCGATTGAGCTGGTTCGGTCACGTGAAGAGGAGGGGCATGGATGCCCCGGTTCGTAGGTGTGAGAGGATAGCGATGGATGGTTTTAGGCGGGGTAGGGGTAGGCCGAAGAAGTACTGGGGTGAGGTGATTAGGCGGGATATGGAGCAGTTACAGCTCACCGAGGACATGACCCTAGATAGGAAAGTTTGGAGGATGCGAATTAGGGCAGAGGACTAGAGGACTAGGGCCAGTATGGGTCGCTTGTGTAGGGAATTACTTGCTGGGGGTAGTATCCTGGTTATGTTTCCGCGTCCCTTGTTTTAGTACGAACCTGGGTGCTCTCCTTTGTTTTCTTTTACTTTTACTTTCACTTTCACTTTCACTTTCACTTTCACTTTTGGATGCCGTATTTATGTTATATATTTTTGTAACCCCGTTTGGTGTTTTGCTTTGTAATTGTGTGGTATCTTGTGTCTTGAGCCGGGGGTCTTTCGAAAACAGCCTTTCTACTTCTTTAGAGGTAGAGGTATGGACTGCGTACATCTTACCCCCCCCAGACCCCACCAGGTGGGAATACACTGGGTTTGTTGTTGTTGTTGTTGTATAACATAGTATTAGTCCCTCAGTATTCAGTATTACAGTATTAGTCTTTCTCATTCATCAGTGACTCAGATGTCTATATCAGTAAACTCTGTAGTCAAAACTCAGTATTCAGTCCTATCAAGATGTCAGTTACAGTTACGTAGTCATGCATGTATTCTCACATTCATGTTAGTCAGTCTTAGTCTTGTCCATGCATATAAACTTATTGCATTCAGCCTACCTCACTTGCATACCAGTACATTTAAAGTACTAATGCATTTGTGCTATGGTGTTTTATACCATAGGTTTAGAAGCACGGGCTCCAGAGAATGAGTAGCATCCCAGTTCAGCGATCAGAGTTAGCAGTGACTCCTCATCCTTTGAAGACATGATAATCACATTATTATTTCAGTTTTCAGAGTATTTCAGTAGTCGGAGTTAGTTGGGGATATGTCCCATCAACTCCTTATTCAGACAGTTTAGAGGCTTTCAGACTATAGCATGTCAGACAGTTATTTTAGTTTTTTTTGGTATTGTTAAACCACTTTTAGACATTGTTTATCAGATGTTTATCTGGTTTGAACCTTATGGACCTTCAGTATATGTTTTCTTATTTATACAGAATATTATGCAGTGTTTAGGTACAAATATCAGGCATGAGTTAGCTTGTGGTCCTTTGGGGTAATGGGCACCGTGTAGCATTCCGATTAAGATAATTGGGGCATTAAAAACTTGGTATCAGAGCCTAAGGTTTAATAGTATCCTAGAAATTCTGAAAAGCCGTATCTAGTAGAGTCTTGTACATACATATGTCGTGCATCACACTTATGTGCAGGAGGCTATGAGATGTTTTTGAAATAGTTTCCCTTCTTTCATGTCTCAGATCGTGCTATAGAAAGTTTATTTAAGAAACTCTTGTAGATTCTCATCATGCTTCACGAATGTCAACTTTACCTTAATTTTAAGGTAACAAAAGTAGTGAAGCTCGAGACCTAGACATAGGGCTTTCTGAAATAGACCCTACAATCAGATATGGGATCGCCTACAATCTCAAAAGTATCCCATAAGTTTAGTTATATTCCAAAGTTGTACAACTCTTATTCATGATCATGAGAACTCATATGTCATCAGATCCCTTCTCCGAATTCTATGATAGAATATGACCTAGAGTTAGAAGCATGAACTCAGGAGTTTAGCAATAGTAGAGTTGGGATAACATGATCTAGATTGAACAGATTATGTATTCATGGGGATAGTTGTAACAAATATAATTAGTAGGGTTGAACAGTGCGAGAAACTGTGGATGTGATATTAGTAGTATATAAAGAAATAGAACCAGATGTTGTGCTTAGTAAGGAAATCATGTGACGAATAGAGTGTAAGTATGTGACGATGATTGCAGTTCAGTTCAGAGTTTAGTAAAGTGTTTATAGACTTATGATGATGGATTAAAGCCAAGGGGGAGATGATAGATCGAGTGACCCATTTTAGGCTCCCAGATTCCAGTAGTAGAGCCAGTATGTATAAAAAGCAATAAGGAAAGATGATTCCCGGCCTATCCTTATCTCAGTGCAGAGTTTTGCACTTCATCTATCATGAAATCCACTCAGGCCTTGCGTGTCAACTCTATGGTAATGAATCATGCTCATGCATTTTTCCGTAAATCATGTACGATTTCCGTTCCCAGTAGAAGGGGTCCTTGTTTACCCCACAATATGAATTAGTTCCATGAACACAACCTACTTACACGCACTTTCCATGAATTGTGTGCGCTTTAAGTTCCCAATAAAGGAGTTCAGTTTCGGCTCCCTCAGTGTTACGAATTATGTCTCACAAATTCAAAAATTTTAGACTCAGGTTATGCAGCTCGTGACCCACATACTCATGGCATGCTTTACAGTATACTCAATCGACATGACTTATGCTCCAATTTTAGTGAGCAGCCAAACTCAGATATGTCATATATATAATTAGTTCAAACCATTTTGGTGAATCCATGTTATTGATATTCTATTCCTCACGCTTCAGTTCAAGTGTTAAGTTGAGTAAGTATCCATTCATGCTTCAAGTCCTCCTGATTTAACCCTTTAATGAGATCTCTCTATGAAAATAGTGTAGTAATTAGCAGTTGCTTAGAAGATAGAGAGTAAATGATTCATGTTAAGTGGAGATTATTGTATGCTTAGTTTACACGAAGGTGCAATTATGATGATAGGCTTGAATGCTATAGTAGCATGCAAGTAAGTGGCTAGCAAGAGATTACATTTATAAGTTGGGGAAAAGTATAGAGTGCGAGTATACGTTCAAATCCTTGATCTATATCAGTCCTTATCATGCATCTATCCAAATTCAGTTACCATCTCAGTTATAGTTTTAGTGTTCAGTTTTAGTAATCAGTATTCAGTCCCAGTATCAAATACTTTAGCACCAGTGTAAACGTCAGTTATCAGAAATTCAGTCTAGTTTTAGGATAGCTTGACAATGTTATAGTTATCGATTACTCAGTCATTAGTACCTCAATACCTTAGTTTATAGAATGTTCCCAATCACATTAGATTCTTAGCCTAGCATTCTTAAGGTAATACAGTTTTCATAAATCCAAGCCTAGTTACCTCATGTTATCTAGTCAATCATTATCTCTTATACATAATATTTTACAACCTTAGTCTAGTTATTCAGACTAAGTACATACCAGTCTCTTATACCCAGTATTCAGCTATTAGTTATCTAGTTAATCAGACAAGTCAGTATGTTTACCCATTCGTGCTCAGCACCACGTGAATCTTTTTAGTAGTCTTAGTCGCAGTGCAAGAGGCTTAGTCATTTCATCTTAAATGGTGTTAGTAGGCCTCAACTCATATTACTGAATCTCAATAAAGTTATGATCTTCTTACTCAACTATCTTATACAGACAAATTGATATAGTTTGGTTTCCATATCCCCAGCTATGTGCTCTAGCCAAAATCTCATGAAATGATATAATAATTCTAAGATGAACCAATCAAATAGGTGCATGCTAGGACCAGTTCATGTATTATTCCTTAGTCTTAGATCTCAGATAATTAGTTAAGACAAGGTTCCTAGGTGCCTTGTGCATCACCTCAGTTTTCCTCAGTAGCTCAGCCAAGACAGTATTCCTAAAGGGATTTAGTGTCCCAAGGAGGAGATACGCTATAATTCCCCAATTTTTGATAACATAAGTGTCCCATTAAATTCTCATAAAATGAATCCATTTTGAAGTAGGGTATATTATAAGTTGACCATCAAGCTTAAATCTCAGTCATGATCCATGTATTTAAGGGCTCGGATCAGTTCTTAAAATTCAGTTTATATGCCATGTTTTAGCCTCATCATGTTCTTAGGTCCCCGTTCATGCATACTTCTAGCATAATCATAGGGTCATCAGTGCCTTAGAGTCATGTATTAGTTTTCTTAAACTTACTCAGTTCTATGTTCAAACTACCATTGCAAACTTGCTATTCAGTTCATGCTTAGATCCCCATTACAAACTTGGTACTAAGTACCCTTGCATATTCAGTCATGCATTCATATATCAGTTCAGTTATGTAATCGTGAATCAGACATACCTTCTCATTACAAGATATTCAGTTTATCAAAATATTCAGTCATGTATTCATAAGTCAATTATCAGTCATGCATCAGATATGCATGAATTCAGTTTATTTGTCATGCATCAGATATGCATGTTCAATATGTTATATTCAGCTATTCAGTTATGTTAGTCAAGAGATCATGTTTCAATTATTCATTTTCAGTATGTACGTTAGTTTATGTTTTCCCCTCTCTGAGTCAGTCTCATTTGAGATGAACGTTCTCAAGGGGGAGATATTGTAATACTCGTACTTTTTCTAGCTTGAAATTTTTTCCCAAGAATGTTAGAATATTCTTTGAAAGATGAATTCACTTTTATAGATGTGGTAATTTCAAGATTTTCACTTTTTGTTATGTGAGAAATTCAATAAGCTTTCCATCGATACTAAATTTTTCCAAATCCAGGTGAAGAGTTAGAGCCTTTTTAGTGAGATGTAGGTTTATCGTGCTTTGTTGAACCATCCTAATACCATGCATGAAAATCAATAAGGTATGTACCTTCTACAGTCTTTTGGATGGGTAGAAAGATTTCACTCTTTACCTTTTGAGTCTCAGGATATCATATTACTAACCCTTATCTTAATCCCAGTTAACTATTACCTTTTGAGTCTCTCATTATTAGATAAAAGTTAACTATCTTACTTAGATATTACCTAGTAGCATGGATCGATAGTTAAACATCAAATTACTGTTATCATTCTCTTTTCCTAGTCACTACTCCTCTTTTTGAGTAAGTAGCAATATTTAAGCGGGATCCTAACATTTACAACTGCTAAGACAACTATTATATTAAAGATAATGCAATGCATGCCATGGGTATAGGTTCTGTTTAACAATAACACTTCCCCTACTTCCTCAATCAGCAAGGGTTTACACAACCCTAGCTATGGGTTTTTAGCCGCTCATGCTTGTGATGAAATCAATGAAATTCATGATTGAAAGTTTACATGAAATCACAATGATAAGATGAATACCGTAATGTGATTAATGAACTGAAGTAAATACAAGGGAATCCCAAGATCAAAGACAGATCTTGGAATTAAAATATATTTTTGAGTATCAAAAGTATGTAAATCCTACTAAAAAATACATAAAGGGTATTTATAGTACATGAGAAAATCCTAAAAACTAAGCTCGAACGAATTAGGAGAAAACCGAGTTAGTGGCCATATGTGGAATGCACTTGAGGTCTAGGCACTAGCGCAGGTTGTACCAGTAGTCTGGCTCTGTGCATAGGTACGAACTGCAGGTACCAGATGGAAAAAATTCCTGCAAGTTAGCTCTTGGGATTTTGTTTTTTTCGCACCTACTTTCTGTACTTGCGGTCAGTGTGTTAACTTAGAAAGTTCTGGGAGTCAGCTTTTCAGCCCTTCTTCAATTCTCGAACATTCTTTGATTATGGTCAAGCTAAAAAACAACCCAAACATCCTTAATCGCTCCAAAAGTCGCCAAAACACCTTTTTTTCACCTTTTTCATGAACTTAGCATCTAAAACATTATTTCTTGCAAAATATACCTAAAACGGATCATATCTAACAAAAAGGCCTCAGAAATTTGCATATTTTCCTTGTTTTAAGCATTGAAAGTGCTATATTTCTATAGCACATTAGCCAGCAACTCCAAATCATGAGTTATATAATCTTCTCATGCACCTTAAGATACCTAGATATGTATTCCTCAACCTTACCATGCTGCATCAACACACTACCCAATCCCACATGGGATGCATCACAATAAACAACAAAACCATCAGTACCCTCGGGTAGGGTCAAAACTGGACATGAAGTCAACTTATCCTTCAACATTTTAAAGATACCCTCACAAGCATCAGACCATATAAGCTTTACCTTCTTCTAAGTAAGCCTAGTCAATAGAGCAGTGATCAAAGAGAAATTCTCTACAAACCTCCTATAATATCTAGATAGACCCAAAAAGCTTTGAATATCGGTTGGAGTCATGGTCCTAGGCCACTTATTAAACTCTTCAACTTTCTGTGGATCCATCATGATCCCATCACTAGAAACAATATGGCCAAGATAGGTCACAACATTCAAATAGAACTCACACTTCAAGAAGTTAGCATACAACTATTAATCCTTAAGAGTCTGCAACACTATACGGAGGTAATTGACATGATCCTCCTCAATCTTGGAGTATACAAAGATATCATTAATAAACATTATGACAAATAAGTCTATAAACTGAGTGAATGCCCGATTCATAAAATCCATGAACGCCACCAGAGCATTAGTCAACCAAAAAGACATGACTAAGAACTCATAGTGGCCATACTGAATTTGAAAAGCAGTCTTAGGGATATCCACCTTCCTAATTTTCAACTGATGATAACCTGATCGAAAATCAATCTTAGTAAAATTCTTAGCAACCTGAAGCTGATCAAATAGGTCATCAATCCTATTAAAAAGACACTTATTCTTCACAATTCCCTTATTCAACTGCCGATAGTCTATACACATCTAAATGGAATCATTTTTCTTATGAATGAAAGGAACAGGAGCAGCCCATGGGGAAATACTAGGGCAAATGAAACCGTTATCAAGAAGATCTTTCAATTTTTCCTTGAGTTGTTTTAACTCATCCATACTCATTCTAAAAGGAGTGATAGATATGGGATGAGTATCCAAAAAAAGATCAATCCCAAATTCTATTTCCCTATTAGGAGGAATACTAGAATGATCATCAGGAAACACTTCAAACCCATTGGCTATAAGGACGGATTGCAAACAAAGGCCCTCAGAATTAGAATCCTAACCCGAGCTAGATGATAGAAACACCCCTTGGAAATTAATTTGAGAGCTTTAAGATAAGAAATAAACCTTTTCTTAGGAACTAGGGAACTCTTTTCCCACTCAATCATTGGATCATTTAGGAATTAGAAACTGACCCTTTGGGTTCTACAATCAAGAGATGCATAGCACGAATGGATCCAATTCATCCCTAATATCACATCAAATCTAGCATATCCAACCCTATCAAATTCATCCCTAATATCACATCAAATCTAGCATATCCAACCCTATCAAATTCACCAGCATCTCCCTACCACAGATAGATATCAAGCAGCCCCTATAGACCCTTCTAGCCACAACAGAGTCACCCACCAGGGTAGACATAAAAAAGGGATAAAAAATACAGTTGGGACTAAAACTAAAATAAATAACTATATAAGGGGTCATATAAGAAAGAGTAGACCCAGGATAAAGTAAGAAATACACATCACTAGATAAGAGTTGTAACATACTAGTGACAACATTAGGAGAAGCCTCAGATTCTAGATAGGTGGAAAGAGCCTACAAATAATTTCGACTAGTGTTGGTACCAAAAGTAGTACCCTTTAATGCTGGAGCTAAAGATGTAGCAACCGAAACATTATAAGCTCCAATATAGACATTGCCTATAGGATAGTTCCTCTGAATACGGCCACGCTAGCCACATCTAAAGCACTTATTTATCCCCTTATCACAAAAATAATGGTGCAACTATCCACAAAATCTGTAAGGAGGATATGATGGAGCTGACTGGGCCTCACTGGCCTAAGATTGGGAACCTTGTGCCTTAAACCCACTGTTGCTCTAAAAATGATGATCACCAGATGGTTTAGGACATAAAGCACTAGCCGTAGAATAAGAACCAAATTTCCCCAATTCTTCTTAGACCACTGCCTGCCATCTCTTTCACTGTTCTGTTGGCCTCCACCCTATTAGAGTACTTGAGTTTCTTACTCTTCCTTTCCCCTATTTTGGCATATTTTTTGTTTTCGTCCTCAACCTGCTGCATATACTATAAGCCTAGAGATATCCATATCATTTGTTCAGCAACAAAACCTAGCAATCTAACACCAAGTCTCGAGGAAAACCCAAAGAAAACTTTCTCATCTTAGCCCTTATAGAAGACACCAACTCCTGGTCATAGCGAGATAACTGATGGAATTTCAATGCATACACCTTCACAGTTATTTTGCCTTACTTTAAATTCATAAACTCCTCAACCTTTGATTCCCTCAGCTCCTGAGGAAAGAAGCAATCTAGAAAAACTCTAGAAAAGTCATCCCGCATAGCTGGCTCAATATTATCTCATCTCAACTATTCCCACTCCTCATACCACTTATATACTACATCCTTCAACTGATATATGATGAAATCCACACCCTCTAAGACAGAAGCATGCATCACTTGGAAAATCTTTTCCATGCCATCTATGAACCCTTGAGGATCTTCCTCAACCTTAGAATCAGTGAAAATTAGAGGACTCAACATCATGAACTGACCAACCCTTATGGCCTCAGAATAAGGAGTGTTACGAGAAAAGCACTCTGACTGGCACAACTAGGAGGCCACCAGCTGAGTAAGAAAATGAATTGATTGGTGAAACTCAAAATTAGACAATTTTCCTAAGGCATTAGGGTAGAAGTATCATCAGTTCAAGAAGACCGAGGAGGACTAGTAAGGACTGGTGGAACTCCATGGGAGCAATCAGAAGCAGGGACCCTAGACCAGGTCTATACCCCATAAGCAAGACGAGTTCTATCCATGTTCTCCTCAGGTGGGATATAAGATTTTCCATGAGCATCAAATCTTCAGAGAGGCATGATCTGAAATGCAAATAAACAAAATTAGAGGAGATTTATACATTCTAGACTCTACAGCCCAAAAGTAGAACACAGAAAAAGGAAACATTCTTAAATGCCTTGTAGACTCTCCCTTATAAGTGTGGCGCACTACTCACCAATAAATGAGACTCTACTCAAGATGAATTTGTGGACACCCAATTGACCATGAACCAAGGGCTCTTATACCAACTTTATCATGATCTAAGCTAGGGACTGGCCATGACGAGTACCTTAACTGTACCAAGAACTGGAGACCACGCCCCTTACCTAGACAAATAGAACATAATACAGTTAGCAGCGGATGAATTCTAAATATATAATAAGATAAACTGAGTTCTGAACATATAACAAGATAGGCAACTCAAAAAAAAAGTTCAAAATTTTAACAACTTCCCAATCTACAATAATCAACAAAACATCTAATAGACCAAAACCATTCTCAGTGGTACATACCCTCGACGATAGCCAAAAAAGACCACAAGAAATAGTCTATGACATGAAACAAACTAAGAAGTAACAACCTTCCAAAAGAAGGAGGCTCACCACTTCAAGCTAACTCGCGAACGTTCCAAAATCACCTATCACTGTGCAGAAAAAGAAGAAGTGTCATTTGTTCCTGCATCATATGGGGATATAACATTCAAAGATGGTTAGCGGGGTGATCTCTAAAATGTAACTCAGAATAAGGATAAAATAATGCCAATTCAAAATCCAGTCCAAACTCAATGTACATGTTCATATACATGCATGCATACATATACATCTTTAAGATGCTGGGATAGGGAACAAGGCTTAGTATGCAAGTAAAAAATTATCCTAGACTATGTATCTCAACCATCATAAAAACATCCATGGACTATATAGGTCCATCTTCTCTACTGAAAGGGCCTCAGTGTATATTAGCTGTACGAACCAGAGGTATCGATGAAGACCAGGAAATGCCCCAACCCCACATCAATCTAGGATATAAATATATGTATAAAGTGTGTCATATGTACACAATCATCAAGACCAACCCTTACGCCAACAAATGTGAGTTTCAAGTATCAGTCATCTCGGGACATCCACCTTTACGGTTAAGCTATACAATTCCCTTTAAGCTTATATTAAAACAAGTTTCACATAACTCATCCATTTATCCAAGGAATTATCTATTAAGGCACACCATTGGTATTTTATATCCTCACACTTGTAAGCTTAAAATTATGCCTTTACAATTCAATTAACTTAGGAAAATGCCTTGACCCCCTTTGTTCATTAAATCAATTTGGGATAATGCCACAACTCTCTTTCTTTATTAAATCTAATTTAGTGAATGTCTCAACCCCTTTTTGGTTTATTAATTTAACCCGGGGAATGCCTCGACCCCCAAGCTTCAAATTTTAAAATCAACGCATGGCCAACAAGGCCTTCAAAATCCATGTTTACCAGTTTATCCATTTATGTAATGCAATAGTATAAGTAAGTAGGTCAAATCATGTGACAAACCATCTTTCGAACCTATTACACAAATAGGTTGAGGAAACACAATTTCCATAACAAATTTTTAATCTAAAATCATCAATTTGGGAGAATACCTTGACCCCCTTTCAATTCCAATACCCATGCACCCAATTAGTTCAAAAACCATTGATAAAACATAAACAATTCATATAAGATCATAGGGGTTCAATTCAAGTAACATTCATTCTAAAACCCTCAAACCTATATTCATAAAATACATGTAAATCAAGTGAGTAACTATTTAAACATATATTTTTAATAAAATAAGCTTTAGGGAAGAGTAACATGCTTGAGATATCAAGAATTATAGAGAGAAATCAATCCTTGGAATCTCTAATGCCAATTCCTTGAGAAAACCTAGTGATCATGACTTAGGGATTTAAGAGAGAAAAGAGTATGTTTTTTTATTGTTAAAGTGATGGAAACAACCCTCTTTAGGTGTTTATAGATGTGGGTCCTAAGTTGGGAAGGAGGAAAATTACAAGAATGCCCCCACTTAAAAGTGCACAAAAAGTTGCCCAATCATCATGGCGCATCTTACGACTCGTGATGCCTAGCTACTAGTCATTGCCATGACTCATAGTTTGAGTATTAGCTCAAGGTCACCTCATTGTTAACCCTACGATTCACACACTACAACCTGTGAGGTGTCGTTCTGACATGTAGGGTCCTAATCATGGTCAAGGCAGAAACATTAGATACCTCCTACTGGTTTGGCTTCGAGGAGCACTATACGACACGTTTAGAGTCTTGACAACTAGCTGAGCCTAGTCGTACTCAAGAATAGACACCTTGGGAAACCTCACTGGTCACCCTATGATTGGATCCTATGACCCATATCATGACCTTACGACTGATAAGGTAAGTCTTAGTTAGGGTAGTGAGCTCAAAAACTTAGGAATTTTCCAAGGCCAATAATTTGGCTAACGACACTGCTTCATATTAAGATCTAGTTGGGTGAATACGTACTAAAGTGTATGATGATTTGAGAAGATCTTACAACGAACTCCATAAAAGTAGTGCCTCCAAAACATCAAAGAAAACACCACTGCTCACGATCCTAATCATGGGTAGGGTAATTTCTTTCATGAGGATTCAACTAATGAGACGCATAAGCAATAACCATTCCCTGCTACATCAACACAACACCTAATCTAACACCTGAAGCATCACAAAAAGGGATAAACCCTATGCCCTTCTTGGACAAAGCCAATATAGGAGACAAAGTCAATAAATCCTTGAACTTTTGGTAGCTTGCCTCACAAGCATCAGACTACTAGAAGGAAATCTTCTTCTGAGTCAACTTAGTCAAAGAAGCTGCAATAGAAGAGAAACCTCAACAAAACATCGATAATACCCAGCCAAGCCAATAAAACTTTGAGTCACGATGGGCAAAGTAGGTTTAGCCTAATCAGGAACCGCTTCAATCTTTGCTGGATTAACTGTTTTCTCACCACATAACCCAATAAAGAAATAGACTTCAACCAAAACTCGCACTTAGATAACTTCACATATAACTTCTCATCCCTTCTCCTTATGCCCAACCTGATAATGCTCAAACTATACCTCTTAATGAGAATGTAAGCGATCATTGTCAATATAAAACCCAACTAGGTTGGGGTCGAATCCCACAAGCAATATGGTTTGAAGTAAGCCATTTGCGATTTAATTAACTAGGAGTTTTTAGTTGAACAAGTAATTGTTAATTACTTTAATTAGTGTTCATAATTAAGAGTTTATGAAAAATCAGAATTATGTTCACTAGGGATTTTGGTACTTGAAAGATGCTACTAGTGGTTCAAGATTCTCACGGTAGGTAGGACAACAAGTTACCGTTATCGAAGTTATGCTTAAATGTCTCTCGACCTACTTAAGCATTTAATTACCTTATCCTCTCAGACTTAGGGAATTTATATTCACTACCCAGATTTTACCTCAGGTTAACCAACCTTGTTACAACGCTGATTATTAAATGGAAGTTTAGTATTTCCAAGTCCCTGTTGATAATTTACTTCCCACTATATTTCATTTCTTTATCAAGCAACACAAAGTAGGTGCTATCTATTGTTTGCAACCAATAGACAGTAGTTAAAACATCAGAATTATCAAGGAGTCCTACCACCTTTCGAATCTTGAACTCTCAGCACCTTATCAAGACCTACCCATAGATCCTATAATTCAGGTTAAAGGAATTTAGCTGCTCATTACGTAATAATCGAAGCAACTAGATGAATTCATGCTTTGAAAGATAAACTTACCACAAGATGAATAATAACTAGTGAATCTCAGATTAGATCACAACAGAAAACCCCAAAATAATGATTAAGTTCTCTTCAAAATAATTGTTGTTTTAAGCTAATAAGTTATAGAGAGAAAATATCCAAGTATCATGTCTCAAAACTCAAGGTTTGGAACTCTTAAGAAAACCCTAAACCAGGCTTTAAATAGTTTACCCTAACTATGGAAACAAAATAATAAAATTCAGAAATTCTTTGGATTAGGTGACGCCATTTGTGATAGCCTATTAGCAGGCTAACGACTTATCACAAATGTCATCAGCTTCCTCTTTGCTTTGGACACTTGCTACCTAAAGCCGACGACAAACGGTGACGCCCTATCAACTCCTTGATGACTTATCACAAATGTCGTCAAGTCTCCGCTACAGATCTCATGTGCTACCTTAGGCTAACAATATTCTTGATGGCTTATCATCTCCTTGACGACCTATCAAAAAATATCATCATAGCTTTTAACTTAGGCTAATTCTCTATCTATGGCTGATGATGAAATTGATAGACTATCACAGGGCTGGCGACTTATCACAAATGTCATCAACCACACTTTGCCACTATTTGCTTTAAATTATAGCTCATTTGCTTCCATTCTTGTTGGTTCTCTAATATATATGCTTCTTCTGCAGAATCAAACATAAAACAATCAAAAACAATAGAAGTTACTTAAGACTTCACAATTATTCTTAGTTAAAAGCCTCAAATGTGTTAGCATTGGCTCACACATCACAACCTAACTTTTGGAATACACCAAGATATTATTTTTAAATACAATAACAATAGCGTTGAGATATAGTCGAAACACCCAGTTTATCAACTCCATAAATACGGTAGGGGCATTGGTTAACCCAATGTACATGACCAAGAACTCATAATGACCACATCGAGTCTGAAAAGCTATCTTCAGAGTATCCAAAGCTCTAATCCTAAACTGGTGATATCCAAACCTCAAATTAATATTCAAAAACACCTCAACACCCTGAATCTAATCAAATAAATCATCAATCCGAGGATACTTGTTCTTAACCGTTACCTTATTTAACTGTCGACAATCAGTACACATCACTCATACTTTTTCTTCACAAATAAGACAGGCGACCCCAAGGCAAAATATTAGGTCAGATAAATCCCTCATCCAACAAATCCTGCAACTGATCCTTCAATTCTATCAACTCTGTTGAGGTTGTCTTACATGAAGAAATAGAAATGGGCTTAGTGCCCAGCTCAACATCAGCAACAAAATTAATATCATGACCCAGAGGTATTCCAGGAAAATTCATAGAAAACACATCCACACATTTACAAGCAACACACACAGAATCCAAAGAAAGAGGTGAAACAACACTAGTATCACGAATATAAGCCAAGTAAACTAAACATCCTCTCTTAACTAATAAATGAGCCTAAACATAAGACATGATACCCTTGGAGCCCGAATGAAGTGCACCCTTCCAAGATATCCTTGGCATACCAGGAGAAGCTAAAGTCAGTCTTAGCAAAACAATCTAAGACAACATGATAAGGAGACAACCAATCCATACCAAAAATAACATCAAAATTGACCATATCTAACACAAGAAAGTCTACCAAACTCTCATGCCCAACAAAAGTTACAAAACAAGATTGGTGAACCCAATCCACCACTAAAGAATCACCTATCGAGGTAGATTCACGAATAGGCATAATCAGAGACTCAATAAAGGAATCAAAATCAAAATCAAAATACACAGACACATAAGAGAAAGTTAATTTAGGATTAAAAATACAAGGATTGCCTAATATAGATGCATGTTTGAAACAAATGGGGACGATACCTATAATCACAACATCAGAAGACTCTGCCTCAAGTCTGTCTAGTATAGCATAACACTAACCGCAACCACCAGCTACCTGGGTGCCCCACAACCACTAATTTCCTGAGTGTCACTATGACCACCCCTATGCACTCAACTAACTCTGCCCCACGCACATTCAGTAACATTCTTACCCCTTATAACTGGAATAAGAGTAGCCTGAATTACCTGATAGAGATAGTCCCCAGCAAAATGGCCAAACTTATTATACACATATAAAACCTTTATGACCTAACTCAATAGTAAAAGGTACAAATAGGCCTGAACGACCACCCTAAAATGCTAGACCAGAAGATCCACCATGAGAACTCTATAAGGCCACCTGCATTGTCCTATCCTGATACCCATAAAAATCTCTAAAATTTCTACCATGAGAAACATAACCTCTAAACTCAACAAAATGACGCACCTTCTTCACTCCTCCCTACGATACCCAAAGAATGCCTCCTGTCATCTTCTCATGATCCACTATGCTTTGAAAAGATGCTGTAAATATAACCATCAAAGACGTAGCCAACTGAAAGAAGACATCCAAACACTTCACAAACTTATGAATTTTCTCAGACTCAGTGAAAATACTAGTATAGAAATATCTGGACAAGGTAAGAAAATGTGCCCTATACTCTGATATAGTCATGGATCCCTGCTCTAGGCGATAAAACTAATCCTACATCTGATTCCTTACACTTAAAGGGATAAATATCTTCAGAAAAGCATAAAAAAACTGATCCCATGACAACTCAGAAGCATCAATAGGCCTATATCAAAAAACGAGCTCCACTAATCTCTCGCAACACCTCTCAACTGATATGTAGTATAAGCAAATACATGAAACTCCAGTGATCCTAAATTATGCAACTTCTCTCAACAATCAATAAGGAACTCATAGGCATCCTTATCTTCAACACCACTGAATATGGGAGGAACTAAATGAGTAAATCACTTAGATCTCTTTTAATTCTCAAAAGACATCACAATACTCGTAGCAAGAGAAAACACAATAAATCTGGCAGGCTGTGATCCCATCTGGGGAGATAACATAGATGATGGCATGACTCCTGATCTCAAACCTCATAGTCAGATATTGGCACTGAAGTTGGAATAGAACTCAAGGTGTAAGGAATACCCCAACCATAAGTAGGTGCAATAAGAGGATCCAATCTAAACTGGAGGAACACTCGACGTAACCAAATGAGAACCCTCTAAATGGGTCAGCATAACGCATCAATAATCCCTCAAATACTGGGGTAGATAAACTTAGAAGAACTGGAGTAGGACCTATATCTCTAACTTGCTCAACATTAGGCTTAACGGAGAGTCCCCTAGAACTCCTCCTAGATGGGGCTGCCACAGGTCCATCCCCTCTCTCAAGTCTGTCCATGACTCGAGGCTCACCCTTAAGGTGAAGGCTCTGCATTACTACTCTTGAACGACCTAGTCAACACTATCTATGGAGAAAGTGTGAAACATAACTTAGAATACAAGATATAAAAAAACTTCACACGATAAAGAATAAAAATAAGGGAAGTTTCCTAAAGACATCCTATAGCTTCTCGAAGATAGATACCGTGTCTACGTACCAATCTACGAGACTATATTAGACATACTTTTCTTACACTATTGGGATCAATAAAACTTGGATCTATACCAATTTGTCATGACCTAAAAATAAGGGTCATGATGGTATTTATTACAGTGCATCTTGACAAGTAATCCTATTATCCAAACAGATATAAAAAGGGAAAAAAGATAGAAATACCCAAGGTAAGACACCTATAATAAAGCCAAACCATAAATGTAATTATAACAATGCGGAAAGAGAATATCTAAAATCATACATTCCCAAAACTAGGTGTAAATAGTGTAAGAACTACTAATACAATCCATGGATCAAATACATCAGAAAATAACCATAAGGAACCATAACTATCTCTGAATACTAATAAAGACATAACTAGTTTAAAAAGATAGAGGTAAACTCTAGATGTATGAATTTCCAACTGCTACCTTGAGTAAATTGAAGGCACCAAAAATCAACCAGTCTGAGGTGTACTTGAACTTGAATCTATACCAAAAAGGTGATGTAGGAGTAAGCACAACCCACTTGTACTTAGTAGGTATCATAGGACATCCCAGAAAAGTAGAAAATAAAGCATACAAAATACACACTAAGGTTACATCACCGGCAATCAGAAAATATCCCACAATGGTAGCCCACACTACTTACAGTAAAAATTCTATAATATACACATATTATACAACAACACACCATATAGGGACACAATTATACACTATCTTATATATTAGAAGGACAACAGAAAACCAAGTATATACAGGATTGTCAAATATAATTAAGAAAGATAAAACAATCAGATAGATACAATTTAATATGGCAAATTCAAGTCATGACACAAACACAATAAAACAAGTGTAATGTATATGATGATGATGATAATAATGATAATAATGATGATGATGCATGAGGTCGTCTCACAACCTCCATATACATCCACAGAGGCCTCCTGATATGGGACCCATAGGGGGTTTATCAACCCATATACAATCCATATATCCATATCCATAGCTTCTTCCTAGAATATCCCTCGGGAAGGATTTTTATAAGATGTCACATTTTCTATCATAAAAAATGTGTTGCCAGTGTTTCTCAGGTGTTACCACAGTGGTATCATTTGTTCCATGAATGGGTATAATATGAAGATGTAATTCTCACAACCAATCACAATGGGTGTTTTCATAGCCAACCATATGATAGATTTCTAAAATCAACCACAATGATATATTTGTGTAACCATGTGGACGTGGTCCAATATTAACTTATTATATCCGTTCATCCATGAATTTCCACATATTTCATATGCCAAAAGTATGAATATATATATATATATAATAATACACCAGAGGTACCATAATAGGCATTTGCAACAACAAAATATAATTATTCACATGCATACAAGGCTATTAACACAACATAGGACCCCACATGGTCGTACATATCATATGCTATCTAAATTTCAACAATTACATCACATATAGGCCCCACACAGGTACAACATATATATAACCATTTTCATTATTAGTTCCCATCCTTAATAAGGATTTTGTACCACCATTTACTATCCAGCTCAGCCTAAAAGAGTAAGCCATAACCTACCTCGAATGCCGAAACTAGTCCGCTACATTTCAAACCTATAATTTTACTTTCCACGAATGATCCCAAACTTTACTAAAAACATCAATTATGTAATCTACACATCAAAACAAAATCAATAACACCCATATTGACTAATTTTGTTTTGGGGTTAAAAAGGACCCTCGAAACGGATTTCGAAAAAAGAAGTGCAAAGTCATAACTTTATTCAAAAATATGTTTTTCATATTTTAGGAACCCACAGATGAAAAATAAAGTAAAGATCGAGGTTCTAATTGAAGAAAAAATATTTTCAAGCTTTACTAGATAAAATCTTTGAAATCCGGGTTAAAATCAATAATCAGAGTTGTTTCGAAGGTTAAATTGATAAAAAATGAGTAATTATCAGATAAAAATATTATTCAAGTGAAAAGTAGTGAAATTAGGGTTTTAAATCAAACCCCAAGATTTTGGAGTTTCGAGAAATTAATCAAGAAATTACTAAGAAAATGGGTGAGTTTTTACCTTAAATCCACAATAGAATCAACAAATAAGTGTTAATATAGTTTTCTAAGTTTTCGAAAAGCTTCACTTTTAAGCTCTCACACTATCTTAGGGTGTAACTCTCAAGAGGTAGGATGAAAAATGAACAAAATGGGCACAAAAAACTGCTTTAATAGTGCAGATTTTTCAGAACCAACTATTGGAAAAAAACAATTTTTTTTAAGTCCAACCCAAACTTCGACGAGGTGCTCGAAATTTATTTGAAGTTTGATATATGCAAACGAACTATTTAATCACACTAAATTAGATGTTCCGGACATGTTGGAAAAGTCAGATTTTTGAAAAAATATTTTTTTCACAGAGTTGGCCCTCGAAGCTCGAAATCAAAATTTTCCAAATGGCGGGTCAAAATGAAATTTAAAAGTAGTAAAATCATACCAATTAAATTACCACCCAAAAATTGACATTTTGGAGTTGCTGACATAGTCGAATTTTCCATCCGAGGTCATTTTGACCAAATGTGGATCCCACACCCATATTTCCAATTTTCCAGCTCTCCAACCAACATGTCAAAATGAACTCGGGTGCATCGGGACCCAAAACAAAGGTCTACCTCGACTAAAATTGATATTTTGGAGTTGTTGGTGTAATTCATTCAATAATTCATTGCACGGATAAAAAGATATTCACATAAATTCAACATAAGGCTCCCGAAGTCATCAAAAATCACAATATTGCATAAATGGTACCAAAATATATTAGGAACCTTGCTAATCACACCCACATTCTAGAAATATCATAATGTAACAACGGAGAGGGGTAAAACACTCAAATCACACAAAAATGCACATTTCACATATTTCATCCAAAAGTTGGTCGTTACATGTAATTTATTTTTTGAATTACATTGATTATGAATATGACACGACAACAGTTAATCGAATTAATTGAGATGATGTCTATGAAAATGTTGATTAGATCAAAGTTTTTAATTTAATCGATTTTGTATTGGTTCCAACTATAGTCAGCACAATTACTTGACTTTTAATGGATGATTATTGTTTTTCTCTTTAATGTAAATCGTACTATTTTAAAAGTGTCAAGGCTACTGTGAACATAATAAATGTACTCCTAATTGGATGTTGTCAATTCAATTTATTTCCTGTAATTGATTTACTTGTCACACATTAACAACTATAGTGAAAACTATGATTTGACTTGTAATCGTAGTTGTTGTTTCAATGTATATTTTGAAACTGAATTGATTCTTAGTTTGTCGCAACTATATTCAACACGATGAATCAACTTGTACACAAAAATGTGAATTCAATCTATTTGTTAATTGAATGGATTCTAATTTGACATGATTATAGTCAACACAATGAAATGACTTGTAATCGTAAATATTAATTTAATTCATGCTTTATAATTGATTTGATTCTTTATTTGAGATAACTAAATTCGAGACGTTGAATTACATAAATTTTTAGGTTGTTATGATTATAGCGAACAACTTTATTGACTTATAATCATATATGTTGACTCAATCTATGTTTGGAGTTGAATGGATTATTAATTTATCTGGACTAAAGTCCACACAATGAATTGGATTGTAACCGTAAATATTGATTCTATGCGTGTTTGTAATTGCATGAATTCTTATTTTTTCATAGACATAGGAAACACAATGAATATTTTACTTAACACTATTTATTATTTGTAACAAGTAGGAAATTAGTTTCAATCCTAAGTAGGCGCTGGCCAGGAATATTATCCACGATATTTTGAAGTATGCTTTTAAAATATTCCAAAACATGCTTTTAATTTATTACAAAGAATTTTTTTGGCCATGAAAATTTTGTTGAATGTTTTCTAAAAATAGTTGTAATTTTTAATAACACATCATAATATAACCCAAAATTTAAACGTCATTTTTGAACAAAAATACTATGGCCATACTAACTTAACGGTTGTATTGCAACTTAAAAAATTCCAAAGTAAGTACATAATTGCAAGATTCACTTTTCATGAAAATTTGTGGAGCATGATAAAATCTCGGATATGAATTTTCTTCATAGTTAAATTTTTACTAACTTCTTAATTAAATCAGGTCAAATTATAGGTATAAATACTTGTTGATTTAGTTACTATTTTTCCTTTTTACCATTTGCTATTTTTTCTTATGAAACACGATTTTGTAGGCGTTTGGCCATGGAAACTAATTTTTTTTTTTAGTTGGAGCTAGAACTAGAATTGAAGTTGGAGTTAGAGTTTTTTTTGGTCAGGTCTTTTTGGATTTTTTTTTTTACTTTTGGAAAGACTTTTATAAATATAGTTTTATACCCTCAATTTTTAAAAACTATCAGAAGCGCCCAAGTTAACCAAATGTGAGAGGATACAATAATGTTTCCTTTGTTGTTGGTATTGCATAAAGACCCGAAAGAATGAATGGATTAAGGTTTTGTTGTATGATGAGGAGATTTTGAGAAAGATGAAAAAAATTGAAGTTGCCTTTAATTTTGAGGTCTTATATCAATGGAAGTGGGAAGAAAGTGATAATGTTGTTAGGCATTTAACTCTGATTATTGGATGAAATTAATGAGGTCATTTGTACAAATTAATAAAGTTGAAATTAAAGTTGGAAAAAGGTGAAAACAAGAAAAACTTGTTTTCACCTTTTCAAAAATAATTTGTAATTGAATTTAGAATTCTCATGGCCAAACACCCCAATTTTTACTAAAGTGAAATAATTTTCTAGAAAAAAGTGAAAAATTCTTAGAGCCAAATGGGTCCTTGTCTCCTTTCCTTTGAAAAATAGTCTATATAAATTTTGTAGTCATTGCTCCTCTATTCGAAATAAAACTTTAAAAAATTGAGTAATGAATTTGATTAGTGTAAAATAAATTCAAGAAAATAATATTGAAGCAGTAAAATAATGATGAATAAATACGTTGAACGTGAATAGCAAAAATTATTTATGAATATATTAAAAAAGTAACCCAAACAATTAATAATAGAGGATAATTACAACGTGCAATAATAGGTTGTAGGAATTATTCCTTATTAAGCATAACAGTTTTAACAACTGTGAATGAGTAACATATCTCAAACATCTCCTTCCTTAAAATCCATTCCACAGATAAATTCTCTCTATTGGTTGTTTATCCTACGCCGGTCGTTAATACCACAAGTACCAACCTGATTCAGATGCACCTCAACACTCAAATGTCTCATCTTAATCGTCATCGAGTTTTTGCGAAAGTACTTGTTGACACTTTTTGGCAGTCACTATAATCCCCTCCCCCCCCCCCAAAAAAAAAAAATAAAAGAAAAAAAGACATCAATGTATTAATTGAAAACACATACAAAGAACTGTTATTAAAAAAATAATAAATAAATCTACCACTCCATCAAATGTCATGTAGGATCGGTGCAATTTAGCTGTAAAGAATGGATGGGGGCCTGATTATGCATGAAGTATAAATGTAACTATTTTTTTGAGTGAGATGTTAAGGAACTTATTAGTTGGTTCTGTATAGTTGAGGAGGAGTGTGCACCGTGAGGTGATTTTAAAGAGGAGAGGTGACTTAGTTTTTGACAGTTTGACTTCTTAGAATTCTTGTTCCCATTAATTTTCACTTTAAAGAATGTTTGACTAGTTAGGTTTTCTATTTCCATTAATAATTTGGTAGTTCGACTAAATGGGTTAGCAATTTTTTTAAAAATATGCAGCTGGGAGAGTCGAACACGCAACCTAAGGAATGTGAACTTGACGATTGACTAAATTCGCTACCAGAGCTTTCAAAATATTCCATACGACATGATAATCAAAGCAGAATCACAAAAATTGTCCCATATCCCATAGGATTCATCATTATTTATTGTAATTATTTAAAAGTTGTCTTTGTTATAGTCACCATTATTAATTAACTAAGAATTGGGGATTGTTGAATTAATTTTCTTTAATTGTGTTGATTGTCAATTTTACCCGGTCATATCAAACCTTATTCATTGACTTCTAATATATATTGTTGAATCAATATATGTTATGAATTACGTTGATTCTTGATTTGTCAACATTATATCAAACTTTATTAAATTCACTCATGATAGAGGATTGGTGAATTAATATACGTTAGGAAATGCATTGATTTCCAATTTATCCACATTATATCAAACTTTATTTATTGACTTCAAATAGAAATTGTTGAATCAATATACGCAATAGATTGTGTTGATTAACAATTCGATCAGATTATATTGAACTTTATTAATTGACTTATAAAGGAAATTATTGAATCAATGTACATATGAATTGCGTCGTTTTTCAATTTCTCAATATTACATCAAACTTTATTAGATGACTTCAAATAAAAATTGTTGAATCAATCTATGTTATGAATTGCTTTTAGAAAAGTAACATCAAACTTTATCAATTGACTAGTAATGAAAATTGTTGAATCAATGTACATTATGAATTGCGTTTAGAAAAGTAACATCAAACTTTATCAATTGACTAGTAATGAAAATTGTTGAATCAATGTACATTATGAATAAAGTTATTTCACAATTTGTCAATATTATTTAAATTTTTTTTAATTTCACTCATTACAGGGAATTGTTGAATCAATCTACACAACGAATTATGTTGATTGTCAATTTGACCCAATTCCTTAAATTTTATTAATTCACTTGTATAAAAATTGTTGAATCAATTTACATTATTAATTGCATTGATTATCAATTAGCCAACATATGAAGCTTTATTAAATTCACTCATGACAGAAAATTATTGAATCAATATACATTATAAATTACGTTGACTCCCAAATTCTTAACATATTATCAAACTCTATTAATTGACTTCAAATGAAAATTGTCAAATGAATCTATGTTATGAATGCATTGATTCTCAACTTATCAATATATCAAAATTTATTAAATTCAATCATGAGAGGGGTTTGTAGAATCAAGCTACACAACGATTTGTGTTGATCATCAATTTGGCCCAATTATATTAAAGTCTATTAATTGACTTATAAAAAAAATTATTGAATCAATCTAAATTATGAATGCGTTGATTCCCAATTTGTCAACATTATATCAAATTATATTAAATTTACTTATGATAAGAGATGTTGAATCAATCTACGCAATGAATTGTGTTGATTGTCAATTTGGCCCAATTATATTAAACTTTATCAATTGACATATAAAGGAAATCAGTGAATCAATCGATGTTACAAACCGCATTGATTCCCAATTCATCATCATTAATTCAAACTTTATTAAACTCACTCATGATAGAGAATTGTTGAAACAGTCTACATTATGAATTGCATTGATTTTTAATTTGAAATATTATATCAAACTTTATCAATTGACTTGTAATAAAAATTGTTGAATCAATCTATGTTAAGAATTTCATCGATTCACAATTTGTCAATATTATAAGAAGATTTATTAAATTCACTCATGATGGGTGATAACGCTCAATCTACAGCTCTCGTAGGAGTGTAAAGCGGTCGTTAGCAAATATAGAACCCAACCTGGGTTGGGTGTCGATCCCACAGGGAATAGCTTGGCCAACAAGTAAGCAAAATTACTAAAATTTTGGTGCAAGTCTTGTAAAAAGGGGGGATTCTTGTTTTGCAAGTAATGTAAACAAAAGCTGAAAATAATAAAGTAAAGAGAGAGAGATTGTTACGTGAGTTGTAAACAATGAGAATTGAAGCGTTGGGGTTATGTCCACCTTCTGAGGTATACGTCTCTATTGGCTATGAGTGTGTAGAATTCTGACATGCAACTGCTTATAGAGAATTGTATTCGATGGTAAATCCAAGCGTCTCTCGACCTCAACAAGGACTATTTCACTTTAACTCTCTCGAGCTTAAAGTGTGTCTAACGGTATGAATTCTCCAAGAGGTTAGTCCAGTTACAACACTAGCTTTTTAATAGGAAAGGGTGTCCTACTACCTTGACATTATCTCTTTTCCAGACAAATAACCTTTCTCTCGAACAAGTTAAATGTTAGCCTGGCGTATTCTTGTGTTTGCAACCGCAAAGAATGTAGATTAAGATGAAGAGAATAATGATATAAGCAATATACGTGTCTCGAACTCACAAACTCACAACAATAGATAGTAACTCATTCGGCTTCCATAACCCCAACAGAGAGGTTTAGTTACCCATGAATGCGAAGGAGATCACGATTGGCATTGTTATTATATCATAATATTGGTTAATGGCGTGTAGCTTAGGTGATAGGCGTGTGGCATGATTCCTTAGCAAGTAACGATTCTCTTGTTGTGGAATTTAAGAATAGAAGAAGAATAGAATTAATGGAAAGATTAGAAGAGTTGTAGAATTGTTGTGGTGGAAGAAGAGAGGGATGGAAGAAAATTAATTGTTGAATTAAGTGAAGAATAGAAAGATGAATAAAAATCTCTAGCATGATAGGGTATTTATAATACCCATATCCTACTTCTACTAAGCTAATGAAATAAATAACTAAATCCTACTAGACTAATGAAATACCTAACCCAAATGTACTAGGTTAAGGTAACATTATCATAATCCAAATAAACTAATGAAATACATAACCTAATTGTACTAGGTTAATGTATCATTGTCAAAATCCAGCTATGTGTCTGTAAGTCCCCAAAGTCTTCAGAAATGCTATTTTATCCCGGGACAGATTTTCCATGCAGCAGTTTTGGTCCTTAGGCGTGTAGACTTTCTTCCCTTCCTTTGTGAGCTTTCTTTTGCATCAAGTAAGCCATAAAATGCTGTATTTTGCATCATTTATACCTGAAACTTTACTAATCATGTTCGTTAGCTCATTTATAGGAAAAAGGACTAAAAGTGCATGAAATATATAATTTGTTCTCAAAACTAGGCTAAAATATGGGCAAAATATATTGATATAGGCGTGTAAATCCGCCTATCATCAACACCCCACACTTAGAGCTTTGTTCGTCCTCGAACAACATATCATGTCCTTCTAACATCAACTTAGGGGTTTTACAGCAACAACACAAAACATTTATCAGGACAAGCACAACAATTATCAACCAAGAGTAGCTTTCTGATTATAAGTAGAAACAATTTAACCTCAAGTATAGACTCGTGATGGTGATCAACTCGCATGCAAACATTAAAGTGCATAGAATCATATACAACTATCCAAAACTCATCAACCATGTGTGTCTCACCATATAGTACCCGTAATCACTCACATATATAGCATATTTTTCAAACATGGGTATAAAAATGTCCTTGCTCTCACTCTCACAAAGAATTCATATGTAGCAACTGATGACCATAGGCTTGCCCTTAATGTAGTACTCTACTAAATGTCGGAATGTTAAGATTAGGATCAAGTAGGTCTTTTGATGGTTGTAATGTAGGCTAAGGGACGGGTAGGACTATTTTGTCCAAGAATAGTGTCTAGGTTCCTAAGCGCTTTAATACATCACTTTGTATCATTGACACTTTTTTTTCTTTCAACCTTTCTTCTTTCTTTTATTCTTCCACCCTTGTTGTCCTCTTTTGTTTTTTCAAATTTAAGCACAACTCACTTTTCAGCTTTCTTTTCCTTTTTCTTTTCACAACATACCTCTTATGATAGGACTTTCTTTTTCATAACATATTCAAGCACCAGTACAATTTAAAGCATCATACTTACCCAATTTCCTCTTATATTGTCACATGACTTTTTCTCATTAAAGAACTTAGGAATTTGGATCAAATTACGGTCTTGAAAAAAATGGATTAGGCTTACATACAAGGTTGTCAAAGAAATAGGCTAAAGGCTCAAAAGGGTTTAACTAGGATGATGTCCACGGGTAGGTAAAACTGAAGGTAAACAAATATAGGTTGCCAAAGAAATGCCTAAATCATCTCCTAAACTTACACTCCTTATTTTCGCTTTGCATACATACCAGGCAAGTTCTAGCATCAGCCACAAACATAGAATATACGATTATTCTCACACACCCAAGGCACATGGTCGACTTGATTGGAAGTAATATAGACTCTCGACCCAACAAGTGAAGGAATTGAATCACACAATATCACATAATGAGTCACAACTAGAGCCTAAATGTCTCAATAGTCACAATTGTAGCACATACTCTTGTTATAATCTCATGCTGCCTGTCAAAATATTTCATGCGAAGCTAGAAAAAATTTACTCCTAAAAAAACTTAAAAAAACGACAAATAAAAAAAAACAAAAAAATGACTCAAATAAACAAAGTAAACAAACAAACATAGGTGCAAACAGAGAAGTATTATAGCATGCGATACCGCCACCCCACACTTTAACGAGACACTACCCTCAGTGGAAAATAAATACGAAGAACCTGGTCAGTAGGACTCTTCCTCAATGTTGGGGGTCATACCCCCTTCGTCTGAATCATCATAAGAGTCGTCGTCAGAGTTCTCCTCCTCATCAGAATCAGGCAAGCGTCGATCGTCATCAGTCGGCACATCATCATCTAGAGGTTCCTCAAAGTATACGCCCACTCCACACATCTCCCGTGCATGCATGTTCATTGGGTAATCATGGTCCAGCTGTTGGAGCTCTTCAGCAGTTGGAATACGTCCACCACTCATCATAGTAAATCGTGTCATGCCATAGAGATGACGGAAGAAACTCTCATCACGAGCATGTCTCTCCGCAGTAGTAAGGTTGACTCCATGAGTTGTTTCAGCATCTTTGACCTTTGTGAGGTCAACCTTCTTTGGGTTATGTGGGAGTTTGTGGTCAGCTGGTTTCTCTTCGATATCCTCCTTCTGCAAGATTGCTATCAACAAATTGCCAAATGTGAAATGGGACCTTTTGTGGAGTCTGGCCTTCCTCATGGTAGATCGAATGATTGCCCCAAAGTTGATAGGGGCATTCGTCATCAAAGCATAGACCAAACACACTCTATCTCTCGATATCTTGGTGTATTGAGTCCCAGGAATAAGACATGAGTTGACAATGCGCATCCAGATTCTTGCTTCCCTATTCAGTGGAGCATAGGGGAAGGTGTTGTGTTGGCCTATTTCTTTATGTATGCCCCACCTTGCCATTGATCTACTTCCATAAAGCGTGTGTCGTATCGCTCTATAAGGAGGCCTACTGTACAGCTCTTTGAATGGTGCTGTGTCGACCGAAGGTAAGCCAAGAAAAGAGTTGATCCAATCTGCAGTGAGCTGTAACACTTGGCCCCGAATTTTGACTTCATTGCCTGTTGTGTTCGGCGACCAGTTGGCATAAAACTCTCTTGTCAGATCAAGATTACACTCTCCCATGTCGAGGAAGATGAAATCCAGCTTCTAAGCCATTATTTTTGCCAACATACGCGGCTCCTTCTTCGCTAAGGTATCCTTGTTGATCAAGTCGACGTGCACATATTTTCTTTCTTTTTTGCTGCTGTACCATGCTTTGGCTTATTCCTCAAGAACCCATTTTATTCCGAACATTCTGCGTGGTAGGTGTGCTGAGGATGATTCTCCTTGGTCCTTTCGACCTCTCTTCTTGCCCTTTTGGGACGTGATAGCCTTCTCCTTGCCTTGTCTCGCTTTAGGTGCCATTGTACCTGAGACTAGAAATAATGTTAGTTGCAGCACAATCTCACTTGATACAATCTATACGCAAGCATTAGGGGTACCACCCCACACTTAGTTTTGTTACACAAATCAGTGAGGTGAAAGTAGTCGATTTACTCAGATTTCGTCGACATACATTTTAGGATTGTATTCTGACAAGAAAATTAGCAATGCATCACTTACTTGCAGCCATTGGACTACTTTCATGGTAGATATAGAAATGCTACTACATAGGGGTTACCACATGGAATCGTTATTCTTACAACAATCACAACCTCCTAAGTCGATAGGCACTATAATCTTATCCCGATGGCCGGGATAGTCTAACATGTAAGTATCCAAACAACAATATTAAGCAATGTTCATAGCCCTAGCAATTCAGCAAATATCATAACAATTCTATTGAAACCAAATTCAAGTCGGAAACAAGTCAAGAATTTCCTACGTATATGTTTACTCACATGATTTTGTAACAACAATCCAAACACATGAACATCACCAACAATCTTATACAATTTAGCAATTCATAATAAGCATAGCAACGTAGTACTTACGAGAAATAAATGAAGAATAAGAGAGTACTTACTTGCTTAAAGCTTGTGGAGATGGTTTTGTGAATTGGAAGAGCAAAAGAAGAAAATTTTGAGAAGATTTGGAAGGGTATGCGGCCCCTTTAGGGTATTTTCTAATGTGGTTGTGTTATAAAACTAAGTCCCCTTTATATAGGAAGAGTATGGGTCGGGTTATGACCCATTTACAATCGGTTTAGGAGACAAAAATCCCACATATGCGACGCATAACACTCGGCATATCAATGACATATGCGGTGCATTATCTATGGCATAATGGGACATATGCGCCGCATAGTCTATGGCATTTGTAGACATATGCGCCGCATAGTCTATGACATATGAGATACTGAGACCAAATGCCATAGCATAGGCGGCGCATAGTCAAAAGAATACCTAGGAATAGGCGGCGTATAGTGTATAGCACACTAGATTCCGAGACCTTAGGCTATAGGATAGGTTGTGCATAGTTCGTGGCCTAGTTTTACCAAGGCCTAGCCTTCCTCGAGGCCTATTTTGGTGTGAGAAAGGCTCAATCCATAGCCTTATGCATCACCGTTCCTAACTTACCAACTTTACCATCCAATGCGTCCAAATCGTCAATTGAAATCAATCTCTTTGTTGAATACTTCTTGCACCTATATTTGCTCAAAACAAATGAAAACGATTAGTACGATGGGTTGCCTCCCACCAAGCGCCTTAGTTTTGGTTGTGGCACGACTCTTATTTTTGGATTTTCATTAATCAAAAACAAAACAAGTACTAAAATAACAAAACGATAAAACAATAAAATGATAAAACGATAAAACGATAAAACGATAAAACGATGGGTTGCCTCCCATCTAGCGCCTTATTTATTGTCGTGGCTCGACGTAGCAATCTCGAGTACTTAGACTTCATCGAGATAAGTGATGGCCATGTCATTCATTGAGTCAAGAGGACCGATATATGGCTTAACACGTTGGCCATTCACTTTGAAGACAACACCCTCATTGTCTTCCAATTCGACTACTCCAGACGAGTAGACTTGGATGACTTTAAATGGACCAGACCACTTCGATTTTAACTTACCTGGGAAGAGCTTAAATCTGGAGTTGAAGAGTAGTACCATATCACCCTTTTGGAAGTTTCGTCGAACAATCCGCTGATCATGATACTTCTTCATCCGCTCCTTGTATAAATCCGATCGTTCATATGCATGGAGATGGAATTCATCTAGTTCGTTCAGCTGCTCCAACCTCAAATTCTTCACATCCTCCCAATTCAAGTTCAATTGCTTCAATGCCCACAATGTCTTGTGCTCGAGTTCAATGGGTAGATGACAAGCCTTCCCATAAACTAGTTGGTAAGGAGACATGCCAATGGGTGTCTTGAATGCAGTCCTATACGCCCATAGTGCATCATCTAGCTTTCGAGACCAATCCTTCCTATTCGCATTAACCGTCTTTTCAAGGATTTGCTTGATCTCACGATTGGAAACCTCTACTTGTCCACTAGTTTGGGGATGATAAGGCGTAGCTACCTTATGTTGCTTGACACCATACTTGGCCAATACAGATTTGAATAGCTTGTTGCAAAAGTCAGATCCTCCATCACTTATGATAGTACGAGGTACTCCAAAGCGAGAGAAGATATTCTTCTTTAAGAACACTACAACACGCTTTCCTTCGTTGTCGGCCAATGCTACAGCTTCAACCCATTTCGAAACATAATCCACAGTAACCAAGATGTACTTCATTCCATACGAATTCACGAATGGACCCATGAAATCAATACCCCACACATCAAAGAGTTCTACCTCCAGAATTTTAGACATGGGCATTTCATGGTGTTTTGAAATAGCACCTTGACGTTGGCATTGGTCACACCTTCTAACATAGTCATATGCATCTCTGAATATCGTAGGCCAATAATAACCACTTTGCAAGACTTTCCTTGCCGTTCGATTGCCTGCATGATGTCCTCCAACTTGTGAAGTGTGGCATGCTTTCAATATAGTGGGCACTTCTACATGGGATATACATCGTCGAATGATACCATCCGCGCATCTTTGAAACAAATAAGGCTCATCCCAATAATAGTGTTGTACGTCATGCATAAACTTCCTCCTTTCGTGGTAAGATAAATTGGCAGGTAGCACATTACTCACCACGAAATTTGCAAAGTCGGCATACCATGGTAATTTGTCCATTGTTGTCGCTAATATCTCCTCGTCAGGGAATGCATCATCAATCTGAATTTCTAGTTGCGCCACCTGCTCATTCTCGAGTCTAGATAGGTGATCAGCCACTTGGTTCTCGCAACCTCTTCTATCTTTGACCTCAAAATCGAACTCTTGCAGCAGCAACACCCATCGAATCAACCTTTGTTTTGCATCCTTCTTCGTCATTAGATACCTAAGAGCTGCATGGTCTGTATGAACGATCACCTTAGTACCCAATAGATAGGCACGAAACTTCTCAAACGCATACACAACCGCTAGGAGCTTTTGTTCAGTAACAGTGTAGTTCCTTTGGGCTTCATTTAAGACCTTACTCGCATAGTAGATAGGATGAAATAATTTCCCCTTTCTTTGTCCAAGAACAGCACCAACGGCTACACCACTAGCATCACACATGACTTCGAATGGGAGAGTCCAATCTGGTGCTACCATGATATGGGCTTCAATGAGTTTTCCTTTAAGGCATTCGAATGCCTTTAAGCAATCATCATTAAAGTCAAACTTCGCATCTTTCTCCAATAGTTTGCACAATGGACTAGAAATTTTGGAGAAGTCTTTGATGAATCTACGATAGAAACCAGCATGGCCAAGAAAACTACGGAATCCCTTCACCGAAATTGGAGGCGGTAGCTTCTTAATTACCTCTATTTTTGCACAATCAACCTTTATTCCTCTTTCGGAGATCTTGTGCCCAAGAACGATTCCTTCTTTTACCATGAAGTGGCACTTCTCCCAATTCAGCACAAGGTTGAACTCTACACATCTTTGCAATGCCATGCTCAAGTTTGCCAAACACGCTTCAAAAGACTCACCAACAACTGAAAAGTCGTCCATAAATACCTCCAAAGTGTCTTCAACCATATCAGTGAAAATAGACATCATACAACATTGAAAGGTGGCTGGTGCATTACACAACCCGAATGGAATGCGTTTGAAGGCAAACGTACCATATGGGCATGTAAACGTTGTCTTCTCTTGGTCTTCGAGTGCAATACAAATCTGATTATAGCCCGAATAACCATCCAAGAAGCAAAACCATCCTTTCCCCGCTAATCGATCTAGCATTTGGTCCATAAATGGCATGGGGAAGTGATCCTTGAGTGTCCAAGAATTCAGCTTGCGGTAGTCCATGCATACTCTCCATCCAGTGACGGGACTGAGTGGAATAAGCTTATTCTTTGCATTCGCGACCACCGTCATACCTCCTTTCTTGGGAACACATTGTACAGGACTTACCCATGTACTATCAGAGATAGGATATACAACTCCTGCGTCTAACCACTTGATAATCTCCTTCTTTACCACTTCTTGCATAGGTGGGTTTAAACGCCTTTGATGTTCAATAGTGGGTGTGTACTTTTCTTGAAGCTGAATTTTATGTGTGCAAATTCCAGATGGAATACCAATAATATCCACAATGGTCCATCCAATAGCTCTAATATACTTGCGTAAGATTGCAATAAGAGCTGCAACTTGTTGCTTACCCAAATCGGCTGCCACTATGACTGGAAGAGTGTTTCCGCTTCCTAAGAATACGTACTTCAAATGGCTTGGCATCTCCTTCAATTCTAACGTGGGTGGTTCTTCAATAGATGGCTTAGCTGGGGGTGTGGGTCAATTCTTGAGATCAAGATCCAGCTTCTTGGGAGTATAGTGATATGTCCCTAATCCCAATAGAGCACAAATAGCTTCTTCAGAATTTTCAGCATCCTCATTCTCTCCTTTCATGAGCAAAACCTCCAAAGGATCATCAAGAATTTGCTCTTATTCAAGTAGTTCTTTCTCATCATCAAAGAAAACATCAGCCACCGAAAATACACTCAGATCTTTGGGTTGCTTCATTGATTTGCAAACATCGAAGCGAACCACTTCGTCATTTATTCAGAATGAAAGCTCATTAGCTCTCAAATCTATGAGCACACTTCCCGTAGCAAGGAAAGGGCGTCCCAAGATTATGGGAACCTCATAATCTGCTTCGCAATCCAAGATGACAAAGTTTGCTGGAAATATAAATGAAGAAACCTTTACCAAGATATCGCATAGAATACCAACCGGTCGTTTTACCGACCTATCCGCCATAACAAGCCTCATATTAGTTGGTGTATGATCTCCTAACCCCAACTTCTTGTAGATCGATAATGGCATCAAGTTAATGCTGGATCCTAAGTCACATAATGCTTTGGCAAAGTTCAAAGATCCGACGGTGCAAGGAATAGTGAAAGATCCAGGGTCGGCCTTCTTCTGAACTATCGATCGGGTAGCAATTGCACTACAATGATGCACATCATCTTTCAGCTCATAACTTGCTGCCCTCTTCTTAGTCAAAAGATCTTTCATAAACTTTGCATACCCAGGCATTTGTTCAAGTGCCTCTACCAATGGAACATTAATGGTCAACTACTTCAACATAGTCATAAATTTGATGAACTTAGTGTCATCGGCCACCTTCTTCAATCTTTGGGGAAAAGGTGGTGGTGGGTAAGGAAGTGTTCTCTCCATGGCTTTCTTCTCCTCTTGCTTCCATTTTTCCATTTTTTCAGGCTGCACGTGACTAGGTGAAACGTCCTTGACGTTGGAAGTAGTTGTTGCGGCTTCTTCTCCTTTTGTAACGTCACTAGGTGTAATGTCCATGTCCGCAACTTCGTCAACCACTTGCTTGCCTTTTTCTGAAGTTTCCAGCACCTTACCACTTCTGGTAGTGATGGCCATGCATGACCCATCATTCCTTGGGTTTTGCACAGTATCGCTAGGTAAGGTGCCAGCCTTTCTTTGATTGAATGCTGCTGAAAGTTGGCTCAATTGTTGCTCTATTTGCTTGATAGAAGTGGAATGAGAATCAACTAATTATTTCATGGAGGACAAATAATTAATCACCTCCGTAACTCCCGCGCTCGTTGCTTCCACTCCTTTTAATAACTTAGCCATCATGTCTTCCATAGAATTAGATGTGGTGGTATCACGTCTACCAGGGGGAACGTACAAACCACTCTTTTCATTGTTTTTTTTCCAACTACCTTGGTCTTTGCTTCCAGATTTATCATAATAGTTCCAACCTTAATTTCCTTGGGCATTCCCACGGAAACCCCCCTGATTGTTCAAGTAGTTGGCCTCCTCTTTAGAATCAGATTCGTCTCTTCCTTTCAGCGCCACAGCTTTCACTTTTTTGGTCTTCCCTGATAATAAATGCTTTGTCAGAAGATCCACTTTTGTTTTCATGTGCGCCATGTCTTGATCGCATTCTTCTTCTCTTCTTCTTTGGTCTGTAGTCATGCCAATAGATAAAGTGGGGCTTGCTACCTCAGAATCCCTGGTATGCCAAGCTCTACTTTGTTTCGTCATACAATCTAGCATATTGCTTGCTTGACCAAAGGTGAGGTCCATGAAAGAACCTCTAGTTGCATTGTCCACCACTGGTTTAGTTACTGAATTCAAGGCTCTATACAAGATCTCCATAAGGTGAACATTAGTCATGTGATGGTTTGGGTATCTTGCTAGCTTTGTCTTGAACCTCTCCCATGTTTCGTGAAGAGCTTCAGAAGGAAGCTGACGAAAGTTGCTGATTTCATCTCTCAATTGAGCCCTTTTGGATGGCGGAAGGAATCTTTCTAGGAAAGCGTCTCTCAATTGCCTCCAATTTGTAATTGAATCAGGAGTCAGCCCATTCAACCATAGTGTTGCCTCTCCAGACAGAGACAATGGAAATAGACGTAATCGAATAACATTCTGACCAACACCAGGATTGTCAAAAGACTTGCATGTAGAAATAAAGTTGATGAGATGCATATTCGGATCATCGCCTGCTAGTCCACCAAATAATCCCTTGAGTTGCAATAACTGAATCATGGTGCTTGTGTTGTTGAACTTGGCTCCGGGCTCTAATGGTGGTGGAATTATAGCTCCAGTGGCTACGGCACCATCAAGATCATCATCATCATCATCGAAAGCTAGCTGCAATGGTTGGCAATCATACCTATACCGAGCTTGTTGACCTCTTCGGTTGGCAGGTGTTGTAGTTTCAGCAACATGCCTTGGGTTTATCAACTCGTCATCACCTAAATCTTCATCGTCAGGATTTGTTGCTCGCCCAGGATTATCAATGTTTTGTTGTTGGACTTGAGCAGCGGCAAGAGCAGCTAATCTTGCTTGATCGTGTTGAGAAGCCATCCTGTCGATTTCAGCTTATGCTTCCATTCTTCTAATTCGTTGCGGTTCCAGATTGATTGGTAATAACGGTTGACCAGAACTTCTAGTATGGGGCATGCACTAAAGTAAAAACCTGCAGTAAACAAAAATAAAAACTAAACGTAAAAGTATGAGAATCTTTGACCAAAGGGTCTAGTAATTATTACGAACTTGATTGACACTCGTATCCCCCGGCAACGACGCCAATTTTTGATAACGCTCAATCTACAGCTCTCGTAGGAGTGTAAAGCGGTCGTTAGCAAATATAAAACCCAACCTAGGTTGGGTGTCGATCCCACAGGGAATAGCTTGGCCAACAAGTAAGCAAAATTACTAAACTTTTGGTGCAAGTCTTGTAAAAAGGGGGGATTCTTGTTTTGCAAGTAATGTAAACAAAAGCTGAAAATAATAAAGTAAAGAGAGAGAGATTGTTACGTGAGTTGTAAACAATGAGAATTGAAGCGTTGGGGATATGTCCACCTTCTGAGGTATACGTCTCTATTGGCTATGAGTGTGTAGAATTCTGACATGCAACTGCTTATAGAGAATTGTATTCGATGGTAAATCCAAGCGTCTCTCGACCTCAACAAGGACTATTTCACTTTAACTCTCTCGAGCTTAAATCGTGTCTAACGGTACGAATTCTCCAAGAGGTTAGTCCAGTTACGACACTAGCTTTTTAATAGGAAAGGGTGTCCTACTACCTTGACATTATCTCTTTTCCAGACAAATAACCTTTCTCTCGAACAAGTTAAATGTTAGCCTGGCGTATTCTTGCGTTTGCAACCGCAAAGAATGTTGATTAAGATGAAGAGAATAATGATATAAGCAATATACGTGTCTCGAACTCACAAACTCACAGCAATAGATAGTAACTCATTCGGCTTCCATAACCCCAACAGAGAGGTTTAGTTACCCATGAATGAGAAGGAGATCACGATTGGCATTGTTATTATATCACAATATTGGTTAATGGCGTGTAGCTTAGGTGATAGGCATGTGGCATGATTCCTTAGCAAGTAACGATTTTCTTGTTGTGGAATTTAAGAATAGAAGAAGAATAGAATTAATGGAAAGATTAGAAGAGTTGTAGAATTGTTGTGGTGGAAGAAGAGAGGGATGGAAGAAAATTAATTGTTGAATTAAGTGAAGAATAGAAAGATGAATAAAAATCTCTAGCATGATAGGGTATTTATAATACCCATATCCTACTTCTACTAAGCTAATGAAATAAATAACCAAATCCTACTAGACTAATGAAATACCTAACCCAAATGTACTAGGTTAAGGTAACATTATCATAATCCAAATAAACTAATGAAATACATAACCTAATTGTACTAGGTTAATGTATCATTGTCAAAATCCAGCTATGTGTCTGTAAGTCCCCAAAGTCTTCAGAAATGCTGTTTTAGCTCGGGACATATTTTCCATGCAGCAGTTTTGGTCCTTAGGCGTGTAGACTTTCTTCCCTTCCTTTGTGAGCTTTCTTTTGCGTCAAGTAAGCCATAAAATGCTGTATTTTGCATCATTTATACCTGAAACTTTACTAATCGTATTCGTTAGCTCATTTACAGGAAAAAGGACTAAAAGTGCATGAAATATAAAATTTGTTCTCAAAACTAGGCTAAAATATGGGCAAAATATATTGATATAGGCGTGTAAATCCGCCTATTATCAATGGGAAATTGTTGAATCAATCTACACCATGAATTGTGTTGATTGTCAATTTGACCCGATTATCTAGACTTTATTAATTCATCCAATTGCTAATTATTTCATTAATGATTTTCCATGTCAAAAAGTTACAACAAAGTAAGAAAGACGAACTGTTTTATTTTAAACACCCTTTGATTTTGTTGTGATAAATCATTCCAACTTTGTTTACAGGCTATTTAATAATTATACAATTCTTTGGCATCTCACAGGTTTATCAAACTTTATATTCCTCTTCTATTTTATTTCCTATATTAATTAATTAATTAATTCATTCATTACGGTATGTCGTTATTATACTTATCTTTTTTTTTTTATCAAAAATAAAATGAAAAAGCTTTGAGAAGAACGATAAACCTTGCCTGATAAGACCATAGATCAATTTTTGGTGGATGTTGATAAACGTTTCTTTAATGCCCTATTCGCGTTACAAAATATGAAGATCGTGTAAGTCCTAGTCGAATGGAGGGTGGATGAGATCAAGGCGATGGCGGGGTCAAATGTCAGTGCATTGACATTGCTGAAGTTCAACCACCTCCCCCCTTCCCCCCAACAAAGATTAATTTTAATTCCATGTAAGAAATCACATTGTTGGAACTCTTTGATGAAATAATTGTTGGGTTCGAACAATCATTTTTAATTTTCTTAAATTATTGCTGAAATGTCAAAGTTTTAATTTCTTTTCTATTACACTTTTTGATATTTCAGATATGATTTAGTTCTGATGAGAAATCCAAAATAATAAGAAGTACAATTTCATTCAATTTTTAATTCGAGAGGACTTGATGTAACGCCCCGAGAGTACATCCTGGATGCCACACGGTGTCTACAACAATGAAGGAACACAGGCTAAACCATGCTGGTACGTTCTATGAACACTGAATAAAATAACAGAGAACATGTACGGAATTTAACTAAAAATACCATAAGGCTTTAAATACGTAAATAATATCGAATCAAAATATTAAAAACGTTTGTCTGAAAATAATACTGTAAGACTGTCAATAACAACTGATAACTGATTAACTAACTAAAAGTGTCCTAAAGCCTCTAAATACCTTACTGTGGAGTTGATGGGACAAGTCCCCAACTAACTCTGACTAACTTCTAAACTGAATTAAAACAAACATAAATGGTCCTCGGAACACGAGGGCTCACCACTGCTACTGCTGCAGATGTGCTGGGGAGGTCTAAGTGCGGTTAGGAACCTGAGCATCCGAACCTATAATATGAGACATCATAGCACAAGAAATGAGTATGCGGTTAGTATATTGAATGTATCGGTATGCTAAATGAGGTTAGATTGACATGCATGGTTCACATTCATAAATGATACTGACTGAACATGTAGTATGAGATAACTGATGCATAGTATGTGGGAAATGCTGTGAAATTTGAGAATGAATAACTATGCATATGATATGATACTAGAATAGTCTGTAAACTGAAAATACTAAAATACTAATGCTGAACAACTAATAATTGTATGCCATGTTCAAGCAAGTCTGAAAACATAACTCTGAACTAACACTGGACTGAGACTGTAGGAGTTATCATCTAACCGACATGCCCCAATAAGGTATATTAGGGTTCAACCTATAACCCCAATTAGAAGGTTCTCAGTACCGTGCCACAGGTACTAACACTGGTTGTGTGGATCCACTAAAGTATTGTCTCAAAGGACTAAGGGTCATCCTGAACTGGTAAGGCCTTAATAAGATATGTGTCAACCCTCAACTGGCAGGTTAACGTTTCAACCTATGCTGGCTACATAGTTTTGGAATGTAGGGAATGCTACTAAAGGTTACACACTCAACTGGCAGGTGATCCCCCATCCCTGGGTTCGCTCAGTGATAAATCCTACTCCCAACTGAATTGACTATAATTACTGGACTGGACTAAGTTGACTGACGTGATGCACTGACTAAACGGATAATACTCTAATATATTTGAAACCCTTCTGAAAGTGTTTGAACTAAGTAAAAATCTATGTTTTCTGGTATTCATAACCCCCAAGATGCGATAGTAATATCAATAAGATCACATGAAAGCATTTGAAACCATAATACAACTTGGAGACCTTCATAAATAGTCATGTTTCAAAATTTATCTATGAGGCATTTCATCGAACATATAGGGATCGTTAGTTAAAGCATGAAATTAGTTTAATACATAGGATAGTAACATAACTTCTTCACTGAAATCATGGGTTAGGGATTTCAACATGCAATTTTCATTCTTCAACATGTCAAGAACTAACTTCAACGAAAAACACATGTAATCATGGCATAAAGTCAAAATTTATGGAGGTTCAAGGATAAGATTCATAAATACATGTTAATATAATAATTGAACTTGAAAGTTGGGTTCTTGAGCTCCAAGGATAAAAAGAGTCCATGAATCAACATCTAAAATACCTTAGTTGATGAATTCGTGAAGGTTCTTGGTTGATTTCTTGAGAATTAAAATTTAATGTTGATGGGGCTAGGGTTTGTTCTTGAGAGGAATTGCTTTTAATTTTGGGTGAAATATGAATTATGAGGAAATGATGCTGTTTTGGTACCTAAATCTCGTGTTAAAGTGAGGGGAAAGGACAAAACTACCCTTCTGCATTTAAAATCTAGAACTGGAATGTTGATTAAGGCTTTACTGCGATGCGGTGATGCCCTCATTGATATACTCACCACGACGTGGTGCGATCCCAGTGAGTCACTGGAAATGACCATTGCTCATTTTCCTTTCACGCGATGTGGTGCCTCCTTCACTGCTATACTCACCGCGATGTGGTCTAATCGCAGTGAGATACTACCTGGAAAATTCAAACATGGTACAAACCTTATCCATGAAATCCATAACTTACCTAAGGCATTCTAATTACACTCCTGAACATGAATCAACTCAAAAAACCATTGTCTCAGAGCTCGAAAGGTCAACTTAAAAATCTTCAAGTGCTAGGGGATAAGCTGAACTTAGAAACATATGGGGTATTATAATATCTCCCCCTTGGTAACATTCATTCTCAAATAAGACTGATTAAGTTGAGGATACAAAGGAAATGAGGTTACATGCTGATTATGCATGACTGAAAACGTGATTGCATGACTGAGTCTGAACATGGTGACTGACTAAACTGATTTGTGAATACATGTAATAACATGAACATGATTTTATGGCTGGAACTGAGAATGAAAAAGAGGAACTCCAAGGAAAACTATTACCTTAAGCTGAGTCTGAGTTTGCGGAGAAAAGGTGAGGGTACTTGGTACGTATTTCAGCTTCTGCTTCCCAAGTAGCTCCCCCAACAAACTGATTCCTCCAAAGAACTTTAACCAAATGAACTTCTTTGTTGCTTAGTCTGCGAATCTGGCAATCTAAGATTTCAACTTGGAGTTCTTCATAAAAAAAGGACGTTTTGAATATCTAAGCTCTCTAAAGGAACAACAACCGCTGGATCACCAATACACTTCTTTAATAAAGAAACATAGAACACTGGATGAACTACTGCCAAATCTACAAGCAACTCGAGATCTTGCGCTACTTTTCCAAAATGACTCAAGATCTTGAAAAGTCCTACATATCAGGGACTGAGTTTTCCTTTTTTGCAAATCTCTCTCCTCCCTTCATGGGAGAGATTTTCAAATATATAAAATCACAAATCTCAAATTTGAGATCCTTTCTCCTTATATCTATATAAGATTTTTGTCGACTTTGGGCTATCTAAAGCCTCTCCCTAACCAACTGAACTTTCTCCCAAGCATCGAACACTAAATCTGGTCCTATCAATGTAATCTCACATACCTCAAACCAACGAATAGGAGATCTACATCTCCTCTTATATAGAGCCTTAAATAGAGTCATCTGGATACTGGAATGGTAGCAGTTGTTGTAAGCAAACTCAATCAATGAAAAGTGATCATCCCAACTGCCCTGAAAGTTGATAATACAAGCTCTCAATATATCCTCTAAGGTCTGAATACTCCTCTCTACTTGACCATCTGTCTGAGGGTGAAAGTTTGTACTGAGCCGAATTTGGGTACCAAGACCCTTCTAAAAAGCTTTCCAAAAATGAGAGGTGAACTAAGTATCCCTATCTGAAATAATAGACAACGGGACTCCATGCATTCTAACCAACTCTATAATATAGAGCTTCGCATAGTCCTTAGATGAAAAAGAAGTATGGACTGGCAAGATATTGGCTGATTTTTTCATTCTATCCACAAGACCCAAATAGAATCATGCTGACGACGAGTACGAGGTAAACCCAACACAAAGTCCATGGTCACCTCTTGGCACTTCCAAGTAGGAATACTAAACTCCTGCATAGTGCCACTAGGATTTTGATACTCAATATTAACCTGCTGAAAAATAGGGCACTTAGCTACAAACTCTGTAATATTCCTCTTCATACCGCTCCACCAATAGATCTCCTGCAAATCATGGTACATCTTAGTAGCCCCGATATGAATAGAGTAACACGCACCATATGCTTTTGTAAGAATTTTGTATCTTAACCCATCTATACAAGGAACAAACAACCTACTTTGGCAATGCAACATACTATCTCCCACTTGGGAGAAAACCTCTACTTTCTGATCTATGACTGACTCATTCAAATTTACTAGACTGGTGTCCCTATCTTGCTTTTCCTTCACTTTGGCAACCAAAGAAGATTCCAAACTACTCTATATCTAAACACTACCCTCAGCTAAGTTAACCAAACGAATACCTAATCTAGACAATTGATGAATCTCCTAAACCAACTGCTTCTTATCATTCTTAATATGAGCCACACTACCCATACAAAATCTACTAAGAGCATCTGCCACTACATTGGTTTTGCCTAAATGATACAAAAAACTTATATCATAATCCTTCAACAATTCTATCCACCTTATCTGATGAAGATTTAACTCTCTCTATGAAAACACATACTGCAAACTTTTTTGGTCTGTGAACACATCAACATGCACCCTATACTGATCATGCCTCCAAATATTCAAGGCAAACACACCAGCTTCTAACTCAAGATCATGAGTAGGATAATTCTTTTCATGAGGTTTAAGCTTTCTAGAGGTGTAAGCTATGACCTTACCTCTCTATATCAAACACAACCCAAACCAACTTTGGAAGAATCACAATAAACAACAAACCTCTCTGGACCATTGGGTAAATTCAAAATTGGGGCTAAGGTGAGTCGAGTTTTTAACTCTTGAAAACTCTTCTCACAAGAATCTGACCCCTGAAACTTGACTTTCTTCTGAGTCAATTTGGATATAGGGGATGGAATATATTAAAACTGTTCAACAAACCATCTATAATAGCTAACTAAACCCAAGAAACTTCTAATATTTGATGGAGAAATAGGTCTTGGCTAGTTTTTCATTACTTATATCTTTTGAGGGTCAACTCTAATGCCATCACCGAAAATATATGGCCAAGGAAAGCTACCGATCTTAGCCAAAACTCATACTTATTGAACTTACAAAATAACTGATGGGCTCTAAGAGTCTACAATATAATTCTGAGATAGTCTGCATGATCGTTTTCATTACAGGAATAGACAAGGGTATCATTAATCAAGACTATAACAAACATCTCTAAGTACTATCTGAACACTCGGTTCATCAAATCCATGAAAGCTGTTGGGCATTGGTAGGACCAAATGACATGACTAGAAATTCAAAGTGACCATACCGAGTTCTGAAAGCTATATTTAGAATGTCACATTCATTGACTCTGAGCTGATGATAGCCGAATCTGAGGTCTATCATAGAGAAATAACTGGCACCCTAAAGTTGATTGAATAAGTCATTGATTCTGGGGAGTAGGTACTTATTCTTGATAGTGACTTTGTTTAGTTTACGATATTGATGCACATTTTGAGAGAATCATCTTTATTACACACAAAAAGGACTGGAGAGTCCCATGGGGAAAATACTAGGCCTAATGAACCCCTTACTATAAGGTCTCTTAATTTCTCTTTCAACTCTTTGAGTTCTGCTTGAGCCATTTTGTATGGTGGAATAGAGATATGCTGGGTATCCGAAAAAAGGTCTATTTCGAAGTCTTTCCTTTTGAGAGGAACTCCACAAACATATTTGGGAAACACAATTGGGAATTCCCTCACTATTGAAATTGAATCAAGTCTAGGAGTCTCGAAATTGGAGTCCTTAACTCGAACAAGGTAGTAGACACACCCCTTAGCTATTTTTTCATACTTTAAGGTATGAAACAAGATGACCCCTTAATATTGAAGATCTACCCTTCTATTCAAGGACTGTTTCATTCGGAAACTAAAAATGAATAACTCTGTTTCTACAATAAACTGAGGCATAGCATGAGTGGAGACAATCCATGCCAAGAATGACATCAAAATCAATCATCTCTAACTCCACAAGATCTACTAAAGTGACTCTCTGGGATATTGTGACCAAACAGTTCCTATATACCTATCTGGCTATAATAGAAAGACCTATAGGAGTGACACTGAGAAAGGTTCTACTAAAGTCCCAGGACTGACACCAAGATTAACAGCTTTGTGGGGAGTTACAAAAGAAAGAGAACCTCTGGTGTCTAATAAAGTATAAATATGTAAATGAAAGACATGTAAAGTACTAGTAACCATATCAAGAGAACTTTCCTGATCCTTTTGGGACTGAAGTACATAAAGCCTATTTGGGTGCTGCCCACTGGTGGCATTGGAAGTGGTACCCTGCTGAGTTAGGCGACCGGATGGAACTGGGGGATGATTGGACTGACCCTGCTGACCACTCTGTGGGTAGTGCATAACTCTGTGGCCTGGATTGCCACACCCAAAGCATACATCACTGCCATCTTTAAACACACCCTGATGGTTTCTACCTTATTTCTAATAAAGAGGATTTGTGCAACCACTATTCAAACTTCCCTGGGGTTTAGGGCCTGGGACCCTATCCCGATTATCATTTATGGGCTTTAGCACTAGCGTACTAGTTAAAGATTGAGATGGGGATAAATATTTTTGATATAATTAAGGACCGCTACCACCCTTCCACCTCGACTGAGAAAAACTAAATCTACCCATTTTGGCTCTCTTATTCTCCCTCTCTCTTTCCTTATACTTCTACTCCTCGATCTATTAAGAATAAACAATCAACCTAGAAAATTACATCTCCTTAATCATCATCGCGGTCCTACACTCCTTAACCATGATATCAACTATACCAAAGTAAAACTTACTTATCCTAGACTTATCATCAGACATACCATTAGGAGCATACCTGGCTAGGTGAGTAAACTTAAAAGAATACTCCTTCACACTCAAGTTTCCCTACCTCAGATTAATAAACTCTTGCACCTTAGATTTCCTTAACTCCAAAGGAAAGAACCTATCTAGAATAATGATAGAAAACTCCTTCCATTTAACTAGTCCTGTATCTGTCCCTCTATCTCCTTTCCACTACTTATACCAGGTATGAGCAACATCCCACAACTGGTAAGCACCCAACTCTGTACTCTCACTAGAAGTTATACCCATAATATTAGTTACCTTCTAAACCATTTTGAGGAACTCCCACAGATCCTCAACCAACTTAGATCTCCACAATAGAGAAGGTTTCATTTAAGTAAACTAAACACTGGACTGAGACTGTGGGCACTGTTATCTAACCGCCATGCTCCAATAAGGTAAATTGAGGTCCAACCTGTAACCCCAGTTAGAAGGGTGTCAGTACCATGCCACAGGTACTAACACTGGCTGTGTGGATCTATTAAAGTGTTTTTCCAAAGGACTAAGGGTCACCCTCAACTGGCAGGGCCCTAATACGATATGTGTCAACCCTCAACTAACAGGTTAATGTCTAATCCTACGCTGGGTAAGTTGTTCTAGAATACAAGGACTGCTACTAAAGGTCATACCCTCAACTAGCAGGTAAGACCCCATATATGGGTTCACTAGGTGCTATAAATCCTACACCCAACTGAATTGACTCTAATTACTGGACTGAACTGAGTTGACTGACGTGATACACTAGCTGAACTGATAATACAATAATATATTCAAAACCCTTCTGAAATTATTTATACTAAGTAAAAGTCTATGTTTTTGAGTATTCATAACCCCCAGGACTCGATAGTAATATCAATAAGATCACATGAGAGCATATGAAACCATAATACAACTTGGAGAACTTCATAAATAATCATTTTTCATAATTCATCTACGATGCCTTTCCTCAAACACATGGGGGCCATGAGTTAAATCATAAAATTAGTTTAATACATAGGATAGTAACAAAAATTCTTCACTAAAATCACGGGTTAGGGATTTCAATATGCAATTTTCATTCTTCAACATGTCAAGAACTAACTCTAATGAAAAACACATGTAAACATGGCATAGAGCCAAAATTCATGGATAAGATTCATAAATACATGTTAATGTAATAATTGAACTTGAAAATTGGGTTCTTGAACTTCATTGATGAATAGGGTCCATGAATCAATATCTAACATACCTTAATTGAAGAATTCATGATGGTTCTTGGTGGATTTCTTGAGAATTGAACTTGAATATTGAAGGGGATAAGGTTTGTTCTTGAGATGAATTGCTTTTAATTTTTGGTGAAATATGAATTATGAGGAAAAGATGCTATTTTGGGACCTAAATCTCGAGTTAAAGTGAGGAAGAAAAGTTGAAACTACCCTTCTACATTTAACATTCAAAACTGGAATGTCTATTAAGGCTTCACTGCGATGCGGTGATGCCCTCATCGCTATACTTACCGCGACGTAGTGCAATCATGGTGGGTCACTTAAAATGACCATTGCTGATTTGCCCTTCACTGTAATCCAGTAGCTCCGTCACCGCTATACCTACCGTGACACAGTCTAATCGTTGTGAGTTGCTGCCTTGAAAATTAAAATATGGTCCAAACCTTATCCAAAAAACTCAAAAGTTACCTAAGACATGCTACTTAGACCCCTTAACATGAATCAACTCAAAAACCACAGTCTTGGAGCATGGAAGGTCAACTTAAAAATCCTCGAAGTTAAAGGGAGTCAAAAGTGACTAAGTCCTCGAAGTTAAAGGGAGTCAAAAGTGACTAAGTCCCTCAACACTTAGCCTTATTTTTTAGGTTCTAATCGTCTTAAGCAAGTACTAGGGTCTGAGCTAGACTTAGAAACATACGGGGTATTACACTTAATGATTTTTTTTACACGAATTATTTAATTTTATTGGAGTTATTCAAAAACTTTTTATACAAATTGATGTAAGTTTACTACATAAATTTGATGATATTGAAAATGATATGAATCTAAATTGTATCTTTAGGCCATAAAATAGAGTCGATTAGCATAGTAAAATTGAAGAGATCATACTTGGATTTGAGCTCAGTTTTCATTGCAATGATCTAAATTTGATCTAAATTAAATGAAGGAATGTAAAATATAACTAAATCAATTATAGTGCGTATCCTTTTGAACCATTTGGTTCATTATGGTAGTGTTATTGTTCATTGTTAACAACAAATCAGTGTTTTAGCCGTGCAAACTCATTCAACAATAACAAGTGGGAAATGTGGTATGCATTCACTCAACCTAGGTCTAATCAAATCTACGAACATGCTTAAAATAAGGAGAAACATCAATTTTGTCAGTTTTTTTAAGAGTAGGCAGGGGTAGATATTCAATGCATCACTCCAACTAGTCCCTTAATTAATTGTCATCGTGTAACACTATATAACGACCTTTTATTTTCATCGATCTAATTTTGAATTTATAAAGTAGGAGTTTAGCCATGAAATTAATTTTATGTAGTAGCTTTTTTTTGGGTCACTTATCTAAATTGTTATCATAATATAATTTGAAATTGGGTTATTTGAAAGTTGATTTGAAAAAAAGGAAAAAAGGTAACCTAAATGAAATCAATTATAATGTCACTCTTATAATGTCTATCCAAAATTAAAAGAAGTGCATTTGTTTTATTTTGGTTGCGTTAATGGACATAGTTTAACATCCAATCAGTGCTTGTTCGGTTCAAACTTGATTAGGGAGATATGGCATGTCTCACTGGATGAAAAATTCAAATCAATTAGGGTAGTATAAAAAGGAAGCAAATTGTTCATATTTATTAAGAGTAATTAAATCGTACAATTCCCAATGCATGTGAATGAAATTGGACAAATCCATCACAACATTGGCGTGTCATCCAGATTTTGGGTGCTTGATGTAATAAAAGAAGGATCAATATCAAAATGATCAGTTTTTGAAACATCTAAACATGGGTTAGGATACCTTTTGAGGTGATTGATACTCCACTGCTCCCTCAATTTGTTAATTTTTGATTTCATTGATTTAATTTTGTTCTCTTTAAAACTAAGTGCAATGTTTAATGAAATCATAATGCATTTTCAAGTTAGTTAATTGGTTCGTTTTTATTGTATTAATGTCGTTGTGGAATGTCTTTGTAATACCCCACAAAATCCTAAGCTTGAATCAGTCATTTAAAGCTTGTTAAGGGGTCCCAAACTTAGAAAATTTTAGCGAAGTATTTAGACTTAGTGTTATTTTATCCTTTGTAGGTTGGAGACTCTATTACATAATCCTTATGACATTAAAGTAAGGATTTCTAGGTTGAATCATGATCAGGAATGTCAGTAGGTGTTCTCAGACAAGTTTTGAATTTTTTGGACTTTGTTTGAGTCACATTTGAAAGCTTAAACCAGTGGATCGATGCAAACCAATGCACCAGGTCGCCCATCGCATCGATGAATATTTTTCTCCAGTTCCCAGTGCAAATTCTACTGAACCAATGCAGAATTAATGTGGCGCATTGGCTATCACGTTAATGCCAATGATGCGGCGCATCGGTTTATGCATCGCTAGTCCAGTTTTCAGTAATTAAAACCCATGTCCAGAGGTTTAAATGGGTCTTTTCCTATCTTATATAATCCCCCAAAATATGTAATTAAGCCATAAAAAAGGAAAAATTTACTCAATCTCTCTAGAAGTTTTCAAGAACAAACCCTAGTTCATTATATTCAAGAATTCAAGTTCCAATAAAATCCATTAATATTTCAGAATTCAAGATTTATGGTATAACGAGTGTTCATCCAAGGGTCCCTTCCACCCCTGGAGTCCAAGAAACTCTTTTTAACTTTAAGCAAATTGATTTCATGATTTTCATGATTTGGATTCAAGTTTATTCATGATTATAATTTTGATTGGGTTTATATTCCATGATTAAGTGCAAGATTTATGTAATAGAAATTATTATGTGTGTAGTACCATATGAATTTATATTAAAACCTTGAAATTGTGATGCTCATGTGTTGATTAGTACTATGTTCATATACAATGTCTTACAAGTGTTTGATAAGCTGTTCATGTGAATTAAATAGTGAGATTATATCAAGTTAGCATGTATACTAGTTCATGGCATTCAAGTGTTTGATAAAATGCCTCTATAGATGCATTATGAACAAGTGTTCACTTCTATGCTATGCAAGGTCATGCAATGCTTTACTTTTATGCTATCGAGTCCTGGGATATTTATTACCTGAAAATTTAGTTGTTTACCTAGATCCAGTTTCAATTACAGAATAATATCAGTCATGTTGTGATCAGTAGTACTCTTAATCAGTTACAAAACTTAGGAAAAACTCAGTAGACCCAGTATCAGTCCAGTCCAGTTCAGTATTCAGTTTAGACCTGAGTAAATTCAGTCAGTTAATAGAATTTAGTAGTATTCTGTCAGTCAACAGAACTCAGTGAACTCAATTTAATTCAGTTAGTTAACACGAATAGTAATAGTCTAGTCCATTCTAGTACAGTTTAGAAATTAGTTTAGCGTCATTCAGTTGGGAGTAGGATTTAGCAGCAAGCGAGTGCAGGGATGGCGGTTTCCCCATCAGAGTGGCAGAGTTGTTAGTAGCAGTCCCTATACTTCAAAACTACGTATCCAACATAATATGAGGAGTCACACATTAAACTAGGCTTGACTACCTCCCAGCGGTCACCTCTTAGATTAGGCTTGGCTCCGCTAAGGTGTCACCCATTTGTTAGGCTTGTAATCCCAGTGTTATTACCCGTGGCACGGTATTAGTACACTTCCAACTGGGGTCATAGGTTGGACCCCTATCAGTTCAGATTTGGGGCATGTCGATTAAATGATTACCTCCACAGTCTCAATTTTAATTTAGAATATAGTTCAGTTCTACAGAACTAGGATTGTCATATATAGTCACTCAGCTCAGCATAGAATTCAGACCAGTGTTTTAGAATTAGGACCGTTAGATACAGTCACTCAGATATCAGATAAATAGTATCAGTTAACTCAGATATCAGTAAATCAGTAATTTAGAACTTAGTATCTAGTGTTATAATGATCATAGCTATAATTTATGTATTCATGCATGTACTCTCATTCAGTTATACTTATGTCATTCAGTCAGTATTGTTCATGAATATAAACCCATGGATCTCATCCTACCTCACTTAGCATACCAGTACATTCAAAGTACTAACACATATCTTTCTTTTACGCTATGATGTCTTATATCATACGTTCAGATACACGAGCTCCCGATCATACTTAGCAGCCTGATCTATAAGTAATAGACGTAGTGGAGAGTCCTCATAGTTTGAGAATAGACTTATTATTTTAGTATTTCAATACTTAGTTTATTTCAATAATCAGAGTTAGTTGGGGACTTGTCTCATCAACTCCTTATTCAGACAGTAGAGGCTTCTCAGACTAGAGTATTTATAGATAGATGTTCAGTTTTGGTATTGATGTACCGTACTCAGTATTTATTTATAGTTTTGAACCTTATGGAAAGTTTCCACCTAATTTTCGCATAATTACAGTATTATTATTTAATTATTACAGCAGGTACCAGTCATGGGTTAGCTTGTGGTCCCTCAGGATTATGACCACCATGTAGCGTATGGGGTACATAATCGATACGTTACAGTCTTTATACAATATGCCCTTTAAATTATTAAAGATTCATAAAAAAAGAGAAAATATCAAATCTTTCAAATTTAATATTAAGATGGGGTAGAGTGCTCAATGCCTTTTGAGGTGATTGATCACTCCAACTACTCCCTCTATTAATTTTCATAATGCATCATTTTATATGTTGCATTAGTTATTTTTTATTTCATCATTCTAAATGTAATCTTAATAAACCAAGTGCAATGGTAAATGAAATCAAACAAGTTGTAGTGTGTATATAGATGAGTTAATTTATGCATTTTGGTTGCTTTAATTAGTTTGTTTTGGTTGGTCCAAATAGTGGTTAAGCCATGCAAACTCACAAACTAGCAAGATATGACATGCTTCACTCAATATTCATATCAAATTAATGAACAAGCATAAAAAGGGAGCACATATCAAATCCTTTAGATTTACTATTACTATTACAAAAATATAGGGTAATTGCTCAATGCATATTGAGTCGGTGCTTGCCCAGTGTAACTAGACTGTCAATTTGTCATACTTTTTCAATGAGTGACATTGGAAAATTTTGCAACGGGCCAAAATTTGCAGTTCATATTTGAGTTTTATTTTGTATATAAAAAAAAACGTCGATTTAACTCACCTCATATTTTAGGTTTATTAACTCCCCTTTCTTATTCAGTTTGTATTCATCTACAATGTCTCATGTCTATCAAATATTCAATGCAATCAACATACATTATTTTTGTTATTTCATTAATCCAGCTGTCAGGAGGATGTCACGTACCGATTCAAATCAGGTCAATGGTTCTTTAACTGTTCAGTTATCCAGGTGGGTGCTTTTATCTATGTGATTTATAATTATTTTATTTTGTTAATAAAATTTAATTTATCTAATTTTAATTTTTTTGGAGTAGTATAATGGAGGATGCTCTTTTTTCGAGTGTCTTAGAGAGGAATCACCGGCGAGCAACCCTTCTACATATAATTTACAAGTAGTTGTTATGTTTCAAATCCTCCAAAACCTTTTGGAATTCGAAGAAAATAGGGATCTTTTGATGCTAATGCTTATTGAAGTGAAATGAAAAAGAGATCACTTGAAAGGATAGCTAAAATAAATCAAAATGGAGAGGGATCAACTAAAACAAAGATTGCTTTTTGCCGAAGAAAAAGAGAATGCCCAAAAAATTTATTGTGTGTTTTGGTGTTGGTGTTATTTTCTTAAAATGTGTCACAGGGATGTACTAGGGCTGAATAAAAGGTATTTATCCTAAATTCTTAACAAGTATGTGAACTTATAGTTCATAATCAATTATGGGTGTTGTCTACAACGTGAAGAGATGCATTAGTAAATCTATTATAGGTCAATCGGTTAGCATCCTAAAAATAAATCTATTACTATTCAACAATAAATCCAAGGTAAAATATAAAGCAATCTAAATAACCAATCCACACATAATGAATTAATGTTAAAATGTGAATGATTTTAACTTTTGGTCAAGGGAGAGAAACTCTCTAAACTTTAGTTATTCTAGTAAAAATTTGGCAATTAGAGCTTACAGAGAGATCCTCAAAGTGTTTAAATTTTTGATGATGAATTGAAAATTTTATGTTGGTACTATATAAAGGTGTTGTTGTTTTTTCTAGATCATAGTGGACTCTTATCATTCATCTTCTCAAAGTGTAACTTGAAAAATGTATGAGTAGACATAATTCTATTTACGATAACTATTATTTTATCTACTCATTATTATGATAATGAGTTTTCATGTTTAATTTTTTTATGCTTCCTTAAAATGGACATTGAACAGATACATTTTTGCATACAATTATTAAATAAAAGAGTTGAAGGACTCTTAGACTATGAAGAACTTGATGAAAAATTATTGGTATTGTCTTATCAAATTGACACATTGGATATTATACTAAGGGGTTTACTCAGTTGGATGGGCGATGTTGATGAATGCTTTACTTTTCCATCATCACCCTGTAATACCCCATATCTTCTATTGTCTCTGGACAACATACAACTCAGCCTACGAGTCGTATGCCATCATATGAGTAGTATGTTGGACTCATACCTAAGTTAGTGTAGAACGGTGAACATTCTGTTACAAGTACAACTTTATTTCTATGAGTCATTAAGAGGGGTATGAGTCATATAAATTCTTTCATAAGAACATCAGTGCAGACCCCTTGAGGTTCTGTTTAGGATACGAAAGGATGGGTACCCATCGTATTCTATGATATGAGTCATAAGTTCCATTCATATGAGGACCAGTGTATACCATTTTGATTTTGCTCAAATTAAAAGTCAAGTCTTCAAGTCGTACCCTAACATATGAGTCATATGGTCGACTCGTACCAACTAGGAACATGTGCTTTTGTACGTATTTCCAAGGGATTTTATGTCTTTCCCTACTCCCTTAAAATACAAATCCATGTTGTTTTGGATTCACAAGGGGTGGTGTAAAAGACCCCAAGTCCCTAATTCATAACATTAAACATCAATTCATCAGAAATAAATCAAAAGAGTGGTTTCTTCCTCTCCCCTAAGCAATTAGGATTTTCTCAAGAACAAGAACAACTTCAAGGAATTTTCCAAAAGCTTTTACTTTAGGTACGTGGGATATTCATCATGGGTCCCTTTCACCCATTGGGCTAAAAAAAACCTATTTTTATTTACAAGTATGGATTTTATCCTATTTTATGAAATCTACCCTGAAACTCATGAATTTAATCCAAGAACTTCCTATTAACTCAAATACAAACCATGTCAACGTATGTTTCCTTGTGAATTAAGCTACTTCATGGTTTGGAATTTCAATTCCCATGCTATGTTCAATTTATTTCATGTTAAATACTCAAGTTATGAATTAAATTATGTAAAGATGTTGTTTTTCTCATGTTTAAAATATGACCATACTCAAATTCATACTTCTTATTCATTTGTTGAAAGAATTTATGTTTTGGATCTTTGAACCATGATTTCACACTATAATTTTAAGCTTTTTTATTGTATTTTATGATCATTCAGTGCTGGTGGGATATCAAAATCTGATACCTATGTGTTTTATACATTTCTATTTTCAAATTACATGTCATTCAAACCATGTTTTATTATTTTATTTAGATTACCATGTTCATATTGAGAACCTATCAGTGTAGTACCATATAATATTAGACCCCTAATAGTAATATTTATGTTATTCAGTTGAGAGTAGGATTTAGCATCGAGCGAATCCAGGGATGGGGGCTCACCTGCCAGTAAAGGGTGTGACCTTTAATAGCAGTCCCTTAGTTCCATAAATATGTAGCCAACATAGGTATGGGAGGTCTTCCTGCCAGTAGAGGGTGGATACTTTTTTATAGGCACCTTCTAGAAGAGAGTGACTCCCTAGTCCTTCAGGACACCAATTTAGTGGATCCACACAACTAGTGTTAGTACCCGTGGTAAGGTACTGATACCCTTCTAACTGAGTTTACAGATTGGACCTCTATTAACTCAGATTAGGGCATGATGGTTACATGATACCTCCCACAATTTCAGTTAGTGTTTAGTGTATCTCAGCTCAGGTTTTCTTGACCAAGAATATAGATTTTTGGCTATACAGATTTCAGTCTATCAGATTATAGATCATCTTAGAAAAATGTTTATGCTTGGTCTTCCATTCTCAGACTTTATATGTTCATGCATTCATGTTCAGTTATCTCATGCATTTCAGTTAGTCCTTATCTCACGTACCAGTACATTCAAAGTGCTGATCATATACTTTGTCTTTGTGCTATATTATCTTATAACATAGGTTCAGATGCTCAGTTTCCTGACTGTTCTTTAACAATTCAGTGTTATCTAGTTGCAGTAGTGGTGAGTCCTCATCAATTAAGGACATGATGTTCTTTTGTATTTATTTTAGTATTCCCTTATGTTCAGTCAGTTAGAGTTAGTTAGGTGCTTGTCCCATTAACTCCTCATGATGTTTAAAGGCTTTTAGACAGTCAGTTAGATAGTCATTCAGTTTTCAGTATTTTAAATATACTGAGTATGTGAGATAGGAAAACTAACTAGTATGAGTTGCACATGAATGCATGAAATATGGTAAACTAAATGCAAGACCAAGTATAAACATGTACAAAATAAAAACTGAATAACTGAATGTAAGGTCATAAAAACATCTGGAATTGAAACATAAACTATGGATATTGGGAGCTAACATTAAACAACATACACCAATATGAGCAATCGGGGTATAACCAATAATCCCCGTTGGATGGGTGTTCAGTACCTTACCAAAGGTATGAACATTGGCTGGCATGGATCCACTAAAGTGATATCCCATAGGACTAGGTTGTTAGTCCTCAACTGGTGGGTGACCCTTATGACCTATGGTGACACCGTAGTTCTGGAACTTAGGGAATTCTACTAAAGGACTAAGTCTTAACTGACGGGTGAACCTTAATCTCTGTATTTACGCGGTGCTAAGTACTACACCAAACTAAATGACACTAAAAATTGAATTTCTCATCATAATTACATTTTTTAAAATATCAACAATGGATAATTTGAAGTGCTTAAAGACATGTAAATTGATATATCCATAAATCCCTAGGTATTGGGTATTCATAACCTACCAGCTCTAACTAATGTAACTAAACACGATAATATTAAAAATGATCATGATAGGGGACACATATTCATGGTTGAATTAAAAGAATATATTGAAAATTTCAAGAAAAACCATACTTTCCATGAAACCCTAAACTTAAAAAGTGAATTAAATTTAGAGTTTAGGAAATATTTGGGACTCAATGGGTGGAAGGAACCCATTGATGAAATCCCACATACTTGGAGATGAATTTATTGAAGAACTCCTTGGATCTTGTGCTTAAAGTTGAGGAACCCTAAGTTGGATTTTGAAGAAGAAAACCACCCTTTCTCTGTTCTCCCTCTATGTTCTATATTAAATTTTGGGCTTATGAGGAATTTAAGGAAATTGAACCTTATATTCCAACTTTGAAAAGGCCTAAACAACATTGGTTAGGTGTTAAATAGGTGGGAAAATACCAACAATCCCTTCTAAAAATTTTTAGAAATTTCTGGGAAACAGTGGCAATGACTAGGCTATGACTCGTTGGGTCTAGTCACGGGTTGTGGCCTGGAGTCCTGAGTTGAGGACCTAAGCCTTGAGTTGTTACTGTTATTACAATGAATCCTTTTCTAATGACTCATTTAGTCAGACAACGAGTTTTCATGAAGGGTTATTGTCAAGGGGCTGATTTTTTGGTCCCTCACTACCGTAACAATGAGTCCTCAATATGACTTATTGTGTCAGACAATGATTCACTGCGAGAGTCATTGTCACTGGCTGTTTGATAGTTCCTTAGAAGTTTTTCACCAATTTTTTACCACAATATAAAATTAATATGAGATTGGTGGTGTTGGAAAGCTAATTAAATAGTCTACTTCTTGTGGGCCTAGAGCTTAAAACTTAAGGTATTACAATATCTCTCCCTTAGGATCATTCATCCCCGAATGAAACTAACTAAGATGCAAAGCTAGGGGAAAGCTGAAATTTTACACTGAACACTTATAAGCTGAACCATGATTTGATAACTGAATCTGTAACTGATGCATGAACCAATCCAAACTCATGAATGCATGGTATCACATAAAAATAGATAGATAGCCTTAGATGGACATAATTAATTAACTGAGAGAACTATTACCTCATGTGGGTATTGAGTTTAAGAGAAAAGTTGGGGTTCCTTGGTCATAATGTCCGTATCTACTTCACAAGTAGCTCCCTCAACTGATTGATTTCTCCACAAAACCTTTACCAATGTGAACTCTTTGTTCCTCAACCTATAAGTCTGACAATCAAGGATCGTAACTAGGACCTCTTTATAAGAGAGACTATGTTTCACGCTCATACTCTCTAAAGTAATGACTGTTGATGGGTCACTAGTGCATTTATTTAACAATAAAACATCGATGACTTGATGTACTGATGCTAAATCTGTAGCAACTCCAACTCATAGGCTACTTTACCATAATAGTTCAAAATCTTATAAGGACCCACATAGCGGACACTGAGCTTTACCTTCATACTTAATCTCTTCACCCTTTTAATAAGAGAAACCCTTATGTAGACAAAATAACCAACCTCAAACTCAAGATCCCTTCTCCTCACATCTATGTAGGATTTCTGATGACTCTGATTAGTTTTCAGCCTTTCTCTTATCAGCTGAACTTTCTCTATTGCCTCACCTATCAAAGTAGCTTTATCAACCTCAAACTAATTAATAGGAGATATACACCTCCTACCATAAAGTGCCTCAAAAGGGGCCATCTAAATACTGGAGTAATACCTGTTATTGTAAGAAAATTAAATCAAAGGCAAGTGATCATTGCACCTACCCTTGAAATCAATCACGCATGCTCACAACATTTACTCTAAGTTCTAAATGGTCCTCTCTATCTTACCATCTAATTACAGGTGAAAGGCCATATTAAGATAAACCTGAGTACCAAGACCCTTATGAAAAGTTTTCCAAAATTGAGAGGTAAACTGGGTACCTCTCTCTAAAATAATAGTCAAAGGGACTCTATGTAATTTTACCAACTCCATAAGATAGAGCTTGGAATAATTATCTGCTGAATTTGAAGTGTTAATGACAAGAAGTGGGCTGACTTAGTCATTCGGTCCATGGTTACCCAAATAGAAACATGTTGTTAATGATTATGAGGTACCTTTGTAATAAAGTCCATATTCACCACTTCCCACTTCCAGGTAGGAATACTGAATTCTTGAAGTAAATAATTGGGTCTATTGTGATTAACCTTAACCCGTTGGCTATTTGGAAACCTTTTCATGAATTCTGTAATATCCTTGTTAATTTCTTTTCACCAATAGACTTCCCGCAAATCATGTTACATCTTAATGGCTTCTGGGTGAATAGAATACCAAGAACTTTAAGATTCTTCTAACATCTACTATCTCACACTATCAACATTTGGAATACATAATTTTCCTTGATAACAAAGAATATCATCTCCTCCTTGGGAGAAAATTTCACGACCCAAACTAAGGCCTAGTCGTGATGGATATCTCAAGCCCACCATGGATCAGAGAACACCCCCTTAGCCTAACATCAAGAGCATAATAATAACAAAAATAAAGTGGAATCCAATCAAACTGATGATATTAGTAATTGGAATAAATAAATCAAAGAATGGTTCAAAGAATTCAAATAACAATCCCCACAATTTTCCACAAAAGCCTCTAAAACTAGAATAACATCGAAGTCAGGACATTCCCCCGACTATGACCAAAAAGAATCCAAAATAACTATGAAAACAAATAAAGAATAATGAAATGACAAGGACTTTCGAAGGATAAAGCCACACTACTTCATAGCAACTCAACAGACGTGCTCAACGTCCTAACTATAATACCTATTATTTTCCTAGATCAATTTAGCTCTCAGTACATGAGAATTTCAATATAAAAATTTCAATAAACTTAGAATTTTTCTAGTTTAAGACTTTCCAAAGTGTAGGAAACTCAGTAAGATTTCCAACGTTATAAAGTTCACCTAAATCTGATATCCGGGTGAGAAGTTATGACCCTTTTAGTAAAATAATATGTCAAATTGAGCATCATCGCGTCGCAGAGACAAGTCAAATGGTATTCATCAATTTCCAGTGATACATCACAATTCAACACATTGTGGTAAAGTTCCAGTTCCCAATTAGAAATTTTCAGCGTGTCAACGTGATAACGGCACGTTGCGCCAATGCCCATTTTCGTAATTGTCATTTTCGAGTAGCCCAACGAGATACCACTAGATCACACCAAAATGGAATTTTGTGATGGTCCATTTTGAACAATTTCAGATGACTTCCGATTTCTCAATTCGATGCCAACGTATCACGGTGAAGGCTAAAATTGTGAATCCAGTGATGAAAAATTTAATTCTTTTCAGGGGTAATTTGATCTTTTCTACGACCCTAATCAATTTAAACAAGTAATTTAACCCCCAATAACCTAGTTGAGTCAGTGTTTTATTTAATTTTCCTCCAAATCAAGAATGCTCTATCAATTAACAAAACCCTAGACTTCAAGGATAAAGAGTAATCCTCAAGAATCCCACCAAGAAACTTCAAGAACTCATCTTTCTAGATATGTTAGTCCAAGAACCTTTTTTTTTTCAAGAATACAAGTTTTTGGATTTATGATTTCCATGCTTGAAATAGATTGTATGCATGTCTATGATGCTGTTTGGGTTTCAATCCATGATTAATCAAGTATCATGAAATTAAGATAGCATGTGTGGTGAATTATGTAATTCTTATGTTAAATCCTTGAATTTACAAGTTGAATGTTGTAACCATGATATTTATATATATGTATTATTATGTAAAATAATCATGCTTCCTAAGTGTTTGTTAGAATGCCTATTTCAATTGAATAGAACAATCATGACAAGTTAACATGTTTTCCCATTCATGTACAAGGTCTTTCCTTAAAAGTGTTTGACAAAATGTCTCAATGAATGAATTATGACTAAGTGACTAGCTAGTATGCTTTTGAGATTGTACCATGTCTTATTATTGATGATATCAAATCCTAGGGGTATTTAATCCCTGAATCTAGCTATTTACCTAGAATTGTAGTAGCTATAAAATAGTCACAGTAACGTCACGAACATAAGTACTCAGGTAATTAAAGAATTTAGTTAAAATCTATCCAGTTTTAGTTCAATTTAATAATCAGTGTCATTTAATTGGGAGTAGGATTCAGCACCGAGAGAACCAAAGGATGGGGGCTCACCTATCAGTAGAGGGTGTAATCCTTAGTAGTAGTCTTTGTGTTCTAGAACTACATAGCCAATGTAGGTTGAGATATTAACTTGCCAGTTAAGGGTTGATAATGTGTTTACCTACCAGTTGAGGGTAATACCGTTCTCATCAGGGAACCTTCTAGTACAGGGTGACCCTTAGTCTTTCGGGTTGACATTTCAGTATATCCACACAACTAGTGTGTATACCCATGGCATAATATTGACACCCTTCCAATTGGGGTTACAAGTTAGACCCCAATTAATTCAGAGAGGGGCATGTCGATTTGATGATTACCTCTCATAGTTTTTGTTTTAGTCTCAGCATAGAACTCAGTCTGGTTCTACAAAATCAGTACTATTAGAAATAGTCTTTCATTATTAGAAATTCAGTTATCAGTAATCTCAGATATCAGTTACTCAGTTATCAGAACTCAGTGCTCAGTTTTAGTACAAATCTTAGACATAGTATATATGTATATGCATAGTAATGCATAATCGATGTTTATAGTAGCTTTAGTTATCTATGTACTATCATTCGGTTATATTCATATCACTCAGTCAGTTTCTATTCAAACATATGAGCTGATGCATATTAGCCTTACCTTATCTATCATACCAATACATTCCTTGTAGTCATCGCATACTCTTTTTTTATGCTATGATGTATCATATCATAGGCTTGAATGCCCAGGTTATTGACTGCGCTTAGCCAAATTCAGTTAGCAGCAACAGATTCAGTTTATCATAGGATATTATTTATTTCAGAATTTGAGTAAATTCAAAATTTTATTAACCAAATTTAGTTGGGGGATTATCCCATTAGCTCTGCATTCAGACAGTTTAGTAGAAACTTTTTAGACTAGACTAGTTCAGACAGTATTCAGTTTTTAGATGTTATTATCAGTTGCTATATTTTTTTGTATTAAGATTATGAAACTTATGCATTTCATCCTAACTTTCGCATTATTTCAATATTATTATTCTGTGCTCACAGCAGTACTAGTCAGGGGTTAGCTTGTGGTCCTTCGAGGTTGTAAGTACCGTGTGATGTTCGGGGTGCAGACTCGGGGCATTGTAAACTTGGTATTAGAGTATAAGGTTCAACAGAGTCCTAGGGAGTCTGGAATCCATGTAAAGTAAAGTATTGTGCATAGGTGTGAAGTGCGTCACACTTATAGGCAAGAGGCTACGAGGTGTTTTAGGAAAAGTTTCCCTTCTTTTAATATTCATGTCGTGTGAGTGAGCATGAGCTCAATTTAAACTCTCAGTCTAATTCATTTCTTCCTTTCATTTACAAAGAATGCCTCCTAAAAAGACCAATGGAAGAAGAACAGGAAACCAGCCCTTTACTCGTTCAGGATAATCCCCTGGACGAGCATACTCCCATGCAGAATTTAGAGCTGCGTTCACCACTCTATCCTATTCTGTAGCAGCTCAGAATAAATAAAGAGTTGTTGATCAGGCAAACCCAGTGTCCAATACTCCTGCAATCAGGATTTAGGATTTTACCCGAATGAATCCTCCCTTATTTTTAAGATCTAAGTCTGAAGAGGATCCACAAGAGTTCCTCGATCAGGTGCAGAAAGTCACAAATATTATGGGACTGAATTCCAATGGGAGTGTTAAGTTAGCCACCTATTAGCTACAAGATGTAGCTAATATATGGTTTAAGTAGTGGAAGGTAGACAGGGGAACAGATGTAGAGCCCATAGAATAGAGAGAGTTTTCTACTGCTTTTCTAGATAGATTCTTTTACTTAGAGTTGAGGAAAGACAAGGTGTTAGAGTTCAATAATATCAGGCAAGGCAACATAAGTGCGAAAGAGTATTCCCTCAAGTTAACTCAGTTAGCTAGGTATGCTCCCCTTGTAGTGGCAGATAATAGGTCCAGAATAAGCAAGTTTGTATCTAAGATATCGAAGAGTGTGGTCAAAGAGTGCAGAACTTTGATTTTAATTAAGAAGATGGACATATCCACGCTAATAGTCTATGATCAGTAGATATAAAAGGATAATAATAAGGAGAGAGAGGGAAAACAAGAGAGCTAGAATAGGTATCTTTAATTTCACTCAGCCAAAGTTAGAAGGTGGTAATCGTTCCCATTTTCATCCAAAATCTTTGGTTCCAGCTCCATCCTCAGCTAGTTCTCCCACACCTAAGTTTAGAATTGGTAAGAAAGGTAGGGAGCCAGGATCTAAATCTCATGGTAGTATTAGTAGTGCTCGAACAAATCTTCTTTGCCAGAAATGTGGCAGAAACCATCAATGTGTCTGCAGAGATGGAAGTGATTGTATGTTTTGGGTGTGGTAAGACAGGACATAGGTTCAAAGTTATCCTCAGTCAGCTTTACAGGTTTAGTATAATTGTACCCCAGCTCAGTCCGGTTGCCCAAATTAATAGGGTGCCACCTTCAGTGCCACCAGTAGGCAACGCCTAAACATACTTTATGTACTTCATTCCAGACAAGATCAAGAAATTTCTCCTGATGTGGTCAGCAGTACATTACAAATATTCTATTTACATGTTTATGACTTATTAGATCTAGGAGATTCTTTGTCTTTTGTAACTCCTTACATAATAGTCAACTTTAAAGTGAGACCAGAAATCTTAACAGAACCTTTCTCAGTCTCTACCCTAGTGGGTTAGTCTATCATAGCCTGGTGGGTATATAAGAACTGTCCGGTTATGATATTTCAGAAAGTCACTTCGGCAGACTTAGTAGAGTTAGAGATGATGGATTTTGACATTATTCTTGGCATGGATTGTCTCCATTCATGCTATGCCTCAGTTGACTATAGAAATAAAGTTGTTCATTTTTAGTTTCCAATTAAACTGGTCTTTGAATAGAGAGGTAGTACTAGAGGGCTTAAGGGTTAGTTGATTTCATGACTTAAAGCAAGAAAAATGATATCCAAGGGATGTGTCTATCATCTTATGTGAGTCAAAAATTCTAGTTCAGAGACCCCTAGTCTTGAGTCAGTTTTAGTAGTAAATGAATTCACAGATGTGTTTCTAGAGGATCTTCCCAGAGTTCCTCCCATAAGGGAAATCAACTTTGAAATATAGCTTTTTCCAGACACTCAACCTATATCTATTCCTCCATACAGAATAGAACCAACTAAACTTATAAAGTTAAAAGAATATTTAAAGGACCTTTTAGATAAGGGGTTTATCAGACCTAGCATTTCCCCGTGAGGCGTAATAGTCTTATTCGTGCATAAGAAAGATAGTTCACTCAGAATGTGTATAGAATACCATCAGCTGAAAAACGTTAGAGTCAAGAACAAATACCCACTTCCTAGAATCGATGACATATTTGACCAACTTTAGGATGCCAGTTATTTTTCTTAGATAGACCATAGTTTTGACTATCATCAGCTCAGAGTCAGAGAATGTGACATTCTAAAAATAGTTTTTTGAACTTAGTATGATCACTTAGAGTTTCTAGTCATGTCCTTTGGTCTTACAAATGCCCCAGAAACCTTCTTAGACTTAATGAATTGCATGTTCAAGTAGTACTTGGACATGTTCATCATTGCCTTCATCGATGACATTCTTGTCTATTACTATAGAGAGAATGATCATGCAGATTACCTCAAAATTGTACTTCAGACTCTTAGAGCCCATCAGTTGTTCACCAAATTTAGCAAGTGTAAATTTTGGATAAGGTTAGTAGCATTCCTTGGTCATGTCATTTTCGGTGATGGCATTAGAGTTGATCCTCAAAAGATTGAGGTGGTGAAAAACTGGCCTAGACCCATTTCTCCATCAGATATAAGGAGTTTCTTTGGTTTAGCTGGCTATTACTGATAGTTTATTGAAGGTGTTTCATGTATTGTATCCCCGATGTCCAGATTACTAAGAAGAAAGTCAAGTTTCAATGGTCAGATTCTTGTGAGAAGAGTTTTCAGGAGTTGAAGACTTGACTTAATACAGCCCTAGTTTTTTATGTTACTGATGGTTCAAATGGGTTTGTTGTGTACTGTGATGCATTCAGAGTTGGTTTGGGTTGTTTTATAATACAGAGAGGTAAGTCATAGACTATGCCTCTAGACTTATTAAGCCCTATGGAAGGAATTAACTCACCCATTATCTTGGATTAGCAGTTGTTGTATTTGCCTTAAAGAGTTGAAGGCATTATTTGTATGGGGCGAATGTTGATGTGTTCACAAATCACAAAATCTTACAGCATGTGTTCTCTCAGAAAGATTTGAATTTTCATTAGAGAAGGTGGTTAGACTTGTTGAAAGATTATGATATATGTGTTTTGTATCATCCGGGCAAGGCTAATGTAGTGGAAGATACTCTCAGTAAGTTGTCTATGGGTAGTATTGCTCATATTGAGGATGGTAAGAAGAAGTTAGTTTAGGAAGTTCATTAGCTTACCCGACTAGGTATCCGCTTGGTCGATTCAGTAGAGGGTACTGTGTGGGTGTAGAATAGTTTATAACTATCTCTGGTTTCTTAAGTAAAGGAAAAGTTGGACAGAGATCCTAGTCTAGTTAAGTTAAAAGAGCCAGTTAGAGATCAGAATGTAGAGGTTTTATCCTAAGGGGGAGATAGTGTGATGCATTACCAGGGTCGATTATATGTTCCAAGTGTAGATGACTTGAGGCAACAGATTCTTGCTAAAGCACACAGTGCATGCTACTCGATCCATCTAGTGGCCACTAAGATGTACCATAATTTGTGGGAGATTTATTAGTTGTGTGGCATGAAGCGGGATATCACAGAGTTTGTATCTAAGTTCTCTACATATCAGTAGTTTAAGATTTAGCACTAGAAGCCTAGTGGATCCATGCATGAGTTCAGTATCCCCACATGGAAATAGGAAGAATTAAAGATGAACTTTGTGATGGGTTTGCCTTGTACTCTTATCAGCATGATTTGATTTGGGTTATCGTCATCAGGATGACTAAATATACTCATTTCTTGCTAGTCCATACTTCCTATTCAGCCGAGGACTATGCCAAACTCTATATCAGAGAGTTAGTTAGGTTACACGAAGTCCTAGTATCCATCATTTCAAATAGAGGTACCCAGTTTACCTCTCATTTTTTGGAAAGCATTCTAAAATGGTCTTGGTACCCAAGTTCACCTCAGTACAACTTCTCACCCTCAAACATATAGTAAAGAATAAAGAACCATTCATACTCTAGAAGATATGTTAAGACCATGTATTATTGATTTTAAAGGTAGTTGGGATGGCTACTTGCCTTTAATCGAATTTGCATATAATAATAGCTACCATTCTAGTATTCAGATGGCTCTGTTTGAAGGTCTTTATGGGAGCCGATGTAGATATACCATTGGTTGGTTTGAAGTAGGTGTGGCCACAATTGCAAGGCCTGATTTAGTGTCTGATGACTTAAAGAATGTTCAGCTGATCAGAGAAAGGCTTAGGGCAGCCTAGAGCCGATAGAAATTGTATGTAGATATGAGGAGAAAGGATCTCGAGTTTGAGATTGGTGATTTTGTGTACTTCAAAATCTCTCCGATGAAGAGAGTAAAGAGGTTTGGCAAGAAGGGGAAGCTCAGTCCTTATTATGTCGGTCCTTACATAATTCTCAGTCGTTTTGGAAAGATAGCTTACGAGCTTGAGTTGCCTTCAGACTTAGCGTTAGTGCACCTAGTATTTCACGTCTCCTTGATAAAGAAATGAATTAGTGACCCATCAGTTGTAGTCCCCTTAGAGGGTGTAGATATTCAGAATGATATTTCTTTCAAATAGGTTCCAGTCTAAATCCTTGATCGTTATATTCGTAGAATAAGGAACAAAGAAGTTCCCTTGGTCAAATTTCTATGGCGGAACAAGTCTATTCAGGGATCTACTTGGGAAGCAAAAATAGATATGCAGACCAAGTATCCCTACCTCTTCTCCATATACTCAGACTCAGCTTGAGGTAACAGTCTTTCTTAGATTTACTCAATTCCATGTTCATTTACAGTTACAAACTTGGTATAAGTCACCATTGCATAGCATCTTCATGACAGTCATGCATCCATGAATCAATTTTAGTCATGTATTTCATGCTTTAGTTATGCATGTTTTGTATGTAAAATCATATCTATCAGTATTTCACACCTTAGTCAATCTCATTAGAGGATGAATGTTCCTAAGGGGGAGATATTATAATACCCTATATTTTCCTAGATCAGTTTAGCTCTCAGTACATGAGAATTTCAATACACTTAGAATTTTTCTGGTTGAAGATTTATGAAAGTGTAGGAAAATCAGTAAGCTTTCCAACGATATAAAGTTTGCCTAAATCTGATATTCGAGTGAGAAGTTATGGCCTTTTTAGTAAAATATTATGTCAAATTGAGCATCATCGCGTCACGAAGACATGACAAAATAGCATTCATCAGTTTCCAATGAGACACCATAATCCCAGTGCATCGCGATGAATTTCCAGTTTCTAATTGGAAATTTCCAGTGTGCCAATGCAATAATGGCGCATCACGCCAATGTCTATTTTCACAATTGTCATTTTCCAATAGCCCGATGCGATACCACTATATCGCTCTTAAAGGGGATTTCACGATGGTCCATTTTTGAATAGTTTCAGCTAACTTCTAGTGGCTTACCGTAATACCACCGCATCGTGCTGAAGGCTAAAATTGAGAATCCAATGGCAAAAATTAAATTTTTTCAGTGGTAATTTAGTCTTTTCCACATCCCTAATTAGTCTAAACATGTGATTTAACCCCTAATAACCTAGTTAAGTCATTGTTTTATTCAATTTTCCCCAAAATCAAGAACACTCTCTCAATTAACAAAACCCTCGACTTCAAGGATCAAGAGCATTCCTCAAGAATCCCACCCAAAAACTTCAAGAACTCATCTTTACAAGTATGGTAGGTGTTCATCCATGGGCCCTTACCACCCATGGAGTCCAAGAATCCTTTTTTTCAAAAATACAAGTTTTCAAATTTATGATTTCCATGCTTGAATTAGATTTTGTGCATGTCTATGATGTCTTTTAGGTTTTAATCCATGATTAATTACAAGTATCATGAAATTAAGGTAGCATGTGTGGTGAGTTATGTGATTCTTATGTTAAATTCTTGAATTTACAAATTGAATGTTGTAACCATGATATTTCTATATGTTTATTATTATGTGAAATAATCATGCTACACAAGTGTTTGTTAGAATACATATGTGAATTGAATAGTGCAATTATGACAAGTTAGAATATATTCCCATTCATGTACAAGTTCATGCCTTGAAAATGTTTGACAAAATCTATCAATGAATTAATCATGACTAAGTGACTAGTTAGTAGACTTTTGAGATTGTTCCATGTCTTACTATTGATGATATCGAGTCCTAGGGGTATTTAATACCTAAAATCACACTATTTACCTAGAATTACAGTAACTATATAATAGTCTTAGTAATATCACGAACAGAAGTGCTCAGTTAGTTCCAAAATTCAGTGAAACTCAGTACAGTTTTAATTTATTTTAATAATCAGTGTCAGTCAGTTGGGAGTAGGATTCAGCATCGAGAGAACCCAAGGATGGGGGCTCACCTGTCAGTAGAGGGTGTGATCCTTTAGTAGTAATACTTGTGTTCCAGAACTATGTAGTAAGCGTAGGTTGAGATATTAATCTACCAGTTGAGGGTTGATAATGTGTTCACCTTCCAGTTGAGGGTAATACCCTTCTCATTAGGGAACCTTCCAGTAAAGGGTGACCCTTAGTCCTTCGGGATGACATTTTAGTGGATCTAGAAAGCCAGTGTTTGTACCCGTGGCACGATACTGTCATCCTTCCAACTGGGGTTACAGGTTGGACCCCAATCAATTCAGAGAGGGACCTATGGGTTAGACGATTACTTCCCACAGTTTCAGTTTTAGTCTCAACATAGAACTCAGTTCGGTTCAACAGAATCAGAATTGTAAGAAACAGTTACTTAGTTATCAAAAATTCAGTTATCAGTAATCTCAGATATTAGTTACTCAGTTATCAGAACTCACTACTCAGTTTCTGTATAAATCTCAGACACAATATATTTATATGTACGGTATTGCATAATCAGTGTTTATAGTAGCTCAGTTATCCATGTACTCTCATTCAGTTATATTCATATCACTTAGTCTATTATTGTTCATACATATGAACCCATCTATATTAGTCTTACCTTATTTAGCTAACCAGTACATTCTACGTACTAGCCGTATACATTTTTCTTACGCTATGATATATCATATCATAGGTTTGGACGCTCAGGTTCCTGACCGCGCTTAGACAGATTCAATTAGCAGCAACAGATTCAGTAGTGACTACTTATCCATCAAGGATATTATTTATTTAAGTATTTCAATAGATTCAACATTTTATTTGTCGAAGTTAGTTGGGGGCTTGTCCCATCAACTCTGCATTTAGACAGTTCAATAAAGGCTTTCCAGACTAGACTAGTTAGATAGTATTTAGTTTTCAAATGTTATTATCAGTTGCTATCTATTTTTTTGATTATTCAGATTATGAACCTTATGGAATTTCATCCTAACTTCCACATTATTTTAGTATTATTATTCAGTGTTCACAATAGGTAGCAGTCAAGGGTTAGCTTATGGTCCTTCAGATTTGTAAGCACTGTGGGACATCCGGGGTGTAAACTCGGGGTGTTACACTAACGCTTCTCAAGAGAAACAAAAAACCCTTCAAACCTTACGTTATGAAATGATGTATCATCTATTGACGGTCGGAGGGATAAACACTGGTATGTAACTTAGGGAATATGGATATAAATAATGCAAACACCAAAATCCAGTCATAAACCATATGCACCATATTCATATATGTCACGACCCACACTAGGGCCTGGCCATGACGGGTAACTCAAGTCCACCCTGGATCGTAGACAACCCCCTTAACCCAACCTCAAGAGCACAATAAAAGTAATAATAAACAATGCAGAAGCTAGCTAACTAGAAATAAGAAGATGAATGAAAAACCCACTGACACTAAGAGTCAAAAAAATAACAACCCATCCCACATTTGTCCACAATAGCCTCCAAAACCACAATACCAAATAGGTCGCGACATGCCCACGACCATAACCAAAATATCCAAAAGTATTGAATCAAAATAAAAGAATATGTAAATGATAAGTCCTTCCGAAGGATGGAGGCTCACCACCCCACTTCAACTCTACGAACATACTAATCTGCCTAACACTGCACAGGGGTAAAAAAGTATCTTCAAACCCTACATTATGAAACAATATAGCATCCGGGGATGGTTAGCGGTGTGAGCGCTATCATGTTACTTAAAGAAGTGATAAAATAATGACATGTACAAATCAGTCCAAAAAACAAATGCACACATCCATATATTCATATATATAGGATACCGGGACAGGGAAGGATCAATCATAAGATTTAAAATCATTATCTTGGATGGTGTAGCTCTAACCATCCAAAAAATATCCATGAGATATATGGGTCCATCTTTTCCCACCGGAAAGGCCCCAATGCGTGTTTTCTGAATGAACAAAAGAAATTTAAAGAACGGCCAAAGCCACTAAGGCCCTAAACATTCCAAAATATATGTATAAAGTGTGAAATATGCACATGGCATAAAGACCCCCATACCAGCAAATGTGGTTTTAAGTATTGGTCTCCCTGGGACCTCCACCATCCACGACAAGCTACACAATTCTCTTTAAGCCCAAATAAGAAAAATTTAGCGCATAATACCAACCATTAAACCAGGAGTCATTCATTAAGGCACTAACCACTTGGTATCATCATACCAATATGCTTTCAAGCTAAATCACAAATGCCAAATCAATTCACATAACCATATTGACTCCCAAGTTTCATTCAAGTCCAATCCATAGCCTCCAAGGTCATCTAAATCTATTTAAATAACTATTTATCCATTAATGTAACACATTGAATTCAAAAACAAGTCAAACTAAGCAATTTTACCTAATTTAAATCAAATTCATAAAGTGGGTTGAGGTTCATATTCCAAGCCAAAATTCATCCAATTGGGTGAAACCCATGTTCCCCATTACAACCATTTAATTAAAGAACCAATTCAGTCCCCAAAAATACTGATTTAAAACATGAATAATCAATTCAAATCATGTAAATCATTGACAACTAAAATCCGTCAACCCATTTTCAAACCTATAGTTTAAATAACATAGAAATCCATTAAATAAATGCCACAATGAAACATTAAAGTTTGGGAAAGAGAAACATGCCTTAAACATATAAGAAATCATAATCAATTTGAAGCTTGGAGGCCGAATGATGAATCATCTATGAAACCCTTGAATTTTCTTGGGTTTTGAGTTAAGAGTGAAAGAGAGTAATTTGATGTTTTCAAACTAAATAAAATAATCTTATTTTAAGTTTAAGGGTCGTACAAGGTAAAAAGACCCAAATACCCCTTATTCCAAGTTAGAAAATTTAAAATTGCACAAAAATTATGCCTTGGCGGGGCACGCCAATATCGCCGAGGTTATACACCATGTCACACCAATATTGCGGAGGGTAACCTCCATGACACACCGAAAATTCAAAGGCTCACTACCTCGATGTTTCAAAATTATCCCAAACCCTTTTTAAAAATTCCAAAACCTCACTTGAATACCCCTTTAATATCCCTAAACACAATTCAAGTAAAACATCTATAGTTTAAACACAGAAAAGTCAAAAATAAAATAATGGTTCATCCTTATTTTGCATAAGTGTGAGATCCAAAGCCTAATTTTCCTTCACCTTAACACCAAGAGATAACTTGATAACTTCCTAAATAATAACTCTCCTATCTTCAGAGTCTAAAAGATGAACGCCCAAGTTAGCCAATCTGTCAATATCCTTCACTAATCCTCTTTTCCCCTCATTAACATATGATAAGATCTATATAGATAACCTACTAAGAGCATCAATAACAATTTTTGCTTTACCTGGATAGTAGTGCAAGATCATGTCATACTCTTTAAGTAATTTAAGCCATTGTCTTTGCGTGAGATACAATTCTTTCATACTAAACACATAATGCAAGATCTTATAATCTAAATAGATTGCACCTCATACAGATAATAGTGCTAAATCTTCAAAGCATGTTTCCTTTACAATGAAACTATTTAGTCCCTGGTCTTCCTTGGACACTATGTACCTCAAATAAGGTAAGTCTCCTAAGTTAAGGGTATCTATTATAGGCGTGCATAGGAGAAAACGAGTATGAAGAAAGTTGTGTAGAATAAAAATAGTTGAAACATGGATAGGTGTGGTAAAAAATAAAAGAAAAAGAAAAGTTGCAATTAAAGGAAAAAGAAATACGCAACACAAAATTTTAGGAGAGGTCTTAAAATTTTGTTCATGCACTGTGTATCAACCCAGGGATTCATGACCCCTTTTATGTGATCGACTTTCACCTCTAGTGTGGCTAATTTGGTCAAGATCTTAGTACACATTTCTTATGAAATTATAACAAGTCCAGAAGGCATACCTCATGGCCAAGGTAGCAAAGACTGGACTGAAGGAAGAGCACTAGAAGTACCCACTGTATCAGTCTACATAGTCTCTATCTACTCACCCATCTCAGCTTTCTCAGTAATCTCAGCCCGACTGCTCTACTAGAAAATATTAGCCATCAAATCTGCTACTTGCCTTACTTGTCGGGCTAAAGGGTTGGATACATCTCCGATTAGGCTTAAGTCAATAGTGTTCGTGGCCTCTAATATCTCATCGATACCTGGGATTTCGCATACTCTCACAGCTAGACACATCTATATGATCATGCAAGGATATATAGTAGAGACTTATCAACTTCTATTACTTGGTCTCTGAATTCTCAAGATAAGAATTTGCCAACATCAAACTTGTAGCCGGCTTGAACCCGACTATCATAGCTACTTGGACTGGGCTCAAAATATTATCTCCCATGGTTGGACAAAGCCTGTGTCGCGCGAATGTCTACCATACCTTACCCTCAAAGTTAAAAGTATTCTTCTCAATATTTTAGGAGACCACCCGTCGGCCTCCAACTATTGATACAACATTTTGTCCATTTGAAGCTATTTTCTCCTCAATCCATCTAAAGAGATCAATATTTTCCTCAGAACCCAGTATTTTCCAAGTGATTTTTCTTATTTTTCTATCCGATAATCTATCTCTTCAGTGTTTACTAAAGGTTTATACTCTAGTCTATACAAATGCTAATCAATCGTTTGTGGTGAAATGTACACCGTACTCCCGAAGTGCAAGTGAAGCAGCTGGCTTACCTCATTTCCACAGTTGACCCTATGGATATTTTATTTGTAGTTCACCCTCGTATGTCGTATAAAATTCGCATACTAGTACCTTACAATATTTCTTAGGCGCTCTCATCATCTATTCAAAGACATACTGCCTGAAACACTCCTCAAACCTGGGTAACTCTGACATCCTAGTAGTAATTAGCCTCTACTCTAAATACAACACCCATTTTATATTTTAGCCTTGAGGTCTACTTAATCCATTGTTAAATATCTCTTGCATACTGGGTACTTAAATCATTCAATGATGGGCACTAGAGCAGTGGTATATGCAAGTGAAGGGTACTGTCAATCAATTAGGGTATACTCGACCTCATATGTACTATGGATATTCTCAAAACTATCTTTGTACAAACTAGATTAAGCATCATCATCCTCATCATAAGGTGGTGGTGTGTACAGAGGAGAGACAGTTGCCGTTCTTTATACTTAGACCTTGTGTAAGTATGTCCTCTAGGGGTGTAACCTTCTTCCCCTTGTTAGCCTTTTTACCTTATGGGGAAGCCTTTCCCATTGTTGTGCCTTCGTATAGGTCATCTCTACTATTGTATGACACAGTAAACTCAGAACTAGTTGATTCTAAACTATTATTTAGTGCCTTCTTATTACCCTTCTTGGCTACTTTCTTAGTAGCTGATGTATTCTTTGAAGGCATGGTACTTGAAAGTATACATTAATTATAAACTAAATGAAGAAAAGAATGCAAAAGTAAGAAATAACAGTTTTGTGTGCATGTTTTGTAAAGGGTGCGAGTAAGGGTACTAGTTGTATCTACTAGGTCCGACTGGTATGAATGAGTCATGTCATACACAGTGCATGAATAATTTCTCACTGGTCTGCTTATGACTCCTTCTATATAGTCGTACCATCAAGGTAAGACTCATTACCAATATTCGTAAGCAGATTAGACATATTTTATAAGATATTATTACTCCCAAGTTATTATGACTTCAAGCGTATGAGTCGTATAGTTTGGGTACGATTCATTTAGGTAAATTGTATCCATTCCAAAACTTTAAATTTGTTAGACTTCCATGTTTGAAGTGGGTACAAGTCCTATTATGACCTGTTACTAGTGGGTATGAGTCATAAGGAGTCTTGTATCCACTGTAACATAGAAGTATAACTCTAAAGTTTACCTCCAAATCAAAATCCCCATACTACCTATATATTGTAGAGTGTTTTTACCCTATTTTCAGTCAATTCAATAAAATTCAAGTGCATTCCTAATTTATCAATTTTAACCTAAACCTAAGAACTAGGGTTTCAAAATTCAACAACGAAGTGAAATCAACTCAAAACAAGTTCAATAAATCTCACATTTTTCATTCAATGCATGATATCATGAATTTACATTCGAAATAGTTACTTGATTTGGTTAAATTAGAAGTTTCTGTAAGTATTCCCTTGTTCTTGCCAAATTCATGTTTAGTTGGTGTAAGATGAATAAATTAAGCAAAGTGGTTTGTGACTTTGAGTGTTTCTAGTGATTATTTGCATTGAAAGCTCAAAATTCTGTCAGCAATGGGGTTTGTTTAATGTTTTTATATCATTTAGACATTTTTTTATTTTTGACTCAAGAGTTGGGATGGGTTGACCTACGAACCTGACGTAGTAATATTAGGTACGAGTTGTATGTATAACTCATACTGATGTTGGGTGTATTTATGCATTCTAACGTTATTATTCTAGCCTTTTTAGACTTATTTTGAGGATGATTCACATAATATATGGGTTTATAATGAGATAATTGTGTATCATAGTGATGAAGTATGTGTTTATGATGTTAGGAGTGAGTTCTAAAAATGTTTGTGCTTAAAAGATTCATTTAGAGTTCAACCCGAAAAACTAGTGCTACTAGCTTGAGCTGGTACTTGTCTAGTTAATTTTGGTTGATTCTATTGTGTTGAAAGCATACAAATGGTATTATGTGTTATTATGAGTAGAATAAAGTTTTGGTAATGAACAAAGTTAAATTTGAATGAGTGTATAGCTAGAACAATAAATAAAACATCAATGCGAACTAGCTTAGCTTAGCTCTTGTTTTGATTCATTGTAATGGATGTAGTATTGTGTTTTATTCTTAATTCATATTTTGTGGTTGTGTAGGATGATTTTATAGATGAATATGATGATATTTTTATGTTCATAAGGCTTATAATTCATGGGAAATGCACCATAAGACAAGAGTTCAAGAGGGGAGACTCAACACTCAACAAAATTTCGAAGAGCAAATTCCAGAGAGCCTGGCCGATATTGAGGCACCGCCCCACTTGTAGTGGGGCTGTATCAAGGGTGAAACCTGACCTGGAGTGGGGGGTATACCCAGGGCTCCGCCCCACCTAGTCCCATTCTAAGCATCTGAGAGTTTTCTTGGCCAACATTGATTGAGATTACTCCTATACTATAAATACATGTTATATTACGTTTTTACATACTTTTTGACATCCTGGAAGTGGAGGCTGCTCTACAAATTTTTTAGGTTTTATCATTCTTTAATTTAGTTTCTTTATGGTTTTTATCATCAATCCGAGAGGTTGGATGATAAATAATTGCATTAAAGGCTAAAACTCCTTTTTCGAGGTTAAGGCCAAGATCATGACTACTTTCATTTTGAATTAAGTTTGTTGATTGACTTATCATTGTTGGTTGTTTTTTTATTCTTGTTTTAACTATTTTAACGATTAGATATCCTTAGAAAACATCAATTGTCAACCTAGTGATCTCAGGAGAGGGAATAGGGAGATAGAACAAGGGTATAAGCTAAGTATGGTTTGTGTTTCTTTATGAAATAAGGAAATCAAAGTAGTATCTAGGACATAGATGCACTTAGATGCCTTACTTTATTCACACGTAGAAATATATCTTAAATAACCTAATTGGATCATTACATTCCTGCTCAATTATGTAGATGTAAGGTTAAACTTACATAAACAATTAGAGGTTGGGAAACCATAATTATGCAATTAACCCTATGAATCAACAACCAAGATAAGAAAGTTAATTAAAGAAGTTCAACAACGTAGTATGATTGTTCGTTAGCCTTAACCCTGGGCTTCTATCCGTAGATTATGCTTAGTCATTATTTTTTTGCATTAGTTTAGTTTTAATTTATAACTTTAAAACTTTATTTGGTCCTCTCCTCAATTGGTTAAACTATAATTAGCTAAGCGGCGAACGCAAGCCCCTGAGAGATCGATGCTTGGGCTTCCTTGAAGCCACTTTACTACTTGATAAAACCACGAACACTTGCATGTACACTTGGGCGCTGTCAAGTTTATGGCGTCGTTGCCGGGGACTTGTAACTGGGCAACTATTTTATTTTTAGTTCTATATTGAGTTGTAAATAGTTTTTTTTTTAGTTTCTTTTTATTTTCTTTTATTTTGATTTATGATATTCTTCTTGAGATGTCAGCCTCGAATAGATGGTTTTCAAGTGATGATGATTTTATATGGTGTATTGTTTGTGGTTAAAGTGGTTCTGAAGATATATATGCTGTCAACGCTGATTCAGTAATGTTTGTGGGCTATGTTGAAAGGAAAAATTATATAAACTACTATAATTAAACGGGGATGAATCAGTTACAAATTCAATCGTGGACCAACAGTAGTTTCAGCAACAACAACTAAACATGCCGGCCACAACTCAAACTAGCAACTTGGAAGAGTTGATGAAACAAATTTTTGCGTCTCAGAATGATTTGTTGGCATACATAAAAAGCCAGAGGGAGGCTACAGAGTAATTGGATAATAAGCTGGAGGTAGATACAGAGTTGAGTTCCCAACCTGTTGTAGATGAAGTTGCAGATAATTCGAGAAAGTCTGAGTACTCAAACGCTTAAATTATTGAACAGTTGAGGAGATACCACTGCCAACCTGTCTATAGTGTCTAAGCAAAGAAAATATGAGGAGGATATTAGCCAATTTATGGACCAAACACAAGAATCGTAGCTAATCGATTGTCATCTTTATCTTGAGACTAAAATTCAAAAGGTGACTAAAAGTGAGTGTGTAGTAGATTGTGTAAATTTTGAAATAGAATTGGTTGGGCCTCAATCAAAGCAATTTTTCACATTATGTTTAGATGATGTCTTGTATGTGGAATCATTTAAAATAGTGGAAGAGCGTGAAGATAAGAAATAAGAATTCTATATTCTTAATTTTTCACCGGATAAGAAATATAAAAACAACCTCACTTCAAGGACGAGTGATTCACTATGAACATCCTATTACTCGGTTCCTTAATCCTTATACCACCTCCCTATGATTGAGGCAAATAGATGGATGCGATATTGGGGGTGAAATTTATATCCTCCTGGTGGAGGAAAAAGTTAATTTGGGTCATGCCACGACACTAAATTGGGCGCTTCTTGGGAGGCAACCCAAGATAAGGTATGTTTTCTTTTTAGATTTTAGTTTTTAGTTTTTATTTCACGTAGTTTTTTGTTTTTGATTGAGTCACAGGTTAATGGAAAGTTTGAGCACCCTAAACTTGAGCTAAAAAGCATAGAAAATACTGAGTGTGGAGTCCCATGGATCTCATTAATGCAAAAAATGCTACTAGCTAGGCCTAGAGGCCTCATAGAGTATTTCTATCTCATTACTTTTAAATTCATTTTGGGGACAAAGTAGATTTTTAAATTTGAGGTAGGGAAATTCCCAAAATTTAATTTTTTTTCTAGGATATGAATAAGTGAGATATTTAAGTTGGTGCTATTTTTTATTGCATGGTGCAAGTTCTTTGTTTGGTAAAAGCAAGTTGATTGAGGGAATTTCTACTTTTGAGACTTTTAGGCCTATTTTTGTGACTTGTATTTTTGGCTTAAATTTGAATTCATGCTATTGTTTGATTAAGCGTCTATGATGATCCTATTGAGTTGAGCATGTACCATGTGTGTATAAGGTTTTTATATATTCCTTGTTACATGTGATGTCTAGAAATTTTTTGGTGTGTGTGTAAAGCAAAATAAAGAGTGTGGGTTTAGGAGATGATTTAGGCATTTCGTTGATATCCTTGTTTTATACCTTCTATTTATCCGACCTTTGTGCTTAATCTAAGTTAACCCCCATTGAGCATTTATAGTTTTATTTGGAAAACTCATAAGTATCCTAATCTCTTCTTTGATGGACCTTAATTTGATCCAAAAAGGTCCTAAGTGCATTAATGTAAAATTGAATTAGTAAGGAGTTTGAAAAATTGAAGAAGAAAACGGTGAAATTGATGCCCCAAGGTAAAAGTTATTGGTGTATAATTGATGTGTGGTGGATGATTGTTACATAATTTATGATAAAAATATTTCCATGATTGTGAAAAAAGAAAAAAAATTGATTCTTGTGGTAGTAAACTATGCGTCCACCAAGTTATTGTGAAAATGCTTAAAAGAGATGGGCCAAAAACAAAAGGTAAGGGTAGATGAAAAAGTAAAATTTGGTTGTTGGAGATTGGTTTAAATTGATTAATGTAGTGTATTAAAGTTCTTAGAGGGGTTAGTCACTATTCCCTAATAGTTCCTACCCGTTCTTTAGCCTACATTACAACCCAGAAAAGCCCTAATTGATCCTAAGCTTTACATTCGACTATTAGTGGATCATTACACTAAGGGAAAGCCTATGGTTCATTGTGTATAACTTGTGAATTCCTTATGAGAGTGAGCATAATTTAAGTCTTGTACCCATTATGTTTTGAATTGCTTAATTATGAGTGTTCATGGGTAACTCTCTTGTTGTGAGGGGCACATGTTTGAAGATTGTGGGTTATTTGTATGATGTCCTTGATTGAATGATAAGCATGAGTTTGCCAAATAGGTGAGTCAATTCTTGAGACTAGCATATTTTGGGAGTAGTGTTCATGAGCTATCAATTGTGTTTGTAATGTACTTGATGTAGAAACTTGCATTCGTGTAGTCATGGTTGCACTATGTTTAGTGTCTTGCATGTAGTAAAAGTGTGATAACACTCAACCTACACGTCAATTTAGTGCAAGGTTGTAGCCATAAATATATTTACCCAACTTTAGATCGGGGTCGAATCCACAGGGAACTATGTGAGTAGCGATTAAACTAATTTGAAACTATAGCTACAAGTTAAATTCAAACAGATGATATGAAAAGATAAAATGGGGGTTTTGGAGATTAGAAAATAAGTATTGGTCACTTTAGTTTAAGTTATTGTAATTAAGAGTTTATGGAAAACCAGAATTATGTTCATTATTGGTTTTGGTACTTGAGAACTGCTAATAGTGATTCAAGATTCTCACAATAGGTAGGAACAACAAATTGTCTTTATCGAAGTTATGCCTAAATGTCTCTCGACCTACTTAAGCATTTAATTACCTAATCCTCTCTGACTTAGGAAATTTATATTCATTGACCAGACTTCACCTCAGGTTAATTAACCTTGTTACAGCATCAATTATTAAACGGAAGGTTGGTAGCTTCCAAGTCCTTGAAAATAATTCACTTCCTACTATAGTTGATTTCTTATCTCAAGCAAATCAAAGTAGGTACTATCTATCGTTTGCAACCAATAGACAATAATTGAAACCTTAGAATTATCAAGGAGTATTATTACTTTTAGAATCTTGAACACTTAGATACTTACCAAGACCTGATCCATAGATCCCACAATTCGGGTTAAAGGAATTTAGCCACTCATAATTTAATAATCGATACAATAAGTTGAATTAATAATTTGAAAAATGAACTTATAGCAGGATGAATAGAAATGAGTGTTTCTCAGATTAGATCAAAGTAGAAATCCCAAAATATTGATGATAAACTCTTTAAAGTTAATTATTTTGTTCAAGCCAAGAAACAAGAGAGAAAATAACAAAGTACGTGTGTTCCAAAAATAGGTTCAGAATAATAAATCCCTATAATAAAATCCTAAACTATGCTTTAAATACTTCATCCTAACTATGGAGACAAAATCACAGAGTGCAGTGTTTTTCTCGAATTAGGTGACCACATGCGTGACGCCTTATCAGGAAGCTGACGACTTATCATGGATGTCGTCAACTCCTCTTCAATTTTGACAATTTCAGCTTGAGGCTGATGATGAATCCTGATGGCTTATCAAAACTCCGACGACATATCAGACAATGTCATCACTTATCCACCTCAACTCCCACGTTCTGTCTAAGGCTGATGGCAACTCTGACAACTTATCACAAGGCTGGCGGCTTATCATATGTCGTCTTCACTCCTTCCAGTTGAATCCTATTCTCTATTTAAGGCTGATGATGATGCTGATAACCTATCAGAGTGCTGATGACTTATCAAGAATTTCGTCAACCACACTTCTCTTTTATTTGCTTCAGATTTCAACTCTTTTACTTCCATCATTGTTGGTTCTTTTTCCTCTTGACTTCCACTGCAAAATCAAAGATAAAAAAAATGAAAAAATGACAAAAGTTGCTTAAGACTTTGCAATTATTCTCAGTTAAAAGCCTCAAATGTGTTAGCATCTGCTCATATGTCAACATCACCGACTTAAAACAATTGCTTGTCCTCAAGAAACTAAAACACAACCAAGAGGATACAAAGTACATTTGGCAGTCAATCATCTATATTATCTCAAAACTATCTTTACCTTCTCCAAGGTTAATTAATTCCAAATCAACTGTGTATGATACTGAAGAACAACAACAGGACACACAAGAATCAATATATGGCATCAATTTAACAACAACAACCATGAATGTATCAAGATTACACTATCCAAACTAGCAACGTAACCAGTGTACCCTCACTACAAAGAAGTCTCACTTCACTTATATCAGACATTACATATGTAACCATGGGGACAATCACCAGACACTCACTCTCAGAATGAAGTTCCAATCAATGTATGAATAGGTTTTCCCTTATTTTCATTACCAAGACTTTCAGACATGTCAGCTAGGATCACTATAGGTCTTCTCTTTGGCTTGTAATGTAGGCTAGGTACTGGTATGATACTCAAGGATATTTAAAGTAAGTAAGCCTCCTTGAAACTACAATATTTTTGGGGTCTCACTTATCAACTTTACCTTATTTCTCCCTTTCTTGATTAAAGCACATTCAAGCTGGGTGCAGTTTTTATTCATTTAATTTCTTTTTCTTTACAATTTTTCTTTTCTCATTCTTTTTCTACCACGCCCAACCTTGCATATTTTTTTTTCTTATTACCCTTCTCCATACTCACTTTACATCGCGCACCCCTATGATAGCCACCCACAACTTAGGCTATTTGGCTAAGTCAAAGTGCACAATGTCCAAGGCGGACTAGGGCCAAAATAGGTTCATTGTGATACAAATGGGATGGTGATAAGTATAATAAAAAAATAGGCATTTAGGCTCAAAATTAGGATCAAGGGATATTATTCACACATAGAAGGTCATTTAGGCTAAAAGTGGACTAATATCAACAACGGCCTATGATCCTTTCCTGACTGCAATCTTACAACCAAGGCAAGACCAACCGAGCAAGTTCAGGATTTAACACACAATAGGAACTAGGTAGTATCTCATACACACATGGCACAAAGGTACATAATAAGCTGCTACCCATTCAGTTCATGCAATTTTTAGTAGTTATTACCATATCACTAGTACCAATGCCATAACAAGATGCACAATGGTCACACATAAATGCATATTATACAATTTAAAATAGACCATTGGAGAGGTGTTCAAAAATCAACAAAAACATTTTAACTGCCAAGGTACTTGTATTTCTCCTAGTAAACTACAACATTTTACAACAAATCACAATATGCCTAAACATGCCAGCTCTACTAGGAACAAAACTCTGGAGAAAAGAGGTACGACAACAAAAACCCCAAGAGGACATCAACTCCCACAAGTAGTCCCACCCTCAACTTAAAATCGTGCAATGGCCCCAATGTGTCAAACCAAAACAAGAGAGTTAGACACATACCTGTGGCACCATGGGAGCGAAGATCTGATGTCAATCACATAATATGAATACAAATAACAAAATACCTTGGGTTGCCTCCCAAGAAGCGCGTGATTTAATATAGTGGCACGACCTAACTCAGTTTTTTCCTCCACCTTAAGGATATGAATTTTACCTCCAACTTAGAGTCTATTTTCTTGCCTCGCTCGTAGGGGGTGTTATAAAAATTAAGGATCCAAGAAATAGAATGTGCATGGTAAACCACTCAGCCCTAAAGTGAGGTGTGTTTTTATGTTTCTTATAAAGTGTAAAATAAAGAATATAGGATTTTTGCTCCTCATCTTCACACTCTTCCACTATTTTAGACCATTTCACAGACAAGATATTTTCTAAACATAATGTGAAAAAATGCTTCTAGTGAGGCCCAACTAATTCTACTTCAAAATTTACACTATCTACTACACACTCACTTTTATTCACCTTTTCAATGTCAGTCTTAAGATCAAGATGACAATCGAGTGGTTGCAATTCTTGAATTTTCTCCTCAAATTGGCTAATGTCCCCCTCATATTCTTCTTTGTTTAGCTACTATAAACATGGTGGGAGTGGTAACTCTTTTAGCTCTTCCTACAGCTATTCTTGATTCTTTAAAATTCATTTCATCAATTTGTTCGCTTGAATCGTGATAGCACAGATATCTTCAGTATGATCACTTTGACTACAAGCCAAACACCAAGTTATAATAAGTAGGATAGTATCCACATCATATTGTGAAGGTCCCACCCATGAACTTCCATATAAATATAGACAGCAAGCCTCAAAATATGGTCCCCTACAATAATAACAAGAATCGTCACAAGAATTATCATCCCTAAAAAAACCATCTATCCAGCCTGACATCTCAAGAAAGGTTTGATAAAAATAAAAATAAAAGAAATTAAAAAAAGTAAACTAAACAAATATTTACATGTTTGAATTCAAGCAAGTAAAATACATTTCCAAACCAACTCAATATGTCAAATTTTTTCCCTTACAACGGCTCCATTTTTTTATAACGCTCAACTTACACATCAATTTAGTGCAAGGTGGTCCTCGTCAATATATATACCCACCTTTTGAGTTGGGGTCGAATCCACAAGGAACAATTTGAGTGGCGATTAAACTAATTTGAAACTATACCTACAAGTTGAATTGAAATGGATGATACGAAAAGATAAAATGGGGGGTTTTGGAGATTAGCAAATATTTGTGGGTCACTTTAGTTTTAGTGTTTATAATCAAGAGTTTATGGAAAACAGGAATTATATTCACTATGGGTTTTGGTACATCACAGATACTAATAGTGATTCAAGATTCTCACGATAGGTAGGAACAACAGATTATCTTTGTCGAATTTATGCCTAAACGTCACTCGAACTACTTAATCATTTAATTACGTAATACTCTCAGACTTAGGGAATTTATATTCATTGACCAGATTTTACCTCAGGTTAATTAACCTTGTTACAACATCAATTATTAAATGGAAGGTTGGTAGATTCTAAGTCCCTGTTAATAATGCACTTTCTACTATAGTTGATTTCTTATCTCAAGCAAATCAAAGCAGGTGCTATCAATCGTTTGCAACCAATAGACAATAATTGAAACCTCAGAATTATATAGGATTTCTATTACATTAAGAATCTTGAACACTTAGCAACTTACCAAGACCTAACCCATAGATCCCATAATTTGGGTTAAAGGGATTTAGCCACTCATAATGTAATAATCAATACAACAAGTTGAATTCATTATTTGAAAAATGAACTTACAGCAAAATGAATAACAATGAGTGTTTCTAAGATTACATCAAAGTAGAAATCCCAAAATATTGATGATAATCTCTTTAAAGTTAATTGTTTTGTTCAAGCCAAGAAACTAGAGAGAAAAAAACAAAATCCGTGCGTTCCAAAAATAGGTTCAGAATAATAAATCCCCCTTAGACAACCCTAAACTATGCTTTAAATAATTCAGCCTAATTATGGAAACAAAATCTTAGAGTGTAGTATTTTTCTCAAATTAGGTGATGACATGTGTGACGCCTTATCAGGAGGCTGATGACTTATCACGGATGTTATCAGCTCCTCTTCAACTTTGACAATTTTTTCTTGAGGCTGACTATAAATCCTGACGACTTATCAAAACTGTGATCACATATCAGATAATGTCGTCACTTATCCACCTCAACTCCCATGTTCTGTCTAAGGCTGAGGGTGACTCTGACGGCTTATCACAAAGTTGACGGCTTATCACATGTCATCTTTACTTCTTTAAGCTAAGTTCCATTCTCTATTTAAGGCTGACGATGAAGCTGATAACCTATTAGAGTGTTGATGACTTATTAGGAATGTCGTCAGCCATACTTCTCTTCTATTTGCTTCAGATTTGAACTCTTTTACTTCAATCATTATTGGTTATATTTCCTCTTGACTTCTACTACAAAATGAAAGATAAAATAATTAAAAATGACAAAAGTTGCTTAAGAGTTTGCAATTATTCTCAATTAAAAGCCTCAAATGTATTAGCATTTTCTCACACATCAAAGTGTAGAATCTCCATGTCATGAAGTTTAAATTAAATAGTTGTTCAATGACGAACAAGTCTTTAAGTCTGGGGTCGTGATGTTGGGTGTATTTATGCATTCAAGCATCATTATTCTAGCCTTTTTAGCCTTGTTTTGAGGATGATTCATATACTATATGGGTTGATAGTGAGAGAAATGTGTATTAGAGTGAATAATCATGTGTTTATGATGTTAGGAGTGAGTTCCAAACAAGTTTGTGATTAAAAGATTCATTTAGAGTTCAACCCAGAAAACTAGTGCTACTAGCTTAAACTAGGTGCTTGTCTAGTTAATTTCAGTTGATTCTATTGTGTTGAAAGTATCCAAATGTTTTTGTTGTATTATTATGAGTATAATAAAGTGTTGGTAATGATCAAATTTCAATTTTAATGAGTGTACTGCTGGAACAATAAGTGAAAGATCAATGCGAACTAGCTTAGCTTAGCTCTTGTTTTGACTCATCGTAATGGATGTAGTGTTGTGTTTTCTTCTTAATTCGTGTTGTGAGGTTGTGTAGGATACTTTTGGATCAGTATATAATGATATTTTGATGTTAATAAGGCTTGGAATTTATGGGAAAGGAGCAATAAGATAAGGGTTCAAGAGGGGAGACTCAATACTTAACCAAATTTTGGAGAGCAAATGCCAGAGAGCCTGGGCGATATTAAGGTGCTACCCCACCTGTAGGGGGGCTGTAGCTAGGGCACCACCCGACCTTGAGCGGGGGGATACCTAGGGAGCCTCCCCACCTATTTCGATGCTCAACATCTAAAGGTTTTCTTGGCCAACATGGATTGGGATTACTCATACACTATTAATACATGTTATATCATATTTATATGTACTTTTGGGCGTCATGGAGAAGTGGAGGCTGATCTACACATTTTTTAGTTTTTATAATTCTTTAATTTAGTTTCTTTATGGTTTGTATCATCAATCAAAGAGATTGGATGATGAATATTTCCATTAAAGGCTAAAACTCCTTTTTCGGGGATAAGGCCAAGATCATGACTACTTTTATTTTGTAATTAAGTTTGTTGATTTTCTTATCATTATTGGTTTCTTGTTTATTCTTTTTTTTTTAACTATTTAAATGATTAGCTACACTTAGAATTCATCAATTGTCAACCTTGTGATTTTGGGAGAGGGAATATGGAGATAGAACAAGGGAATAAGAAAAATACGGTTTGTGTTTCTTTATGAAATAAAGAATTCAAATTAGTATCTAGGACAGGGATGTACTTAGATGCCTTACTTGATTCACATGTAGGAAGATAGCTTAAAAAACCTAATTAGATCATTACATCCCCGCTCAATGATGTAGTTATAAGGTTCAACTTAGGCAAACGATTAGTGGTTGAGAAACCATAATTAAGCTATTAACTTTACGAATCAACAATCAAGATAAGCAATTTAATGAATGAAGTTCAACAACGTAGTATGATTGTTCGTAAGCCTTAAACCTGGGTTTCTATCCATAGATTGTCTTAATTCATTATTTTTTTGCATTTGTTTAGTTTAGTTTTAATTTACAACTTTAAAACTCTATTTGCTCCTCTCCTCAATTGGTTAAACTAGAATTGGATAGGCAGAGAATGCAAGTCCCTGAGAGATCAATACTTGGACTTCCTTCAAGCCATTTTACTACTTGATAAGACCACATACACTTGCGTGTGTGCTTGGGCATTTTCAAGTTTTTGGCACCGTTGTCGGGGACATATAACTAAGCAACTATCCTATTTTTATTTTTTCTATTTTGAGTTGTAAATAGTTTTTATTTTTTTAGTTTCATTTTAGTTTCTTTTATTTCTCTTTATCATACTCTTCTTGAGATTTTAGCCTCAGATAGATGGTTTTCAAGTGATGATGATTCTATATGGCACATACACTTGCGTGTGTGCTTGGGCATTGTCAAGTTTTTGGTGCCGTTACCGGGGACTTGTAACTAAGCAACTATCCTATTTTTATTTTTTCTATATTGAGTTGTAAATATTTTTATTTTTTTAGTTTCATTTTATTTTCTTTTATTTCTCTTTATCACACTCTTCTTGAGATGTTAGCCTCAGATAGATAGTTTTCAAGTGATGATGATTCTATATGGTGCATGGTTTGTGGTCAAAGTGGTTATTCTAAAGATATGTGTGCTTTAAACACCCATTCAGTAATATTTGTAGGCTATGGTGAAATGAAAAATTATATAAACTACTGTAATCGAACGAGGCTAAATCTGTCATAAATTCAATCTTGGACCAACCAACAACAATTTCAGTAGCAATAACTAAACATGCAAGCCACAACTCAAACTAGCAACTTGAAAGATTTGATGTAACAAATTTTAGCATCTCGGAATGAGTTGTTGGCATACATAAAGAACCAGCAGGAGGTTGCAGAGCAATTGGATAATAAGCTGGAAGGAGATGTAGAGTTGACTTCCCAACCTGTTGTAGATGAAGTTGCAAATAATTCTCAAAAGTCTGAGTACTCAGAAACTAAAATTGTTGAACAAGACGAGGAGATACCACTGCCATCATGTCTATAGTGGCAAAACAAAGAAAAATATGAGGAGGATATTAGCCAATTTGTGGAGAAAATACAAGAATCACAGCCACTCGATTGCCATCTTTATCTTGAGACTGAAATTAAGAAGTTGAATAAAAGTGAGTCTGTAGTAGATTGTGTAAATTTTAAAGTAGGAGTGGTTGGGACTCACTCAAATTACTTTTACACATTATGTTTAGATGATGTCTTGTCTGTGGAATCACTTAAAATAGTGAAATAGTGTGAAGATGATGAACAAGAATCCTATATTCTAAATATTACATCGAATAAGCAATATAAAAACACACCTCACTTCAAGGCCGAGTGGTTCACCATGCACATTCCATTATTCGGTTCCTTAAATTTTGTACCACCTCCCTATGATTGAGGCAAAAAGATGGATGCGATATTGTGGGTGAAATTTATATCTTCACGGTGGAGGAAAAAATTGATTTGGGTCATGCTGCGACACTAAATTAGGCGCTTCTTAGGAGGAAATCCAAGCAAAGGGATGTTTTATTTTTAGATTTTAGTTTTTATTTCATGTGGTTTTTTGTTTTTGATTGAGTCACAGGCTAATAGGAAGTCTGAGTACCATAAACTTGAGCTAAGTAGCATGGAAAATATTGAGTGTGGGATTCCATGGATCTCATTAATGCAAAAGATGCTACTATCTAGGTATAGTGGCCTCAGGGAGTATTTCTATCTCTTACCATTTCAACTCACTTCGGGGACAAAGTAGATTTTTAAGTGTGGGGTGGGGAAATTCTTAAATTTTGGCTCAATTTTTTTAAAAAAATAGGATAGGAATAAGTGAGATATTTGAGTTGGTGCTATTTTTGATTGCATGGTGCAAGTGTTTTGTTTGGTAAAAGCATGTTGATTGAGGAAATTTTTACTTTTGAGACTCTTAGTCTCATTTTGGTGACTCTTGTATTTTTTTGCTTAAATTTGAATTCATGCTATTGTTTGGTTAAGAGTCTATGATGATCCTATTTATTTGAGCATGTGCCATGTGAATGTAAGGTTTTTTTATATTCCTTGTTACATGTGATGTCTAGAACTTTTCCGGTGTGTGTTTAAAGCGTAATAAAGAGTGTGGGCTTAGGAGATGATTTAGGCATTTCTTTGATAGCCTTATTTTATTCCTTCTATTTGTCCTACCTTTGTGCTTAATCCTAATTAACCCCCATTGAGCCTTTAAATTTTCCTTTGAAAATGTCATAAGTAGCCTAATACCTTCTTTGATGGACTTTAATTTGATCCAAAAAGCTCCTAAGTGCTTTAATGAAAAATTGAATTAGTAAGGAGTTTGAAAAATTGAAGAAGAAAAAAGTGAAATTTATGCCCCAAGGTAAAATTTATTGGTGTATAATTGATGTGTGGTGGATGGTTGTGATATAATTTATGCTAAAGATATTTCCATGATTGTGAAAAAAGAAAAAAAATTATTCTTGTAGTAGAAAATTGTGCGTCTACCAAGTGTTTGTGAAAATGCTTAAAAGAGATGGGGTAAAAAAAGGGTATGGGTAGATTAAAAAGTGAAATTTGGTTGTTAGATATTGGTTTTAATTGTTTAATGTAGTGTATTCAAGAGCTTAGAAAGGTTAGTCACTATTCCCAAATAGCTCCTACCCATCCTTTAGCCTACATTACAACCTAGAAAAGTTCTAATTGATCCTAAGATTTACATTCGACTATTAGTGGATCATTACACTAAGGGAAAGCCTATGGTTCATTGTGCTACTTGTGAATTCCTTGTGAGAGTGAGCATTCTTGTACCCATCATGTTTTTAATTGCTTAATTGTGAGTGGTTATGGGTAACTATCTTGTTGTTAGGGGCACATGTTTGATGAATGTGGGTGGTTTGTAAGATGTCCTTGATTGAATGATAAGCATGAGCTTGCCAACTAGGTGAGTCAACTCTTGAGACTAGGATGTTTTGGGAGTAGTGTACATGAGCTATCAATTGTGTTTGTAACGTGCTTGATGTAGAAACTTTAATTCGTGTAGTAATGGTAGTAGTATCTTGAGTGTCTTGCATGTAGCAGAAGTGTGGAATCTCGAGGTCATGAGGTTTAAAGTAAAGAGTTATTTGAGAATGAAAAAACTTTAAGTGTTAGGTGGTGATGTTGGGTGTATTTATGCATTCTAGCATCATTATTCTAGCCTATTTAGACTTTTTTTTAAGGATGATTCATATACTATATGGATTAATAATGATATAAATGTGTATCATAGAGATGAAGCATGTGTTTATGATGTTAGGAGTGAGTTCCAAACAAGTTTTTTGTGATACCTCGAGTTTTCCCGTTAAATATTTTTCTCCAAAATGTGTCAAGTTGTTAAAGCCTTTTTATCTTTCTAAGAGCCCGTTAAGATCTCGGACGAAAATGTGTTGAATTCTGTTCTTTATCGTGATTAATAATTTTTCTGTGTTGAATTTCTAGATATGTGACCCATCATCGCGTAGAGCATCAAATAATCTTTCCAATGATATGTGGATCATCCAAAACGGACACTTGAGCGATGATTTATGATCATTCCAATCTAATACAACAAATATGCAGGAAAAAATACTGAGGCCAGGTGAGTTTTAGTTTCAGCTTCAAACGATCATAACTCCTTGTACATAATGATCTGGGTGAGATACTATATATCAACAGAAATCTCTGAGAGTCCTATTTCCATTGAAATTGGTTTCATCCAATTTGTCTAGTGATGCAAAATGTTATGGTCAATCTACTTTAGCCTATCAAAACAGTCCACCAAAGGACAGATTTGACATTATTTAATTTTTAAGGGTATTTTGGTCATTCCCACTCCAACCCATCCGGTTAAACCATGGATTTAAGTCCATTAAGAGCATTCAATAGCTCATTTTTCTCCAAGATTTCCTAAGGCTCAAACCCCAACCCTACTACTCCAAATTTCATCCTTCTATGTCTCTTGATTGAACCGTAGAAATTTCAAATTGATTTAGGATTCGAGTTGATCATGTTAAGGGCTTCAAGAAGCACCCTTTATTTTAGTGAATATAGTTCCGGAGTCAGAAGTTCATATTCATCTTTCATTTTTAGGTATGTGGGGCTTTGAACAAGAATAATTCTTCTGTTCTTGTGCCCATATCTTTAATTTTTATTATGGATTATTCTGAGTTTGGCAAATGAATTTATTTTCAAGATATCCTACCATGAGATTTTGATTATGTATATATGTAAATTATTCAAGCTTGCCAGTTATGATTATTTAATGGATTTATATGGTTCTGTAAGTTGAATTATGTCTAAATAATTTGATTATGAACTTATAAAGATTTGAATTGTAAGTTTTGAATTACATGAGTATTTGACTATTTTCGTTCTATGAATTGAGATTTAATATTGGGATTCTTGGTTTTTCTATCAATAATTGATATATTTTGAACATCTATCCACTTTTTAAGTTCAAGAATGAATTATTTGAATTTCCAAGTGTTTTCGAGCCATGTGTCAAATTTTGAGCTTCCTTATGACGATTTGAGTTGTTGGGTATATTGATATCGAAGTTGCAATGAGTCTTGGTATTTTTTGGATGGTTTTGATAAGTTAAATTGTTGAAAATATTATGTATTAAGTATTCAGATCCTTGTCCAAATGTCGAGTCGGTTATGATTCAATGCATTGATACTTTGTTGATGTTGAGGAAGATTAAAATGTTTTGAGCTAAAATGTGTTGAGTTAGGAATCCACAAATTGATATGATTTGATAAATGAGAAAGATATTTGATTTGGTCTTTATGATAGACCCTTGTGATGTTGTGGTGGATTTTCTAACGCGTTCTGAGTTTGTCGGGGAGTAGTACTTAGTACCTAGAGGGAAATTTTGTATTTCCCCAAACCTATGTGCCACCGTAGGGTTGTTTGATGATGATATTATTGGCTAGAGAGCCCGATTGTGATTATTGCAGTTTTAAGGTCGTACTCTCTGGCAAAGAGTATGACATTCCCACCAACGGGGGTTTCAAACGTTGGTATTCCACGTAGCTCACGTGGGGTTGTCGATTATAGAAAACTCCCGTGTCCATAAGATTAAGTTTCTTGGATTACCGAGTCACTCCGAGATTTGAGTCAAAGAGTTGAGATGTTTATGATGTTTTATGGTCATTTATGATGATTTATAATTACCTATGATGATTTTTGATGATATGATAATTTATGATGATTTAAGATGATTTATCATAATTTATGATTTATAATGATTTACGTGGGTTACAAGATTTTATCATATGAACTGTTTATTATGAAATTACAAAAAGTATGACTTGATATAACTCAAGCCAAGTTAGTCATCATTGTCCGTATGCATGTTTTCATGAAATTGATTATACTATTTATATTGTTGCATTCACCCCCACATGCTTAGTACATTTCAAAGTGCTGACCCACATATTTCCATGGGCTACATTCTTACCAAAATGTAGGTACAAGCTGTAGCGAACATATCATGTTCATCTGGGTCGCATCTCTCAATCGGCAGGTGATTAGTCCTTTTTATTCAGGGACTTGAGTTGTTCGGATTTGAGGTGTACTATATTTTCTGTATTCAGTCGTATTGATTAGGGGTAGTTAGGAGTCATGATCCGGCTATCTTTGGTTAATGCTAGTAGAGGCTTCATAGACAGTCACTAGTAGTCAGTGTATTCAGTTTCAGATTTGTATATATATGAGCAGAATTGTGACCATGTAAATTTACTTTCATGTTGGTCAGACTAAGTTATGGGTTGTTTCCGCATTATTCCTTCTATTTTATGTATTTTATTCAGTTGCTTTGAGTTATGCCAGATAAAGGGTTAGCTTGGGGTCACTTGTGACCTTAAGCACCATGTGACGTGTCGGTATTCGATTTTGGGGCGTTATATTTGTGCTTAAAAGATTCATTTAGAGTTCAACTAAGAAAACTAGTGCTACTAGCTTGAGCTAGGTGCTTGTCTAGTTAATTTCGGTTGATTCAATTATATTAAAAGTTTCCAAATGATCTTTATGTATTATTATGAGTACAATAAAGTGTTGTTAATGAGCAAAGTTCAATTTGAATGAGTGTACAGCTGGAACAATAAGTGAAAGATCAATGCTAACTAGCTTAGCTTAGCTTAGCTCTTGTTTTGATTCGTCGTAATGGATGTAGTGTTGTGTTTTCTTCTTAATTCGTGTTGTGTGCTTGTGTAGGATGCTATTGGATCTTCATATAATGATATTTTGATGTTAATAAGGCTAGGAGCTCATGGGAAGGATGCAACAAGACAAGGGTTCAAGAAGGGAGACTGAACTCTTAACCAAATTTTGGATCCCAGAGAGCCTCGGCAATATTGAGGCGGCGCCCCACCTGTAGCAGGGCTGTAACTAGGGAACCGCCCAACCTGGAGTGGGGGATACCTAGGTATCCTCCCCACTTAGTCCCATGCTCAACATCTGAAGGTTATCTTGGCCAACAAGGATTGGGATTACTCCTATACTATATATACATGTTATATCATGTTTTTACATACTTTTGGATATCTTGGAGAAGTGGAGGCTGCTCTACACATTTTTTAGGTTTTATCATTCTTTGATTTTGTTTCATTATGGTTTGTATCATCAATCCAAGAGATTGGATGATGAATATTTCCATTAAGGCTAAAACTCCTTTTATGGGGTTAAGGCCAAGATCATGACTACTTTCATTTTGAATTAAGTTTGTTGATTTACTTATCATTATTGGTTGCTTATTTATTCTTGTTTTAACTATTTTAAGGATTAGATACCCTTAGAATACATCAATTGTCAATCTTATGATCTCAAGAGAGAGAATAGGAAGATAGAACAAGGCAATAAGCAAAGTATGGTTTGTGTTTCTTTATGAAATAAAGAATTCAAATTAGTATCTAGGATAGGGATGTACTTAGATGCCTTACTTGATTCACAAGTAGGAAGATAGCTGAAATAACCTAATTGTATCATTACACCCCCGCTCAATGATGTAGTTGTAAGGTTAGACTTAGGAAAATGATTAGAGGTTGGGAAACCATAATCATGCAATTACCCCTACGAATTAACAACCAAGATAAGAAAGTTAATGAATGAAGTTCAACAACGTAGTATGATTGTTCGTAAGCCTTAACCCTGGGCTTCTATCCATAGATTGTCCTAAGTCATTATTTTTTTGTATTAGTTTAGTTTAGTTTTAATTTACAACTTTAAAACTCTATTTTCTACTCTCCCCAATTGGTTAAACTAGAATTGGATAGGCGACGAACCCATGTCCCTGAGAGATCGATACTTGGGCTTCCTTGAAGCAACTTTACTACTTGATAAGACAACATACACTTGCATCTGCACTTAGGCACTGTCACGTACCCAATCTTCTAGGTGTTTTATTATACTCATATAGGCCTAAAACGTTACCTAGTTTTTGGAGTCAATACAATTCAATGTGACAAGTCGTACCACTCTAGAAACTTTTACCTGATTTTACTTAGTCTCCCAGGTCCAAACCACTCCTACTCATGAGTCAATACCATCTAGATACGACTCGCAAAGAGTCCATATGGTCAAAAATTTTGAACTTTTCTAAATTATGCATTTTTTAGTCTTGCACACTTAACAAACATATTAACCTATAAATAAATAAGTATAAAAACATGGGTTGACTCCCACGTAGTGCTTGATTAAACATCGCGACTAATGTGGAAAGGTCCCATCAAATCTATACCCCATACCTCAAACAATTTTGATTCTAAGATAGGAGTCATAGGAAGTTCATGAAGTCTAGAGATGTACCTTATCGTTAATATTGATCAAAAGTAGAAGAAAATCATGTTCATCTTTATAGATTGCTGACCTATAGTACCCATATTGCAAGTTCTTATGGGTTGCGCGGGTTCCTCCATAATAACCCCCAACTAAAAAAGAATGACAATCCCTAAGTATACTTATCATATCCACATTAGGTATGCATCTATGAATAATCCTAGCCACATAAATTTTTAATAAATAAGGCTCATCCCAGAAAAATTTCCTTACCTCATGCATAAACTTCCTTCTCTGCTAAACGGGAAGATATTCTATGATTAGACCACTTGCCAGATAATTTGCATAGTCTTCAAACCATGAAATTAGATCCTAGAAAGTTGCTAATATCTGCTTATTAGGAAAATTGTCATTAATTTCAAGCCCATCTTCAACATTCTGCATCGCTTCCTCCTCTTGTCTAGACCAATGATCCACAACTTGATTCTCAGTGCCTTTTTTGTCCTTGACCTCAAAATCAAATTCTTGCGCCAATAGCACCCACCTAATCAATCTAGGATTCACATTTTTTTTGCCATTAAGTACTAAAATGATGCATAATTAGCGTGCACAATCACCTTAGTCCCAATCAAATAAGACCTAAACCTCTCAAAAGCATAAACCACTGCCAACAACTCTTGTTCTATCACGTTGTAGTTCTTCTGTGTAGGATTTAGTGCCTTACTATCATAGTAGATGGAATGAAGGATATTTTCTTTCCATTGACCTAGTACAACCCCTAAGGCCAAAACACTCGTGTCACACATAATTTCAAATGGTAAGAACCAGTCTAGAGATACAATGATAGAAGAAGTTATCAACTTCTCTTTCAGACATTCAAAAGCCTTCAAGCATGCTTCCGCAAACTCAAACTTCACCTTTTTCTCAAGAAGACTACAAAGAGGGCAGGCAATCTTAGAGAAATCCTTGATAAAATACCTATATAATCCAGCATGTCCCAAAAATCTAAGAACACCCTTCACAAAAATTGGTGGGTGTAATTTCTCGATCACTTTAATCTTCACTCTATCTTTCTCAATATCTTCTCTTGATCTTTAGGTGTAATACAAATCTTGTTATAACCTAAATATCAATAAAGAAAATAGTACCACCTCTTCCCGCTAACCTATCTAATATTTGGTTTATAAAAGGCATGAGAAAATGGTCCTTCTGAGTCCATGCATTCAATTTTCTATAATCTATGCATACTCTCTATCCTATGACTGGATTCATTAGAACAAGGTCATTCTTCTTATTAGGAACAATAGTAACACCGCCCTTTTTAGAAAAATATTGCACTGGACTGATCCTCTTACTATCGGCAATAGGATATACTACACCAACACCCAACTTCTTGATTATCTCTTTCTTCACTACCTCCTGCATAAGAGGATTAAGTAAAAACTAATATTCTATACTTGGAATATAGTCTAGTTTTAGTTGAATTTTATGAGTACAAATTCCAGGCAGAATACCCATAATATCTGTGATGGACCAACCTATGGCCCTCTTAAATATCTGGAATATTGACAATAATGCTTCCATTTATGACTGTATTAAATCAGCTACAATAATAACAGGTAAATTATTGTTAGCCCCTAAAAATGCATATCGCAAATATGAAGGGAAGATCTTCAACTCTGAAATAGGTGGCTCCTCAATGGATGGGTGAGCAGGTGGAGTAGTTCTATTCTTCAAATCCATATCAATCTTTCTTGGTGCATAAGTATACGAACCACTCTCAGCAAGTACATATACCATCTCATCATACTCCTCAATGCCATCACTATCAAAGTTCATGATCACAACTACAAGAGTTTTCAACACCTAGCCTCTCTTCAATAGGAATAGCAATATCAGAACCATTATACCAAAGAGTAACTGTATCAATATCATTGAATGGATCTATATCATTATCATACACATTAATCACAGGTATTACTCTCAACTCATCAAGCTACTTTATAGATTTTCATACATTAACAATCAATTGTTCATCATTGAGTCTCAACATAAGATGTCTTTTATCCAAAGCAATCAATATCCTACCTATATCCAAGAATGGTCTTCCCAAAATAATTGGGACTTGAAAGTCCACTTCATATACAAAGACCACAAAATTAATTGGAAATATAAAAGAAGCCACATTCATCAATACATCATGGGGAATACCAAGTAGCTTCTTCACTGTCCTATCTGCCATTACTAGTCTAATGGTAGTTGGTTTACAGGCTCCCAACACCAACTGTTTGAATACTGCAAAGGGCATGAGGTTGATGCTAGCTACCAAATCACATAATACTCGAGTGAATCTGAAAGATCAACTAGTGCAAGGAATAGTGAAAGATCTAGGGTCCTCCTTCTTCTTTACTAATGATTTAGTAACTACAACACTGAAATTATGAATATTATCGACTGGCTCATAACTTCATAACCTTTTCTTGGTGATTATATATTTCATGAATTTTGAATATCCTGGCATTTTCCCCAATGCTTCTACAAGTGGTATGTTGAATGAAAACTCAATTAACATAGACAAAAATTTCTGATACTTGCGTTCTTATTTTTTCTTTTAAAGACTTTGAGTAAAGGGAGGAAGAGGTATCAGAATAGGCTTCAACATAGGCTTCTCAACCTTGTCTTTTTCTTTGTCCTCTTTATTACTATTCTCTACATAAACAGGATCATCATCATTTTTGTACTCATCTACACTGGGAATGAGTGGATCTATGGTGGTTTTATCATTCCGAGTGGTAATGCATGGAAATGAGCATCATTCTTTGGATTCTGAACTGTATTACTAGGGAAAGTGCATGTCTCTAATTTACTATGGCTGACATTTGACTAAATTATTTCTCCAACTGTTTGATTGTTTTAGCATGTGATTCAACTTTCTAATTTAACACTGATAGATCTTCTTTAATCTCCTTAAGATAGATTTCTTATCTTTCTTATCCTTTGAATAATTTTGACAAGAGCTTCTCCATTCTAGATTATAAATCATGACCCTTGGGTGGAACATACTTATTACTCTTCTCCTTGTAGTCATCTTTCCAATGCCAATCACCATCTTTCTCTCTACTTCTATTTCTGTATCTGTCATTATAATAGTTCTGACCTTGATTTCCTTGCCCTTGGGTTCAGAAATCCACCATCCTACAATCAATATACTTTGCTACCTCTTCAAATTTAATCCCAACAGTTTCCAAAGTAGATGCCTGAGTCCCAACTGCATTTACTTTCTCATCACCCATTACTACAAATTGCTTAGCAAGAAACCCAATATCTATCCAAAGTTGAGTAATATCTTATGCGACAAAGTCATTATTTACTCCATAATCACTAGCTTCTCTAATAGCATATGAAACTTCACCACATTCAGCATCTCTCGTATACTATCCTCTATCGATCACTAAAATATCAACTAGCATCTCTTGCACAAAATTCCACCGAAGTTTCATAAATGCACATCCTAAAATAGTATCTTCCATTTCTCTCAAACTAATATTTAGTGATATTTAGAAGATTTCCAATAAATTTTTACCTCTAATTCTGTGATTAGGTACCATGTTCAGCTTCTTCTTGAATCTAAACCATGCCTCATACAGGGATTCTACAGGTAACTGTCTAAAGTTATAAATTTCATCTTTCTACTGTAACATCCTTGCAGAAGGGAAAAATGTATTAAGAAACTATTTCCACAACTCATGCTAAGATGTGATTGAACCTCTTGGAAGTTCCCCCAACCATAGTTATGTTTCTCTAATAATCAAAAATGGGAACAAACTCAACCTCAAACCTTATTGATCCACCCCTGGAATGGTATAAGATGTGAAGATCTCAGTAAAGTTAGCAAGATCCATATTCACATCATTAGTTGTTTTAGGAAAGATCCAGATTCACATCATTAGTTGTTTCTCCTAAAAACACACCCTTTTAGTTTAACAACTGGATCATAGAACTAGTAATGTCAAACTTCACATTGAGCGGTAGAGGGGGAGGAATGATAGCTCTTGTCTTAGTCATTTCAACATATTCCATATCATTATAGTCTTCCTCATATAGTCACAGAGGCTAATATGAAGGGATCATTGGAACTCCTCCTCTCTGAACTCTGTCGCCTACTTATCTTGGCCTTACTAGTTCTCTATTCTGAGATCTCTGATCCTCTTCAGCTAACCGAGTCTATTTAGCGTCTCATCTCTCTCACTCTAGAAGTTGTTGCATTTGAATATCTAAAACATTATGTGGATCAAGAGGATTAAGTGGGATTGCAACATTTTGATCAACATGTGAAGGTTCTTGAACCCTAGCAGTAACACCATCACAAACTTATTCTGGCATTCTTCTTGGTGTTAGAAGAATTCTTTATTGCTCTGGATCAAAAGGGTGTAAGGGATTACCTCTTCTCCTAGTGTTTGAAATACACCGGTGTATGCCAAATCAAAAATAGAAAATAAACCTACGAACTTTACTAAATTCAATCAATAAATTACATTGTCTTCCCCAGAATGGTGCCAAAAATTGATGTTGCCCAAACTAACCTCCTTAGAAGTATTCTGCGGTCGATGTCTGATATAATAATCCAACTAGGTTGAGGTTTAACCCACATGGAAGATGTTGAACAATTACTTTATTTGATGTAATTCACGAGTAGTACAAAAAGGTGAATGGGAGATTTTAGTATCAATCGCAAGTAGTATCCAAATCTTTTATGCTTTTGAGTTGTAAATAATAAAAGATGAACACCAGGTTTATGTTCCCCATGGCTTCTTAACTTCATAAAATTTCTTGTTATCAACCCCAACTATTCTAATGCTTTGCATGTAAAGTCAACAAGATATGTATTATCAACCATCTTATGAATATGATGATAAATCTCACCCTTTATCGATTTAATCTCAGGGCGTCACCTTGTTGTTACTTGTTATGACCTGAGTTCACTATCACCTTTTGAGTACAAGTGATTAGATAAGATGGCGGGAATTATAAGATGGAGGTGAATCTCAAATTATTGTCTTAATCCTTTTTGTGTAATCACAAACTCCCTTGTGAGAACTTTTGCAAATACAGGTTAGCTCATGCTTCAGCAGTAGCTGTGAGATTAATTATTGTGAAGAAGATAAAGATACATGCATAAACCCTAGAATAGAGCAAAATTGCACTTCCTCTATATAGGTAATCCACCAGGGTTCCCACAACACTAGTCAAGGAGATTAGACACTCATGTTCATGCAAGAATCCATGATTATTAATGAAGAAGACTTGTAATTAATGCACAAGAATAAGATGAATAAAATTCAAAGTCTTGAATTGAATAAAAACCTAAAATCTGAAGATTAATTGTATAGTATGTAAAAGTAAGTAACCTATTGTAAGAATGTGTAACCTAATAAAAGATAAACTCTAGGGTATTTATAGTATCTTAAAATAACATAAAATCAAAATAAAAATGGAAAAGCTAAAGTTATGTTGGGGCTAAGTACGACTCAGTCTTCAACTCATACCGTCATCATACGAGTCATACCTTTGCCTTTCGTATCCGTTCTAGTGTCTGATCTCCCAAGGCTTATACTTTCTATTTCTCATATGACTTTTTCTCACGAGTCGTACATGATCATATGACATGTGTCCTTCACTCGTATCCACTTGGGACTTTTTCCTTTTCAAGCTTTGAACATTGATCTACTTACGGCCTACCTATATGAGTCGAAAGTCTTAGACTTCAACTTTGGATGGTAGATTTAGATTTTGTCAGGCTTACAATTTATATATATAACCCATATCCTTGCTTATAACTCAAATGATTGAGTCATATCTTCTTCATACTTAGATTCTCTGTTTGACTTTAGGTTTTGTTGTTCTCACGAGTTATCCTATGAGTCAAATAGTGAGTTGATGACTCGTGAGGTGACTTGTATCTTTATTAGAATTTGTCTGTCTAGGTATTTTTCTTCTATTTTCATCCAAACACTATTGTAGACCTGTTTGACCTAAAATAAACACAAAAATGCATCATATCTACTAAAACAACCAAAGTACCCAAATAAATTAATGGTTTTAAGCATTTATAGTGTCGTGTTTCCATGACTTATCACAAAAACCACAACTGCCACTTCTAAATCATGAGTTGGATAGTTCCTTTCATGAACCTTATATTGACTAGAAACATATGCCTCAACATTACCATGCTGCATCAAAACATATTACAATCCCATATAGGATGCATCAAAAAACACAACAAAATGATCTGTACCCTCGGGCAGGGTCAAAACTGGCGTAAAAGTCAGCTTATCCTTCAACTTCTCAAAGCTAACCACAACAACATCGAACCATAAAAACTTAACCTGATTTTAAGTAAATCTAGTCAATGGGGAAACACTAGAAGAGAAACTCTCTACAAACCAGCTATAATACCTGGCCAAGCCCAAGAAGTTCTTACTGTCAGTCGAAGTCATGGGTCTAGGCCATTTCTTCACTCCCTCAAATTTTGGTGGATCTACCTTGATCCCCTCACTAGAAATGACATATCCAAGAAGTGTCACAATATTCAACAAAAACTCACACTTAGAAAACTTAGCATAAAACTTCTGATCCTTAAGGGTCTGCAACACGGTTCGAAGGTGACTAGCATGATCCTCCTCACTCTTAGAACACACCATGATATCATCAACGAAGACAGTAACAACAAGTTCAAAAACTTCCTAAAACCCTAATTTATAAGATCCATGAATGTAACCAAGGCATTAGTCAACCCAAATGACATAACCAGTAACTCATAGTGACCATTCGGGTTTGGAAAGCAGTCTTGGGAATATCAACCTCCCAAGTTTTCAATTGATGGTAGGTCGAGCGAAGATCAATCTTAGAGAAACATCTAGCACCCTGAAGTTGGTCAAAAAGATCATCAATCCTAGGAAGAGGGTACTTATTCTTCACTATCACCTTATTCAACAAACGATAGTCTATACACGTCTGAGGAAACCCATCTTTCTTACGCATTAAAAGTATAGGAGCACCCCATGGAGAAATACTAGGAGGAATGGGTCCTTTATAAACAAGATCTTTTAACTTCTCCTTTAGCTCGTTCAACTTAGTTGGAACAATTTTATACAGAGAAATGGAAATAGGACGAGTGTCTGCTAGAAGATAAATCCCAAAATCTATCTCCCTGTTAGAAAAAAATCCTAGGAAGATCATTGGGAAATACTTCAGAAAATTCATAAACCACGAGGATAAAATGCAAGGAATGACTTTTAGAGTCAAAATCGTTACACACCCCTTTGAAATCAACTTAGAGCTCTAAGATAGGAAATATACCTCCCTTTAGGCACTAAAGAACTCCTCGGTCATTCTAATACTGGCTCATTAGAAAAATAAAAACTGACCTTTTGAGTTCTACACTATAGAGAAACATAGCATGAATGGAGCCAATTCATACCTAATATAACACTAAATTCTACCATCTCCAACTCTATCAAATCCATCAATGTCTCTCTATGAAAGATAGACACCACACAACACTTATAGATTTTTCTAGCTATAATAGAATCACCTACCAAGGTAGACATAAATAAAGGGTCAAAAATACTTTTGCAACCAAAATCGAAATGCACAGCCACATAAGGAGTCACATAAGAAAGGGTAGACCCCAAATCAAGGAAACAATACACATCATAAGAGATAAGTTGTAACATACCAGTAATAACGTCTGGAGAAGCCTCAGATTACTGTTGAGTAAAAAGTACATAGTGGCAATTTCGGCCAGTGCTGGTGCCAAAAGTAACACCCTTTGGCATAAGAGCTGAAGATATGGCAATCAAAACTTTATTAGTCTAATGAAAACTTTGGATGAAGGAAAACGTCATTGTAAGTGACCTAGATAATCATACTTATAATTCCAATTCCTCCACTTCTCACAATAACCATGATGTAGCTACCCATAAAAATGACATAGAGAATAAGGTGAGGTTGGTTAAGATCCAATAGCCTGAGATTCAGCACCATGTGTCTTAGAACCACCGATAGCTTGAGAACAATGATCACATGAAGTCTTAGGATAGGGAGCACTAGAATATGAATAACATTGCCCAGTTCTTCTTCTTGGTCCACTATATTCTGTATCTCCTACTACTCTGCCAACCACCACCCCACTCTGAATACCCGAACTACTTACTCTACATCTCCCTAATCTCTGTCTATTTCTTTTTTTTCACTATTAACTTACTGCATATAAACCATAAGCCTAAAGATATCCATATCATTGCTCAACATTGAAGTCTTATACTCTAATACCAAGTCTCAGGACAACCCAAAAGAAAACTTCCCGATCTTGGATCTATGGAGACACACCAACTTAGGAGCATATCGAGACAACTACTAAAATTTTAGTGCATACTTTTTTATACTCATTCTACATTACTTTATATTAACAAACTCCTCAGCCGTATCTTCCCTCAACACTTGAGAAAATAAATGATAAAAAAGAATACAAACAAAGTCATCCCATATAGCCTGCTCAACATCATCTCCCCTTATAGATTTCAACTCTTCATACTACTAATAAACAATATCCTTCAATTAATACATAGAAAACTCCACACCCTTTACATTAGTAGCTTGCATTATCCTAAAGATTTTCTCCATCTCATCAATAAAACCCTATGGATTCTCCTCAATGTTAGAGCCTATAAAAGTTGGGGGATTCAACCTATTAAAATGGACGACTCGAATAACCTCAGATAAAGAAGCAACAAAACTAACACGATTAGACTAATGAGTCTGAGATGTTACCAACTGAGTAAGCGGATGAATAGATTGATGGAACTTTATATTAGAGATATTCCCTTGAGGCGGCTGGTCATAAGCATCACTACCCCAAGAAGCCGAATGAGGTTTAGTAGGGAAAAGTGGAACTCCATGTGAAGTAACATAATCAGGAGCAGGTATCCTAGACTAGGTCTGCACTCTATAAATAGGGTGAGTTCCTTCCACATTCTCAAGGGGAACATAGATTGTAACAGAGTTACTACGAACATCCGACCTTTGAGGAGGCATGATCTGAAATGCCAGGAAATCAAGAGTTATAGAAGTTTCATAATGCTAGACTCTATAGCCTAAAAATAGAACATAAAAAAGGAAAATATTCCTAAATTCCTTGTAGACTCCTCATTATAAGTGAGGTACGCTATACCACCCAGAGAAGGACACTACTCGACATGGCTTTGTGGACACCCAACAACTCTAAATCATGCTCTAATACCAAGCTTGTCACTACCTGAACCAGGGCTTGGCTGTGACGGGTATCTCAAGTCCACCCTGGACCGGATACCACCCCCTTAACATACGTCAAGAGAACAATAATAGTAATAATAAATAATATGGAAACCAACTAAACATAAATAAGAAGATGAATGAAAAACTCACTGACACTGAGAGTCAAAATAATAACCAACCAACCCATATTTGTCCCCAATAGCCTCTAAAACCAGAACACCATATAGGTTAGGATATTCCCCCGACCATGACCAAATGAATACAAAAGTACTGAGTCAAAATAAAAGAATATGAAAATGATAAGTCTTTTCGAAGGTTGGAGGCTCACCATATCACCGTTACTTGACGAACGTGCTAATCCACCTACCATTGTAAAGGGTAAAAAATGTGTCTTCGAACCATATATTATGAAGAAATATAGCATCTGGCGATGATTAACTGGGTGATCACTAGCATGTAACTCAGGAAAGTGATAAAATAATGCCAAGTACAAATCAATTCAAACACCATATGCATACATTCATGTACATATATATGATGTAGGGATAGGGAACAAGGTTCATTCATGATATTTAGAATCATTATCCTAGATTTTGTAGATCTAACTATCCTAAAAACACCCATGGGCTATGTAGGTCCGGCTCTTCCCCCATCGAAAGGGCCCCAATACATGTTAGCCGCACGAACTGGAGAAATCTGAGGAAGGGCCAAAGCCTCTGAGCCTTCAATCATTCCAATATATATATATATAATGTATGAACAATGCACACAATCATCAAAATCCATACGCTGCAAAATGTGGTTTCCAGCATTGGTCCCCCTAGGACCTCCACCTTCTATAGCAAGCTACATAACCCTTTTTAAACCCAAATTAAAATCATTGAGCACATAATCCCAACCATTAACCTAAGAGTAATTCATTAAGGTACTAACCACTTTGTATAATCATACCAATACACTTGCAAGCTAAATCACACATGCCAAATCAATTCACAGGGCCACATTGACTCCCAAGTTCCATTAAAATCTAATCCATGTCAACAAAGGCCATCCAAATCCATTTAAATAATTATTTATCCATTAATGCAATGCATTTATTTTCGAAGAAAAGTTAAACCATGCAATTTTACCTAATTTAAATCAAATTCATTAAGTGGGTTGACGTTCATGCAATTCCAAGACTAAATTCAGACAATTTGGGAAACCCATGTTACCCATTCCATCCATTTAATTAAAGTACCAATTTAGTCCCAAAAAAAAAACAATTTAAAGCATGAATAATTAATTTAAATCACAGGAAAAGTAATTAAAGCGATGATAGACAAAATCCCTCAACCCAGTTTCAAACCCACAATTTAAATCACATGGAAATCCATTAAATAAATTCCACAATAAAAAATTAAAGTTTGTGGAAGAGAAACATGCCTTAAACACACAAGAATTCATAATCTATTTGAAGCTTGGAGCTCGGATGATGAGTCCTATATGAAACCCTTATGTTTTCTTGGGTTTTGAGTTTGAGATGAAAGAGTGTAATTTGATCGTTGAAAACTAAAGTAAATAAACTTATTTTATGTTCAAGGGTTGTACAAAGGTGAAAATACCTAAAACTCCTCACCCTAAGTGAGAAAACTAAAAACTACATAAAAATATTCCCTTGGCGTGGCACACCAATATCACAGAGGTTATTTCTGTGCCACACCAATATCGCGGAGGGTAACCTTTGTGACATAACAAAAGCACAAATGCTCACTGCCTCGATGTTTCAAAATTGCCTCAAACCTTTTCAAAAATTCCAAAACCTCCCCCGAACACCCTTTTAACATCCCTAAACACAATTCAAGTGAAAATCGATAGTTTGAACACAAGAAGGTCAAAAATAAAATAATGGAAAGATTTATATATAAGATGTCATGATAGGGACAAGGTTCATAAACATGAGAGTTTAAAGATTTAATCTAAACTGTGTAGCTCGATCCTTCCTAAAATGGGCCAGCTCCCCCTACTGGAAGGGCCCCAGCTCATGTTAACCTTACGAACAAGGAAATATCCATCCTAAAATAAATATATCTATATATATATCAAGTGTTCACTAATCACACAGTCATATAGACCCCCAACTCTGGAAAACATGGCTTCCAATGTTCGTTCCTCTCGAGACATACCCCTTCATGGTGAGCTACACAATTCCCTTTAAGTCTAAATTAAAATAATTTGCACACAAACCAATCATTTAACCCAAGAGACATTAATTAAGGCATTTTGCACCTGGTATCGTCATACTAATATGCTTGCAAGCTAAATTAATTATCCCTAACCAAATCCACATAACCAAATTGGACTCCCAAGTTCCATAAACCAAGGCCATCTGAAACCATTTTCATTCATCTATCCTTTAATGCAATGCATTGGGTACAAAAATAAGTTAAACTATGTAATTTTCCATATTCAAAATCAAGTTTTACAAAGTGAGCTAAGGTTTGTACGATTATCTAGCCAAAGTTCCATCAACTTAGGAAAATCTATGTACCCTATTCAAACAATTTATAGAATACACCAATTCAGTCCCTAAAACATCAATTTAAAGCATGAACAATCAATTTAGAAAATGACACAAGTAATCCAATTAGTAACAACTAAAGCCCCTCAACCAAATTTCAAAGACCACAATTAAATCACATGAAGACCAATTAATTTATGCCACAATGTAAAATTAAAGTCAGTGAAAGAGAAACATGCTTGAAATACACAAGAAATTGAAAACAATTCAGAGTTCAAAGCTAGAATGATGAATTCTCTAAAATCCTTGAATGTTCTTGGGTTTTGAATTTTAGAGAGAAAAAGAACGATTTGATCTTTGAAAACTGATGGAGAATGGCATTATTTTATGTTATAAGGTCGTACAAGGGGTGAAAAAAACAAAAGCCCCTCACCCCACGTAAAAGACCAAAAATTGGGAGAATTTAAATAGCGGTGTGACATGCCAATATCGCAAAGGTTAACCTCTATGACACAGCCTTATCGCGGAGGCTTACTACCCAGGCTCCCAAAATGACCTTGAACCCCTTCCAAAAAAATCTATAACTTTTCCAAATTACCCTTTTAACATCTCTAAACATAATTTAAGTCTAAAAATAATGTTATGCATATGAGAGGGTCAAAAATAAAATGGTTGAAATTTTAAAGGGTCTTACATTATCCCCCCACCCCCACCCCAGGATCATTCATTCCTGAATGGTGAGTTAGGAAGCTTTAAGCTCGAGAATAATAAAAATACATCAGAATCAAATGACAAATTCAAATTTCAATAAGAGGAAAATAAGAATCATACCTTACGCACTCTCATCCAACTCGGGGAACAAGAATGGATACTTGTCCTTCATATCTTCCTCATCTTACCATGTATCTTCTTCCACCTTTTGATTTCTCCATAGTACTTTAACCGAAGCTACGTTCTTTGTCCTCAATTTATGAACTTGCCCATCCAATAGTTCAATCGTAACTTTCTCATAAGACAAGGAATCCATAACACCAACATCCAAAATAGTCTCTCTTAAGGAATGAACACCCACACATTTGTTCAGCATGGAAACATGGAACACAGGATGAATAAAAGCTAAAATCATAGGTAATTCCAACTCATAAGCATATTCCTAACTCTCCTTACAATCTGGTATGGTCCAACATAATGGGGACTGAGCTTTCCCTTCTTTCCAAACCTCATGGATCCTTTCATAGAAGTCACCTTAAAGGATACCCACTAACTTACTTAGAACTACAACTCTGTTTGCCTCACATTTACATAAGACTTTCTGTGACTTTGAGTAGTTTTAAGTATTTCTTTAATTACCTCATCTTCTCCATGGATTAATAAACAAAATCAAGACCAAACAACCTAGTCTCACCTACCTTAAACCACATAATAAGAGACCTACACCTCATACCATAAAGGGCCTTAAAAATAGCCATTTGAATTCTAAAATAGTAACTATTATTGTAAGTAAACTCAATAAAAGGCAAATGATCAACCCAAAAATAACTGCTGCAAACTCAAAAGCATGAGTTGGGTAGTTCTTCTAATGGGGATTGAGTTGTCTAGAGAAATATGTTAGAACCTAGACCTGAAGCTTCAACACACAATCAAGAATAAATCTAAAAGTATCACAATAAACCATAAAACCATCTAAACCCTATGGTAGAGTTAAAACTGAAGAGGAGGTGAGTCAATCTTTAACTTTTGGAAAATCTTCTTGCAAAAATTGAACCACTGGACTTTGAATTTCTTTTGAGCTACTCTGGACATGAAAGATACAATAGAGGAAAATCCTTCAACAAATCATTTATAGTAGCTAGGCTAAACCTAAGAAACTCCTGATATCTAATGGATAAATGGTTCTAGACCATTTCCTTACTACTTTGGTTTTTTAAGGATCAACTCAAATGACTATAATGGAAATGATATGATTCAGGAATGCTATTATTTTCAACTAAAATTCACACATGCTGAACTTAGGAAATAGTTGGTGATCTTTGAGAGTCTATAAGACAATCCTTAAATAGTCTATATGTTTATCCTACTCTAAGAATAGATGAGGATATCATTTATGAATACTATGAAAAAATCCAAATGCTACTTGAACACCCTTTTATTCAACTCTATAAGCTTCAAGAGCATTTGTTAGTTTGAAAGATATAACAACAAATTTATAGTGAACATATCAAGTTCTTAAGGCTGTATTCAGAATGTTTCATTCTCTTTCTCTAAGCTAATAATAGCCAAATCTGAGGCCTATCTTAGAGAAACAATTAGCACCCTAAAGTTGGTCGAACAAGTCATCAATCTTGGGATGAGATATTTATTCTTGATTGTGATTTTATTCAACTGATGGTCGTCAATGCACATTCTGAAAGAACTGTTATTCTTGGACATGAAGAGAACTGGAGCACCTCATGGAGATACACTTGTCCTGATAAAAGCCTTTTCTAGGAGATCTTTCAATTGTTCTTTTAATTACTTAAGCTCGGCTGGAGCCATTCTATATAGAGTGAAATTAAAATGGTTGGGAATCTGGAAGGAGATCTATTTCAATGTTAATTTCTCATTCGGGAGGAACTCTGAGCAAATATTCAAGAATCACTTTTGGAAATCCTTTTACTACTGGAGCTGACTCAAAATTTGGGATTTCAGACCTTGAGTCCTTGAATCAAATAAGATTATTGATGCACCCTTTAGAAATTATTTTTATTTCCTTAAGGAAAGAGGTAAACTAACCTATAGGAACTGAGGTACTGCCCTTCCACTCTAAGAATGCCTTATTGGGAACTGAGTAAACTTGAGTGAATACTCCTTAACACTTATACTACGATGCTTTAGGTTTACAACTTCTACACCTTGGATTCCCACAAATCATGTGGGAAGAACCTATATAGAAATACAACAACAAACTCATCTCATTCAATCGACCCTATATTTGTACCTCTATTATTCTTCCACTGCTTAAACCAGGTATGAGCCACTCTATGTAATTGATAAGCAACCAAAAATTAGTACTCTCAATTGGAGTGAAACCCATGATTTTAGTTTTCTTCAGAATAATGTCCATGAAATCTTGTGTATCCTCCTCAGGATTAGACCTAAAAACATTAAAGGATTTATTAGTGTAAAGTCTCAGACTCTAATAGTTTCCATATTCACAGTTGAGTTAGCTAGTGCAATAGCCTGTGGGTTGTTTTAAGTTGTCATAGATTGTCCTAGTACTGTAAAAGCAGCCCTAAACTCAGCATGGGAGACTTTTTCATTTAGAGGGTCTTCGAGAACCGATAGTAGTGCTGGCTGAGTCCAATTCCTACTTTTGATAGGTATCTTTAGAGGTATTTTCCAGAAATGAGTAGAGGAAAAGTTAGAAGAAGAATTTTAATAGAGTTCACACTCTATTGCATGACATGACTCATGAAAGAAGTGAGATAGTCCTAAAAATGTTTCATCTCCTCTCACTCATAAGTGTGGCACCTTCACACCATGAAAAAGACTCCCCTTAACATGGCTTTCAGACACCCTAGGGCACCTTAAACCTTCTGCTCTAATACCATGTTTTTCACGACCTGAGGCTACCCCTTAGTCGTAACACAATATTTAGAGTCATAAGTGACCCCAGGCTTACCCATGGCTGGCATAACACTAAGAATAATAAAGTGATAATACATTGAGCGAAATCCTAACTGGAATAACTAATAAAATAATAATAATAAAATACTGAATATAAATCAAGCTAGAATAAAACTATTTGACAAAACCAACATCCTGAATATAACTAACTGTCTGTCTGTCTGAAAGACTCTAACTGATATAAGTTGTTGGGACAAGCCCCCAACTAACTCCAAATATCTAAAACTACATAAAAAATACTAAAAATAAATATTGATAACTAGTTATCTAATGATGAGTAATCACCAAACACTACTACGGAATATGGTACCAAACTGTACAAAGCACGATTTGGATGTTGAGCATCTAAACCTATATTATAAGACAATATAGTGCAAGAAAAGTATGTGATCAATACTCTAAATATACCGAGAATATGATATGGGAAAACTAACTACTATAAGATGAATATTATTACATGAAAGATGGTATACTGGATGCAAGAACAAGTATAAACATGTACTGAATGAAAATTGAATAACTGAATACAAGGTCACGCAAAAATATGGAACTAAAACATAAAGTGAGGATTGTGGAATCTAACATTAATTGACATACCCCAATTTAAGCAATCGGGGTCCAAACTGTAACCCCAGTTGGATGGTTATTCAATACCTTGCCAAGGGTATGAACACTCGCTGGCGTGGATCCACTAAACTAATGTCCTGAAAAACTAGGGTGTCAGTCCTTAACTGGAGGGTGATGCCTTATAACCTATGGTATCACCGTAGTTCTAGAACTTAAGGACTTCTACTAAAGGTCTCAGTCCTAACTGACGCATAAGACTTCATCCCTGCATTCACTCGATGTTAAGTATTACTCCCAACTGAATGACACTGAAAATTTAATTGCTCATCATAATTACATTCTACAAAATATCAGGAATGGATAATAAAAAGTGCTCAAAGATATGTGAACTATATGCATGAATCCCTAGGTATTGGGTGTTCATAACTCACCAACTCTAACTAAACTAAACATAATAAATATTAAAATTGATCATAATAGGGGATTTCATAAGCCCAAAAATCAACAATTTAAAATTGTAGAGAGACATAATTGTTTTAAGTATAGAGGGATGCTTAAACTTATGGGAAAACACATATTCATGGTTCAATTAAATAATAGACTAAAAATTTACAAGAAAACTCTTACTTACCACGGAACCCTAAACTTAAAGGATGAATTAAACTTTAGCATTGAGGAAAGCTTTGGGACTCAATGGGTGGAAGGAACCTATTTATAAAATCTCACATACCAGGAGATGAATTTCTTGAAGAACCCCTTGGAATTTTTTTCTTGAATTCGAGGAACCCTAAGTTGGAATTTGGAGAAGAACCACTATTTCTTTATTCTTCCTCTATGTGTTTGATAAAATTTTGAGTTTATAAGGGATTTGGGGAAATTTAGACTTATATTCCAACCTTGAGAAGGCCTAAATAAAATGGGTTAGGTGTTAAAAGAGTGGAAAAAGACCAACAAGCCCTTCTGATAATGTTTAGAATTCTTTGAGAAACAGTCGTTATGACTCAGGCTACGACTTGTTGGGTTTGGTCACGAGTCATGGCCTGGAGTTGTGACATAAGGACTTAAGCCTTGGGTACTTACTATTATGACTATGACTCCTATTCTAACAACTAGTTTAGTTTGACAATGAGTCAACATGAAGGGTCATTGTCAAGGGCCTGATTTCTTGGTCCCTTACTGCCGTACAATGAGTTCTTACTATAACTCATTGTGTCTAACAATTATTCATTGCTAGAGTCATTGTTATTGCCAGTTTGATAGTGCCTTAGAAGTTTTTCCACAAATTTTTACCGGATATCAGATTAAGGTGACACTGGTGACATTTGAAAGCTAATTATATAGTCTACTTCTTCGTGGATTTAGATCTTAAAACTCCGGGTATTTCAAGAAACATGTGTAAATCTTATTATCTGGTAATTGGTATTTTTTCCATTCAATGTATTTGCATATATTAATGAGATACATGGATACTTTAACAATCTATAATTTTTTTTTAGTTTATAATATTTAAATATTTATTAATATACTATAATAAAAAAATATTTTAATTTTTACTTAATAAGTTATAAATTTATAAAATGAGCACTCACACTGGTTCAAGTCTCTTGGGAACTTGGGTTGTCATCAATATATCCCTTACCACTTGAATAGAAAAGTCAAATTTTGAGCACACCTGATGGGAGCCTTCAATGTGATTACACACAAGATAAAGTAGGAAGAAATTGTTGATTTTAATTGCAAACCCACATACAAGGAAACTTGCTTTTTGTTTTACTTGGAAAATTTTTTGAATAAGGAAATAAAATATTCTAATATTAAAGGGAAATAACTTTAAAAAGAAGTAAAAACAAGAGGGAAGGTGGAAAGGTTCAACTAGGCCTGGGTCGGATCTTTACAATTAGCCCAAATTCGGTTGTTAAGTTACTTTCTGACGACATCTTATGAAGGCTTCTCATAGGTGTGAAGACCTATCACGGATGTTGTTAGAATTAATAGTGGTTCAATTCAAAATTGGCTTCTCTGACGACAATTTTGATAGCTTATCACAGTTTTGATGACTTATCATAAATGCCGTCAGGACCTTTTCTGCTGATTTCATTATTTTCCACCTTCCATGAATTAGATCCTAACTACAAAAATAAACACTTTACTGGAATATAAATTTGGTTGCCTCCCAATAGCGCCTGATTTACTGTCGTGGCACGACTTGGTTATCTTGACTACTCAAACTTCGCCAAGACAACCTGTTGATACCACTTTATAATCTTCATAGAACATATCAACAATTGAGAAAACACCCATCTCTTTTTGCTGAGTCATGGATGAGTGTATCTCAAACCATGCTTCTTTGTCATTTATCCTGAACTTCAGCTCATTTATCTCCATGTCTATGGTTACTCTCCCAGTTGCAAGAAATGGTCTACCCAAGATGATAGACACTTCAAAGTCCACCTCGCAATCTAGGACTACAAAATTAGAAAGAAGAATAAAATTGGCTACCTTTACAAAAACATCATGTAATATGCCCACAGGCTATTTCACAGACATATCTACCATCACCAACCACATATTTATTAGGGTAGGGTTCCCCAAACCCAGTTTTTTGTACACAACAAGTGGCATTAGGTTTATATTGGCTCCCAGATCGCATAATACTTTGATGAATTTTAGGGAACCAATGGTACACGAAATGGTAAATGCTCCTGGGTCTGCCTTTTTTTCCCCTAAAGACCTTGTAGAGATAGAGCCATAATGGAGAAGATTATTCTTCGGCTTATGGCTAACCTTCCATTTCTTGGTCACAAGGTCTTTCATGAACTTTGCGTATCCTAGAATTTACTCAAGTACCTCAACCAAAGGAATATTTATTGTCAATTGATTGAGTATTGCCAGGAATTTGCTGAATTTTGAATCATCAACCTTCTTCTTCAATTATTGAGGAAAGGGAGGTAGTGGTCTTGGGATAGTTTTCAATACCACTTCCTCTTCCTTCTCTTTTTCCTTCTCCAAAGCATTAACAGAACTATATAGCTTCTCAGAATCCACGGGATTACTTTCTTCGGATTCATCAACAACTACCTCACCATCTACAGATTTGCCCACAGAAGGGCCATGTAATATCTTACCACTCCTAGTGGTAATTGCTATACATTATCCATTATTTTATAGATTCTGAACCATATCGCTTGGTAATGTTTTTCTAAACATTTTGAACCGTATCGCTTGGTAATGTTTTTCTCTTTCTTTGGTTGAATGCAGTGAAAATTTGGCTTGTCTACTACTCCAACTGTTCAATAGCAGTGGAGTGTGAGTGTACCAACTGACTGATGCATGTCAGATCGGTTTTCATGGTGGTTACACCAGAGTTGGTGGCCTCAACTCCCTTCAACAATTTCTCCATCATGTCCTCCATGGACATCCTTCTAGAGCTAGTTGCAGCAGCTTCCTGATTTCCAGGAGGAACATATAAACCACTCATGTCATTATTGCTTTGCCAGTTTCCTTGCTCTCTGTCTTTGTAACCTGGATTGTCATAAATTTTCCCGATCTTGATTCCGTTGGCTATTGCCTCGAAAACTTCTCTGATTATTAACATAATTTGCCTCTTATTCAGGTTTCACATCCACTCGGTCTTGAGACGTTACAACTTTTACTTTCTCAGTTTTCCCTGATAATAAGTTTGTAGTGAGCAAGTCCATCTGAGTCTTTAGATGGGCCATGTCTTGATCCTGCTTCTCATCTCTCCAGCATTGTTTAGCAAATATACCAATAGAAATAGTGGGGCTTATTACCACAGACTTCTTAGTATGACAAGCCCGACTCTGTTTGGTCATCCTATTTATCATATTTGAGGCATTTTTAAAAGACAGATCAACAAATGAACCACCAGCAGCATGATCTACAATTGACTTTGTTATAGAATTGAGGGCCCTCTATAAAGTCTCCATCAAGTATAGGTCCATCATATTATGGTTCGGACACTATCCTAGCTTTTTCTTGAATCTTTCGCAAGTCTTATGTAAAGCTTCAATAGGAAGCTGTCTAAAATTATTGATTTCGTCCCTCAGCTGTACCCTTCTGGAGGGTTGAAAAAACCATTCTAGGAATGCATCTTTCAATTACCTTCAGTGGGTGATGGAATCAGGTGTAAGCTCATTCAGCCACAATGTTGCATCCCCAAGCAGAGACAACGAGAACAACCTCAATCGAAAAGTGTTCTGGCCCACTCCTGGGTTATCAAAAGATTTGTAAATGGTGGAAAAATTCACCAGATGCAGGTTTGGATCATCCACATGAAAGTCACCAAACAACCATTTCAGATTGAGGAGTTGGAAAATAGTACTTGTAATGTTGAACTTGGATCGAGGTTCCAAGGTGAAGTAATAATTACACCCATTGAACCTGCCCCGTCCATACCATCATTATTATCATTCATATCATACTGGACCGGCTGATACTCTTGTCTTCTTTGGAACGGACGATTCCAATTAACATTACGTAGAACTTGTGCAGCTATCTTCTCTGCACACCTTGGGTTACCAGGGTTCAATAACTCTTTGTCAACCAAATCTTCGTCCTTATGGTTTGGATGTTATGCATATTGCCCGACATTTTGTACATTTACTTGAGCTCTAGTTAAGGCTGTCAGTTCGTCAGCCTATTGCTGTTCTATCATTCTTCCAATTTGTTGCGGTTCCTAATTTATTGGTAATAATGTTTTCCAGGACTTCTAGTGCTTGGCATACAGTATAAAATCATGCAAATAACCAAAAAAACAAATAAACATAAATCTAGGAAACTTAACTAACAATCAATTAGTTCATACAAACTTCAGCTTACAACCATATTTCCTAGCAACAATGCCATTTTTGATAACGCTCAAATTATACTCTTGAATGGGTGTAAGCGATCGTTGTCAATATAAAACCTAACTAGGTTGGGATCAAATCCCACAGGGAATATGGTGTGAACTCAAGTTATTTGCAATTTAATCCACTGATAGTTTAATGTTTCCTAAAATAGGGGGTTTAGGTTTAACAAGTAGTTATTTGTCACTTTACTTTCGATGTTTGTAAATAAAGAGTTTATGAAATAACCAGAATTATGTTCACTAGGGCTTCCAGCACATGACAAATGCTAAAAGTGGTTCAAGATTCTCACAGTGGGTAGGATAAGAAGTTATATTTATCAATGTTATGCTAAAATGTCTCTCAACCTACTTAAGTGTTTAATTCCCTAAGCCTCTCGGACTTAGGTAATTTCTATTCACTACCCATATTTTACCTCAGGTTAACCAACCTTGTTACAACGCTGATTATTAAACGAAGTATTTCTGAGTCCCTGTTGATAATTCACTTCCTACTATATTTGATTTCCTTCTCAAGAAAATCAAAATAGGTGTGTCTACCATTTGCAACCAACAGATGTTAATTAAAACTTCAGAATTATCAAGAAATCTTGCCACCTTTTGAATCTTAAATACTTAGTACCACATCAAGACCTAACCCTAGATCCCATAACTCAGGCTAATGGAGTTTATCCACTCATGATGTAATAAACAAAACACATAATTGAATTCATGATTTGAAAGATAAACTTACAAAGATGAATAATAACTAGTGAATTGCAGATTAGATCATAAAGGAAAAATCCCAAAATACTGATAATAATCTCTCAGAAATAGTTGTACTGTTCAAGTGAAGAAGTAAAGAGAGAAAATATAAAAATATCCTCCCAAAACTCAAGGTGTCAACCTTGTGTGGAATAATGATAATAATAATGTTAATAATGTCTATAAAACCCTAAAACAAAGCTTTAAATAGTTTACCCTAAATAAGGAAACAAAATCAAGGTTACAGCTTTTTCTCGGATTAGACGATGACTATTAGTGACGCTTTATCAGGATCCTAACAACATATTAAGAATGTCGTCAGGTCTTCTCCAAATATTCACTCTTCCTATCTTAGGTTGATTACAACTTCTGATGCTTATCAGGACTATGACGACTTATCAGAAATGTCATGATACTTTTTCTCCAATTCTCATGTCCTGCCTAAGTCTGACGGCATTCCTGACGACATATCACCATTATGATGGCTCATCACCAAATGCCATCACCACTTCCACTTTAAGCCAATTCTCTATCTACTGATGACGACCAACCTGATAGCTTATCACAGGGCTGACGACTTATCACAAATGTTGTCAGCCACACTTGTTTTCATATTTCTTTAAATTTCAACTTCTTTGTTTCTTTTTAGGTTGGTTCTCTATCATATCATCTTAAACTAAAAAATCAAAAATAAAATAATCAAAAATAACTAAATTTGCCCAAGACCTTGTAATTATTTAGAGTTAAAACCCTCAAATGTGTTAGCATATGCTCACACATCAACTATGCCTCAAGACTTACACACATTATCGTACATGTGCTGCACTTGGTACCTAGTCCCTAACATCATCAGTACATTCCTTAAACACATACCTAGTCCTTAATACATAAAGTTAGTATTCCCCCTTTTGGCATTATTGAAAAGGAATAACAGTAAACCAAGAGTAAAGATAAGCACAGGTTAGTTAACTCATGACCACTGGACAACTCTAACTTAAAGAAAATCTTTAATTTAAAGAGGAAATATATGCAACACACAAAGAAAGATTCATTCAAATATAGAGGACAAATATCATTGTAGTACATAATTTAAATATTCTAGAGAAAAAAACACAGGAATCAAGAAAATATAACAAGGGAAGTGACTTGGAAGGATGGTTTGATAGAGTAGAGCCAGGTTCTTATGATCTGCAGCATGATAGTGGGACAATTCCTTGGTTAAATGCCTTATCTCAGCATTAAAGCTGAGAACCTCATCTGTCAAGGCGGAGACCATTTTCTTTAGGTCAACATTCTCAATTTTAAGCTCATTAGTGACACTAGGAACCTTAACAGTCGGATGTTAAATTGTCTTATTCAGTTTGTTGATCTCTGCATCCTTAGCAGCTATGTTAAGCTGTAATATCTCAATCTCTTTGTTTAATTCCCTTTAGAAGTTGGTACTTTAGTTCTTCTTTACACACTCAATTTTGACTAGTGTCTTCATTCCAAGCATTTTCAATATAGTTCCAGGAGTTACATTCTCGTATACAATACCAAAGTGATTAAATACTTTATTTAGTTAGTAACCATAAGGCATACCATGGTTTCTATTTTTTCCCAAAATGACTTTGTGTATGTATTCCATCATCAATGCAGGTAGACTAATGTACTAAAAATTGCTAAGGAATTACATGACATACAAGTCCGCAGCTGAAGCAATGTTTCTTTTTTGTGATTTGGGAAAAACTACTTTGTTTAAAAAAGTCAAAGTCCAATTGCAACTCACTTTTGAGTGATTTTCTATTCACTGCACCCATTGATTTTACTTTAACCTTTGATGTTATTTCCAAAGACTCAATTAATCATTGTTACGTTGAGATATCCTCACACCACAGATAGGAACATCTAGAATTCTCCCAAGTAAAGTAGCATCAATATTCAGCTTCTTCTCTTACACTACTGTTGTCATCTTCTTCTTATCTTTAGAAAAATCTAATGTGGAATAGGATTCCCTGACCACCTCATCAAAGACTATGGGAATAGGTCCTTCCATGAGATACATCTCAGCTTGATGTCTTACTAGCTCAACTAACTCTAATATTACAGGTTATGAGAACATACTTATGTCTAAAATCCTTCCAGTTAATACCTTTTGATTTATCAAGAACCTATTTCTCACTTTTTTGGACACAACCTTACTTATTTCCCCATTTTTTCTTTTAGTATAGGTGATCACAAATTCTCTTTCAGCTTTTTTCATCTGCCTGGGACCAGATCCCTTAAAAGTCTCTTTTTTAGTAAAATTTTTTAGACTTTTTTCTAGAATATTTTAGTGTTTTACTAACATTTTGGTTTTCAAGATAAAATATACCTTTCCTAGTACATTTCACAGCAATATAAGGTTTTCAGCAACCCAGGCATCATCCATCAATGTTTTATCTAAAAATTTTTTATGGCTTAGGGATATTTCTTCATTAATAATTTTAGTAAAGAAGGAGTTTGGCTTTAGAAGAATGAGAAATAAATAGTACTTTTAAAGAGGATTTGAGAATGGACTTTTGTTAATGCTATGTTCAGTTTCCATTAAAAGACTTAAAAATGAGGATTTTGTAGCCATTTGTAGATCCTTTCCATAGGAGAACTATTTGTGGCTGGGTTTTTCATTTTTACAAAAGCATCAATGGATAAGCTTAGATATAAAGGAAGAAGTAAGCAAAGAAAAGGGTTTTTGAAAGAGTTGGATGTGATCAATTTAAATTTGGGGATGACTCATCTTATCTTTTAGGATATGACTACGTTTTTTTTCTGACACAAAAAGAGAGAAAGGATGTGACTTTATCTGTTAGAACAAACAAAAATACATATTCATAATACTAACCCAAGAGATGGGACTAGGTCCCTCTATTTCTTTAAGTGAATCCTTGACTTTGTGGCTGCCGCATTTTCCTCCTCCAAAGTTGTTACCATGGGTACCTATAAGGGTATGATACTGAGTTAGACCAATATGCACCTATTCTACCAAGGATACCTGCCTCCTAAACATAGCCAAATTTTTAAGAGAGACATTGATTCACATGTTAGGTCAAGTTAAGTAAATCACTCCCTGTTTTAACCTCTTACCCTCAGTTTGTTAGTTTCAATACACCACTTCATACCAAACTTTTTTTTGAAAATAATTTGAGGACCAGGTCCCAAACATAGAATCCTTCAAATATCCAAGGTTCTTTCTGCATTACTTTGAACTAGCCAGTATCTTTCAGAGTTTTTTTCTCCTTTTTAGCTTATTTTTGAGATATGAAGGCTAAGAAATCTAAGAAATTTCTGACTTAGCCTCTTGTTTGCACTCCTGTCTTTTAATATGAAGTTAGAATTTCCAGGGGAATAAGAAGATATGAGCTTACAGTTTGACCCTCTGAGATGAATTCCACTAGGACTAGGCCCCTATGAAATCTCGACTAGACATTTATTGAGGTTCTTCTACTTGAGCTGATGTTTGTGACTGAGATCTTAGATCACCATTACTATCAATAATCCCCTCTTATATAAAATCTAAGCTTGAACCTCATCTTCATCAACATCTTCCTTGTTTTAGGAGTAGCTCATACATGCAACTTTTCTTAATCATTTTTACCTTTTCCTTCCTTTTTTTTACATAAGACACCTCCACCTTAGAGTTTCTTGGGAGAGAGAATACCATCATATCTTCTAGTCAAAGTTTTGAATAATTGCTTATAAAGAGGATAGTTTTGACTACAAACCCTTTATCCCTCCTGCATTCAAAATTATTTGTAGATTTGGGAACAAATTTGAGTTTGAGTTCCCGTTGGAGGATAGAGGTATGATTAAATCCTTCTTTACCCATCTAGATAAAGTGAGCTTCTTCACATTTTTCAAAGATATTAAAAATTTAGGATAGATATTGCCTTGTTGGATATGTCTAATATTAATCATTATTACTCTGAGCTAGCATTAACAATCTTTCTTGATGTGTCCATCTCTTCCATAGTGAGTACATAGAGGCTTGTGGACCTTATTCTTAGAATTATGAGCAACCTTTCCATGAGACCCAGGAGATTGAGTTTTGTACTGACACCCCATACCTTTACTATATTAACTCCTTGATTAGTCAAGTTAGAAAGAATCTTAGAGAATGTATCCCATTGTAGGGATTTTTCAAGTTCTTCACTCAGACAAACTAAGTCCCTCTCTCACTCCTCATTCTTTTGGAGTGCAGTCATGGGATGCCTTTGAGAATCTTTTAGTCTCTCTTCAAGTTCCAGATGAAACTTTGAGGCTTCTTTCTTCTTTTCTTATTTGAATTATCTATTTTTCTAAAGTTGACTTACCAAGCTCAGATTTTTAGATTTCAACTTCGCAACATGCTCCTTAGTTTTAGATATTTGGAGAGTTAAAGCAATTAACACAAGCTCTTGACTTTCCAATTTTTATTATAGAGCAATTTTTTGCTCATTCATTTCACACATAGAATCAATCAATGTATTTTCAAGCTTTTTATATCTTTCTACCAGAATCGCTTTACAAGTTTCCTTTAAGGTCAGAAAGTGTTACCTCATTTTCTTCTTCATCTTCAGTGTTTTCGATAAATGAAAACAAGGAATCAATGGTCACTCTGTCATCCTCTACTACCATCATAGAGACATCTTCATGTTTCTCATCTTCTTTTGATTCACTAGAGGAACCCCCCAAAAAGCTTAGGCCTGCTTAACTACAAAATCTACTACAACCCTTCTACTAAATTTTACAGGGACCTGGTCCTTGTTCCTTTCTTTGTCACATTCAGTATTGAGATATTCTTGATATTCTATTTTGTCAATTAAACAATCCTTAATGAAATGCTCAGAACTTCTAAATTTGTGAGAAACCTCCATAGTTACCCCTTTTCCTTCTATATCCACTTCTTTGAAATTGGCCATTTTTTCCATAGCTCTAACTATTATTTTTACCAAATAGGAAACATTAGTATTTTCTTCATTAGAGTCTAATTTTAATACTCTTAGCGCCAGAGATTTTTCCCTTTTTTCTTTGTTCTTGATAATTCTTGAGTTCATGTGTCTTTAAATTTCAAATAAGCTCATCCATAGTTAGAGTGAGAGTTTTCAGTTTCCTTGTATCAGTAATAGCATCTATTTGCTTTCCTAGTATCTTGGTGAAACCCCAAGAATCTCTCTCACTTGCTTATACAGTGGAATCACATCACCTAAGTAGTGTATCTCATTTGTGAGAAGTGAATCTTGTATATATTTCCTATATTTTCTCTCCTACTTTCATGGTAAAGGTTTCATATTGGGTAGTCAATATGTAAACTTTGAAATCCTTAATATTTGTAGTTCCTCATGAGCTATTTCAAGAAGTCCTAGATTTCTTTAGCATTTTCACATACAAAAATCCTATTGTATTCATTAGGCCTTTTACCACAAACTAGCAATTTCTTGGCCTTATAGTTCTTCTCAATTTTATTTCTATCTTCATCATCATACTCTCTCCTACTTTTAACAACCATTCAAGTTATTTCTCCTTCTCTAACTTCTTTAATAGGAACAAGAGGACCATCATGAATTATGTCCATCATCTCACTATCCTCAGCCATAATGAAGTCAAACATCTTGGTTTTCCACCATCCAAAATACAGCCCATTAAATCTAGGTGGTTTAATGGTAGATTTCCCTTCTTCCCAGTTAGGTGGAGCAGCCATGCTAACCAAACCACTCTAGGTATGAACTTTTTAGAGTGTTCTGGATCTGATACAAATTGTTGAAACCCTGGGGTTGCACAACACTGCAAGGGACCAAGTCCCTAAAAATTAATCATATTAAAAAACATTGTAAACCAACCAGGAACACAAAAAAGTGCAAGAAATGTAAATAACATCATATTTAACATTGAAACCCCCTTCCTAAAGGAGGAAAAACCACGAATTTTCCTCATAAGCACCAAAAAGTTCACTATAATCAAAATTTTGACTAAAAACTTCAATGAATCTAAATATTGGTTCCTCCTTCTTGTAATAACTCTACTACAAGCTCAACTTGACAACTCTACCAAGGAAACACCTTGATATTGATTAACTCTAACCAATATCCCCTTAGGTTACTCTACCTAATCTCTCTTAAAGCAAAAAAAAAGTACATACTCTTATAACATGAATAATTCAATTACATTTCAATACTCAACTCAAGACCACTCATTCTTTTATCTTACAAAATAATTAAGAACCTGAGCTATACTTGAGCAACTGAATTGAGTTTTTGCCTCTCTCAATTTTTACTCTTCTGAATTTTCAAAAACCACTTTATGAAGAAGCATATTGTTCATTATATAGATGAGTGATGATTAGGGTTGAAATATAATTGGACCAGGTGTCATAAATAGTACAAGAAGCACCTGGATAGTTTGTTACACAAAAAGAAAAAACTATGAAGGCACATGCCAGCTTTACTGTATCCTTGGACATCCAAGAACCTGGTCACATAAAGTGAGTGGCTCATCATCAAAAAAATATATAACATAGCTAATGTTAACAATAATCAATTGCCTAATCACTAGAAGTAGTCATTAGCACCATCAGTCACAAAAGAGAATGTAGTTACCTCAAAGGCGCACTTTTGGCGTACTGTAGTTTAAAGTTATTGTTTTCTTATATTGTAATCTTACTTTCTCTTTTATATTTGCTTGTAGTTACACTTTGTCACATTATTTCTTGTAATCATACTTTATGGTTTGATTTTTGTAATGCCCAAAAATGGGTCCCAAGACATCACACGGTGCTCAAGACTACGAGTAGTCTTAAGCTAACCCTGTCAGCCTTCTACTAAATCAATAAGCTCATATTAGAGGAAATGTAGATATATGATCAAAGCTAAACTATGGAAATCTATCTAAGATAAGATGAAACTATCTGAAAATACTAATTCAAGAGTCTGATAAATCAATACTGAAAATATAAATCATATCTAGTAGTCTAACAAGCCTCTACTACTAATGCTAGAGAGTCACTGGGACAATCCCCCAACTGACTCAAACGGTCTAAAAATACTGAATCATCCATGCTAATATACTAAAAAGCTAAACGACTAAGTTCCCAAACTATGAGGACTCACCAACTGTTGGGATGTAGATGTAGATGATTGAAATCACTCATGCTTCTGAAACTAAGCACTTGAACCTACATTATGAGACAATGTAGCACATAGATGTATATGTGGATCAGTACTTCTATATTTTACTTAGTATATGAGGGTGAATGCACAAGTAAATCAATATCTTAATATCATTATAAATTGGTAAAAGAATGCATGCTAAATGTAAATGACTAACATAAGCTGAAATATCTAAAAACTGGAAATCATAATCATGAATAGAAAAACATATTGCATAAATCTAGTGAGTCCTAACAATTAGTTTCTAAAAGATATACTTGTATTCTATCTTTAAATCATGTTGTCTAAGTGTAAGAAAAAGGACTCACTTTTATATCAGAAAGTTGAATATTGAAATCTGTAACTAATATCTGCTATAAAGCAACATCTGAATAAAGTTGTGAGCCTCTACACTTAGTTCTAAAATCTTAATATAAAGTTATGTCTTCCTATTCAGATATTGGTCTTTTCTGCTTGAGAGAAAAAAGCGCCCTTCGCGTAAGTTTCTCTGTTTCCTACATCCTTACTAGTAAAAAATGGGCTCTTCGATCAATAAGGCATTCTGGTAGGAAGGCAGACCATAACATAAGTGGCCATCCACCCAGGAGAGAAACAAACTAACCTTTTCTGATCCCCCTTCCCGGGTAGGGAAAAGAACAAAAATGGACCGCAGATGTTAGTCGTGGTTGATTTTGATTTAAAGATCTCATACAGTAGAGCAAACTTTTCTATTGTGTTGCATTGGCGTATCGAGAAAACTCGAGAGATATTCTAAAAACCAACTAGAAAACCCTCTTAAAAGAATATCATAATAGTTAGCTTGAAGGTGGCCTGGAATTTGAAAAGTCTCATCTCCCATAACAACCTTAATAAGATATGCCCTAAACTATAGCAACAGTAAATATCGAATCAAGTCTCCGCTCTTCAGATCAGTCCATCCGTAGTAGAGGAATTCTGGTCAATTTTTCCTAAATATGACTTTCCCCACCCATAAAGAGAGTTTCTTATATAGATGACATTAATCTTAGATCTAGAATCAAAGAAAGATAGTAAATGGCTATTAAGGTGCGACTTGGAAGAAATGTTTCTCTGTAGATTCTTTTCTTTAGGCTCTAGGGAAATACTTTTAAAGAAACTATTCTGAAAGTCTTTACTGTTAGGAAGGATCTTCCAACCGACATACACTATGTGAGCTATCATAGTGTCTAACGTCTAGTTCCCCTAAAGAGAAAACCTCATGTTGGGTTGAGGTGTCATTCTCTTGCCAAGGAAGCTAAGCTAATCTAAGTGATCACATCTCTATTTGCCATCCATATAGAAATGAGAATTATCTGATAATTTGAACCTATGTTGGCTCGTAGTTTTGAGGCATGTGAACATACCTAACTCGATGCTAAATACTATTCCTTTTAATCTGGATGATCACTCTATTGGAAATCCACTTTAAAATCTAGTATAATGGTTTATTACAAAATCAAACTGTATATTTGTTAAGTTAAACTATAATCTGAAACTATAAAGTGGATTTCATATCTAAGATGAGATCAAAAGATCAAATCTTTATCAAATGTCTAAAAATAATCTAGTCATAGGGTTCTTATGACACAATCAATCTTGAAATAACAATATTCAACTAGCGCTTAATAACCATGCATCAAATTCATGTCAAAATATAATAATATTCATGCTTGATAATGAAGATATTTATAATTCAACTCAAAATCTGTAAATTTCTTCAATACGCATGAAAATACGAAAATAAACATGCAAATTCATCATCTAAATCACTTCAACTCTCATAATCTTTTAATTAGGAATATTGAGTGTGAACCTTAATTTGAAACTCATGATATTTCATACAAAATTAGCTTTAAAACAAATTTTGGGCACAAGGATGAAAGTATTATCCTTGTTGAAAACTCCCACATAGCTTAATTGATGCAATTACTATGGAAGCTTGAACTTGAATCTCTATATGTACTCTTGAAGATGAATTCTTGAATCTATTGAATTGGAAACCTTGAATTTTGAGTTTTCTTGGAGAAAGGATGGTGGAATTTGGATTTCTTGGGGAGTAAGTTTTGAGCTCTAAGGTTTTTGTTTGAGAGTAATTTCATGAAAAGTGAGCATGATGAGCTTAGAATAGGTTAAATTATCTGTTGTTCACCAATTGGAGGCAGGAGAATTGACTAAATTGCCCTTTTAAAATTAAGTTCAGAAATTGGAAAATCCCAATTTGGCCACCCACCGCGATGCACCACTATCATGGTGGTTCACTGGAAAAGGGACGAGCCCAATTTTACCCATCAATGCGACGTAGTGAAATCATGTCACTTTATTGGAAAAAGGATGAGTGAGAACAGGACTTTCATCATGATATGATGTAATCATGATGCTCCACTAGAATTTTGAAAATTCCAAAATCGTCCTTCACCGCGACGCGATGCCTGTCAAAATGCCATATTGTTTTACTAAAACTGTTATAAATTCTCAACCGAGTATTGGATTGAGATGAAATTGTTATAGTTGGAAAGCTGAGACAATTACCTACACATTGGCGGCTCTAGAGCTTAAAAATTATACATGTATCAAGAGTTATTCATTTTCAAAGCTAGCCCTTGACATTCTAGGAGCTAAACGAAGCTAGAAAAAGTATAGGGTATTACATTATCTCCCTCTTGGGAACATTTGTCCTCGAATATGGCTAGTTAAACTAAAAAAACGAAGGAATCTAAAACTATATACAGAAATGCACAACTAAAACAAAATGCATGACTGAATCTAAAACATATCAAGCTAATGAACTAATCTACAAATGCATGAATTTGCAAGAAGATAGCATTATGGATGAATCTGAGACTGGAAAAGAACTAAATTAAGGAAGACTATTAACTTTGGTTGAATATGAGTTTATGGAGAAAAAGTGAGGATACTTGGTTCGCATGTCTGCATCTGCTTCCCAAGTAGTACCCTCAACAGACTAATTTTACCATAGAACCTTGACAAAGGGAACTTCTTTGTTCCTTAGTCTACGAATCTGTTGATCAAGAATCTCTACTACTACTTCTTCGTATGAGAGTCTATTCTGAATATCATTGCTTTCTAGAGGGACTACAACAGCTGAATTTTCCATGCACTTTTGGACACATGGAATACTGGGTGAACTAACAACAAGTCTATGGGTAGCTCAAGCTTATATGCTACATTCCCAACATAACTCAAAATCCAATAGGGGCCTACATATGTGGGACTAAGCTTCCCCTTTTTGACAAATGTCTTTACCCACTTCAAGGGTGAAACCTTCAAATACACAAGATCATCTACTTCAAACTCAAGATCTCTCCTTCTTACGTCTTTATAAGATTTCTGATGACTCTGAGATACTTTCAATCTCTGTCGAATCAACTGAACTTTCTCCATGGCTTCAAACACCATGTATGTCCCAACCAAAGCGATCTCACCTAATTCAAACCAACCGACTAGTGATCAACATCTTCGCCTATAAAGAGCTTCAAATAGGGCCATCTAAATACTAGAATGTTAACTGTTATAGTAGGCAAACTCGATCAATGACAAGTGGTTATCCCAATTGGCTTTGAAATCAAGAACACACTCCCTCAACATATCCTCTAGATTCTGAATAATACTCTCTACTTGACCATCTATCTGTGGATGAAAATCTGAACTGAGATAAACTTGAGTACAAGAACCTTCTAAAAGGCTTACCAAAATTGAAAAGTAAACTGAGTACCCCTATCTGAAATGATGGACAAGGGGACTTCATGCAATCTAACCAACTCTCTGATGTACAACTTAGAACAATCTTTAGTTATGTAAGATGTTTGAACCAACAAGAAATGGGTTGATTTGGTTAATCTATCTACAATAACCCATATCGAATCATGCTGACGATGCGAATAGGGAATCCAGTCACAAAGTCTATATTTACCTATTCCCACTTTCAAGTAGGAATACCAAACTCCTATAAAGTTCCACCAGGTATTTACTGCTCTACCTTAACCTGTTGACAAGTTGCACACTTGGCTACAAATTTTTCTATATCTTTCTTCATACCACTCCACCAATAGGCTTCCCGTAAATCGCAGTACATCTTGGTGTCTCCTGAATGAATGGAGTAATGCATACTATGCACTTCTACCATAATGTACTGCCTTAAATCATTAGCACATAGCACACATAATCTACTCTGGTATCTCAGCACACCATCTGCCCCTTGGGAGAAAACCTCTACCTTTTGGTATTTAACTTACACTTTGAGTTTGACCAAACTAGGATCTTTATCCTGCGTCTTTTTTACTTCAGACACTAGAGAGGATTCTGAACTACTTTGAACCCAAATATTACCTTTAGCTGAGTTAACAAATCTCACACCCAATCTAGATAACCTGTGAATTTATCAAACTAATTCTCTCTTATCATTCTCCACATGAGCAATACTGCCCATAGACAATCTACTAAGGGCGCCTGCCACTACATTGGCCTTGCTTGGATGATACAACACACTCATATCATAATCCTTCAATAATTATAATCATCTTTTATGATGAATATTCAACTACCTCTGAGTAAATACATATTGCAAGCTCTTGTGATCCATAAACACATCAATATGCACCCCATAAAGATAGTGCCTCTAGATCTTTAGTTCAAACACTACAGCAGCTAACTCAAGGTCGTGGGTAGGGTAGTTCTTTTCATAAGTCTTAAGCTATCTAGAGGCATAGGATATAAACTTACCTCTCTGCATCAAAAGAAAACCCAGACAAATTCTAGAAGCATCATAATATACAATAAACCCATCTATACCATCAGCTAGGGCTAAAACTGGGGCTGAAGTGAGTCGAGTCTTAAACTCCTAAAAACACTTCTCATAGGAATCTGACCACTGGATCTTAACTTTCTTATGATTCAATCTAGACATAAGGGATACAATAGAAGAAAACGCTCAATAAAGCATCTATAATAGCCAACTAAACCTAAGAAACTTCTAATGTTTGACAAAGAAATAGGTCAAGGCCAGTTTTTTACTGCTTCTGTCTTTTAGGGATCAACTCTAATACTATCTCTGAAAATAATATGTCTAAGTAAAGTTACTGACCTTAGCCAAAATTCACACTTATTGAATTTGGCGAAGAACTGGTGATCTCTAAGAGTTTACAACAAAATTCTAAGGTGGTCTACTTGATCATCCTCACTACGAAAATAGACAAGAATATCATCTATAAAGACTATGACAAATATGTCTAAATACTATTTGAACACTTTCTTCATCAAGTCCATTAAGGCTGTTGGGGCATATATAAGACCAAATGACATGACTAGAAACTCAAAATTACCATAACGGGTTCTGAAAGCTATCTTTGAAATATCACATTCCCTTACTTTAAGATGATGGTAGCTGGATCTAAGTTATATCTTGGAGAAATAACTTACACCTTGGAGATGGTCGAATAAGTCATCAATCCTAGGAAGAGGATATTTTTCTTACTATAACTTTATTTAGATGATGATAGTCAATGTACATTTGCAAAGAACCATCTTTCTTTCGCATGAATAGGATAGGAGTGCCCCATGGAGAGACGCTGGACCTTATAAAACGTTTATCTAAAGATCTTTAAGCTATTCTTTTAACTCTTTAAGTTCAGATGGAGCCATACGATATGGAGGAATAGAGATAGGCTGAGCATCTGGAAGAAGGTCAATACCGAATTCTATTTCCCTATCAGGAAGTACCCTTGTAAAATCTTTGGGAAAGATATCAGGAAACTCATTGACTATACTGACTGACTGAATTATTGGAGTCTCAGACTTAATGTCTTTGACTCAAACTAGATGATAGATACACCCTTTTGAGATCAACTTTCTGGCTTTAATATAGGATATGAAATAACTTTTGGAGACACTGGATTACCTTTCCACTCAAAGACTGGCTCATCTGAAAACTAAAACTTAACAACTCGGGTGCAATAATCTATGGATGCATAATAGGAATGGAGCTAATCTATACCAAGAATAAGGTCAAAGTCAACCATATCTACCTCTATTAAATCTTCTAACATGATCTTATGAAGGATAGTGATAGGACACTTTCTATAGATCTATTTTGAACCAACTAACTCACTCACTGAGGTATACACCAAGAAGGGCACAGGGATCTTTTTAGGACCTATTTCAGAATTTACTGCAACTAGTGGGGTCACATAAAAGAAATTTAACCCAGGTTCTAACAGTATATAAACATCAATATAAAAGACACGAAGCATAACATTGACAATATCTAGTGAATCTTCCTGCTCTTGATGGGATACAAAAGAATAAAATTGATTATGGCACTGAACGCCATCGATATTGGATAATTCCCTGAGAAGGGATTGGGCGACCTAGAGAGGATGGTGAGAAAGTAGCTTGAGTCTAGGGACGATCATCCCTATTTCCCTGCTTAGCATGCAGACACTCTTTGATTCCATGTCCTAACTTACTGTAACTATAACAACCTTTCTATCCTAACAAGCACTCAACAGGATGATTCTTACCATACTTAGCCCAGGAGGATAACTTTGCTGTCCACTCATACTATTCTAAGATCTGGACATAGAAATTTTACCCCTCTGCTCCTACCTAGCTCTGGGAGTAGGAGCGCTAGCTGAAGAAGGCACTAACATAGATAAATGATTCTAAAACTGTGGATGATTTCCCCCTTCATATTATGTCTGGCTATACTCAAACTGCCCAGTTCTAGCCTTTTTATTTCCCCTCTTTATTCCCTTCAACTTTTTTTCCTCAGTCTGCTGGGCATAAATTATCAACCAAGCAAGATCCATGTCCCCATTAAGCATGGAAGTCCTACACTCATTGACTACCAAACCTGATACTCTAGTAACAAACTTACTCATACTCGTCCTAGGGTCAACCATCATATAATGGGCATACTTAGACAACTAGTTGAAATTGAGGCAGCACACTTTCATTGTCATTGAGCCCTGCCTTAGGTTCACAAACCTTTCTACCTTAGCTTCTCTTATTTAACATGGAAAGAACCTATCTAGAAAAGTATCCTAAAATACTTGCCAATTCATAGGAGCTGCATTCTTGCCTCTACCATTTTTCCATATAACCACCCAATCATACACTATATCTTTCATCCTATAGGATGCTAACTCTACACTCTCCTCCTCATAAATATGAATAATCTAGGTGATCTTTTTTACCTCATCTAAATAAAGTTATGGTTCCTCAATTGCTTTTGACCCAAAGAACTCTAGAAAATTCAATCTCATGAAGTCTAGGATTTTGGCTGTTGCTAAAACCCCATTTTGCTAAAACGGAACTATTGCCTGATGATTACCCTGAGCATTAGCAGTTATAGCTTAGGCTAATGCTTGAAAGGTAGCCCAAAATTCAGCATGGGATACACTCTTAATTAGAGGGTCAGCAGATTGGGGTGGCTGGTTATCATTTCTATGGGTATTATCTCGGTGAGGAGGTATATTCAACTGTCATGTAAGAGCATGAGCTAATAGAATATAGAGATACTATAAGCACGATAGATCATAAAAGAAAGAGATGATTTCCTAAAAACTTTCCATAGCCTCTTGCTTATAAATATGGTACGCTTCACACCCATGTTCAAGACTCTATGTAACGCAGATTATCTGACTCCCTATGACTCTAATAACCTTAGGCTCTGATACAAAGTTTGTAATGCCCCAAAAATGGGTCTTGGGATGTTACACGATGGTCAATACTACAAGTAGCCTTAATCTAACCCTATCAGCCTTCTACTATATTTGTAAGCTCATAATAAAGAAAATGTAGATATATGATCAAAGCTAAAATACAGAAATCTATCTGAGCTAAGCTGAAAATCTCTAAATATAATATTTGAAAATCCTAAACTCAAGAGTTTGATAAATTAATACTAAAAATATGAATCATATCTAGCAGTCTGACAAGTCTTTTCTACTAATGCTTGAGATTCACTAGGACAAGCCCCCAACTAACTCGAAAGGTCTGAAAATACTAAATGATCTATGATAATAAGCTGGAAAACTAAAAGACTAAGTCCCCAAACAATGAGTACTTATGAACTGTCTGGATACATATACAGATGCTTGAAATCACTCATGTTGCTAAAACTGAGCACCTGAACCTACATTATGAGACAATGTAGCATATAGATGTGTATGTAGATCAGTGCTTCTGTATTTTACTTAGTATATGAGGGTGAATGCACAAGTAAATCAATATATCAATATCATTATAAATTGGTAAAAGAATGCATGCTAAATTTAAATGACTAACATAAGCTGAAATATCTAAAAACTGGAAATCATAATCATGAATAGAAAAACATATTGCATAAATCTAGTGAGTCCTAACAATTAGTTTCTAAAAGATATACTTGTATTCTATCTTTAAATCATGTTGTCTAAGTGTAAGAAAAAAGACTCACTTTTATATCTGAAAGCTGAATATTGAAATCTGTAACTAATATCTGCTATAAAGCAACATCTGAATAAAGTTGTGAGCCTCTACACTTAGTTCTAAAAGATTTTCTATTATTCTTTTCAGTAGGTTGTAGGGAAATACTTTTAAAAAAACTATTCTAAAAGTTTGTACTATTAGGGAGGTTCTTCTAACCGACATACACTATGTAAGCTATCATAGTGTCCAACGTCTAGTTCCCCTAAGGAGAAAACCTCACATTTGGGAGAGGTTCCATACTCTTGCCATAGAGTATAACCTAATCTAAGTGATCACATCTGTATTTGTCATCCATATAGAAATAACAATAATTTGATAATCTGAACGTATGTTGGCTCAAAGTTCTGCGGCATGTGAACATACCCTACTCGGTGCTAAATACTACTCCCTTTAATCCGTATGCTCATTTTGTTGGAAATCCACTTTAAAATCTAGTATAATGGTTTATTATGAAAACCAACTGTAAATTTGTTAAGTTAAATTGTAATCTGAAACTATAAAGTGGATTTCATATCTAAGCTGAGATCAAAAGATCAAATCTTTATCAAAAATCTAAAAATAATCTAGTCATAGTTGCTTATGGCACAATCAATCTTGAAATAGCAATATTCAACTAGGTCTTAATACCCATGCTTCAAATGTCTTAATACCCATGCTTCAAATTTATGTCAAAATATAATAATATTTATGCTTGATAATGAAGATATTGATAATTCAACTAAAAATCTGGAAATATCTGCAATACACATAAAAATACCAAAATAAACATGGAAATTCATCATCTAAATGACTTCAAGTCTCATAATATTTCAATTACAAATATTAGGTATGGACCTTAATTTGAAACTCATGAAATTTTATACAAAATCAACTTTAAAACAAACTTTGGGCATAAGGATGAAAAGATTATTCTTGTTGAAAAACCCCACATACCTTAATCGATGCAATTACTAAGGAAGCTTGAACTTGAATCCCTATCTGTTCTCTTGAAGATGAATTCTTGAATCTCTAGAATTGAAAACCTTGAATTTTAAGTTTCCTTGGAGAAAGAATGGTGGAAGTTAGATTTCTTGGGGAATAAGTTTTGAGCTCTAGGGTTTTTTCTTTGAAAGTAATTTGATGAAAAGTGAGCATGATGAGCTTATAATAGGTTAAATTATCTGTTATTCATGAATTGAGGGATGGAGAATTAACTAAATTTCCCTTTTAAAATTAAGTTCAGAAACTAGAAATATTCTGATTTGGCCACCCACCACAACACGTAACTATCGTGGTGGTTCACTGGAAAATGAATGAGCCCAGTTTTACCTATCAACGCGACGTAGGGAAATCACATCGCTTTATTGAAAAAAGATTAGTGGAAACTGGACTTTCATCATGACTCGACGTAATCGTGGTGCTCCACTGGAATTTATAAATTTCAAAATCGTCCTTCACCGCGATGCAGTGCCTGTCAAAATGCCATACTATTTTACTAAAAATGCCATAACTTCTAAACCGAATATCTGATTGAGGCGAAATTGGTATTGTTGAAAAGTTGAGCCAATTATCTACACATTGGTGGGTCTAGATCTTGAAAATTCTACATCAAGAGTTATTTATTTTCAAAGCTAGACCATGACATTCTAGGAGTTAAAAAAGGTAGAAAATGTATAGGGTATTATAATTTTTTTGTAATTGTACTTATTAGTTGTAATGAACTACATTTGACCTGATTTCCCTAGTAGAATACATAGGCAAACTGTATTGTCTTAGGTCACATTATCAAGAATATTAAAATATTTCCTTTTTTTGTACAAACTACGTTAGACCTGCATTCTCAATAATGGGATATGTAGCCGGCCTATGTAGGATTCGGTCAACCCCAGATCGATCATATTTCCAAAATATTTTCATAAAAACTGGGGCAATTTTTTTAGAGAATTTCAAAATTTTACCGAGAGGACCTTTTTCCAAGTTATGTGAAGAAGACATTTAACTAGGAGAGAATTTTTTAGATAATCTCAAAAATTTCATACTAAATAATGTCATAAATTATAAGGAAGTTTGAGAGTCACTATTTTATAGACTGGGGATGAATTTTTTTTTAGGAAGATTCTCAAAAATTCCTCAAAACTACGCTTTAATATCAGAAAAGTTTGAAAATCAATGATCAACAAGAAGCATCATGATAGCAAGGCGAAACACACACAGTCAGTTTCTCAAAACTAAGAATTTTTTCTTGGGATGCAAAAAAAGTGAAGTCACAAAGCTGACAATGTTAAGAATGACAAAGGTCATCACCAAACCTACAGTGACGTTGGCATAAATATCCATAAAACTTATCTTCTACCCTTTTTATCTTAATTTATGTTTCTATTTCTTTGTTATTATCTCCAACACCTTCTCTAATATAGTAGAAAAATGATTGGGTATAACAATTAAGATTTGAAGATATTATCCATACCACTAAATCACCACGAGTTAAACAATTTTATCTTTCTACATTTCTATCTTAGTTACAAAAAATTGTTATTTTATTAATAAGTGTTTTTGAGTTGTGTAGGTGATTTTATGCAAGACCACCTCTAAGATATAATGCAAACATATCCTCTCAAAGTTAAGGATTCAACCTAGAAGTTCAGGACATGAAAAAGTCCTTTTAAGAATTCTTGATTCAAAGAATGAAGTTCGACAAATCAACTTCTATCCTTCTTATATATTAGGGTCTTCTATCCTTTAAGAAAAATTATCGGATTGTCACCCTATTTTAGGTGACATATCTTATTATATTTGGGTCATTCCCCTTTTAAAAAGACATATCTTATTATATTTGAGTTTTCTACCCTTTGAGGGTATGCATTGGACTATCACTTTGTTTGAGTCGCCATATTGTTATGCTATGGACCATCACCTTCTTCAGTGTGATATTTTATTGTGTTATGGATTATCACATCCTTTATAGTAACATGTTATTATGTCATTGACTGTCACCTCTTTCAAAGTGACATGTTATTATATTATGGACCATCACCTCCTTTAAGTGACATATTATTATGTTATGGACTATCTCCTTCTTCAGAGTGACATATCATTATGTTATGGATTGTCACCTCCCTAAGAGTGACATATTATTATTTTATGCACTGTCACCTTCTTCAGAGTGGAATGTTATTATGTTATTGATTTTCACCTCCGCTAGAGTGACACTTTATTATGTTATGGATTGCCACCTCCTTCAAAGTGTCTTATTATTATGTTATGAATCATCACCTTCTTCAGCGTGACATGTTGGGTTGTCACCTTATTTAAATTGGCAAGTTACATTCAAGATAGGTCATTCACCTTTTAACCTGACATATTACATTAAAGATAGGTTATTTACCTTTCAATGAGACACATTAGATCGTCACTCGATTTAAAGTGGGACATTAAATTCAAGATAGTTTATTCATCTTTTATTGAGATACATTGGGTCATCACCCTATTTGAAGTGGCACGTTACATTCAATATAGTTGTCCTTTTTTCACTGAGAAATATTGAGCCATCATCCCATGCAAAGTGACACGTTATATTTATTATACATCGTCTACCTTTCATTAAGACACATTGGGTCATCACCCCATTAAAAGTAGCATGTTACATTTAATATAGGTCTTCCATATTTTAATGAGACATATTGGGCTGTCATCCCATTAAAAGTGACACGTTACATTCAATATAGGTCATATGTTATTCAATGAGATATATTGGGATGTCACCTCATTCAAAATGACATGTTACATTTAATATAGGTCTCCCGCCTTTCAATGAGACATATTAGGCCATCATCTCATTCAAAGTGATGCGTTACATTCAATATAGGTCATTTTCTTTTAATGAGACAAATTAGGTCATCACCCTATTTAAAGTGACACGTTACATTCAAGATGGGTCATCCACCTTCCAATGAGACACGTTGGGCCATCACCATGTTAAAAGTGAAATGATACATTTAATATAGGTTGTATGCCTTTTATTGATACATGTTGGACCGCCACCCCATTCAAAGTGACACAAAATACTCAAGATAAATTATCCACCTTTTACTAGTACACATTGGGTTGTCACCCCCATGAAAAATAGCACAAAATTTTCAAAGTAAGTCATCCACATTTTACTGGTACATGTTGGTATGTAACCATATTCAAAGTGTCATGATATTTTTAAGATAGGTTGTTCAAATAGGTTCATCAACTATCTCAGCATGCAAATAGGTTTATCCATTATCTAACCATAACATGTTCAAATAGGTTGGTACCAAATTATGTTTGTGTCATGCTATATGTATAACTAACCATTTTGTTTGATATGTTGTTGAGAGAATTCAAAAGGAAGAAATTCTTAAATTAAAACCATAGGTATGGATGAATCCAAAAAGGATGCAACACAACGTGGAACTTTTTCTTAGCAGCAAACGGAGACATAGTTTGAAGAGAACTATCAAACTCTTTGGATGCATGCTGAAGGATGACTTCCACCACCATCAACCATACCTTTATTAGATGGCATGTGCATACTTTAGGATTTTTTCAGTTTCCATTTAACTTTTGAGCCATTTCTAAATTCACACCAGTGGTAACTTTCCTTTAAAATTTGGGTGACAACACACCATGAACTTTTAAAATATGCCCATACAACTCTCAATATGGGTTTAAGGAGGCCCCATGTTCATAGTTGATATAATTACAAACCTTTTTTTCATAACTCAATGTATTTATCACTCACCCTAAACCAAAGGTTATCTCAAATAAGATACTCTCTTTTCTATCGATTGAGTCAAACTACAAGCAGTCTAATTCCCAAACATTGGGATACGTAGGCTGGGATCCCTTTTGAAAATTCAATTGCATTCAAATCTCCCCTCAATCCTCTTATTCCTCAGCTTTCTAGTTTCACCAAAATTTAAAAGTGTGATAGCTTATGAATTCTTTATAAATTGTTCCTTACAATCAACATTTATGAAATAAAAGTGGCCTAAATTCTTATGCAATCAGAGATATAAAGGAAATGTAATAACGGGTTCCGTCCATAACTCCTCAAAATTTGAGCAAAAGCCTACCCCTTTTGAGAAACGAATTTGTGTTCGGACAAAAATTAAGAACGTCAAACTCCTCTTTCTCAGGGTTGCTTGCATCCACCCTATCCAAAAGTAGGAGGCAATTGTCAAAACCTAATTTTTTCCCTCCATGACTAAATTTAATTTTACGTTTCCTTGATCCTAAATAAAATTAAAATATTTATTTTATCCGAATAAAAAATTTTCAAAATATTTGTCTACGTAATTTTGTCACTATAAATAGCAATTATATATTTTTGTATCCGTATATATGAGATCGTATAATTTTGTTACTTAAATAATTATTTTATTAAAAAATTTATTTTAATAAAGGGTTGTTTCTAAAATTAATTCAAATGGGTTAATATTCATATAAATATAACTTATTCTTAAAAAATAATTAATTTGGAAAATATTTGTTTGATTTCATTTAATCAAGAAACTCGAGATTAAATTGGTACTTAAATTCATATTGGATTGGGATTCAATTTAGTCAACTCATTAAATTTAAACTTAATTGAAATCAAATTGACAACAATTACAATCCAATTAGCCAATTGATTTTCAATTCAACCAAAACTTGAAATAGGGTAATGTGATACCCAAGGTTCGGGACTATAAATTTTTCCTTGTGATTTGAGCTCAAAACTCAGGGTATGACTCAGGTGATGAGTTGCGAAGACTCCTCACGAGTCGTGTTATGAATATTGTAGTCCAACCAATGAGGATTACCCATATTTCTATCTTGATCATAGTAGGACCTTATGAGTCGTAAGGTCGAGTCACGAGTCGTAGGGTGGGACTCGTGAACAAAATAGTAAGGTGGCTCTAAGTCACTACCCATACTATAAGTCGTGGTGATGACTCGTGACCACTGACCATGAGTTGTTACCTAACCCGTAGATATTGGGAGTTATTTTTTTGCACATTATTTACTAAGGATAATTTGGTCTTTTCCTTCTTTTACACTATTCTCATGACTTAAAACCCTTTTGTTGGCCCTATTTCCACCAACTAACATAGTCATAAAATACTCTTTTCTCTCAAAATTCCCCAATCAAGAGCAAGGCTAGGGTTTCTAGGGATTGGTCATCTAGGGCTCAAAATGTGGTTTCTTCTCCAAATTCTTGGTGTTTTCAGGCATGTATCTCTTTCCTAAGCTTGTATTTTATCATGGCATTCAATGGTTAGATATTCATGTGGTTTAAACATTTGATTTTGGAATTTGGATTGAGGGTTTCTTACGGTTATTGTTTAAATGGTATTTCCATGGTTTACAGGCATTTGTTTATGCTTTATTGATGGGCTTTTGAACTCTTTGGCTGGATGGGAATGGTAAATGGAATGGGGTTCGTGAATTCCACCAAAATTATAGATTTTAATGTTGGAATTAGTAATAACCTCAATCCACCTTATAATATTGGCTTTGAAACATGGCTAAATGCATAATTTAACCACTTTTGAAACTATCGCATTGCATAAAAAGGCTAATAAAATATAGTGGTTTTAAAAGGCCTTGGTGGCCATGGATTGATTTTATATTAGAACTTTGGAGACTTATTGATAATTTTTTTGGTTTGGCTCAATAGAATTTTCTTGCAAGAATAATTAATTAGTAAGACGATGCTATTCGGTAAATTCCTAAATGGATGACTCCTTGGTAGGGGTGTGCAAAAATCGAATCGACTGATAAATCGAACCGATAAAAATGTTATTGCGTTATTGGTATTGGTTTATTGGGTTAATGATTTTTTATTGGTTTTATAAAATAAAACATTAGGTAAATGGTTCGGTTTTAATTTTAGATTATTGGGTTATTGGTTAAATTCATAAACCAATAAGGATACACTAAGTTACTATTTTGCCCCTATTTATATTATATATAGAAATATTTATATATATATATATATTAATTATACAATGCTTATTTACACTTTAGTGATTCACAAAGTATTAACCTATTTAGGGCAACAAAGGCACAATATAAAGCACGGGTATTATTGTATTGGAAATCTTGAAGCATTTAGTAGCTTCCAACAATTAGGAATCGGTCTTTTCGAAACTAACATTTAGTTCAAGTTTGAATATTCTTGTAAACTAAAATGCATAGCTTAGGATTTTGGCGGTAACTAATTTTTTATTTTTTTATGTTAGTTGTTACATTTTCTATTTTATGATTATTTTTTTATCAGTTAAACCAAAAATCAAACCATTAAGGATAAAAAACTGATAAACTGAAAATCGAAAAGAGAATATCTTATTGGTTTTACATATTTAAAAACTGAAAATTGATAAACCAAACCAATAACATATAAGACCAAACTGAACCGACCTATGCACACCCCTACTCCTTAGTTAAATGGATGGTTTATGTATAAATTCTTTAATTAGACTTAAGGGAATTGTGTAGCTCTCTGTAGACGGTAGAGATCCGGAGAGAACCTATACTGGAAACCACATTTGCCAGTGTAGGGGCCTTGGTGGTTATTCATAGTTTATATATGTATATATATATTTGGAATAGATGGGGTCATGCATTCCCTAACGCTTTGTTGGATTTCTTCAGTTTGTACTGCTAACACACATTGGAGCCCTTTCGGTGGGGGGGAGATTGAACCATATATCCTATGGTTTTTTTTGGACTGTTAAAGCTACATAGTCCAGGTTAATGTTTTTAAATCTCATGCTAAACCTTGTTCCCTATCCTAGCATCTTATATATATGTATTCATCCATGTATGTAAACTTGTACACTAAGTTTGGTCTTAATGTTGAAATGGCATTATTTTATCGTTATAATGAGTTACATGTTATCTCTCACCCTGTTAACCATCTTAGGATGCTATATTGTTTCATAATATGGGGACCGAAGACACTTTATTTACCCCTTTACAACATTAGGTAATTTGATTTGTCAGTTGATTTATAGTGATATGGTGAGCGTCCATCCTCTTTAAACCTGAGCCATTCAATTGATTTCTTTTCATATTATAGAATTGAAAAGTTCACATTATTATTGTCATGGCCGGGGGCATTTCCTGACCTAGTTTGACATTTGGACTGGTTTAGACACTTTTGTAGACATGTGCAGGTTAGAAGGTGCTGTTGACTCTTAGATATTATTCCTGAGTTTAATTAACTATTTTATCTTTATCCTTTGGTTGTACTCTATTTTTTATTATTTGGATTATGTTTGGATTGGTCAGGCTATGGGGGTAGACTCTGACCCACAAAGGGCTTATGATGCTCGTCACAGCTAGCCTGGGGTCATATCATGACAATATTGGTATCAGAGCCTAGGTTCAAGGGTGTTGGGTATCCATAAAGTTGTTTTGAGTAGAGTCGTTTTATGGGTGTGTAGCATGCCACACTTATAAAAGGGAGGCTACAAGACATTTAGGAATGTTTCCTTTCTTGTGTTCTATTTGATCAAAATTTATATCATGTGTCCTTGAAGATCTGATGTTCATAGAAACTATCCTGGAACCTTTGCCCTACATGAGGTCAATGTGGATGGAACACGCCCCATTTATGGAGTACAGACACAATCTAGGGTCCCTTCTCCCAATTATGCTGCTCCACCTGGGTTCCAACAATCCTCACTAGTTGGTGACACTCATGCTCAATCTCTACAAGGAGATGTTTCTAATGCAAAGTTCTTTTCGTCAATTTATCTGCTTACACAATTGATGATGTCTCAATCTCGTCAGTTTGGTCCTATTGGTTCTGCTGTGAATTTATCTAAAGTTACTCAAGTTAGTTAGTTTCTGAGTTTGAGTCCCTTAATCTTTACTGGCTCTAAGGTTGTGGAGGATCCTCAAGCGTTTATTGATGATATAAAGAAGATATCTAGAGTGATGCATGCTACTGATGTAGAGGGTGCGGAGTTTTTGGCATATCATCTTAAGGACATGGCATATTAGTGGTATGAGAAGTGGGAGCAATAGAGGGGAGATGATGTTGAGCCGGTAATGTGGGAGGAGTTATTTTGTGCTTTTCTTAATCATTTATTTCCTCAAGAGTTGAGGAAAGATAAAACTGAAGAGTTTGTAAACTTGACTCAAGAAAGGATGAGTGCGAAGGAGTATGCCCTGAAGTTCCATCAGTTGTCTTGATACGCTCCAGAGTTAATTTCTAGTATGAGGTCTAGAATAAGGAAGTTTATTTCGAGTTTGTCTAGTAACTTCGTATTGGAGTGTAAGGCTGTGATGTTGAACAATGAAATAGATATCTCTAGACTTATGTTTAATATGCATCAAGTTGAAGATAAAAAAGAAAATAGGTAGGGATGGGGGGAGAGGCAGAATAAGAAGTTCAGGTATTTAGAGTAGGGTAAAGATCAACATGCTAGTAGTAGGGATGGGATACAGTGGAGCAAGAAAAAAACTTGGGGAAATTTTGGTTGATATTCTTCAGCTAGTGCTCCTTATCTGAAACCATCTGGTGATCATCAATTTTAGACTAGTAGTGGTCCTAAGGCACAGGGTGACCAGTATCAGGATAGTGGAGCTCAGTTAACCCCGCCATATCCTTCTTATAGATTTGACAATCAGCTTCATCGGGCTTATTGTGATGAAGGAGAAATTAGTGCTTTTACTATGGTCAGCTTAGTGATATGCAATGCGATTTCCCTACGGCTAAGGTAGCCACTGGGTCTAATAAAGTTCTGGTCAACACTTTTTTGGCTTCTGCATCAAAGAGTGCTACTTCTGGCACTGGCACTGGCCAAAATTATCTTATGCTCTTTTCACCCATCAAGATATCGAGGCATCTCCTGATGTTGTTACTGGTACATTATAGATCTTCTATCATGATGTATATTATTTACTTGACCTGAGTTCTACCCTCTTTTATGTTATCCCGTATGTAGCTATAAAAACCATTTCTCTATTTCTACTTCGGTGGGCGATTTTGTAGTTGCTAGAAGAATCTGTAGGGGTTGTATGGTGTCTATCTTTCGTAGGGAGACCTTTGTGGATTTGGTAAATCTTGATATGTTAGATTTTGATGTCATATTTGAGATAGATTGGCTTTATTCATGCTATGCTTCTTTGGATTGTAGGACCCGTAAGGTCAATTTCCAATTTCCTAATGAATGATAATAGAAAGGGTGGGGAGTTCTTTAGTACCTAAAGAGAGGTTTATTTCATATCTTATAGCTCACAAGTTGATTTCCAAGGGGTGTCTTTATCATTTGGTTCAGGTTAAGGGTTCTAGTTCTGAGGTTTCATCTTTACAATCTATCCCCGTAGTTAATGAATTTCCTGAAGTATTTCCTAATGATCATCCTAGTATTCCTCCCAGTAGGAAAATAGACTTTGGGATTGATCTTCTACTAGATAACCATCCTATTTCCATCCCTCCTTATAGAATGGTTCTGACGGAGTTGAAGGAGTTAAAGGAGCAATTAAAGGATTGACATGACCCAACTTGGTGATTTTTCATAATGGGCATCCAAAGTCAGACCGGTACCAGAGACCACCCCTATTACCCAACCCAACCTCCAGTCGCCGGCCCTGAGTTGGATGAATTTCAATCATATAACAAGATAGTGCAACAACTCACATGAAGTCACTGGGAAAAGATCACAACCGTGACTGACCAAATTGAGTCCAGCCATCCCACACCAATCTCCCAACCATACCAAACCATACCAAAGTCCACAAACCAGGCCATAACGAAATATGTTCTAAAACATAATATAATTAATCCCAAAATATAAAATGATAGAACAACCAACAATCTCTTCGATTGGTGTTAGCCCCAATGTCAATATGAATACTAAGGATGACATAAATACCAATCCCACCCATTCCAACCCATAGCAGTACTACAAAGTGTAAGACCCTGTAAAGTTCCCTCGTAGTCCATGCCTTAGAGCGTGTCAAGTGAAGTGTAATTCTGGCCCTAAAAAAATTGAGAAGTGACTTCCTAAGTTATTGGTAATTAAACCATATAGAATTTTATTAAATTTGACTTTTTGTCGTGTACATAATTGAATTATCTTTCCAACAATACCAATTTCATCCAAATCCAGCATCAGGGTGAGAAGTTATGGCCATTTTATTGAGAGTTGTTGGAACCGCTTAGGTGCGAAGGACGACCCAACGAACCGTCGAGCCTGTGAAAAACCGTTGCTCGGACCGTCGTAACCAAGGTAGTAACTCCCCTTCCTGGCCCAAATATGATAGCCAGGACGACAGACCGTCAAGGCTGTGACAGACCATCACTGCTAAGGCAGTGTGGCCTCATCCTAGCCAATGTGCGATAAACTATCCAATGGATGGTCGAGTTTGCGATGGACCATCGCTGAGACCATCGCAAAAAGGAAGTGTGTTCTTTTTCTGACCGATGTGCGATGAAAGAATTGACAGACCGTCGCTCCAACCATTGCAATTCCAGTTCAGTATTTTTAACTTATTTTAAAAAGGGCTTTTCGGTCTTCTCCACTCTTTAATCAACTAGATATATACCAAAAGAAGCAAATGGTTTCATTCATCATCCAAGATACAAGAGAGCTAGGGTTTTTCCCTCAAGATCAAATGTAAAACCCTTCTCTAAGATATCCAAGAACTCACCATAGATTCTACAAATTGAGTTAAGATTTGAGTTCCCCAAGTTCAAAGGTTGCAAGAACTCTCTCTCAAGAGTGAGAAGAGGAGTTTAAAGCAAGCTTCTTCATCCAATTTCATAATATAAGGTATGCGGGGTTTTGAACAGGGGTAATCCTTTCACCCTTGTGTCCAAAGGTTTATTTAAACTACAATTTTCTACAACTTATGAGATTTTACATGAAATTGAATTAGGATTTTCACCCATTGTTATTGGTTGCAAGCTTTTGATGTTTCCCATGAATTCAAAGTCTAATAGCATGATTTTTCATGTTTTCTTAAGAAATTAAAGTTGGGTTTATACCCTATGTTGTTATTCCTTGAGAATTTAAGAGTTTCAATGTTCCAGAAATTAAAGTATATGAGTATGTTGATATTTTGAGACAAATTGCGGTAACTTCCATATTTCTACCTGAATTATAAATCTATATACTATCTATTATGTATTATGATGACTTTTAACTTGAGATTGAATTATGTGTCACTAAGCCCTACTTGAGACATGCAATTTTATGAACTATTGTGCTATAAGCACCCATGATTTAAGTATTTTGAGATTATTGAGAAATATTTTGACCTAATGGCCATAGAGTTTTGAAATCCACTCTACCATATGAGATTACAGATTTGATTGTTGGGTTCTTATGAACCATGAAATTATTTTGAAAGTGGATTTCTATGAGATGAGCGAGATAGACTAAAGGGAGTTGTATTTAGCACCAAATTGGATAAGTTGCTACAGTTTCTTACCCCAAAACTACGTACCACTATAGGTTGAGATTTTGGGCCTAAGGCCGACATATTGGGCCCGAGGACAAGATAAGTGATCACTAAATTGAGGTTATACTCCCTGGCAAGAGTATGACGCTCCTCCCTAACGTGGGGTCTCTTCCTTAGGAGGATAAAACGTTGGACTCCATACAGCTCTCATGGTGTTTGTCGATTAAAAGAACCTCCCTTGATATAAGTATTTTCTCTAGAGCTTTGACAGTTATCTCCCTAAACTAAAGTATTTTCCATTGAGATAGAATATTTTCCCTAAAGCTTTGAGATGGGATATTTTCTAAAGTGAACGAATTGCTTTTTAGTATTTTCCAAAGAAGGATATAGTTTTTTCTACTAATACAAGTTGATCACCAGTTTTTAAACTAAAGTTATATGATTCCGAGTTCCAAGTGTTTGAGTTCAAATGAGTTATAATTCTTGAGCAATAAAGAAGTTTTACTCTCCATGAGACATATGCATGAGTTGAAAGTATTGTTTAAAGATTCCTTCATCCTATGAGTAATGATAATAAGAGGAGAGCGTAGATTTTAAAGCCAAAGGATAATGACTTAAGAGATTTGTGTTACATGCTTCATTTACATGATTTATGAGCTTTAGATTTTGACTTATTCAAGCCATGTGAGTCATTCCTATTGTATGCATGACTTGATTAAAGAGTATTGATATTGTTTTATGTAAATGCATACACCCCCATATACTCAGTACATTCCCAAGTATTGATCCACATATACATCAATGTGCTATATTTTCATATAATGTAGGTTCAGGTGGTCAGTCCTAGTCTCGTCAGGAATTCCCGAGTACCTTTGTCTACATTTCTCCAGTGGTGAGTCCTCATGGTTAGAGGGACTATCATCAGATATTCCAGTATTTGAGTGGTTATGTTATTACTTTCAGTCTAGTTTGAGTCAGTTGGGGATTTGTCCTAACTGCTCTCTAGTTCATGGAGTAGTAGAGGCATTGTCAGACTAGTTATCATACTGTGGTTGTGTTGAGATTTCTAAAATTGTGGTCATTTGGACCGAGTATTATCTTTGTATTTCCTTTCATTTGATATGACAGTGCCAATGTTTTGAATATTCTTTCTTCAATGAGTTACAATGATAAGTGTAGGCTCAAAGGGTTAGCTTGGGGCTACTGGTAGCCCTAAGCACCGTGTGACATCTCGGGAGGTAATTTGGGGTTGTTACACAAAGCCTCCAACCAAAAGAGTAAGAATATTCAGTTGGGACATCCCCCAACCATAGCCAAAACAAATATCAAAAAATAAACCAAAAAGTCAAAAAATGTCCGTAACATGAAATGGAGCCTTCTGGAAAGATGGAAGCTCACCACTTTAATGCAACAGCTGTGCCCAAGTCAACCACTATGTAGAAGGAGTGGAATGACCGGTTCCTGTATAGCGTGGGTATACAACCTTCAGTAAACGAGTTAGCGAGTGATCACTAGCATGAACTCAGAATAAAGACAACATAATTCCATTTATAGAACCAAGTAAAACAATCCACATGCACACAACCATACATATAGAGATATATAACCATGCGGGGAAAGAGGACCGAGTTTAGCATCACATTAAAACCTTTACCTGGGTTGTGTAGATTTGTCATCCTAAACCACACACGGGGTATATGGGTTCAGTTACCCCTTCTAAAAGGTCCCCAATGCGAGTATCCGCATGACCAGGGATGAAAAACGTGGCATGACTAGTACATCCCCCAAATATAAAGTGTGACATCATGCACACGGTCACCAAGACCAACCTCATATCAACAAATATGAGTTTCCAGTTTTGGTCCCCTCGGGACCTCCACCTTCTATAGCTTTGCTACACATCCTACTATTATTGCCCAATTAAAACCATTACCAAGCTACCAACCAATCTATTTACCATTTAATAACCAAGGTCATTTAGTGGTGGTATCGTCATACTGACCATACTTGCAAGTACTATCCATATCCAACCATATATAGGTTTAAGAGGAATTCTAGTGCCCTTCTATTTACCATATTACACCACTTGGGGGATTCAATATACCCCACAAGCATAACCATTAATTTAAATAACAAAATGAGCTGTATCCAACCATACAACTCATACCACCAAGCCGTACCCATTGCGAGTGACCAAAATCCATCCCACCAACCAACACTAGTCAGCATACGAATAGACCATACTATTCATATCCTAATATATGGCTCATTCCCATGAGTCGTATTAGGTATAGAGACCAAAATTATAGGAAATTTTCTAAGGTTCAAAACTCAGGATGTTATAGTTTCCCTACTAGAAACATTCATCCACGAATAACGGACAAGATAGGGGTAACCACACACACGAGTTATTTGCATTATCAAATATATTCCTAACCTTTAACAAAGTTTGAAAATAAAAAAGCAAAGATATTAATCTTTCCTTTAACAAACTCAAAAAATAAAGATGTCTTGAAGACACATACCTTCCTCACAAATTTTGGGAGAAGAAAATAGATGCAGATATTTGGACTTTATGTCCTCCTCTGCTTCCCAAGTAGAATCTTCCACCTTATGTTTCTACAATAGAACCTTAACCGAGGAGACATATTTTTTCAATAACTGATGAACCTTCTTATCCCAGATCTCAACCAGGACTTCCTCATAAGATAGAGAATTCGAGATACCCAACCCCAACAAAGGAGCAATCAAAAAAGGATCACCAAGACACTTCCTCAACATGGAGACATGAAATACCGGATGAACCAAGCTCAAGCTAGAAGACAGCTCCAGCTCATATGCAATATTACCAACTCTCCGCTAAACCTCATAAGGACCAACATACCGGGGACTAAGATTCCCCTTCTTTCCAAATTGCATTACTCCCTTCATGGGAGATACCTTGAGAAAAAACTTATCCCCAACCTTAAACTCCAAGTCTCTACTCCTAATATCTACATAGGACTTTTGGTAACTTTTGGCAGCCTTAAGCCTATCCCAAATCACCTTCACCTTCTCTATAGCCTGGTAAACCAAATTAGGACCAAACATATCTACCTCACCAAGCTCAAACCATCAAATAGGAGATCTACACCTCCTACCATACAATGCCTTAAAAGAGGCCATACCATAACTAGAATGATAGTTATTATTGTAAGAGAACTCCACCAAAGGTAGATGCTTAACCCAATTCCCACCATAATAAATCACACAAGACTGAAGCATATCCTTCAATGTCTGAATCGTTCTCTTATCTTGCTCGTCCATCTACGGGTGAAAAGCAGTACTCATACTAACCTTGGTTTCTAACCCTTTCAGAAAATATCACTAGAAGTGACATGTAAACTACGTACCATGATCATAAATAATAGAAACTAGCACCCCATGAAGATTCACAATCTCTTGAAGATACAACTTTGCATAATCCTCTATCGAAAAGGTAGCCTGCATTAGCAAAAAGTGAGCAGACTTAGTCATCCTATCCACGATGACCTAAACCAAATCAAATTGATTTTGAGACTGGGGAAGACTGGTAATAAAATCTATGTTGATTACTTCTCATTTCTATTCAGGCAAATCAATTTCTCGATAAAACCCTCCTGGCCTCAGGTGCTCAACCTTAACTTGTTGACACACCATGCACTTGACCACAAAATTAGCCATATCCCTCTTCATACCATTCCACTAATCTCTTTAATAATCATGATACATCTTCGTGGAACCGAGATAAACAACATAGCGTGATTCATGTGCCTCATCCAAAAACCTTTGTCGCAAATCGTTGACATCAGGAACACATAACTTCTCTTGGTACCATAAAGTACCATCACCACCGATCTCAAACACCCCTACCTTTTGCCCACCAACGTCACTCTTAATTTTCATCAAGACAGGTTCTAGCACTTGTTTCTCTTTAATATACTCACCAAGAGATGATCAAACTACTTCTTGCACCATTACACCACTATCCTTGGAGTCTAAGAGACGAACATCAAGATTAGCCAAGCGGTAAATATCCTTGACCAATTCCCATTTTCTATCCTTTACACGATCCAAACTCCCAATGGATAACTTGCTAAGAGTATCAGCAACCACGTTAGCTTTACCTGGGTGGTAGTGAAGACTTATATCATAGTCTTTTAGAAGCTCAAGCTATCTTATCTACCTGAGATTAAGATCCTTCTGAGTGAATGTATATTGTAGACTCTTATGTTTAGAAAAGATATCCATGTGAACACTATACAAATAATGTTGTCATCTTTTCAAAGAAAACACAACCACCAACAGCTCCAAATCATGAGTAGGATAGTTTTTATAATGCACTTTTAACTGTGTGGAAGCATAGGTAATCACCTTCTTATGCTGCATTAAGAAAAAATGAAAACCTACCCGAGATGCATCACAATAAACCATGAACCCATCATTGTCTTTCGTCAAAGTAAGAAATAGAGCCGAAGGTAGATTATTCTTCAACTTCTCAAAACCCCCTTTACAAGCATCTGACGAAAAAAATTTGACCTTTTCTTGAGTTAACTTAGTCAAAGGAGAAGCTATTGATAACAATCTTTCCACAAACTGCCTATAATACCCGTCAAAACCTAAGAAGCTCTGATAGTGTTTAGGCCCCCTCTTCCTCACAACAACCTTTTGTGAATCCAACATAATAGCTTCACTAGAAATAATATGACCTAAAAAAGTTATAGTGTTCAACCCAAACTCACATTTAGAGAACTTGGCATATACTATTGTTCTTTTGGAGTCTGCAACACCACATACAGGTAATTAGCATGATCCATCTCACTCTTTGAGTAAATCAGAATATCATTAATAAATATAGTAATAAAGCGATCTAAATACTGATGAAAAACCTTGTTCATCAGATCCATAAATGTCGTTGAAGCATTAGTCAACCAAAATGACATTAGCAAAAAATCAATGTTCCTATACGGAGTACGAAAGATAGTCTTAGGGATATCCACATCCCTAATCTTTAGCTGATGGTACCCAAAACAAAGATCTATCCTAGAGAAGAACTCGGCACCTTGAAACTGGTCAAACAGATCATCTATCCTTTGAAAATGATACTTGTTCTTGACCATTACCTTGTTTAACTATCTATAATCAATGCACATCTGAAGGGAACCATCCTTCTTACACACAGACAACACTGGTGCACCCTACGAAGATACACTTAGATAAATAAATACCTTATCCATAAGATCCTTAAGTTGCTTCTTGAGTTACCTTAACTCAGCCGAAGCCATTCTATATGGAGGAATAGAAATTGGATGAGTGTCCGAAACTAGATCAATGCCAAACATGATTTCACTATCAGGAGGAACACCTGGAAGAACATCCAGAAAGACCTTTGAAAACTCATTAACCACTGGAACTGATTGAAAAAGAGACCTTCTGAGTTAGAATTTTTAACCCAGACCAAGTGATAAAGACAAACTTTAGAGATTAACCTTCAAGCTCTAAGATAAGAAATAAATCTCTCCCTAGGAGTAGAAGAACGACCCTCTCATTCTATAACTGGCTTGCTAGGGAACCTAAAGATAACTTTATGTGTCTGACAATCAAAGAATGTGTAACAAGAGTGCAACAAATACATACCCAGAATGATATCAAAATCCACCATACATAAATTAAACAGATCTACCAAGGTTTGCTTGCTATAGATACGACACACCCCCAACAGACTCTCTTTGCAATAATCGAGTCAGCTACTGGGGTAGACACAAGAAACGAATTCAAAATAACTTCCAAAAAAACAAAAGATGCAGTCATATAAGGAGTAACATAGAAGAGACTGGACCCCGAATCAAGCAAACAATATATGTCATGAGAGAAAAGTTGTAACATACCAATAACAGCATCAGATGATGCCTCAGATTCCTATTGGGATGCCAAATCACACAACCTATTCCAACTAAAACTATAAATAGGAGCAATAATAGAAGTAGATGAAATACTTCCAGGTGTAGGAGCAGAAGTTGAAGCCATAGGAATCTTATTTACCCCCATAACAACCTTATTAATTGGAAAATCACATAGTTGATGGCCTTCCTGGACACACTTAAAGAATTTTCCCATTCCTTCATCTCAATAACCTCAATGAGGATGACCACATAACCAACAAAAAGGGCGTAAAGAAACTGACCAACCACTGCTTGCCTGAGATTGGGCACCCTGTGCCCGAAAGCTGTCACCACCTTGATAATGCTTATTTACCGATTAGTAAGGAGAACTAGAAGAAGAAAAGGAATGAAAAATCCCTCACTTACTTTTTTGACATTTGCCACCATCCTGACCACCCTGAGATTTAGCACCTCCTTGGTTAGAAAACCTGCTCCTCTTTCCCTGTCTATCTCCAAACTTTTCCTACTTTCTCTTTTCATCCCCCACTTGCTGCATATGAACAGTCAACCTAGAGATGTACATATCTTTAATCAGCAAGGCAGTCTTGCTCTCAAATATCAAATCCTGATTCAACCCAGAAGTAAACTTCCTCATTCTTGCTTGCATATCAGCCACTAAATTAGGAGTATACATTGACAATTCATGAAACTTCAAGGTATATTCCTTGGCAGATATCCTCCCCTGCTTAAGATACACAAATTCCTCCATTTTTTTTCTTAAACTCTTAAGGAAAAAATCGATCAAAGAAGGCCTTAGAAAAAGTATCCCACAAGAATGATTCTTCCATATCACCCATATCCCTGTACCATTTTTCATACCATTGATATGCAATATCTTTGATCTATTAAGCTGCAAAGTTTACCTTCTCCATATTAGTAGTCTACATCCCCTAAAATATTTTTTCTATTTCATCCAAGAAGCCCTATGGATCCTCCTCCACCATTACTCTAGAAAAAGTAGGAGGACCCATCTTCATAAATTGGCCAACCCTTGTGGCCTCAATAGAAAAAGCACCAATCACACCCCGCTCAACTTGAGCAATGACCATTTGAGCAATAATATGAATAGATTGACGGAATTCCTCATTAATCACCTCATCTTGAAGAGGACTAGTAGCAACCAATGGAACTCCAAAACTATAAGGGATAAGACCATGAGGTCGAAGATGAACCCCAAAAGTAGGATGCACCTCTTCTACATTATCCTTATATGGGATAGAAGAATGTTCTTGTGTTTTAGATCTATAAGGCATGATTTGAAAGACGAACAAACAAGAATTAGGGAAGATTCCAAGACTGAGACTCCAAGATATTGAAACATTCCTTAATTCATTGTAGTCTTTCCTTACCAGTGTGGCACGCTACATACCCCTAAAAGAGACTCTACTTGACACATATTTGTGGACTTCCAATTGAAGATAAACCTAAAGATCTATTATTAAATTGACATGACTCGACTGGAGGCCTTGTCGTAATGGGCATCCCAAGTTCGATCGGGTCTGGAGGCATCCCTATTACCCAACTCAATCTCCAGCCACCTACCCTGAGTTGCCTAAATTTTGTGCATATAAAAAAATAGTGTAAAATCTCACATGAAGACTCTGGATAGGATCACAATTGTGACTGACCTAACCAAGTCCAACCATCCCACACTAACTGGCCAATCATAACAAACCATAGCAAAGGCTATAAACCAAGCCATAACTAAATAAGTTCCAAAACATAATATAATTAATCCCAAAATAAAATAAGATGGAACAACCAATAGTCCCATCGACTGATGTTAGACCTAATATTAATACCAATACTAAGGCTAACACCAATATCGATCCCGCTCATTCCAACCCATAGCAGTACTAAAAATTCTCCAACCAATAGGCTAAGAATATCCAGTTGGGACATGACACCGACCATAGCCAAAACCAATATCCATAAATAAACCAAAATGTCTAAAAATGTCCATAACATGAAATGGAGCCTTCTGGAAAAATGGAACATTACCACTTTAATTCAGTAGTTGTCCCCAAGTCAATCACTATGTAAGAAGAGTAGAATGACTAGTTTCTACATAGCGTGGGTCTACAGTTTCCAGTAGACGATTTAGCTAGTGATCACTAGCATGAACTCAAGATAAGGATAAAATAATGTCATTTATAAAACCAAGTAAAACTATCCAAATGTACACAACAATATATATATATATATATACATATATACATATATATATATACATATATATATACATATATATATATAATCATGCTGGAAAAGGGGACTGGATTTAGAATTCCATTAAAACCTTTACCTAGGTTGTGTAGCTTTACCTTCCTAAACCACCCATGAGTTATATGGGTTCAACTCCCCCTACTGAAAGGGCCCCAGTGCGCGTAGTTGTACGACCAGGCAAGAAAAAACTGGTATGACTAGTACATCCACCAATAATAAAGTCTGACATCATGCATATGGTCACCAATACCAACCTCATATCGACAAATATGAGTTTTCAATTTTAGTCCCCCCGGGACCTTCACCTTTCACGGCTTTTCTACACATCCCGCCATTATTTCCTAATTAAAACTATGTCCAAGAAACCAACCAATCCATTTACCATTTATTAACCAAGGCCATTTAGTTGTGGTATCATCATACCGACCATACTTATAAGTACTTTGCATAGCCAACCATATATAAGTTTAAGGGGACTTCCAAGTGCCTTTCCATTTACCATATTAAATCACTTAGGGGATTCCATATACCCCACAAGCATAACTATTTAGCCATTTAATTTTCAATCCATTTAAACTATGCATAATTCCTTTACCAAGTTTAAAACAAGCAAGAGTTCCATTAAAAGTACTTAATACAATGAAAAAATTATTATAAGCATTTATCAAACACATTTGGGACATAATATAACCAAAACCAATTCCAATTACCAGTAAACCATTCCCATGCAATCCAATTATCCAAAACTACCATTAATGCATATAAAAGCAAAATAAAAACCATGGGAACCATCAACAACCATTTAATATCAAAACTCCTAAATCATATTTGAAAGCAAAAATTATACAATCAGTGAAGTCATGAAAACACTCATAAAAACCATTCTTCTAGTTAGAATTAACAAAGAGATAAGAGAACATACCTTAAACCAAGATGATGATAGAAAGAAATTACCAAGACAAGCCCAAAATTAGTCCTCTAGCTGAAACCCTAGCTTTCCTTGCCCAAAATCTTTTAATAGAATTATAGAGTGTTTTAGAAGAGTTTGTAAGTGTTAATGAATAGAATAATAGGGTAAATAACGTCCCGAGTAGGTTAGAAGTTGTGGAACCTTATTAGTCTAAGTAGGGAAATATCCATAATACCCCCACTTAAGTTACACAGAAACCCCATCATTGGAATACGACTGACTCTCACGAGTCGTGCTCTCTAATATGATTAGTACCATCCACTATCCTAGACTCAAACTTTGGATCCAATACTTACCAATATATGACTCATCCAACTAAGTCGTATCCAAAGCCTATGAATCATACCCTTCATCCGTACCCAAGGAAGAATAAACCTAAGAAAAATTTAGACACCATCTATTATATGAGTCCATGGTATGAATCATACCATGGCTTAAGGCTCATAGTGAGCCACATACTCAGATCCAACCTAAGTTACCAAGTCTAAAATTAATTTAAAGAACCAAATGATCTACATCCAACTATATGACTCGTACCACCATGTCATACCCGTTCCAGTGACAAAAATCCATCCCACCAACCAACATTGGTCAACATACTACTGGAACATACCATTCATACCCCAGCATACTGATCGTTCCCATGAGTCGTATTTTGTACAGGTACTAGAATTCTAGGAAATTTTCTAAGTGGCAAAACCCAAGGTGTTATAAGGATATTCTTGATAAATACTTTATATATCCTAGTGTTTCTCTGTGGGGTGCTCCAGTGTTTTTTATGCACTAAAAAGATGGGTATCTTCATATGTATATATATTATCGATAGTTAAATAAGGTAATGGTGAAGAATAAGTATCCTCTTCCTAGGATAGATGATCTTAGCTTTAGGGCGCTAGATGTTTTTCTAAGATTGATCTTCGTTTAGGATATATGTTGAAAATAAGGAAGGGTGATATTCCCAAGACTATTTTTCAAATCCGATATGGTCACTATGACTTTTTAGTTATGTCATTTGATTTGACTAATGTTCTGGTGGCTTTTATGGATCTTATGAATTAGGTTTTTAGGTAGTTTTTGGACTTTTTTGTTATTATATTCATTGATGGTATTTTGGTGTATTCTAAGAGTGAGGAGGATCACACCAATCACCTTCAAATCATGTTGTCGACCCTTAAGAATTAGAATTTGTTTGCTAAATTTTCTAAGTGTGAGTTCTACTTTAATATTGTGACTTCTCTAGGATATGTTATTTCTAGTGAGGGTATTAAAGTGGATCTATAGAAAGTTGAGGTAGATTAAGAGGTGGACTATACCCATGACTTAAACTAATATTAAGAGATTCTTGGCCTGGGTTGGCTATTATAGGAGGTTTTTAGAGAGTTTCTCTTCTATTACTGCTCCATTGATGAAGTTGACTAAAAAAAAAGGTGAAGTTCTTATGGTTCGATGATTGTGAGGGTAGCTTTGAGAAGTTAAAAGATAAGTTGACTTCTGCACCAGTATTGACCTTACCTGATAGTACTGATGGGTTTGTTGCCTATTGCAATTCATCCCATGTGGGACTGGATAGTGTTTTAATGCAACAAATAGTGTTGGGCCTATGCTTCAAGGTATCTTAAGGTTTATGAAAGGAATTATCTCACTTATGATTTAGATTTGGTGGTTGTTGTATTTTCTTTGAAGATCTCGTGCCACTATTTATATGGGGTACATGTAGACATCTATTCAGATTATAAGATCTTGCTATATGTGTTTATTCAAAAGGAGTTGAATCTTCGGTAGAGGTGGGGGCATGAGTTTCTAAAAAACTATGATATGAGTCTTCACTACTGTCCAGGTAAAACTAATCTAGTTGTTGATACTCTAAGCAAGTTATCCATGGGGATTTTATCTCATGTGGATGAGGAGAAGTGATTATAAATGAAAGATATTCACCAATTGGCTAACTTGGGAGTTCGTATTTTGGACTTATAGGATAGGGAAATGATCGTTCAAGAAGTGGTTAAATCATCTCTTGGTGTTGAGGTAAAGAAAAAGCAAGTTTTGGATCCCATTATTATATAGATTAAAAATAATGTGGGTAAGAAAAAGGTTATGGTCTTTGACATGGGTGGTGATGGTATCTTGAGGTATCAAGGTAGGTAGTATATTTCTGATGTTGATGGGAACAAGCAATGATTTTGGTTGAGGCTCATGATTCGAGGTATATAGTTCATCCAGTTTTGACAAATATGTATCATGATTTAAAGGAAATATATTATTAGAACAATATAAATAGGGATGTGGCTAAACACGTGGCTAAGTGTATACTTTATCAGCATGTGAAGGTTGAGCACTTGAGGCCTGGTGGTATGTCTCATGAGATAGAGTTGCCTATGTGGAAATGGGAGTTGATTAATATGGATTTTATTATGGACCTCCGGCGGTCTCATAACTAATATGAATAAATTTGGGTCATTATGGATAGGATGACTAAGTTGGCTTACTTTTTGCCTGTGAGGAGTACTTACTCTAGCGAAGATTATCCAATTTGTTTATTAAGAAGATAGTTATATTGGACGGTGCCTCCTATTTCCATTATTTTAGATTGAGGTACACAATTTTCTTCTCACTTTTGGTGTTCGTTTTTGAAAGTTTTGTGGACCAAGGTGAGCCTTAGCACCGCTTTCCACCCTTAAATATATGGCCAACGGGAATAGACTGTTCTGACTTTGGAAGATATACTAAGGTATTTCATAATTGACTTTAAGGAAAGTTGGGTGGATCACTTACCTCTTAATGAGTTTGAGTATAATAATAGTTATCACTTGAGTATTCAGATGGCTCCTTTTAAGGCTCTTTACGGTAAAAGGTGTAGGTCTTTCATTGGGTTGTTTAAGGCTAGTGAGCCTAGGTAATTTGGTCCTTACTTGGTTCACCTATCCATAGTGAAGGTAAAGGTAATTAGAGAAAAACGTAATACTGCCCAAATTTGTAAAAAGTCTTATGCAAATGTGAGGCAAAGGGAGTTGGAGCTTGTTATTAATGATTAGGTGTTCTTAAAAGTTTTACCCATTAAAGAAGTGATGAGGTTTGGGAAGAAAGGGAAGCTTGGTCCCCGCTATATTGGTCCATTTAGGATTATAAGGAGAGTTAGGAATGTTGCATATGAGTTGGAGTTGCTTGCAAGATTGGATTTTATTCGTTTGGTTTTCCATGTGCCGATATTGAAAAAGTGTATAGGTGACCCTTCATTGGTTGTTCCTATGAAAGATGTTGGTGTTTCAAATTCCTTATCCTATGAAGAAGTCATAATTGATATTTTGGATAGGCAAGTCCGTAGATTAAGGACTAAGAATATGGTTTAGGTAAATGTCCTTTGGAGGAATCAAAAGGTGGAGGAAGCTACCAGGAAGTCAAAGAGGACATGAAGTCCAAATATCCGTTCTTGTTGACTTCTATCTTTGTTCATGGTTTTATGGTTGCATTATAGCTTGTATACGTGTTAATGGGCACCTTAAATCCTTATTTGGGGATGAATGATCGGGGAAGGGGGTAATGTAATACCCCTGGTTCTAGACTCCAATTTTTTCCTTGCAATTTGAGCTCACAGCTCAGGGTATGACTAATGTGATAAGTCGTGAAGAATCCTCAAGAGTCATATTATGCATGTCGTAGTCCAACCTGTGAGGATTACCCATGTTTCTATCTTGATCACGACTATGACCCCATGAGTCGTGAGGTCTAGTCACGAGTCATAGGATGGGACTCGTGGCCAAACAAATGAGATGTCCCTGAGTCACTGCCTAGACTATGAGTCATGGTGACGACTCATGACCACTAACTATGAGTCTTTAACTAACCCATAACGACTGAGAGTTATTTTTTGGTACATTTTTTATTAAGGGTAATTTGGTATTTTGCCTTCCTTTACACTACTCCACAACTTAAAACCCTTTCCTTGGCCCTATTTCCACCAACTAACATAGTTATAAGCTACACTTCTCTCTCAAAATTCTCCAATCAATTGTAAGGCTAGGGTTTCTAGGGAATGGTCATCTAGGGATCAAAGTATGGTTTCTTCTTCAATTTCTTGGTGTTACCAGACATGTATCTCTTCCCTAAACTTGTATTTTATCATCGCATGCATTGGTTTGATATTTTTGTGGTTTTAATATTTTATATTTGAATTTTGGTTGAAGGTTTTGAATGGTTATTGTTTAAATGGTGTTGACATGGTTTACATGATTTTTTTACGCTTTATTGATAGGTTTTGGAACTCATTGGGTGCATGGGCATGGTAAATGGAATGGGAGTTGTGGATTCCCCCAAAATTATAGATTTTTGTATTGGAATTAGTAATAACCTCAATCCACCTTATGAGATTGGCTTTGAAACATGGCTATATGCATAATTTAACCACTTTTGAAACTATTGCATTACATAAAAAGGCTAATGGAATATAATTAGTTTTAAGGGACCTTGGTAGCCATGGATTGCTTTTAAATTTGGAACTTTGGAGTCTTATGGCTATTTGGTTTGGTTTGGAATAATGGAATTGGCTTGCAAGTATAATTAATTGGTATAACGATACCATTTGGTAAATGCCTAAATGGATGAATCCTTGGTTAAATGGTGCCTAAATGGATGAATCCTTGGTTAAATGGATGGATTATGTTTAAATATTTTAAATGGGCTTAAAGGGGGTTGTAGAGCTCACCGTGGAAAGTGTAGGTCCCGAGAGGATCGATACTGGAAACCACATTTGTTGGCGTGGCGGTCTTAATAGTCGTATGCATTGCTTACATTATATATATATATATATATATAGAGAGAGAGAGAGAGAGAGAGAATGGATAGGGTTGTGGATTCCCTGTCCCTTCCTTGGATTTCTTCAATTTGTGCAGCTAACACGTGCTGGGATGCTTTCGGTGGAGCGATTCGGACCCATATAGCCCATGGGTGTTTTTAGGATGGTTAGAGCTACATAGTCCAGTTAAATGGTTTTAAATTGCATGCTAAACCTTATTTCTTATTCCAACATCTTATAAATATGTACGTATGCATGTATGTGAACATGTACACCAAGTTTAGTCTTGATCTTAAAATGGCATTATTTTATCCTATTCTGAGTTACATGTTAGCGCTCACTCCACTAACCATCCTCGGATGGTTCATAATGTAGGTCTCAACGACACTTTTATTACCCCTGTACATCATTAGGTAATCCAATTCCTCGGATGGTTCGTGGTGAAGTGGTAAGCTTCTATCCTCCAAAAAGATTAGTCATTCCATATATTTGTTTTCAGATTTTAGAATTGAAGAATTCGCATTAACATTATCATTGTCATAGTCATTGTCATGGGAGGGGGCATGTCCCAACCTAGTTTGACATTTGGATTGGTTTAGAGGCTTTTGTGGACATGTGTGGGTTGGATGGTGTTGTTGACATTCCTGAGTTTCATCAACTGTTTTATCTTGATTTTCTAGTTGTCTTTTGCTTGTTATTATTTAGATTATGTTTGTATTGGATAGGCTATAGGGATGGTCTCTGCCCCCATAATGGGCTTAAGATGCCCATGACGGTTAAGCCCGGGGGTCGAGTCATGATAGTAGGCTAAATCCTAATTTAATTTGGATTATTTAAAAAATAACCTAAATCTACCAAATTCCTAAAATACCTATTTTCTGTCCTAACCCATCAGCCCACTCCACAAATTCAACACCAGCCCACCAATCGACTCTGACCCGGCCCACCAGCCTCTTCTTCCAAACTCTCCCAATCCCAACAACAATTTCAGCCAACAAATGGCACAACAGACAACAGCCTATGATGACAACAACAACTTCATCAATCCGCAATATCAACACAATAGCTTCGACAAAATCTAACCCGACACCGGCAACTTGTCAACTCCCGCAAATCGACCCATTTGACAACCCAACGACAATAGAAAAACCTAAAAATACCCAAAATACGAGATTCAAATATGTATGGAATAGTACAATTTTCATCTCACACAACAAATCATATCCCATTTTTGAATTTGAATTTCTCCAATGAATTTTGAAAATGCCTTTGAATTTCTATCCTACATCGGTGGAATGCTCAAATTCCATTTGATTTGGCTCCTATAAATATCCTACTATCTCCATTGAAAAAGGATAGACATTGGATAGCAGAGATCCCTAATTTTTAAGAAATTTTAGCTATCGAATTAGATTTTATCTCATAGTCTGAGCTTGCTGCTCCGAAAAAGGTAAAAACTTTATCTTCTTATACTTTCTCCTTTGTCACATTGACAAGTGTAATAATTTTTATGTGTTTATTAGATGTAGTTGTAATATATTATTGTCATTTGAATCTCATTAAATGAGTGTTGGGACTATTTATTGTGGACGCTCATAGGATTTTATGATAAAATTGGTTGATATGTTGGAATTAGGGTTCTATTTTTAGATTGTGTTTAAATATGTTTTTTTTTGTTTTTTTCTTAACTTTAATTCTTCGTCTTTCAATGTTATTTTTGTAGCTCGATTCCCATATTATTAGTTTATCATTTTGGCTTATCATCTCTTATATTATTTGTCACGTGAGGCTTGAATGTTACTTTGTGATTCGGCTCATCCTATTAGTCAAATAACTCTTGATTTTTGCTTCTTTAGCTTGAGCTCAATGATATCTCATTAATTTTCAGTCCGTTGTCTTAGTGTAGTGTTCACTGCTTGTGATTTAATTGATTATCTCGGTTTAAATGTCCTTTGTCTCGGCTAATCAGCTCACAGTAGTGTGGCTTAAACATTATTTATCAATTTTTTGACTCCTTGTTTTTAGTTTGATACTACACAACTAGAGGATCAAAGACTGTGTATATATGACTGATTTTCAGTCATGTATACACAAAAAATATAGAAAAACGCAAGGATGAAGGGTTTTGATGTACATTTGGTATATAGGGACTGAAAATGGACTTAAAGTCTCCAACTTTGCAAGGTCCAAAGCTGGACAAATTCAAAAATGGGTCAGTAAGAGGCTCAAATCAGTACTTTTCTTTCTTTATTTTCTTGTAAATTGATTTGATTATTTGTTTGTAATTTCATTTAATTAATATAGATGCATCCTCGACGAGACAGTTTGTGTTAAAATTATTTATTTTATTTGGTTATTTTTAATTTCTCTATTTAAGCAAACTTAAGCCTATAAAATAGCTTGGGGAATTTTTCATATCCCTTCATAGTTATTAAGGACTCAAAATCCACGTTTAAGAAGTTGGGTTAATTCTTTATCCTAAAGTCTTAATCCGGATAAAACTGTTAAAATTAGAATCATATTGGAGCTTCAAACATTTAGTTGATTTCATTACTGTGAAAATAAAATGAATGGATAAGTTGCCTAACACACGTCTTCTTACGTATCCCTATATAAAGAGGGCTTCACATTGCTACTTTACTACCCATCCACTCAACTTCAAATCCAAAAAACTCCATTGCAACTACAACCAATTTGTTTTTGTAAGAAAACTTCTTCTACATGAATTGAGATATTTTTTTTTTCTTGTTCTAATATGATAAGTGTTAACTTGCATTCTTTTTCTTTTTTAGTTTGACATTTTTATTTCTTTTAGAATTGAACTGCGCTATTTAGGACTTATGTTTTTTATCATTCATGTTTGATTTTAATTTTACGTTTGGACTATTTTCTTTTCATTAGTGCTAAAGTTTTTGTTCATGCGTGTTCTAGCGATGTAAGATCCTACTTGAGATGTGGTTGTTTTGAACAACACAATGAACTTCAGAGGCTTGTTAACGAACTAAGGTGGGAGTTGGCCGCCACTAGAGCATGGTTGCTTTGGGAAATTCTAAGGTTTGGGGGACTGCTGCCAAATGGGTTTTCGTATGATGATGATGATGATGATGATGATGATGATGATGATGATGATGATGATGATGATGATAATAATAATAATAATTTGGATTCTATTTTTGTAATAGTATGTATTATGTTTTTTTTTTGTTGGATCTAGTTGATTTATTAAATGGGTACCGTGGTATTATTAATGAAAAAATCTATGATTAATCGTCTTAAGTTTATTCTTATTTATTTTTCATTCTGTATATTTCTTAATATGTTAAGTGGTGTAGGAATTTGAGCATGAAGGAGTGGAATGAATCAATACCAAGAAGTGTTTGGTTGAGTGTATCACACAGATAATCTCACAAGAAATCTAATTGACAGATTTTTCAAGGACAATTGATTGAGTCTATCACATAAACAAAATCTTGAGAAATGAGAAAGATAACAATTTTTCAGTGAGACACTATTTTAATTCACAAAACAATGATTCATTGAGTGTAGCTGATTAAGTAAGAATTCCAACTTTTATAATTGACAATTGTTTTAAATTATAACAGTTCTTGATTTTTTGATAATATGAACATGATGTGTGAGGAATTGCTAACACATTTAAGACCTTTAATCAAGAATAATTGCAAAGTCTTATGCAACTTTTGTCGTTTTTGATTTGTTTATGTCTAATTTTATAGTTAAAGCTGATGGGATGGAGAACCAATAAGAATGGAAGCAAAGAAGTTTAAATCTGGAGGAATCTGAAGAGAAGTGTGGCTGACAACATGTGTGATAAGTCATCAGCCCTGTGATTGGCCATCACAGTTGTCGTCAGACTTAAGCATGAGTTGAAGCCTGTGACGACATTTGGTGATATGACGTCAAAAGTATGATACGCCATCATGAATGTCGTCATCCTTAACTAGAAAATGGGAGTTGAAGAGAAGTTGTGACGATAATTTTTGATAAGGCATCAAGATGGTGATAAGAAATCAGGAGCACCGTCAGACTTAGGCAGAACTTGGAAGCTGAGATGAAGTTTTGACAACATTGATGACAAGCCATCAAACTCTTGATACATCGTCATCGTCATCATCGGCCTTAGATAGAAGAAGACAAAAATGCAGAGGAGTTGACGACATTCATGATAAGCCGTCAGACTCTTGATAAGATATCATAGATGTCGTCGTCTATTCCGAGAAAAAAATGCAACTTTACTTTTATTTCATTATTTAGGTTGAACTATTTAAATCTTTGTTTTAGGGTTTTCTGATAAGGAGATCATTCATTCATTCATCATCATTATTCTGAAAAGAGTTTGATACTTTGAGTCTTGGAGAATATTTTCTGATATTTCTTTCTTTCTCTATCATTTTGGATTCGAACAACACAACTATTTTAGGGATTTTCCTTTGTGATCTAATCTATGATTCACTAATTGTTATTCATCTCTGTAAGTTAATCTTCTCAATCATGAATTCAATTATGAGTTTCATTTCATGAGTGGCTAATCTTCGTTAACATGAATTATGGGATCAAGGGTTAGGTCGTGATGAGGTGCTAAATACTCAAGATTTAATAGGTGTTAGGATTTCTTGATAATTCTGAGATTTTAATTAACGTCTGTTGGTTGCAAATAGTAGACACACCTACTTTGATTTGCTTGAGAAAGAAATCAAATATAGTAGGAAGTGAATTATCAACAGGGACTCAAAAATACTTTGTTTAATAATCAGCGATGTAACAAGGTTGGTTAACCTGAGGTAAAATCTAGACAGTGAACAAAAATTCCCTAAGTCCGAAAGGATTCGGACATTAGATGCTTAAATAGGTCGAGGTATATTTGAGCATATCATCGATAAAGATAGCTGGTTATCCTAACCACCGTGAGAATCTTGAGTCACCTTTAGCATCTGTTATGTACCGTAAGCCCTAGTGAACTTAATTCTAGTTATTTCATAAAATCTTGGTTACAAACATCGAAATTAAAGTGACAAACAATCATTTGTGAAACTTCAAACCCCATTTTAGAAAACGTTAAACTATCAGTGAATTAAATCACAAATGACTTAAGTGCACACCATATTCCCTGTGGGATTCGACCCCAACCTAGTTGGGTTTTATTTTGATAATGATCGCGTACACCCATTCAAGAGTGTAGTTTGAGCATTATCAAAAATAGCATCATTATCGAGAAATATGGTTGCAAACTGAAAGTTGTGTGCGCTAATTGACTGTTAGTTAGGTTTCCTAGATTTAAGTTTATTTGTTGTTTTTGTTTATTGCAGGTTCCTTGTTGATTATGCCAAAAACAAGAAGTTTAGTAGAACCGTTATTACCAATTAATCTAGAACCTCAGCTGATTGGGAGAATGGCAGAACAACAAGAGGATGACAGACTGGCAGCCTTGGCCAGGGCTCAGGTGAACGTATAGAACCAGGGTAAACAAGTACATCACCCGAACCCTGATGATGAAGACTTAGGTGATGAGGAATTGTTGAATCCTCAAAATCCAAGGTGAGCTGAGGAAATTGCTGCACCAGTGCAGCAAAATTTCAACAAAAACCATCCAGTCAGAGGAAGGTATGGTCAACAGCATATCCATTATGTGGTTGATGATGATGAAGAAGGAATGGACGGCACAGGTGCAACGGGTGCTATCATTTCTTCATCGTTGGCACCTGGTACAAAATTCAGCATAATAAGTACCATGATCAAACTCCTGAATCTGAAGGAATTGTTTGGAGTCCTTCCTGGTGATGATCCAAACATGCACTTGGTGAACTTTATCACCATTTATGAATCTTTTGATAATCCCAGAGTCAGCCAAAATGCAATCCGGTTGAGATTGTTGTTATTGTCTCTGTCTGGGGTGTCAACAATATGGTTAAATGATCCAGAGCCTGATTCTATAACCAACTGGAGATAGTTAAAATAGGCATTCTTAGAATAGTTATTACCACCATCAAGAAGGGTAAAATTGAGGGACGAAATCAGTAACTTCAAGCAGCTCCCAACTGAAGCATTGCATAGAACTTGGAAAAGATTCAAGAAAAGATAGCACAATGTTCGAACCATAACATGAAGGACTTGCAATTGATCGAGACTTTGTATAGATCTTTTAACTTGTGACAAAGACAATTATATATAATTCTGCAGGTGGTTCGTTCATTAACCTTTCTTTTCAAGATGCTTTAGACATGCTGAATAGAACAACAAAATAGAGTCGGACTTGGCATACTAGGGATTCTATGGTATCTAGCCCGACTATTTCTGGTGGAATAACTACGGAGTAGAACAGAAGGTATGAGAAGCGAGACCAAGACATGTCCTACTTAAAGACTCAGATGGACTTGCTGACCAAGCACTTACTGTCAGGCAAGAATGAAAAGGTTAAGGTTGTGGAATCTCAGTGCACTGTTGCTAGTGATGCAGATGAGAAGGCAAATTATGTTAATAATCAGAGGGGTTTTCAAGGCAATAGCCAAGGGAATCAAGGTCAGAACTTTTATGACAAGCCTGATTATAAAGATAGAGAGTAAGGAAACTAGAAAAGCAATAATGATAGGAGTGGTTTGTATGTTCCTCCTGGAAGACGTGATGTTGCACCAACTAGATCTGGCAAGATGTCCATGGAGGACATGATGGAAAAGTTATTGAAGGGAGTTGAGGCTACCAACTTGAGGGTAACCACAATAAGAGTGAATTCTCTACCCTGTGTTAGTTAGTTAGTTCACACTCCACTTTTATCAAGTAGTTAGAGCAACAGATAAGCCAACTTTCTGCAACATTGAACCAAAGTAAAAGTGGCACTTTACCTAGTGATACAATTCAGAATTTGTAGAATGATGGCTTATGTATGGTGATTACCACTAGGAGTGGTAAGATCTTACCTGGACCTTCTGTGGGCAAATCTATAGATGGTGAGGTGGTTGTTGATGAATCCAGAGAAAGTAAACCAGTTGAGTCTAAGAAGATGGATAGTTCTACTGATGCTTTAGAAAAGGAAAAGGAGAACGAAGATGAAGTAGTGTCGAAATCTATCCCTAGACCACTGTCTCATTTTCCTCAATGATTGAAGAAGAAGGTTGATGATGCAAAATTCAGCAAATTCATAGCAATGCTCAAGAAATCGACAATAAATATGCCTTTGGTTTAAGCACTTGAGAAAATGCCAGGATATGCAAAATTCATGAAGGACCTTGTGACTAACAAACGAGCGGTGAGCTACGAATTAGAGGCAGATGTCCACCTTTGTAGCACTATTTCTATAAGGACCTTAGTATAGAAGAAGCTAGACCTAGGTGCAGTCACTATTCCCTGCACAATTGGGACAATGGAATTCACCAAAGCACTATGTCATTTGGGAGAAAACATTAATTTGATGCCACTGTCTATTTATAGAAAGTTGGGTCTGGGAAATCCCACACCCACCAACATGAGACTCATGATGGCGGATAGGTTAGTAAATCAACCTTTTGGCATTCGGCATGATATGTTGGTGAAGGTGTCAACTTTATATTCCCTTTAGACTTCGTCATTCTGGATTGTGAGATAGACTTCGAGGTGACCATAATCTTGGGTCAACCATTCCTAGCAACCGAAAGTGTGTTGATTGACTTGAGAGCGAATGAGCTCTAATTCAGGATGAATGATAAAGTGGTACGGTTTGATGTGGGAAAATCAATGAAGTAGCATGAAGAGATGAGTGTGTTCTTAGTAGTTGATGTGTATTATAAGGATGAACAGGAGGTGCCCATAGCTGAGCAACTTGTTATCTAACCTTTAGCCGCGATCATGATGAATTATGATAGTGAATGTATTGGGGATTATGAAGAGACCATTTATTCCTTGACATGCATAGGTTCATATCCTTATACTCCTAAAAAGGTAGACTTTGACCTGGCTAATCAACCAATGCCACCAGCTAAGCCATCTATTGAGGAGTCTCTGGTGTTGGAATTTAAGGAATTGCCTGGGCACTTACGGTACGTGTTTCTGGACAATGGGAACACACTAACTATTATTATTGCAGCTGATTTGGGTGAACAATAGGTGAATTCACTTATTTCAGTACTTCAGAGGCACAAGAGAGCTATAGGGTGGACCATTGCAGATATTATTAGCATTCCCTCGGGCATCTGCACACATAAAATTTAGCTTGAGGAGAATTGTATTCCAAACATAGATCATCAGAGCCGTGTTAATCCACCAATACAAGAGGTGTTTAAGAAGGGTATTATTAAGTGGTTAGATGTAGAAGGGGTTTACCCTATTTCTGACAGCAAGTGGGTGAGCCCTGTTCAATGCGTATCCAAAAAACATGGTATGACGGTGGTTGCTAACGAAAAGAATGAGTTGATTCCACTCAGGCCTGTAACTGGGTGGAGAGTTTTCATGGACAACCGTAAGCTAAATTCTTGGACTCTGAAAGACCACTTTCTGATGCCCTTTATGGACTAAATGCATGATCGATTAGCTGGAAAGAGGTGGTATTACTTATTGGATGGTTATTCTAGATACAAACAAATATGTATTGCTCTTGAAGATCAGGAGAAGACGATGTTCGCATGACCATATAGCACCTTTGTATTTAAAAGGATGCCATTTGGGCTATGCAATGTACTCGCCATTTTTCAATGGTGTATGATGTCTATCTTCTCTGACATGGTGGAGGACACCATAAAGGTATTCATGGATGATTTCTCTGTAGTGAGTGACTTATTTGAGATGTGTTTGGCAAATCTGAATGTAGCCTTGCAAAGATGTGTAGAATTTAATTTTGTGCTTAACTCGGAAAAATGCCATCTCATGGTTAAGGAGGGCATCGTTCTCGGCCACAAAATTTTTGAAAAAGGGAAAAAAGTTGATCGAGAAAAGGTGGAAGTTATTGAGAAAATGACATCTCCCATTTCAGTGAAAGGAGTGCGCAGTTTTCTTAGACATGCTGGCTTTCATTGGAGATTTATAAAAGACTCTTCAAAGATTGCAAATCCACTTTGCAAACTTTTGGAGAAGAGGGTGAAATTTTCCTTCAATAATGAGTGCTTGAAAGAATTTGAATGCCTTAAAAAGAAGCTGATTGAGGCCCCTATTGTTATTGCACCTGACTGGGCAAAACCATTTGAGATCATGTGTGATGCAAGTGGTGTTGCCCTTGGAGCTGTATTGGGGGAAAATAGGGACAAACTGTTCCATCCGATATATTAAGCTAGCAAAGCACTGAATGGAACGTAAAAGAAGTGCACCATCACTGAATAGGAACTGCTGGTTGTAGTGTATTCTCTCGAGAAGTTCAGAGCTTATCTGAAGAGAAGTGTGGCTGACAACATCTGTGATAAGTCGGCAGCCCTGTGATAGGCTATCACAATTCTCGTCAGACTTAAGCATGAGTTAAAGCCTCTGACGACATCTGTGATAAGACGTCAGACTCCTGATAACCTGTCATGGATGTTGTCGTCTATTCCGAGAAGAAGCTACAACTTTAATTTTATTTGAACTATTTAAAGCTTTGTTTTAGGGTTTTCTGATAAGGAGGGCATTCATTCTTCATCATCATTATTCTGAAGAGAGTTTGATACTTTGAGTCTTGGAGAATATTTTTCGATATTTCTTTATTTCTCTATATTTTTAGATTCGAACAACATAGCTATTTTGGGGACTTTCCTTTGTGATCTAATCTACGATTCACTAATTATTATTCATCTTTGTAAGTTAATCTTCTCAATCATGAATTCAATTATGTGTTTCTTTCTTTGCATCATAAGTGGCTAAACTCCGTTAACCTGAATTATGGGATCTTGGGTTAGGTCGTGATGAGGTGCTAAATACTCAAGATTTAATAGGTGTTAGGATTTCTTGATAATTCTAAGATTTTAATTAACGTCTGTTGGTTGCAAACAGTAGACACACCTACTTTGATTTGCTTGAGAAAGAAATCAAATATAGTAGGAAGTGAATTATCAATAGGTACTCGGAAATACTTCATTTAATAATCAGCGTTGTAACAAGGTTAGTTAACCTGAGGTAAAATTTGGACATTGAACAGAAATTCCCTAAGTCTGAGAGGATTAGGAAATTAGACGCTTAAATAGGTTGAGAGACATTTGAGCATATCATCGATAAAGATCGTTTTTTATCCTAACCACCGTGAGAATCTTGAGTCACCTTTAGCATCTGTCATGTACCATAAGCCCTAGTGAACATAATTCTGGTTATTTCATAAAATCTTGGTTACAAATATCGAAATTAAAGTGACAAACAATCATTTGTGAAACTTCAACCCCCATTTCAGGAAATGTTAAACTATCAGTGAATTAAATCTCAAACGACTTGAGTTCACACCATATTCCCTATGGAATTCGACCCCAACCTAGTTGGGTTTTATATTGACAACGATCACGTACACCCATTCAAGAGTATAGTTTGAGCGTTATCAAAACATAATAAATATATATACAAATATCAATGAGATAAACATCATTCACATAATTTTTATAATAAATAGAGCAATAAATATAGAAAAAATAATTTTGCAAAAAACCACTTTGTGTTAACAATGTCGAGAAATCATGTAGCAAATATGGTCATTCATTGTGTTTAAAACAATTAGGACCCGAGTTCAATTTAGCATCGTATTCAAAAAAATTCAAGATTCCAATCGAGTGTTAGACAGTCTATACTTTACCTAAATTCAATACCTTGAGTTTTTTCTAAAAAAAATTGACAGTTTACAATGAAACAAAATCGTCCTCTTTTTAACTAAGACTATAAATATCGTTTTCTCTTAATTCAATTTTTGTAATTACTCTTTAAATAACAATGAAAAAATATTTATTAAAGTAGAGAATTCAAAGACACATTAGAATTTAGATTGGAATGAAAATATGGAGCACATTCAAAGAACAAACTTAAGGACGGAAATTCAAAGACACATTGGAATTTAGATTGGAATCAAAATATGAAGAACATTTACAGAACTAACATTGGGATGTGGTGAAGCCCAAGTTACACCTCCACTCAAAAGATGATACAGTCGCTGCCAAATATAGTAACCCAACAAAGGTTGAGGTTAAATCCCAAATATACGTAGAATCGTGGCTCTCAGCTATTGTAATCAGCGGGCAGAACTGGAAAAGTAAATGGAGGATTTTGAGTAGCAATATCAAATAAGAGGCAAATATCAACCTCGGTTATAATTAGTCGTAGGTGAACACTAGGATTGTGTTCCCCTGACTTCTTAACTCCATAGGATTATTATGTTTTATTGAACCAACCCGATACCTAGCATGTAGAATCAATAAGTGATGTACCATTTACAGTCCTTTGGAGAGTAGATAGATTTTACCCTTTACCTTTTGAGTCTCAGGATGCCTCTTTACTAACCTTTATCTTGATCCCGGTTAAATATTACCTTTTGAAGCTCTAGTTATTATATGAAAGCTAACCATCTTAGATAATACCTAGTAGCGTGGATCGACAACTAAACTTCAAATTACTATTGTCATTATCTTTTCCTAGTCACTACTCCTCTTGTGGAGTAAGTAGCAATAATCTAAGTGGGAACCTATCGTGTGCACCCATTAATAAAATTATTGTATTGAAGATAAAGCAATGCATGTATGAGTATTGGCTCATAACAACAATAGCACTTCCCCTACTTCGTCAAGCCGCTAAGGTTTCCATAACCCTAGCTAAAGGTTTTTTAGCCTCTCATGCTTGTGAAGTAATCAAAAACATTTATGATTGAAAGCATAAGATTAAATCAAAATAATCACAAGTAAAAACCCAAAATCACAATTGAATTAATCAACCAATATTAATAAGAGGGAAATCCAAGACAAAAATCAAAATACGTTTGTAAGTATCATGCCTGCATAACTTCTACTAAAAAAACACATAAGGAGTATATATAGTACATGAGAAAACCTTAAAATTAAAGCTGACATGACCCAACTGGGAGCCTTATCGTAATGGGAATCCCTTGTCCAACCAGGATTGGGGACCACCCCTGCTACCCAACCCAACCACCGTTAGCATACCATGGGTCGGCTGAGAACTGAACAAATAGCGAGATAGCATAAATAGACAAGGATTGACTTTGGGATAACTCTATTCCTAGACTAACCCTAACAAGTCAACCTGTCACACCAAACATACCAACCAAACCACCAAGCCAAAAAAATGCTGAACCAAGGGCCATAAACTAGGCCAAAACCAAATAAGTTCCAAACATAATATAATTAATTCCAAAATAAAATGTGATGGAACAGTGAGAAATTATGTCCATTGATGTCATCCCCAATTCTAATACAAATATTAAGGCTGCCCCAAATACTGATCCATCCCATTCTAACTCAAAGCAGTACCACAAAGCCTGTAACCAAAAGAGTAAGAATATCCGGTTGGGACATGCCCCAACCATAGCAAAAACCAATATCTAGAAATAAATCAAAATATCTAAAAACATCCATAACACGAAATAAAGCCTTTTGAAAAGATGGAAGCTCACCACTTTAAATCCAATAGTTGTCCCCGAGTCAATCACTGTAGGAGGAGTAGAATGTTTGGTTACTGTAGAGTGTGGGTATACAACCGCACGAAGATGGGTTAGAGAGTGATCACTAGTAAAAACTCAGGATAAGGATAAAATAATACTATTTATAAAACAAAGTAAAACCATCCATACACATATAATCATACATATATATATATATATAACCGTGCCGGGAAAGGGAACTGGGTTTAGCATGACATTAAAACCTTTATCTAGGTTGTGTAGCTTTGCCTCCCTAAACTACCCACGAGCTATATGGGATCAGTTCCCCATGTTAAAAGGGCCCCAGTGCATAAAGCCACACGACTATGGAAGAAAATCTGTGATGACTAGTAAATCCCCCAAATATAAAGTGTGACATCATGCATACGGTTACCAAGAACAACCTCACATGGGCAAGTATGAGTTTCCAGTTTTGGTCGCCCTGGGACTTCCACCTTCCACGTCTCTACTACACATCCCGCCATTATTGCCCAATTAAAACTATTACCAAGCAACCAACCAATCTATTAGTCATTTATTAACCAAGTCCATTAATAGTGGTATCGTCATACCAATTTTAACTAGAAAGATTTGTCCATAGCCAATCATCTATAGGTTTAAGGGATTCCATATACCCTTCATGATTAACCAAAACCATGGACACCAAGCCTTTCTAATCTATTTAAAACCATTTAAACCATTCATATAATTTATGATTTAATTACCAAGTTTAAACCCTGCATAAGTTTCATTGAAAAACCTATATTATAGTGAAAACACTGTTAAAGGCATTTTATCAAACACATTGGGGGCATAGTATTTTCAAAATCAATGTCCATTATCAAAGAACTATTCCCATGCAACCAATTATACAAAACCACAATTAATGCATATAAAAACATAATCATAAGAAAACCATAACCAAGAATTTATAACCAAAAACCCCAAATCATAGTTGGAAACCCAAAATCATACAACAATGAAATCATGAAAACCATGCCTTTAGTTGGAACTAACAATGAGGGAAGAGAACATGCGTTAATTGACAAAGTAGATGGAGAGAAACCACCAAAAAGAACCCTAAATTAGTCCTCTAGTTGAAACCCTTTCTTCCTTTTCCAAAAGATTTTGAGAGAATTATAGAGTATTTAGGAAGACTATCTAAGAGTTAATGAATAGAATAATAGGGTAAATAACCTCCCAAGTGAGTTAGAAATTGTGGGACCTTATTAGGATAAGTGATAAGATGTCTATAATAGCCCCACTTAAGTTGCACAAAATCCCATCACAGGGATATGACTGACCCTTACGAGTCGTACCCTCCGATATGAGTGGTACCCACCATTCGTATCCTAGCCCTTAACCCTTGGACCTAACACTTTCTATTGTATGACTTATCCTAACCCAGTCGTATTGACAGCATACTATCCGTACCCTTCACCTGTATCACTGGAAAGATAGAATCACAGAAGGTTTGAACACTATACAAGTCCTAGGTATGACTCGTACCCTAGCTTATGGCTCCTGGTGAGCCACTTGTACTAAGATTTAAATTTAGTTACCGAATCTAAGGTTAAGTGAAGAAACTAAACAATATGTATCTAACCATAGTGATAACGCTCAATCTACAGCTCTCGTTTGAGTGTAAAGCGGTCGTTAGCAAATATAGAACCCAACCTGGGTTGGGTATCGATCCCACAGGGAATAGCTCGGCCAACAAGTAAGCAACGGTTACTAGACTTTTGGTGCAAGTCTCGTAAAAAGGGGGGATTGTAATATGTAACCAAAACAATAAAGTAAAAGCTGAAAATAGCAAAGTAAAAAGAGAGTATTTCGTAGGTTGTGAAACAATGAGAATTGAGGCGTTGGGGTTATGTCCACCTTCAGAAGTATACGTCTCTATTGGCTATGAGTGTGTAGAGTCTTGACATGCAATTGCTTATAGAGAATTGTAGTCGATGGTAAATCCAAGCGTCTCTCGACCTAAACAAGGACTATTTCACTTTAACTCTCTCGAGCTTAAAGCGTGTCTAACGGTACAAATTCTCCAAGAGGTTAGTCCAGGTACGGCACTAGCTTTTTAATAGGAAAGGGTGTCCTACTACCTTGACATTATCTCTTTTCCAGACAAATAACCTTTCTCTCGAACAAGTTAAATGTTAGACTGGCGTTGGTCTATGCGTCTTCTTTTCTAAACAAATAACCTTTCTCTCGAACAGGTTAGATGTTAGAATGGCGTGTTCTTGTGTTTGAACCGCAAAGGATGTAGATTTAAGATGAAGAGAATAATGATATAAGCAATATACGTGTCTTGAACTCACAAGCTCATAGCAATAGATAGTAACTCATTCGGCTTCCATAACCCCAACTAAGAGGTTTAGTTACCCATGAATGCGTAGGATATCACGTTTTGCATGGTGGATGGCGTGAATAGTAGGTGTTTGGCGTGTGGTTTTAGTGATTCCGTAGCAAGTAACGATTCTCTTGTTGTGGAATTTAAGAATAGAAGAGTAGATTAGAAGTGTTTGTGGTGGAAGATGAGAGGGATGGAAGAAAATTAATTGTTGAATTAAGTGAGGAGTTGCCTCCACTAAGGGAGGACTTGCCTCTCCACTAAGGGAGGACTTGATTAAAATCTCTAGCATGATAGGGTATTTATAATACTCCTATCCTACTCCTACTAAGCTAATGAAATAAATAACCAAATCCTAATAGACTAATGAAATCCTTAACCCAAATGTACTAGGGTAAGGTTACAATATCATAATCCAAGTAGAATAGTGAAATACATAACCTAATTGTACTAGGTTAATGTATCTTTGTAAAATTCCAGCTTTGTGTCTGTAAGTCCCCAAAGTATTCAGAAATGCTGTTTTAGCCCGGGACAGATTTTCCATGCAGCAGATTTGGTCCTTTAGGCGTCCAGCTCCTTTCCACTTCGTTTGTGAGCTTTCTTTTGCGTCAAGTAAGCCATAAAATGCTGTATTTTGCATCATTTATACCTGAAACTTTCCTAATCATGTTTGTTAGCTCATTTACAGGAAAAAGGACTAAAAGTGCATGAAATAGATAATTAGTTCTCAAAACTAGGCTAAAATATGGGCAAAATATATTGATATAGGCGCGTAAATTCGCCTATCATCAACACCCCACACTTAAAGCTTTGTTCGTCCTCGAACAAAATATCATGTCCTTCTAAACATCAACTTAGGGTTTTACAGAAACAACACAAAACATTCTTCAAGACAAGCACAACAACTATCAACAAAGAGTAGCTTTCCGATTATAAGTAGAAACAATTTAACCTCAAGCATAGACTCGTGATGGTGATCAACTCGCATGCAAACGCTAAGGTACATAGAATCATATACAACTATCCAAAACTCATCAACCATGTGTGTCTCACAATATAGTACCCATAATCACTCACAAGTATAGCATATTTTCAAACATGGGTATCAAAATATCCTTGCACTCACTCTCACAAAGAATTCATATGTAGCAACTAATGACCATAGGCTTGCCCTTAATGTAGTACTCTACTAAATGTCGGAATGTTAGGATTAGGATCAAGTAGGTCTTTTGATGGTTGTAATGTAGGCTAAGGGACGGGTAGGATCAGCTATTTTGGCCAGAAATAGTGACTAAGTTCCTAAGCATTTTAATACATCACATTGTATTATTGACACTTTTTTCTTTCAACCTTTCTTTATTTTATTCTTCCACCCTTGTTCTCATCTTTTGTTTTTCAATTTTAAGCACAACTCACTTTTCAGCTTTCTATTCCTTTTTCTTTTCACAACATACCTCTTATGATAGCACTTTCTTTTTCATAACACATTCAAGCACCATTACAATTTAAAGCATCATACTCAACCAATTTCCTCTTATGTTGTCACATGACTTTTTCACTTTAAAGCACTTAGGAATTTGGATCAAATTACGGTCTTGAAAAAAATGGATTAGGCTTACATACAAGGTTGTCAAAGAAATAGGCTAAAGGCTCAAAAGGGTTTAACTAGGATGATTTACATGGGTAGGAAAAACTGAAGGTAAACATGTATAGGTTGTCAAAGAAATGCCTAAATCATCTCCTAAACTCACACTCCTTATTTTCGCTTTGCATACATACGAGGCAAGTTCTAGCATCAGCCACATACATAGAATATACTATTACCTCACACACACAAGGCACATGGTCGACTTGATTGGTAGTAATATAGACTCTCGACCCAATAAGTGAAGGAATTGAATCACACACTATCACATAATGAGTCACAACTAGAGCCTAAATGTCTCAATAGTCACAATTGTAATACATACTCTTGTTATAATCTCATGCTGCCTATCAAAATAATTTCATGCGAAGCTAGAAAAATTTGACTCCTAAAAAAAACTAAAAAAAACGTCAAACGAAAAAACAAAAAAAATGAACTCAAATAAACAAAGTAAACAAACAAACATAGGTGCAAATAGAGAAGTATAGCATGCGATACCACCACCCCACACTTAGTCGGGACACTGTCCTCAGTGGAAAATAAATACGAGGAACCTGGTTGGTCGGACTTATCCTCTATGTCTGGGGTCATACCCCTTGCATTGGAATCATCATAAGAGCCATCATCCTCATAAGTTCCGCATAAGTATCCCACTTAATTCCAAGCGTGAGTCGAGGTGTTTGCTGCGAGGAGGGTTCTCCTTGGTCCTTGCAACTTCTCTTTTTGCCCTTTTGGGAGGTGGTAGCCTTCTCCTTGCCTTGTCTCGCTTTAGGTGCCATTGTACCTGAGACTAGAAATAGTGTTAGTTGCAGCACAATCTCACTTGATACAATCTATAAGCAAGTACTAGGGGTACCACCCCACACTTAGTTTTGTTGCACAAATCAGCGAGGTGAACGTAGTCGATTTACTCAGATTTCGTCGACATACGTTTTAGGATTGTATTCCAACAAGAAAATCAGCATTGTATCACTTATTTGCAGCCATTGGACTACTTTCATGGTAGATATTGCAACACTACGACATAGGGGTTATCACATGGAATCGTTATTCTTACAACAAGCACAACCTCCTAAGTCGATAGGCCCTATAATCTTATCCCGATGGCCGGGATAGTCTAACATGTAAGCATCCAAACAACACTCTTAAGCAATATTCATAGCCATATCAATTCAGCAAATATCATAACAATGCTATTGAAACCAAATTCAAGTCGGAAATAAGTCAAGAATTCCCTACGTATATGTTTACTCACATGATTATGTAACAACAATTCAAACACATGAACATCACCAACAATCTTATATGATTTAGCAATTTATAATAAGCATAGCAACGTAGTACTTACGAGAAATAGATAAAGAATAAGAGAGTACTTACTTGCTTGAAGCTTGTGGAGATGGTGTTGTGAATTGGAAGAGCAAAAGAAGAAAATTTTGAGAAGATTTGGAAGAGTGTGCGGCGCCTTTAGGGTATATTCTAGTGTGGTTGTGTTATAAAACTAAGTCCCCTTTATATAGGAAGAGTATGGGTCGGGTTATGACCCATTTACAATCGGATTTGGGGACAAAATCACCACATATGCGGCGCATATCCCTCGGCATATCACTTACATATGCGGCGCATTGTCCATGGCATAATGGGACATATGCGCCGCATATCCTATGGCATTTCTAGACATATGCGGCGCATATCCTATGGCATTTGGTCTCAGTATCTCAAATGCCATAGCATAGGCGGCGCATAGTCAAAAGCACACCTAGGAATAGGCGGCGCATAGGGTATAGCACACTAGATTCCGAGTCCTTAGGCTATAGAATAGGTTGTGCATCGTTCGTGGCCTGTTTTTACCAAGGCCTAGCCTTTCTCGAAGCCTATTATGACGCGAGAAAGGCTCAATTCATAGCCTTATGCATCACCATTCCTAACTTACCGACTTTACCATACAATGCGACCAAATCGTCAATTGAAATCAATCTCCTCGTTGCATACTTCTTGCACCTATTTTTGCTCAAAACCAAATGAAAACGATTAGTACGGTGGGTTGCCTCCCACCAAGCGCCTTAGTTTTGGTCGTGGCTCGACAAAATCCTACGAAAACAAAAACAATTAAAAACATTGAAAAACGATGGGTTGCCTCCCACCAAGCGCTTGATTTATTGTCGCGGCACGACATAGCTATCTCGATTACTTAGACTTCATCGAGATAGATGGGGCATCGTTTTCTGAATGGATTCAGACGACGCTGATACTTACTTGTAGGCATGCAATCTTCTTCGATATGGATCCTACGTTTCTCCGGAGAGTCACCAATTATATCATCAATAGTCCAACCCATAGCTCTCTTGTATCTCCTCAGAGCAGAGATGAGAGCTTCTACGTGCTGTTCACTTAAATCATCTGCTCTCTCCGGAAGTATATTTCTACTTTCCAAGAACACATACCTTAGATAATCGGGAAGCTCTTGCGATTCTAGCATTGGTGGCTCGTCAAAGGGAGTCTTCGCTGTTGGTTGATTCTTGAGTTCACAATCTGGTTGCTTAGGAGTATAAGACTCTATTTCTGTTAGATCACCCATAAGTTCTTCATAATCTTCATTATCCTCATGCTCAACATTCAGTGGCGCAGCAGACAATGGCTCAACAGTAGGTTGTTTCTCTATAGATAATGCTTTCATATCCTCATAATGAACATCAGCTACAGATGACTCATTCATATCGCTGGGCTGCTTCATTGTTTTGCATATATCAAACCGTACCACTTCGTCAACCACTTGCTTGCCTTTTGCTGAAGTTTCTAGCACCTTACCACTTCTGGTAGTTATGGCCATGCATGACCCATCATTCCTTGGGTTTTGCACAGTATCGCTAGGTAAAGTGCCAGCCTTTCTTTGATTAAATGCTGCTGAAAGTTGGCTCAATTGTTGCTCTATTTGCCTGATAGAAGTGGAATGAGAATCAACTAGTTGCTTCATGGAGGCCAAATCGTCAATCACCTCCTTAACTCCTGCGCTCGTTGCTTCCACTCCTTTCAATAACTTAGCCATCATGTCTTCCATACTCCCAGAATTAGATGTGGTGGTATCACGTCTACCAGGGGGAACGTACAAACCACTCTTTTCATTATTTTCCTCCAACTACCTTGGTCTTTGCTTCCTGATTTATCATAATAGTTCCAACCTTGGTTTCCTTGGGCATTCCCACGAAAACCCCTCTGATTGTTCAAGTAGTCGGCCTCCGCTTCAGAATCAGATTCGTCTCTTCCTTTTAGCGCTACAGCTTTCACTTTTTCGGTCTTCCCTGATAATAAGTGCTTGGTAAGAAGATCCATCTGCATTTTTATGTGAGCCATGTCTTGGTCACGATCCTCTTGTCTTCGCCTCTGCTCTGTAGTCATGCCAAAAGATAAAGTGGGGCTTGTTACCTCAGAATCCCTGGTATGCCAAGCTCTACTTTGCTTCGTCATCCGATCTAGCATATTGCTTGCCTGCACAAAGGTGAGGTCCATAAATGATCCTCCAGCCGCATTATCAACCACTGACTTAGTCACCAACTTCAAAGCTCTGTATAATATCTCCATCAAGTGGTCTTTGGTCATATGGTGATTAGGGCATCGCATTAGCTTCGTCTTGAACCTCTCCCATGTTTCGTGGAGAGCTTCAGTTGGAAGCTGTCGAAAATTGATGATCTCATCTCTCAACTGTGCTCTTTTGGATGGCGGAAAGAATCTTTCTAGGAAAGCGTCTTTCAATTGCCTCCAATGAGTAATAGAATCAGGAGGCAGCCCATTCAACCACATAGTTGCCTCCCCAGACAGAGACAATGGAAATAGACGTAATCGAATTGCATTCTGTCCAACTCCAGGATTGTCGAATGACTTGCATGTAGAAATAAAGTTGATCAGATGCATGTTCGGATCATCGCCTGCTAGTCCACCAAATAATCCCTTGAGTTGCAAAAGCTGAATCATGGCGCTAGTGATATTAAACTTTGCTCCGGGTGCCAATGGCGGAAGAATAATAGCTCCGGTGGCACCAGGTCCATCAAGATCATCCTCATCATCATCAAACGGTATATGCACAGCTCGGCGTTCGGGCCTATATCTTGCTTGACGATCTCTCCTTTGCATGCGTGCCGCCACCTCAGTAGTATGTCGTGGGTTTAGTAGCTCTTCATCGCCCAGATCCTCATCGTCAGGATTTGTTGCTCGCCTACGGTTATAAATATTTTGTTGATGCACTTGAGCAGCCATCCTTTCAATTTCACGTTGTGCCTCCATTGATGCACTGAATAAACCTAAATAAAACAAAAACAACAACTAAAAGTAAAAGTACGAGAATCTTTGACCAAAGGGTCTAGTAATTATCACGAACTTGATTGACACTCGTATTCCCCGGCAACGGCGCCAATTTTTGATAACGCTCAATCTACAGCTCTCGTTTGAGTGTAAAGCGGTCGTTAGCAAATATAGAACCCAACCTGGGTTGGGTATCGATCCCACAGGGAATAGCTCGGCCAACAAGTAAGCAACGGTTACTAGACTTTTGGTGCAAGTCTCGTAAAAAGGGGGGATTGTAATATGTAACCAAAACAATAAAGTAAAAGCTGAAAATAGCAAAGTAAAAAGAGAGTATTTCGTAGGTTGTGAAACAATGAGAATTGAGGCGTTGGGGTTATGTCCACCTTCAGAAGTATACGTCTCTATTGGCTATGAGTGTGTAGAGTCTTGACATGCAATTGCTTATAGAGAATTGTAGTCGATGGTAAATCCAAGCGTCTCTCGACCTAAACAAGGACTATTTCACTTTAACTCTCTCGAGCTTAAAGCGTGTCTAACGGTACAAATTCTCCAAGAGGTTAGTCCAGGTACGGCACTAGCTTTTTAATAGGAAAGGGTGTCCTACTACCTTGACATTATCTCTTTTCCAGACAAATAACCTTTCTCTCGAACAAGTTAAATGTTAGACTGGCGTTGGTCTATGCGTCTTCTTTTCTAAACAAATAACCTTTCTCTCGAACAGGTTAGATGTTAGAATGGCGTGTTCTTGTGTTTGAACCGCAAAGGATGTAGATTTAAGATGAAGAGAATAATGATATAAGCAATATACGTGTCTTGAACTCACAAGCTCATAGCAATAGATAGTAACTCATTCGGCTTCCATAACCCCAACTAAGAGGTTTAGTTACCCATGAATGCGTAGGATATCACGTTTTGCATGGTGGATGGCGTGAATAGTAGGTGTTTGGCGTGTGGTTTTAGTGATTCCGTAGCAAGTAACGATTCTCTTGTTGTGGAATTTAAGAATAGAAGAGTAGATTAGAAGTGTTTGTGGTGGAAGATGAGAGGGATGGAAGAAAATTAATTGTTGAATTAAGTGAGGAGTTGCCTCCACTAAGGGAGGACTTGCCTCTCCACTAAGGGAGGACTTGATTAAAATCTCTAGCATGATAGGGTATTTATAATACTCCTATCCTACTCCTACTAAGCTAATGAAATAAATAACCAAATCCTAATAGACTAATGAAATCCTTAACCCAAATGTACTAGGGTAAGGTTACAATATCATAATCCAAGTAGAATAGTGAAATACATAACCTAATTGTACTAGGTTAATGTATCTTTGTAAAATTCCAGCTTTGTGTCTGTAAGTCCCCAAAGTATTCAGAAATGCTGTTTTAGCCCGGGACAGATTTTCCATGCAGCAGATTTGGTCCTTTAGGCGTCCAGCTCCTTTCCACTTCGTTTGTGAGCTTTCTTTTGCGTCAAGTAAGCCATAAAATGCTGTATTTTGCATCATTTATACCTGAAACTTTCCTAATCATGTTTGTTAGCTCATTTACAGGAAAAAGGACTAAAAGTGCATGAAATAGATAATTAGTTCTCAAAACTAGGCTAAAATATGGGCAAAATATATTGATATAGGCGCGTAAATTCGCCTATCATCACATAGGACTCATACCACCAAGTCGTATCCATTTTCAGTGACAAAAATCTATCCCACCAACCAATACTGGTCAGCATACGACTGGACCACATCATTCGTACCCCAACATACGGGTCGTACCCATAAATCATATTGGGTCCACACATTAGAATTCCTAGGAATTTCTAAGGTCCATAAACTAGGGTATTTCAAAATCCCAAACGAAAAAGAACAGAAAAGAATTGGTGACCACATGTGGTGTCCACATGCAAACTAGCCTTGGGTGTATGTTTGCCATCCTATGTGCTTAGACCATAATTCCTGCAACTCTCCTCACAGGATTTGGACTTCTGACACAAGCTTTACCTACATGTGGTCTATATGTGGTACATGTGGTTCGCATGTTGACATAAGTAGGTGCCAAAAGTATTTTTTCATCTTTTGTTCAATTCCAGCACATGCATTGGTCACGAACAATCAGGAAAGTATCACGAAATCCAAGATTGGTCAAATAAGTTGTAAAAAGCACCATTTTTCATCCTTTTCATGAATTTAGCCTCCAAAACCAGTTCCCTGCAAAATATACCTAAAATTCCTTATATCTAACAAAAAAACTAAGAAACTTGCATATTTTCATAGTTTTAAGCATCGAAAGTGCTATATTTCTATAGCACATCAACACTCTCAACTTAGAATATTTGCATGTCTTTAGGAAACAAAACATAACAAAACACAACTCTTAACTAGGAGAATCTATGTTATTCAAGCCAGTCAATCAACACTTTAGGCTCAAACAATAATACCCCCCCCCCCCTATCTTACTTTTCAAAATCAACTGTGTATAAATATGAAGTGCAATGATGTGACACAATGGGATCAAGGTATCACATTACATTAACAATAAACAACCATGCATATGTACAAGTTACATCACCCAAACATGTAGACATCTAGCAATATGACTCATATGCCCGCATGACAAAGAAATCCCACTTACTCATATGAAATAAAGAATGTAAATGTAGGGACAGTAAAGACACACTCACACTCATAAGAGAAGTTCCAATCAATGTGCATCAAATACCATAATCTTACCCTAATTTTGTTTACCTTAGTTTTTAGACAATCTAGTTAGGAACACTATAGGACTTTTCTCGGGTTATAATGTAGGTTGGGGTTTGGTATGGTACATATGGATATAGCAAGGGACTAAGCTTCCTTGGCACTATACTAACCTTGGGGTCTCACTTATTAACCAATTTCCTTTTTATTCCACCCCTATTTCTCCCTTTTTATTTTTTTAATGCACATTGAGGTTAGGTTTGGTATTTTATTCTTTCTTTACTTTTTCATAATTTTATTTTCTTATTCTTTCTTTCTACTACACCCAACCCTACTAACTTTCTCTTTTGTCTTACCCTTCTACATATCCACTTTATATCACGCACCCTAATGATAGGCACCCTCAACTTAGAAATTTTACCTGAGTTGAGGTGGATAATATCCAAGGAAGACTAGGGCCAACACAGGTTCATTGTAATACAAATGGGAAAGTGAAAGGTGTAACAAAAAAATAGGCTATAAGGCTCAAAACAGATATCAAGGGATATTATTTTACAATGAGAAGTTTATTTAGGCTAAAAATAGACTAAAATAAAAAATAGCCTATGATCCTTTACTAACCGACTATCCTACAACCTAGGCAAGACAAACCAGGAAAGTTCTAAATTCAACACACAAAGGGAACTAATCAACATCTTACACGCACATGGCACAGAGTCATTATTACAAGCTACTACTTATCTGGTTCATGGAAATATTTGCAAATGTATCATGTCCCTAATCCTAATGCCATAACAAAATGCATGAGGTTCACTCATATATACATTCACATAGTTTTAAAACATAAATTTTGGAGGGGTGTCATTATTCTCAAAAATCAACCAAAACATGACTACCGCCTTAATTATTTAAAAATATCTTAATTACACAAAAACACAACATGATATAAAACAAAAAACAATATGACACAAATTAACCTAGACATGTCAGTTCTATAACCATACCATGACCAACAAAAAAAGAAGAACGACAACAAAAACCCACGGCAGTTATGGTATACCCCACCCTAACTAAAAACTGTGCATTGTCCTTAATACGCTAAAATAATATAAAACAAATGGAATGAGGACATACCTAGGATGCACTAAGCGTCCATGTCATGATCCTCCCCACACAGGGGTATATCCACTAGTAGATGACATGGTGGTGGTGATACACTATGAGAAGATGTACCCGCCACTAGCTCAGCATGCCTCTGCCTATCAACAAACATAGTTTTTATTGAATCAAGTCTGGGATGTTTAAAGGCCTGGTCATATAACATGTTAGGATTCGACAGGTCCCCCTCCGACTTCTCTTGGTTCCAATGATGGTGACTTTTACATCATTTTCCATGAATAAATTAAAGTATCTGGGACCATATAGAGGTGATGGATGAACTATTAGGGATATAACTTGAGGGATGGCTAATATATGTATCTCAATAAGATAGCATACCTCTACTCTAAGTAGGACCACATTCTTCTTAAAGACTCCGAGATCTGGAATCTCAATCCTGCTAAATCATGCTAATGCTCTAACCTCAAAAGCATCTATTAGTGAGTGTAACTCAGCTCATAGATCTAACTTCATAGCCTGGTGTGTAAACTATAGTCTAGCCTCGTCTGTCACTAGTATAGTCTAGACCCATGGCAAGATCTGCTCATATAATATGACCACCTTGGTCTTAGTAATTGGTAGTCGAGCAGCTGTCACCTCTATTCTCTCTTTAATACCTGGTATATCTGGTATACTGACCTCTCTAACAATATTTTCATCAAAAGTATCTATCATAAACACCACTTGTATATCATCAGGTTGTTGCACTGTTATACACACATCAAAAACTACTTGTTTATTATTCAGTCTGAAGGTGATCTCCCCAAATTCCATATCAATAAACATCCTACTAGTGGATATGTAATTCCCTGAGTCTACACCTCAGAAGTCACATGGTGCTCATAATCCTGAAGGACCACATGTTAACCCATGACTAGTACCTACTGCAATCACTAAATAATAATAACTCTATAATGATATAGAAATTAGGCTGAATCTTCTATAAGGTTCATAACTCAAACACTGAATAATGATAAATAGATAATGAAAACTAAACAACTTTCTGAAATAATCTAGTCTAAAGAGCCTTTAACTGAACTATATGAATATGGAGTTGATGGGATATGCCCCTAACTAACTCCAACTACTGAAGTATTGATAACTGAAATAATACTCTGTCCTTAACCTATGAGGACTTACCACTAAATTTGCTACTGATAATCTGGACTGCTAGGTATGGTCAGGAGCCTATACGTCTGAGCCTATGATATAAGACATCATAGCATAAAAAAAAGGTAGGCGTCAGTACTTTGAATATACTGGTATGCTAAGTGAGGTAAGGCTGAATGCAGGGGTTCATATACATGAACACTAACTTGTCGAGAAAGCATGAATATAATTGAGTGCGAGTACATGTATATTTGAAACTGCTATAAAATATTAATTATGCAATGCTATGCACATAACTACATATACTGTAACTGAGATCACATTTAATACTGGATAATGAGTTTTGAAACTAAATGACTGATATCTGACTTTACTGATACTATATTACTGTTAACTAATTGACTATTTCTAACAGTCCTGATTTTGTAGAACTAAATTATGTTCTAAATTGAGTTGGGTAACTGTATCTGACAGTCCTGATTCTGATACTGAACTGAGGTTTTATACTAAGTTTGAAACTAAAACTAAAATTATAGGAGTGTTCATCTAACCGACATACCCCAATTATCACTGAGTTAGGGTCCAACCTGTGACTCTAGTTGGAAGGGTGTTAGTACCTTACCAAGGGATACTAACAATAGTTATGAGTTAACCCTTTCTAGCAAGAAGCCCTTTCGTCAACCCTCTATGGCAAGAAAACTCGCATGAGATGTATCAACCCTAGACTGATAGAAAGATATCTCAACCTACGGTGGCTATATAGTTCTGTAATGCAAAGACTACTACTAAGATTCAAACCCTTTTTACTTACATGAATGCCCCCATCCCTGGGTTCGCTTAGTGCTGATTCCTACTTTCTACTGAATAGACACAAAACTGATTTCTAGACTGTATTAGGTATGACTGAACTATTACTGATCATGCTGTCAAACTAAACTGGACTGAGCTCACTGAGTTTGTTAAAGAACTGTATATACTGAATTTTGTTACTGACTGAGTATACTAAGTTCTATTACTTACTGAGTACTAATGTATGTGACATCACTGAGACTATCCTAAAACTATTATAAATCTTGGTAGCAGCTAGATTATCAGGTATTAAATATCCCAGGACTTGATAGCATAGATAGTAAAAACATAGCACAATCTTGAAAACATAATAACTAGTCACTTTGTCACAATTCATTCATTGAGGTATTTTAGCAAACACTTGTAGGAACTTGTACACATACTATTATGTCATGATTCACTATTCAACTCTCAAAAACATTATATCAAACACATGGGGGCATAGTTTATGCACATAATACTATTCAACATGGAAGCATCATTATCACAATTTCAAACTCATAAATTCAAGGGTTTCCAACATAAAACTACATAAACCTACACACATGCTATTTAATTCACATGAATTTTGTAACAAATCATGGATTAGAACCCAAATAAAATCATAATCATGAATACAATTTAACTCAAAATGGAATTCACAAAAGTAATCATCTTAAAACTTTTAAAGAGGTTCTTGAACTCCAAGGGTGGAAGGAAACTCTTGGATGAACACCTAACATACCATGGTAAGTAAATTCATGAAGATTGGTGGTGTGTTCTTGAAGATTGGTCTTGAAATTTAAATGCCCTAGGGTTTTCTCTTGAGTAAATTTGAGAGAGAATGAGATTTTACCTTTAGAGTAGGTTAATCTCATGTTTTTAGGGCTTATTAAGGGTGGGAAAATGACCCAAGTACCCCTATGAACGCAGAGTTTTAATGGCTAAAAACGTGCCTAGTGATACAGTGGGTGGCACGTTGCATCGATGGCATCAATGCGATGACCAATGCGCCGCGTCGAGTTTGTATTGGTTCACTAGAATTGCACTGAAATCTAGGGAAAAGTTATTAGTCGATGCAACGGGCAATGTGACGCATCGAGATTATGTCGACCCACTATTTTGGACACTTGAATATAATTCAAACGAGGTTTAAAAAATTCAAAACTCATCCAAAGTAAACTATTGACACACCTGATCATGATTCAATCCAAGGATCGATATTTTAAGGTCTTAAGGGTCATAAAATAAGATTTCCAAATTATGAAGGCTAAAATAATTCTAGGTGTAAACACTTCACTGAAATTTCTAAGTCTGGGATCTCATTTTAATATTTAATGTACTAATTTAATCTTAGAATTTTGCGGGGTTTTATAGGATAGGAAGTGTCTACCCAATATAATGAGGTCTTGAAAATCCACCTCCCAATCAAGAACCATGAAATCAATGGGATAGGTGAATGATGCCACCCTTACTTCTATGTCACGCAAAATACCCACTGACTCCTTTACAGATAAATCATCCATCAACAGCCTTGTATATGTAGTCTTGATTTATCCTAACCCCAACACATTGTACATCACCAATAGCATTACATTTATTCCTACTTCTGAATCACATAGAGCCTGATTAATACCAAAAGGCCCAATAGAACATGGGATGGGGATTGAACCTAGATCCCTCTTCTTTTCTTCTAATTGTGCATGTAAAATTATGCTAAAATGTTGCACTTTATCTTTGAGTTTATCTAAAACCCAATTATGGCAGTAATTACTCTAAAAATCATCACCACTATAAGTCAGTTTCTCAAGCTTAGCTTCAGATGGCTCATCAGCAATAATATCAACCTTTTCTTACTTATTAGTAGAGGGCAATAAATCCTCATCAGGTGAGGAGTCACTCTTAGTATTAGTAGCCATATAATGAACAAGTGTTGAAGGATTTTGCACAGTGTCACTAGGAAGGGAACCTGACCATCATTGGGCTAAATAGGCAGAGATTTGTCTATATTGCTACTCAAACTACTTGATAGTAGTTTTATATGACTCGACCTTTTAGGGAATCCTAAATATCATCCTTAAGTTCTTTAAGGCAATTTTTTTTGGCTCTCTTGACCCTTCATCAGCTTAGTCAACGTTTCTTCTATTCTTCATTTCGCATCTCATCTGCTATGTGGAATGTATTATCTTTATCATCATAATAGTTCCTACCTTGATTTTTTTGCCCTTGGTCCCGCCAAATGAAGATCCAAATTCTTTTCCTCCTTCTTTAATTTTGACACATAAGCTTTGGAAGTTGGCCTATGTGATCCTACTACGTTCGCCTTCTTAGAATTTGTTACTACAAACTGCTTTTCTAGTATCCCTAGGTCTGTTATTAGCAGTGTAATTTCTTGTTCTACTGAATCATCAGCTGCTTTTTCATCTCAAGAGAAACTAATAGAATATGTGCCAGACACTTCTCAGCCTCTCGAGTTTTCCCCCCTCGATTTGTGAGCGGGATCTAATCTAGTATCTTTAAATCTATATCCTAGCATAGTCATATACAAGATCCTCTGAAGAAGGTATCTTCCATGGATCTGTATCTAATGTTCAAGGTTCTATAAAATATCTCCAATAAGCTCATCCCTGATATCCAATGGTTGGGTACCATACTCAGCTTCTTCTTGAACCTGAACCATGCCTCACACATAGATTCTGATTGTAGTTGCTTAAAATTATAGATCTCATCCTTAAGCTGCAATATCCTGGATAGAGGAAAGAATCAATTTAGTAATTTCATGCACAACTTGTTCCATATAGTGATAGATCCTCTTGGAAATTCCCTTATCCATAAAGATGTTTCTTCTATAAGTAAGAAGGGAAACAACCTCTGTCTAAGTACTTCCTAATTCTTCCCTAGAATGGTATACAAACTGCAGATCCTGATGAAATTCACAAGGTGCGTATTTACATCATCTGTAGGAAACCTCGCAAATGCATCCTTCAAGCATAAGAGTTAGATCATAGCACTAGAGATATTAAACTTGATATCAGGAGGCAAGATTGGAGGAATAATGTCTTCAGTCTTTATCAGCTCAATGTATCCCAGATCTTCCTTATTATATATATATATATATTGTTGCACATACTAATTTGCTTACCTTGAACATGAGCCCCTCTAGCTCTGTTTTGATTTCCATCTAGTGCTACTCGGCGATTAGCTTCTTATCTCAGCTCATCTAGCTCTACCTCTCTAGCTATCCATTGACCTTTATTTTCTACCCTTCTCCTATTAGTGGTATATGATAAAATCACTCCTATCTACTAATCAACTATATCCTGCACTCCTTCAGGAGGAGGTCAAAGAACATCATCACAAACCCCTTTAGGAATATCATCTTTTTTATGTTCCATCATCCTACTAGGTAGTTGTAGGATCCTTTGGATTTAGATTAATTAGGGGCACAGGATTTTCTCTACTCGATGTGTTAGGAATACACCGGCGTATACCCAATAAAGAAAAAACTAAAAACTGCAACAACTTTAATTCATAAATCAACACCATATTCTCCAGCAATGGCGCCAATATTTTGTAAATCCCAAGCTATACCTGTACTCTGAAGATGATGCGGTCATTTCCAAATATAGTAACCTAACAAAGATGGGGGTCAAATCCCAAGAAAATACATGGAATGATGTTTCTCGGATGTTGTAGTCAATGGTTAGAACTGCAAAAATAAATGAGGGCTTTTAAGTAACACTATTGAATAAGAGGTGAATATCAACTTCGGCTGTAATTAGTCGTAAGTGAATAGTAGGATTGCGTTCACCTTGGATTCTCTAGTAAACCAACCCGATACCTTGCATGTAAAATTAATAAGTTATGTACCATCTACAGTCTTTTAGGTGAGTAGACAAATTTCACCCTTTACCTTTTGAGTTTCAGGATGTTTCTTTACAAACCCTTGTCTTGATCCCAGTTAATTATTACTTTTTAAGTCTCTAGTTATGAAATAAAATCTAACCATCTTACTTAGATAATACCTATAGTGTGGATCGATAGCTAAACTTCAAATTATTGTTGCCATTTTCTTTTCCTAGTCATTATTCCTCTTTTGGAGTAAGTAGCAATAATCTAGGCAGGATCTTAAAGTTTGTAACCGCTAAGATAAATATTAAAGTGAAGATAAAACAATGCATTCATGGATATTAGTTCATAACAATAATAGCACTTTCCCTACTTTGCCAATCCACTAGAGTTGTGGATTTTTAGCCTCTCATGCTTTTGAAGTAATCAACAACATTCATGATTGAAATCATAATCTGAAATCACAATAATCACAAGTAAAAATCCAAAATCATAACTGAATTAATCAACCAAAATCAATACAAGGGAATTTCAAGACCAAAATCAAATCTCAGAATCAAAATATATTTGCAGGTATCAAGAGGATGTAACTTCTACTAAATAAAACTTAAGGGGTATTTATAGTACATGACGAAATCCTAAAACCAAAGCCCGGACGAAAAAGGATAAAAAAAGGTCGGCGACCAAATGTGGTGTCTGCATATGTCCTGGCCTTGGATGCATATGTCACATGTGGCCTGAGGCTGGCACATGTGGCCACCGATGTGCTTAGACCAATATTCCTGCAACTCTGCTCTTGGAATTTTGGTCTTCTAACATATGATTTTCCTACATGTAGTTCACATGTGCTATATTTGGCTCCCATGTTAACATTAGTAGGTGCCAAAAGTCTTTTTTCAGCTCTTCTTCAATTCCAACACATGCTTTGGTCATGAACAATTTGGAAAGTTTCACAAACATCCAAGATTGGTCAAATAAGCAGCCAAAAACACTATTTTTAATATTTTTCATAAAACTAAACTCCAAAACCTAGTTTCCTACAAAAAATACCCAAAATGCCTTATATCTACCAAAATAACCTAAGAAACTTGCATATTTTTATAGTTTTAAGCGTCGAAAGTGCTATATTGTTATAGCACATCAGGACGGAAAATTGTAATTAAAGCTAGGTTGTTGAAAAGGCTTCATTAGCATTGAATGTCCAATTTTAAAAGAGTGAGTTCTATTTAAAGGTGCTTCTTGTGTTATAAAATAATCCTACATAGAATACTTCTTTTTAAAATTTTGACGGTAATGTTAATATTCATAGTTAGACTATTCATTCAATATTTACTAAGAATGTGAAGCTATGACATATGAATTTCCTTTTGTACTAGGAAAAAATCAACAAAATTTATAAGAAGCTGGTGGATCTGCACTTAAAGTTGGAGGATTTTCAAGAAAAAGTGTTTACACACATCGATGTGATAAAAAAAAATTGAACGATTGAAAAATTACCGTGACACTTTGGATATCCAAGTTAATACTTTAGATATGCAACATAATACTTTAGATAACAAGATAATGGCTATACTTGAATGATTTGGCATAGATCCAATGATTTTTTTCATCTCCTTTATCGGCTCCTTCAATGCTGCCTTTATTACCATCTCCCCCCCCCAATTTCCTGACCCAGTGATATATTAGTTGTTTTTTATTTTTAATTTTTTCTTAAATGAATGAAATATTTTGTGTAGCCAATTACTTTTTATCTTTATCTAGCTTATTTAGTTGATGTTTATTTCTAATCAATTTTCAGACATATTCCTTAAAAACATAAAGCAATACCGTTTCAAAGCTAACTTACATATGACTTAATTAATGTAAAAGGGACAAAACAATTGCTAACACGTTCCAGGCAGTTACTTCACCTAACAATAAATAATGAGTTTTCATTAACAAGGGGACAATACAATAGTGTGTACATTGTCAACCAAGACTTCACATCACAATTGGTAAAGTCGATAATTAAACTGGAGTATATACAATTGAGTTACGTTAGGCCTTATATAAAGGTTGGTTGCACCATCCATTTCTAATAATCTTAAATAATTTATCTTACTACTAACTACATCCTCAATTGCAATGGATAAAACCCCAATCAATCCATAAAGAAGGAATCTGAACCTACACACGTCTCTGTAAGTTTTCAAAAATCTATACTCAAATAAAAAGAAAGATTGCAATGTCCTTGAGGATGAACACACCAATGTCACAAAGCTCCTCGTTAAACAAGAGAAAGAAGACTGGATTGAAGTCTTCCTACTTTTCGATCCAAAGCTCCTGACAAAAGCCTTCGACATCAATCAGAAGGTCCTTAGGGAAAAATACATGGAAAGGGGGTTGGGCTTCTAGCATTGGCTATTGCCTGTTACTTTTCTTTTTTATGGTTATACAATGAAGAATATCATTTTTGAGTCATTGTTTTTTCGTTACTTTATTTTTAATCTTTGATTTATATTAGTGCAAACCTAGTTTATGCATTGAAAAAACTAAAATATAACGAGTAGGTAAGATAACTTTGAATGTAACTTTGGTATTTATCGCTTTAGTTTTAGTTTGACTTTATAATAGTTAACGTTCTAGTATATTTATATGTTAATTATTTACTAGTTATTCATTTAATGAGTACGTGAGAAATATTTAATAATATAATTATTTCAAGCCTTTGACATAGATTTTGTTTCATTTACTAGTAATTGACTTGTACAAACTCAATGCTCAAACAGAAAAATTATGAGTTAGAACAGGTAGGCATCAGATAGAGTTGTTAATAGATCTAAGTGATTGATGATTCCAACAACTAACTTAGTTATTTGTTCCTTTTGAATAACATTATGTTTAACCTTACTATTTATTAATTTTGTTCAATTCAAAGCAAAAATAGTTAACGATCTAGTATATTTATGTGATCATTTCTAGATTAAACGATAAGAAATATTTTCAAGCTTATGATGTACCATTTATGTAATTCATGCCAAATTGAATTTTGAAATCTCATTGCTTAAAGAAAACAATAATAAGTTGCCAGTTATAAATATTCCACATCATTGTAATGAAGTTGCATAATGAAACATGGGGTAGGTAATGGGTAGAGTGTTCAATGCATCTACGAGAATGTTCATTCCAACTACTTACTCAATTACTTGTGCTTATGTATCACTCGATATATAACCTTACATTTCATTACATCTTGGAAACCATGTTTTATTAATCAAAAATAACAATTGTATGTAAATTGAGATGTATTTTAAAATTTAGTTACAACATATTCAAATTTAAAAATTAAGATTAAAAAATTATTTACATGCTTTAAACAACCAACAAATTATAATATAAATAATGGAATTTAAACAGATATGTCTCGCTAATTTTACTACTCTAAAATAGTGTTGATTATAATTCTCAACCTTTGGTTCATAATTTTATTGTGTAGTGGTAAGAGTGGTCATAATTTTCTGCCCCAAAACCATCTAAATAGCATTTCATACTGACAATAAGGATAGAAAAACTTCACATCAATTTAATAGAGTTACAATGAATTATTTCTCAATAGAGTAGCAATTACTCATGCTTTTACATCACTCTGTTTTTCACCTTACTATTCATTACATCAAATTCATTCGGTTAAAATCAAAAATAGGTCACTATCTAGTACATTTATATGCTTATTTTTTACTATAAATCCCTCTACGTAAGAGCTATTCCGTAACAAAAAATGTTCTAGCTTATGATGTTGAATTTGTGTCGTTCCTGCCAAATTGAGTTTTGCAATATCATTGGTCCATGATAAGAATAGAAAGTTGAAGGGTATAAATATTTGTGTTAAATTTTTTAATTAACAAGTTTATGTTACATATTTGTGAATACTCCTTGAGCAAAAAAGGCTATGATTACTAAAACATTACAACTGCATATAAATTGAGATGCATTTTGAAAATTATTTACAACATATTCAAATGTAAAAATTGAGATTTAAAAATTATTTACATGATTTACATAACTAACAAATTATAAAATAAAAAATAAAATTTAACCAAATTATTTCTCAGTAATTAACTACTCTAAAACAGTGTTGCTTATGATTCTTAACCTTTGGTTTATAATTTTACTGTGCAGTGGTATGGGTACTAATAGCTGGCTGCATGCCCCAAAAACCATCGAAATATCATTTCTCACTGACAATAAGGGTAGAAAAACTTCACTTCAATTTAATGGAGTTGCAATGAATCATTTCTCAATGGATCTAAGATATTGTTTATTCCAACAACTCACTCGAATACTTGTACTTTTACATCACTCTATTTTTAATCTTACTATTCATTACATCAAATTCATTTGTTTCAAATTGAAAATAGGTAATGATCTAGTACGTTTATATGATCATTTCATACTACGAATTCATCTATGTAAGAGCTATGCAGTAACAAAAAAATTTCAATCTTATGACGTAGAATTTGTGTCATTCGTGCCAAATTGAGTTTTGCATGATCATTGCTAAAAGATAAGAATAGCGAGATGAAGCATAAAAATATTTGGGTTACATCATTTTAATGGAGTTGCATAAATAGAGATATGACATCAAATTGGTGTGATTTAAAAAGGGCTAGACATGACATAGGATTCTCAATGGATCTAAGAGATTGATTACTGCAACAACTCGCTCAATTACTTTATGCTTTTACATCACTCTATTTTTAACTTTGCCTTTCATTACCTCAATTTCGTTTGGTTCAAATCAAAAATAGGTAGCAATCTAGCATATTTACATGATGATTTTTTACTATGGATTCATTTAAGCAAGAGCTATTCCGTAACTAAATTTGTTGTTGCTCAAAGATAAGAATAGCAAGTTAAAGGATAGAAAGATTTAGATCACATCATTTTACTGGAGTTGTATAAATAGAGATATGACATCAAATTGGTGTGATCTAATAAGGGGTAGGCATGACATAGGATGATCAATGGATCTAAAAGATTAATTATTCCAACAACTCACTCAATTTCTTATGCTTTTACATCACTCTATCTTTAACGTTACTTTTCATCACATTGAGGTCAACTTTAACTAGTTCAGATATTCCATTAGACGTTTAATTGGTTTGACATATATCAAGATGAAGCGTAAAACTAAATTATGTTACATACTCATTGAGAAATCAAAACAAAGTTATGGTTACTCCAAAAAGATAGCAATTATTCCCAAAATGGCATGCCTTTTAAAGTTTATTTAAAGAATATTCAAATTTTAAAATTTTGTTTTAACAATCTACAATTAAAACACACTATTTATCATAGATTTTACTAGACTAAAATGTTGTTGCTTATACCATGTGGTTCATAATTGTGTTGCCATATAATACCAATAAACCCCTAAAAATCACAAATTTTAACTAATAATAAGCTAGAGTCATTTCAATTATTATTGATGCGTTATTAGACCCTTTATAAATATGTGTTGATCATCCCTTCCTCATCATTCATTTCTCTTATTCTAACTATAATCATAGCTAATATTAAACTTGAAAATGGAAAGAACAACCTTGTGGAGAAGAAAACCTCTTGGGGTTTGCACTTTCCCTCATGTTAGAGAAACACTCTATGAAGACTGCAACGAGCAGTGTGAAGAACTTGACGATGAGCTCACTTAGCTCATTAGTCGTTTAATCTCATTCAAAGGGAGAGACTATGTTGAAACACTCTTGTTAAATAAATCAAATCCCTTTATCAAATCTTATTACATCTTTCATAAAATACGCCGTCAAATCCTAGGTGGTTTCTTCTTTTTAAATGATGACAATAATGCTGATGAACCACAACACTCTGAGGGGGCCATCCAAGGCGAGTCAAGCAAACCTTTATAAACTAGATCAAGGAAAAGGGTGTGTTCTAGGACTCTATAACTCCAGGTAGTCGCATTTGGGTGATTTGTTTTGTGTTTTTTTTGGGGTTACTCTTTTGTTACTTTTTTATTACTAAATTTCTAAGATGTTAATAAAAAATAATATGATCGTAAGGTAAATTTCATTAAAAAAAACATAAAATCCATCATAATAACATCAAAAAATGTGCTTAACAATAAAATTATGATATACATCATAGTATATAATGTCATCAATAATTTACATTGATGTGCTATTGATTTTATAGTACTTTCGATGCTTAAAACGATGAAAATATGCAAGTTTCTTAGGTTGTTTTGTTAGATATGATGTGTTGTGTGTACGTTTTGTTGGAGACTAGTTTTGGAAGATGAAACTGAAGAAAAAGATAAAAGCTGAAGTTTTGGGGTACTTACTGAGGCATTTCTGGGCATAAGTGCCACTTACCGGGCATAGGTGACCAAAGTAGGTCTTAGAACTTCAAGTACAGAGGCTCAAAAGTAGAAAAAAAAAGACCCTGACATTTAACAAGATAACTTATGGTCTTTAGGTGACCTTAGTAAGTGCCAGAGGGCCAAGTCAAGAGAGCTTCAGGAGCTATAAAGGAGGTCTGTCACTTGCGAAGGACCACCTATGGTCCGTAGTTGGCCTAAGTAAGTGCCCACCATCCTCAAATTTACTTTTTCATTTGAGTTTTGATTTTTAGGATTTTCTTGTGTCCTATAAATACCTTTTTTATGTTTTTAGTTACTTTACGCACTCTTAACACTTACAAACATATATTTAATTCCAGGATTCAATTTTGATCTTGGGATTACTTTGTTCTTGATTTTAGTTGATAATTCAGTTGTTGACTTTTGGTTTTACTTGTTGATCACTGTGATATTGATTAATGCTTTTTTTATGAATTTCGTTGAACGTTCCACAAGCATGAGTAGCTAAAGCCCTTATCTAGGGTTATGGAAATCCTATTACATTAACGAAGTAGAGGAAGTGCTAAGTTGTTTTAAACCAGTATTCTTGCATGCATTGTACTATGCTTAATTTAATAGATGTCTTCGCGGTTACAAATGGCAAGATTCCTCCTATCATATCACTACTTACTACACAAGAGGAGTAGTTACTAGGAAAATATAATCACAACAGTAATTTAAAGACTAATTGTCGATCTAGGCTAATCAGTATCATCTATATAAGATAGTTATCTATTATCTAATAACTTGAGACTCAAGAGGTAATAGTTAATTGGGACTTAGGATAAGGGTTAGTAATGCAACATCCTGAGACTCAAAAGGTAAAGGATGAAATCTATCAATAAGTCCACAAGATAGTTGATGGTACACAACTTATCAGATTCTGTATACAAGTTACTGGGTTGGTTCAAAAAAGCACGATAAGACTACTAAGTTGAGAAGTTAGGGGGAATGCAATCCTAATGTTTATCTCTGACTGATTACAACCAAAGTTGTATTCTGTTACTTGTTTGAGATTGTTACTACAAACCTCTCGTTTACTTTCTGCACTACCCATTAGTTCCAACAAATAAGAGATATAATTCCACGTCTTCACTATGGGTTTGAACCCAACTTAGTTGGGTTACTTTACTTGACAGCGACCACTTTACCCTTCAATTGGAGGTATAATTTGGGCATTGATTAATTTTAGCATTGTTGCTAGGGAAGACGGTATGAGTGTTGATTGATGTTTTTGGGTCTTTATTTTTTTGTTGTTAGTTGGGTATATGCTGGTGTAAACCTAACACCAGGATTCAATACAATCCCTTACTCCCACTGAATCTTAAACCAGAGAGACTATTACATCCCAATCGTACAATGATGGAACCAGTACGTACAGGCCATCTTGAAGGAGTTCTGGATGATCCTAATGCGATACCTTCCCCTTTTTGTAGGTGATCCATATAATATTATTGATCATCAAATGGAGCAGTTGTTAGCAAATGCTGCTTACTAGACAAGGGACAAGAAGGACCGGTTAGCTCAGTAGGCAGAGCTAGCTAGGCCAAGACTGACTGCTGATCATCCAGCAGTACTTAACGGTAATTAAGATAGATTTTTTGGTAGTCAAGAATAAGTTATCCCAACATTCAAATACTTTCATCCATATGAAGATGATAAGGATATGGGTTACATTAAGCCGATAGAAATAAGAGTTATCATTCCTCTTGCTCTTCCCCTTAATGTAAAATTTGGCAAAACTAGTGTCATGATCCAGCTTTTACACTAGAAAGGAGTATTTTTGTGCTTGTATATTGTCACAACTTGAGGCTACCCCTAAGTCACGACAACGGTCCTTACAATCACAAGTGACCACAAGCTAACCCATGAGCTGGTACCTACTGTGAGCACTGAGTAAACTGATAATAAAAAAAATATACGAAAAAATAAATAATAATGCCATAAGGTTTTAAATACTGAAACATGATTAAATCATAGATCTAATAAGTATGAAGACATATTGAAAAGACTGATAAAACAGCTGATAAACTGACTAACTATTTGAATATCTGAAAAGCCTCTAACTAATTGACTGTGGAGTGGATGGGACAAACCCCCAACTAACTCTGACTAAATGGAAATACTAAAATATTGAGATAAACTAAAATAAAACAATGATTTCCTCGATAGATGAGGACTCACCATGACTACTACTACTGATAAGCTGACCTATCTAAGTGCGGTCAAGAAACTGTGTGTTCGAACCTATGATATAAGATATCATAGCGTGAAGAAAAGTATGTGATCAGTACTTTGAATGTATTGGTATATGAAATGAGGTTAGGCTAAAATTTATGGGTTAACTATGCATGAGATAATGACTAACTGAATAGCATGAGATAACTAAGTATAAATGCATAAAAACTGAAATGCTGAGAATGCAAGACCAAGCAAATAATCTAAAAATAGAAGTACTGAAATCTGATAACTGAATAACTGGGAGTTTGTATGCTATAGTCAAGCAAACCTAAACTAGATTTTTTACTGAACACTGAACTAAGACTTTGGGAGGTATCATCTAATCGACATGCCTAAATATGCGCTAATTAGGGTCCAAATTGTACCCCAGTTGGAAGGCTGTCATTATCGTGCCAGGAGTACTAACACATGGTTGTGCGGATCCACTCAATTGGAGTCCCAAAGGACTAAGGAATCAGTCCTAAACTAGTGGGTGACCTCTAAAAGATTATCAGTCCTACACTATTGGGTGACATCTCAGAGAATGTCAATCCTAAACTGGCGGGTGACATCTCATAATCCTACGCTGGCTATGTAGTTTGAAACTTAGGGACTGCTTCTAAGGACCCAGTCCTAGATAGAAGATGAGCCCCCATCCCTAGGTTTGCTCGGTGCTAAATCCTACTCCCAACTGAACTGACACTACTTCCTGGACCAAACTAAGCTTAACTAAACAAACAACTAATCATAATAACTGACAAAATGATAATGCTCATTGTATATCTAAAATCATTCTGAAGATACTTAAATTATGTAAACAACTAGGTATTACGTGTTCATAACCCACCAGCACTGAATGGAAATAAGAATAATGACATATAAATGTTTTCAAACCATAGTAGGGAATCATTGTTCAAAATCCAACACTTAGGCATTTCATAAAACACATGAGAGTCATGAACTTAAGTATGGGAATGGGTAAATCATGTTATAACAACATAATCACAATATTCAAACCATTAGTTAGGGATTTGACATGAAAAATTCATCGTTTAAACATGTAAAGGCTCATTCATCAAAACCCTTGTAAACACAATACATAAATCAAAATTCATAAGAGCTTCATGGAGATAATTCATCATTTATATGTAAAATTCATTATTTAAAACATAAAAATCGATTCTTGGACTCCATGGGTGAAAAAGTCCCATGGATGAACATATCACATACCTTAAACCTTAAATCTTGTAAGAAAAACACAAATCTTTAAGCTTCCTTGAAGGTTCTTGGATTTGGGAACTTGATTTCTTAGTTTTCTTAAAGAGGAGATGATTGAATTTGATGAATTTGGGTGATAATTAGGTTTCTTTAAGAGGAGAATTGGGGAATATGGGTATATAATGCCCTAACCGACATTTGAATTTGTGTTTTTACAAATTGGATTGAGGGGAAAAGACTCAATTAACCCTCAGAGAATTAAATTCGTGACTGGAATACAGATTAAAGGGCCACTACAATGCGGTGAGGCTTTCACCGCAATGCACCACTATTGTGGTGAGCTGCTGGATTCGAAATCCAATCATGACTCAATCCTCATATAAAAATTTTGAAACTTCCCCGAGACATGATACTTACACCCTGAATATACATTAACTCAAAACCTATATCTCGTGGTCAGGAAGACCAATATAAAAATCCTCAAAGTTAAGAAGCCAAAATAAGACTAAGTCCCCAACACTTAGTGAAATTTTCAGGCATTAAGCCTCTTATGCATGTAACTTTGAGCTGAGCTAAGCTAAGTATAATATAGGGTATTGCAATATCTCCCCCTTGGGAACATTTTCCCTCAAATAAGACTGATTATGATGAGAATACTAGGAAAACTGAAATCACATACTGAACAAGCATAACTGGAAACATGATTACATGACTGACCTAAAACATGATACATGACTGAACTAAATTCGTGAATGCATGCAAAGACATAAGAATGATTATATAGCTAGGACTTAGAATGGAAAAGAGTCAATCTAAGAAGAACTATTACCTTATGTTGAGTCTGAGTTTGTGGAGAAAAGATGAGGATACTTGGTACGCATATCATTTTCTGTTTTCCAAGTGGCTCTCTCAAGAGACTGATTCCACCAATGAACTTTGACCAAGGAAACTTCTCTATTCCTTAATCTTTGAATTTGACGATCAAGGATCGCGAATGGGATTTCTTCATAAAAAAGGCTATTATGAACATCTGTGTTTTCTAAAGAAACTACAACAGATGGGCCACTAATACACTTCTTTAAAGGGAAACATGGATTAGTGGATGCACTGATGCCAAATTTGCAAGAAACTCAAGCTTATAAGCTACCTTCCTAAAATGACTTAAGATTCGATAAGGGCCAACATATCAGAGACAGAGTTTCCTCTTCGTGAAAAATCTCTTCACTCCCTTTATGGGAGAGATTTTCAAATCCACCAAATCCCCAACTTCAAACTTAAGATCCCTTCTTCTCACATCTGCATAGGATTTTTGATGGCTTTGGGTTGTCTTAAGCCTCTCCCTAATCAACTGAACCTTCTCCATTACATCAAATACCAAATATAGTATTATAAAAGTAGCTCACCTTCCTTAAACCAACCAATAGGAGATTTACATCTTGATCAAAGGTAAGTGATCGTCCCAACTACTATTGAAACCAACAACACAAGCCCTCAATATATCCTCTAAGTTTTGAATGGTCTTCTCTGTCTTACCATCTATCTGAGGATGGAAAGTTGTTCTAAGATAAACTTGGGTACCAAGACCCTTCTAAAAAGTTCTCCAAAATTGAGAGGTAAATTGAGTCCTTCTATCTCAAATAACAGACAGCAAGACTCAATAAAACCTAACCAACTCTCTAATATATAGATTGGTGCAATCCTCAGCTGAATAGAAGTATGAACCGGTATAAAATGGATTGATTTGGTCATTTTGTCTATAAAAACCCATATTGAATCATGCTGATGACGCGTATGAGGCAAACCCATCACAAAATCCATGTTCACCTCTTCCCACTTACAAGTAGGAATGCTGAACTACTAAAATATGCCACTAGGCCTCTGGTGTTCAACCTTGACTTGCTGATAATTTGTAATGCCTTAAGAGTACACCCTGGAAGCCACACGGTGCAAACAACCCCTAAAGACCACAAGTTAACTCATGCTGGTACCTGCTATGAGCACTAAATAAAATAACAGAGAACATGTGTAGAATTTATCAAAAAATGCCGTAAGGTTTTAATACGAAAACAATACTAAATAAAAAATACTGAAAACTTCTTCTGAAAACAAGACAGTAAGATTGTCAATAACAACTGATAATCGAATAACTATTTAAAAGTTTTTGAAATCCTCTAACTGACTGATGGTGGAGTTGATGGGACAATTCCCTAACTAACTCTGACCGCCTACTGAACTGAACTCAAATAAACACAAATAGTCCTCGGAACATGAGGTTTCACCACTACTACTACTGCAGATATGCTGGGGAGGTTTAGGTGTGGTCAAGAACCTGAGCATCCGAACCTATGATATGAGACATCATAGCATAAGAAACGAGTATGCGGTAAGTACTTTGAATGTACTGGTATGCTAAATGAGGTTAGGCTAATATGCACTATTCATATTCATGAATAATACTGACTAAAAACGTAGCATGAGATAACTGATGTATAGTATGCAAAAAATATTATAAAATATAAGAATGCATGACCAAGTATATGACATGATACTGGAATAATCTGTAAATTGAAATATTGAAATACTGATGTTGAACAACTAATAACTATATGCCATAGTTAAGAAAGTCTGAAAACTAAACTCTGAACTGAATACTGGACTGAGATTGTGGGGTTATCATCTAACCGACATGCCCCAATAAGGTAAATTAGGGTCCAACCTGTAACCCCAGTTGGAAGGATGTTAGTACCATTTCATGGGTACTAACACTGCTTTGTGGATCCACTAAAGTATTATCCCAAAAGAGTAAGGGTCACCCTCAAATGGCAGGGCCCTAATGAGATATGTTCCAACCCTCAACTGGCATGTTAATGTCTCAACCTATGGTGGATACATAGTTTTGGAGTATAGGAACTTCTAATAAACGTTACACCCTCAACTGGCAGGTGATCCCCCATCATTGGGTTCGATTGGTGATAAATCCTACTTCCAACAGAATTAATTTTAATTACTGAACTGAACTGAGCTCACTGACATAATGCACTGAGTGAACTGATAATACTCTAGTATACTCAAAATCCTTCTGAAAGTATTTAAATTAGGTAAACAGCTAAGTTTTTGGGTATTCATAACCCCCAGGACTTGGTAGTAATATCAATAAGATCACATGAGATCATTAGAAACCATAATACTACTTGGAGAACTTCATAAATAGTCATTGTTCAAAATTCATCTACGAGGCATTTCATCAAACACATGGGGGTCATTAGTTAAAGCATGAAATTAGTTTAATACATAGGATGGTAAAATAATTTCTTCACTAAAATCATGGGTTAGGAATTTCAATATGCAATCTTCATTCTTCAACATGTCAAGAACTAACTCCAACGAAAAACACATGTAAACATGGCATAAAGTCAAAATTCATGGATAAGATTCATATATACATGTTAATATCATAGTTGAACTTGAAAATTGGGTTCTTGAACTCCATGGATGAAAGGGTCCATGAATTAACATTTAACATACCTTAATTAAAGAATTCGTGCAGGATTTTGGTGAATTTCTTGAGAATTGAACTTGAATGTTGAAGGGGATAGGGTTTGTTCTTGAGAGGAATTGCTTTTATCTTTGGGTGAAATATGAATTATGAAGAAATGATTTTGTTTTGGGATCTAAATCCTATGTTAAAGTGAGGGGAAAAGATGAAACTGCCCTTCTGCATTTAAAATTTGAAACTAGAATATTGATTAAGTCTTCACGGCGATGCGGTGATGCCCTTATCACTATACTCACCATGATGCGATGCAATCGTGGTGAGTGACTGGAATTGACCATTGCTAATTTTCCCTTCACCACAATGTGGTGGCTCCTTCACCGCTATACTCACTGCGACGCGGCCTAATCGCGGTGAGCTTCTGCCTAGAAAATTCAAGCGTGGTCCAAACCTTATCTAAAAAACCCAAACCTTACCCAAGACATGATACGTACACTCTTAGAGAAGAATCAACTCAAAAACCATCATCTCGGAGCCTGGAAGGTCAACTAAAAAATCATCAAAGTTAAAGAGAGTCAAAAGTGACTAAGTTCCTCAACACTTAAGTCTTATTTTTCAGGTTCTAAGCATCTTTAAGCAAGTACTAGGGGTTGATCTGGACTTATAAACATACGGGGTATTACAATATCTCCACCTTGGGAATATTCATCCTCGAATAAGACTATTAAGCTGAGGATACTGAGTAACTGAGGTTACATGCTGATTATGCATAACTGAAAATGTTATTACATGATTGAGTCTGAACATGGTGACTGACTGAACTAATTCATGAATGCATGCAATAACATGAACATGATTTTATGGCTGGAACTTAGAATGAAAAAGAGGAACTCCAAGGAAAACTATTACCTGGAGCTGAGTCTGAGTTTGTGGAGAAAAGGTGAGGGTACTTGGTAAGCATGTCTACTTCTGCTTCTCAAGTAGCACACTCAACGAACTGATTCTTCTAAATAACTTTAACCAAGGGAACTTCTTTATTCCTTAGTCTGTGAATCTAGCGATCGGAGATTTTAACTGGGTGTTCTTCGTAAGAAAGGTTGTTTTAAATATCTAAGCTCTTTAAAGGAACAACGACCGCTGGATCACCAATACACTTCTTTAATAAAGAAACATGGAACACTGGATGCACTGATGCCAAATCTAAATGCAACTCAACCTCATACGTAACTGTCCTAAAATGACTCAAGATCCTAAAAGGGCCAACATATCGGGGACTAAGTTTCCCTTTTTTGCCAAATCTCTTCACTCCCTTTATAGGAAAGATTTTATAATATACAAAATCACCAATTGCACATTTGAGATCCTTTCTCCTCATATCTGTATAAGATTTTTGTCAGCTTTAGGCTGTCTTAAGCCTCTTCCTGATCAAATGAACTTTCTCCAAAGCATCGATCACTAAATATGGTCCTATCAATGCAGTCTCACTTACCTCTAACCAACCAATAGGAGATTTATATCTACTCTTATATAGAGCATCAAATAGAGCCATCCGGATACTGGAATGGTAGCTATTGTTGTAAGAAAACTCAATCAATGGAAAGTGATCATCCCAACTACCCATTAAATCGATAACACAAGCTCTCAATATGTTCTCTAAGCTATAAATAGCTCTCTCTTCCTGACCATTTGTCTGTGGGTGAAAGGTTGTGCTGAGACAAATTTGGCTACCAAGCCCCTTCTGAAAAACCTTCCAAAAACAAGAAGTGAACTGAGTACCCCTATCTGAAATAATGGATAATTGGACTCTATGAAATCTAACCAACTCTCTAAAATAGAGGTTGGCATAGTCCTCGGCTACAAAAGAAGTATGGATTGGCAAGAAATGTGTTGAATTAATCATTCTATCCACAATAACCCAATTAATCATTCTATCCACAATGACCCAAATTGAACCAAGCTGATGACGAGTATGAGGCAAACCCATCACAAAGTCCATGTTCACCACTTCCCACTTCCAAATGGGAATACTAAACTCCTGCATAGTTCTACTAGTCGTCTAATGCTTAATCTTAACCTGCTGACAAATAGGGCACTTAGCTACAAACTCTGCAATATTTCTTTCATACCTCTCTACTAATATATCTCCCGCAAATCAAGGTATATCTTAGTAGACCCTGGATGAATAGAGTAACGCACATCATGCACTTCTATGAGAATTCACTGTCTCAACCCATCTACACACAATCTACTCTGGCAATGCAATGCACTATCTCCCCTCTTAGGAGAAAACCTCTACTTTCTGATCTCTGACTGACTCCTCCAACTTTACTTGATTGGGGTCCCTATCTTATTTTTCCTTCATTTCAGCAACCAAAGAAGATTCCAAACTACTTTACACCCAAACACTACCCTCGGCTGAGTCAACTAAATGAACGCCTAATCTAGCCAACTGATGAACCCCCTGAACCAACTTATTCTTATCATTCTCAATGTGAGCCACACCACCCATAGACGATCTACTAAGAGCATCAGCCACTACATTGGCCTTGCCCGAATGATACAAAATACTTATATCATAATCCTTCAGTAATTCTAGCCACCTTCTCTGACGAAAATTTAACACACTTTGTCAAAATGCATACTTCAAACTCTTGTTGTCTATGAACACATTAGCATGCACCCCATACAGATAATATCTCCAAATTTTCATGACAAACACAACAACTGCTAACTAAAGATCATGAATAGAGTAATTCTTTTTGTGAGGTTTAAGTTGTCTAGAGGCATAAGCTATGACCTTACCTCTCTGTATCAAAATATAACCAACTCTAGAAGTATCATAATGAACAACAAACCCATCTGAACCATTGGGAATGTAAAAATTAGGGATGAGCTGAGTTGAGTCTTTAACTCTTGAAAACTTTTCTCACAAGAATTTGACCACTAAAACTTGACTTTCTTCAGAGTCAATTTGGACATAGGGGAGGGAATAGATGAAAACCCTTCAACAAACCATCTATAATAGCCAGCCAAACCTAAGAAACTCCTAATATCTGATGGAGAAATGGGTCTGGGCCAGTTTCTCATTGCTTTGGTCTTTTGAGGGTTAACTCTAATGCCATCAACGGAAACAATATGGAAAAGAAAATCTACTGATCTTATCCAAAACTCATACTTACTAAATTTTGCAAAAAACTTATGGGCTCTAAGAGTCAGCAATACGATTCTGAGATAGTCTACATGATTGTTTACATTACAGGAATAGAAAAGGATATCATCTATGAATACTATAATGAACATGTCCAAGTACTATTTGATCACTCGGTACATCAAGTCCATAAAAACTGCTAGGGCATTGGTAATACCAAATGACATGACTAGAAATTTGAAGTTAGCATGACGAGTTCTGAAAGCTATATTTAGAATGTCACATTCTTTCTCTCTAAGCTGATGATAGTTGGATCTGAGGTCTATCTTGGAAAAATAACTGTCACCCAAAAGTTGATCGAACAAGTAATCGATTCTAGGGAGTGGGTACTTATTCTTGATAGTGACTTTGTTTCACTGACAATAATCGATGCATATTCTGAGAGAATCATCTTTCTTACACACAAAAAGGACTGGTGCACCCCATGGGGAAATACTGGGCCTAATGAACCCCTTATATAGATGGTCAATTAATTACTCTTTAAAATCTTTGAGTTCTGCTGAAGGTATTTTGTATGGTGGAATAAAGATAGGTTGGGTATCCAAAAGAAGGTCTATTTTGAAGTTAGTTTCCCTTTTGGGAGAAATGCCAAGAAGGTCTTTGGGAAACACATCTGGGAATTCCCTCATTACTAAAACTAACTTAAGACTAGGAGTATCAGAATTTGAGTCCTTAACTTGAACAAGGTGGTAGATACACCCCTTAGCTATCATTTTTCTCGCTCTATGGTATGAAATAAGTTAACCTCTAAACACTGAAGTGGTAACCCCCCCCCCCCAATTCAAGGATTGGTTAAAAACTAAAAATGAACAACTCTGTTTCTACAATCAACTGAGGCATAGCATGAGTGGAGCCAATCCATGCCAAGAATGACATCAAAATTAGTCATCTCTAACTTCAAGAGATCTACTGAATTGAATCACTAGGATATTATGATTGGACAATTCCTATATACCTATCTGGATAAAATAGAAACAACTATTGGAGTGGACACTGAGAAGGGTTCTGTTAAAATCTCAGGACTAACACCGAAATTAACAGTATGTAGGGAGTTACAAAAGAAAAAAAGTTTTGGGTCTAATAAAGCATAAATATGTAAATAAAAAACCTATAACATACCAGTAATCACATCTGCAGAAATTTTCTGATCCTATTGGAACTGAAGTACATAAAGCCTATTTAGGCACTGCCCACGGCACTGGAAGCAGAACCTTGCTGAGTCAGGTGATTCGATGGAACTGGGGGACGAATGGACTGACTCTGCTGACCACTCTATGGGTAGTCTCTGACCCTATGGCCTGTCTTTTCACACCCAAAGCATACATCACTTCCAGCTCTATACATACCCTGATGGTTACTACCATATTTTTATCAAAGAGGATTTTGTGTGACCATTGTTCACACTTTCCTGGGGTTTAGGGTCTGTCACCCTATCCCAATTATTGTTTTTGGGCTTTGACACTATCATACTAACTGAATATAGAGTTGTGGTTGAAGATTTCTATTGGAATTGAGGACGGTTACCACCCACCGACATCGGCCGAGCAAAACTAAAGATACCCATTCTGGCTCTCTTATTCTCCCTCACTCTTTCCTTACACTTCTGCTCCTCGATCTGTTAAGAAAGGACCATCAACCTAGATAAGTTTGTTTCCTTAATCAACATTGTGGTCCTACACTCCTTGACCATGCTATCAGCTACACTAAAATCAAACTTACTTATCATATACCTATCATTAGACACAACATTAGGAGCATACCTGGATAGCCGAGTAAACTTAAGAGAATACTCCTTCATACTCATGTTTCCCTACCTTTGATTAATGAACTCATGCACCATAACATCCATTAACTTCAAGGGAAAGAACCTATCTAGAAAAACAGTAGAAAATTCCTACAATTTAATTTGTCCTGTATCTGCCCCTCTATCTCCCTTCTACTGCTTATACCAAGTGTGAGAAACATCTTGTAACTGATAAGCACCCAACTCTGAACTCTCACTAGAAATCTTACCCATAATATCAGTTAACTTCTGAACCATGTCAAGGAATTACTATGGATCCTCATCAGACTTAGATCCTAAAAATTAAGGAGGGTTCATTCGGGTGAAGTCCTGAATCCTAGCTGCGATACTATTAGCAACAAAAACTACTACGATGGTAGATGGATAATTATTCTGGGCTTCTAATGAATGAGGTAAGGTAGTGAATTCCAGTTTGAATTCAACATAAGAGATAGGCTCATTCAGGGGATCTTCTTAAATAGGTGAAGGTGCGGGTTGGTTCCCGTTTATGCTTCCATTAGTCTTTCTAGGGGGCATGTTCTATAAATGAAAAGGAAATTAGATTAGAAAGGGAGTTTAAATTGAAATCATGCTCAATCTCATGACATGAACACTGAAAGAAAGGATAATTTTCCTAAAACGTCTTGTATCCTTCTGTACATAAGTGTGGTATGATTCATACCCATGCACAAAACTCTACTCAATGTGGCTTTTAGACTCGCTAGGATACTTAAAAACCTTAGTATCTGATACCAAGTTTGTAACGCCTTGAGAGTACACCCTCGATGCCACACGGTGCAAACAGACCTGAAGGACCACAAGCTAACCCACGTTGGTACCTATTGTGAGCACTAAATAAAATAACAGAAAACATATATAGAATTTAACTGAAAATGCCACAAGATTTTAAATAGAAAAACAATACTGAATCAAAATTACTAAAAATATCTGTCTAAGATCAATACTGTAAGACTATCAATAACAACTGATAACTAAATAACAAACTAAAAGTGTTCGAAAGCCTCTAACTGACTGATTGTGTAGTTGATGGGATGAGTCCTCAACAAACTCCGACTAACTACTGAACTGAACTTAAATAAACACAAATGGTCCTTGAAAAATGAGGACTCACCACTACTACTACTGTGGATGCACTGGGGGATCTAGGTGCAGTCAGGAACTTGAGCATCCAAACCTATGATATGAGACATCATAGAACAAGAAATGAGAATGCAATTTGTACTTTCAATGTACTGGTATGCTAAATGAGGTTAGGCTAACGTGCATGGTTCATATGCATGAATGATACTAACTGAACACATAGCATGCGATAACTGATATATAGTATGCGAGAAATACTGTAAAATATAAAAATGCATGGCCAAGCATATGACATAATACTGGAATAGTCTATAAACTGAAATACTAAAATACTGATGATGAACAACTAATAAATGTATGCCAAGGTAAAGCAAGTCTGAAAACTAAACTCTGAACTGAACACTGTACTAAGACTATGAGAGTTATCATCTAACTAACATGCCCCAATAAGGTAAATTGAGGTCCAACCTGTAACCCCAGTTGGAAGGGTGTCAATACCGTGCCACGAGTACTAACACTAGCTGTTTGGATCCACTAAAGTGTTCTCCCAAAGGACTAAGGGTCACCCTCAACTGGCAGGACCTTAATGAGATATATATCAACCCTCAACTGGTAGGTTAACGACTCAACCTACGCTAACAACGTAGCTCTGGAATGTAGGGACTGCTACTAAAGGTCACACCCTCAAATGGCAAGTGAGCCCCCATCCCTGGGTTCGCTCGATGCTAAATCCTACTCTTAACTGAATTGACACTAATTACTAGACTGAACTGACCTGAGTGACTTGATGCAATAATTGAACTAATAATACTCTAGTATATTTGAAACCCTTCTGAAAGTAGTTAAACTAAGTAAACAACTAAGTTTTTGGGTATTCATAACCCCCAGGACTCAATAGTAATATCAATAAGATCACATGAGAGCATTTGAAACCATAATATAACTTGGAGAACTTCATAAATAGTCATTGTTCAAAATTCATCTATAAGGTATTTCATCAAACACATAGGGGTCGTGATTTAAAGAATGAAATTAGTTTAATACGAAGGATATTAACATAAAGTCTTCACTAAAATCATGGATTAGGGATTTCAATATGCAATTTTCATTCTTAACCAAATCAAGAACTAACTCCAACGAAAAACACATGTAAACATGGCATAAAGTCAAAATTCATGAAAGTTCATGGATAAGATTCATAAATACATGTTAATATCATAGTTGAACTTGAAAATAGGGTTCTTGAACTCCATGGATGAAAAGGGTCCATGAATCAACATATAACAAACCTTAGTTAATGAATACGTGAAGGTTCTTGGTGGATTTCTTGAGAATTAAACTTGAATGTTGAAGGGGTGAGTTTTTTTTTGAGAGGAATTGCTTTTAATTTTGGGTGAAATATGAATTATGAGGCAAATATGCCATTTTGGGACCTAAATACCATGTTAAAGTGAAAGGGAAAAGACAAAACTATCCTTCTTCATTTAAAATATAAAACTGGATTGTCGATTAAGGATTCACCATGATGCGGTGATGCCCTCATTTCTATACTCACCGCGATGCAGTGCAATAATAGTGAGTCACTATATATGACCATTGCTGATTTTCCCTTCACGGTGATGTGGACTAATAACAGTGAGTTGTTGCCTAGAAAATTCAAACATAGTCCAAACCTTATCTTAAATACCCAAATCATTCCTGAGACATGCTACTAACACCCATGGACATAAATCAACTCAAAAACCACCATCTCGGAGCTCGGAAGATCAACTTAAAAATCCTCAAAGTTTAAGGGAGTCAAAAGTGACTAATTCCCTCAATACATAAACTGAATTACTTCAATTTGATTACGGAATAACAGGAAGTTTGTATGCTATAGTCCACCAAAGCTGAACTGAATTCTGTACTGAACATTAAATGAGACATTGGGAGGTATCATCTAACTGACATTCCCTAATCTGAGCTAATCAGGGTCCAACTTATACCCCAGTTGGAAGGGTGTCGATACCGTGCCACGGGTACTAACACATGGCTATATGGATCCAGTCAACTAGTGTCCTGAAGGACTAGGGAGTCAGTCCTAAACCAAAGGGTGACCCTAAGAGAATGTCATTCCTAAATTGGTAGGTAACATCTCAGAGAATGTCTTCCCTAAATTGGAGGGTGACATCTTATAATCCTCTGCTGGCTACGCAGTTCTAAAACTTAGGGATTGCTTTTAAGGAGCCAGTCCTAGCTGGCAGGTGATCCCGCATCCCTAGGATCACTCAGTGCTAAATCCTACTCCCAACTGCACTGACACTGATTACTGGACTGAATTAAGCTTAACTGAGCAAACACTAATCATAAGAACTGACTAAATGATAATGCTCATGGTATATCTGAAATCACTATAAAGATACTAAAATCATGTAAACAATGAGGTATCTGGTGTTCATCACCCACCAACACTAAATACAAATAAGAATAAGGACATATAAAAGCTTTGAAACCATAGTAGGGAATTATTGTTTAAAATTCAACACTTAGGCATTTCATCAAAAATGTGAGAGTCAAGAACTTAAGCATGGGAATGGGTAAATCATGTGATAATAACATAGTAAAAATACTAAAACCATGTGTTAGGGATTTATCATTAAAATTTCATCATTTAAATGTGTAAAGGCTCATTCAATCAAAACACTTGTAAACACAATACATAAATCAAAATTCATAATAGCTACATGGAGATAATTCATCATAAATATGTAAAATTCATCATTTAAAATATAAAAATAGATTCTTGGACTCCATGGGTGAAAAGGGCCCATGGATGAACATCTCACATACCTTAAACTTTAAATCTTAAAAGAAAAACACAAATCTTTAATCTCTCTTGAAGGTTCTTGGATTTGGGAACTTGATTTCTTAATTTTCTTGAAGAGTAAGTTATTAAATTTGGTGAACTTGGGAGATGATTAGGGTTTATTTGAGAGAAGAATTGGGGAAAATAGGCATATAATGCCCTAACCGATATTTTAATTCATGTTTTTATGAATTGAATTGAGAGAAAAAGACTCAAATGCACCTTAGAGAATTAAATTTGCACCTGGAATGTGGATTAAAGGGACACCATGATGTGGAGAGTCTTCCAAAACTATAGCCACTACGACACACCACTATCTCGGTGAGTTACTGGAATCAAAATCCAAACACAATTTAATCCTCGTCCGATAAATTTGAAACTTCCTCAAGACATGATCTTTACACCCTTGAACATGAATTAACTCAAAAACCTATCTCTCGGGGTCAAGAAGACCAATTTAAAAATCCTCAAAGTTAAGAGGCCAAAATAAGACTAAGTTCCCAACACTTAGTGAAATTTTCAGCCTTTAAGCCTCTTATGCGTGCAGCTAGAAGCTGAACTAAGCTAAGTATAATATGGGGTATTACAGCTACAAATAATGCAAATATACATCTTACTAATTTTGATGGGATCTGTACTTGTTATACTATTTTAGGGGTTGACTAGGAGGCACACAAATTAAGATTGTTCCCCTTTTCGTTAGCTGGAGAAGCTTACTTGTAGTTGGGGGAACTTTCAAGAGGATCTATTACCACTTGAAATGAGTTGCGTAGGAAATTATTAAATTATTTTTTCCCTTTGGCCAGAATGTTGTAATTAATAGATGTGATACACAATTTTAGGCAGCTATATTTGGAGTCAATGTTCGAGGCTTGGTTTCGATTTAAGAAGTTGATCATGTTACCTAATCACATATTTTAGGGACAAGATTGTTGGATATATTTTATAGATCCCTGAACATCAGTTCTATAACCATGACAGATACAATCACTATGCTGGGAATAAAGCTTCAGAGGTTCTAGACCAGATCTCTCATACTAACCGAGGGTGGCATACTCGAGAGGCTGAGAGGTTTGCTGGAACTTATGCCATTAGGGCTTCCAGCAACCATAGAATAGTAGATGATTCTATGGGACAAGAGATTCCATAGTTGAGGACTGATATTGAGTTATTGGCTAAGTACTTGGCAATAGTGAATTCTTAGAAGGTAAATGCAGTAGGTGCACAGGGTTTAGCCTCTAGGACATATGAGTCTAACTTGAAAGAGGAGGATAAATATCTTTTTTACAAATTAGCAATTTTTTGAACCAAAGGGAAAGGAAACCAAGGTTAGAACTATTATGGAGATAGATACAGAGATCGCAGTAGGGAGCATGATGGTGGATGGAGGTGAAAAGATGACTACAAATAAAATAGAGATAAGTATATTCAATCGTGATACTAAATCAAAAATGGAGATGTTATTTTCCAAACTGGTAAAAGGGCAAATAATCATAAGACATGCCTTAAAGAGATTAAGGTTGATATCTGAGGTCTGACATAGAAGGTTGATTATTATGTAACTGCAATCAAATAGTTAGATACGCAATTTGGGCAGATGTCTATCACTTTAAATTTGAGGAGATCAGGTATACTTCTGAGCAACATGGTTTAGAATCCAAAGAATGATGGTCATTGTCTCGCTATTACCATTTGGAGTGGTAAGTCTACCATTGATAACCCATTGCCTACTGTGGATGTGCTGAAGAATGATAGGACTATGGTTGATCAAATACCTATTGTGGAGCTTGATAATGCCCAAACTACAGCTCTCGTTAGAAAGTGTAAGCGGTCACTATCAAATATAGAACCCAACTGGGTTGGGTGTCAAATCCCACAGGGAATACTCTAGTCACTAAGTGTTGCGATTTTTAGTAGACTGTTGGTCAAAAATTCCAAGTAAAAGGGGGCTATGGTTTGTGCATGAATTAATAATATCAAAGTAACGAATGAAACGGTGTATGTAGTAAGATTTAATCACAGAGAATAATGAGTTAGGGTTATGTCCACCTTGTAATTTCTACTTATCTATTAACTATGAGTAATGCCGAACCTAGACATACATGCACTTATAGAGATTCGTATTCTAATTGTAAATCCAAGTGTTTCCCAACCATCAAGGATTTATTTCACTTTAGCTCTCCCTAGCCTAAAGTGTGTATACTAATGGTACGAATTCTCCAAGAAAGTTAATCCGGTTAAGGCATTAACGTGTAAACAGGGGTTAGAAACCCTATTTTCTTGTCATACTCTCTTTTCCAAACATGTAACTTTTCTCTCGAACAAGTTAATGATATACTGGCATATTCCTATGTTTGCAACCATAAGAATTTAATTTAAACAAAGAGAGTAATGATATAAGTAGAATACATATCAAGAATTCACAAACTCATAGCAATAGATAGTATCTCACAAGGTTTCCATAACCCTAACAGAGAAGTTTAGCTACTCATGATTACAACTGAAATCAACAAAGACATCATCATCATACCAAAATTAGAATAATCTCACGATGGGGATGAGTTTGGGGTCAAACAAGAGGTTGACGTTTTCTTGCCCTCTAGCCATTCCACAAGAAAGTCGTGTTTTTCTCTGTTTGAACTTACAGAATCTGTAAAGTGAATAATGATTAAAAACTTATGTGCTGAAAAATTCAGCAATAGGGTTTTTAGAATGTCCTTGTCTACTAAATTACTGTTGCATCCTTAAGTCTTTAAAAATACTAGGTTTGCCCGGGAAAAAGTTCCCATGCATCACTTTCAGTCCAAAAGTTGCCTTCCCTCTAATGTGAAGTTTTCCTTTGCTGCTCAAAAGTCCATAAAGTGCTGAAATCTTCATCATTAATACCTGAAAAACATTCTAATCACGTAGGTCAACTCACTTAAAGGAAAATGGACTTAAAGTGCAAGAATTATATATTTTATCCTCAAAACTTGGCTAAAACATGGGTAAATTATGGTGCTTAGGCGTGTAAATACGCCCAACATCAACACCCCACACTTAAAGCTTTGTTCGTCCTCGAACAAAATATAACATCCATGCAAACACCTAACTAGAATTTCACAACAGCAACACAAAATTTATCCTCAAAACATGCATGACAATTATTAACAAAGAGCAGGTTTCTTGATCACTACTAGAAACAATTCAACCTCCAATATAGACTCGTGAGGATGGTTAATTCCTATCCATAAGTTGAACCACAAAGAATCATATAACACTACCTAAAAATCATTAACCATGTGTGTCTCACACAAGATATCACCCATAATCGCTCATAGTTTTGCATTTTTCGAAACATGGGTATAAGACTCTCCTTGCTCTCACTCTCACAAAGAATTATTATATTGCAACTGATGACCATAGGCTTGCCCTTAGTGTAATGCTCCACTAATATCAGAATGCTAAGCCTAGGATCAAATAGGTTTTTACAGATTGTAATGTAGGCTAAAGGACAGGTAGGACTATTTTGGCCAGAAATAGTGACTATGTCCCCTAAGCGCTTTAATACACTACATTTTGCCATTTACACCAACTCTTGACAACCACTCTACCTTTCTTTCATCTACCAACCCCTTTTCACCTATTTTGTTATTCAATCAGAAACACAAAGATTAGAATATATAACTCTCTTATTTATTTTTATGTATTTATTTCTTTTCTTTTCCATTTATTTTTTTATTATTTTTTTATTTTTTATTATATTTTTTATAAGCATCCCTATGATAGCCACTCTTTTTCACCTTATTTTCAAGTATCAATACACTCTGTGGCATTACTTTTACTATTTTTCTCTTATTTTGCCACACTCCTTACTCAACTTGATTCTACAATTTAAAGCGCTTAGGAGCTTTTGGATCAAAATTATGGTCTTGAAAAAAAATGGATTAGGCTACAATGAGACTGTCAAAGAAAATAGCTAAAGGCTCAAAGGGGGTTAACTAGGATAACGTACAAAGGGAGGTAAAAAGAAGGTAAACAAATTAGAGTTGCTAAAGAAATGCCCAAATCATCTCCCACACTCTTTATTTCGCTTTACACACACACCAGGCAAGTTCTAGCATCAGTGACAACACAGAATATACTATAACCTCACCCACACAAGGCACATGGTCAACTTAATTAGGAGCACTATAGACTCTTGACCCAACAGATGAATGAATTAAACCATACACTTATCACACAGTGAGTCACCTTTAGAGCCTAAATGTCTCAATAGTAATGATTTAGCACTAATTCTTGTCATAATACCATGCTGTCTATCTGAATAATTTCATGCAAAAAAATTTAACTAACTAACTACGACTAATTCAAACAAACAAGAATAAATATAGGCAACGAAGTACAATACAGCATACAAATACCAGCACCCCACACTTAAACGGGACACACTGTCCTCAGTGGAAAATAAATAAGGAAAACCTGATTAGTCGGACTCCTCCTCTATGTCTGGGGTCATACCCCCTCCTTCGGAATCATCATCAAAGTAGTTGTCATCAGAGTTGTCCTCCACATCTGAGTCTGGCAGTCAGCGATCATCGTTAGTTGGCACATCATCATCGAGAGGCTCCTCAAAATGTACTCCCACTCCACACATGGCCCGCACATGCTCATTCATCGGGTAGTCATAATCCAACTACTGGAGCTCTGCATCAATCGAAATACGACCCCCACTCATCATGGTAAACCGAGTCATGCCATATAGATGGCAAAAGAAACTTTCATCTCGAGCATATCTTTCTGCAGTGGTAAGGTTGATGTCATGACCAGTTTTAGGATCTTTAACTTTCGTGAGATCAACCTTCTTCGGTTTGTGTGAAAGCTTATGATCTGCAGGTTCCTCTTTAATGTGTTCCTTCCTTAATATCGCATTCAACAAATTACCAAAGCTGAAATGGGACCTTTTGTGCAGCCTAGCTTTACGCATTGATAATCGTATAATTGCACCAATGTTGATGGGAATATTAGTCATCAGAGCGTATACCAAGCATACTCTATCACGTGTGATCTTTGTGTACTGTGTCTCAGGAATCAGGCAAGAGTTGACTATCCTCAACCAAATATAAGCTTCTCTGTTTAAGGAAGCATATGGGAAGGTATTGTGCCGCCCGTTATCCTTGTGGTGAATACACCAGGCTATGGACCTTGTTTCGTACAGTGTGTGTCTTATTGCCCTGTAGGGAGGTCTGTGATATAGCTCCTTGAGCGGTGATGGATCCACAGATGGAAGGCCCAGAAAAGAGTTGAAGAACTCCGCATTCAATTGCAAGACTTGTCCCCGAATCTTCACTTCACTTCCAGTAGTCTTTGGGGACCAATTGGCATAAAACTCGCTTGTTAGATCAAGATTGCATTCCCCCATATCTCGTAAAATGAAATCAAGATTTAGTGCCATGATTTTAGCCAAAATGCAGGGTTATCTCTTTGTTAGACTCTCTTTCTGAATCAAATCCACGTGAACATATTTCTTTACTTTGTTGTTCTTTACCACTCCTTTCCTTCCTCCTCTAAGACCCACTTTATCCCAAAAGTGCATCGAGGTATTTGCAAAGAGGAGAACTCATTTGCTCTTTTCTTGACCTTTTCTGTCCTTTTTGTGAGGTGGACGCTTTTTCTTTTCCTTGTCGTCCTTTTGGGCCATTCTTCCTGAGATTAAAATAGAGTCATGTTAGCTTCATCTCGGAAGATTCAATAGAAAAACAAACAGTAGTGGCATCACCCCACACTTAATTTGTTGGCACAGACTAATTGAGTGAGTGATGTCGATTACTCAGACTTCATCGGCATACATTTAGGTGATATGTTCCAACAAAATATTTAGCACAGTCATACTTTCATGTAATCTTGACTATCCTTTCCAACTTTATTTCATGTAATCTTGACTATACTTTCATGCTTGGATGAATGCACTTTTTAAACAAGACCACCACATAGATATGTATCAAGTTATTGCATAGAAATAATCACAACATCTTATGCTTGTGGTCAATCATGATCGTTATCTCTATGAACGAGTAATTCAAACAGTCAAGCTTTCAACTTTCAAGATTACGCATTAACTTCACAATTTCGACTCCATAAAAATATGACAGTGTATAACAATTAAGTACAAATCGGAACAAAGTTAAGAACACCCACACGAAGCATTTTACTCAACTAAATACATCATAGAAAACCAATCATATTCTTATCACCAAACACTGCTTCAAGATCTAAAATACCATTATACGCATAGTATTTCAACAACCACAGAATATAAAAGAATAACTTACTTGGTGATGGATTCGGAAGATGAGCTTGCAAGATTAAATGAACAAAAGGAAATTTTTTTAGAGAATTTGGGGAGCTTGGGCGGCGCCTATCTTGAGCCAATAATGAGATTGTGTTTTATGGTTGAGGTTCTATTTATAGACTAAGGCATGGGTCAGGTTTGGTCCATACAAAATTGGGTTAGGAGACAAAAATGTATAAGTAGGCGGCGCCTAATGTTTTGCCTATACTTAGCATAGGCGGCGCCTATGCTATTGCCTAGATTTGCATAGGCAATGCCTTGTCCGTTACCTATGTGAGGCAGTGAGCATAGGCAATGGTATAGGCCTTGCCTTGTCCATTGCCTAGATTATCATAGGCCTTGACTTGTCCATTTCCTAGATTAGCATAGGCAATTCCTAACCGATAGTCTTTGCTCCTTCATTCCTAACTTACCACCTTAATCATAGCTCACTTTTAAATCAAAATTTGGGACTAATCCCTTCCTTTGTACGTCTTCCACCTATACTTACTCAAAAAAAACAAAAATGATTAGAAGGATGGGTTGTCTCCCACCAAGCGCCTTAGTTTTGGTCGTGGATCGACTCTTCTTTTTGGATTTTTATTTAACAAAAAGAAACTCCTAGTAAAATAAAACGATTAAAAATGATGGGTTGCCTCCCATCTAGCGCTTTATTTATTGTCGCGGCACGACATATTTATCTCGATTACTTAGACTTCATCGAGATATATGGTGCCTCATTTTCTGAATGGATTCAGACGACGCTGATGCTTAATTGGGGGCACGCAATCTTCTTCGAGATGAATCTTATGCATACATATCCCAGGTGGGATACCAATTATATCATCCATAGACCAATCAATGGCTCTCTTGTACCTCTTCAGAACAGATATGAGAGTCGCTACTTGTTGTTCACCTAAATCAGCCGCAACAATAACTGGAAGTGTATTTCCACTTCCCAAGAATGCATACTTTAGATGACTGATAACGCTCAATCTACAGCTCTCGTAAGAGTGTAAAGAGGTCGTAGTCAAATATAGAACCCAACTGGGTTGGGTATCGATCCCTCAGGGAATAGCTTGGTCAACAAGTAACCAACTATTACTAGACTTTTAGTGCAAGTCTCATAAAAATGGGGGATTGTAATGCATAACTAAAATATTAAAGTAAAAACTGAAAATAGCAACGTAAAAAGAAAGAAAGTTTAGTAGGTTGTAAACAATGAGAATTGAGGAGTTGGGGTTATGTCCACCTTCTGAGTTATACGTCTCTATTGGCTATGAGTGTGCAGAATTCAAACATGCATGTGCTTATACAGAATTGTATTTGATGGTAAATCCAGGCGTCTTTCGACCTAAACAAGGACTATTTCACTTTAACTCTTTCGAGCTTAAAGCGTATCTAATGGTACAAATTCTCCAAGAGGTTAATCCAGTTACGGCACTAACTTTTTAATAGGGGATGGGACCCTACTACCTTGACATTATCTCTTTTCCAGACATATAACTTTTCTTTTGAACAAGTTAAATGTTATACTGGTGTATTCTAGCATTTGCAACCACAAAGAATTTAGATTAAGATGAAGAGAATAATGATATAAGCAGCATACGTGTCACGAACTCACAAACTCATAGAAATAAATAGTATCTCATTCGGCTTCCATAACCCCAACAGAGAAGTTTAGTTACCCATGAGTGTGAAGGAAATCACAATTGACATTGTTGTTATACCACAATAAAGAAATTGTGTAGCACAAGTGTGGTAGGCGTTAGGCGTGATTTTCTTTGCAAAGTAACGTTTCTCTTGTTGTGGAAAATAAGAATAGATGAATAGAAGAAGAATAAAAAGTAGAATTAATGGAAGGATTAGAAGAAGAGTTATAGAGTAATAGAATTAATGAGGAATGTCTCTATAAACCTCTAGCAAAATAGGGTATTTATAATACCCATATCCTATTTCTACTAAGCTAATGAATTACTTAACCAAATCCTACTAAGCTAATGAAATACTTAACCCAATTGTACTAGGTTAATGTATCATTATCCTAATCCTAATAAATTACTGCTAGTCCCCAAAGTCTTCAGAATTGTTGTTTTAGCCCGGGACATATTTTCCATGCGCCACTTTTAGTCCTTGGCGTCCAAGACTCCCTTTTCTCCTTTCGTGAATCTTTCTTTGGCGTCAAGTAATCCATAAAATGCTGAATTCTGCATCATTTATACCTGAAACTTTGCTAATCATGTTCGTTAGCTCACTTACAGGAAAAAGGTCTAAAAGTGCATGAAATATATAATTTGTTCTCAAAACTTGGCTAAAATATGGGCAAAATATAGCACTATAGGCGTGTAATATCGCCTATCATCAACACCCCACACTTGAAGCTTTGTTCGTCCTCGAACAAAATATCATGTCCCTCTAAACATCAACTTAGGGTTTCACAGTAACAACACAAAATATTCGTCAAGACAAGCACAACAATTATCGACAAAGAGTAGTTTTCTGATCATTAGTAGAGACAATTCAACGTCTAGCATAGACTCATGATGGTAGTCAACTCATATTCAGAAGTTAAGGTACAAAGAATCATACACCACTACCCAAAACTCATCAACCATGTGTGTCTCACAATATATTACCCATAATCAGTCACAAGTATAGCATATTTTTTTTCAAACATGGGTATAGAAATATCCTTGCTCTTGCTCTCACAAAGAATTCATATGCAGCGACTGATGACCATAGGCTTGCCCTTAGTGTAATGCTCCACTAAATGTCAGAATACTAAGCTTAGGATCAAATAGGTCTTTTGTTGGTTGTAATGTAGGCTAAGGGATGGGTAGGACTATTTTGGCCAGAAATAGTGACTATGTTCCTAAGCGCTTTAATACATCACATTGTATCATTAACACTTTTTCTTTCAGACAACCTTTCTACGTTCTTTTATTCTACCACCCCTTTTTCTCCTCTTTTGTTGTTTTTTATTTTTTTTTATTTTGAACATAACTAACTTTTCAGTTTTCTTTTCCTTTTTCTTTTCATAACATACCTCTTAAGATAGCACTTCTTTTTCATAGCAATTTCAAGCACCAATGCATTCTAAAGCATCATACTCACCTAATTTCCTCTTATTTTGTCACATGACTTTACACTTTAAAGCACTTAGGAATTTGGATCAAATTATGGTCTTGAAAAAAAATGGATTAGGCTTACATATGAGACTGTCAAAGCAAATAGGCTTAAAGGCTCAAAAGGGTTAACTAGGATAATGTCTATGGGTAGGTAAAAATAAGGTAAACAATCATAGGTTGCCAAAGAAATGCCTAAATCATCTCCTAAACTTGCATTCTTTATTTTCGCTTTACACACATACCAGGCAAGTTCTAGAATCAGCCACAAACACAGAATATACTATTATCTCACACACACAAGGCACATGGTCGACTTTATTGGGAATAGTATAGACTCTTGCCCCAACAGGTGAAAGAATTAAACCACATAATTATCAAATAGTGAGTCACAAGTAGAGCCTAAAAGTCTCAATAGTCATGATTTTAGCACAAACTCTTGTTATAATATCATGCTGCCTATTAGAATAATTTCATACGACGCTAAGTAAAAAAAAAATTGAAAAAAAAATAGAAAAAACAAAAAACTAAAGAAAAAACTAAAGCAAACAAACATAAATAAATGCAAATGCGGATAAAGGAGTATAGCATGCAAATACCACCACCCCACACTTAAACGGGACACTGCCCTCAGTGGAAAATAAATATGAAGAACCTGGTCATTCGGACTCCTCCTCTATATCGGGGATCATTCCCTCTTCGTCGGAATCATCATAGGAGTCGTTGTCATCAGAATTTTCCTCCACATCGGAGTCTGGCATTCGTCGCTCATCATCAGTCGGTACATCGTCATCAAGAGGTTCCTCAAAGTATGTACCTACTCCACACATCTCCCTTGCATGCACATTCATTGGATAGTTATGATCCAGCTGTTGGAGCTCTATAGCAGTTGGAACTCGACCTCCGCTCATCATTGCAAACTGCGTCATGCTATAAAGATGGCGAAAGAAACTCTCATCGCGAGCACGTCTCTCCGCAGTAGTAAGGTTGACGCCATGTGTTATTTCAGCATCTTTGACCTTTGTGAGGTCAACCTTCTTCGGATTGTGTGGGAGTTTATGATCAGTTGGTTCCTCTTCGATGTCCTCCTTCCGCAAGATTGCAGTCAATAGATTGCCAAAACTGAAGTGGGACCGCTTGTGTAGCCTAGCTTTCCGCATTGTAGATCGAATAATTGCCCCAAAGTTGATAGGGACATTCGTCATCAGTGCGTATACCAAGCACACTATATCTCTTGTTATCTTGGTGTACTGGGTCCCTGGGATGAGGCAAGAGTTGACAATGCGCAACCATATCCTTGCTTCCCTATTCAAAGGAGCATAGGGGAAGGTGCTGTATCGTCCGGTGTCTTTATGTCTGCTCCACCTTTCCATGGATCTACTTCGACAAAGTGTATGTAGAATTTCTCTATATGGAGGTCTACTGTATAGCTCTTTGAATGGTGCTGGATCGACTAAAAGTAAGCCAAGAAAGGAGTTGAAGAATTCCGCATTGAGTTGTAAAACCTGTCCCCAAATCTTGACCTCGCTGCTTGTGGTTTTCGGCGACCAATTGGCATAAAATTCTCTTTTCAAATCAAGATTGCATTCTCCCATGTCGCGGAAGATGAAATCAAGATGTAATGCCATGATCTTCGCCAATATGCGTGGCTCCTTCTTCGCTAGGCTTTCCTTGTTTATCAAATCCACATGAACATATTTTCTTTCCTTGTTGTTGTTATACCATTTCTTTGCTTCCTCCTCAAGAACCCATTTTATTCCAAACATGCGGCGTGGTAATTGCATTGAGGATGATTCTCCTTTCTCTTTGCGGTCTCTTTTCTTGCCCTTTTGGGAAGTGGTAGCCTTATCTTTGCCTTGTCTTGCTTTGGGTTCCATTGTACCTGAGACTTAAAATAATATTCATGTTAGCATCCTCTCGATAGATACAATCTATAATCAAGCATTAGGGGTACCACCCCACACTTAGTTTGTTGGCACAAACTAGTGACGTGAAAGTGGTCGACTACTCAGACTTCATCGACATACGTTTTAGGTGCTATATTCCAACAATAAAATCAGAGCAGTCACACTTCTTATAATCTTGGCAATACATTCATGTTGGATATATCAAGACTACTACATAGGGATTGAATCAAGGGATAGTATCTAACATTAATCACAACCTCCTATGTCGGTAGGCAACTATAAGTATTATTCCGATGAACAAGTCATTTCAATCATGTAAGTATTCAAGTGACAAGATTATGCAATTTTAATGATTATAGCAATTCCGCAAGTAGTATGACAATGCGTCAAAATCAAATTCAAGTTGGAAATAAGTTAAGCTCATCCTAATGTATATGTTCACTCACTTGGTTGTGTATCAACAATTCAAACACATTCACATTACCAATATTTCTTCAAGATTTAGCAATTCATAATATACATAGCAACGTAGTACTTACGAAAAATAAATGAAGAACAAAAGAGTACTTACGTGATTGAAGCCTTTGGAGATGTTCTTGTGAAGTGGGAGAGCAAAAAAAAATTTTTGAGATGATTTGGAGAGTATGTGCGGCGCCTAGGTTAAGTTTTTAATGTGTTTGTGTTTCAAGACTAAGTCTCCTATATATAGGAAAAGAATGGGTCGGGTTTTGACCCATTTAAAATCAGTTTTGGAGACAAAAAGTGACCATAGGCGGCGCCTAGTGCAAAGCCTTTAATGAGCATAGGCGGCGCCTAGTGCAAAGCCTTTAGTGACCATAGGCGGCTCCTTTCACTTTGTATTTGAGATTCAGAGACAAAAGGCTTTATCATAGGCGGCGCCTATGCTATGGCATACTTGAGCATGGGCGGCGCCTATGCTATGGCACACTAGATTCCGAGACCTTGGGCCATAGTATAGGCCTTGCCTTGTTCGTGGCCTAGTTTTACCTAGTCCTAGCCTTGTTTGATGCCTATATTGTCATGAGAAATGCTCAATACATAGCCTTTTTCATCTTCATTCCTAACTTACCACCTTTACCATGCAATACGTCCAAATCGGAATTTGAAACCGATCTCCTCGTTTTATACCTCTTGCACCTACATTTGCTCAAAACCAATAAAAACGATTAGAATGATGGGTTGCCTCCCATAAATCACCTTAGTTTTGGTCGTGGAACGACTCTTATATTTGTATTTTTATTTATCAAAAGCAAAACACGTAATGGAATGAAAGAAAAACAAAAAAATGTAAAACGATAACCGATGGGTCGCCTCCCATCTAGCGCCTTATTTATTGTCGTGGCACGACATGGTTACCTCGAGTACTTAGAATTCGTCGAGTAAGTGATGGCCATATTATTTTTTGAATCAAGAGGACCGATAAAAGGTTTAACTCGTTGGCCATTCACTTTGAAGACAACACTATTATTGTCTTCCAACTCAACTACTCCAGACGAGTAGACTTGGATAACTTTGTATGGACCAGACCACTTGGATTTTAACTTACCTGGGAATAGCTTCAATCTAGAGTTGAAGAGGAGTACCATATCATTCCTTTGAAAGTTTCATCGAACAATCCGTTGATCATGATACTTCTTCATCCGTTCCTTGTATAGGTCTGATCTTTCATAAGCATGAATACGGAATTCATCCAACTCGTTCAACTGCTCCAATCTCAGATTCATTGCATCATCCCAATTCAAATTGAGTCTCTTCAATGCCCACAATGCCTTATACTCGAGCTAAATGGGTAAGTGACAAGCCTTCCCATAAACTAGTTGATAAGGGGACATGCCAATTGGCGTTTTGAATGCAGTATTATACACCCATAGTGCATCGTCCAGCTTCTGAGACCAATCCTTCCTATTAGTATTTACCGTCTTCGCAAGGATTTCCTTGATCTCTCAGTTGGAAACCTCTACCTGGCCGCTAGTTTATGTGTGATAAGGTGTGGCTACCTTATGTTGCTTGACACCATATTTGGCCAACACGGATTTGAATAGCTTGTTGCAAAAGTGAGATCCTCCATCGCTTATGATAGTACGTGGTACTCCAAAGTGAGAGAAGATATTCATCTTCAAGAATGCTACAACACGCTTTCCTTCATTGTCGGCCAACGCTACAGCTTTAACCCATTTCGAGACATAATCTACAGCAACTAGGATGTACTTCATTCCAAATGAATTCACGAATGGTCCCATGAAATCAATACCCCATACATCAAATAGCTCTACTTCAAGAATTTTCGACATAGGAATCTCATGGTGTTTTGAAATAGTGCCTTGGCGCTGGCATTGGTCACATCTTCTAACAAAGTTGTGAGCACCTCTAAATATCGAAGGCCAATAGTATCCACTTTCCAATACTTTTCTTGATGTCCGATTTCCTGCGTGATGTCCCCCAACTTGGGAAGTATGGCATGCTTCCAATATAGTAGGCACCTCTACATGGGATATGCATCATCGGATAATACCATCCGCGCATTGTCAAAATAAATATGGCTCATCCCAAAAGTAGTGTTGTACCTCATGCATAAACTACCTCTTTTGATAGTAAGATAAGTTTGCAGGTATCACATTGCTCACCACAAAATTTGCAAAGTCGGCATACCATGGTAACTTTTCCATTATCGTTGCTAAGATCTCCTCGTCAGGGAATGCATCATCAATCTCAATTTCATGCTGCGCCACAAGCTCGTTCTCGAGTCTAGATAGATGATCAGCCACTTGGTTCTCACAACCTCTTCTATCTTTAACCTCTAAATCAAATTCATTCAGCATCAAAACCCATCGAATTAGTCTTGGTTTTGCATCCTTCTTTGTCATTAGATACCTTAGAGCTACATGGTCTGTATGAACGATCATTTTAGTACCCAACAAATAAGCACGAAACTTCTCAAACGCATACACAACCGCTAGGAGCTCTAGTTCCGTGACAGTGTAGTTCTTTTAGGCTTCATTTAGGACCTTACTCGCATAGTAGATAGGATGAAATAGCTTCTCCTTTCTCTGGCCAAGTACAGCACCAACAGCTACACCACTAGCATCACACATGACTTTGAATGGGAGAGACCAATCTTGTGCTACCATGATAGGGGCTTCAATTAATTTTCCTTTGAGGCATTCGAATGCCTTCAAACAATCTTCATTGATGTCAAACTTTGCATCTTTTTCCAAGAGTTTGCACAATGGACTAGAAATTTTGGAGAAGTCTTTAATGAATCGTCGATAGAAACCTGCATGACTGAGGAAACTACGAACTCCTTTCACTGAGATTGGGGGTGGTAGATTCTCGATAACTTCAATTTTGGCTCGATCATCCTCAATTCCTCTTTTGGAGATTTTGTGCCCAAGAACGATACCTTCTTTTACCATGAAGTGGAACTTCTCCCAATTAAGCACTAGGTTGAATTCTACGCATCTTTGTAATGCCATACTTAGGTTTGCCAAGCATGCTTCGAAAGACTCACCAACAACTGAAAAATTATCCACAAATACTTCCAAAGTGTCTTCAACCATATCAAAAAAATGGACATTATACAACGCTGAAAGGTGGCTACTACGTTACATAGCCCTAATGGCATACGTTTGAGGCAAACGTACCATATGGGCATGTAAACATTGTCTTCTCTTGGTCTTCAGGGGCAATACAAATCTGATTATAGCCTAAATAACCATCTAAGAAACAAAACCATTCTTTCCCCGCTAATAGATCTAGCATTTGGTCCATAAATGGCATTGGAAAGTGATCTTTGAGCGTCCAAGAATTCAGCTTTCGGTAGTCCATGCATACTCTCCATACAGTGACGGGTCTGAGTGGAATAAGCTCATTCTTCATATTCGCGACCACCGTCATGCCTCCTTTCTTGGGAACACATTGTACTGGGCTTACCCATGTACTATCAGAGATTGGATACACAACTCCCGCGTCTAACCATTTGATAATTTCTTTCTTTACCACTTCTTGCATAGGTGGATTGAGACGCCTTTGATGCTCAATGGTAGGTGTGCAATTCTCTTCAAGCTGAATCTTGTGTGTACAAATCCCAGGTGGAATACCAATAATATCCGCAATGGTCCATCCAATGGCTCTAATGTACTTGCGTAGAATAGCAATGAGAGCTGCAACTTGTTGCTCACCCAAATCTGTTGCCACTATGACTGGAAGTGTGTTTCCGTTTCCTAGGAATGCATACTTTAAATGACTTGGCAGATCCTTCAATTCTAACGTAGGTGGCTCTTCAATAGATGGCTTAGCTGGTGGTGTGGGTCAATTCTTGAGATCAAGGTCTAGCTTCTTAGGAGCATGGTGATATGTCCCTAATCCTGATAGAGCACAAATAGCTTCTTCACAATTTTCAGCATCCTTACTCTCTCCATTCATGAGCACAATCGCCAATGGGTCATCACTAATTTGCTCTTCTTCAAGTAATTCTTTATCATCATCAAAGTAAACATCAGCCACCAAAAATACACTCAGATCTTTGGGTTGCTTCATTGATTTGCACACATCAAAGCGAACTACTTCGTCATTTATTCGGAATGAAAGCTCATTAGCTCTCAAATCAATGAGCACACTTCCTGTAGCTAGGAAAGGACGCCCCAAGATTATGGGAACTTTTGAGTCTGCCTCACAATCCAAAATAATGAAATCTTCCGGAAATATGAATGAAGAAACCTTTACCAAGACATCACATAGAATACCAACAGGTCGTTTTACCGACCTATCCGCCATTACGAGCCTCAAATTGGTTGGAGTAGGATCACCCAACCCCAACTTCTTATAGATAGATAGTGGAATCAAATTGATGATGGCTCCTAAATCACATAATGCTTTGGCAAAATTCAAAGATCCAACGGTGCAAGGAATAGTGAAAGCACCGGGGTCAGCCTTCTTCTGAACTATTGATTGGGTAGCGATTGCACTGCAGTGATGAACATCATCTTTTAACTCATAACTTGCCGCCCGCTTCTTTGTCAAAAGATCCTTCATAAATTTCGCATACCCAGGCATTTATTCAAGTCCCTCCACCAATGGAACATTAATGGTCAGCTGCATTAACATAGTCATGAATTTGCTGAACTTTGTATCATCCGCCACCTTCTTTAATCTTTGAGGAAAAGGTGGTTGTGGGTATGGAATTGTTCTCTCCCCGGATTTCTTCTCCTCTTGCTTCCGTTTTTCAGTTATTTTAGGTTGCAATCCATTGGGATTAACGTCATAGACGTCGTGGCATTTTTCTGTGGATGCTTCTCCTTTCGCTTGATCATTAATATCCGCTGCTTCGTCAACCACTTGCTTGTTTTTTTCTGAATTTTCCAGTGCCTTACCACTTCGGGTAGTAATGTCCATGCATGACCCATCATTCCTTGGGTTTTGCACAGTATCGCTAGGTAAAGTGTCATCTTTTCTTTGATTGAGTGCTGCTGAAAGTTGGCTCAATTGCTGCTCTATTTGCTTGATTGAAGTGGAATGAGAATAAGCTAATTGTTTCATAGAGGACAAATCATTTATTACCTCTGTTACTCCCGCGCTCGTTGCTTCCACTCCTTTCAATAGTTTAGCCATCATGTCTTCCATACTTCCAGAACTAGATGTGGTGGCGTCACATCTTCCAGGGGGAACGTACAAACCACTCTTTTCATTCTTGTTCTTCCAACTACCTTGGTATTTGTTTCCAGATTTATCATTATAGTTCCAATCTTGGTTTCCTTGGGTATTCCCACAGAAACCCCCCTGATTGTTCAAATAGTTGGCCTCTTCTTCCGAATTAGATTCGTCTCTTCCTTTTGACGTAATAGCTTTGATTTTTTTGTTCTTCCCTTATAATAAATGCTTTGTAAGAAGATCCATTTGTGTTTTCATGTGCGCCATATCTTGATCACGTTCTTCTTCTCTTCTTCTTTGTTCAGCAGTCATTCCAATAGATAAAGTGTGACTTGCTACCTCAGAATCCCTGGTATGCCAAGCTCTACTTTGCTTTGTCATCCGATGTAGCATATTGCTTGCTTGCCCAAAGGTGAGATCCATAAATGATCCTCCAGCCGCATTATCCACCACTGGTTTAGTTATTGAATTCAAGGCTCTGTATAGTATCTCCATTAAGTGGACATTGGTAATGTGATGGTTTGGACACCTCATAAGCTTCGTCTTGAACCTCTCCCATGTTTCGTGGAGAGCTTCGGTTGAAAGCTGCCGAAAGTTATTGATTTCATCTCTTAATTGTGCTCTTTTGGATGGCGGAAAGAATCTTTCTAGGAAAGCGTCTTATTGCCTCCAATTTGTGATAGAATCAGGAGTCAGCCCATTCAACCATAGAGTTGCCTCTCCAGATAGAGATAATGAAAATAGGCGTAATCGAATTGCATTCTGACCAACACCAGGATTGTTAAATGACTTGCATGTAGAAATAAAGTTGATGAAATGCATATTCGGATTATCGCCTGCTAGTCCACCAAATAATCCCTTGAGTTGCAATAATTGAATCAGGGTGCTAGTGATGTTGAACTTGGCTCCGGGCGCTAATGGTAGAGGAATTATGGCTCCGGTGGCTCCGGCTCCATCAAGATCATCATCATCATCGTCGAAAGCTGGTTGCATGGGTTGCCGATCATACCTAAATCGAGCTTAATGACCTCTTCTGTTGGTAGGTGTGGCGATCTTAGCGGCATGCCTAGGGTTTAGTAACTCGTCATCACCTAAATCCTCATTGTCAGGATTTGTTGCTCGCCCAGGGTTATCAATGTTTTCTTGGTGTACTTGGGCGGCAGCAAGAGCAGCTAATCTCGCCTGCTCCTGTTGAGCAGCCATTCTTTCGATTTTCGTTTGTGCCTCCATTCTGCCAATTCGTTGTGGTTCAGGATTGATAAGTAATAACGGTTGACCAGAACTTTGAGTATGGGGCATGCACTGAATAAAAACCTGCAGTAAACAAAAACAACAACTAAAAGTAAAAGTACGAGAATCTTTGACCAAAGGGTCTAGTAATTATCACGAACTTAATTGACACTCGTATTCCCCAGCAACGGCGCCAATTTTTGATAACGCTCAATCTACAGCTCTCGTAAGAGTGTAAAGCGGTCGTTGTCAAATATAGAACCCAACTGGGTTGGGTATCGATCCCTCAGGAAATAGCTTGGTAAACAAGTAAGCAACTATTACTAGACTTTTAGTGCAAGTCTCGTAAAAAGGGGGGATTGTAATGTGTAACCAAAATATTAAAGTAAAAACTGAAAATAGCAACGTAAAAAGAAAGAAAGTTTAGTAGGTTGTAAACAATGAGAATTGAGGAGTTGGGGTTATGTCCACCATCTGAGTTATACGTCTTTATTGGCTATGAGTGTGTGGAATTTAGACATGTATGTGCTTATAGAGAATTGTATTAGATGGTAAATCCAGGCGTCTTTCCACCTAAACAAGGACTATTTCACTTTAACTCTTTTGAGCTTAAAGCGTATATAACGGTACAAATTCTCCAAGAGGTTAATCCAGTTACGGTACTAACTTTTTAATAGGGGATGGGACCCTACTACCTTGACATTATCTCTTTTCCAGACATATAACTTTTCTTTCGAACAAGTTAAATGTTATACTGGTGTATTCTTGCATTTGCAACCACAAAGAATTTAGATTAAGATGAAGAGAATAATGATATAAGCAGCATACGTGTCACGAACTCACAAACTAATAGCAATAGATAGTATCTCATTCGACTTCCATAACCCCAACAGAGAAGTTTAGTTACCCATGAGTGCGAAGGAGAGCACAATTGACATTGTTGTTATACCACAATAAAGATTTCGTGTAGCACAAGTGTGGTAGGCGTTAGGCGTGATATTCTTTTCAAAGTAACATTTCTCTTGTTGCGGAAAATAAGAATAGATGAATAGAAGAAGAATAAAAAGTAGAATTAATGGAAGGACTAGAAGAAAAGTTATAGAGTAATAGAATTAATGAGGAATGTCTCTATAAATCTCTAGCAAAATAGGGTATTTATAATACCCATATCCTATTCCAAGCTAATAAATTACTTAACCAAATCCTACTAAGCTAATCAAATACTTAACCCAATTGTACTAGGTTAATGTATCATTATCCTAATCCTAATAAATTACTGCCAGTCCCCAAAGTCTTCAGAATTGTTGTTTTAGCCCGGTATAGATTTTTCATGCGCCACTTTTAGTCCTTGGTGTCCAAGACTCCCTTTTCTCCTTTCGTGAAGCTTTCTTTGGCATCAAGTTATCAATAAAATACTGAATTCTGCATCATTTATACCTGAAACTTTGCTAATAATGTTCGTTAGCTCACTTACAGGAAAAAGGACTAAAAGTGCATGAAATATATAATTTGTTCTCAAAACTTGGCAAAAATATGGGCAAAATATAGCACTATAGGCGTGTAATATCGCCTATCATCAATGACTGGGCAGCTTCTTCAATTCTAGCACTGGTGGCTCTTCAATAGATGGTTTCGCTGGTGGTGAAGGTCGATTTTAAGATCAAGGTCTAGCTTCTTAGGAGCATGAGAATATGACCCCATTCCTGTTAGAGCACAAACAGTTTCTTCATACTCTTCAACATCCTCATGCTCAAAATTCATAAGCACAGCAGTCAATGTCTCAACAATAAGCTGCTTCTCTACAGATAAGTCTTTCTCATCGTTATAACAAACATCAGCTATAGAAAACACATTCATATCCTTAGGATGCTTTATTGATTTGCATATATCAAAATGGACCACTTCGTCATTCAGCCAAAATAAAAGCTCATTATCTCTTAAATCAATAAGCACACTTCCAGTTGCAAGGAAAGGGCATCCCAAATTATGGGAACTTCAGAATCTACCTCGCAATCCAAAATAACAAAGTCTACAGGAAAAATGAAGGTAGAAACCTTCACCAGTACATCATATAAGATACCAACAGGTCATTTTACCGACCTATCTGCCATCATAAGCCGTATATTGGTTGGTGTAGGATCGTCCAACCCCAACTTTCTGTAAATGGATAGCGGCATCAAATTGATGCTAGCTCCCAAATCACACAATGCCTTAGCAAAATTCATAGATCCCACCGTGTAAGGAATAGTGAAAGCACCAGGATCTGCCTTCTTCTGTACTAAAGACCTCATGGCAATTGCACTGCAATGATGAACATTATATGCCAGCTCATAGCTTGCTGCCCGCTTCTTTGTCAAAAGGTCCTTCATGAATTTGGCGTACCCAGGCATCTACTCCAGCGCCTCCACCAAAGGCACATTAATAGTTAGCTGCTTCAACATAGCCATGAATTTACTGAACCTGGTGTCATCATCTTTCTACTTCAGTCTCTGAGGAAAAGGTGGTGGTTGAAGGGGAATAGTTTTCTCCACCACTTTCTTTCTATCTTGCTTCCGATTATCAATCTTTTTCGGCTGGTGATGTCTAGGTGTAGTGTCATGAATATTCTTATTCTGATTTTCAGCTTCTACAGAATTATCACAATCTATTTCAATGACAATCGCTTCTGTATTATAACCACCTACTTGCCTTTGGATGGATTTTCCAACACTTTACCACTCCGGGTAGTAATAGCCATACATGATCCATCATTCCTTTGATTTTGCACAGTGTCACTAGGTAAGGCACCATCTTTTCTTAGATTAAGTATCACTGATAGTTGACTCAATTGTTGTCTCAGCTATTTTATTGAAGTGGGATGCGAATCAACCAATTGATTTATTGATGACAAATCATTCTTTACCCCAGTTACTCCTGTGTTGGTTGCCTCCACTCCTTTCAACAACTTAACTATCATATCTTCCATAGACATCTTCCCAGAGCCAAATGTCGCAGCCTCACAGTTTCCAGGAGGAACGTACAAACCACTCCTGTCAGTTTTATTCTTCCAACTACCTTGATCACGGTCCTTGTATCCTTATTTATCATAATAGTTCCAACCTTGGTTTCCTTGGGCATTGCCTTGGAAACCCCCCTGATTATTCAAGTAGTTCACTTCTTCTTCAGAGTCGGATTCATCTCTTCCCTGTGATACAACAGCCTTAACCTTTTCGGTCTTCCCTGATAATAAATGCTTGGTAAGAAGATCCATCTGCATTTTCATGTGAGCCATATCCTGGTCACGTTCCTATTCTCTTCGTCTCTGTTCTGTCGTCATACCAATAGATACAGTAGAGCTTGCTACCTCAGAATCCCTGGTATGCCAAGTTCTACTCTGCTTTGTCATACAATCTAGAATATCGCTTGTCTCAATAAAAGTAAGGTCCATGAATGATCCACCTACAGCATTATCAACCACTGGCTTTTTCACTGAGTTCAAAGCCCTGTATAATATTTTCATCAAGTGGATATTGGTCATCTGATGGTTTGGGCACCGCATAAGCTTCTTCTTGAACCTCTCCCATGTTTTATGTAGAGCTTCAGTTGGAAGCTGTCGAAAATTGCTGATCTCATCTCTTAATTGTGCTCTCTTGAATGGTGGAAAGAATCTTTCTAGGAAAGCGTCTTTCATTTCCTCCAATTAGTAATAGAGTCAGGAGTTAGCCCGTTCAACCATAAAGTTGCCTCTCCAGATAGGGACAATGGAAAGAAACGTAGCTGAATTGCATTCTGTCCAACTCCTGGATTGTTAAACGACTTGCATGTTGAGATAAAATTGATTAGATGCATATTTGAATCATCGCCTGCAAGTCCACAAAATAATCCCTCGAGCTGCTATAGCTGAATCATGGTGCTAGTGATATTGAACTTAACTTCAGGTGCCAAGGGAGGAGGAATAATATCCCCTGTGGCACCAGCTTCATCCAAATCATCATCATCATCATCAAAAAGAATCTGCATAGCTCGACGTTCAGGTCTCATTCTAGCTTGGCGATCTCTCCTGTTCATAGGCGCTGCCACCTCATCTGCACGCCTTGGATTTAGTAACTCATCATCACCCAGGTCCTCATCATCAGGATTTATTGCCCGACCTGGGTTATCAATATTCTGTTAATGCACTAGAGAAGCTGCCAATGAGCTAATCTAGCCTGCTCCTGTTGAGCAGCCCTTCTTTCGATGTCACGGTGTGCATCCATTCTGCTAATAAGTTGCGGTTCAGGATTTATGGGTAATAATGGCTGACCAGATCTTTGAGTATTTGGCATGCACTCAAAAGAACCTGAATAAAACAAAAACAACAAACAAAAAGTAAAATTATAGAATCTTTGACTAAAGGGTCTATTAACTATCACAAACTTAGTTGACAACCGTATTCCCCGGCAACGGTGCCAAAATTTGATAACACCCAAACTACAACTCTCATTAGAAAGTGTAAGCGGTCGCTGCCAAATATAGAACCCAACTGGGTTGGGTGTCGAATCCCACAGGGAATACTCTAGTCACTAAGTGTTGCGATTTTTAGTAGACTGTTGGTCGAAAATTCCAAGGAAAAGGGGGGTATGGTTTATGCGTCAATTAATAATATCAAAGTAACGAATGAAATGATGTATGTAGTAAGATTTAATCACAAAGAATAATGAGTTAGGGTTATGTCCACCTTGTAATTTCTACTTATCTATTAACTATGAGTAATGCGGAATTTAGACATGCATGCACTTATAGAGATTCGTATTCTAATTGTAAATCCAAGTGTTTCCCAACCATCAAGGATTTATTTCACTTTAGCTCTCTTGAGCCTAAAGTGTGTATACTAATGGTACGAATTCTCCAAGAAAGTTAATCCGGTTAAGGCATTAACGTGTAAACAGGGGTTGGAAACCCTATTTTCTTGTCATACTCTCTTTTCCAAACATGTAACTTTTCTCTCGAACAAGTTAATGATATACTGGCATATTCCTACGTTTGTAACCATAAGAATTTAATTTAAACGAAGAGAGTAATGATATAAGTAGCATACACATCAAGAATTCACAAACTCATAGCAATAGATAGTATCTCACAAGGTTTCCATAACCCTGACAGAGAAGTTTAGCTACTCATGATTACAACGGAAATCAACGAAGACATCATCATCATACCAAAATTAGAATAATCTCACGATGGGCATGAGTTTGGCGTCAAACAAGAGGTTGATGTTTTCTTGCCCTCTAGCCGTTCCACAAGAAAGCCGTGTTTTTCTCTGTCTGAACTTACAGAATCTGTAAACTGAATAATGATAGAAAACTTATGATGCTGAAAAATTCAGCAATAGGGTTTTTATAATGTCCTTGTCTACTAAATTACTGCTGCATCCTTAAGTCTTTAAAAATGCTGGGTTTGCCCGAGAAAAAGTTCCCATGCATCACTTTCAGTCCAAAAGCTGCCTTCCCTCTAATGTGAAGTTTTCCTTTGCTGCTTAAAAGTCCATAAAGTGCTGAAATCTCCATCATTAATACCTGAAAAAGATGCTAATCACGTAGGTCATCTCACTTAAAGGAAAATGGACTAAAAGTGCAAGAATTATATATTTTATCCTCAAAACTTGGCTAAAATATGGGTAAATTATGGTGCTTAGGCGTGTAAATACGCCCAACATCAGAGCCATACAAGGTGACAGGTGTAGATGTTAGTATTGGTGAGGATAAAGGTAAGGGGAAATTCGATGAACTCATAGTGAATCAAATTCCATGACCACCCCCACCTTTTCCTCAAATACTAAAATAGAATAAAGAAGAAGAAGAGTTTAAAAGAGTTATTAAGGTACTGAAAGATCTGAGTTTGAACATACCTTTCCTTATGGATTTGGAGCAGATGTATGGATATGCTAGGTTTATGAAAGAATTGATGACAAAGAAGTGAGCAGGTAGTTTTGAGGAAGTTGGTGGATTTCACCATTACAGAGTAGTTACTTCTAAGTCTCTAGCCTAAAAAAAAGGTAATCCTGGCGCATTCACAATCCTATATACTATAAGGACATCCAGTTTTTCTAGAGCATTATATGACTTAGCAGCCAGTATAAATTTGATGCCACTAGTTGTATTTAAGCAATTGGGCTTGATCCCTCTAGAGTCGACTACTATGTGGTTATTGAAGGCAAACTGATAACGCTCAACCTACAGCTCTCGTGGGAGTGTAAAGCGGTCGTTAGCAAATATAGAACCCAACCTGGGTTGGGTGTCGATCCCACAGGGAATAGCTTGGCCAACAAGTAAGCAAAATTACTAAACTTTTGGTGCAAGTCTCGTAAAAAGGGGGGATTCTTGTCGTGCAAGTAATGTAAACAAAATATTAAAGCAAAAGCTGAAAATAGCAAAGTAAAAAGAGAGTAATTCGTGGGTTGTGAAACAATGAGAATTGAAGCGTTGGGGTTATGTCCACCTTCTGAGGTATACGTCTCTATTTGATATGAGTGTGTAGAATTCTGACATGCAACTGCTTATAGAGAATTGTATTCGATGGTAAATCCAAGCGTCTTTCGACCTCAACAAGGACTATTTCACTTTTAACTCTTTCGAGCTTAAAGCGTGTCTAACGGTACGAATTCTCCAAGACGTTAGTCCAGTTACGGCACTAGCTTTTTAATAGGAAAGGGTGTCCTACTACCTTGACACTATCTCTTTTCCAGAAAAATAACCTTTCTTTCGAACAAGTTAAATGTTATACCGGCGTATTCTTGCGTTTGCAACCACAAAGAATGTAGATTAAGATGAAGAGAATAATGATATAAGCAGTATACGTGTCGTGAACTCACAAACTCACAGAAATAGATAGTATCTCATTCGGCTTCCATAACCCCAACAGAGAGGTTTAGTTACCCATGAATGCGAAGGAGATCACGATTGACATTGTTGTTATACCACAAGATTGAGTAATTTCGTGTAGCTTAGGTGGTAGGCGTGAGGCGTGAATTCCAAGGCAAAAGTAACGATTCTCTTGTTGTGGAATTTAAGAATAGATGGATAGAAGAAGAAAAATAAAGTTAATGGAAAGATTAGAAGAGTTGTATAATTGTTGTGGTGGAAGAAGAGAGGGATGAAAGAAGATTAATTGTTGAATAGAAGATGAATCTCTCCACTAAGGTAGGAATGAATAAAAATCTCTAGCATGATAGGGTATTTATAATACCCATATCCTAATTCTACTAGGTAAATAAATATCTAACCAAATCCTACTAGACTAATGGAATACTTAACCCAAATGTACTAGGTTAATGTAATATTATCATAATCCAAATAAACTAATTAAATACATAACCCAATTGTACTAGGTTAATGTATCATTGTCCAAATCCAACTAAGTTACTGCAAGTCCCCAAAGTCTTCAGAAATATTGTTTTAGCCCGGGACAGATTTTCCATGCATCACTTTTGGTCCTTTAGGCGTGTAAACTTCCTTCCCTTCCTTCGTGAGCTTTGTTTGGCGTCAAGTAAGCCATAAAATGCTGAATTATGCATCATTTATACCTAAAACTTTACTAATCATGTTTGTTAGCTCATTTACAGGAAAAAGGACTAAAAGTGCATGAAATATATAATTTGTTCTCAAAACTAGGTACAAATATGGGCAAAATATATTGATATAGGCGTGTAATTTCGCCTATCATCAACACCCCACACTTGAAGCTTTGTTCGTCCTCGAACAAAATATCATGTCCTTCTACACATCAACTTAGGGTTTTACAGCAACAACACAAAACATTCTTCAAGACAAGCAGAACAATTATCAACAAAGAGTAGCTTTCCGATTATTAGTAGAAACAGTTTAGCCTCTAGCATAGACTCGTGATGGTGGTCAACTCGCATGCAAAAGTTAAGGCACAAAGAATCATATACAACTACCCAAAACTCATCAACCATGTGTGTCTCACAATATATTACCCATAATCACTCACAAGTATAGCATATTTTTCAAACATGGGTATCAAAATATCCTTGCTCTCACTCTCACAAAGAATTCATATGTAGCAACTGATGACCATAGGCTTGCCCTTAATGTAATACTCCACTAAATGTCAGAATGTTAAGATTAGGATCAAATAGGTCTTTTAATGGTTGTAATGTAGGCTAAGGGACGGGTAGGATCAACTATTTTGGCCAGAAATAGTGACTAAGTTCCTAAGCACTTTAATACATCACATTGTATCATTGACACATTTTTTCTTTCAACCTTTCTTTATTTTACTCTACCACCCTTGTTCTCCTTTTTTGTTTTTCAATTTTAAGCACAACTCACTTTTCAGCTTTCTTTTCCTTTTTTTTTCACAACATATCTCTTATGATAGCGCTTTCTTTTTCATAACACATTCAAGTACCTCTTATGATAGCACTTTCTTTTTCATAACACATTCAAGTACCATTACAATTCAGAGCATCATACTCACCCAACTTCCTCTTATTTTGTCACATGACTTTTTCATTTTAAAGCACTTAGGAATTTGGATCAAATTATGGTCTTGAAAAAAAAATGGATTAGGCTTACATACGAGGTTGTCAAAGAAATAGGCTAAAGGCTCAAAATGGTTTAACTAGAGTGATTTACATGGGTAGGTAAAACTGAAGGTAAACATGTATAGGTTGCCAAAGAAATGCCTCAATCATCTCCTAAACTTACACTCCTTATTTTCGCTTTGCATACATACCAGGCAAGTTCTAGCATCAGCCACAAACATAGAATATACGATTATTCTCACACACACAAGGCACATGGTCGACTTGATTGGAAGTAATATAGACTCTCAACCTAACAAGTGAAGGAATTGAATCACACAATATCACATAATGAGTCACAACTAGAGCCTAAATGTCTCAATAGTCATAATTGTAGCACATACTCTTGTTATAATCTCATGCTGCCTATCAAAATAATTTCATGCAAAGCTAAAAAAAATTTTACTCCTAAAAACTTAAAAAAAATGAAACAACAAAAACAACAAAAACACGAAACAAAAACAAAGTACACAAACATAGATGCAAATATGCGATAGAGAAGTATAGCATGCGATACCGCCACCCCACACTTAAACGAGACACTGCCCTCAGTGGAAAATAAATACGAAGAACCTGGTCAGTAGGACTCTTCCTCAATGTCGGGGGTCATACCCCCTTCGTCGAAATCATCATAAGAGTCATCGTCAGAGTTCTCCTCCTCGTCAGAGTCTGGCAAGCGTCGATCATCATCAGTCAGCACATCATCATCTAGAGGTTACTCAAAGTATACGCCCACTCCACACATCTCCCGTGCATGCATGTTCATTGGGTAGTCATGTTCCAGCTGTTGGAGCTCTTCAGCAGTTGGAACACGTCCACCACTTATCATAGTAAAGCGTGTCATGCCATAAAGATGACGGAAGAAACTTTCATCACGAGCATGTCTCTCCACAGTAGTAAGGTTGACACCATGAGTTGTTTCAGCATCCTTGACCTTGGTGAGGTCAACCTTCTTTGGGTTATGTGGGAGTTTGTGGTCAGTTGGTTCCTCTTCGATATCCTCCTTCCGCAAGAGTGCTGTCAACAGATTACCAAAAGTAAAGTGGGATCTTTTGTGGAGTCTGGCCCTCCTCATGGTAGAGCGAATGATTGCCCCAAAGTTGATAGGGACATTCGTCATCAAAGCATAGACCAAACACACTCTATCTCTTGATATCTTAGTGTATTGAGTCCCAGGAATAAGGCATGAGTTGACAATACTCATCCAGATTCTTGCTTCCCTATTCAGCGGAGCATAGGGGAAGGTGTTGTGTCGGTTGGTGTCTTTATGTCTGCCCCACCTTGCCATCGATCTGCTTCCACAAAGTGTGTGTCGTATTGCTCTATAAGGAGGCCTGCTGTACATCTCTTTGAATGGTGTTGTGTCGACCGAAGGTAAGCCAAGAAAAGAGTTGATCCTGTCCGCATTGAGCTGTAACACTTGGCCCTGAATCTTGACTTCATTGCCCATGGTTTTCGGCGACCAGTTGGCGTAGAATTCCCTTGTCAAATCAAGATTACACTCTCCCATGTCGCGAAAGATGAAATCCAGCTTTAATGCCATTAATTTCGCCAACATCCGTGGCTCCTTCTTTGCTAAGGTGTACTTGTTGATTAAGTCGACGTGAATATATTTTCTTTCTTTATTGTTCCTATACCATTCTTTGGCTTCCCCCTCAAGAACCCATTTTATTCCAAACATTCGTCGGGGTAGTTGTGCTGAGGATGATTCTCCTTGGTCCTTGCGACCTCTCTTCTTTCCCTTTTAAGAAGTGGTAGCCTTCTCCTTGCCTTGCCTCGCTTTAGGTGCTATTTTACGTGAGACTAGAAATAGTGTTAATGGCAGCACAATCTCAATTGATACAATCTATCAACAAGCAGTAGGGTTACCACCCCACACTTAGTTTTGTTAACACAAATCAGTGAAGCGAAAGTGGTCGATTACTTAGCTTTCGTTGATATACGTTTTAGGATTATATTCCGACAAGAAAATCAGCATTTCATCGCTTACTTGCAGCCATTGCACTACTTTCATGTTAGATAAAACAACACTACTACATAGGGGTTGTATCATGGTATGGACATTGTCAACAATTGGAACCTCCTAAGTCGGTAGGCAACTATAAGTCTTATCCCGATGAACGGGATGGTCTAACATGTAAGCATCTAAGTAACAGGATCATAACATGATAGTCGATGTTCATAACCCTAGCAATTCTGCAAATAGTATAACAACGCTATTAAGACCAAATTCAAGTCGAAAACAAGTCAAGATGATTCTAACATATATATTCACTCACATGATTTTGCATCAACAACCCAAACACATGAACAACACCAACAATAGTTCAAGATGTAGCAATTCATAATAGACATAGCAACGTAGTACTTACGAGAAATAAATTAAGAATAAGAGATTACTTACTTGCTTGAAGCTTTTGGAGATGGTTTTGTGAATTAGAAGAGCAAAAGAAGAAAATTTTGAGAGGATTTGGATGTATATGTGGCGCCCTTAGGTCAATTTCTAGTGTGGTTATGTTTCAAGACTAAGTCCCCTTTATATAGGAAGAGAATGGGTCGGGTTTTGACCCATTTACAATCGGTTTTGGAGACAAAAATGCTACATATGCGGCGCATAATGCTTGGCATAGTCATGACATATGCGGCGCATAGTCTATGGCATTTAGAGACATATGCGCCGCATAGTCTATGGCATTTAGAGACATATGCGCCGCATAGTCAATGGCATATGAGATCCTGAGACCTAATGCTATAGCATAGGCGGCGCATAGTCAAAAGCACACTTAGGAATGGGCGGCGCATAGTGTATAGCACACTAGATTCCAAGACCTTAGGCTATAGGATAGGTTTGGCAATGTTCGTGGCCTATTTTTACCTAGGCCTAGCCTTCCTCGATGCCTATTTTGGCATGAGAAATGCTCAATCCATAGCCTTATGCATCACCATTCCTAACTTACCAACTTTACCATACAATGCGTCCAAATCGTCAATTGAAATCAATTTCCTCGTTGAATACTTCTTGCACCTATTTTTGCTCAAAACCAAACGAAAATGATTAGTACGATGGGTTGCCTCCCACCAAGCGCCTTAGTTTTGGTCGTGGCACGACTCTTATTTTTGGATTTTTCATTTATCAAAACAAAACAAGTACTAGAATGAAAGGAAAAATGATAAATGATAAAACGATGGGTTGCCTCCCATCTAGCGCCTTATTTATTGTCGTGGCTCGACGTAGTAATCTCGAGTACTTAGACTTCATCGAGATAAGTTATGGACATGTCATTCATCAAGTTAAAAGGACCGATATAAGGCTTAACACGTTGGTCATTCACTTTGAAGACAACACCATTATTGTCTTCCAATTCGACTACTCCAGACGAGTAGACTTGGATAACTTTAAATGGACCAGACCACTTAGATTTTAACTTACCTGGGAAGAGCTTCAATCTGGAGTTGAAGAGAATTACCATATCACCCCTTTGGAAGTTTCGTCGAACAATCCTCTGATCATGATACTTTTTCATCCGCTCCTTGTATAGGTCCGATCTTTCATATGCATGGAGACGGAACTCATCTAATTCGTTCAGCTGCTCCAACCTCAGATTCTTAGCATCATCCCATTTCAAATTCAATTGCTTCAACGCCCACAATGCCTTATGTTCGAGCTCGATGGGTAAGTGACAAGCCTTCCCATAGACTAGTTGATAAGAAGACATGCCAATGGGTGTTTTGAATGCAGTCCTGTACGCCCAAAGTGCATCATCAAGCTTCCTAGACCAATCCTTTCAATTTGCATTAACCGTCTTTGCAAGGATTTGCTTGATCTCGCGATTGGAAACTTCTACTTGTCCACTAGTTTGGGGATGATAAGGCGTGGCTACCTTATGTTGCTGGACACCATACTTGGCCAAAACTGATTTGAATAGCTTATTGCAAAAGTGAGATCCTCCATCACTTATGATAGTACGTGGTACTCCAAAGCGAGAGAAGATATTCTTCTTTAAGAACGCTACAACACGCTTCCCTTCGTTGTCGGCCAAAGCTATAGCTTCCACCCATTTCGAAACATAATCTACAGCAACCAAGATGTACTTTATTCCAAACAAATTCACAAATGGACCCATGAAAGCAATACCCCATACATCGAAGAGTTCTACCTCAAGAATTTTGGACATGGGCATTTCATGGTGTTTCGAAATAGCACCTTGACGCTGGCATTGGTCACACCTTCTAACATAGTCGTAGGCATCTTGAAATATCGTAGGCTAATAATAACCACTTTGCAAAACTTTTCTTGTCATTCGATTGCCTGCATGATGTCCTCCAACTTAGGAAGTGTGGCATGCTTCCAAAATATTAGGCACCTCTTCATGGGATATACATCGTCGAATGATACCATCCGTGCATCATCAAAACAAATAAGGTTCATCCCAATAGTAGTACTGGACGTCATGCATAAACTTCCTCCTTTGATGGTAAGATAATTTGGCAGGTATCACATTGCTCACCATAAAATTTGCAAAGTCGGGATACCATGGTAATTCCTCCATTGTTGTCGCTAATATCTCTTCGTCTGGGAATGCATCATCAATCTGAATTTCAGGTTGCGCCACATGTTCATTCTCAAGTCGAGATAGGTGATCGGCCACTTGGTTCTCACAACCTCTTCTATTTTTGACCTCAAAATCGAACTCTTACAGCAGAAAAACCCATCGAATTAACCTTGGTTTTGCATCCTTTTTTGTCATGAGATACCTAAGAGCTGCATGGTCTGTATGAATGATCACCTTAGTACCTAATAGATAGGCACGAAACTTCTCAAACGCGTACACCACTGCTAGGAGATCTTGTTTAGTAACAGCGTAGTTCCTTTGGGCTTCATTTAGGACCTTACTCGCATAGTAGATAGGATGAAATAATTTCTCCTTTCTTTGTCCAAGTACAGCTCCAATGGCTACACCGCTCGCATCGCACATGACTTTGAATGGGAGAGTCCAATCTGGTGCTACCATGATAGGGGCTTCAATGAGTTTTCCTTTGAGGCATTCGAATGCCTTTAAGCAACCGTCATTGAAGTCAAACTTCTCATCTTTCTCCAATAGTTTGCACAATGGTCTAGCAATTTTGGAGAAGTCTTTGATGAACCTACGATAGAAACCAGCATGGCCAAGAAAACTACGAACTCCCTTCACCGAAATTGGGGGCGGTAGCTTCTCAATAACCTCTATTTTTGCTCGATAAACCTCTATTCCTCTTGCGGAGATCTTGTGCCCAAGAACGATTCCTTCTTTTACCATGAAGTGGCACTTTTCCCAGTTCAGCACAAGGTTGAATTCTACACATCTTTGCAATGCCATGCTCAAGTTTTCCAAGCATGCTTCAAAAGACTCACCAACAACTGAAAAATCATCCATAAATACCTCCAAAGTGTCCTCAACCATATCAGAAAAAATAGACATCATACAACGTTGAAAGGTGGCTGGTGCGTTACATAACCCGAATGGCATACGTTTGAAGGCAAACGTACCATATGGGCATGTAAATGTTGTCTTCTCTTGGTCTTCGAGAGCAATACAAATCTAATTATATCCTAAATAACCATCCAAGAAGCAAAACCATCCTTTCCCCGCTAATCGATCTAGCATTTGGTCCATAAATGGCATTGGGAAGTGATCTTTGAGTATCCAAGAATTTAGCTTTCGGTAGTCCATGCATACCCTCCATCCAGTGACGGGCCTGAGTGGAATAAGCTCATTCTTCGTATTTGTGACCACCGCCATGCCTCCTTTCTTGGGAACACATTGCACCGGGCTTACCCATGTGCTATCAGAGATAGGATACACAACCCCTGCGTCTAACCACTTGATAATTTCTTTCTTCACCACTTCTCGCATAGGTGGGTTTAGACGCCTTTGATGTTCAATGATGGGTGTGCACTTTTCTTGAAGCTGAATTTTATGCTTGCAAATTCCAGGTAGAATACCAATAATAACCGTAATAGTCCATCCAATGGTTCTAACATACTTGCGTAAGATAGCAATAAGAGCTGCAACTTGTTGCTCACCCAAATCGGCTGCCACAATGACTCGAAGAGTGTTTCCACTTCCTAAGAATGCATACTTCAAATGACTTGGCAGCTCCTTCAATTCTAACGTGGGTGGCTCTTCAATGGATTGCTTAGCTGGTGGTGTGGGTCGATTCTTGAGATCAAGATCCAGCTTCTTGGGAGTATAGCGATATATTCCTAATCCTGATAGAGCACAAATAGCTTCTTCAGAATTTTCAGCATCCTCATTCTCTGCTTTCATGAGCACAACCTCCAAAGGATCATCAAGAATTTGCTCTTCTTCAAGTAGTGCTTTCTCATCATCAAGGAAAACATCAGCCACCAAAAATACACTAAGATCTTTGGGTTGCTTCATTGATTTGCAAACATCAAAACGAACCACTTCGTCATTTATTCGGAATGAAAGCTCATTAGCCCTCAAATCTATGAGCACACTTCCCGTAGCAAGGAAAGGGTGTCCCAAGATTATGGGAACCTCAGAATCTGCTTCACAATCCAAGATGACAAAGTCTGCTGGAAAGATAAATGAATAAACCCTTACCAAGACATCACATAGAATACCAACAGGTCGTTTTACCGACCTATCTGCCATGACAAGCCTCATATTGGTTGGAGTAGGATCTCCTAGGCCCAACTTCTTGTAGATCAATAATGTCATAAAATTGATGTTGGCTCCTAAGTCACATAATGCTTTGGCAAAGTTCAAAGATCCGACGGTGCAAGGAATAGTGAAAGCTCCTGGGTCAGCCTTTTTCTGAACTATAGATCGGGTAGCAATTGCGCTACAATGATGCACATCATCGTTCAGCTCATAACTTGTTGCCCTCTTCTTTGTCAAAAGATCTTTCATAAACTTCGCATACCCAGGCATTTGTTTAAGTGCCTCCACCAATGGAACATTAATGGTCAGCTGCTTCAACATAGTCATAAATTTGCTGAACTTAGTGTCATCCGCCACCTTCTTCAATCTTTGGGGAAAAGGTGGTGGTGGGTATGGAAGTCTTCTTTCCACGGTTTTCTTTTCCTCTTGCTTCCATTTTTCCACTTTTTCAGGCTGCACGGTATTGGAAGTAGCGTCCTTATCATTAGGAGGAGTAGCTGCGGCATCCTCTCCTTCAGCGTTGTCATCCACGTTCGCAACTTCTTCGACCACTTGCTTGCCTTTTGCTAAAGTTTCCAGCACCTTACCACTCCTTGTAGTGATGGCCATTCATGACCCATCATTCCTTGAGTTTTGCACAGTATCGCTAGGTAAAGTTCCAGCCTTTCTTTGATTGAGTACTGCTGAAAGTTGGCTCAATTGCTGCTTTATTTGCTTGATAGAAGTGGAATAAGAATCAACTAATTGCTTCATAGAGGACAAATCATTAATTACCTCTGTAAATCCCGCGCTCGTTGCTTTCACTCCTTTCAATAATTTAGCCATTATGTCTTCCATACTTCCAGAATTAGATGTGGTGGTGTCACGTCTACCAGGGGGAACGTACAAACCACTCTTTTCATTCTTGTTTTTCCAATTACCTTGGTCTTTGTTTCCAGATTTATCATAGTAGTTCCGACCTTGGTTTCCTTGGGTATTCCCACGGAAACCCCCCTGATTGTTCAAGTAGTTGGCCTCCTCTTCAGAATCAGATTCGTCTCTTCTTTTTGACGCAATAGCTTTCAATTTTTCGGTCTTCCCTGATAATAAGTGCTTTGTAAGAAGATCCACTTGTGTTTTCATGTGCGTCATGTGTTGATCACTTTCTTCTTCTCTTCTTCTTTGGTCTGCAGTCGTGCCAATAGATAAAGTGGGGCTTGCTACCTCAGAATCCCTGGTATGCCAAGCTCTACTTTGTTTCGTCATACGATCTAGCATATTGCTTGCTTGACCAAAGGTGAGGTCCATGAAAGAGCCTCCGGCTGCGTTATCCACCACTAGTTTAGTTATTGAATTCAAGGATCTATATAAGATCTCCATTAGGTGAACATTAGTCATGTGATGGTTTGGGCATCTCGCTAGCTTTGTCTTGAACCTCTCACATGTTTCATGAAGAGCTTCAGTGGGAAGCTGACGAAAGTTGTTGATTTCATCTCTCAATTGTGCCCTTTTGGATGGCGGAAAGAATCTTTCTAGGAAAGCGTCTCTCAATTGCCTCTAATTTGTAATAGAATCAGGAGTCAACCCATTCAACCATAGTGTTGCCTCCCCAGACAGAGACAATGAAAATAGACGTAATCGAATTACATTTTGACCAACACCAGGATTGTCAAACGACTTGCATGTAGAAATAAATTTGATGAGATGCATATTCGGATCATCGCCTGCTAGTCCACCAAATAATCCCTTGAGTTGCAATAACTGAATCATGGTGCTTGTGATGTTGAACTTGGCTCCGGGCGCTAATGGTGGTGGAATTATGGCTCCAGTGGCTCCGGCACCATCAAGATCATCATCATCATCGTCGAAAGCTGGCTGCATAGGTTGGCGATCGTATCTATACCGAGCTTGTCGACCTCTTCTGTTGGCAGGTGTTATAATTTCAGCATCACGCCTAGGGTTTAGTAACTCGTCATCACCTAAATCCTCATCGTTGGGATTTGTTGCTCGAGCAGGGTTATCAATATTTTGCTGTTGAACCTGGGCTGAGGCAAGGGCAGCCAATCTTGCTTGTTCCTGTTGAGCAGCCATCCTTTTGATATCTGCTTGTGCTTCCATTCTTCCAATTTGTTGTGGTTCAGGATTGATTGGTAATAACGGTTGACCAGAACTTCTAGTATGGGGCATGCACTAAAAGAAAAACCTGCAATAAACAAAAACAAAAACTGAAAGTAAAAGTACGAGAATCTTTGACCAAAGGGTCTACTAATTATTACGAACTTGATTGACACTCGTATTCCCCGGCAACGGTGCCAATTTGTGATAACGCTCAATCTACAGCTCTCGTGGGAGTGTAAAACGGTCGTTAGCAAATATAGAACCCAACCTAGGTTGGGTGTCGATCCCACAGGGAATAGCTTGGCCAACAAGTAAGCAAAATTACTAAACTTTTGGTACAAGTCTCGTAAAAAGGGGGGATTCTTGTCGTGCAAGTAATGTAAACAAAATATTAAAGCAAAAGATGAAAATAGCAAAGTAAAAAGAGAGTAATTCGTGGGTTGTGAAACAATGAGAATTGAAGCATTGGGGTTATGTCCACCTTCTGAGGTATACGTCTCTATTGGCTATGAGTGTGTAGAATTCTGACAAGCAACTGCTTATAGAGAATTGTATTCGATGGAAAATCCAAGCGTCCTTCGACCTCAACAAGGACTATTTCACTTTAACTCTTTCGAGCTTAAAGCGTGTCTAACGGTACGAATTCTCCAAGAGGTTAGTCCAGTTATGGCACTAGCTTTTTAATAGGAAAGGGTGTCCAACTACCTTGACACTATCTCTTTTCCAGACAAATAACCTTTCTTTCGAAGAAGTTAAATGTTGTACTGGCGTATTCTTGCGTTTGCAACCACAAAGAATGTAGATTAAGATGAAGAGAATAATGATATAAGCAGTATACGTGTCGTGAACTCACAAACTCACAGCAATATACAGTATCTCATTCGGCTTCCATAACCCCAACAGAGAGGTTTAGTTACCCATGAATGCGAAGGAGATCACGATTGACATTGTTGTTATACCACAAGATTGAGTAATTTCGTGTAGCTTAGGTGGTAGGCGTGAGGCGTGAATTCTAAGGCAAAAGTAACGATTCTCTTGTTGCGGAATTTAAGAATAGATGAATAGAAGAAGAAAAATAAAGTTAATGGAAAGATTAGAAGAGTTGTAGAATTGTTGTGGTGGAAGAAGAGAGGGATGGAAGAAGATTAATTGTTGAATAGAAGATGAATCTCTCCACTAAGGGAGGAATGAATAAAAATCTCTAGCATGATAGGGTATTTATAATACCCATATCCTAATTCTACTAGGTAAATAAATATCTAACCAAATCCTACTAGACTAATGAAATACTTAACCCAAATATACTAGGTTAATGTAATATTATCTTAATCCAAATAAACTAATGAAATACATAACCCAATTGTACTAGGTTAATGTATCATTGTCCAAATCCAACTAAGTTACTGCAAGTCCCCAAAGTCTTCAGAAATGTTGTTTTAGCCCGGGACAGATTTTCCATGCATCACTTTTGGTCCTTTAGGCGTGTAAACTTCCTTCCCTTCCTTCATGAGCTTTCTTTGGCATCAAGTAAGCCATAAAATGCTGAATTATGCATCATTTATACCTGAAACTTTACTAATCATGTTCGTTAGCTCATTTACAGGAAAAAGAACTAAAACTGCATAAAATATATAATTTGTTCTCAAAACTAGGCACAAATATGGGCAAAATATATTGATATAGGCGCGTAATTTCGCCTATCATCACAAACCACATAGTAAAAAACTCGTGGGTATTTCATATGATCTTTTGGTAAAAATTGATAAATTCATTTTTCCTACTGACTTTGTCATTTGAATTGTGAGGTTGACTTTGAGATGCCCATCATATTAAAAGACCATTCATTTCCATAGGTAGAGTGATGGTTGATATGGAAAAGGGGGAGATCAAATGTAGATTCAATAATGAAGAAGTCACCTTTAATGTTCGAAGAACTATAAAGCAGCCTACCAACATGAGAGTGGTATTAGTTATCCATTGTACTGATGATCCTTGAGGTTATTCCTTTGGGTACCTTGATGAATATTAAGTAATCAAGGTACCCGCATCGTGTCGTGACATTTAATTATGCAATATGGGAGGAAACCCATGGGTTTGTTGGTGAAGTTTGAGTGACAAACATAGCCATGTCGTGTCATGACTTTAAATCAAGCATTGGATGGGAGGCAACCCACTATTTTAGTGTTGACATTTTTTTTTTCATTTTTGTAGGCTTAATATCATGTGGAATAACCTAGAATACAGTAAATCTCTTTAATTCAAAATATTTCGGGTAAGGTGACCTCATGATCTTATGCAGGTCATAAGTCCCGATCGAGCCAGGTATGTTATGCGTTAACTAAAAGATAGAAGTTTGAGGATTTTTGGGGAATTTATGGACTTTAACCTATGAACTTACTTACATGGTTGTAAATACCACATACGACCTCATAAGTAGTAAAGTATTAGAATACAAAGTCTAGAGAGTAGGGAAAAAAGGCAAAAATTTAGGCCCACCTCTGGTGGACACCTACGGACCATAGGTACCACCTACGGCCCCGTAGGTGACTATCGTAAGTGAGCACTATTTGGGCCCAAATATGTTTAAAAATTTGGGCCCACCCCAATATGTCATAACCCTAAAAACAACCTACACACCTTTACCTTATTTTAAATATATAAATCCTCAAAATTCCCTCTTCTCTCTTAAAATACAAACTACTCCACTTCCCCACACTTGAGAAAAGGCTAAAAGGTTACTTGTTCTTGGTACCAACTAGTCCAAAAGCACTAAGTACGCGTTCAAGATTTGGTTTTACTTCATTTTTCATAGTTCACTTCTGGTTCTTTGAATAAAAGGTAATATTCTTGGCTCCTAACAGTAGTATCTTATGCTAAACATTAAATAAGTAAGTTGGTATGTCTATTCTTATGCAAAATATGTAGAAACCATCATGTGTGTATATAGGAGCCTTGAATTATCTTAAAATCTTAATGTGGGGCATTGTTCTCTAATTAAACTTCAAGATTATGCCCTAAATGGAAGTTGAATTTGAAAAAGTAGAGGATTACCAGAAATTGTGAATGCTAGTGTGTGCTAAAAAGTTAATTCTAGTTGAATGTTGCATATTAGACTTATTGGGACTAAGTATAAGTTATAGGGATGCGAAAATTGAGAAAAATTTCAAAGTTTTTGAATTGTTTTTCTTCAAATTTTGTAGTCCCTCACTATCTTTCGAATGCTAACACTTTATTTTTTAGGTACACATGGCCCCAAAGGCCTTAAATAAGAAGGTTGCACCTTCGAGACGATGGGATGACTCTTTCAAGAGTAGTATCGTATAGGAAGAGTACCTGCCCACCCAAACCAGAGTTGCCCCAACTAGAGTGACACAGCGAGTGACTAGATGCTAGAATCATGTTACAGTCGAGGATATTATTATATGTAACTTAGGCATACTACTTGCAGTGAAATCACGGTGGGTCAGACAACCTACTTTTATGTGGCCTAGGACCTAGACTGAGGCTATCCAGTTCATATCCAGGACAAGGATGAACTCAGCCAGGAGATAACCACCACTCTCTCCCAAACCTATTGAGGATGGAAATAATAATGAAGAGAAGGAGGTAGAGTTAGAGCCAGCATTAGTGGTAGATGCCCAAGACCCCTAAGTAGAGGAGGGGTCTTAGGATGAGGATGAGTCCGAGGCCGCAGTTTAGGAGGAGTCATCAGTACTACCCCAGTCTGAGAACGCTACCGCAATTCGGTAAATGCCATTAATTGTACCCCAATTTGAGGAGGGTATAGATTAATCTTCACACCAGGTTCTAGACCCTCATTCAAAGGCACCAGCTCAGTATGATCAAATAACTTACCCCACATATGTCTCGACAGAACATATTGATGAGGTGAACCCAAGATGGTGTGTAGAGGGGCTTTGACTATTCAATTAGAGAGATAATTTTTTGATCGATATAGATAGACCCAAAAGGTCTATTTATGAGGAGAGATGGATCAAATTTTTGGGGTTAGATAGAGCACCTTCGTTGTAGGCTGTATTTGACAAGTATCAGTTGGGGTGGATGACTCAATCAATACCATGCCATTGGTATGGGAATTTTATACCTCATACCATGCCATAATTTCTTTGACTACACGTAGAGGTAGGGGTCTTCTGAGTCATACTAAGAAACCCCAGCTAAATCAGACACTTGTGAGAGAGGTTATGGTTGATATTTTAGCAGCGGCCATCAGTTAAGTTCTCTTTGGGCCAGATTATATTTCTCCATCATCCACAATAAAGTGTGATTATAGATTAAGAGTTTCACAAGACAAATTCATTATATGTAATTTTAGCTAGTAAAGAGAGACTTGAGATGGAGAGATGGATCGCTAGCTATATTTTACGTTATCGTGATGACATCCCTTGGATCGAGGGGTAGGGTATGATTAATAATGTGGCACTAACTTTTGTTATAGAGTTTTGATGGCTGCTTGTTTGATATAAATTATGTCTGATTGGTGCATACAATTTATTGACTTGGGATGGAGTTGCACTGACTATGAGCATAATGGCTGGATATGATATTAACTTTACAGTTATTATTCAACATGAGCTTATGAGAGAGCTTTTGGTAAGACAATAAATTTTCCATTCCCATAACTTGTCCAGAGATTATGTGATGAGGCCAAGGGGCTGGAGGTACCATGTGTTAATGAGAAAGTAGAGGCGACGATCATGGAACAAACTAAGATAATTAAGGATCTAGCTAATCCAATCCTTCGTAGGAGACCCCGTGAGCCCACTACCGTACCTCCAGCCAGATTGAGGGCCCATTATTCCCTGCGGAGCCTAGTAATATACAGGAAGGTGACATGGGATTTAGTATGGAGTTTGAGATGGGGTAACAGATAAAGGTCCCTGAGTTGCGTACTTAGGGTGAGGTGACCATAGCTACATCTATATCATCCCCAACTTTTACTTCGAAGTCGGTGGATGCATCTTCAGTGCCCCCTCGCCCATCCACTTCACTTGATGCTTCAAGTATGATGCTAATTTCTCATGGGTTTTTGCAGATCTTGATGGATAGTCAGAGCATCACCAATACTTGGCTAAAGAATATTAAGATCGAGGTGGTAACTTTATATGAGCAGATTCAGCATGTATACGAACTATACTAGAGATGGATGAGGCTATATTAGAGTCTGTATATAGGCTGCTATGTCAGACCTCTGGGCTGAGTTGCATGCATGGATAGTTGATTTTGAGGATCGAGTATTGGCCCGATTTAGTAGCATAGATATGCCATATCTAGGAGATATTAAGGATGAGGTGGATGTACTTAGAGTAGAGGTATGCTCTCTCACTAAGGGCCATATGTCTCCCATCCCTCTAGTTGTTCCCCCAATTTTTCAATTGGCACCTCTGTTTAGTCCCAGATACTTTGACTTATTTATGGAGGATGATGGATCAGTCCCTATAGTAGGGTATAAGAGAGGCCGAGAAGGGGCCCTATAGGATCTAATATTGCATTTCATTAGGCCCTGAAAAGTGCCACAAATAAGTCGGCAGAGACTGTATTTTTTGAGAGGCAGAGGCATGTAAAGTTAGCTACGAGTGCATCTTCTAATAGTACACTGCCACCACCACTTCCTCAGCCAGTCGAGATACCCTCACTTAAGAACGATCATTCCATGGATGCCTAGGGCATCCCAAGTATATTTTTACTCCCTTGCTTTATATTATCTATATATATTGGGGATAGTGTGCAGTCATTTAGTTAGGGCGTGGGGTATACCATAGCCAATGCAGATTTTTATTATCGTGCTTATTTACCTATCGGTTGTGGTATGGTTATACAACCAACATGTTTAGATTAAAATTTGTGTCGTATTGGTTTTTATTTAGTATTATGTTGTATTTTTGTGTAATTAGGAGATTTTTTAGTACCTACGGCAGTTGACATAGTTTGATTAATTTTTATTAAAATTGATACCCCTTAAAAAAATTGGTTTTTAGAACTGTGTCAATTTATATATGTGTGACCATTGTGGATCTTGTTATTGCATTAGTATTAGGGACATGATAATCAATGATAACTTGTGCATGAACCAAATAGGTAGTATCTTGTAATGTGAACTTGTGCCATGTGTATGTGAGAAGCTATTTAGTTCCTTTTGTGTATTGAATCCAAAACTTGCTCAGTTATTCTTGACTAGGTTGTAGGATAGTTGGTTAGGAAAGGATCATAGGCTGTTTTTTTATGTTAGTACACTTTTATCCTAAAATACTTTTCATTTATGAATAAGTATCCCTTGATCCCGATCTTTGAATCTTATGGCCTATTTTTCTTATTATACCTTTTACCTCCCTATTTGTATTACAATGAACCTGGTTTAGCCCTATTTCTTCTTGGACATTGTGAACCTCAACTTAGGAAAATTACCTAAGTTAAGGATGGCTATCATAGGTGTGCAAAATGTAAAATAGGTATGAAGAAGGGTAAAATAAGAGAAAAGATAGTAAGGCTGGGTGTGGTAGAAAAAGGAAAAGAAAACCATGAAAAAGAAAAAATAAATAAAAGAAACCACACCCAACCTGAATGTGGATTAAATAATAAAAGGGATAAATAAGAGTAGAATAAAAGGAAATTAGTTAAAGTGTGAACCCTAAAGTTAGTGTAGTGTCAAGGAGGCTTAGTCACTTGATATATCCATATGCACCATACCAGCTCCCAATCTTACATTACAAGTAAAATAAAGTCCTATAGTGATCCTAACTTGATTGTCTGAAAGCTAAGGTATAGAAAATAAGGGCAAGCATGTGGCATTTGTTGAGCATTGGTGGAACTTTTCTTTTAAGTGTGAGCATCTCTTGACCTCCCTGCATTGACATGAATAATTCCATATGAGTAAGTGGGACTTCTTTGTTGTGAGGGAACAAGGGTTGTATTGCTAGTTAATTACTTATCAAGGTAGTGTAACTTGTATATACACATGTTTGTCTGTGGCTAGCGTAATTTCATACCTTGATATCCTTGTGTCACACAGGTGTGCTTTATGTATACACACAGTTGCTTTTAAATTATTTATATAGGAGGGGGTAATATGTTTGAGCTTAAAGTAATGATTGACTGGCTTGGATAGCTTAGATTCTCCTAGTTAAGCATCGTGTTTTTTTTTGTTTTGTTGCCTGAGGACATAAAAATGTTCAAGCTGAGGGTTGATGTACTATGGATTTATAGAACTTTCAACTCTTAAAATGATGAAAATACGCAAGTCTCTTAGGTTGTTTTGTTAATTATGATGTCTTTAGGGTATGTTTTATAGAAGACCAAGTTTGGAAGATAAAATTGAAGAAAATGATGAAAGTTAAAGTTTTGGGCTACTTACCGAGGCATTTCTGTGCGTAAGTGCCACTTATCGAGCATAGGTGACTAAAGTAGGTGCCAGAACTTGAAGTCTAGAGGCTCAAAAGCAGGGAAAAGAAGACTACATCACTTACAAGTGCACCTACGGTTCAAAGTGACCTTAGTAAGTGCCGAAGGGACAAGTCCAGAGAGCTTCAGGAGTTATATAGGAGGTCTATCACTTACCAAGGACCACCTAAGGTCCAAAGTGGCCTAAGTAAGTGGCCACCTACCTCAAATTTCCTTATTCATTTGGCTTTTGATTTTTAGGATTTTCTTGTATCCTATAAATACCCTTTTGATGTTTCTTAGTTAGTTTATGCTCTCTTAACACTTATAGATATATATTTGATTCTAGAATTTTATTTTGATCTTGTGATTACTTTGTTCTTAATTTTGGTTAATAATTCAGTTGTTGACTTTTGGTTTTACTTGTTGATCATTGTGATATTGCTTAATACTTTTTGTTATGAATTTTGCTGATCATTTAACAAGCATTAGCGGCTAAATCCCTTAGCTAGGGTTGTGGGAACCCTGGCATAGTGACAAGGTAAGGTGAGTGCTAAGTTGTTCTAAACTAGTACTTACATGTATTGTATTATCTTCAGTTTAATAGATTTCTTAGCAGTTGCAAATGGTAAGATCTCTCTTAGCATATCACTACTTACTCTACAAGAGGAGTAGTGAGTAGAAAAAGATAATCACAACAGTAATTTGAAGATTAATTATTAATCTGGGCTAATCAGTATCATCTATGTAAGACGATTATCTATCATCTAATAAATTGAGACTCGAAATGTAATAGTTAACTAGGATCTAGGATAAGGGTTTGTAATACGGCATCCTGAGACTCCAAAGGTAATGGATGAAATCTGTTACTGAGTCCAAGAGACAGTTGATGGTACATAACTTATCATATTTTGCATACAAGGTACCAGGTTGGTTTAACAAAGCACGATAACCCTATTGAGTTGAGAAGCCAGGGGGAACACAATCCTAGTGTTCATCGTCTCCGACTAATTACAACCAAAGTTGAGTTTTATTACTTGTTTGAGATTGTTACTACAACCCCCCCCCCCTATATTTACTTTCTGCTCTTCCCGTAAGTTCCATTAAATGAGAGATATAACTCCACGTCTTCCCTGTAAGTTCGACCCCAATCTAATTGGGTTACTTTACTTGACAGTGAACACTTTGTCCTTATATTGGAGGTGTAGTTTGGGTGTTGATTATACATTGGTTGAGGAATCATTAAAAGAAGGATCCTTACTCATTACGTCAAGTTTCACTCTTCCTCCTAAGATTTTGTTAATGAGGCAGTCAAGAACATCTCCTTATCTAAAGGGAGACTCTCAAATAAACTTAAGCCAACCACGACTGACTCTCCTCTGATTGCCACTTCCCAGGATGACTTTTTTGTTTCACTTTTTATCCTTGTGATGGATCACAAGAGTAATATGACGTTCAGAAATGAATTCAGGCACTTAAGAAGGGAGCCACTAAAATAATGAAATTAAACAAACTATTTAAATTCATTTTAAATGGATAATAATAAAAAAAATTAAATATAATTTACTACAAAATAATGTGTAACATATGATCTAGACAAGTTGATTGTAAATTATGGTAGAGGACCCGTGCGAGTGACCACTAGATTGAAATCGGCAATTTCATAAGTTGTGAAAAAACAAAGATATTAAGACGAAGTAGTCAAAGAGTTGGAGTAGATAACTTAGTAAAAGGTGTAAATTAATAGAAAAACGATTCACATTCTTTCCTCAAGTTAACGAATGATACCCTTAACAAGTAACTATAGTTTTGTAGTTGAAATCCTCTTGGAGAGATGACGTTAATCATCAACAGCATAATAATCTTTATATAGGCATTATTTTTTAAAAGAAAATTTACTTTAGGGTTTAAAGCATATCACGCCTACTAATCCCACTAGGTTGAGTGAATTGAAAATACAAATATATGTTTTGTTATACTAAATGTCTACACTAGTTACTTAGAACATAAAAAATGGAAGAGTAATTCAAATAAAGAAACAATTACTTTCTCTCTACATCTGTTACAAATGTTTGATGATAACTCTCCAAAATAATTTATAAGACAAAATAAATCCACTTCCATGAGATCAAATGTTTGAATTTTAAACAAAATAACTACAACAAACTACTTCAATTATTAGAGTTATTTTTTAACAAACTTTGTACTGTTGATACTCCTTTAAAATAACTACAAAAGTAACTACAAAAAATTACTTAAAGATTGATTAAAGAAAATGTTTAAATTTTCCGTTTTCCTATATTAAAACTTAGAAATTGTTCAGAGTTCAATTTTTACAAAATTTCTATCTTCGGAACTAAATATTGATTGTCATACCAGAACTTAAAATTTTGTGTAAAAATGGAAGAGAACAATTTCATTTCGTTTTTCAAAATTAAAATTAAAATAACAAAAATTATGATACCTGAATCGATATTTACTGTCAGTCTTATTGAACTAAGTTATGTATGTTGAAGGTTCTAACTTAGTTTGCCTTATTGAGCAAAAATAAAACCACTTATTGATGCTATTCTCTTTGATGTACTATAATATTATTTCAGTCTTTGCTCTTATTTTGAAATATATTTTGATAAATATAAATTTTTCTTTTAAAATATAAGAATTGAAAATATAATATTTTTAAAATTCTTTGACTCTTGGAACAACTAAAAATTTATTTTCTTAGCTTTCACTTGCTTTTGAAATATTTTCTGCTCTTCTATTTAAAGCAATAGAAGATCATCCATAAAAGAACAATCTTGAATTACAAGTGAAAAATTAGCAACCAACAAAATAATCCTAGAACTTCCAACCCTCGAGGCTATTCCACCCCCAACACTTTTATGCTCCCGTGAATCCAATCTTATCTTGTATTCTCATATGGCTGAATTCAGACGACAGGTTGATGCCTTAACTCGAAGTATGGATAGGTCTTCACATACTCAGGACCTACTTATCAATTACATGGAAATAATGATGGGTAAAATGATGAAGCCAACCCTAGGAACGTTCCTCCCAGAAATCTCATCGAAGAGATAATTATGAACTTTTGATGCTCATATGTTTTTATGTTTTTATGTTAACTAATAGTCTTAAAGGGAGTCTTCTGTTTCACGTTATCCCATCCAACAAATAATGTACTATGTTTTTATTTTATTAGTTAAGCAAAAAATTCAGAAAATGCAGTCCAACTATTTCATGTCATAAACTTCAAAACAAGACCTCCAAAAACATAGCAAACATAACAATAACAATATGAAAAATAAAAACAACACAAAGGGATAATTCTTCCAAATGACACTAACAACAACCTAGGGATGTTCAAAGTTTACGGTTATTGCGTTAAAGGTTGAAAAAGGTTGTTCTATTAGAATAATCATAATAAATTTTATTTCTGTGATTAAGTACAGTAATGTGGATTATATTAATTTCCCTTAATAAAATTAGTTTTCTAAAGGCAACCGTTTAAACTCAACCACTGGACCACTCCAATTGGATGGAATAAATATTAATTAACATCGTATAAATCAATCGTTTGTATAAATATGGAGTGAAATTACATTAATTCGGCATTAAAAAATAAAGGAATTCTTTTTAAAAATTAACTTCTTTTCAAAAAGGAATTCTCCATTTCCATATATATACATATATATGTGTGTGTGTATAAGAAAAACCGTACAAGCAACCTTTCATTGCAAAGTGAAAAATGAGAAACATGGTAATATTAATGACCCTTCCAAAACTCAGAAATCCCCCAACACTCCTGGCCTACCCAACTACCATGACACTTTCAATCTACAAAGGTCTACTTGTTCGCTATACACTTAGCTACATCAAACCAAAATAGAGGTTGATTCCTTAACTTGATGCATGGAAAGTTTTAGAAGTAGAATTCCATGATCAAGTACATGGAAAAAATAATTGATAGATTTATGATGTTGTCTCCGAGATCCTTCCTCCTACCTCCAAGTTCCTCTCCCACCCCTACCTCTCAAGAGAAAATGGATATTTGTAAATAATTTTTTAATGTTTTTATTTATTTTTTTTGACTTTTTCTTGTTAATGAAATTAAGTGTTATGTTTCTGCTTTATTTTATGATTCGTATAAGTAGAAGATAAGTCATTTATATCTTCCATCGAAGAACTGAATGTAACATGAAAGAAAAATTTTGAAAATAAGTGATGAAATTTCAAAAAAAAAATGCAAACCAAAGATTTCATTAAAAAACCGCAAAAAAAGACATGCATTCAAAACCCTACACATAATAATATGAAAAAACAACAACTAATGTCTTGATACTTCTTCCAAAGACACGAACAACATGAAAAAAAAGATCATTCAACTCACATAATTGGTGGTGGTTAACTTGGAGGACTAACAACATTATCAGGATTCATGAGAAAGCAATCATACATCCGCATTAACAACAATTTCAGCATCTATCCCACAATATTGAGCAAATTCTTCAAGGACCCTAGACAATCCTCGGTCATTTTTAGTTTTTCTTCTAGGTCAGCCTTTTTTTTTTCATGTTGGGTCGTATCATCATGCATACCATCATAAATTTCTTCAGTGTGTTAGAGCATGTTATCAATTTTTTCCTAATGAAAAAGAACAAACAGAATTGGTACACCTACATAAAAATACATAACAATTAGCACTCAAAAAATAGATAATAACTTCAATTCATACGTTCATATCTTTAGCAACAGGAACTAGAATATATTTCTTTGCTTTGATGAGATTAACAACATCATTCCCTGTGTGAACTATAGGAATTAATGTTCTGGTTATCCCAAGCACACCTAACCAATGGTATCTAATTGAGTGTCTTGGAAAGTCAAAACCTACTTTAAATTAAATTAATTTTCATTAAATTGTATTTGACTGAAATTTAAATGGTTACTTACGAATTTGATTTTTTAAGAAATTTTGGTTCTTCAAAAAAATATATCCTCATTATAAATAACTTCAACGGTGTGAATAAGAAATGTGATTAGTTCGCTTAACCTAATTTAATATGTTTGAATAAAATTGAATAAATTTTAAATTTTATGCTATCAAGTTAGATTGTTAAGAAATACAGAATTGATATTTAAAGGGGTGTTTTATTTGTTAGTCAACAACCAAAAATTGATACAATATAAAGAAAGTATGAAAGAAATAGAAAAATGAGGTTGCTCTAGTAAAATTCATGACTTGAATGAGGAGGGGAACTGTCATGATCCAAACTCGGGTCTAGACATAGCGGGTATCTCTATCCCACCACAGACCGGAGACCACCCCATTATCCTTATCTCAAAATTACAATAAAAGATAAATAATGAAAGCCAACCAAAATAGCAATGAGAGAGATAGATAAGTCAAATGAAGATTCTAAGAATCAAAACAAACAATCAACCCAATTCTTGTCCACAAAATCCTCTAAAACCTGAATACCAACTAAGTCGGTACATGCCCCGGACTATGATAAAAAGATTCCAAAAGTACTAACACAAAAAAGAAACCAGTAAAAGGACAGGGCCTTCCAAAGGATGAAAGCTCGCCACTTTATAATAACACAACCAATGTACCACACCACCTAACACTGCACATGAGTAATAGAAAAGCCTTCGAACCCTATATCATGAAAAAATACAATTTCCAGGGATGGTCAGTGGGGCGAGCACTGGCATGTAACTCAGAAAATAGAAATAAAATAATATATACAAAAATATAGTCATAAACCATATGCACCACATCATATACATATATATAGGATATGCTAGGATAGGAACAAGGGCCATGAACATGAGTATTTAAACAATTAATCTAAATTATGTAGCTCACACCATCCTAAAGGCACCCATGGGCTATATGGGTCTAGCTCCCCCTACTAGAAGGTCCCCAGTGCATATTAGCCGTATGAACTGAGGAAAAACTGATAAAAGGCTAAAGAAACCAAGTCTATATCCCTCCCAAAATATATATATAATGTGTACACCAAGCACATGGTCATATAGACCCCCAACATTGGCAAAAGTGATTTTCAATGTCGATTCCCCTGGGGCCTATACCTTCACAGTGATCTACATAATTTTCTTTAAACCTAAATTTAAAAAGTTACACATAAACCAACCATTAACCCGAGAGTCTTGCATTAAGATATTTACCAACTTGGTATCGTCATACCAATATGCTTGCAAGCTTATATAATTATGCCAAATCAATCCATATAACCAAACTGACTCCCAAGTTTCATTTTAAATCCAAGTCATGGCCGTCAAGGCCATCTAAATCCTTTTTTATATCTATTTATCCTTTAATGTAATGCAATGGGTTCAAAAACAAGTTAAACCATGCAATTATCCATACTCAAAACCAAAATTTTAAAGTAGGTTGAGGTTATTGTCATTATAAAGCAAAAATTTCATAAATTTGGGAAAACCCATGTTTCCTATTCCATCCATTAAAATAATGCACCAATTTAGTCCTAAAATCATTAATTAAAACATAAATAATCCATTTAAAATATGGGACAAATAATTCAAGCAATAACCATCAAAATCCCTCAACCCAATTTCAAACCCATCAATAAAAATCACATAAATAATGATTAAATATATTCCATAATGTAAAAATACAAGTTACAGATGAGAAACATGCCTAAAATATAAAATAATTTAAAGACAATTTGATGTTTAGAGCTTGGATGGTGAATTTCTTGTAAAACCCTTGAACTATCTTGGGTTTTTAATTAGAGAGAAGAAGAATGGTATTTGATCTTTTAAAACTAAAGGAAAAAAGGTTATTTTATGTTTATAAGTCATAAAAGGGGTAAAAATACCAAAAGTCCCACACCCCAACTGAAAAAAAAATAGAATAAAATTAACATAAAAGGAGGGCACGCCCTTATTGCGATGGCTAACTAATGTGGCACGCCACTATCGCAGAGCCTAACTTCCTTGGGGTCCTAAAATGACCTTGAACCCCTTTAAAAAATTAAAAAACAACCTTTTAACATCCCTAATCATAATTCAAGTCAAAAATTGACATTACGCACGCGGGAGGCTCAAAAATAGAATCATTGAAATTTTGTGTGGTCTCACACAAACATCTACATAGCATAGAAAACACTACGGCCATACTTGAAAAGGGATATAATAGGTTGAATGATCATATTCTTAGGTTAGAGGCTCTGTTGAAGGTCCTACTACGTTACTTTAAGATCAACCTTAATGATATAGATCATAATGAGTGATGTAATATATGATGTTATTTAAATTTTATCAATAAAATAAATTATTTCTTAGTATATCAAGGTTCACATGAAATTTTTTTATTTATTCATGTCTTTTATTTCTTCTAAGTTGTGCTTTTAAATATTTGTAGATTGAATTCTTATGTTATGATTTTACCTACAAAATGAACTTAATTAAGTAACCAAATTGAGCATACATTTGCCATCTTTGTTTTAGGAGATGGTTAAAATTTTTATGCACATTTTTTAAATAAACCACCTCAATGGTGGGGGATTAGGTAGACCCCTACCAGTTCATATCTCAAGCAAAAATTTTACAAGAGGAAGAATATATTCCTTTCCTCTATGAGGCAAAATGAGAATGAAAATCTCATCCTTGTGTAAAAAATATCCTATGCTTTGGTTAAAGGTGATACTTCTATCTAAAATAAGATAGTCATAATAACCAACTTGAGTAGTTATTTTCCAAAAACTAATAAATCATATATAGAGTAGATTCAAAAAGATCATGTCAAGGAATTAAAGTATTATTTCCTGACACTAATTTTGATATTAGAAAGATCATCTTGATCATTCTTCAGTGCAGCTCTAACATGTTGTGGCAAAGGAAGGGCTTCCGTGAAGAAAGCTTCATATTTCTTTGTCACTCCATTATTGGCTAAAGCATCAGATATAATATTTACTTTGATTTGTAAATTAGTGATTAATCTAGAAGTTTCCATCTTTAGAATTTTCTTTATTTGCTTAACAATGTTTTACATTTTCCACATCATAGTATTCTTACTCTTTATCATATCAAACACGATCATAGACTCGGTTTCAATAATGACATTTTGTATATGATTGGTATCATACTATTGAATGTCTTTTAGGATAGCCAATCCTTCTGCCATGTTGTTACTATAATTCTCAAAGTAGGACTGAAATTCCATATTGATATTACCCTGATAAACCATTGGAAGAAGTTTGAATTTACCATAATGGTAGTACTATTGGACGAATGTTTGATTTTACTTTCTCTTGTTATATATTTTTGGTTTGGTTTGGTCTTTATTTTTAGTCAAACATGCGTGGATATTGAATGGATCCACAGTATCGAATCCATATATTTCAATCAAGTGTAATTTACTTATAGCAAAGGAGTTCATGGACAAAGGTTGATCCATATACAACGAACTAGAGTTTTTTCAAGGTTAAACTGCCATGACGTAGTGATTGTTATGTATTTCTGAAAAAAAAAATACATAGTGAGGGGATTTGTCTAACCTCCAAATACTCCAATTAATAGGATAAATAGCTAGTCAGTGATCAATTATGATAACTATTAAGAAAACTAAACATCCTACAACAAAAACTAATCGACCGTAGGATGATTTCCTATATTTGTAGCAACACCTCTACCTCTTCTACTACCACACACACCACCTCCTCTAATTCCTCTACCACCCTATCTCGTACCCCCTCACCTACCTTAAAAAAAATTTTCCTCATTATATACACCATCATAGCTGGAATCCCATTTCCTACTACCTTTATAAAATACTTTTTCACGCAAAGATCTATTTCTGTTGATCTGGGATATTCCATGTGAACGAACTTTTCTTAAATTTCTTATGAATATTAAATTATTATTTGAGTCAGATCAAGATCATTAGGGATATCCATGTCCTTATCCCAGTCCAAGTATGCTTTGAAATGAGCTTTCAAAACATTCTTGAAGTCCCTATATTTAACATCAGAGTATAAAGCAATGTTGAAGGTTCTATCAAACTATTTCTTCTGTGCATTATACTTTTGGTACCCATCCGTCATTGTTGGGTACCCTCCTAGGAAAAATTTCTTCAAGTGTGGGAAGACTGTCTCTTCTCCAGTGATGTAGTATATATCTTTCATGATATTTGTGAATCCATTTAAATGACATCATCCTCAAAATGTGGCAGCAGGAAATTCCTTCACTTTTGAAGGTCTTACAAGTGCATTAAATATATTGATTTCCTAGTTGATACTCCATAGTGTAGATAAATTTTTCTTCGTGATAATCACTTCTTATTGAATAATTTGTCACCCTATATTTCTCAACTCCCTCGACCACATCAAAATCAACATGTCTTTTTATTTCACAGTGATAGAGCCTTCAAACATGCACTATGAAAAGATCATAAATAGCGCAGATGTAGTGGTTTTGAATTTGCATATCCCAATTGAATCTAGAGGCAGGTCATGGAAGTTCCTTTCTTTCATTACTTTGGCTCTCCATTTCCTTCTCATATTTGAACCTGAGGTGTATCTCATACTAATTAAGAATTTTTTTTTAGAGAGCTTCGATTGCTGATGTATCCATCAAAGAAGGCATGCATTGACTCACTCCTTTGTGTGGACAGTATGCCAGTCCAAAATTAGTGCTTGAGAAATATGAGAAACTATTTAGACCTCTTAGAACAAAGATTTTGGAACAAAATTCTTCCACCCATATTATATTATACAATGAAATAATGCCATTTATCCTCAGATTTGGAAATGGTGATGCTATCAAAGATAAATACTTTGAATTGAACCTTGGCTCGCTTATAATTTCTCACCTCTTTTAGATTTGCAAGTAGATTTGTAAAGATATGCCAAATACAAAACCTGTGGATAATATTTGGTAGGACATCACGAATTGCTGCCTTGATATTTTCATATTATTTTGTAAGGATGGGCACTAGAGTCATTTTGCCCATGTCTACAAGCCTAGTTTTGAATAGAAACATATATGTATCGATCTCGTCACTTATGATCGAAGAATATCCCAGAAGAATAAATTGATTATGCTGATTTACATAAATTATTAAAGCAAATGGCTTACGACATTGATTCGGGAAGTAGGTTGTATCAAAACATATGACCTCATTGACTCGCGGTAGGAATATTTGTAATATGTGAAACCATACAATATTCTGAAGTCTAATAGTATTGTCAGTGACTATAGAAATAAAAAAACTACATTCTTTCCCCGCATATCCAAAAATAATTTCTATAATGCTACAGCTTCGCAAAAAAATGTTTGAAGCCTCCATTTTTTAAGAATATAGTTTTGACAATCCTTGGTTGTGCACCTCATTCTTGTTCGGGCCAACAACTTTGACTTCCAAAAGTTTTGTGCTTTTTAAAGGTCTTAGACCTACAATGTCGTGCGCTATAAGAGTTCTCTTCAAAGTCCTGGTCAATTCCTTTTGGTAGGGCAAAAAATGTGAGAATAAAGGATCCAATTCATGATTGTGCTCTAAACCAACCTTTGACACAAGGTATGAACTATTTTCCATCAATTGACAGTTAACTTTGGCTTTGAAATCGACCCTTTTGCTTTGATTTTTAGCTTTGGGCTTTCTACTCTTATCTTAACTAAATATGGCATACTTTATTACGCCACCTATTTTTTTAACCTTTCTTAACAACTCCAAAACCATTCAGTCGACAGTGCTCTTTGTAAAATGCAAATACAGATTCAACACTATCAAAAGATATAGCTAAATAGTGTCTACGATATATTGTGCATCAGTGTAGGTATCATCATGCATTACACCTTCATATTTTTCAAAACCATTGTCCTGATGATAATATTGTTCTCTATTTAAAACACTTAAATATTCCTCTTCATTTGATTGATGAGACTTATTCATCTCCTCATCATCAAAGTTTTGATCATCTCCTCATTGACCAAGTTTTGAAGGTCTTTATCATCACTATCCAAATGACGATCTGGACCATCACCATAAATACCATATAAATCTTTATTATTTTCATTATCATTATGGAGCAAACTATCACATTCCTTAAATCCTAAAATGTCATGCAATGTTACTCTTATTCGGCTATTCTCATCATTATGATCTATTCAACCACAATTATGGTCCATTCTACCACAATTATATGAGAGGCCTTAGACTAATTAATAAGAAAGTAGGATAAATGAGCTGAGAATAATTAAAGAGAGTAAAGTAAAGTTTTGATCTTATTTTATAGGGTGTAACCCAAAGTTTAATGAAAAAGAGTACAAAAATAGTTTGTTGTGAATAAAAAAAATAAAAAACAAAATTCAAAAGGTTGTGTTGCATTTTGGAAAAAAAATAGGTAGTTTTGTCACTAGAAGGCATTGTGATTTTTTTTATGGGTTTCCTACCAATCGTTCTATTTTGGACAGGCAGAACAGGAAGTTGAGATCCAAAAATATTAATTCAGTGAAAGTTTAGTGGAAGCATCACAATCGAGGAGGATACATGAGAGATTGAGTTTGACATGTGAAATAGATATCCTCATCTTTTCAACACTTTAGGTATTCTTTTTATATCTATGTTTGAGGACAAGCGTATGATTTAGTGGTGGATAATGTAACATCATTCCTATTAATTTTATGACTTTTTCTTGTGTTCCCTACATTGGTATTCCCCATAGCTTGTATACACGATTTATGACTTTTGAGGATGGATAGTATAGATGTTGAGGTGTTTGGAAGTGACTATGTCATGGATTGGGTTCTTGAGTTATAAAAATATTGAGTATTCATCATCATCAACTTTCAAGAAAAATGACCTAGATTTGGTGTTTTAGCATGTTCAATAGGTTTTGAACCTGCTTTTTTATCAATTTACTTATTTGATTTGTTCCATGCGTTTGCCGATAAATTTGTTTATTTCAAATAATTATTTAATTGATAGGTGATGGGATAGTCCCGTAATTCTCTTATTTCCTCATAAATATGACCTGCACAAAAAGAGATAAGTGTAGAGTTAGGTTAACCCTTTTTCCAGTACAAGAGAAAATGAATTTTGGCGGGAGTTCCAACCTCTTGTAGCGTTAGAAGACTTAGTGTTCAGGTGAGAATTTAACATTTTGTGATTTATAAGGGTATATGCATACATACATACATACATAAATGTCAGCATTATTATAGTATTGTTGTAACTGAATAAGGTAACATATGAGGAGCAATTATGGTGTAATGATAAGACTAGTATTCAGCCAATCATTGGGATTAATGATTGGTGCGTAATAATTTATTTATTTGATAATTTCACTTTACTTTCCTCCTATTCAACTTTGTCTTTCAAAATTTTTTGTATTTTTAAATATAATTTTGATAAAGGTATAGTTCAATGATTATGCAATAATGAAATAACGATTGAATTTGCCTGCTTATAAGCAATATATTGGTTTGTGATTAGATTTAGACTTCCAAGATCTTACAATGAGAATATTTTTCTTTAGTTAAAATTTTCACAAATTTAGATTTAGGAATTTTGAGTACGAATTAATAAAAATGGATATCGTTGATTTTCTCTCCTCATATATACTTCATTCTTCAATAGATTGGATCGATTGGAAGTTATTCGAAAAGATAAAGCTCAAATCTGATTCATTCGATTCTGCATTTTTTATGGGTCTTCTTTAATGCAAATTGAGGCTTTGTTTGACTTTACTTTGATGTATCTATGTGTTATTTGTGTGTAATTGAGTAATGAGAATGTTCCACTTACTATATTTGAGTGGTAATTTAGGATGATATCTGATTTAGCTTGAGATGAGAAATGATTTGCCTAAAGATAATAGATTGATTGTTGTTTTGTAATCGGAGTTGTATACCTTCACATTGTCATGCACTGTATTTTATATGGGATTGGATTGCTCACCTGCACAATATTTATATAAATATTGCTATCAGAGTGCATGCCAACACATGTTATATATTAGGATCGGAGTTTGTGTCTGTTCAATACATAGACCTTGTGAGTCCTTCGTGGGTCCCAACCTAGAAGCCTTTGCTCGGTGGGTATGTAGCAACATATGCCTTACATTTGCATCCATTCATTATATAATTCTGGTTGAGTATAATGTATTTTTTATGTTACAATATTTGATGAGTATTTGGATGCATTTCACCGGTTTGTGTTATTATTTTTTTTTGGACAGTGTATTTATATTTCTATAATTGTCTCTGTTGGGTCACCCTGCTAGATCGGGGTGATGTATTTGTTAATTATAGGTATATAATTAGTTTTGGTTTATTGGTATAGTGCCGCTTGTCATAACTTTGAATTATGGTCTATCGACAATGCTTGTTGGATAAAATTCTTTGCACTAACCATTACTTTTCTTTACTATATCTTTCGTGTTGGTTTTGATCCGGTGGTCCTCGGATAGTGATCTAGCATTGATTTGGTGAATTCTTTCATCAAGAGTCTAAGAAAGCAGTTGATGATTTTGAAAGCTCCTCTCTATCGTAGTCTATTACATTTTACATATTCTAGACATTTGAGGACTATTTTACTGTGACATCTATCATTAGAGGCTTTTATAAAGTGATAACTAGATCATGAAGATGGGGTAAAGTATGTGCCAAAGGTCATGATAGAAGTTGTGGAACAGGGATAGCTTAGGTGTCCTCTTTGGTTCCTGCTATGGCAGAGTCCCCTAAGTTTGAGAATGGTATAGATAATGATAAGATTCTAGCTGTGGAGGTGAGCATTGGATAGTCTTTACCTAATCTTGTTGCTACTCTAGGACTTCAGGATACATTGCTTCAAATATTAGGTATTCTTTAGGGTTTTACTTAGGGCAGTGGATTTGTGGGTGCACCTAGTGTTTTCAGACTAGAGCGGGGCCCAAACCTTGGATTAGTGGCCTTACCCATCCTATAAGGATCCATCAGTTTATCCAATGCCTAGGTATGATGGTATGTAATTACCAGGAGTGGAATCCACAAGCGGATTCTATGCCAATTATGAAGCAATATAGATTTAAAAGCTTTAGGAATATGGACCCCAGTTTAAAGGTAGCTCGAATGAGGATGCATATGAGTTTTTAGTTAGGTTCTATGGGAGGATCTTAAATGTGGGGCTAGTTAAGTCCTGTGGGGTTTACTAAACGACATTGTTGATGAGGCATGCCGCCAAGAAGTGGTAGTGCTCATTTGTTGGTTCCAGGCCCATATGTTCTCCACTGATAAGATGGGTTGCTTTTGCACAGGCCTTTCTAGATAGATACATCCCTCGTAGCTTGGGGGAGGACATAAACACTGAGCATATGACAAAGGAGGGTATTTTAGTGACCAAGTACGAGACTTGATTTAACACCTTGTCCCACTATGCTATGGTGATCTTTCCAGATGTGATTGAGATGATCAAGAGGTTCATGAGAGGTTTGACCCTTTGGATTAAAGAGGTTGTATTTGTTGTGGCCTAATCTAAGACTTTTCTTCATATAGTGGTTAAGTCAGCAATGAAGTTTGAGTTGATGCACCATAAGAAACATGGGGATATGAGGGATAAGAGGTCCTGCATATCAGGTACGTTCATTGGTACCTTATTTGGATGTGGAGGTTCATTTAGGTGTGATTTTCAACCCCATCATAATAGACTAGTTAAAGCAGCCATATAGGCTTCAGGGGTGGTTATTCACGTCATGGGTCTTATGGTTTAGGAAAAGCTCCACAATGTTCATTTCATTGAGTTTCAGGCCATGGTATCCATGTCAAGCATTCGGGACATCCTCAGTAGTTAATGGCTCTTAGGTCCTACTATGAGTGTGGTAGTCCAGATCATCTCTGGAGGGATTGCCAGTACAAAGATGGAGAGGCCCACAGTAGAGTATTCTGGCCCCAGCTAAAGCAGCAGCACCCTGGCAAGGGTCAGGGCAGATCTCAAGAAGGTTGTTGAATTCTAGAGAATACACCTATACCAAGTGAAATATCATTAAGGATAGTGTCATAGATACACCTTACATTACGAGAATTTTCGTGATTCCTAATATTTTCTAACAATTGCTGAATTTTATTCAATAGTCACATAATGTTTTAGAAATTTACTCATTCTAATTGAACTATAAAAATTAATATGAGACTTTTTAATTGGCGTAAAATGTGTCATAATTTCACAAAGTCACTAGTATTTATTTAGTTTTGACATTTTAAAAATCAATATCATTTAGAACAATTTCAAGTGATGAAAGATTTAGCTAAAACAACTTCACAAAATTTTCAACTATAGAAGAAATCTCATTAAATATTAAATTGCTATTATCTTACTTCTTTGCTAAAATATAATGAATTGGGACTAAAGACTAAAAGTTCACATTACAATATAAATATGATTAGTGTTAACCTTTGCTTCTTTTCACAACTTCACTGTTATATACAATTTTTATCATATAAAAAATATTGATTTTCCTAACACAAACCTAATTTATGGTGAAGAGATAAGGTTTTTTTTTTCAAAAAAAATTACTATGTCAATGAAATTTTATTTTGTAGAATTATTCAAATATATATAATTCTACTTATATTTGTTTATCTCTTGTTTGATGATGTGATGCTTCGACTTTCAATTTTGATAATTTTGAAATCTGTGAATGCTAGAAAAATATAAGTAAATTTGTGTCAATCATGTCTAGTATAGAGAATATTCTCCTTTGATATCTTCGTGAAATTTTGATTAAATAAATGCAGATATGAAAAATATTGTCTTTCATTTATAGTATTTTTAACATTGTTGGTTTGTTTCATGCACCATACTCGTGTCTTAGGGACAAAATTATTCCTCTTCTTTTTTTAATATGTTTATGTTCTTTCCTAGCTTTTTAGACGATAAAGTCCAGATCTACGTGACAATAAATTGATTCAAACATTTATTCAAAAAACTTATTCCATACGTATAAGTCTATTAATTTATTAAGTACGACACAGATTAAATTTTGAAATAGTTTCAACTATCATCTCCATGTTTCTTCGATTTGTGTTCAGTTATTTTGATATTTTATGTTGAGATATTAAATATTAATACTAATTTTACTAGAATTCTTATTTTCTTTAAAGATTATAAAATACTGATTTTTGTATATGTTTTATACTAAAAAATTTATTTGAATAATGGGTTCAACTTGATTGATTTTTCAAAAATAAAAATTTGACATCCTAAATGTATATAAACATGCTACTTTAGGCTACTCAAGATTTTATTCCTAGAAGGAAATAAAATAGAGAGCAACATATTGCTTTATCAATTTTCTTTCTTTAATGTTGACTTTATCCAATTTATAGATTTTATACTAACTTTTAAATTGAGTAACACTCTCTCTTACAAGAATAAGATAAAAAATATATTTAATTAGAAAGATTTTCTTTATTTCAATATTTTCATTTTGATTAGTCAAAGTTAGTACACCAATAAATAATGAAAAACAAGTTTTTTATTCAGTCATTTCAACGATATGTTCATGGTGATATAAATACACTAATGCCTTTACCCTCACTCACTCACTCACATATTTTTTTACTTCTTATACAACTTAATTAAAGATTCTTGTGAAAATGACATCAGCTTATGCTGAAAAAAGTATTGTACTATCTAGAGTCACGCCCCCAAATTGTCACCCATATCCGCCTCCCATGTCTATATATAATGATATTACGGACAATCCTGAAGTGTTTATGGATACTTTAAATATATTTTATCAAGGCATGAGAATCAAGTTGATGATCCCTATAGTGGAAAAATAAGATTTGAACCTACATTGTCTCTTTATCAAGGTAATCATTCGTGCTGGCATGAAAAAGATTGTGGAAGAGAAATGTTTGAAGGAAATAACATTAGTTTTAAATTTTCCTTCTACAATCACAAATTCTTCATTCCTTCCTCAGAAACATTATAATTCACTGTTATTTAACTATGAAAAACTCTACTTTTGTAAGAAAACGTATGGCACTCCCTCAACTTATGATCATGTATTGCTTCAAGTATCTCATGTTGCGGCTTCAATTGAGGAGAAAATATAATATATATTGGCATAGCGAAGTTTACTTTCTGGATATCATAATTTATCTTAATTGTAATGCTTATTAACTTAGTGGTTTGGGTTTGAATTACTACTTGAAGTTTCATCGAGCTTTATTAAATGCTAAAGTATTAATATTTGGAGATGATTTCAGCTACCTGAATCTTCATATATTTCATCAATAAACATATATTTAATTTTGTGATATTTTCATACTTTATACTAACTAGCTTTCGGACACGTGTGTTGCACATGTTATTCACTGTTAATTGCATCATGTAAAATATTTTAAATTACTTGATTAACTTCTTCACTTTGTTTCTTTATCAAAACGAAGATGATTGAAAGTAATAGTAATAATTTTTTATTTGTAAAAACTATGAAGAAGGAAAAGAAAAAAGGAAAAGTTCAATTACTCCTGCTATGAAAGCTTTTGAAGCTTTTTCTTGAAATTTTCGTACTAATTTTTGCAATAATTTTAATTATTCTTACTTGTTTTCAGGACTGATACTCTATCATATAGTAAAAATACATCAACACTCTAACTTATCAATATTCTCAATCATAATGAAATTCAAAATTAAAGCTCTATTGAATCTTAGTAAAAAAAATAACAAGGAAATAATCTAAAGAAATTACTTAAGTGAAAACAATTAAAGAGATCAAGATATCATTTGATACTCCCAACAAATAAACAATACATCATTTCTTTAGCCGTAGGCAGGGGTGGCACAAGCATAATTTTGGTCTAAGGCCAAAATCAACTGGAGGCCTCAAATTTTTAAGAAATCTTTTATAAGGTCTACTAGCATATTTAGTTCGTGTTCGAGAGGTTCTACTGATATTTTGGATGATTTTTGAACATTATGGGTGCTTTGATCCTGTTTAAGTAAAATTGGTCAATAAAAAAGTTCATTATAAGTTTTAAAGATCGAAAAGCTATTTCAAAATTTCAGAAATATCATGCATGAATTATATGATTGATCTGAAAAGTTTGGTATAATTTTAATAAGTCGAATCAAGTTTTTGTTTGGCATCATGTAATAATTCTTTAACGAGCAAAAATAATATCAGACTGAACAAACATGCATTGATTGAGTTTCGACTAAGCGATGAATTTGTATCATTATTTAAAAAATAGAGAAAAAAGGATGCATTTCGTTATTGAATGAGGGATCTATGGCTTTTTTAGAGAATACAAAAGTTTTTGGTGCATAAGATTGTTGGTGCACACCTTTTGAAAAAATAAACTTTTAGCTACTAAAAATGGATTTTAGCTACAAAATCACAGCGGAACATTTAAAAATTTTAGACTTCATTCTTTCATGAAAAGCAATATTTTTTAGCGAGGTAGTTTCGTTTGATGTGATTCTTGATGTGTTTTTGATATAATCATCGGATATGTAATTCCACCTTTATTTTATTCATATTTCAAGATTATCCATCTCTGTTTTTGTGATTTTTCATTGGTTTTTGAGATTTAAGGCCCTTGAATTATGGGTAAATAGATTTTGATAAAAAAAAAATTCAAATTATCGTGTTTTAGTATTTTTACCCGATAAAATATAAAATTGAATTTTCTTCGATTTCAAGTTCAATATCAATTTCTTTTAGTTGGATTTTTAGATTTAGAACCTTAAGAGTGTGGGAAACATAAATTTAAATAAATTTTCAGTTTTAACCTTGTATTTTTTAAATAATTTTTGAATTGTTCTTTTAGCAAGAATTAAAATATATCGATATTGGTAATAATGGGCTCATTTTGACTTGTTGATGACATATTTGATTAGATTGTGTGTGGTTGGTGAGGATTCGAGGGAGTAGGTCTTCCGATTGATGCTTTATACTATGCTTTGATTTGCGAATCTTTTTTAAAGGTAAGTTGAGATGTACTTTAACTTATTATAAGGTGTTTATGCATTTTATGTTTGTTTGTATTTTGTGGATCTCTTAGTAATAGGGGTCTCGCATAAATTAAATGACAAGCATGTTCACAAGTACCAAGGTCATTTGATGGATTGTAGATATATTATTAACTTAGTTTTTCTAGCCACTTGGGATTATAATAGAGTAGATTGTAGATAAATATTTTATTTATCGTGAATAAATTGATAATAAGTAACTATTTAAGAGCTTGTATCATACTTAGTGGATATTGATGTAATGATTGGGGTTTAGTGACATTTTAGGGACTTGTTATCTTATTATTGTTCTTTGATGGAATGATGAAGGATTATGTAATGACCCTCGAGGATATTTTTAAATTTTCGAGCTTCCTGATAGTTGCTACCCATTATTTATGACCCGTCAGGATAGGTGGTTAATTCATTTGAGAATCTCATTGATATCACATTTATTCTGAAATAATTAATTTAAATTAGAGTTTAAATTTTTAATTTTATTTTTACTGTCTTACTAAAATGTTTTTGATATTTATGAAAATTCTTTAGTTATGATATATTTATATTATTATATAATAATTTTATAACTTATTAATATTTTAAACAAAGACAGTGCATCTAGTTATGTTTAAAACTTTTTGTTATATGATAGAGGCTTTGTTCGAAATAACTTCTATTAATTATAGTCTATTGAAAAGTTATATTTATTTTACTACGAATCTACGCAATATCCAAGTAAATTCATGTCATAAACTCCACTTAAGATTACATTAACTAGATAGTATATGGTTGTGACAACAACACCACAATGTCCAGCTAAATGGAAAGGCCACGACCTTATATTTTCTTACACTTGTCTAATAATTAAATACGATGATTTGTCACATTACTTACTTAATAATTAAAATACTATGATTTGTAATCTATTCAATGAGGCCACCCCACCTATATCATATCATGTATATGCAATTTGATATTGTGAATTCACTTTTTCGTCATATAGCTCTTGTGGATTCAGTGTTGTTTCCAATTATTTCTCCTTTTTTCATTAATTTGTAAGACAAATACTCACCTATCCTTAATCATTATTTTGAACATTCTTTCTACGTACATATTGGCACAGGGAAGTTCAATGGGAAAATTATTGCAGATGATTTATTCTATTTATAAAATCAAAATTGATTATTTACATCAAGTTATTCAAGCTCTAGTCTTTGTGGGATAATATTTGGAGACTTCTTCGTAGGGCCAAACTTTGTGCGGTGTTCGCGAACTTAGCATTTGAACTCCAGGTAGGCTACGGTCTATTCTTCTCAACAAGATTGTGCATTTTATAGATTGCATGTTAAGTAGGGATTATAGGATAGGTTTATACCAGGAGACTTATTAAAAGATTGTTTTTACCACTCCGTTTAGTATTAGATCATCTAATAACAACTTGTTCTTTTTTCTTTCTAGCTATTTATGGGCATGTATTGAGACATATGTAGGTGGTGATAAGAGGACATGCCAGCATTACAGTGATAGTAGTATTCAAGTTGGAGGTAGGGATCATTTTAGCAAAGGTCAACATCACTAGTAGTCTATTAGGTTCGCACAAGTAGCACCTCAAATTATGGGTGGCTTTCAAGCAGATCATGGTGGTCACAGTGGATAAAGTTTAGATTAGTTATCATGGGGTTCTCGATCTAGGTATTTGGGGTGTGGTGGTCATTCTAGGTTAGCAAGTACATTGCATCAGAAAATTCAAGGGGCATGTTATGATTTTGGCGAGGTTAGTCATTAGTCCAGGAGTGTCTCACGCATGAGTTAGCAAGATAGTTGGCGTCAACTCATGTTTCTTGCCAGATTATAGATTTATGGGTTTGGTACGACTGTATAGAGATAGATCATTGGCATAGAGTGTGTCCCCAGGGTAGGATTATCGAGCAATCACCATGGAAAGATTACTCTTATAGGGTTATGACACCTTCAGTTAGAGGTAATGCATATAGTATTTCAATTGGTCATTCAGATGCTCAATTTGGGGCCATATATATTCAGACTTGTACTTCTTTGGTCAGGTCAGGGTGTAAGACCCCATAAAATTTTAATAAATTTATTTTTGACCCTCCCACACGTGTAATATCAATTTTTGAATTGAATTGTGACTAGCGGTATTAAAAGAGTGTTTTGGAAAAGTTTTGAAATTTCTTAAAGGAATTCGAGGCCATTTTGGGACCCCAAGGTATTGAGCCTCCATGATAGTGGTGTGCCATACCACTTAGCATCTGCGATAAGGGAGTGGTACGGAGGCTAAGCTTTGTGATAGCGGTGTCCGCGTCTCTATATAATTTTTGTCCAGTTTTTGTTTTTTCAATTGGGTTGAGGAGATTTTGGTCCCTTTACCCCTTAGACAACTTTTAAACACCAAATAGTCCCCTTTTCCTTTAGTTTTAAAAGATCAAACTCCATTTTTTTCTTCTTTAACTCCTAAATCAAGAAAGCTCAAGGAATTTTTAAGAAATCACTACTCCGGGCACCAAACTTTGATTTCTCTCCAAATTCATAGGTATTTTTGACATTTTTCTCATCCTTAACTTGAATTTTACATTGGGATGTCTATTTAATCATTATTCATGTGATTTTAATTAATAGGTTTAAAATTGGATAGAGGGTTTTGGATTAATGATTACCTGAATTGTTTTCCCCATGTTTAAATATGTATTTCATGCTTTAATTGATAGTTTTTTGGACTGAATCGGTACATTGTTATGATGATTGGAATAGGGAACATGGATTTCCCTAATTTGATGAATTTTGGTTGGGCTATAGCATTAACCTCAACCCACTTTAATATCTTAGTTTTAAATATGAATATCTACACAGTTTAACTTGTTCTTTGAAAATATTTCATTGCATTAAATTAAAGTATAAATGGATAATAATGGTTTTGGAATACCCTTGGTGTCCATGGTTTTAGATTTTGAATGGAACTTAGGTGTCAAATGTTTAAATGGATTGGCTTGGCATAATTGAATTAGCTTGCAAGCATATTGGTATGATGATACCATGTTGGAAAATGCCTTAATAAAGACTCCTTAGTTAATGGTTGGGTTTATGTGGAAGCTATTTTAATTTGGGATTAAAGGGAATTGTGTAGCTCACTATGAAGGTATAGTCCTGGCGAGACCAACACAGGAAACCATATTTTTCGATGTGGGGATATATATGACCGTGTGTCGAGTATACATTATATTTTGGATTGCTATCTCCTTGGTGTCTTTTTCCTTTCCTCGGTTCATGTAATTAACATACACTAGGGCCCTTCCAGCAGGGAAAACGAGACCCATATAGCTGGTAGGTGCCTTTAGGACGGAGCGAGTTACACAGTTTAGGCTAATGGTTTAAAATCTCATGTTCATGACCCTTGTACCTACCCAACATCCTATATATGAATATAAAAATATTTTTCATGTGGTTTTAACAGGTTTTAGGCAATGGCATTATTTTATCCCTCTTTCCTGAGTTACATGTCAGTGCTCGCCATACTGACTATCCCTAGAGGATGCATCATTTCATGATGTAGGGTTTAAGGAATTTTATATTGCTCTTGTTCAGCGTTACGTGGTTCGGCACATCTGTTGGTCTGTTGTGAAGTGGTGAGCCTTCATCCTTCAAAAGGCCTAATTATTTTATTATTTTTAATATTTTCTAAGTATTTTATTTTGGATTCTTTTGGTCCATAGTCTGGGGCACGTACCGACTTAGTTGGTGCTTCTAGTTTTAGAGGCTTTTGTTTACAGTATTGGGATGATTGGTATTTCATCAATCTTTATCACTATTTTAGTCGGCTTTTGTTGTATTCATTTAATATTCTCTAAAGGTTAGGTTAAGGGGGTGATCTCTGGCACACAATAGGCTTGAGATACCTATCATGACTAGGACCTAGTTTCGGTCATGACTAGCTTGGTATTAGAGAACGATTCAGGGTTGTTGGGTTTCCATAAAGTCATGTTGAGTATAATACCTTTTATAGGTGTGTACCATTCCACACTTAAAAGGGAAGGATACAAGGCATTTAGGAATGTTTTCTTTTCTTGTGTTCTATTATGGGATATAGAGTCTAATTATCATGAAATTTCTCTAACTCCTAGCTTACTCGCATTTTAGATTATGCCTTGATATTCATAGAAACTCTGTTAGAACCTTTGTCCCACTTGAGAAAAATGTGGAGTGAACTCGCCCGATTTATGGAGTGTAGACCCGGTCTAGGGTCCCTGCCCTTACTGTGTAGCTACATATGGGTTCCCACCGATCCCTACTAGTCCGCCTTGGGCTTCTTAGGTTGGTGATACTTATACCCTATCACCTTAGGAAGATATCTCTAATGCAGAGTTCCATCATTCTATTCATTTATTTGCCCAACTAGTGACCTAGCAGTCTCATTGGTCTAATCATGTTGGTCTTGATGTTAGTTCATCTACGGTCACTCGGGTTGGATAGTTTATGAGGTAAATCCCCTAACCTTTATAGGCTCTAGGGTTGAGGAGGATCCTCAGGGATTTATTAAAGAGATGGAAAATACTTTTAGGGTTATCCATGCTTATAACTCTAAAGGTTTAGGGTTTGTTGTATATCAATTAAAGGATGTGGCTTACCATGGTATGAGAAGTGGGAAGCGGTGTGGGGTGGTGATGCTGAATGGGTGGTGTGGATAAGTTTTTAGGTGTTTTTCATGATCACTTCTTTCCTCCGGAATTAAGAAAATCTAAGGCCAAAGAGTTTGTGATCTTAAAGTAGGGTAAGATGAGTGTTAAGAAGTATGACCGGAAATTCCAGTAGTTGTCCCATTATGCCCCGAAGTTAGTGTCTGATATGAGATCTAGACTGAGGAAGTTTGATTCTAGTTTTTCACATGATTTGGTGTTGGAGTTTAAGGCTGCTATGTTGAATAATAATATGGATATCTCTAAGCTGGTAGTTTATATGCAATAGATAAAGGATGAGAAAAATAAGTAGGTAGATATGGAAGAGAGGCAAGTTTTGACTTTAGAGTAGGGTGCAAGTTAGTAGGATAGTTGGAGAGATGGTAGATAGTGGACCAAGGAGAAGAATTAGGGAAATTTATATTTGACAGGTAGTGCTCCTTATCCTAATCCTCCTGGTGATCATTATTTTCGGGCTAGCAGTGGTCCTAAGGCATAGGGTTCCCATCTCAGGTTTGTAGAGCGCATATAATACCCCGTACTTTCCTAACTTAGTTCAGCTCTTATTGTATGAGGGTTACTATATATATAACCTTTAGTATACTAAGAATTTTCCAATTTAAGACCCATCAAGGTATGAAAAATTCAATCAGCTTTTCAACGATATAAATTTTGCCTTGATTCGATAATCGGGTAAGAAGTTATGGAAATTTAGTTTCAGGCAGTAGCCCAATGCGATTGTACCATGTTGCGGTGGCAGGCCAAATGGTACTCTTCCGTTTTCAGTGAATCACCGTGATAGTACCGCATCGCGGTAAATTTCCAGTTCCTAATTGGCATTTTCCAGTGAAGCACCACGATAAGCATCGCATCACGGAGGAGTGCCAGTTCGTACTCGTCAATTTTCAGTGACACAACGTGATACACCCGCATCATGACAAAGCATATTTTTGCACTTATCTGTGGAAATACACTTCCATCCAAATTCTAGTAGCTCATCGCGATGGCACCGCATCGCGGTGATGGCTAAAATTGTGATTTTCACTGACGAAAATTTAATTTTTTCTAGAGGCAGTTAGGTCTTTTTCCATGACCCTAATCAGTCCAGAATGGGAGATTAATGTCCTAATATCCTAATTAATCATTATTTTATTCAATTCTCTTAAATCAAGAACATTCTTTCTCATATAAAAAATCCTAGCCTTCAAGATTCAAGGTCAATTCCCAAGAAAAAATTCCAAGAAACCTCAAGAATTCAACTACTCAGGTATGTTAGGTGTTCATCCTCAGGTTTTCTTCCACCCTTGGAGTTCAAGAACCCTTTTTAAAAATACAAGCATTTCAGTTTCATGGTTTACGTGCGTAAATTGGGTTGTATTCATGTTTGTGTTGTTGTATGGGTTTTCAATTCAAGATTTAATTATAAGTTTCATGAACATAATATAGAATGTTTGTTGACTGATGTAATTCCCATGCCAAAACCCTTGAAATTACAAATTTAGGTTACAGTCGAGATGATTATGTGTTGTTCTTTATCGTGTGCATTAATTATGCTCCCCGAGTGTTTAATAGAATGTATATGTGAATTGAATAGTGTAATCATGACATATTAGCGTGTGTTCTCATTCATGTACAAGTTCATGACCCTCAAGAATTTGAATAAATATCTCAATGATTGAATTGTGGACAATTGAATATTGCTATGCTTTCTAGATTTGCTATGTTTTATCTATTATGCTATCGAATCCTGAGGGTATTTACTACGCGAAATCTAGTTGATTACTTAGTTGTAGTAGTTATAGACTTGTCCCAGTGAAGGTCAAGAATAGCAGTACTCAGTCGGTTAACAGAAATCAGTGGACTTAGTCCAGTACAGTTAGTCAACACTATCAGTGATAGCTCAATCAAGCCTAGTACCATCTAGTAATCAGTTCAGTGTCGATTCAGTTGGGAGTAGGATTCAGCACCGAGCGAACCCAGGGATAAGGGTATTCCTGCCAATAGAGGGTTTGACTCTTAGTAGCAGTCCCAATATTACAGAACTACGTAGCCAGCATAGGGTAAGTCGTCCTCCTGCCAGACTAAGGTTGACGCAATCATATATATACTTCATGAGTCTTTCTTCCAGATTGGGGTTGACCTAACATTGTTAGTATCCTATGGCAAGGTGTTAACACCTTTCCAACAGGCATCATAGGTTGAACCCCAAATCAGTCCATGTCGGGGTATATTGGTTAGATGAACACTCCCACAGTTACAGTTTCAGTCTTAATATTCAGTAAAGAACTTAGACAGTTCTACAAAACCATGGTTATCAGTTATCATTTACTCAGCCATTAGAATTCAACACTCAATTTCAGTATGAATCTTAGATACACGATGTATATCTATATGCATAGTGTAGCATGTTTAGTATGTTCAGTAGACACAATTTTTCATGTACTCTCATCCAGTTACTTCATGATGTTCATTCAGTCAGTTACCAGCTTATGCATATGAACCCATGCATATCAGCCTTACCTCACTTAGCATACCAGTACATTCCACGTACTGACATATACTCTTTCTTTGAACTATGATGTGTCATATCATAGGTTTGGATGCTCGGGTTCCTAAACGTACTTACCAGCTTAGGCTATCAGTAGTAGTTATAGTGGTGAGTCCTCATATTTTGAGGACAGAGTTTATATATTTCAGTATTTCAGCAATTCAGTAGTTATTTCAGTTGGAGTTAGTTGGGGGTTTGTCTCATCAACTCCGTATTCAGACAGAAAGAGGCTTTAAGACTAGCATAGACAATCATTTGATTTTTAGATGTTATTATTAGTTATACTCAGTTACTATTATTTCAGTGTTTTGAGAACCTTATGGCATTTTCAGATTTCTTCCGCATATATATTTCAATATTGTATTCAATGCTTACAGCAGGTACAAGTCATGGGTTAGCTTGTGCTCCTTTGGGGTCGTAAGCATAGTGTGATGCCAAGGGTGCAATCTCAGGGCGTTATAGCGCAGTCATCCCCACCTTATCTTCTTTACCAATTTTATGGGCAGTTTCACTATGGTTATTATGAGAGGGGAGGAACTTGTGTTTTAATTATGGTCAACATGGTCATTTGGAGTGAAATTATTCGATAACTAAAGTTACCACTGGAGCTAATAAGGTTCTGCTTGCCATTTGTTTAGCTTCGGCATCTCAGGGCACCACTTCAGGTACCGGCAGTGGCCATAATTACCTCTATGCACTTGCTACACATCAGGAATCTAGTCATCTCCATACATTGTCACTGGTATGTAAAAGCTCTTTTTTCGAGATGTTTATTATTTGCCTTATTCGGATTCTACCCTATCTTATGTTAAACCCTTATGTTCTTTACACTTTGGTCGAAGGAAAATGGTCAAATTAACTACCATTATAGTCAATTACTCAAGCACAAAGCATACCTTCCAATCTCTGGATAGTCCCCTACACTTGTCCATTCGACTATGTATGGAAAGAGGTACTAAGGCTCACCTTAGTTCCCAAACCTTTCAAAAATGACTTCAAAAAATACAATGAGAATGGAGTACCAAGATCTGAAATGATATAAACCACAGCATCATGCAACTTCACAATCTTCGTAAGATACAACTTGGCATAATCCTCCACCGAATAGCTAGTCCTCACAGGCAAGAAGTTGGTGGGCTTGGTTATCCTGTCCACAATGACCCAAATCGAATCACATTGGTTCCAAGTCCAAGTAAGACCAGCAACAAAATCCATACTAATTACCTCCCACTTCCATTCGGTCAACTTTATCTCTTGGTATAAACCCTTGGGTCTCATATTCTTAACTTTCACTTGTTGACACACCATACATTTATCCATATCTCGCTTCATATTATTCCACATATAGAACTCCTTAAGACCATGATACGATTTCATAGAACCAGAATGAATAGCATAACGAGATCCATGAGCTTCGACCAAAGTCCTTTCCCTCAATCCATTGACATCGCGAACACATAGCCTACCTTGGTACCTCAAGATACCATCTTCACCAGTCACAAAGTCAACAACCTTATGCTGACCTATATTTTCTTTAATCTTCATCAAATCAGGATCCAACATTTCTTTTTCCTTTATTTCAACAACAAGAGATTACTGTGATACTTGATACACAAACACATCATCATTCTCAGAGTCAATGAGATGAACTCCAAGACTAGCCAAATAGTGAATGTCCTTCACCAACTCCCTCTTATCTTCATCCACATGAGCTAGACTCCCTATGGATAACCTGCTAAGAGCATCAGTAACTATGTTATATTTACCTAGATGGTAGTAAAGACTCATATCATAATCCTTCAATAACGCAAGCCACCTTATTTGCTTGAGTTTTAACTCATTCTTAGTAAACACATATTGTAGGCACTTATGATCAGAAAGATGTCAACATGAATCATATAGAGATAGTGATGCCAAATCTTCAACGCAAATACCACTCCTAATAATTCCAAGTCATGAGTAAGGAAGTTCCTCTCATGAACTTTCAATTCCCTAGAAGCATAGTCCATTACCCTACTATGCTACATCAGCACACAGCAAAGCCCAACACGAGAAGGATCAGAATACATACGAAGCCATCAATACCCTCGGCAAGGTCAAAATTAAAACTAAAGTCAACTTATTCTTTAACTTCTCAAAAATACCCTCACACACATCTAACCACAAGAACTTGATCTTCTTCTGGGTCAACTTAGTCAATAGGGCAGCTATAGTTAAAAAAATTTCCACAAATGTCCTATAGTAATCGGTTTAACCCAAGAAGCTCTGAATATCGATTGGATTCGCAGGTCTAGGCCACTTCTTAACCACCGCAACTTTTTGTGGATCCACCATGATCCCCTCACTAGAGATAACATGACCAAGAAAAGTCACAGCCTTCAACCAAAACTCACACTTAGAGAACTTGGCATACAAACACTGATTATTTAAGATCTGCAATACAGCACGGAGGTAATCAACATGATCTGCCTCACTCTTAGAGTAGACCAAGATATCATAAATGAAGTAAATGACAAACAAACCCAAAAACTGATGGAAGACACTATTCATCAAATCCATGAATGCTGTCGGAACACTGGACAATCCAAAAGACATAACTAGGAACTCATAGTGACCATGCCGGGTCCTGAAGGCAGTCTTAGGAATATCCACTTCCCTAATCTTAAGTTGATAATAACCCGACCTAAGATCAATAGTAGAGAAATACTTCACACCTCAAAGAAGATCGAATAAGTCATCGATCCTAGGAAGAGGATATTTATTCCATATAGTTACCTTATTCAACTAACGATAATTAATACACATCCTAAGAAAACCATCCTTCTTACGCATGAACAACACATGTACACCCTAAGAAGACATACTAGCACAGATGAAATCTTTATCTAAGAGATCTTTCAATTGTTTTTTAATCTCCTTTAGCTCAGCCGGAGCCATCCCTTAAGGAGGGATAGAAATAGGATGAGTGTCTGAAACAAGATCAATCCCAAAATCAATTTCCGTATCGGGAGAAATACCAGGAACATTATCAAGAAAAACCTCAAGAAACTCATTAACCATAGAAACAACTTCTAAAGGAGGACCTTCTGACTTAGAATCTTTAACCCGGCCCAAATGATACAAACAACCTTTGGAAATCAACTTTTGGGCTCTAAGATATGAGATGAACCTTCTCTTAGGCACCAAAGAACCCCTTTTCCATACAATGACCGACTCATTAGGGAATTTAAACATTACTTTATGGGTTCGACAATCTAAAGAAGCATAATACAAAAGCAACCAATCCATCTCCAATATGACATCAAAGTCAACTATATCAAATTCTAACAGATCCACCAAAGTTTCTTTACTACAAACAGATACCACAAACCCCCTGTAGACTCTTCTAGCAATACCAAAGTCACCTACTAAGGTAGAAATAGAAAAATAGTCCAAAACACACTCGGGATCAAAATCAAAATGTACAGCATAAACTGGGTCACATAAGAAAGAGTGGACCCTAGATCAAGTAAACAATACACATCACGAGAGAAAAGTTTAAACATACCAGTAACCACATTAGGAGTTGCCTCAGAATCCTGGCGAGACACAAGAGCATATAATCGATTTCGACCAGTGTCAGTACCATAAGCAGAAATAGATGCAGAAGCAAGAGCAAATGAAGAGGCAACCTAAACCTTGTTAGCCCCAGAAGACATTCTAACACGATAGTCATATGGTATATGACCAATCTAACCATAATAAAAACATTTATTCTTCCCTTTCTTATATAACCCACAGTGTGACCTCCCACAAAATTTACAAGGAGGGTGGGATGAAGTCGACTGAACCCCACTAGCCTGACATTATGCGTCTTATTCCCGAGATCCACCATCATGCTGAGAACAACGATCACCCGATGGCTTTAGGTAAGGAGCACTAGCCATAGAGAAAGAATCAAAACTCCCCCACTTTTTCTTTCTCTACTTACCACTATCTCTACCACTTTGATCAGAAGGCCTAAATTTCTTGCCCTTTCTCTCTCTAAACTCAGACTGCTTTCTTTTCTATTTCTCTACCTATTCCATGTACACAACTAACCTAGAGATATCTATGTCCTTAATCAACAAGGAATCCTTACACTCAAGAATCAACTCACGAGATAGTCCCAAGCAAAATTACCCATTCTAGCCCTCATGCTAGAAACCTACTCTAGATCATACCTAGAAAACTGATGAAATTTCAAGGCATACTCCCTGACAAATATCCTACCTTACCTCAAATTCATAAATACTTTCACTTTTGCCTCACTCAACTCCTGAGGAAAGAAGCGGTATAAGAAGGCACTAGAGAAATCCTCCCAAAAGAAAGAATTAGCATTGCCGCCCTTCGATTGTTCCCACTCCTCATACTACTGGTATGCCACATCTTTAAATTTGTAGGTAGCATACTCAACACCTTCAACCACTGAAATATGCATAATCTAAAAAAATTGTCTCTATTTCATATATAAAGGCTTGAGGATCCTCCTTAACCTTTGTACCAGTAAACATAGGAGGATCCAACCTCATGAACTGGCCAACTATTGTGGCCTCAAAAGATAGAGTAACAGGAATACCACGCTCAGATTGAGAAGCTACAATTGAGTTAAAAGGTTAATAGAGCGATGAAACTCAGCATTAGTATCTTTCTCTTGAGGAGATTGAGTATGATTATCACCCTCAGGAGTAGGATCAGTGGGGACACGTGGAACCCCACGAGGATAATCAGATACAGCCATCCTTGACCAAGTTTGAACTCCAGAAGTAGAGCGTATCCCATCAATATTATCCCCAATTAGGACAGAGGAGTTTGCATGAACATTAAATCTTCTTGGAGACATGATCTGAAAGACAAGAAAACAAAAATCAGAAGAATCTAAGACCTTAAACTCTATAGCTCAAAGTAAGACAACAAGAAAGTGAAACATTCCTAAATGTCTCATAGACTCTCTCTTATAAGTATGGCACGCTGCAAACCAATAAAAGAGAATTTACTTGACACGACTTTATGGATACCCAACTCACCATGGACCTAGGCTCTGATACCAACTTAGCATGACTCGAACAAAGGCCTTGTCGTAATAGGCACCTTAATCCCAATAAGGACAAAAGATCACCTCGCTACCCAATCCAACCAACCAATATATACCCTGAGTCGAATGACTTTTGAACATATAACAAGATAAGGTAATTAACAACACAAGGACATTAGGATAGGTCTAAGAAAATGACTAACCCAAATAATTCTAACCATCTAATGCCCAACCAAAAACCATAACAAAACCAAAATAATAATCAAGTCCATATCCATGCCATAACATACCCAAGTCCACATTTTATCCATATAAAGCCTCTAAAAGAAATCCAAGAATATTCGATCGGGACATGCCCTCGGACGTAGCCAAAACCAAGGACCAAGTCTAAACCAATAAACACAAAACAAAACTCAAAGCAAGAAATGGTGCCTTTTAAAGTATGGAAGCTCACCACTTCAAGTTAACACAAGTTGTTCCTAAGTCCAATCACTTAGTAGGAGGTGTAAGAATATGACCAACACCTATATTGCATGGGGATACAATATCGAAGATGGTTAGTGGTTCGAGCACTAGCATGTAACTCAAGGATAAGGATAAAATAATGCCAACAGTTCAAATCCAATAAACCAATGCATATAACTAATGCAATATATTTACATATATACCATGCCGGGGTAGGGAACAAGATTAGCATAAACTTGGAAAACCTTAACCTGGGTTACGTAGCATGACCTTTATAGAATAAAGGCACCCATGGGTTATATGGGCCTAGATCTTCCCTAGCTAGAAGGTCCCCAGTGCATGTAGCTGCACGAACTAGAGAATATCCATAACTGTATATGCCTACATGGGGGACTTAAACCTCTCGACATAATCGAGGTAAATTAAATACCAATACATGTATTATAGGGACTCAAACATCTCATTTACAAATTCATTCAGGGGACTCAAACTACTCGATCATAAGACACTCACACCGGCTAGCACGATTTTCAGTGTTAGCCCTTTGAACTCTACTTTCATGGCCCGGCTATACATCTCACATTTAAATCCCAATTTAAAAACAACATTCCACATACACAACCATTAAGTTAATTACTTACCAAAGGCACTTCGTTGGTATCATCATACCAACACCACTTGCAAGCGTACAATATACCATTACCATTATCAAACAACAAATCATTCATTTGACTTTGGTACTCGAACTCATTATCTAAGAAGAACACTTATTCAATTCAAAGTTTAGGGACTCTAACCAATTCTCTAACAAATATATAAATCATGTTAATACTTAGGGACTCAAACCCCTTTTTTCTAATTAAACCACCACGGTTACCAATTAAATCATAACATGGACAACAAGGCCTTTACAAAACCATTTACCAATGATTCATATTCATTAGGCCAATACCTTGGTTCAAAACATCACTTAACATGTGACTAGTTTATTATCTCAAGAATTTTCACAAACACTTTGAGGGAATACCTTTATCAAGTCCAAAACCAAAGTAAAAACCATCAAGTTTAGGGTAACCCATGACTCATTTGTTAAACCATAATTACCAAGAACCCACACGTGCAAACCATCATCAAAAACATGTATAAACACAAGTTAAACCAAGAGTAATCAATACTCAATAATATGCAACAAAACCCTCAACATTGGTTTTCACAACCACCATTTATGAATCATAAACAAGCTTTAAAACACATGATATTTATGATCTAAACATGAGTCTTAGAACCTGAAAATTTCACTAAGTGTTGGGGACTTATACTTATTTTTGGCCTCTTAACTTTGAGGATTTTTAAATAGGCCTTCCCGACATTGAGATGTAAGTTTTTGAGTCAATTTATGTTTAGGCCTCAGGGGTGTAGGAAGCATGTCTCAGGGAAATTTCATATTTTTTGGATGAGGTATTGAGGCCCGTTTGGATTTCTATTCTAAAACCTCACCACGATAGTGGCGCATCACAGTAGGTGTAGCGGTGAGCACTTTATCACATCGCGGTGATATCTCAATCAGTGTTCCAGTTATGAATTTAAATATCTGAGAGGCAGCAGAGTCTTTTTTCCTCAATCCAAGTCATCATAACCCGACTTATATCAGCAATTTAGGTGTTATTTGCCCATTTTTCTCCAAATTTACATTAAAAAAACCCTAACCCTCTCCCAATAACATCAAATTCAATTACATTCTCTTTAAGAAAAAATAAGAATTCAAGTCTCCCAATCCAAGAACTTAAAAAAAGCTTTCATGATTGTGTTTCCCTTTCAATCTTAAGGGTTTAAGTTATGTGTGATGTTCATCCATGGCTTTCTTTCACCATGGAGTCCAAGAATCCCTTTTTAATATTAAATTATAAGTTCTCCGTGTTTTAAATAAATTATCTCCATGAATTACTTGCTATTTTGATTTCAAGTTAAGATTACAATTGCTTTCAAGTGGAATGGATTATATTATGTTTTAGATGTTGAAGTTCCTATGTCATGTTCATGCAATTCAGTATAAACCCTCAATTTATGGTTTTTGTCATGTAACCATGCTATCTCATCATGTTTAAATGCGTTCCTGTGTTGAAGTTTTAATCTTCATGTGTTTGATGAAATGCCAAAGAGAATGATTTGGTAGAATGATTCCCCATTATGGTTTCAAAGATTTTACATGCCTTTATTGTTATTTTCATTCAGTGCTAGGGGTTATGAACACGCGAAACTTAGTTGCTTATATAATTTTAGTATTTTCAAAATGGTTTCAGATAAACCATAAGCATTATCATTTAGTCAGTTATTATGATCATTTATTGGTTTAGTCAAGATCAGTTCAGACCAGTAATCAATGTCTTTAAGTTGGGAGAAAAACTTAGCACCGAGTGAACATAGAGTTGGAATTTCCCTCACTAATTAGGCATGAGGCATTTGTCTCCCCCGTTAGTTAGGCATGAGATGTTAGTAGTAGTCCCTAAGTTCTAGACCTATGGCACCACTGTAGAGTTTAAGGGGTCCCCCATTAGCTAGGTATGACTTCCTAGTCCTTTCAGACATCAGATTAGTGGATCTATACAACTAACGTTAGTACGCGTGCCACGGTACTGACACCCTTCCAACTGGGTTACAGGTTGGACCCTAATAATAGATTTGGGGCATGTCAGTTATAGCTAGATCCCATAGTCTCAGTTCAGTATTCAATACAGAATTCAATTTAGCTTTGGTTGACCATAGAATACAGTTTCTCAGTTATTTAGTTACCAGATTTCAGTATTTAAGTCTACAAACTACTTCAGTATCATGTTATATGCTTGGCAATGAATTCTCAAATTTTACATCTTTTATGCATATTATGCATCAGTTATATCATGTTATACAGTCGGTCCTTATCTCATGCTATTCAGTTAGTCAGTATTTCATACATACGAAACTATGCATTTTAGCCTAACCTATTATCATATACTAGTATATTCAAAGTACTGACTACATACTTTCTTTGCGATATAATTTCTTATATCATAGGTTTGGATGCTTAATTTCTCAACTGCACATAGACAGTTCAGCTTATCAACAGTAGCAATTATGGTGAGTCATCATATATCGAGGACCTATTATGTTATTTTAGTATTTCTATATTTCCTTTCAGTTAGTTTAGTTTGGAGTTAGTTAGGGCCTGTCCCATTAACTTTTTAGTTAATTTAGAGGATTTTAGACATGAAGTCAGCTAGTTAGATAGTCAGTTGGTTTTTATTAGATGTTTTTAGTCATTTAAACACTTTTTGATATGTACTTAAGTATTCAATTTTACATTATCTAATCGTTATTTAAGCCATGTGGAATTTCCAATTTACTTCCACACATATGTATTTTGTTAATTTATTCAGTGCTCAAGCAGGTACCAGTTCATGGGTTAGCTTATGGTCATTTATGACCATAAGCACCGTTGTCGCGACTAGGGGTAGCCTCGGGTTGTGACAAAATTTAGTATCATAGCCTAAAGTTTTACACTATCCTAGGGAGTTTGAAAGTCCCATTTAGTAGAGTCTTGTGCATGGGTATGAAGCACTCCACACTTATGGGCAACAGGCTACAAGATATTTTAGAAAAGCTTCCTTTATTTCAATATTCATGTATTGTGAGTAAGTATGAGATCTATTTAAACTCTCTTTCTAATCCATCCTTTATTTCATTACTGAAAATGCCTCCCAAAGAGAATAACAAAAGAAGAAATAGAAACCAGTCTGCACCTACGCTCAGTAGCAGCTCAGAATAATCAGCAGGTTTTTTCCCCAGCCAACTCAGTCACTAACATAACTGCAGCTAGGATTTGGGACACTACCCGAATGAACCCCATCTTTGTTTTTGAAATCTATGTCTAAGGAGTATCTATAAGAGTTTCTTAATATGGTTCAGAAGGTGACAGATATTATTGGTGTCACCTTAAGTGAGAGTTCAGATTTGGTTGCTTATTAGTTGCATGATATAGCTCATATGTCTTATAAGTGGTGGAAGGAGGATAAAGGTGTTGAGGCAGGGCCTGTAGTGTAGAAAGATTTTGGTACAGCCTTTTCAGACAGGTTCTTTCCTCTAGAGTTAAGTGAAGTTAAGGTGTTGGAGTCTATTAATTTGAAGTAGGGTAATTTGAGTGTGAAAGAGTATTCGCTTAAGTTTACTCAGTTGGAAAGGTATGCTCCTTCGATGATGGCTCATAATAGATCTAGAATGAGTAAGTTTTTTTATAGTGTAGCTAGCAGTATGGTCAAAGAGTATAGGACTGCTATGTTGATTAAAGAGATAGATATATCTAGGCTTATGGTCCATGCTCAGCAGATTGAGAAGCAGAAGTTAAGGAGAAAGAGAGAGAATAAGAGGGCCAGAAAAGGAAGCTTTAATTATTCTTAGCCTTGGTCAGAAGGTGGTAACCACTCTCAGTTCCATTAGAAATCTTTAGCCCCAGCTTCATTTTCAGCTAATGCGCCTGTGTCAAAGTTTAGGACCGACAGTTGGGATAGAGCATCAGGCTTTAAATCTCAGGGTAGCATGAACAGTGGTCATACTAATCTGCTCTGCAAGAAGTGTGGCAAGAATTATCTGGGTGTGTGTAGATCTGGTAGTGATGTGTGTTTTGGGTATGTCAAGACACTCTACAGTATAAGGAAATATCTTTTAAGTATGTGGAAGGGTAGGAATAATCAACAGTAGGGTCAGACTAACTCTTTAGTAGCGCCAGTAGGTCATTTGACTCAGCAAGGTGCTACGTTTTATGAAACCAGTGGACATCGCTAGAACAGGTTATATGCACTTCAGTCCCGACAGGATTAGAAGAGTTTTCTTGAAGTGGTTACTGGTATGATACAGGTCTTTCATCTTCATTTTTATGTTTTGTTAGACCCCGAAGCCTCACTTCCCTTTGTAACCCCTATATAGCTGTTAATTTTGGTGTCAGCCCCAAATCGTTAGTAGAACCTTTCTCAGTTTCTACTTCAGTAGGTGTCTCAATTATAGCCAGGAACTATCCGGTCCTAATATCCCAAAAAGTTACCTCAAATGACCTTGTAGAGTTAGAGATTACTGATTTTGATGTTATTACTAGCATGGATTGGTTCCACTCATGCTATGATTTAGTTTATTTTAGAAATATAATCATTTAATTTTAGTTTCCTAATGAACCATTTATTGATTGGAGAGGTATTACTTCAGTGCTTAGGGGTCAAATTATTTTATATCTTAAGGCAAGAAAAATGATTTCTAAGGGTTGTGTGTACCATATTTTTCAAGTCAAAAACTCTAGTTCTGAGACTACCAGTCTCGAGTCAATTTTAGTAGTAAGGTAATTTCTGTATGTGTTCCCTGAAGATCTTCTCGGAGTTCCTCCTGAAAGGGAAATTGACATTGGAATAGATCTCCTTTCAAATACCCAGCCTATCTCTATTTCTCCCTACAGAATGGCTTCAACTAAACTAAAAGAGTTAAAAGAATAGTTTAAATATCTCTTAGATAAGGGAATCATCAGGCCCAGTGTTTCCCTATGGGGATCTCCAGTCCTTTACGTGCGTAAGAAAGATTATTATCTGAAAATATGTATCGATTACCGTCAATTGAACAAAGTCACAATTAAGAATAAGTATCCACTCCCCAAGATTTATGACTTGTTTGACCAACTTTAGGGTGCCAACTATTCCTCTAAGATAGAACTCAGATTCGGCTATCATCAGCTCAGAGTCAGAGAATATGACATTCTGAAAATAGCTTTCAAAACTTGATATGTTCACTTTGAATTTTTAGTTATGTATTTTGGACCAATGAATGTCCCCAAAACATTTATGGAAAAGATGAATAGAGTGTTCAAATAGTACTTGGACATGTTCATCATAGTCTTCATTGATGATATACTCTTCTATTTCCAAAGTGAAAATGATCATGCAGACCATCTCAGAATTGTATTGCACACTGTTAGTGCCTATCATTTATTCACCAAATTAAGTAAGTGCAATTTTTAGCTAAGATCAGTATCTTTCCTTGGCTATATTATTTCTGGTGATGGCATTAGAGTTGACCCTCAAAATACCAAAGCAGTAAGAAACTAGCCCAGACCTATCTCTCTATCAGATATATAGAGTTTCTCAGGTTTGGATAGATATTACATGTGGTTTGTTGATGGTTTTTCATCTATTATATCCCCCATGTCTCGATTGACTCAGGATAAAGATACGTTTCAGTGGTCAGATTCTTGTGGAAAGAGTTTTCAGGAGTTGAAGACTTGACTTACTTTAGCCCCAGTTTTGAGATTGCCAGATGGTTCAGATGGGTTTGGTGTTTACTGTGATTCTTATAGAATTGGTCTTGTTTATATGTTGATATAGTGAGGTAAGGTCATATCCTATGCCTCTAGATAGCTTAAATCCCTTGAAAAGAATTATCCTAATGATCTTGAGTTAGCAGCTGTTGTATTTGCCTTGAAAAATTGGAGGTATTCGTGACCACATCAACATGAACCCCATACAAATTTTGAGGCACTATTTGTATGGGGTTCATGTTGATGTGCTCACGGGTCATAAAAGTTTGTAGTATATATTTTTGTAGAAAGATTTAAATCTTCATCAGAGAAGATAGTTAGAGTTATTGAAAGATTATGATATCAGTGTGTTGTATCATTTGGGAAAGGCCAATGTAGTAGCAGATGACCTTATTAGATTGCCTATGTGTAGTGTTGCTCATGTTGAGAATGATAAAAAGAAGCCAGTTCAGGAGGTTCATCAGCTTGCTAGATTAGGTATTTGGATAGTTGATTTAGCTGAAGGTAGTTTGTGGGTTCAGAATAGTTTAGAATCTTTTTTGGTTGTCGAAGAAAAGGAGAAACAAGATACGGATCCCAGTTTAGTTAAGTTGAAGGAATCAGTTAGAGATTAGAAGGTATAGGTTTTCTCCCAATAGGGAGATGGTGTGTTGCAATGCCAGGGTAGATTATGTGTGCCATGTGTTGATGGTTTGAGACAGTGGATTTCGGTAGAAGCACATGGTGCACATTATTTTATTCACCTGGGAGCCACTAAGATGTATTGCAATTTGCAAAAAATCTATTAGTGGAGTGGTATGAAGAGGGATATTATAGAGTTTGTAGCTAAGTGTTCTAATTATCAGCAGGTTAAGGTTGAACACTAAAGGCCTGGTGGTACGTTATAGGAGTTCAGTATTCCTACATAGAAGTGGGAAGAGGTGAACATGGATTTTGTGATGGGTTTGCCTCCTACGCGTCATTAGTATGATTCGATATGGGTTATTGTACACACTATGACCAAATCAGCCCATTTCTTGCTAGTCCATACATTTTATTCAACTGATGACTATGCCAAGCTCTATGTTAGTGAGTTGTTTAGGTTGCATGGAGTCTCGTTGTCTATTATTTTAGATAGAGGTACTCCGTTTACCTCTCACTTTTGGAAATGTTTTTAAAAGGGTTTTGCTACCCAAGTTTATCTCAGTACAGCTTTTTATCCTCACACAAATGGTCAGGTAGAGAGGACCATTCACACCCTAGAGTAAATATTGAGAGTATGTGTTATTGACTTTAAAGAAAGTTGGCCTGACCATTTTCCATTGATTGAGTTTGCCTATAATAACAGTTATCACTCCAATATTCAGATGGCTCTGTTTGAGGCTCTCTATAGGAGGAGATATAGATATTCTATTGGTTGGTTAGAGAAAGGTGAGGATACTTTGGTAGGTTCAGATTCAATGTTTGATGTAATACAAAAGATTCAGTTGATTAGGGAGATGCTTAAGATAGCCCAAAGTCGTCAGAAATCCTATGCAGATGTGAGAAGATGGGATCTTAAGTTTAAAGTTGGGGATTTGGTGTATTTGAAAATCTCGCCCACGAAGGGAGTGAAAAGATTTGTCAAGAAAAGGAAACTTAGTCCCCGATATGTTGGCACTTACAGAATTTTGAGTCATTTTGGAAAGATAGCTTGCGAGCTTGAGTTGCCTGCAGATTTGGCATCAATACATCCAGTGTACCATGTTTGCTCTTTAAAGAAGTGTATTGGTAACCTAGCCATTGTAGTTCCTTCAGCAATCACAGATGTTCAGGATAGCCTTTCTTATGAAAAATATCCCAGTGGAGATCCTTGATCGTCAGATTTGTAGACTAAGGAACAAAGAAGTTCCCTTGGTCAAGGTTCTTTGGTCGAATCGGTCTATTAGGGAGCCACTTCAAAAGCAGAAGCAGATATTCATACCAAGTACCCTCATCTTTTCTCTGCAAACTCAGAATCAGCTTAAGGTAATAGTTTTCCTTATATGGTTTATTTTCCATTCTAAGGTCCATTTATATAATCATTCTTATGTCTTTGCATGCATTCACGAATTCAGTTTAGTCATGTATCATGTTTCAGGCTTAGTCACGTAATCATATTTTTAGTTATGCATGTCCAATATGTGATCTCAGCTTCTTCAGTATTCTCAGCTTAATCAGTATCATTCGAGGATGAATGTTCCCACGTGGGAGTATTGTAATACCCTATACTTTTCTTAGCTCAGTTCAGCTCATAGTGCATACATAAGAGGCTTAGAACCTAAAAATTTCATGAAGTGTTGGGGACTTAGTCTTAGTTTTGGCCTCCTAGCTTTGAGGATTTTTAAACTGCCCTTGCTGACCTCGAGATGTAAGTTTTTAAGTTAATTCATGTTCAGGGGTATAAGGAGCATGTCTCCGAGAAGGTTTGAATTGTTTGGATGGGGATTCAGGCCTGTTTGGATTTTAATTTCAAAACCTCACTGCGATAGTGGCGTGGCACGGTGGGTATAGCGGTGAGGTCTTCATCGCATTACAGTGATATGTCAATCAGTGTTCCAGTTACAAATTTGAATTTTTGAGAGGCAGAAACGTCTTTTCCCCTCAATCTAAGTCATCATAACCTGACATATATCAGCAATTTGGGTGTTATTCGCCCATTTTTCTCTAATTTTCTATCAAAGAAACCCTAATCTTCTCCCAAGAACATCAAATTTATTTACATTCTCTTCAAGAAAAATCAAGAATTCAAGTCTCCAAATCAAAGAACTTCAAGAAAGCTTCCAAGATTGTTTTCCCCTTTCAAGATTAAGGGTTTAAGGTATGTGGGATGTTCATCCATGGCTTTATTTCATCATAGAGTCCAAGAATCCCTTTTTAATTTTAAATTATGAGTTTTTCCACGTTTTAAAGAAATTATCTCCATGAATTACTTTTTATTTTGATTTCAAGCTAAGATTACAACTGTTTTCAAGTGGAATGGATTTTAGTATGTTTTGCATATTGAAGTTCCCATGTCATGTTCATGCAATTCAGAATAAACCCTCAATTTATGGTTTTTTATGTAAAATGCTATCTCATCATATTTAAAAGCATCCCTATCTTAATCTTTATGTGTTTGATGAAACACCAAAGAGAATGATTTTGTAGAATGATTTCCCATTATGGTTTCAAAGCTTTTACATGCCTTTATTGTTATTTTCATTCATTGTTGGGGGTTATGAATACCCAAAACTTAATTATTTACATAGTTTCAGTATTTGTTGAATGGTTTTAGATAAACCATAAGCATTATCATTTAGTCAGTTATTATGATTAATTGTTGGTTCAGTCAAGATCAGTTTAGTCCAGCAATCAGTGTCTTTCGATTGGGAGTAAAACTTAGCACTGAGTGAATATAGGGATGTCATCTCCCCCATCAGTTAGGCATGAGGCATTTGTCTCTCCCGTTATTTAGGCATGAGATGTTAGTAGTTGTCCCTAAGTTTCAAACCTACGGTACGATCATAGACTTTGAGGGGTCCCCCATTAGTTAGGTATGACACCCTAGTCCTCTGGGACATCAGATTAGTGGATCCATATAACTAGCGTTAGTACTCCTGGCACGATACTGACACCATTCCAACTGGGATTATAAGTTGGACCCCAACAATAGATTTGGGTAATGTTGGTTATATCTATCTCCCACAGTCTCAGTTTAGTATTCAGTACAGAATTTAGTTCATATTTTCTTGACCATAGCATACAATTTATCAGTTATTCAGTTATCAGGTTTTAGTATTTTAGTTTATAGACTACTTTAGTATCATGTTATCTGCTTGGTCATGCATTCTTATATTTTATAGCTTTCATGCATATTATGCATCAGTTATCTCATGTTATTCAAACAGTTATTATCTCATGCTATTCAGTCATTCAGTATTTCATGCATACGAACCTATGTATTTCAGCCTAACCTCATCTCATATACCAGAACATTCAAAGTACTGACCACATATTTTCTTCATGCTATGATATCTTATATCTTAAATTTAGATACTCAGTTTCCCGATTGCGTGTAGATAGTTTAACTTATCAGCAGCAGCAGTTGTGGTAAGTCCTTCTATGTCAAGGACCTGTTATGTTATTTTAGTATTTCCACATTTCCTTTCAGTTAGTTTAGTTTGGAGTTATTTGGAGCCTATCCCATCAACTCTTCAGTCAATTTAGAGTCTTTTAGATATGTAATCAAACATTTAGATAGTCATTTGGTTTTTATCAGATGTTTTCAGTCATTCAGACACGTTTTAATACGTACTTCAGTATTCAGTTTTACATTATCTTATTAGTGTTTAAGCCTTATGGTGTTGCCAGTTTACTTCCGTACATGTGTATTTCATTTCTTTATTCAGTGCTCACAGCAGGTATCAGCTCATGGGTTAGCTTGTGGTCACTTGTGACCGTAAGCACCGTTGTCGCGACTAGGGGGTAGCCTCGGGTCGTGACACCCATAAAGCCTAAAAATTGTATTTCTCCAATTAAAACTCCAATTTCTACCTATTTTCACTTAGATGAGTTTCTAATCCTAGAATTATTAGTTTTCACTCAATTTCATCTTTGAAACACTTCAGTTCCTAATTTTTGAATGGATTTCGAAAATCTTTACCCGATAAAGCTTGAAATTGGTTTTACATCGATTTGGACCTCGTTTTTAACTCATTTTTGCATAGATTTTCAACTGTAGACTCCTAAAAATATGGAAAATACATTTTTGAAATAAAGTTAAGATTTTTGCCTTTCTTTTCTGAAGAATGTATTTTGGGGGGACCTTTTTGACCCCGATTTGAAACCAGACAATATAGATATCGTTGGATTTTTTTATGCATGGATTCTATATTTTCATATCTTAGTTGATTCTACGTCCTTTCATGCCTTTTATTTGATTCTGTAGTTTTTGGTGGCTTTGAGAGCATTATTGTTAACTTCAATTCACATTTTTTTATTTGTGTGTTGGATGGAAAAACGGACTGTGCTAGCAGATCAAGAACGTTGATTTTGGGGTAGTAACATCGTTGGTGTGGTTTTATGGCTTTTGCATATCATTTTGACCCTCAGTCAAAAATGTTGTGATTTTTTATTTTAGGGATCAACTCTTTGAAAATAAAATTTTTTTTGAAAATTTGATATTGCCATTGTGTTCACGGCATCATATTTGATAATATAGCATAGTTCATTTGCGTTCATAGGATTTTGGGTGAATTTCGAAGGGTCCATAATGACTTGGACTTTCACCAAGTCCCTAGCTATTGTACCGCTCACCTGGTACTCCCACGATCACGAGGCTACTACTGCAATCGCGATTGGGCGTGCAGGCTAAGTGCTACAATCATAAAACCTAGTCAATCATGATAGATGCTACATCCAGGTACATCATGACACTTGGCCCGCGATCGTGATGCCTGGGTATATGAATACCCATGTATGACCATTTTTCACCATTTTTTAGACTTAGAGCTTAGGGATTCATGATTTTGAGAAACTTTCTACACTTCTAAGATTGTGTAAGCTCCATAACACCTATTTCAATTATTTTCTTCAATCTGTATCTTCTATTTCTTATTTTAAACTTGAATTAAAGAATGGAGTTTGGGGATTTTGGCCCATAAGTTCTAAAAATTATATTACTCCTTAAACCCCATCTTCTACCTGTTTTAATTTGGATGAGTTTCTAATCCTATAATTATCAGTTTTCTCTTAATTTTATCTTTGAACCATTTCAATTCCATGTTTTTAATGGATTTCAAAAATCTTTACTCGGTAAAGTTTGAAATTGGTTTTTCCTCGATTTGGACCTCGTATTTAACTTATTTTTGCATAGGTTTTCAACTATAAACTCCTAAAAATATGGAAATATTTTTAAAATAAAGTTATAATTTTTTTCCATTGTTTTTTGAAAACCCATTTCGGGGGACCTTTTTGACCCCGATTTGAAACTAGGCAATATGGGTATTGTTGGCTTTTTGATGTGTGGATTCTATATTTCCATGTCTTAGTTGATTTTGGGTTCATTTGTGAGCAGTAATAATGTAGATTGAAGGGTTGTGGACTGATTTTTGTCTTTTGAGGTATGTTATGGTTTAACTACTTTCAGACTGGGTTGGGTAGTTAATTTTGATACAAAGCATGTTAATGGTGTGGGAACTAATCATGAAATGGCTATCTTATTGTGTTGTGCCAGTGTGGGGTCCTACATGCGATGTATTTGGTGGTTTGGGATATTATGTGCTATGTGATATCGTGTGGGGTCCTATGTAATGTTGATAGCCTATATACATGAATATAATTATATTTATTTGATGAAAAGCCTATTATGGTACCAATTGTGTATTGCTATGTGTTCATACTCTATTGGCATATGAATCATGTTGGTTTTCATGGATGGTTGAAAATATTGAGTGGATATTTGGCTCACTTGGTTAATATTGGTTGGATGTGGAAATACTTTTTGTGGTTGGTTGTGTGAACATTACATTCTCATATCATGTACATTTATGAAACATTGATACCGGCATGGAAATACTAGAAACACTGAGAAATGATGGCTTTTTATAAAAGAAAATGTGACATCTTATAAAAACCCTCCCCTAGAGATGTGCCAGGGAGGAAATATGGATATGTATTGTATATGAGTTTATGAACATCCATGGGTCCTACATCAGGAAGATTTAGCTCCATAGGTGTATGTGGAGTCTGTGTAACAGTCTCGATGATTGTGCGATAACCTCATGCATTACATTATTATCATCATCATTATTTTCATTGTATTTGCTTTATTATGCTTGTGATGTGATTGTATTTCTGTCTTGAATTGTTACCTATCCAATTGTTATATCTTCCATTACTCTTACTTGACTGTTCTTGCTCATGTTCTCTTTCTGGGCTTTACTTGTATGTGGTATAATATATACTTGTGGTCCCTTATGGTGTTTGTTGCAATGTATATGAGTATTATAGAACTATTAGTGCAAGTGGGGTCGGCTACCATTTTGGGACATTTTCTGATAGCAAGTGGCGTGCCCCTAGTGTATATTTTGTATGCTTTATTATCTACTTTGCTCATTCGGCCTATAATACCTACTGAGTACAAGTGAACTGTACTCACTCCTACTGTGCCCTTTCGGAGAAGATCCTAGTTCGAATGCCCTCCACAATAGTTGATTCAGGGAATATTAGAGCTTTATGAGGTAGTAATGAATTTCATGTGTTCGGAATCTGCTACTACCTCTTCTTATTAAAATATGTCTTTATTACTATTCGAAGGTAGAGTTATTTCTATGTATTGGGTTTCTTTAGTTGTACTAGTAGTTCTTACTTTGTGGCACCAGGTTTTGGGAGTTATGACATTATTGTTTATGCTTCTTTCCTCTTTCATATAATGACTATGTTTCGACTTTGATTTAAGAGACCTGCCTTAGGTTTTGAATGTTAATTTCTCTTTTATATCAGTTTGTGTGATAAGTTTGTCAATACTCACTGCGACAAATGCCATCATGACCCTTGGATTTTTGGGTCGTGACAAAAAACCCTGAAGCCCTAACCTGGTGATAAACACAAGCTAACCCTAACTAGATGACCAGATGATGCCGGGGGCATTCCCTACTAGAATGACCATCCTCCCCACAACTATGCCTAACATCTACTAACCTAGGGTAATAGGATTCTATAGGCATAATAATTATTTCATCTTAAGGGTAGATTCACCCTTCTATCCCAAACTTCTAAATTTATGATAAGTCATGGTGCTCTACCCATAATCACATCCTTAACTAATATACAATATATATATATATATATATAATACATTATCTCATGAAGAAGAGCGTAATACCCCGTGCTTTCAAGGTCACTGTAGAACCTACGACTCATTCTTCAAGTAGTGAGTACTCCTCTAGAGTTGTAAGATGTAGTCGTAATCAAGACAGTGTGAAATGATAGAAGTTCTATCCTGGGTATGACTTGACCCTAGGAGTCGTTACAAGAGGTAACTATAATTGGAGGCATGTTGTCAGTAATGTAGATCCCCTAAGTTTCTATCTAGCTTATGAGTGGTGGCTACAAGTCGTAATAACTTGTTATGAGTCATAAAACATGACTAATATCTTCACCAGTAAGGGATCCAAGAATCAAGCCTCATGTTTTGATAGCTTTATAAGTTACTTGGGCATATATTAAGTTCTCAAATAGCTCCTAGCTCAAGAATAAGTCAAAACACTACTTAGCGATTAAATTCTTAGGATGTATATAACGTAAGTCATATTCAAACGTGAATAACTTTTGATATACTAAGAATTTTTATCTCAAAACCCACCAACAAATATATACTTTAATTAGTTGTCACGCCTCAAATCCTATTGGGGCGGACTGGCACCCGTAACCGAAGAGGTCCGGGAGAACCATCTCATAGCCTTATACTTCCCATGCATACCTCTATGACAACCCAAAATTCGGACAGCATCATGTCGCATATAAAAGAAAATAATCACCGGTATAAGCTCGAGCACACATATATATGTATATACAATACTTGGCCGTTGGAGCCATCACGTCTATTAACAAAACACCACCTTGACTGTACATTTGGTCTACAAACCTCTAGACAATACACAGAGTTTAACTAAGGTCGGGACACACCCCGTCATATAAGCAACTTCTATACAATACCAAAAGTAACTGGATATGAAACGAAAAGCCCCAAATCAAATTGGAGCTCACCAAAAGCAGCTGGGTATCCTGGCTCCTACTTGTGTGGTGTATGAGCTAAGGTACCTGTGCCTGCAGCATGAAATGCAGGTCCCCGTGGGGGACGTCAGTACGAAATATGTGGACGTAAGTATGAAATATGTACTGAGTATGTAAAGCTGTAGATAATCACATATGATATAAGAGCTCAATAGAAATCAGAAACAAGTAAATAAATCATAATAGGAGTGGACCACACTTACTAGAACTTGTGACAACCTGTACATTGTATTTATTCAATCACTTTACCTTCGTTCTTATCATCTTTGTAATCATTACTGTACTGTACTGTGACCATTAGGCTGCCTCCGGTACATATCAACTGGGATCGACCTATGCTAGGCTTATGCCCCTGGGATACCACCCATAAACACATAAATAGGGATCGACCCATGATAGGCTTATGCCCCTGGGATACCACCCGATAAGAGAGAACTTCCATCACTTAGTTTAGTTAATCTTTGAGATTGTTATTTCGGTCGTCACCACATTTTTGATACTTTGAAACAATGATACATCAATAAGAGACATATAAATAGACCATCAATGCAATAACATAGAAGTAAGAACTCATTGGCACATCAATAAAGTGTTTTGGAGTCATCAATGCCATAACAATGTAGTAGGAACTTATTGGTATATCAATGAAACGTTTTGGAGTCATTAATAGCACATGGATCTTGTTCGAGTAACTGGATACCTTCTGACATTCATTAGTGTGATAAATATGTAAGATTTGGAAAACAAGTAAGTATTGGAATGTCTTGGTATCTTGTAGTGTGGAAACAAGTTCATTGGAACGTAGGACATCATACAAAACCATTATGGATCACATGTTATTGAATAACTTTGGAAACTTTCTTAATAGAACAATTGTTCACTTTCATGCCAAAGATATGGTATAGAGTGTGCTTTACATACCTGACTATCAACCTTCAATACTAGTCCCAAATGGACTTCTCGTCTTTTCGGATTACTTATCTACAATGAAATATTTGGCATCTAGTATTAGCAACCCAACACCACAATTCTCTTCCATAATTACATACAACCAATATTTGCAAAGCATTCCAAAAACCAACTTGAACAATAGGTTTATGTGTATATATATATATATATAATCATCATTTCAATACCATATCATCACACCAAATCCCTTCACCATTCAACATAATCCAACCATGCACAAGAATAATCTAACATCATTTCCCAATCATCTTTCAACAACAATCAAATAACATACTTCTTATGCTAACATGCATATATATATACATATCCATATAAATAACACCAACATAATTTACATCCTTACCATAAAATGGCCCTTTTGATTTCGAAGTCCTGTTGGCACAAATAAGGGGTGCTTCTCGAAGCCCTCAAGATGACAAACACAGTTATCAGATTACTTTGGAATTTCTACGTTTGAATCAAAAGTAATTTTAAGGTCAAATTTGGTTAGGGTTTGTTCCTTCTCAATGATTGATGATGAAAATGAGTTTTTGAACTCACATATATGTATATATACACATATTCCCGTCCATAATATCATAGGGAATGACCAAAGTGCCTTTAAAATTTAAATAATGTCAAATCTGTCCTTTGGTGGACTGTTTTGATAAGCTAAAGTAGATCAACCATAACTCTTTGCTCCGATATCGGATTTGGGTGAAATTGGTATCGTTGGAAAGATAATTCAAAGATATTTCATTTCATATAAAGTAGGCCACCCAGTTCGTCCTGTACAAGGAGTTATGATCGTTTGAATTTGACCCTAAAAATCTGTTTTGAGAGGCTGAAGTAAAACGAGTATAACTCCTTACTCAGACGTTGGATTTGGATGAAACCAATTGAATTGGAAAGAAGACTGAAAGATATTTCTTTTGATAGGTGGTATCTCTCCCAGTTAATTATATTAAGGGAGTTATGATCGTTCAAAGTTAACCCAAAAAATTGGCTGGCCTCAGTAGTTTGTGTGTAGGAAATTTTCCTGGACATTTACTATTCACAATATCCCGGCCACCGTTTTATAGTTTTGAACGTGCTCGATTATATTCGAAACCTATTCATTTTTGAAAATCTTTATATCGTTGGAAAGCTTATCCAATAACCTTCGTATGGAACCATCGACGGGCAAATTCTGGTATAAATAAAATAAAAAATTAATTCCATATAAATAAGACCAATACACGTACTTGAATACGCCAATACACGTACTTGAATATGGGGTGTTACAGTAGACCCATGAAGTGGTCCCGCATGCGTACGAGTAGGAACCGAATGCTGAGACGACCTAGAATATGAGGGTCGTGCTGTCGCGTCAACAAATCGACCCTCAAATATATGAATACCTATTGATCGTCTATATGGCGGAGGTTGTTTTTTTCTTTTTTGTTTTCGTAAGAACAACTTTTTCCTTACCTTTTTCACCTCTGCCTGACATCTAAATTAGGTAAAGTTAACAAGTAGTTAGTGTCTACAAAATAAATATATAACAAAACATTACAAGTAACTAATTTAAAGTTACTAATTCATATTTCAAATTGCTCCAACAACACGAGATAGAAAAGAATATTTTTATTACTATATAAATCATGGAAAAGCGAAAACAACAATCTTAAACAGTATATTACATATCAATCTTAAACAAGAAACATAAAGGTAAATATATAGTACAAAGCATAAAGACATGACCAATACATAATAAATACAACCTACACAAACTAATCCTCCTCTTTTGAAGACTATCCACTAAACCAATCACCCTCTTCGGAAGTTTCCTTATCTCCTACCCACTCAACATCTTCTTCCGTAATATTAACTTCTTTAAATATACTTTTTAGGTGATTCAAAGTATCCACTAAGTCAACGTCCACTAGTTGGTGATCAATCTGCATTTCATTTTGATATGCAGTCTCCAGCACATTCTCAACTTCCACCTGTCCTATAGGCTTTGTTTTGATTATAGTCCACTAATCAGACTTATCACTGCGCAACGGATAAGGAGCATAATACACTTGTTAGTATTTTACGCTAGAACAAATGGATCGTAAACAGGATATGACCTATTGTGCTTCACTTCAATGATGTTATGCTCCTTATGTACTTTTGTGCCTCTTGTGCTTGGATCAAACCACTTACATCAAAAGAGGACAATTTTTTTTATTGGAAAACCAACATACTCCAGTTCTATAATCTTGTGTATGATGCCAAAGTAATCAACATTATCATCACCCTTAACCCAAACACCACTATTGTTTTTTTCCTTGTTCTGGAGTGTTGTTCGGTGGAAAATTTGAACCCATTTACTGTGTAATGGGACATTGCATAAGCTTCAACTGAACCTAAATATATCTCTCTCAAGAGTTGATCATATGCAGCTACATTTGGTGACTGGTGTACCTAAAAATATTATACATACATATATATATATATATATATATGTATATATATATATATATATTATATATATGTTAGTTGAGGAATGTGTAAATGTTTAAAATTAGTAGATATATTAATACACTTACAAACCTCATCTGTAAACCATGTTACAAAGGATGCATACACTTGGTTTTTATGGAATTGAGTCTTAAATGAACTGAAGATCGAACATGTGAAACACAATTAGTTTCTTTAAGAGAGTGAGTAAGCAAATAAGACATGTTAAAATTTATATCTCCTTACTTCAGAAAGGGCTCAACTTCTAGACAATTCAGCAAGATATACAAAGTTGCTTATTTATGCTCCGTAGGAGTGAGCTGGCAATGTATGATCTTTTTAGACTTACAATCAAATTGAATGAAAAAATATCGGTTGTAAACGAGGCTCATTTACATCGCCTGATGACGATTTGGTCAGTTTCTTCAACAAGAAACTTCATCATGAAAGTAGTAAGAACAAAATTGAGACGTTTCTCTTGCAAGATATGCCTCAACTATAGAGACTTCCACCCTATGTTTATTTTTGGGACCCCTTTTCAATTTTTCAATTGCCCTGCACAATCTTAAGATTAGATGTTTACTATATTTAAAAAAGATATGTATGAATTTAAATATGTTGCAATTGCTTACCGTTTGAATAGATACATCCACCTAGTTTAAACTGGACCGCCTAGCCGAGCTTCGTGCACAAAGTGAATGAAAAGACGTTCCATCACATCAAAGAACGTTGGCGGAAAAATCTTCTCCAGCTTGTTGGTGATAACAACAATATTACTTTCCATTCGTGCCAGATTTTCTTCTTTTAATGTGGTGGCACATAAGTCTTTAAAGAACAAACTAATCTCTGCTATTGGTTTCCATATGTTTTCAGGTAAACCAATAAAAGCAATTGGAATTAATTATTCCATAAAAACATGACAATCATGGCTTTTCATTCCATGCAAGATTCCTTATGTCATATCAACCCTCTTTCCCAAATTTGAGGCATATCTATTGGACATCTTCAAACTTTGGATCCACTCACATATTTGATGCTTTTGGTCTAATTTGAATGTAAAACTAACCTTGGGCTTAAGAACATTGCCATTGGGACCCTCCTGTAAGTGTAATTCTCTACGTTTGCAATATTCTGGTAAGTCAAGTCTGGCCTTAGGATTATTCTTTATTTTGTCGGTGACATCCATAACTGTGTTGAACAAGTTGTCAAAATAGTTCTTATCAGTATGCATGACATCAACATTATTTCTAAGTAAATTATCTGACCAATATTCTAACTCCCAAAATATACTTCGCATGGTCCAGTTATGCAAATCGCCATATCCATCAAGCTTGTGTAATGGTTCCTCGCTGGCTTTAGGCAAATCCTGAACTATCTCCCAGATGGCATGACCAGACAGCCTTAGAGGTGGCCCATCATATTTCCTTTTATTCCTTCTAAATGCATTCTTGAGTCTCCTAAATTTATGATCAGGTGGCAAGAAACAACAATGACAATCAAACTATGAATTTTTCCTGCCATGTCTCAATGTGAAAGAATTTTTTTTCCATGCAATATGGACAAGCCAGCTTTCTAGCTATCATCCACCTGGACAATATTACATAAGCAGGAAAATCATTAACAGTCCATAGTAGATATACACGCATATTAAAATTCTATTTAAGTGAGATGTCCCAAGTTTCAACCCCCTCATGCCATAAAATTTAAAGTTCATTAATCAAAGGTTGCAAGTAGACATCTATTTCGCTTTTTGATTACGCGAGTCAGGAACAACACAATTTAGAAATATATAGGGAATAGTCATCAACATTTCAAGAGAAAGATTATAAGGGGTGATAAATACAAGCCAACATGAATATGGCACAACACCAACTAAAAGAAGAGAAGCCATCTGCACATAATCCCAAATGAATATTTCATGGCTCAGCTGTAAAATCTAGATAAGTTGCATCAAAATGTTTCCAAGCCTCTCCATCAGATGGATAACACATAACACCAGTGGGCCTTCTATTTTTACTGTGCCATCTCATATGAGGAGCTGAGCTGTTTAAAGCATACAACCTCTTCAACCTTGGTATTAGAGGTAAATAATGCATCGACTTAACAACAATTTGATTTCCACTAAAACCACGCTTATATTGAGGGTGCTGACAAAACTTACAGGACTCTAGGTTAGCATCTTCCTTAAAGTATAACATGCAACCATTTTCACAACAATCAATTCTAACCGAGGAGAGACCTAACTTTGATACCAATCTTTTTGCCTTATAGAAAGAATTAGGAACATCCAAGTTGAGGTCAACTAATTCTTTAATAAGGTCTATCATTGAGTCCATTCCTCCTTCAGCAATATTCCAATCAGATTTAATACTTAATAATCTAACCGTAACAGACAAACCAGAGTGCGAACACCCGTCAAACAAAGGATGACTAGCAACATGCAATTATTCATAGAATTTGCCCGCTATGCTATTAGGAACATCTTCGACATTTTCCATAAATTCGTCCCTGTGTTGCATGCCAAAAGCATCGTGCACCATTTCTGTCATCCTAGTATCTTAATATTCATTATGCCCTACAGACCTACTACTTTCTCCAACAACAAAGTTATTTCGCGCAACATTATCATAAATACAATGCAATCTTAAAAAGTCCTCGTGAAACCCCTTTCTATAAAGATATTCCTTTACATCTTCATTTACAAGATTTATACCATTACATCTAACATAAGGACAACAAATATCCCGAAAATGGGTCCAAACATCAAGTGTCTTAGCATGTTCAATAAATCGTTTGACACCTTCAACAAATTTTTCCCTAATACCCATTCCATTATCATTGTTCCGGTGATATATCCAGCTATAATCAGGTTTCATCTACACAATCAATTAGATTTAACTAATTAGATCAAGTCACAAAATTCAATTATCACCAAACATAACCACATTCGAAACAAAAAAACACCCCTAAAGTCCCTACGCTTAACCAGTTTCAACCTACCAACTCACCAAATATAATCACTTTCAAAACAAAAAACACCTTTAAAGTCCCTACACTTAATCATTTTCAACCTATCAACTCACCAAACATACCCATTTTCAAAATCAAAAAATACCTTCAAAGTCCCTACACTTAACCATTTTCAACCTACCAAGTAGCCAAACATAACTACTTTCAAAACAAAAAAAGCACTTTTAAAGTCCCTACACTTGATCATTTTCAACCTACCAACTCACCAAATATAACCATTTTCAAAACAAAAAATTATCTTTAAAGTCCCTACACTTAACCATTTTCAAGTAACTAAGTATCAAAATAAAATCACATTCAAAATAAAAAATCTCCTTTAAAGTCCCTACACTTAACCATTTTCAATTAACTAAGTCACCAACCAAACCATATTCAAAATAAAAAATTCCCTATTAAAGTCCCTACACTTAACCATTTTCAAGTAACTAAGTCACCAACCAAACCACATTCAAAATAAAAAGTTCTCTCTAAAGTCCCTACACTTAACCATTTTTAAGTGACTAAGTATCAAAATAAAACCACATTCAAAATAAAAAAATCTCCTTTAAAGTCCCTACACTTAACCATTTTCAAGTGACTAAGTCACCAACCAAACCACATTCAAAATAAAAAATCCCCTTTAAAGTCCCTACACTTAACCATTTTCAAGTGACTAAGTCACCAACCAAACCACATTCAAAACACAAAAATCCTCTTTAAAATCCCTACACTTAACCATTTTCAAGTAACTAAGTCACCAACCAAACCACATTCAAAACACAAAATCCCCTTTAAAGTCCCTATACTTAACCATTTTCAAGTAACTAAGTCATCAACCAAATCATATTCAAAACACAAAATCACCTTTAAAGTCCCTACACTTAACCATTTTCAAGTGACTAAGTATCAAAATCAAACCACATTCAAAACAAAAAAAACACTTTTAAAGTCCCTACACTTAACCATTTTCAAGTGACTAAGTCACAACCAAACCACATTCAAAACACAAAATCCTCTTTAAAATCCCTACACTTAACCATTTTCAAGTAACTAAGTCACCAACCAAACCACATTCAAAACACAAAATCCTCTTTAAAGTCCCTATACTTAACCATTTTCAAGTAACTAAGTCACCAACCAAACCATATTCAAAACACAAAATCACCTTTAAAGTCCCTACACATAACCATTTTCAAGTGACTAAGTATCAAAATCAAACCACATTCAAAACAAAAAAACACCTTTAAAGTCCCTACACTTAACCATTTTCAAGTGACTAAGTATCAAAACAAAATCACATTCAAAACAAAAAATTTCCTTTAAAGTTCCTACACTTAATCATTTTTAAGTGACTAAGTATCAAAACAAAACCACATTCAAAATAAAAAATCCCCTTTAAAGTCCCTACACTTAACGATTTTCAAGTGACTAAGTCACCAACTAAACCACATTCAAAATAAAAAATCTCCTTAAAGTCCCTACACTTAACCATTTTCAAGTGACTAAGTGACCAACCAAATCACATTCAAAACACAAAAATCCCCTTTAAAGTCCCTACACTTAGTCATTTTCAAGTAACTAAGTCACCAACCAAACCACATTCAAAACACAAAATCCCTTTTAAAGTCCCTACACTTAACTATTTTCAAGTAACAAAGTCACCAACCAAACAGCATTCAAAACACAAAATCCCCTTTAAAGTCCCTACACTTAACCTTTTTCAAGTAACTAAGTCACCAACAAAACCACATTCAAAATAAAAAATTTCCTTTAAAGTCCCTACACTTAACCATTTTCAAGTGATTAACTATCAAAATAAAACCACATTCAAAATAAAAAATTTCCTTTAAAGTTCCTACACTTAACCATTTCAAGTAACTAAGTATCAAAATAAAACCACATTCAAAATACAAAATCTCCTTTAAATTCCCTACACTTATCCATTTTCAAGTAACTAAGTCACCAACCAAACTACATTCAAAATAAAAAATCCCTTTTAAAGTCCCCACACTTAACCATTTTCAAGTAACTAAGTCACCAACCAAACCATATTCAAAACAAAAAATCCCCTTTAAAGTCCCTACACTTAACTATTTTCAAGTAACTAAGTCACCAACCAAACCACATTCAAAATACAAAATCCCCTTTAAAGTTCCTACACTTAACCATTTTCAAGTAACTAAGTGACCAATCAAACCACATTCAAAATAAAAAAAACTCCTTTAAAGCCTCTACGCTTAACCATTTTCAAGTGACTAAGTATCAAAACCAAACCACATTCAAAACAAGCAACAACAAGACCAACAAGATGTCAACAACAATGCTAGTGAATCGAACAAGGCCACACACGACTTCACTAGACTTCAATATGAACAATAACAAGAAGATTACATCTTACCTTTGTTTAGCCTAAATTAAAGTGAAACAGATAAGCGGTCACCAAAAAAAATAGCAAAGCAATCCTTACACCGGATTCGAAATCTGTCAAATGGTAAAATTATTGCAAAGAATGATCTTTTGAATAAATTATTACAACAATTTAGTAAAGAAATAAATAAGATTTCTCCCCCAAAAAATTAAATAATTAATGAGTAAAATGGAGAAATAAGTGACAAGACTACCAAAATTTGGCTAATTCAAAATCAAATTAATGTAGGAACAAGCCTAAAATTAGCTAATTCAATCTCAAATTCCAAAAATTAGCTAAAATCTAGCTAAATAAAATAAATATCCAAACCCTAGAACTCAAACCACAATCAATTGACGAAATTAACACTAAGATATTTTTATGTAGACCTTTAACATTTCTATATAATAAAAAATGAGTTTGTGGATACTAAAATAAGCTAAATTTAGTTAATGAGTTGTAGTTAAATGTTACCTTGCCCAAAATTGAAAGTTAGGATGGAATAATTCCTTGAAAATTTGATTAAAGCCAAAAAAAATTCAAAAAGTTGAGTAGAAACTTCCTTGATAGAGAAAGAACAATGGAGATTGGAGGGTTTAATGTTAAAGTGTGAGATTTGGAGGGTTTTGGAGTGTTGTTGTTGTTTTGGACGGGTAAAATAGGGGATTTTTGGTGTGTTTTTGTGTTATTATTATGTATTACGGGTCGGGTTATTCAAATATTTTTTTTAAATATTACGAAACCGACCACTTATATTACGAAACCGACCACAAGTGGTCGGTTTCCGTAATATTTTAAAAAAAAAAATTTAAAATTAAACTTTAACAAATTACAATTAATAAATTACAAAAATAAGTTGACGAATTAAAAATATTTTTTAAAAAATTAAAATTTTACTAAATTCTATAATATTTATAACAACATTCAATTAATTTAATCTTATGAGTCATCTAGGTATTAAGAAAATAAATAATATTTAATAAAAAATAAAATTGACATAAAATGCAAAATTAACTCTTAATGTTTTAAATTAAATTTTCGTTTTTCGAATGATGGTTTTACTATATCACTCCTTATTATAAGTCATTTATGTATTAGAAAAATTAGAATAACAAAATGACATGTCAACATAAAATATTTGATTGACTATCAAAATTATATTAGTTCCACATAAATTGGGACAGGACCGAAAAAGATATAAAACAATATATATTATATGAAAATAAAATAAAAAGCACTGTAAATAACAATGATTAACAATTTTTAAAAAAAAAAATTACCGATTTCTGCTGCTTCAATCGTGATTTTAATGTATCACCCGTAATTAATTATTATAAGTCGCTTATGTATTAAAAAATTAATAATATTGAATCCCCGATTTTACTATATATATATATATATATATATATATACTATGAATAAAATTTTTCATGATATTTTTAAAAAAAATAAAAATTACTAAATATGCTCAAAGGGCAAAAGAGTAAAAACGCACAAGAGATAAATGTAGAGAAATCAAGAAGCACCAAATGGATTATTAACATTTGTAACATTTAACACATTTCTAAATGTTTCCAAATTCTTCTTCAATCAACACATACACATAATAAAAATAATAATAATTACATTTTACTATATCACCCCTAATTAATTATTATGGTCATTTAAGCATTGTGTCACATAAGTTGAAATAGAAAAAGTATTATAAATTATAATGATAAAAAATTTAAATTATTTAAAAACATATAATTGGCTATCGTCGACACAAAACTCTGGACAAGGAGAGTAGCATATATTATTCAAAAATTACATAAAAAGTATTATAAATTACAATAGTTAACAATTTAAAATATCTAAAAATAATTTAATATGTTATATATTTCAAAAAAATTACATGAAAATACTAGAAATCACAATAATTAACAACTTAAAAGATATAAAATATTTGGTCGACTCTTAAAATTATGTTAGTGTCACTAAAATTGGAATGGAAGAAAAGTATTATAAATCACAATAATTAAAAACTTAAATTATTTTTAAAATATAATTGACTATCAATGCCACAAAAATTTGGACAAGAAAGGTAACGTATATTAATTTAAAAATTACATAAAAAATATTATAAATTATAATAGTTAACAATTTAAATTATCTAAATACATATTAAAATAACATATGTTGAACTCATGCTAGATTTCAGATGAATCCTAGAAAACATATGCAATCTTTTTATTAAAATTTTTATTTAAATATATCAAGATTGAAAAGATAAATAAATATTTTAATGTTGGGTCTGTGCTGACACGGGCCATGCTCCTCTAGTATATTACAAAATTAAACTTTTTTTTAATAAATAATCATCCTACAACTCAACAATTAATAAAGAAAAAGTAATCCAAGAACAATAGAGGTATTGTGCATTTTAATGAAGGACATTATCATTGATTTAGTGGTGTTTGTAGACTTCCTCCTTTTTATTGGTACTCGTAGTAATTTTTATTTTACGCGATTAATGCATAAATAGCATATATGAATTTCAAGAATAGCGAGCTTCATTGGCCATATCGCACATAAAATAGACTCATAATTTTTTTGTTGAAGACTATAGTTAGTCCATTATATTCTAAAACCAAATTTAAGAAATCACAGGTGGAGGGTAACAGGTGTCATCATAGTAGTTGTTTTTGCCTTAAAAAGTATCATCATAGTAATACTCTCTCCCTTCAATTTTACTGTTCATTATATAAAAAATATATTCATTTTTACTAATCACTTTCAGTATAACATATTAAGATTTTTTATTATTTTTTCATGTTTACCCTTAACATTAAAACTAATTCTCCAATCATTTTTCAATACCGACTAAACATTAATTAAAATGAATATTTTAGTAAAATCATATCAATCATTATTTCTTAGTGGCATGCAAAACTCAATTAGCCAAGTGAATGGAGGGAATACCTGTTTTTGCCTGGTCATTTTATTTAAAGGCAACAATTATTTTTGATAAACAACAATTTCAGGTAAGAGAATAAAGTTAATCATGAGTACGATACGTATAACAGAAATCATATCATAAGATATTTTCACCTTATTGTCGAATAATGGAAGACCACACATACATGTATACGTAATTTTAACATTTAAAAATTAATATGAAAAACGGACCTAATTAAGCGAGAATAACTAATTCTTCTTTGTAAGTATCTATCTCATGAATCGATCTTTTAATGATGTAAGTCGGGCAACTCATATATACCTGGACAAAGTTAAAGGCAAATACAAGAAAAATACTAAGTAGAAAGGATTTAAATAAATAAGTAAAATTTGGATTATAAATTGGTAACGTTATATATAACATGTCAATCCTTAAAATTTATATAACAATATTTTATTCTTAACACTGTGTTACCAAAGCAAGCACATTCACAATTAATCAACCTTAAGTACTCAATGATAGGTTTCCGAACCAAAAGAAAAAAAGTGTAACTTTTTATTTTCATTGCCATGCCAATAAAGAAGAGTAAAGCCAGTGACAACAGACAATATTACAATATAACAGTGGATAACAGAAATGGCCAGGCAATAACCTTATAAGAAGATCATGTACTTCTAACAGAGACCACCCTAACATTCAAATGTTAAACATTCTTACTTATAGAGAAATATTTAGTGTCACAGGCTTTGAACTTCAGACTTGGTTACAGAATAAATGTGAAAATTTTAGTCTCACCCTTCCAGTAAAGACAGATTTTGTGATGAATGGTTACAACTTTTGATGAAAGGGTTTGAGCGCACATTTGTAATTTTATATAAATATAATATAAGGTTTTGCATGAATGGTTGTGACTTTTGATGCATGGATATAAACGGTTGCAGGTTGTCCAATTTTATAGAAATAAAATATTTAGAAAGGATAGTTTAATAATTTTACTTTAGGTTATTTTGAGTTGGTTCTTTTTAAGATAGTATAGATATAGATTCAATTTTTATTTTAAAGATCACGAATATCACCATGATATTTTCCTTAAATTTGAGATAAGTATTAATACTAGTATAGATATAGATTCAACTTCTATTTTAAAGATCATGAATATCACCATGATATTTTCCTTAAATTTGAGGTAAGTATTAATACATTTAGTTATAACTAGCCTAACCGCACATGTCTCATACGTGTAACATTTGATTATTTAAAATTAGATATTTTATTTATTGCGAAGATTTTTAATAAAATGTAAAAGTTCAAATCACTTTTCAAAATCCTTTACACTTGGTTGATGGATCATTACTTTTGTGTTTATCATATAATACCTCTTTCCCTTGTTGCCATGAGACACATCAATTTGAACCATATTTATGTTACGATTATTTTTATTTTTTTTATATTCAAAATATTTCCTTATTTTTAAAGTCAAATTTTTACAAAATCATTGATTACATTCTTATTACGTACTTGAAATTTTTAAAAATCTGATAATTTTTAAATTTTTCTTATTCTAACGGTTTTATATTTATTTCTAGATTTTTCAAATAGTCTTAAAATCAAATTTAGTTGATTTAAATTATTAAAATAATGAAAAAAATTAATTGTCATTAATTTTGATGACTTCTAATAAGGAAAGAGTTTACAATAAATACATTTAATTAATTTTCAACGCATAAATTAGAAAAAAAAAAGTAAAATTATGATGACTTCTAATAAGGAAAAGTTTTATCATAAATATATTTAATTAATTTTTAACTCTTAAATATTAGAAAAAAATAGTGAAAAGACGTTTTTGTCTAAAGTAAAAACTTTTAATGAAGGGCAAAAAGTTCAAATAATATTTCTAAAGCCCTTCACACTTTTAATATATTATAGATTATAGATATAGATATAGATATAGATATAAATTATAGATATAGATTATAGATTTTATCACACAGGATGAGGTAGCTACTTTGGAGCGAATATATCATCTGTAACTCTCGCATTTTATATATTGATTGATTATGGTGGTTCAAAGAATCAAGTGGAATGTTTCTCAATGACAACCTTTTTTAAATTAGGTGAACTTACTATAGTAATCCTTGTGGTAATTTTTAAAATTTTATATTTTTTGATCATTTTGTCCTTTCTCATTATTGCTTCATATTGTTTACGAATTGCAAAAATAATTGGCATGGTTCCCGATTGAAGTGATTTATATGAGTTTGTGATTTTGAATATCCTTCAAAGTGATTAGTTTGATTTTAGCCAATATTTTATGGTGCAAGCTTCGGATGATGATTTGTACAGTTTCATTAGATTTGAAATGTCAATTTTGTGTTAGTACCGTAGCTAGTTTGGGCTCCGAACCTTTGTTTTGCATTTTAACCTCTTAAATGAAAACTAATTAAATTTGACTTAGGGGGGGGGGGGTCCCAAGGACTAATTTATTGTAAATGATCTCTTTTAAAAATCTTATGATTTCATTGAGTTCAGAACATCAAATTTATCCTATTAGCACTATTAGTTTGTTTCTCTAGAGTCCCAAACGAATCTGGAGGGTCCATTCGAAGAATATTTAGATTTAGAATGTTGTTGATGTTGTTGTTTCTAGTGCAGCTAACTTACCTTTGCATTCACGGAACCCTGACTATATATATGGAGAAGAAAAATATTAGTCATCGTGAATATAATGGTGGGACCGCATTCATGAAGGGTGGACTTATTTGTTCATCACGATCGTGGGGTCTTGATCGTGTTCACGGATGGTTTGATGATCTTTGTTTGTGTCTGCCTTTATCGTGTTCACAAAGGTATAACTACAAACACGGGATCAGGTCAGGTTGTCTTTCGAGATTGCGACATGGAGCTTGCATTCGCTAAGGATTTTTTCTGCCTGGAGAGATTCAAATCTTTTCTCGATCCAATATGCATTTTCCCCATTTTTAGACCTTGAGAACTCGGGTTAGGGTGATTTCAAAGGGGCATTTGTGATTTCTTCTGTGAGTATATTTCAAAACCTTGTATTGCTATTTTTCATTGATTTCTTTACAAATTCACTTTCAAATCCCCGATTTTAAATATTTTCGAAGGGTTTGCCAGATAAATCACATAATGAGTTTTCGGTGATTTAAAGCTAGATTTTAACTCTTTTTTTTTGGATTTTTAGATTTAGATTCCTTTAAATATGAAAAACATGATTTTTAAATAAAATTTTAATTTTACTCATGTACTTTAAAAAATAATTTTTGAAGTGATTTTTTATCCGAAATTAAAATATATTGATATGGGTATCGATGACTTGTAAATGTCATATTTGATTATATTGTACATGTTTGAAGATGATTTGAGGGAGTAGAGCTTCTGATTGAAGCTTCAGACAATGTTTTGGCTTGTGGGTTTTGTTTAAGACAAGTTGAGATGTACCTTAACTTTTTTCTTAAAATGTTTATGTGTTGTATGCTTGTTTGCTTGTGTATTGTGGATCACTTAAGGTTTGAAAGTCCCGCTTAAATGAAATGGAGAGCATCTCCATGAGTATCAAAGTATTTTGACAGATAGTAATTATATAATTGCTTACTTAGTCTTCCTACTTGAGGACATTCTTTGAATAGATTATAGATAGTTGACATATTGACCTTGAATAATTGATAGTGGATACCTAACTTGGATCCTAAATCTTGTTTAATGGACTTTGATGTAATGATTGGGGCTTAGTGACCTTTTTTGAAATAATCATGCTATTACTGTTAATTGTTGAAATGATTGAGGTTCAGAAAATACTTAGAGTATAAATAGACTTATAATAGTTGATTCGATTATCAAGATTTAATATCTTTTATTAAGTCATATTGCTAACTAGCATAGTTCTTATTTTAGTTATTTAATCTAATGATGTAACATTTGGAAAGATGAGACTTATGGTATTATCTAGGTTGGGTAAATTTCGCTATATATTATTGTTTGAATTGATCACTATTTTCATACTTCTCATGTGGAGACTTATGTGAATATTATTATTGACTTGAGAGATAATTATTATTGTTATGCTCAAGTGGGGACTTAAATTGATATTACTGATCTTATTTGTGCATTAATTGCCTCCGTACTATCATAACACTCATATGGGGGCTTGACTTGACATTATAGGCCTTATTTTACATTGAATTGTCTATTCATTAATTATCGTGATGCTTGAGTGAGGGACTTTAACTTAAATGATACTATTGATATTTTACATGACTATTTATTTTAGTGGTGTCATGCAAAAACTTATATAATGATTTATTGTGATATTGAGTTAATTCGCCAGTCATTTATATATGTATTGAATTAATTATTATCTTCATACTAATTGGTTATGAGTGTTACATTCTCATTTCAACTATACATATTCATAAGATTAATACCAATGAGAAATACTAATTTTATAAGAAAATGAAACACTTTATAAAATGTTTATATCGAGGAATGTGCCGGTGGGGTTGACTGAGAACTACTTAGTTTGTAAAAAATGAGACACTTTGTAAAATGTCTATACTGGGGATGTGCCGATAAGGTTGGCTGAGACATGATATTGAGATTATAAAAGTATATGGGTTGTGAACTCTCCATGGATCCTATCCTGAAGTACTAAGGCTTGGACAGTGTATACAGAATATCCTATCATTATCACTACATTGCATTGCAATGTGTTTCCTTAGTATGTTTTGATATTGTGTTTGAGTAATTATTTTTCTATTGAATTACCAAGATTAAATTTTTTTATCATATTGTGTATTCTGTATTCATTTCACTACATTACGTCATATTATATTATCTTTTGGCTGGTTTTGGAAGTTGAGATACTTATGAGACATGGGGTATGACTGTAGCTTGGTTAATGATACTTGTAGTGTCGCACCTACTGATAGCATGATATACACATAATTATAGACTTTCACCACTTCCCCAAATTGTTGGTTGAACATGATAATTAAACCTGATATAATGTGTTAGTGAATCCCCCTTATAAATGACCTCGTTTTATGTGATGATCATAAAAATGACTAAGTGTTGACTGACCTGAATTATTTTGACTATCGTGTATATTAATATTTCTATGCCAGTTGTGTTGGGATATCTTGTTAGGATGATATGGTGTAATTGCTGGTTGTAGATTGGATTGGGGAAAACTTGGGTAGTTAGGTTGGTGGATCTCATCATCGCTTTGAATTAGGATCAGTTATAGACGATGCTTGTTGAGTATACGTGTTTCGTACTCATTTTTTTTCTTTTTCTTATTCTCATCACCCCGTACTTATATTGGTTCGAGTAGTAGATCATAGATTGTGTTCCTTCAGTGTTGACATTGCGGAGATCGAGGTAGTAACAGATGTTTGATCTTACCCAAATATCTTTTTATTTATCTTTTTCCTTATGTGCATTTAAGATACTTTAGTTTACTGGTATCATTCTATATTAGTGACAACTAGATCTGGGATGTATCTTTGAAGTTATTGTTTCATCTTTTAATATTTTGAGATTATTCTATTCTTCTTCTTTTGATTTTAATTTATTTAATTATTTGAGCCTTGAACTGGGATAGACTTACCTGTATTGAAGGGTGTGACAGGTTCCATCACACGCTCTATTTGAGTTGTGACACTTACTATCAATATTTTTATGAAGAAATTTATCTAATAAATTATTAAAAGAAATGTGTTATTTATACCAAATATTAATATGGTTGATTTTTTCTTCTTATATAACAACAAGATATCATTTTCTATGTAGTGAACATAATTGAGAATGACATTTACTTTTATATGCTTGGATATAATAGATGGTAAAAGATCAATGAGTTGTGATTTAGTGTACGCATCTGCATGGTCATTTTGTGTCATGATCAAATCGTCATGGGTGACACCTACACAAATCCACCAATGGGAGAACCATCTAATCCAAATTCAATGACATTCACTTATCCAAATTTATAAACAAAAACATCAATCTTTAATAATAGATAATAGTTAATCCTTCAACACTATTGCAAAAATGTAACAATCATTATGGTCATTTTTTAAGTTTTTTTTTTTCATATTTTGACCATGTTGTCTTTCTCCGTAATTGTTTTTTTATCATTTATGAATTTAGAAGATCATTTTTAGTCTAGTAGCATAGTCAATTTGTGTTCACAGAATTTCAAATAAACTATAAGGGTTCAATTAGGAATTCTTTATTTGAAATTGACTGCTGGATTATTGTCTTCTAGTGTTGCCAAAATTCTTTTTCTCCTTTGCAAAGCAGAAAAAAATATCACTCTGTTGCAAAGGAAAAAGAGGTATCACGTTCATAAAGAAAGACTTTAGTTGATCTTTACATTAACATGCGAGTGTGAGACCCCATAAAAGTTCTAGTTAAATTCAATCCCATATAGATTGTAATAAGGGGTTCCAGACTTAGAAAATAATTAAGCTAAGTGTTAAGACTTAGAATCATTTTTAGCCTTCGTAATTGAATGATCTTATTTTTTATCCTTACGACCTTAGAATGTCGATTTTTAAGTTAGTTCATGATCAGGGGTGTCAATAAGTCATCTTAGGTGATTTTGGAATTTTTGGACATCGTTTGAGTCATATTTGGATGACCAAAACAGCAAGCCAATGCGATCTCGACGCGTTTGCTATTGCGTCGACAGCATCAATGCAATGCGTCGGCAATCGCATCGACACCATCGACGTGACATGGCACCTGCCGTATCACTGAACATATTTTGATCATTTAATTACGACTTTCCAAGGGCATTTAGGTCCTTTGTTCCCTCACCCAATTCAGCCAAAACACGAAATTAAACTTTCAAAAGGACAAAATACATTCATTCTTCTCAAAACCTCTCAAGAAAAAAACCCTGGGTTTATTAAATTCAAGTCCAAGTCTTAAGAATTCGCCAATAATTCCTACGAATTCAACAATCAAGGTATGTTACGTGTTCATCCTTCTGTCTCCTTCCACCCTTGGAGTTCAAGAACCCTTTTTAAAACTTGAATTAAGATTCTCATGTTATGAATTGAATTATGCTCATGTTTGTATTGTTGTATGGGTTTCAAGTTAAGATCTTTTATGAGTTTCATGAAATTTAGTTAGCATGTACGTTGAATTATGAATCTCTCATGTCAAAACCCTTGAATTTGTAAGTTGCATGTTGTAGTTATGATGCCCTATATGGTTAGTTTTCATGTATAGCAATCACGCTCCCTAAGTGTTTGATAAAATGTTCATATGAGTAAATTATGCATGGTAATCTATTGTTGTGTTGCTAATGTTGTGATATTAGTTTATCAATTATGCTATCGAGTCCTGGGTATTTTTTATCCCAAATATAGTTGTTTACTTAGTTGTAGTAGTTATAGAATAGTCCCAGTAAAGGTTAAGAACTGTAGTACTCAGTCAGTTGACAGAACTCAGTCCAGTTCAGTCAGTCAATACGATCAGGGTCAGTTCAGTCAAGCTTATTACAGTCTAGTGATCAATATCTTTCAGTTCGAAGTAGGATTCAGCACCGAGTGAACCTAGGGTTGGGGGCGTTCCTGCCAGTTAGGGTTTTACCCTTAGTAGCAATCCCTGAGTTATAAAACTACGTAGCTAACATAGGGTAAGCCGTCCTTCCGTCCTTCTGCCAGACTAAGGTTAACACAATCATATATATACTTCATGAGTCTTTCTGCCAGATTAGGTTTGACACAACATTGTTAGTATCCCGTGGCAAGGTGCTAACACCCATCCAGATGGGGTCACAAGTTAGACCCCCAATCAGTCTATATCAGGGTATGTTGGTTAGATAAACACTCCTACAGTTACAATTTCAGTCTCAGTATTCAGTAAAGAACTCAGTCAGTTCTGCAGAACCATGGCTATCAGTTACTCAACCATCAGAATTCAATACTCAATTTCAGTATAATATCAGATACACGATGTATAACTATATGCGCAGTATTACTTGTTCAGTATGATCAGTAGTTACAGTTTTGCATGTACTCGCATCCAGTTATTTCATGATATTCATTTATTCAGTTATCATCTCATGCATATGAACCCACGTATATTAGCCTTACCTTACTTAGTATACTAGTAAATTCCACGTACTGATCATATACTTTCTTTTGCGCTATGATGTCTCATACCATATGTTCGGACGCTCAGGTTCCTGACCATACGTAGCAGCTCAGGTTATCAGTAACAGTTATAGTGGTGAGTCCTCATATTTTGAGGATAGAGTTTATCTATTTCAGCATTCCAGTAGTTCAGTAGTTATTTCAGTCGAAGTTAATTAGGGGTTTGTCCCATCAACTCTATATTCAGGCAGTTAGAGGCTCTCAGACTAGCATAGTCAGTTATTCAATTTTCAGATGTTATTATCAGTTATACTCAGTCATTATTTCAGTAATTTAAGAACCTTATGGCTTTATTAGATTTCTTCTGCATATATATTCCAGTATTATATTCCATACTCACAGCAGGTACCAGTCATGGGTTAGCTTGTGGTCCTTCGAGGTCGTAAGTACCATGTGACTCCTAGGGTGTACTCTCGGAGCATTACAAACTTTGGTATTAGAGCCTAAGGTTCTAAAAAGTCCTAAGGAGTCTGAAAGTCACTTCAAATAGAGTCTTATACATAGGTGTGTAGCACGCCACACTTATAGATAAGAGGCTGTGAAGCATTTTTAAGAAAAGTTCCCTTATTTTAGTGTTCATATTGTGGAGTGAGCATGAGCTCAAGTTAAACTCTCTATCTAATCCAAATTTTCTTTCATTTATAGAACATGCCTCTTAGAAAGACCAACAGAAGAAAAACTGAGAACCAGCCAGCACATTCGCCCGTTCAGGAAGATCCTCTGAATGCGCACGTTTCTCACGCAAAATTCAGAGCAGCTTTCACTATTTTAGCCCATTTTGTGGTAGCTCAGAATGTTCAACCAACTATTGTTCAGGCCAACCCAGTGGCCAATACTACTGCAGCTAGAATTCGGGAATTCATCCAAATGAACCCTCCTTTATTTTTAGGGTCTAAGTCTGAAGAGGACCCACAGGAATTCCTTAACATGGTGCAGAAGGTAATAGACATTATGGGGGTAACTTCTAGTGAAAGTACTGATTTAGCTGCCTATCAGTTGCAGGATATGACTCATACATGGTTTAAGCAGTGAAAGGTAGAAAGGGGCTCAATGCAGGGCCTATAGAATGGGAGGAGTTTGCTACTGCCTTTTTAGATAGTTTATTTCCATTTGAGTTGAGAGAGTCCAAGGTGCTAGAGTTCATCAATCTAAAGTAGGGCAACATGATTGTGAAAGAGTATTCCCTCAAGTTTACTCAATTGGCAAGGTATGCTCCTCATGTGGTAGCAGATAGCATGTCTAAGATGAGCAAGTTTATGTCTGGTGTGTCTGATAGTGTGGTCAAGGAATGTAGGAATGCAATACTGATTAAAGAGATGTACTTGGCTAGGTTGATGGTCCATGCTCAGCAGATTGAGTAATAGAAGACTAAGAAGAAAGAGAGGGAGAACAAGAGGGCTAGAACAGGTAGCTTTAGTTTTGCTCAACCTAAGTCATAAAGTGGTAATCATCCTTAGTTCTACCCACAATATCAGTCCTATCTCTGTCCTCAACCAGTGCTCTGGTGGCTAAATTTAGAAATGGTAATAAGATAAGGCGTTGGGCTCTAAATCTTAGAGTAGTATGAACAATGCCCGAACAAATCCTCTTTGTTAGAAGTGTGGCAGAAATCATCAGGGTGTCTACAGGGCTGGCAGTGACATGTGTTTTAGGTGTGGTAAGCCAGGTCACAGAATTAGAGAATTTCCTTAGGTGGGTTTACAGAGTCAGCATAACCGTCCTTCAGTTCAGTCCAGTCGTCCATCTCAGTAGGGTGCCGCTTTCAGTGCCACCAGTGGGAAGCGCCCAAATAGTCTCTATGCACTCCAGTCCTAACAGGATCAGGAAAGTTCTCCTAATGTGGTCACTGGTGAATTACAAGTTTACCATTTACATGATTATTCTTGCTAGATCCAGGAGCTTCTTTGTTCTTTGTAACTCCTTATTTAGTTGTCACCTTCAGAGTCAGTCCTGTAATCCTAACAGAGCCTTTCTCAGTCTTTACCCCAATGGGTAAATCTATCATAGCTCGTCGGGTAAACAGGAACTGTTCGGTTGTGGTATCTAAGAAAGTTACTTCAGCAAACTTAGTAGAGTTAGAGATGATGAATTTTGACGTCATTCTCAGCATGGATTGGCTTCATTCATTCTATGCCTCAGTTGATCATAGAAACAGAGTTGTCTATATTTAGTTTTTAAATGAACCTATCCTAGAATGGAGGGGTAGTACCACAGCGCTTAAGGGTCAACTTATTTCATACATTAGAGCGAGAAAAATGATATCCAAGGGATGTGTCTATCATTTAGTACGAGTCAAAGACTCTAGTTTTGAGACTCCTAATATTGAGTCAGTTCCAGTCGCAAGTGAATTTTTAGATGTGTTTCCCGAAGATCTCCCCAGAGTTCCTCCCAAAAGGGAGATTGACTTTAGCATAGACCTTTTTTTTATACTCAGCCCATCTCTATTCTGTCATATAGACTGGATCCAGATGAACTTAAAGAGTTGAAGGACCTCTTAGACAAAGGGTTCATCAAGCCCAGAGTATCTCCTTCGGGTGCACCAGTTTTATTCGTATGAAAGAAAGACAGTTCTCTTAGAATGTATATAGACTATCGTCAATTGAACAAAGTCACCGTAAAGAATAAGTACCCACTTCCTAGAATCGATGACTTATTCAACTAATTTTAGGGTGCCAGTTACTTGTCTAAGATAAACCACAGATCCTACTATCATCAGCTCAGAGTCAGAGAATGTGACATTTTTAAAATAGCTTTTAGAACCCGATATGGTCACTTTGAGTTTCTAGTCTTGTCATTTGGTCTTACCAATATCCAACAGCTTTCATGGACTTGATGAATAGCATGTTCAAGAAGTACATAGACATATTCATCATAGTCTTCATCGATGACATTTTTGTCTACTTCAGCAGTGAAAATGACCGTGCAGACCATCTCAGAATAGTATTACAGACTCTCAGAGCCCATCAGTTGTTCTCCAAATTTGGTAAATACAAATTTTGGCTAAGGTTAGTAGCTTTTCTTGGTCACATAGTTTTCGGTGATAGCATTAGCGTTAATCCTCAAAAGACCAAAGCAGTGAAAAACTGGCTCAGACCCATCTTTCCATTAGATATCAAGAGTTTCTTGGGTTTAAATGGCTATGACCGATGATTTGTTGAAGGATTTTTGTCCATTGTATCCCCTATATCCAGATTGACTCATAAGAAAGCTAAATTTCAGTAGTCAGATTCTTATGAGAAGAGTTTTCAGGAGTTGAAGGCTCAAATCACTACAGACCCAATTTGGACTTTGCCCGATGGTTCAGACGGATTTGTTGTATATTGTGATGCTTACAGAGTTGCCTTAGGGTGTGTTTTGATGCAAAGGGGTAAGGATATGACCTATGCCTCTAGACAACTTAAGACCCATTAAAAGAATTATCCCACCCATGATCTTGAGTTAGCAACTGTTGTGTTTGCCTTAAAGATTTGGAGGCACTATTTATATGGGGTGCATGTTAATATATTCACATACCACAAAAACTTGCAGTATGTGTTTTCGTAAAAAGACCTGAACTTGCGTTAGAGATGGTGGTTAGAGTTGTTGAAAGACTATGACATGAGCATTCTGTATCATCTGGGCAAGGCCAATGTAGTGGAAAATGCCCTAAGTAGGTTGTCCATAGGTAGTGTTGCTCACGTTGAGGATGGTAAGAAAAAGTTAGTTTAGGAAGTTCATCAGCTTGCTAGACTAGGTGTCCATTTGGTTGATTCGGCTGATGAAAGTGTTTGGGCGCAAAATAGTTCAGAGTTTTCTTTAGTTTTTGAGATGAAAGAAAAGCAGGACAGAGATCCCAATTTAGTTAAGCTGAAAAAGTCAGTTAGAGATCAGAAAGTAGAGGTTTTCTCTCAAGGGAGAGATGGTGTATTGTCTTGCCAGGGTAGGCCATGTGTGCCATGTGTGGATGGCGTTAGACAATGAATTCTTGATGAAGTGTATGGTGCACGTTACTCTATTCATCCAAGGGCCACTAAGATGTACCACAACTTACGGAATTTCTATTAGTGGAGTAGGATAAAGAGAGATATTACAGAGTTTGTATATAAGTGATCTATGTATCTGTAGGTTAAGATTGAACATCAGAATCCTAGTGGGTATATGCAGGAGTTCAGTATTACCACTTAGAAGTGAGAGAAAGTGAACATAGATTTCGTGACAGGCTTGTCTCGTACTCATTGACAATATAATTTGATTTGGTTCATTATGGACAGGATGACCAAATCAGCCTATTTTTTGCCAGTTCATACTTCTTATTCAGCTGAGGACTATGCCAGGCTCTATATCAGAGAGTTGGTTAGGTTACATGGCGTACTATTGTCCATTATTTAAGATAGAGGTACGTAGTTCACCTATCACTTTTGGAAAGCCTTCTAAAAGGGTCTTGGTACCCAGGTCCACCTCAGTATAGCCTTTCACCCTCAGACAGAAGGTTGAGCAAAAAGGACCATTCAGACTTTAAAAGATATGTTGAGAGCATGTGTCGTTGACTTTAAGGGCAGTTGGGATAACCACTTACCTTTGATTGAGTCTGCATATAATAATAGCTATCATTCCAGTATCCAGATGGCTCTATTTGAGGCTCTTCATGGAAGAAGATATAATTCTCCTATTGGTTGGTTTGAGGTAGGTGAGGTCCCGGTAGTAGGGCCTGACTTGGTGTTTGATGCCTTAAAGAAAGTATAGTTGATCAGGGAAAGGCTTAAGACAGCCCAGAGCCGACAAAAATCTTAGGCAGATGTGAGAAGGAAAGATCTTAAATTTAAGATTGGTGATTATGTGTATTTGAATATCTCTCCCATAAAGGGGGTAAAGAGATTTGGTAAGAAGGGAAAGCTTAGTCCTCGAAATGTTGGTCCTTATTGGATTCTGAGTCATTTTGGTAAGGTAGCTTATGAGCTTGAGTTACCTGCAGACTTAATATCAGTGCATCCAGTGTTTTAGGTCTCCTTGTTAAAAAAGTGCATTGGTGACCCAACAGTTGTAGTCCCTATAGAGAGTGTAGATGTTCAGAACAGTCTCTCTTATGAGAAAGTCCCCTTCGAAATCCTTTATTGGCAGATTCGTAGACTAAGGAACAAAGAAGTTTCTTTAGTCAAATTTCTTTGGTGGAATCAGTTCGTTGAGGGAGCTACTTAAAAAGTAGAGGCAGACATGCAAGCCAAGTATCCTCACCTCTTCTCCGCAAACTCAGACTCAGCCTAAGACAACAACCTTTCTTAGATTTACTATATTCTATACTCAGTTACAGCGCATAACATTCTCATATCATTCATGCATTCATGAAATAGTTCAATTATGTTTCATGTCTCTAGAATTCATTCATGCTTCAGTTATGCATGTTAGTGTAAGTTTATTTTCTCAGTTCCTCTTAGTTCAATCAGTCTCACTCGAGGACGATTGTTCCCAAGGGGGAGATATTGTAAGACCACATAAAAGTTCTGGTTCAATTCAGTCCCAAATAGCTTGTAATAAGAGGTCCCAGACTTAAAAAAAATTCAGCTAAGTGTTAAAACTTAGAATTATTTTTTAGCCTTCATAATTGGATGATCTTATTTTCGATCCTTACGGCCATATAATATCGATTTTTAAGTTGATTAATGATCAGGGATATAAATAGGTCATCTTGGGTGAGTTTTGGAATTTTCAGACATCGTTTGAGTCATGTTTGGATGACCAAAATAGCAAGCCAACGCGATCTCGACGCGTCATATTGGCTATCGCATCGACAGCTCGACGCGGTGCATCAGCAATCATCAACACTATCGATGTAGCGCATCGCCTTTCGCATCACTGGGCATATTTTGCTCATTTAATTATGACTTTCCAAGGGCATTTAGGTCTTTTTTCCCTCGCCCAATTCAACCAAAACACAAAATTAACTTCTAAAAAGGCAAAATACATTCATTCTTCTAAAAAACTCTCAAGAACAAACCCCTAGGTTCATTAAATTCAAGTCTAAGTCTCAAGAATTTGCCAACAATTCCCATGAATTGAACAATCAAGGTATGTTAGGTGTTCATCCTTGCGTCTCCTTCCACCCTTGGAGTTCAAGAACCCTTTTTTAAAACTTAAATTATGATTCCTATGTTATGAATTGAATTATGCTCATGTTTGTGTTGTTGTATAGGTTTCAAGTTAAGATTTTTTATGAGTTCAATGAAATTTAGTTAGCATGTGCGTTGAATTATGAATCTCTCATGTCAAAATTCTTGATTTTACACGTTGCATGTTGTAGTTATGATGCACTATGTGGTTAGTTTTCATGTATAGCAATCACGCTCCCTAAGTGTTTGGTAAAATGTTCATATGAGTAAATTATGCATGGTAACCTATTGTTGTGTTGTTAAAGTTGTGATATTAGTTTATCAATTATACTATCGAGTCCTGGGGGTATTTAGTACTTGAAATCTAGTTGTTTACTTAGTTGTAGTAGTTATAGAATAGTTCCAGTAAAGGTCAAGAACCACAGTACTCAATCAGTTGACATAACTCAGTGAAATTAGTCCAGTTCGGTCAGTCAACACGTTCAGGGTCAGTTCAGTCAAGCTTAGTACAGTCTAGTGATTAGTGTCTTTCAATTGGGAGTAGGATTCAGCATCGAACGAACTTAGGGATGGGGGCATTCCTGCCAGTTAGGGTTTGACCCTTAGTAGCAATCCCTGAGTTACAGAACTACATAGCCAGCGTAGAGTAAGTCGTCCTCCTGCCAGACTAAGGTTGACGCAATAATATATATACTTTATGAGTCTTTCTGTCAGATTAGGGTTGACACAGCATTGTTGGTATCCCGTGTCAAGGTGCTAACACCCTTCCAACTAGGGCCACAGGTTGGACCCTAAATCAGTCTATATCGGGGTATGTCGGTTAGATGAACACTCCCACAGTTACAATTTCAGTTTCAGTATTCAGTAAAAAACTCTGTCAGTTCTACAGAACCATGGCTATCAGTTACTCAGCCTTCAGAATTCAGTACTCAGTTTCAGTATAATCTCAGATACACGATGTATACCTATATGCGCAGTATTGTATGTTTAGTATGATCAGTAGTTACAGCTTTTTATGTACTCTCATCCAGTTATTTCATGATATTCATTCATTCAGTTATCATCTCATCCATATGAACCCACGTATATCAGCCTTACCTTACTTAGCATGCCAGTACATTCCACGTACTGATCGCATTATTTTTTTTGTGCTATGATGTCTCATATCATAGGTTCTGAAGCTCAGATTCCTGACCGTACTTAGCAGCTCAGGCTTTTAACAACAGTTATTGTGGTGAGTCCTTATATTTTAAGGACATAGTTTATCTATTTCAGCATTCCAGCAGTTCAGTAGTTATTTCAGTCGGATTTAGTTAGAGGTTTGTCCTATCAACTCCATATTCAGACAGTTAAAGGCTCTCAGACTAGCATAGTCATTTATTCAGTTTTCAGATGTTATTATCAGTTATACTCAGTCATTATCTCAGTATTTTGATAACCCAATGGCATTTTCAGATTTCTTCCACATATATATTCCAGTATTATATTCAGTGCTCACAGTAGGTACCAGTCATGGGTTAGCTTGTGGTCGTCCTTAGGGGTCATAAGCACCGTGTGAAGCCCAGGATGTACTCTCGAGGTGTTACAATGAGACACTGCTTTAATAAAGAATGTGTTGGGACGAGATCTGTATAGTTACTCAGTGTGTTTGCAATTATAGCAACATCTCGTTACGAGGATATTAAAAGCATGCTCTCAAATTAGTATGAAATGGCATAGCTGATCGGGCTAGCATCATCCCACTATAGCAAAAAAAAATTATGCCATAGAAATATCACCTTAGAGGGATATAGCGTAATGATGGGACTAGAAACTTTGATGCAATATTAGTATTGTTTTTCTCCTCTTTAATTGTAAAAAGAATTATGTTTGCTCTAAAACCCCTTCTTACCTCATGGATTTGAGACAATAGAAAGGAGGGATTTCATTGTAATGGGGTAACACTCATGATTTTCTTGTGAATTTCACATCAGAATTTAGTAGCTCAGAATCAAATTTGCATTCATACATTCGTAGCAGCTACTTGGCATCCAAGTAAGCTAGGTTTTACTGAATAGCTTAAATTTGGATTAAAAAGCATAAGCATCTTGTAGATTGATGAGAGATTTAATGCTTAGTCCTCCAAACTTGGTGTTGAGATGGATAAAATAAATGAAAAGTCAATTAATTAGGTAAAAATTTATTGTTATTTTGTAATATTGAAAATTTTCCTTTGGTTAATGTGTTTACCTTGTTGTTGTTAATCATTGTATGATTAAAAATGGTGTTGTACCCAAAAATTGAGTCAAACCTATTAAATGAATGATTTTAGACATGATCCGTGTTGGTGGATTTTGAAAAATCTATGATGGAAACTAGAGGAATAGAAAATTGGTGAGGTATTAGTGTTAGATGAACGGTTGAACGGTGTTTATGGCACGAGTAATATGTGTAAACTATAGGTGATGGTTTAACGCTTGTTTTGTTTGTGCATGATAATTATTCCTTCATATTGCTTTTACAATGCATGTTTAAGAAAGTAGAATGATTGTTTGTGATAGCAAGTTCGGAGCAAAACAATAATAGATTGTGTACCTTAAATTTGCAGTGGAAATCATTGAATTTGCTACAGAAAATTATTTGTCCAAAGTTTACTTCGCATCTCTTGGAAACAGAGTGTTCTTCGTCATAAACTAAATGCCTCCCTTTTGGTGATTTTGTTAATGTAATTCTCGAATTGTTTTTGATTTTGTGTTTCTAACGCAGTCTTCTCTCTACTCATCTTGTTAGAAAAAGAAAAGAACATATAGGGGATTTTGGGGCGGGAAGAGTTATTTTGTAACCATTCCCCCTTTTTCTTTTGAAATAAGATTATGCGTTAATCTCATTTTTCTGACTAAGAAACGAATCGGATTGGGTCAGGTCGGTCCACGTGGGTGACCCATGACCCATAATCCAACATCTCCCACTTCACATATGGTGGAAAAGACCCAAGCCAGTACTACATCAATAAACTATCAATTCATACGGCAATTAGTTCGTACAACTTGTGAGCATTACGAGCTTTACCTATAAGGTTTTACAAGCCGTATTTAGGAATTCAATCACATGTGGAAAGAATTCTCTACTAATATGAGGATTCTAATACTCACAATACCCTAAAAATCATTCACTATTTCAGTAGTTACTTATCCAATCCCTCATCCTCTTAAATAGGTGAACTCGAGTTCATGATTAACTTTACATACACAATTACACTCGACACCTAAATGGTTAGTGTAAAAGCCGGCATGTGTAAACAAGTTAAAATATTTATTTTAATCGTCTTCCCTTTCTACTTAAATCTATCTGTTCCAATCAACTGCTTTCCTAAACATATGTTGCATTGCCGAATCTCTCATGGCTATTAGTAACATGCTAAAGTAGCAACACCTATCGAAACTTTAAGAAAAAGTTAAAGGTCTAAGGGTATTTCAATGAAAAGTTAAAATAACTTTAAGGATCTCACACAATGAAGAAGCAGGGATTCATTCTTCCATTAACCCATTGGTCGCTAAGCACACGTGGTATGAAACACATGCTATGATGTTTTCACCTTATATTGGTGCATGTATCTCATTCTTTTAGCCATCCAACATCATACAAATCTAGGTCTAGACACCTCTAAATGTCTAACCTGAGTTTCTTTCTTTAATAATCCTCAAATCCATATTCTTAGAGAAACTCATATCTGGATTTACAAAATAAGTCATTATCTTTTGGTGGAACTAATCTTTTCACGTTTCTTGACATAAGAGGCAATTGCTCGTGTGAGAGAGCCAATCTCGTGACTTGTTCGACACACTATATTAATAAAACACATTTTCACATACATATGAGATTGAACATAAATTCAAGACTCTCATATTTATAATAATTACAATCAAGTCATCTACAATACAGAAATATAATCATGTCCTATGTAATCCTAGAGCCATAACATGTTTCTCAAATAAGTTTCTAGATATCGCCTTAGTAAAGAACCATCTATCATTTCCCGTGTAGGAATGTATTGTAAATTTATTTCTCCACTTGCTACTATGTCTCTTACAAAGTAATACTTAATGTCAATGTGCTTGGTATTGCTGTGATATTTAAGATCCTTCGTATATGCGATATCCACTTGACTATCACAATATAAAAACATGGGACCCTTAAAATTCCTTGTGGTGTTCAAATGCTCAAAGAATCTCTTCAACCAAACAACTTCTTGTACTGCAGATGCACAAGCCACAAATTTGGATTCCATAGTTGACAGGGTTGTGCAAGTTTTTTTCTTACTTTTTCATGAGATTGCACCACTATTTAGTAAGAAGGCATAATCAGAGGTTGATTTTCTATTATACTGGTCACCAACCCAATCAACATCTATATAACCTCTTATGGATAAATCGGATCAACTATAGCATAGTAAATAATCAGCAGTTTCCTTCGGATATCAAAAAATTCTCTTAACTGCTTTCCAATGATCTCTTCCAGGATGGATTGATACTTGCTAACCAGACCTATGGCATAATAAATATCTGGGCGAGTACACATCATAGTATACATCAAGCTCCCAACTATACTAGAATATGGTACTCGAGACATGTTTTCATTTTTTTCAGTCTTTGGACACATTTTAAGGCTTAAAGTTCCATCTCTTGTTATAGGAGTATCCATGGATTTGCAACTATTCATTCAAAAACATTCCAAAATTTTCTTTATGTATGTTTCTTGAGAAAGACTCAAAACTTTTTTGGAACGATCTCTTTGGAATTTAACACCAAATATATAGTCTGTTTCATCCATATCTTTCATGTCAAATGACTTTGAAAGCCATGACTTAACAGTTTTAACATACTCTAAATTATTTTCAGCTAATAAAATATCATCCACGTAAGTGAAAGAATCACAAATATTTCATTGGACTTTTTCACATAGATGCAATGGTCTTCATCGATTAGGTACCACTGCCTTGAAGACTGCTTTAGGCCATATATTGATCTGTTTAATTTACAAACCTTCTTGGCTTTTAACAACAAAACCTACTGGTTGTTCTTTGTAGATTTCCTCATTTAGTTCTCCATTGAGAAAAGCGGTCTTCATGTCTATCTGGTGTAATTCTAAATCTAAGCGTGTAACTATAGCCAAAAGCAAGAGAATTGAGGAAAATTATACAACTGGTGAAAAAATTTCCTCATAATCTATTCCAGCTTCTTGAGTAAAACCTTTTGCCACCAATCGTGCTTTTTGCCTTTCTATTGACCCATCTAATTTACGTTTAACTTTGAGAATTCATTTGTTCCCAATAGCTTTACACCCAGAAGGAATGTCAACTAGATCCCAGACTTTATTGATTTTCATGGACTCTAATTCTTCTTTCATCGATTTTATCCATTCATTTTTTCAGGACTCGTCTCATTCACAAAATTAGGTTCATCCAATTCTGTAGGAGATACCAATAGAACATAATCTTCAATCTCATAAGATAGTTTAACTACACCTTTTTTGGTACTCTTACGTAATTGAAGTTTAGATTCCTCAATAGGATTTTGAGATTCACAACTCCCACTTGGACCAAGAATTATTTCTTGATCTATTGAATTATCAGGCATGTCTGATGACATTAACTGATCATCTGAATTCAGCATTTCGTAAAGAGGCTTATTTTTCTTTATTTCACCCTTTTTGGAAAAATTATTTTCCAGGAATATGGCATCCCGTGATTCAATTTCAGTATTATTTCCATCTTCCAATTCATCAATGATCACATACCCCTTGGAGTGTTCTAAGTATCTTATAAAGATACATTTATTTCCTTTTGGACTTAGTTTTTCAAACTTACCAAAATGATCTTTAATATATGCAGCACAACCCCAAGGTCGTAGATCATTAAAGTTTGGTTTATTACCAATCCATAGTTCATAAGGAATAGAAGATACTGATTTAGAAGGCATTTTGTTCAATATGTGGGTCGCAGTTAATAATGCATCTCCCTCACCAAAAAGAGATTGGTAAATTTACATGCATCATCATGGACCTTGTCATATCCAATAGTGTTATATTCTTTCTTTCGGCTACACCATTTTGTTCAGGTGTATAAGGAGTAGTTAATTGTCTGATAATGCCTTTTTCAATACACAGTTTTTCAAACTGTTTTGACAAATATTCACGACCTTTGTCAGTTCTTAATGCCTTTAACCTTTTGTATAATTGATTCTCAATTTCATTCATATATCTTTTGAAGTATTTAAGTGTTTTGGATTTATGAGATATCAAATAAACATAATCAAAACACATGAAATCGACAATAAATGTAATGAAATATGAAGCACCAGTCCTTTCCCTCACATTCATTGGACCACTGATATCAAAATGGATTAATTGTAATGGGAATTCAGCTCTTTTAGCCTTCCCAAATGGTTTACGTGTAATCTTTCCGGCAAGACAATTTTCACAAGTTGGCATTTCAATTATGGAGAAAGAACCTAGATGTCCTTCTTTTTCCAATCTATTTATTCGATATTGCCTTATGTGACCCAATCTAGCATGTCATGTAAGTATATCAACATCATTATTACTAGAATAACATGACATTACACAACGGTCAACATAATAGTCATAAGTTAAAGGATTACAATCTAAACAATAAAGCAATCATAATGATGTCCTAAACCATAAAAAACATTATCTAGAGTAATTCTTACACAATTACGACTAAAAAACAAATGAAAACCAACATCTAAAAGATCAGACATAGACACTAAGTTTCACTGAATTTCTGGAGCAAATAGGATGTCATGCAACATTAAAGACTGACCTCCATGCAAATCTACTTTGCAAATGTCAATCCCTTTGACTTCAAGTCTAACATTATTTTCTACATATATCCACCTTGATCTAGGTGAAACTCGATGGAACTCCATAAACGCTTCTTGATCTCGACTTACATGGTCGGTGGCTCCTGAGTCTGCAATCCACAAAGGATAAGATTTAGTTAGTAAAATAGTCCAAGAAACATATGTAATACTTAGAGATACGTTTAGAAATGCTACCTTTTTTTGCTTAGCACCTTCACGAGCAAAATTCCCCAGAACTTAGCAATTGTAGCACTTCATCTTGCTCTTGTCTTTCTTCTTGAAAACCCTTTTTCCCTTCTTGGAATTTGGCTTGTTCTTTTTCTCAGAGGGCCCTTCTTCTATCTCTTTACCCTTTTTGTTATTTTCCACTTCTTCTTACGCTTGAATCCTAAAGACTTCTTGGTAATTGATTCTGACATAAATTCATTAGAAGTAACTTTAGCAGCACCAAGTCGCTCATCTTCAAGTTCAACATGACGGACAATATCATAAAAAGTTTTGATGTTGTTATTGTGGGTAAAGTTGACCTTCAAGTGTCCCAACTATTGGGAAAAGATTGAATCACTTCCTGAACCTGCTACTCATCCGAGAGAACGTGACCAACACTTTTGATTTGAGCTATCATATTCGACATCACCCTAAGGTGTTGTTTGATGTTCTGATCATGACGCTTCTTGTAGTGTCAAACTTGATAGTCAGTTGTTTAAGGCGAGTGATAGAAGTACTCCCATATGTTCCTCGCAAGTATGCCCAGATGGCATTAGCAGTAGAAAATTTGTCACATTCATGTATAAGGTCATCAACTATAAAACTTACAACGATTCCACGTGCAATGGAATCAACCTTTTTCCAAGCCTTATAAGCTTTAAGGTCTTTTCTGTGTTGTGCAGTGTTACCCTCCTCTGGTAGACATAAGACATGGTTAATACCTTCAAGAGCATTTTGTTCTTTCTGCACATACCATATTTTACGACTCCAAATGTTGTAATTATCACTATTTAGTTTTTCTTCTTTGTTTAAGTCGGCAATTATGTTTTTTGATGCAATGGCTGTTATTAAGAGACAATCACGCAAGTATTTTATTAATTATGCATGCAAATTACACATTTAAGCAAATTATTTCACATAAAGATTTCATGTTTAGTATAAAATCGAAAAGACACTTAAGAATCCAATCATAATCTAGGAACTAAAAAGTTGACCAAAATTAGAAATTAATTTCTTAATGCGTATTAGGATGATAGCTTTCAATTAAGTCTTTGTAAAATCAAATAAATGAATGAAATTCATATAGAGGGAGAGATAAACTACTTATATAAATATAATATAAAGTTTAATTAAACTACTTCAAGTTATAAGTCAATTTAAAGACAAAAGTCATCCCACAAATATTCGAGATGACTTATATACATTCAAAAAGGCTCGCTAGACCAAATATCGTGGTAAATATTAATTAATCTCCCGCCTCAAGGATCACAGAGGGAATTCGCTATAGCTAATGCTTCCCAATTCGAGATTTCTACATAATTTTTAGTTCTACACGTTTCAATTCAAACAAATGTATAAAACTAGCAACAGTAATGTTTGGGGTCATCTTAAAAGACTTGGATTCTTTCAGTTTCTTCTCTCTTTCCTTTCGCATAACCTTTTCATTTCATAACAGATTTTATGTCGTCCTAGAGATATCATTTTGTATGATCTCACGACCTCGAAAATATGTCCTTCGACGACATGCTCTTCCACTTTGTCTCTTTGCTCGACATCCAGAACTCCCACTTGGAGTGATTTGAGTCTGTTTCCGTTCAGCCATGTCTGAAACAGAAACCAAGAAACAATAAGAATGGTTGAACCACTCAATGTGACATCTTCTGTCAAAAAATCGTGTAGAAGGCAAATCCATTAAATTAAGTTTAAAGGGCTTAAATTTGTAAATTAATATCAAGATTAATTTTAACCACATTTATAATACCATTGTTAGTCTAGAGGATTTATTAAATTACTTAGCACTTTTCTCTTTCATATAGGAAATTAATAAATTAATATTTTTATCCTCGTAAATAAAATATACACGTACAATTACGATATAAAAGGTAACAGATCTGCGACATATAACAAAGCATTGGAACCATTATTGGTCCCAATGAAATTATATTTTCAATGCTCTGCACATATGCATATATATTTCTCCGCTAAAGCATATACTAATTTCTTTTCCCAAGAACAATAAAGGGTACTTTTTGTTGATACCTAATTTTTGCCCTCGACGACTAAATTTAACCCTAGGTTTCTTCAATTTTTAATAAAATTAAAATATTTATTTCATCCAGATAAATACACTTTAAAATATTTATTTGGATTAATTTTATCATTTAATTGACGATTATACGTTTTCGTATTTACATATGTGAAATTGTATAAATTTTGTTACTTAAATGAACATTTTACCGAAATTGAACTTTTATTGATAAAACTTGAAAATTAATCTAAAAGGATAAAGTCTTGATTTAAATAAAATTTATTCTCAAAATTAATTTATTTGGAGAAATATTTATTTGATTTTATTAAACCAAGGGATTAAAGGAAGTGTTAATTTGTATTTTAATTTAGTCAATCTATTAGATTTGACCATAATTGAAATCAAATTGGCCATAATTGCAATGCAATAGGCCAATTGATTTTAATTTGGTCAAAATTAAATAGATTTGTCTAAATTTTAAATCCCAATTGGGGTTATATTTTAAATAACTCTAAATTCCCAAAAACTCTCATAATTTCTACCCAATTCCCACCAAAATCAAATTCAAATCCAAAAATTTAAATTTTTGAAATTCAAAAGATTGTACTAGATTATACAATTCCCCAACCTTGTCCTTTTTTTAATTCTTGAAATTCAAAAATTGTACTACATTATACCAATCCCCCCTCAACCTTGTCCTTTTTCTAATTTTAAAATTCAGAAATTATACTACATTGTACAATTCCCTCTACCTTATCTTCCACCTCACCTTATCTTTAATTTTTAAAATTCTAAAAATACCCCTAAATAGTTTCTCCCACATTGGTGAATTAATAGTATTGGATCTCCATCCTTTCCTATAATACTACCACTATTTTGGTACAGAGAAAAAAAAAAGTTTCAAAGTCTCAAGGTTGAAAAAAAAAAGCTTTGAGCAAAGAATATTTTTTATTTTAGTAAAAAAATTTCTCTTTCCATGAAATTCGTGGGCTAATCGAAGTTCTCGAGTTGAACGTTTTTCAGTGGCGATCAAGACTCCAAAAAAAGCTTGTAGTCCCATTTTGCTGCTCCAAAAAAGGTAAACACACCTTTTTTTTTTAGTTTTATTATCGTTTTCTTCTTCATCTTTTTCTCCTTCATAGTTCGTAGTTATAGTTTTGTTTGCTGGGATTGTTTGTTGTAGACGGCCTTTGATGGCCATAGGAAGTTGTGTTATCGATATTATGGTTATTTTCATGTTCATGATATAAAAATGAGCTAGAAATAGTTGTACGTGCCTTTTTGACTTTATTCTTTGATTATTATAGATAAAGTTTCAATCTTTGCTTAAAAGATGTACTTATACTTTGTTTAAATTCATTATTGACTGATATGTTTGTTTTTAGCATGTAGAGTTGTTTCCTTTATATTGAAAAGAATAGTTAATATTGATTATTTCTCATTTTTGACTTTATTCTTTGATTATTATAGATATAGTTTCAATCTTTACTTAAAAGATGTACTTATGCTTTGTTTAAATTCATTGTTAGCGGATATGTTTGATTTTAGTATGTAAAGTTGTTTCCTTTATGTTGAAAAAAATAGATACTATTAATTGTTTCTCCTTTTTGACTTTATTCTTTGATTATTATGGATAAAGTTTCAATCTTTGCTTAAAAGACATTCTTATACTTTGTTTAAATTCATTGTTGCCGAATATATTTGTTTTTACCATGTAAAGTTGCTTTCTTTATGTAAAAAAAAAAATAGTTATTATTATTATTTTTTGCCTTGATAAAATAGTAATTGGTTAAGTCAAGAACTTGTCATTTGCTTGCTAATTATTTTAATGAATTTCATAATCTTCATATGAGAGATGAAGTGCTAGCTATTTTTCATCCAAGATATTTATTCCTTTTTTTTCGCATGTTGACTTGTCAAAATGATGAGAAAGTTTGGGCTTTTGTGGCTAAATAGAATTATTTAGATATTTTTGAGTCATGCATGGTATGGTTGTTGAACGATATTTCACTTTTAGAAATACTAAATTTTTATTCTAAATTTTCTACCCCCTTTGGATTGTTATATGTGCTCTTTGTGTGTGTAAAGGCTTGATTCGTGTCTCTCTTTGATTCGTAATATCAAAAGAGAATCAACGATGTCTTAGAAAGATACCATAGGTCGTTACACGTTTTTTCAAAAATATTGATTGTAATTTAGATGTATGAATCTTTGTTAATGTCGCCTTTATTGAAATTTAAACACTCCATTTCTTGAAAAAGTTAGCCTTTATTTTATTTTGTTATATGCATTAGTGTCTATGTTTGTTCAATTTTTTTTTATTTTTTTTTTGTTATATGGGTTAGTGTCTATATTTGTTCAATTTTAGAAATCATGGTTATTTTTCTTATTGCCTCATCCCTTCACTTTCGTAAGCTTATGTTATTTTTTCTCGCATTAATTCATTAAATATGACCTTCTTCCTTTTACCTTTATTCATTCTTAATATGAACATAAATCATGAGGCATGTAAGTGGGTATCTTTGCTTTGCATTTTATCTGTTGACTCTCATTCTTGTTGTACGTGTGCAAGTGTGCTTATCATTATTATTCAAAAATTGGTTCTTGATATTTTCTTTTGCTTTGAAATATGTCACTTTTATGCCTTGAACGTATATTAATTTTTTTATTTTTACTTTGCATGCAAAAAATGTCTCGAGTTCAAATGGACTCCTCTCCTCTTGCATTTTGTAATGGGCCAATGAGGTCCACTTCTTTAAATCAAGTTTGAAGTTTAAACTCAAGGTCGACTATATGACGTGCGGGTGTTAGAAGATAGACGAAGAATGAAAATGGATCAAAACCCATTGATGAGGTCACTAAGAGACTTGAAAAGTCTCAATTTTTATTATCGTCTTCTTTTTATTTATTCATTTAATCATTTATTTATTCATTTATTTAAGCCTCGAAGCCAAAGTTGTATTTAAATACAGGTGAAGCCGATTCTTGGCCAATGGATCCGGAAATTAGTTTAGGACAGGTTATGGGTCAAAACCCGATATTTAGATTAGAACAGGTGCAGGTGGGCCAAAAGCCCAATTAAATTGGGACGGGATTGATGGATTTGGGTTTACGAGTCTAAGTCTTCTAATTCTCACCTTTCCTCTTTACGTGCTTATTTGCTATTTATTTTCTTAGACTTGATTAAATTCCCTACTAAGTAGTCAAAAATTATTTTTATATAAGTTTCATCCTAAATTTCTTTTCAACAATCAACTTCTCTTTTTTCAAAGTTAGTCAAAGTGGTTTTTAAATAGTCTGGATAACCGCAAGTTGCGGACATTTTAGGTGCCTTAAAAACCTTCCTAAAATGTTAATGAGAACCTCTTACCCGGAATTTTCTTAAAGGCCTAAGTCTTTTTCTGTTTTGAGACTTAGGATTTTATTTTAAAAAGTTTTCTTAATTTTTTTTTCAAATAAATTAAGTGGCGACTCTGTAATTTCTTAGATTGTTTCAAAATTTTCTTTAAAGTTTTGAAATAGTTTAAAATGTCGAAATCAATGTTTTCCAACCCTTCGAGTTAAAAAAGAGATAAAACACTTTTCCTTTTTTTTTTATATAGGCATTCCTTAAAGTAAAAAAAAAACTTTCTTTTTACTATAACTTATTGAAAGAAAAAAGTTGTTGTTCTTCTTCAGAATGACACATTTTTCATCCCTTTTTTTATAAAAAAAATTACATGGTGCTTAACAACACTTTGAAACAACAACAACAAATAAAATTAAAGGTCAAATTCATAGCCAACGGTGGCGCGAAAAACGCGATGAAGACACGTCTAACTGAATTCAAAACGCGATAACGCCGCATCTGACCGAATTCAATATTTTTAATCTTTTTCAATTAAAATTTTTCTAAGAGGTATTTTCATAAACAATTATTCAAGAGTTTTTCACTCTTAAACTCAGAATTTTACTTACAAAATTAGGATAATAAATCTAGCTCTGATACCATTGATAGTAAATTCGAATCAAAACAATAATAAATTATGTACCTTAAATTCGCAGCGAAAATCGTTGAATTTTCTATTGAAAAGTATTGGCCCAAAGTCTACTCCGTCTCTATTGAAAACGAAGTTTTCTTCGTCACAAACTAAATTCCTCCCATTTGGTGTTTTTGTTAATGTAAATCACGAATTGTTTTTAATTTTGTGTTTCTGACTCAATCTTCTCTCTGCTCATCTTGTCAGAAAAAGAAAAGAACATACAGGAGATTTTGGGGCGGGAACAGTTATTGTGTAACCGTTCCCTCCTTTTCTTTTGAAACAAGATTATGCGTTAATCTCATTTTTCTGACTTAAGAAATGGATCAGGTCGGATCGGGTCGGTCCACATGGGTGACCCATGACCTGTAATTCAACAGTTTGATATCCTAAGTGTTAATCACATGTAATGAACTTGCATGCAAAGCTTGTTGGTTGTTACACGTGTTGTTCCTGTTATCCTTATGATTGTAATTATTGTGATATCTGTCATTATTATGAGATGTATCGATTTGGACCTCCATGGGCTCATTTATTTATATTTGTGGAATATACTGGTATTTGAACATCTTCACGGGATTGGTTGCAATCAAACGATTTCGAATCATTTCATTGGGAAAGATTTATCCCAGAATAATTAATCCCGAAATTGATTATTTCGAAATTAGTTATCCCATCATGTATATGGAATGTTTATTCCATCACTACGGTGTAAATGGAGAGATAAGTAATCTTGGTACTAATATTTCACACAAAACACATGATAAAATAATTCTTCATTTTATTGTAAGACTATTTATCTCTTATACCTCATATCAAATGACTCCTAAATTAGTGTAACAAAATAGTATGGTGTCAATTATTGTTTTTTAACTGACTTGTCAAGTAAAAATATGCGAATGCCATGCAAAAGTGAAGAGGGATTTATATTGCCATAATGCATAAACATATTCTTTAACTTAACCCTAAATCACATTTATGACCTCCAACTTTGAGTATGCATAAGTAGGTACTAAAACTTGTATAAAGTTAAATAAGTAGACACATACGTCCTTGTGATATAATACACGTAGAACGTCATGTGGAATAAAAATTGACCATGTAGAACATCACATAAGATATGTGTGTTTACTTGTTCAATGTTATATAAATTTAAGTATCTATTTATGCACACCCAAAATTGAAGGTTATAAATGTAATCTCATATCAGGTTAAACGACATGGTTATGTATTATATGCCATTTATATTGGGACTTTGGAAAACGGATATATAAGTCCTTCAAGTTTTAAAAATTAGGTAAAAGAGATGATTTTTTTTTTTAGTTTTTTTTAATATTATCGCTTCAACAACTAAAATCAAAGTTGTTCGATAACTTTGTAAAGTTATTCGACAATTGTGCAAAGTTATTAGACAACTTTAATGCAGCAGTCCCGACACCGTCGCATGCGAAATTGTCCGCTCTAGAGCCTCGGCCCCTCACGGTTTTTAAAACGCGTCACATACGTGGAAGGTATCCATGCACCTATAAGGCACACTTCGTTCCCCTTCACTACCGATGTGGGATTTGCCTAAGTGAATGCAGGCGTTACGTATCGCCGTCCCTACACTCACCCCCCGTAGGGACTCAACGTCCTGTTTTCTACCTCTCGAACACATAGATGCCAAGCTCATTTTCAAACAATTCAGATTTTAGGACTCCAACAACCATTTTCTTTTGGTTTAGTTCTTATAGCTCCTGTCCCCGCAGCCCCTGATGGGCAATGAGGTTTGCCCCACCACCGGCACCGGTGCTGTCTCTGATACCATTTGTAACAGTCCCGACACCGGCGCATGCGAAATTGTCCGCTCTGAAGCCTCGGCCCCTCACGGTTTTTAAAACGCGTCACATACGTGGAAGGTATCCATGCACCTATAAGGCGCAGTTCGTTCCCCTTCACTACGAGCGCCGGTGCCGGTGGTGGGGCAAACCTCAGCGAGGACGCTGAGTCCCTACGGGGGGTGAGTGTAGGGACGGCGATACGTAACGCCTGCATTCACTTAGGCAAATCCTACATCGGTAGTGAAGAGGAACAAAGTGTGTCTTATAGGTGCATGGATACCTTCCATGTATGTGACGCGTTTTAAAAACTGTGAGGGGCCGAGGCTCCAGAGCGAACAATTTTGCATGCGCCGATGTCAGGACTGTTACATTTAATAGATATTGAGATACCTAATGCAATTATCAAACAACTATGTTAATTTTTTAAGAGATTTTATTTCTTTTTAACTTAATACCACTTTATTTCTTTAGCTTAATAATATTGTGGGATCAAAACCAGCATCAACTAGAAGAGCGACGTGGTTCCTTTTGTCTCATCATTCTACTCATGGCTTGTTTCTCTGCAACTCAACTACATGCTCTTTCATGGACTTCATCCTTAAACCCTAACTTTTCCTTTCTTGCTCCCAAACTTTTCTACTATCCAAAACCTTTAAGAGCTTCATTCACCTCATCTAATGTCGAACCTACTACTGAAACGAAAGTTTCATCAACTGCAAAGCTTCGGGAACTGTGCCGTGGTCACGTGCCCGACCACGTGATTCGCCGGTAAGCTTATCACTACAAGTTGTGATTAATTTTTGGAGTTAAACTGATGTGAATTAATTCGAAATTTTAAATTTTAAATTTTAAATTTATATGTTTGAAACTTGTGTGAAAAATACTAGAAGTTGCACTTCTTTCTCATATTAATATAATTTTTGACTTTTGTACTTCCATTTCATTTTTGTAAGATTATTTTTGTCTTGATCCAGGGTCTTTTTGAAACAATTTTTCTAGGTATGCGGTACATTCTACCTCCCAGGCACAACTTTGTAGAAATATACCGGGTATATTGTTGTTGTTGTTGGTTAAAATCCATTAGTTTGACTTCCGAGAAGCAAAATGTGACAAGTAAAAGTGAACGGAATGGAGGGAGTAGTTGATATTCCGGAATTCTCTAGAAGGATAGTGCTAATTCTACCGAATTGTCTCCAAATACTGATTCAGTTGATACCTACATGGTATTTTTTTATCAAAATTGAGCCTGTCGGAACTAGAAAAGTGTGAATTTTAATGGACACTGTGGATATTAAAGTAAGTGGTACTTCGTAAGCTCCAAATTTTGTTTTATAAAAGGTTTAATTCTGCTTGTGAAGTAATTATCTAAGTAATCTTTAAATTTTTAAGCGTTAGACAATTTTACTGGAAATCTTTGTACTACCTCTTTGAAGTTTCTGAATATAGGCAGCATAAATTTTTCTAGAAAATGCTTGAAATGACAATTTTTTCAGTTTTTTCGAGGAAAAAAAATGAAAATGAGATTTTTTATTTTTGTACAAAATTGCATTATTTTAAAGGTTGTCTCAAAGGACAAACTGATATATGGAGCACAAATTGCAGGGTGGAAGAGGTTGGATATGTGATACCTACAGAAGTGCAGCGACTGGCATTGCCTTTCCTCTTTTCAGGACGTGATTGTGTGCTTCATGCGCAGGTTGATATATGCTTTTGAAACATTGTTTCAGTGTTGTAATTGTTGGAACTAGACTACATGATTGTTGCTATTTTTATGTGGGGGAGACATTGTATTGAGGACATGCTTTAAGCATTGCTATTTGCTCCTGAATTCTTTTGCAATAATGATTTGTGTATTTGGTGCTGTTTCACTTTTCTCAAACTTCAATTTTCTTTGAAGCCATTTTATCATCCTTTGCGACATCTGTTGTTTAGTAAATTGTGAGTTGTAGGCAAACAAAATTCTTGACTTAAACACGTAACAGTATGCACCCATATGGTGATTCTAGTACTATGTGTCGTTGAGCATATTCTTACAGATACTAGGGGGTGGATGTTATGAGTTCTTATCAATTTTAGTATATTTCCTTTCTGTTCTTTTTGGTTTCGTTGTGTCCCTCTTCTCATCTCCAACAGTGAGGACTGAATTCTCGTCTTAATTATGTTTGCGATTTCATCATTTATATGATATCCATCATATGATTGGTTTTTTCAGGGAAAACGAACTGCTGCACCCAAGAGTTATAAGTTTTGTTGAAAATATGAAATGTAAAGGAGACCAGAACTACTACAAGTTCTTAGCAATAAATGATCTATTCATTGACCGTTTCTAATCTTATTTTCCTTTTCTTCTTCTGCTCAGTTTCTCCTGTTTCCAACTGGCTTGCTGTATTCTTAATGAAATTGAAGTTGTTTTTGCTTTCTATTTATCCCACTAGACAGGTTCTGGAAAAACCTTGGCATACCTGCTCCAAGTATTGTCAGCCGTTGACAGTCAAAGGGCAGCAGTTCAAGCATTGATCGTGGTGCCTACTAGAGAGCTTGGTATGCAAGTAAGTTTTGTGGAGTTATTCCTTTTTTTTTTCACTTATAATGTTTGTTGAAAGTAGGAACATTAGGGATGCACTGACATTGTTTTCTGCTTAGGTCACAAAAGTTGCTCGAATGCTTGCTGCAAATCCTTCAGAATGTGACTCAGGACTGAAATTATGCACTGTTATGGGTCTTCTAGATGGGGGCATGTTGAAACGACACAAGAGTTGGTTAAAGGTACAAAAGCATTTTTTGTTGCTTGTAAATTTCATGTCGTTGAGCGAGGAAAGTTTAAATCAATTCTCGCAACTTGTATTATTCATATATCCCCAGAGTCTAGCTTTTTGCAATTTGTCTACTTGCTCACTTGAATATGTTGTCATCAGAACTCTTAATTAGGTTTTAATATTTCTTTTTCTGGGATCCTTTTAGTTAACCTTGATACTTTTGTTGTATTTTGTGTAAATTTCGTTCTCGTTTGGTGTTTTTTATTATTGTTATTGTTGTTCTATCTTGCATCTTAAAGTTTCATTCGTCACTGCGGAATGCAGGGGTGGAGCTACAGTGTTATAGGGGGTTCGGGTGAACCCAGTAGCTTTCGCATAGACCTTATATTTGTATTAAAAATTCAGGAAGATAGGTATATAAATTGTCCTTGTGAACCCACATTAACTGATAACCAAGTGGCCTAGTGGTAAGCGTTCGACCTGTAGAGCCCTCAGCTGCAGAGGTAGTGGGTTCAAAACCTACTGTCTGCATTACATTTTTTCGTGTTTTAAGTTTCAGCACCCAAAACCTTCAAATCCGAGCTCCGCCTCTGAGTCGGAATGACATCGGAATGACATGAAGCTTGTAATGTTGCATTAGTGCGTAAAACTAAAAGATTAGTTCAGAACCGCGTGAAACAAATTCTGTGTACAACTGAAACACTACTAGTATCCATAATCTCTCTCTCTCTCTCTCTCACACACACACTCTCGCACGCACACACACACACGCGCAAAACTCCTCCTTGGTCTTTGTGTGTAGGTTTTCTTTGTACAGGTGGTATTGGGGGAGTATAGTTTTGCAGAGCTTTAGCTTATTTCTCTGCACCTTTGCAATTTTCTTTTACAGTATAGTCTGTCAACTCGTTCTTACTTATGTTGCCTCTTTCCCAATACCTCTGTTCTGTTTATTACTGCTCTTTCTCGCAGAAATTAAGCAGAAGCTTCAGCATATTTTTATGAGCTGTGACTCTCAGATGTTTGTGCCTTTACAGGCTGAGCCACCCACCATTGTTGTTGCAACTATAGGAAGTTTGTCTCAAATGCTTGAGAAACATATTTTGAAGCTAGATTCCTGCCAAGTACTTGTTGTTGATGAGGTAATCAAGATGCTTTTTCTATCTTATATTTTTTGTTTGCCTGTGTTAATCCTTTATTTGAATGGGATCGTCAGCATATGGATGCTTCTGAACAATTGAAATAACAGACTGCCAGTGTCATCATAACTTTCCTTTTCTATTTTTTCCTCTTTCCTTTTCTATTTTTTCCTTTCCGTTTGAAAAAGAACAATTACAATAGTATATTCTTTAGAAAATTCTATATCATTAACAAATCATGACTAGCTATGTAATTTAACTATGCTTAAGCGTTTAAGAAGTGAATCTTGTGCATGCTTGATGCTTGTATTTTGCACAACTTCAATGCAATTCTTAAAACAGAAATGCATGTTCATTATTATGGCACCGGTCTGTAGATGTGAACTCTGGTGAGAAATGTGTTAAAAGGGGACCAAGTAGACCTAAAATCACATAGAAGGAAGTTGTCTTGAAAAATTTGCAATTTCTTGAAATCAACATAGACTTAGCTAAAGATAGAGCACGATGGAAGAAAAAGATCCATATAGCATCTGGTAGTTGAGAATAGGTTTTAGTCATGTTAGTTCCCACCATGAGAAAGACGCACGGAAGAGGTATGCTGAGCGCGCAGAGGAGTTGAGAGTTTATCTCGGTAGGGAACTGTACCGTCTTTTTTCCCTATTGTATTGAATCAATAAAAAGAGGTCAGTGCTATGCTATTGTTTGATACGTTGGTTTTGAACCATTTGTTTTTTCTAGGAACGTGAACCTATTGTTTTTCTAGGAATGTGACCTTTATCATTGATTGATATGCCAGTAAAAATAGAGAACCTTGAATATTTTCATTGTTATTGCTATTAGCTTATGTATATTTGACCTTTTTCTTAGAGTGCGATGATAACATGAGTTGATCTTATTAAGTGACGAAATAGTTAATGATGATTCATAGATCCGACTCTTAACTTGTTTGGGATTGATTCATAGTTTTTTGTTTTTTATGTTCTTTATTACATATTTTAGGTTGATTTCATGTTCAATTCTTCGAAAGAAGTCAGTTCTCTTAAAAGGCTGTTGACATCCTACTCATCCAGCAAGAACCGTCAAACTATCTTTGCTAGTGCTTCAATTCCCCAGCACAGAAGATTTTTGTATGACTGTATGCAGCAAAAATGGACCAGGGTAAGCTGGCACAAGTTTCTTTGACATGATTTCGCTTTTTATGACTTTGTTATGACGTTATGAAAATCACATTACAGATGTACTTATCTAAGTTATAATCACAGGCTGATGTAGTTCATGTCCATGTGAATTCAGTAGAGCCGATGCCCTCATGCCTCCATCATAGATTTGTGGTGAGACTCCTAAACTTACACTTCTTGCAAATTACCTTCACTTACAAATTCCATTTACTGGAGTAAGCTCATTAGTTGTCATTCTAGATTTTGTTAATTTTCACTTTCACAGGTTTGTGGTATCCTAGAAGTATTAGATGGAACAATCCCCAACAAACATAGAATAAATAAAATCAGCAATCTTTTTTGTTAACTGATGTGTAATGAAATTGCCATATTGAAAAAGTGATCACCAGTAATTAGATCATTCCGTTTCATGTTGCTGAATCTTAGTTACTATGTTCCTTGGTTATTTCCATTTCCATGATTGTCTAGTATTCATAACTTTTCACGTCTCAGGTATGCAACAAAAGGGAAAAGAATCCAATGTTACTCTCATTACTGCAGAGAGATTCACCTGAATCTGCCATAATTTTTGTCAGCGAGCAAGTTAAGTGTCTTCAATCTTGTTAATTGTCTATACAGTTAAAAGAAATTGTGTGTTTCGTTATGAATGATTGATAAGTTTAACTCCTTATATAGTGTGATTAATTGTGATATTTATCACTTTCAAGTATTGACACCCCTCTCTATTCATAATCAACGTAAGCGCACACAGAAAGCTTCTTTAGAATTTAGAGGTTGCTTACCGAAAAAAGAATTTAGAGGTCGGTTGAGTTTTCGGTATCTCCCCCCTCTTTTTCAAGGAGCTGCACTTTGCTTGCTGGGCATGTTTCTTATGTTTTCTTTTTACTTGTCTTTCTAAATGTGGTGTTATTTGGAGAACTATGTAGAACTTCTAAATATCATTATTGGAATGCATATGTATGTTTAGCAGCTTCTTTTCAACTGTATGTATAAATTGAACGTGTAAACCTCCCCTAATGGAATATTAGAAGTTCCATTTTGCTTTTTCTTTGTCATGTTTAGGATTTATGCACTAACATCAGAAAAAATCAGACCTTCAAAGAAAAACCAGTTATCTGCAAATTGGAAAGAACCATGGTCATACATTATTCGAAAAAATGAATTTTACTTATCTATGCAACTTTTGATTTTCTATTGTTACTTGTTAGCAGTTGCATACCTTAATTATAACGTTTAATTTTTGAGCAGTCTGAGAAGTCAAAAAAGGAAGGAACAGCACCTCCAACTACTCTTTTGGTAGATCTTCTAAGGTCCTCTTATGGGAGATTTTCTGACGTCTCTCTTCTAGAGGAAGATATGAATTTCAATCGACGAGCAGCATCGTTATCTGTAAGTTATGCTGAGATATTGTTATCTGGTCGATGGATCAGTTAGATTCCAGTATATGGTGATCTTGTTTTTGTATTGCTGTCATATTACTATTCCTGCTCGTTGTTTATATGTTCTTGTATACAGGAACTTCGAGGAGGAGGAGGTTATTTATTGGTGGCAACAGATATTGCAGCTAGAGGGGTTGATCTACCAGATACGACACATATATACAATTTTGATAGCCCAAAAAATGCAGTAAATTATCTTCATCGAGCCGGAAGAACTGGTAGAAAACCATTTTCAGATAAAAAATGTTTCGTCACCAGCATTATAACAGTGGAAGAGCGGTTTGTGTTGCAGAGATTCGAAAATGAGTTAATGTTTTGTTGTGAACAATTATTCATTTAACTGTGCATAGAGTTCTTCTCCCTAATCGTTGGCCTCAAAAGTTTACCATTGCCTCTCTAGGAAAAGATAAATAACCGGCGGCTGATGCACCAAGGGTGTGGCCTAGTGGTTCAATAAAGTAGGGTTGAGCACCATGAGGTCTCAGGTTCAATTCCTAATACAGATAAATGCTAGGTGATTTTTTTCCACCCGTTCTAGACTTGGTGGATAGAGTCACCTGGTATCTGTTGGTATCTGTTGCAGGTGGGAGGTGGCAGGTATTCTGTGAAATGGACGAGGTGCAGCAAGCTTGCTCAGACACCACCACCACCACAACATACCCAGTGTATTCCCACAAAGTGAGGTCTGGGAAGGCAAAAATCATTATTCCCACAAAGTGTACGCAGTTCATATCACTACCTCAGATGAAGTAGAGGATGTTTTCGATAGACTTTCGGCTTAGGACATATAACAATATAACAAATCAAGCACAAATTCAAACAAAACATTCTTCCCTACTATAATAATCCGAACATCACGATTATTAAAAAGAAAAAAATAATAAGAATTAAACAACAGATACTACCACTTAGGTGTGTATGGTATTATGGAAAAAAAATTCAAATTTTCCTAGTTTCCTTGGTTAAAACGTTCAGGAAAATAGCACCCAAGGGTGTGTCTAGTAGCCAATGAAGTGGGTTGAGAACTCGAGATTTCAGTTCAAACTCTAGCAGAGATTAAAAAACGCTAGGTGATTCTTCTCATATGTCTTAGTTTTAGTGGACAAAATTATTAAAAAAAAAGTAATAATAATTAAACAACAGATACTACCACTTAGGTGTATGGTATTGCAGAAAAAATTCAGTGTATGGTATTATGGAAAAATATTTCAAATTTCCCTAGTTTTCTTTAGTTGAAATATCCTGGAAAGTAGCACCCACGGGTGTGGTCAATGAAGTGGGTTGAGAATCTAAGATCTTGTTTCAAATCCTAGTAGAGATAAAAAAAACTGTAGAGATAAAAAACACTGTGATTTTCCTCATATGTTCTAGCCTTAGGCCTCATTTTTTGCACTTAATGGAGGTCTGAATCTGAATGGTTCAGACTTTAGACCATTAAGTGCATTTGTTTTTTATAAAGACTTTAGGTCTGAATAGGTCTTAATCATTCAAATCTAGAACAAGTCTTAATAGGTCTGAAGAGATATTCTGGTATTGAATAATATTCACCACTTTATTCATAATCATCAGTCACTACCAGTAATCACCTCTGCCACCGCCATCATTGTCAACCACCACCACCAACCACCTCCACCATCACAACCACCATCGACAACAAATATCACCATCAACCACTGTTGTCAACCATTACCACACCTACTAACTCTATTATTCTAATTATATTCACCGCCATCACCACTGTCAACACCACCACCATCAACCACTACCGGCCAATCCCTACTACCGACTAACTCATCTATCACAACTAGCACCACCACTAACTACCACTAATACATCACAACCTCCACACATTCTTTGGCCGTCATCACCACTGTCACTAGTAACACCACATCTACCACTACTTCAACCACTACCATCGCTACAATTTATCTCCATTAACAATCATCTCCACCATCACAACAAACAACATTTTCAACTACCAACTAGCACCAACAGATCGTCAACCATCATGCATTCATGTTTCAGCCAACACAATCAACACCTCAAACTACTAACATCAATGTCACATAACCACCACCACCATCATAATAATCACTATAATATCAACCATCAAAACTATTACCACTAACATTATTAATCACTAATATCAATCATTGTCACCGCAATCACCATTATAAACCATCTCCACTATCACTAACAAACAAATATTTTTTCTCAATCAAATAATAATTTTGTTGCATTAAATTACATATTTTTTAATACATCAATTAATTTTTTATTTAAATTATATTTTTTATTTTATTATATATAAAAATAAAAAAATTTTGTACATTCAGATGTTGAAAAACAAACAGTCTTAATCATTCAATTTTCAGATCTAGAGACAACATCTTAATCATTCAGATGTACATTCAGATTCAGACGTCTGAATCTTAAAAAAAACAAATGCAGCCTTAATGGATAGAGTTATTTGATATCTGTTGCTGGTGGGAGGTGAACGGTATTCCATGGATTTAGTCGAGGTGAGCAAAAGTTGATTCGGACACTACAATTATTTTTAAAAAAATTGTTTTGGAAAATGTTCTCTCGGAAAACATGTTTATAAAAATTAGAAAAGGGACTTCTTTAAGGGGAATTGGAAAAATAAGTTTCGTAAATGGCATTCTAAGTTCATTGTCTCCTCCCCATCCACGACGCCCCACTCTTCATAGTGTTTTTTTTAGATTACATGTAAATATTTTAGGGACAATACTTTTTTGCTGCCTACCAAACACCAGAAAAGAAGTAGCCGTTTGGCCATGAAAAGTTTACTTTTTTTTTTTCAGAAAATTATTTCACTTTAGTGAAATAAGTGAAAACAGCATGTGTTTGGCCATGAGAAGTCCAAATACAATTTTGGAATTGTATTTGGAAAAGTGAAAACAAGTTTTTTTTTTTACTCATACTTCTCTCACAAAATTTCAAAAATAACTTAATTTTATATTCATGGTCAAACACAACTCCAATTTAACTCTAACTCCAACTCCGAAAAATTATGATTTTCATGACCAAGTGGAGTCTAAATAAGAACCATTTATTTTCCAATAGTAACGTTTTCACATTTTTTAGATGTTACATGGAGCAGTTACAGTTTTCTGAGGATATGACCCTTGATAGGAAAGTATGGAGGAAAAGCATTAGGGTAGAGGGCTAAGGTGGGGGTGGTCGAGTCGTAGTCCGTAGTTCGGAGGGTTTGGTGTAGCTTGGTTGGTAGGTCTAGAGGGTGGGGGAGGGGGGTCCATTGTCTGTTTGTGTACTTTATTGTTGTGTTATTTTATTCCTGTTGCACGCTTTTGACGTTTTTGTCTTTTGTCCTTTTGTCTTGAGCCGGGGGTCTATTAGAAACAGCCTTTTTCTCTGGAGGTAGTGGTATGAACTGCGTACATTTTACCCTCCCCAGACCCCACTAGGTGGGAATATACTGGGTTGGGTTTGCTGTTGCTGTTGTTCTCACATTTTCCTTTGTACTATATACACCCTTAATTTGGCTCAGCATATTACATCAGAAAGTATTTTAGTCCTTTGGTTCTTAAAAGTTCTAACGGCTGTGTAATTTTCAGTTTTAAGCAAGACATTTTGCTGAACAAATTGGTAAAAATATTAAAATTGAATGGTTCTCTTGAAGTGCTCTTTCAAGAAATTTAACCTTATGTTCCTTTATCTTTACTAAATTGTTAACTACCACCTCAAATTCCCAAAGAAGATCCGGTAGAGCAGTGTTAATGAGGATGCAGTATACGTGCTTTCCCGAAAAAGAAAAAGGAATCCAGTACACAGGAGAAAACGGAGGAAATAGTTGAATAATGAAGTAATGTAGTGAAAGGCTGTACAGGTTTTGATGCATGTAGTAAGTTTAAAAACTTTCTATCCTTCTTTAATTCTGACTAGAAGAAGTTTGTTCCCAAGTAGTATAAAATATTACTATGGAAACCATATTTTGTTAGTGTCATCATGGTTTATTGAGAATATTCACCTTAGATCAGGCATTTTTTTCGCAGTACAAAATTTATCAATGGAAAAACAACTCTTTTAAGCCTCAGCATGTAGTTCAATATTTACTTGCTGAATGTGGAAAAGCTGATAATCTGAAACTGAAACTTCTCATATTTCACAATTTTCTTGGTGCGAATGCTATTTGAAAGAAAAGACAAAAAGACATTGTCATATCACAGCCCCATCTGGGATTGTTGAGTTCTTTAATATGACTGTGATGCCTGATCGGATGTAAAATCCTTCTGACGATCTGTCTGCTTCTTGTACAGCCTGCAAATTGATGTATCAGAGGAAAATAAGTGAGTCCCAATAATAACAAGATAAACTTTGTTCTCTGCTGTTGTTGGGAGTATAGGAGGATCATACCTCTGAGTTGGCAATAACTACATTCTTTCCAATTTTTGCATTCTTGTCAATGATGCACTCTCTGCATATTAGTCGAAATAATGTGAGAAATGAAATAAAGGTCACATTCATTTTCTTGTTTGATAGATACAAAAGGAGAAACATCTTAGTGAATTACTTTATTCTGGTGTTCTCTCCTATTCCTAAAGGCACTTTTCCTTCAGCTAGCAGTGAGGCAATCTCAGCATCAGTTTCATAGTAGTCAGCACCAAGCATCACTGTGTCCTGTATGGATTTTAACGAAGTTATGTGGAATTAGCACCAATTATAAAAATCAAGTAAATGCAGAAGTACTTAAATGTGTTTGTATGGTATGTTGTAATTGTTTAAATATGAAACATAAATGTATGTGTTAGATGGATGTACGTGAGGTCCAGTTGGAGCACCAATTTTGGTTTGGTTGTTCAAAAGAATAATGCTGAATTTTCAATAGCATCATATGCAGTTTTGTTAGACTAACCTTCAAGTGAACATTGGTGCCTATACGGGATCGGATGCCGACAACACTGTGCTCCACGAAACAATTGGTCAAGAAACTACCATGTGATACAATTGAATCAACAATCTGGCAACAACTAGATTTGGTTAGCAGAAGAAAATTTAGAGATGTATGTATGTGTTTAAGATTGAAGAAGTGGGTTTGTGCCTTAAACCTTGCTATTATCAATCGCTGATGGAGGTAAGTTTCTCCTTGATGTGTATATTGGCTTTGTTGCATCATAGAAACTAAATCTCGGTGGCTGAAATGAAAAAAGCAACATTAGTTGGCCATATTATTAGTACGAACAATCTTTTTAATACTGTCAGGTAAGATTGACAGGTGTTCAATAGCCAGATTCCATCTTACTTGGGTTGTTTGAAGAAACAAAACCCCTTAAAAGACTGAAAAAACATATAATATAGCTGTCTGATTCTTACATGTTCAGTGAGTGCAAGGTTTGATTCAAAAAAGGATCTGATTGTACCAATATCTTCCCAGTAATCATTGAATAAGTAAGCCTGCAAAATCAGGGCAAAATGCGCCTTAGTCACTGTACAGGTTGTAGTTAAGTTGCTTAGGAAACCATAACAGAAATAGTGAATTGAATTTTTTGGGACAATGAAGACATGCAGGGGTGAGGGTGGGAAATAAGATAAACAGGGGGAGAGGAATTGTGGGCCTGTGAACTGCAATATAATACCAAATGCGCATAGAATATCTTAGATGCCTTGTGATAAAATAACAAGATTGTGTAGTAGTGAACTTTTTGAGCCAACAGATCGAGGTCTTGCATAAATGCCAACCAGAAAGTAAGTGGTACCCACCTTGATACAGAATTCTTTGGCAGAGGCAGGGATAATCTCTGAACCAAAGTCATTTGCCGTTGGAAAACGCCATCTAAAAAGACAAAGAGTTAGCAGTTCACGATCTTCTTTTACCTGATCTCTTCAGCATGCAAAAGTATGAACTCACTCAGGGTTAACATAGATTTTATGCGGTCTCTTTCTACTTTATAATAACCACCAAAATGAGTGTGGCTACCCCTGTTAGATGGATGCATATAGTTTCTTCACTTTTTTGTCCTCTTTCTCCAAGTTTCTTTCATTTGCATGTTGGCAGGACAATGACACCCTCTAAAGTAAGGTACTATAGAAGAAACTCGTTACATACCTTAAGAGATTCAGGAGGATATCCTTCTTGAAGACGTAAACTCCCATTGAAGCAATGTAAGGTTTCTGTTTAGCCTCTTCTGGGGATAATCCCAGAACAGATGTGTCTACTGCCTGAAGTGCTTGTTGTCAAGTGATTGCAGCAACTTTATAATTTAAAGTAGATTAAGCTCTGAGACTGTCAAATTTTCAAGAATTACCATCGCCTTCAAATCATCTCCTTTTGGCTTTTCGCTGAAGGACAGGACCCGTCCTGAGTCATCAATTTTCATCAAGCCAAAATCTGAAGCGCGTCTATCATGAAAACATAGAAGTGATTCAATAGAAGACATTATTTCTTGTAGTGATTTTCAAAGCAGTCTTTGAGAAAGTATGCTTTCGTTGAGAGGAAGAATAGTCTATCTAGTATCTAGATTGTCCCTCCTAATGCTACCTGTCATCTATTGGCAAGCTTGATATGGTAATGTCTGCACCACTTTGCCGATGGCTCTGTCAAGAAGATGGAAATATCAATCTGGAGAAATAGGTAATTTTAGGATATATGATATCAATCAAGGTGCGTATAGCTTAGTCTAGTCTTTACCTGAACAAAGGCCAGGTAGTCCATTCTATACAAGTGATCTCCGGAGAGAATGAGCACATCTTCTATGTCCTTGCTTCTTGCATCCTTAAGAAGTTGAAAATCAGTGTGAACATTGCAAGAATCAATGTTATGTATGTAACTGAGCCAAATGATGAGATAATTTTGGGATGGGAATAGCGAGTGTAGAAAAAGTATTGCTGATATTTACATGCTGTTGTACTGTATTTTCCTTGCCGGAACTAAATTGGTACAACTTAGCTAGCTTGATTTTGCATGGGTAATTTGTTGAGGATGTAAACTATTATTGGGCCTTGTCTAAGGTTGAGCTTCCTTCTAGGCCACCAACAACGATATTCAGGTCGATTATAATTGGAATCTCCTGATATGATGTGTGAATATATGCATTTTGATTCTTAGATAATTTTTACTTTTTGAAGAAAAAACTGGGAGGAAAGCATGGTAATTTGACGATTATGAGGAAGACAGAAATATTGCAGTTCAGGAATCTGTTTTTACTTGCACCGTCATTTAGGATAAATCATGGAGGTTGCAACACAATGTAACCATGTGTGTACCTCAAAAAGCCAGTGGAATTGCCTCACAGCATCTGCAGTACCTTGGAACCATCTTTTACCTAATTCACCTGGTGTTTGAGTTGCTGCTAAGACCTGTGCTACAATATCATCAAAACCTGAAACCAAATGTATGCATACTGGAAATGAACGTTGGTGTTTACCTCGACATAGCCATCTCCGAATGTGACACCACTGCCAAAGTTGTAAGCACGAGCGATATGTCTGTTAAGTGAGGCTGAGTTGAATTGAGTGAGAATGTATACTTTGTTGATGCCACTGTTAATACAGTTGCTCATTGGTACATCAATTAGCCTGTATGCTCCTCCGATTGGAACCTAAAATGAATTGATAAGACTCAATGGTGAGATGCAGATAGCTCTGCGAAAACTTTCAATATTTTTTCTGATAATCTGAAGAAAACTTACAGCAGGCTTGGCACGACGCTTGGTGAGGGGGAAAAGACGAGTGCCAGCTCCCCCTCCTAGAATGATTGCTACTACTGTCCTTGCATCCTCCTTCTTTGGTTCAAGATCCTTCAGCTGTCAGCATTCGGCACTTGGTCAAAATGACCATTCTTTAAAGTTTCGAGGCGAATTTAAGATTTTAAGTTACGGTCCAATGCTACAACAGTCACTACTACATAATGGTATGGTGTGATTACATCTGTTGGATGCTTCCTACATTTATTAATGAGTTCAATTACATGTTGTACACAGCCTTACCCTACAGAGAGCCGTGGAAAAAGCTTCTTGCAGAAATATGAGGTAAGACTGCGTACAATAAACCCTTGTAGTTTAGTCCTTTCCTGGATTCCTACATAGCGAGATCTTAATGCATTGGGCTGCCCTTTCACATGTTGGTTGATCAGTTAAGTTGTTTTATGACGCATCATTTGATCTTACTTGTGTATCAAGTCACATTTTATAATGAAAGATGGCCCATCTCTTTATTAATTATTAAAGTAGTTCCAATGCTCATTCAATTATAAAGGAAGCCAAGAAATATATGGCACTGGCAGGTGGGGGTCAACATGTAAACGTAGAAAACTCACCTTAGCCTCACCTGCAATATCAACAGTAAATGACATGCAGATATTAGGTTTCACTGCATTGCTCCTTAACTGAAATTTTGTAAACTTGAGTTTCTTCCCCATCAACTCTCCATTGCAGGCCTTCGCTAACCTCACGTTTGTCCCTGTCGTCAATGTTGCAGCGTTACTACGAACTAACGCGAATCGCCCGTCGACAGCAACAGCCATTTTTGCCTCTGAGAATTAAGGAGAAAAAAAAAAATGAAAATGACCTTGTTTATATTTGTGTAAATTAAAGAGACTCAATTTTTCCAAAATATGAAGGTTGATATTGTGAATAGGAGAAGTAGGAGTCAATACTATTGGTTGGACTGGACTTGTTATCCAAATTTAATTGTATCCACCAATTCTCTTCCGACTCATGTGAACTTCCACAACAGAAAATCTATGTGTTTTTTTTTTTTTTTTTTTTTTTTCGTTTTTTTTTTTCTTTTTGCAGACCAAGTCCTTTATAAAGATTTGCAATAATAACTCGTAAAGCATAAGAATATTCTTTTGGTTTCTGCATATCGAACTTAAAATTAAGGCCTCTCTTTTTTTATATTTAATTCATTTTTCGGAAGTTGACATTCAGATACAAGTATTACATATGGTTAACATCTTTTTAATCCAAAATGCTTCGGCATATTTTAAGCCTAAAATATTGGCAATACATAGCCAAGTAATCAAGAAGGCAACGAACTACTAGAGAAATTTTATTTTGTTGGTCACACAATTTAACAAGTGGATTCATGAGTCCCATAAGCTTGTTCTTAAATATAAAATAGAAAAGACAATTTTAAAATCACATTTTTTTCTTTTTAGGATGCTTCACCAAAAGAATATTAAAAAAACAGAAAGATCTCCAAATTGGCTTTTGACGTATCCTCAAAAAATCATTTGTATTGGAATTTGACCATAATTAAGGAGCTGGAAAAGAATCGAAAGACTAATTTCAAGGCCAACCAAGAGAAATATATATATATATATATATGCCAAACCCATTGACAGGTACCTTAACTTGGCACAATTTTTTACTTTGACACCTCAAGTGGATGTTGTTCACTTTTGGCACCTCAAGTAGTCATAACGTGTGTCGATTTGGCACCTTCCGGCACTAACTCTGGTGCGTGAATTGCACGCGCTTTCAATAAGGATTAAGCAGCCAATTAATTTGTGCCAAGTCATTTTTAATTGTCACATCATTATATATACCCATAATTTTTTAAAAAACAAAAAAGGATCAAAATAACATAGCAAAGTGTCCAATGAATTAATGACACATGATTTTTTTAACTAAATAATTACAAAAAAAAGTCCCCATAACATCTTTCCCACCTAACCTTTTTAAGCTTAACTTTCATTAATGGAGGTTGAACCTCCAGGTAGAATTTTTCAGAAAAGTAAATCCGCATTAAAAGCTTCACGAATTTCAGGCGTGGAGAAAGAGGAGGCCAATGTTCAGTTAATAGCTTCCCAAATTTCAGATATATGACCTACAAAAAATATGAAGGAGACTAAAAAAAAAATATGGAGGAGAAGGAGGCTTGTGTTCGATTAGAAAATTAATTAACAAAAGAAAACATGGGTACCATTAGCTCAAAATGTTCAATATTTTTTTTCCTTTATTTACATACAACTTGCAAAATAAATTTAGAAGCACCAACTAAATCAACTTAATCGCTTGAATAAATAATTTATTGATTAATTAGTTAGATGAAGAAAATGTTCATTAATGGAGGTTGACAACAACAACAACAGCAACAAACCCAAGGAGGGTAGAATATATGCAGTCCATACCACTACCTCTAAAGAAGTAGAGAGGCTGTTTTCGATAGACCCCGGCTCAAGACACAGGACAATATACAAAAATATTCAAAGCATGAAACATGATAAAACTAACATAGATACAACATCCACAAAAGTAATGTACAATACCAAACAAAAGACACCAAACCCTCCTAACTAAGGACTACGATTCATCTATCCACCTTATTCCTCTATCCTAGTGTTTTTCCTCCAAACCTTTCTATCCAGGGTCATGTCCTCAGTGAGACGTAACTGCTCAATGTCACGTCTAATCACTTCTCTCCAATATTTCTTCGATCTACCCCTACCCCGCTTGAAACCATCTAACGCTAGTCTCTCACACCTACGAACTGGAGCATCCGCGTTCCTCCTCATCACATGACCAAATCATCTCAACCTCACTTCCTGTATTTTTTCCTCCACTAATACCACTCTCACCTTCTCCCGAATAATCTCATTCCTAACCCTGTCACCCCTTGTAGGACCACACATCAATATCCTCATTACCGCCACCTTCAACTTTTGAATATGGGAAGTCTTAACTGGCCAACACTCCGCTCCGTACAACATCATTAATGAAGGTTGAATTTTTAGATAATTTTTTGGAAAGAGTATGAGTTTTTTAATTTTTTTTTAGCTAAGAGATACTCCATTAATGGAGGATGAAAAATAGAAAAGAAGGTGGTAAAATTAAATGAAAAGGGGGATAAAATGACGCTGCCATGCGCCCAAAAGCGAGTGTCATAAACTCTCTTTGCTGAATCAACAAAAGGTGCCAAAATAACAGAGTTTATGGCTACTTGAGGTGCCAAAAGTGAACAATATCCTTTAGTCGCGCGTGCCTCGCACATATAACTTTTGATTATTTAAAATTAGATAATTTTATTAATTACGAAAGTTTTTAATGAAGTGTAAAAAGTTCAAAACATATATTTTATGGTAAGCGCATATATATTTTACCATCACAAGTTTCAAGTGGTTAATGGATTTAATATATATTAGATATAGATATAGATTTATAGAATTTTAAAATCTTCTTAAACTTAAATTTAATTGAGTTAGAATTCTTAAACTAATGAAAAAAATATTAATTGTCATTAATTCTGATGAATTTTAATAAGAAAAGGTTTTACCATAAATATATTTAATTAATTTTCAACTATTAAATATTAGGAAAAGAAATAGTGAAAAAGATGATTTTATCTAAAGCAAAAACTTTTAATGAAGGGCAAAAGATTCAAATAACATTTCTAAGGTCTTTCACACTTTTAATATATTATATTATATTATATATATATGTGTGTGTATATATTGTATAATTATATATTATAGATATAGATTATAGATAGATAGATTTTATATATATGTGTGTGTGTGTGTGTATATATATATATATATATATATATATATATATATATATATATATATATATATATAATATTAAAAGTGTGAAGACCCTTACAAAAGTGATTTGAACTTTTTGCCCTTCATTAAAAGACTTTCCTTTACACAAAACTATCTTTTCACTATTTTTTATAATTTATTATTTAATTATTTTTTATTATATTAACTAAACTTCCTAAAATATAAGGGACTCCAAAAATATATAGTAGGGGAATTAATTAATATTTTTATTTCTACTAGACTTCCTAAAATATATGAAACTCCTAAAATATATGGTAGGAGAATTAATTAATATTTTTCTTTCTACGGTTCAATTAGAAAAATACTCCTAAAATAGGACTCTGTTAAGAAAATACTTCTATAAATATTGAGATATACGTTAAACTAGAGAACAAACCGGTTTTCCTATTGGGAGAATATGATTGATGCTCATATAACTTGATTCGATTGTATGTCTAGATTGGTGGATGTTTGATTTTCTAACCCTCAACTTCTTCACTATTTTTGTTAGCATAATAGAATTCAACATGTGTGTATATATAAATCTTCTTTGTTTTCATTCAAAATCATTTTTTAGGGTCAAAATTTTTGCTCAGACAAGAATTAGTTGGATCAAAATCGAAGCTTTGTGATCACTATTATATTTTTTTTTATAGTTTACAGGTCGTAGATGAATGTTGGTTGGCTTTGAAGAATTTCTTGTGGAAAGGTTAGGTTTAATTGTATTGTTTTAATATCTTTATTATCTTATTATTTTATTTTAATTTACAGATGCCAGATGAATGTCGGTTGGTTTTGAATTTTTTTAAGGCAAAAGTTAGGTTTAATTGTATTATTGTAATATCTCTATTGGTTTGTTATTTTGTGGTAGTTTATAGTTTATAGATGATCTCGATTGACTTTGAGAAATTTTAGTGAGTAAAATTTAAGTTTAATTGTATTGTTTTGATATCATTTTTATCGTATTATTTTGTTGAAAGATTAGGTTTAGTTGTATTATTTTGATATCTTGATTGTTGTTTTTGGTAAAGATTAGGTTTAATAAATAAATTCTTCATCTTTACATACTCAAAAGATATTAAATTTAATTATTATATTCATATTTATTATTTAAACAAATATCCTATATAGTTTAATGTTTGAACTCATTAAAGTGAGGTACATGCACAAAGTGCGTACACCTAAACTAGTATATATATATATATATATATGTTGTAATACCCGTGCCTTTTTCCTAGCTAGAAATCATCTCGAGGATGGTAGGACTTACTTTAAAATGAAAACCTATCTTTGTAAATATGGTATTTTTGAGATGTTTTAATTTCTATCACATGGGAAATTGAGTTAGCTTTCCAACGGTACCAATTTTGTCCAAATCTGACATCAGACGAGGAAGTTATGGATGTTTTACTTGGAACTGTCGGAAACGCCTAGGTATGACGACCAAGTTAACGGACCGCCACATAAGTCACGGTCCGCCACTTTGACCGTCACAGCCAAGGCAGTTGATCCACGTATTGGATAAGGACTGACTGACAAGTTGACGGACCGTCAAAGTTGTGACGAACCGTCATCCAGGCCGTCAACTCTTATCCAGTGAACCCCATTTCTGGTCCATGTCTGATGGGCTAAGTGACGGACCGTCAGTCGGAACATCACACGCCACGTTCAGTTTATTTCCAGGTCATTTTAACAGGGGTATTTAGTCACTTATCACTCGCCTACATATACCCAGATAATTTCGAATTCAGCTATTATGCTCATTGTTATTTCACAAACAAAAACTAGGGTTTCTCTCTAAATTTAATCTCCAAGAACAAGACCTCATACTCTTCAAGAGTCAAAGGATCCCTTTAAGTTCAAAAACTTCAAGATCCCTGAGTCAGGTATGCGTAGTGTTCATCTATGGACCCCTTTCGTTCATAGAGTTCAAGAACCATGCTTTTTAAATAAGAAACTTTGATTTCCTTGTTGTTATATGATGTTGTTCATGTTAATGGTCATTGTTTAAGCTTCAAGATATTAATTTAAGTTGACTTCCATGGTGTATGCATGCTTGTAGTTAAAACCCATGAATTTGGGTAGTTCAAGATGATTAAAATTGTTGAGAAAACCTATGCCCCAAAGTATGCATTCAAGGTGTTTGTTGAAATGCCTAGAATGCTAAAAATCATGTTCCCATGACCCCATAGTATTTAAATGACAAGCTATGTTAACTCTTAAGATGATTCCATATGAACTTCCATGCTATTGATATGTGTTGCTAGTATGATTATGCAATGAACATGATATTAAGGTTGTGCAAGTACTTCCATGTGACATGAAATCCTTTCCATGTGACATGATATTAAGGTTGATTTCCATTGTTGATAACCATGCTTAGTATGAAATCCCTTATGTACGATATTATGAATTGTGGACTCAAATCTTGTGTTCAAGTCATGTCATGTGTGTTAATTTCCTTTCATCGAGTCCTGGGGGTATTCATACCCAAAAAATATAGTTGTGTGCCTAGATCCAAGTCACGTTAACCCGATAATTTCAGTCAAGCCATGATCTATAAAACTCAGTTAGTCATGTGACTCAGGAAACCTCCAAAATCTCATGATCTCAGCAAAATCTTAGATAGTAGTGTTATTCCGTTAGTCAATGGAAGTAAGTTACTCAGTCCATGTACAGTCAGTTAAATCATGTTCAGTCTCTTCAGATAGGAGTAAAAGATAGCACCGAGTGAACCCAAGGATGGGAACTCACCTGCCAATTTAGGGTGTGATTCTTAGCAGTCATCCTTGTGTTCCAGAACTATGTAGCCAACGTAGGTTGAGACATCTTAACCTGTTAGACTAGGGTTGATGAGGTGGCTTAACCTGTCAATTTAGGGTTCCCACCATTCTCATTTGAGTACCTGCCAGATGAGGGTCACTCACAGCTGTCCTTACCAGTAGCACGGTATTAACACCCCTCCAGTCGGGGCAGAGATTGGACCCCAACATAGCTATATGCATTATTAGGGCATGTCGGTTAAACAACCACCTCCCATAGTTTCAGGCTCAGTCTCAGTAAAAGAACTCAGATAGTTCTTTAGATATCAGTATACTAGGACTGCCAGATACAGTCAAATTCAGTTATAGTACGGAACTAAGATAGTTCCATCAAACCCAGGACTATCAGACACAGTCACCTATGTTAACAGAACCATAGTTTCAGTCATGTCAGAAATCAGTAAATCATGTATTAGCGTACAGATTCACTATTACGTATTTATGCTTCCAGTTATTATGTATGTATGTTTGCACTCTCACGTTCATATTAGTCGGTCAGTTAGCATTGCTCATGGATGTAAACCCTTTTCATTTAGCCTACCTCACTTGTATACTTAGTACTCCAATTATACTGATACATTTGCACTATGGTGCTTTCTTTTCATGTTACACCATAGGTTCAGAGACAAGAGTTTTAGACCAGCAATAGCATTCGCATTCCAGTATACAGAGCTGCAGTGAGTCCTCTTCATTCGAGGACGATAAGATTCGATTCAATTATTATTTCAGTTAGTTTTTAGTTTATATAGTTAGTTGGAGACATGTTCCTTCAACTCCTTATTCAGTCAATACTTCGAGGCTTTTAGATGCAGTTCAGATTTAGTTTTGTTTTGATTCAGACTTCAGTTATCTTGGGTATTTTTCATCCACATGGATGTTATAATTATTTGAGTTGAACCTTATGGCCTATTTTTTATGTTTTCCACATATTACATGTATGTTAAGCAATGTACAAGTACAAATATCAGTCATGGGCTAGATTGTGATCCCTCGGGGTCATGAGCACCGTGTAGCATTCCAGTTCAGAAAATCGAGGTGTTACAAACTTGGTATCAGAGCCTAAGGTTCAATAGAGTCCTAGGAAGTCTGAAAGCCGCATCTAGTAGAGTCTTGTACATGGGTGTGTTGCGCGCCACATTTATGTACAGGAGGCTATAAGTGTTTTAGAAATAATTTCCCTTTTTTCAGTATTCATGTCGTGCTAGTAAGCATAATATCAAGTTAAACTCTCAGTCTAATTCGTTCTTTTCTTATTTTAGAATATGTCTCCAAAGAGAAGAAACCAGCTAGTTCCTTAGCCCGAAGACCCTTTGGGCGAGCATGTTTCTCATGCGGAGTTTAGAGCTGCATTCACAACACTTGCTCAGTCCGTGGCTGCCCAGAATGAACGACCACCAGTTATTCCAGCCAATCCAGTGGCCAATTCCGCAACAGCCATAATTCGGGACTTCACCCGAATGAACCCTCCATCTTTCTTTGGGTCTAAGTTTGATGAAGACCCTCAGGAGTTCATTGACCAAGTCCAGAAGGTCATTGACATCATGGGAGTTACTTCTGTTCAGAGAGCCGAGTTAGCCGTATACCAGTTACAGGATATTGTTCATACTTTGTACAAACAGTGAAAGTCTGAGAGGTTAGAGGATACAGGTCCTATAGAGTGGGAAGAATTTGTCATGGCTTTCTTAGACAGATTCTTTCCCCAAGAGCTGAGGAAGGCCAAAGTTCTTGAATTTATCAACCTCGGGCAGGGAAATATGATGGTTGGGAGTATTCTCTCAGATTTACTTAGCTAGCCAGATATGCCCCTCATGTGGTTGCAGACAACAGGGCTAAGATGAACAAGTTTATGTCAGGAGTGAATGATAGTGTGGTAAATAACGGTAGATTTGCAATGCTGAATAGTGATATGAATTTAGCCAGGCTCATGAACCATGATCAGTAAATAGAGGAGCAAAATATTAGGGCTAGGGAGAGGCAGAATAAGAGAGAAAAATTAGGCAGTTTTATTTTTTCTCAGACCAAATCAAAGGGAGAAAATCGTTCCTAGTTTTGTCCCATGTCATCAGCTCCAGTTCATTCTTTAGATAGTGCTCCAGCTCCTAATTTTAGAGATAGATCACCCGACTCTAAATCTCAGGGAAGTGTCAGCAATGCCCGAACTAATCCCCTATGTCAAACTTATGGTAAGAACCACCAGGGTGGTTATAGAGCCGATAGTGATGTTTGTTTCGGTTGTGGCAAGCCAGGCCACAAAATTAGATATTATCCTCAGTCCAGTTATCAGGATCAGCAAATCATTCCACAGCTCAGTTCGGTCGCCCAAACCAGTAGGGTGCCACTTCCAGTGCTACTAGTGGGCAACGCCCAAACAGACTCTATGTTCTTCGGACTCGACAGGATCAGGAAAATTCTCCTGATGTCATTACTGGTACATTACAGATTTTCGATGTTCATGTTTACGCTTTGCTAGATCCAGTCGCATCCTTATCTTTTGTTACTCCGTACACATCAGGAAATTTCAGAATCAGTCCTAAAATTTTAGCAAAGCCCTTTTCAGTCTCTACCCCAGTGGGTAAAACTATCAAATCTCGGTAGGTATACAGGAATTGCTTGATTATGATATTTCAGAAATCCACGTTAGCAGATTTAGTCGAATTAGAGATGACTAATTTTGATGTCATTCTCGGCATGGATTGGCTTCATTCCTGCTATGCCATAGTCAACTGCAGGACTCAGATAGTTCAATTTTAGTTCCCGAATGAGCCCATCCTAGAGTGGAAGGGTAGTACTTCATCTTTCAGGGGTCAGCTTGTTTCCAACCTTCGGGCAAGGAAAATGATTTCAAAGGGGTGTGTGTATCATCTCGTGCATGTAAAGGATTCCAATTTCGAATCTCCCATTCTTGAATCAGTTCTATTTGTTAATAAATATTCAGACGTCTTTCCCAAAGATCTTCCAGGCATTCCTCCCAAAAAGGAAATAGACTTCGGTATAGACCTTCTCCTAGATACTCAGCCTATTTTTATTCAGCCATACAAAATAGCACCAGTAAAACTCAAAAAACTGAAAGATCAGTTAAAGGATCTCTTAGATAAGGGATTCATCAGGCCCAGCGTATCCCCATGGGGTGAACCAGTCTTATTTGTGCATAAGAAAGACGATTCTCTCAAGATGTGTATTGATTATTGATAACGCTCAATCTACAGCTCTCGTAGAAGTGTAAAGCGGTTGTTAGCAAATATAGAACCCAACATGGCTTGGGTGTTGATCCCACAGGGAATAGTTTGGCCAACAAGTAAGCAAAATTACTAAACTTTTGGTTCAAGTCTCGTAAGAAGGGGGGAGTCTTGTCGTGCAAGTAATGTAAACAAAGTAATGAAGTAAAAGCTGGAAATAGTAAAGTAAAAAGAGAAAGATTGTTACGTAAGTTGTAAACAATGAGATTTGAAGCGTTGGGGTTATGTCCACCTTCTGAGGTATACGTCTCTATTGGCTATGAGTGTGTAGAATTCTGACATGCAACTGCTTATAGAGAATTGTATTTGATGGTAAATCCAGGCGTCTTTTGACCTAAACAAGGACTATTTCACTTTAACTCTTTCGAGCTTAAAGCGTGTATAACGGTACGAATTCTCCAAGAGGTTAGTCCAGTTACGGCACTAGCTTTTTAATAGGAAAAGATGTCCTACTACCTTGACACTATCTCTTTTCTAGACAAATAACCTTTCTTTCGAACAAGTTAAATGTCATACTGGCGTATTCTTGCGTTTGCAACCACAAAGAATGTAGATTAAGATGAAGAGAATAATGATATAAGAAGTATACGTGTTGCGAACTCACAAACTCACAGTAATAGATAGTAACTCATCCGGCTTCCATAACTCCAACAGAGAGGTTTAGTTACCCATGAATGCGAAGGAGATCACGATTGACATTGTTGTTATACCACAAGATTGAGTAATTTTTGTGTGGCTTAGGTGGTCGGCGTGAGACGTGAATTCCTTAGCGTGGTAACGGTTCTCTTGTTGCGGAATTTAAGAATAGATTAATAGAAGAAGAAAAATAGAATTAATGGAAAGATTAGAAGAGTTGTAGAATTGTTGTGGTGAAAGAAGAGAGGGATGGAAGAAGATTAATTGTTGAATAGAAGATTAAGAGAGGAATGTATAAAAAATCTCTAGCATGATAGGGTATTTATAATACCCATATCCTAATCCTACTAAGATAATGAAATATCTAACCAAATCCTACTAGGCTAATGGAATGCTTAACCCAAATGTACTAGGTTAATGTAACATTGTCCAAATCCAACTAAGTTACTGCAAGTCCCCAAAGTCTTCAAAATGTTGTTTTAGCCCGGGACAGATTTTCCATGCAGCGTTTTTGGTCCTTAGGCGTGTGAACTCCCTTTCCTTCCTTCGTGAGCTTTCTTTTGCGTCAAGTAAGCCATAAAATGCTGAATTCTGCATCATTTATACCTGAAACTTTGCTAATCATGTTTGTTAGCTCACTTATAGGAAAAAGGACTAAAGTGCATGAAATATATGATTTGTTCTCAATGGCACAAATATGGGCAAAATATATTGATATAGGCGCGTAATATCGCCTATCATCAACACCCCACACTTAAAACTTTGTTCGTCCTCGAACAAAATATCATGTCCTTCTACACATCAACTTATGGTTTTGCAGCAACAACACAAAACATTCTTCAAGACAAGCACAACAATTATCAACAAAGAGTAGCTTTTCGATTATTAGTAGAAACAGTTTAGCCTCTAGCATAGACTCGTGATGGTGGTCAACTCGCATGCAAAAGTTAAGGTACAAGAAATCATATACAACTACCCAAAACTCATCAACCATGTGTGTCTCACAATATATTACCCATAATCACTCACAAGTATAGCATATTTTTCAAACATGGGTATCAAAATATCCTTGCTCTCACTCTCACAAAGAATTCATATGTGGCAACTGATGACCATAGGCTTGCCCTTAATGTAATACTCCACTAAATGTCAGAATGTTAAGATTAGGATCAAATAGGGCTTTTAATGGTTGTAATGTAGGCTAAGGGACGGGTAGGATCAACTATTTTGGCCAGAAATAGTGACTAAGTTCCTAAGCACTTTAATACAACACATTGTATCATTGACACTTATTCTTTCTTTCAACCTTTCTTCTTTCTTTTATTCTACCACCCTTGTTCTCCTCTTTTGTTTTTCAATTTTAAGGACAACTCACTTTTCAGCTTTCTTTTCCTTTTTTTCTTTTCACAACATACCTCTTATGATAACACTTTCTTTTTCATAACACATTCAAGCACCATTACATTTTAAAGCATCATACTCACCCAATTTCCTCTTATGTTGTCAAATGACTCTTTCACTTTAAAGCACTTAGGAATTTGGATCAAATTATGGTCTTGAAAAAAAATGGATTAGGCTTACATACAAGGTTGTCAAAGAAATAGGCTAAAGGCTCAAAAGGGTTTAACTAGGATGATGTACATGGGTAGGTAAAACAAAGGTAAACAAGTATAGGTTGCCAAAGAAATGCCTAAATCATCTCCTAAACTTACACTCCTTATTTTCGCTTTGCATACATACCAGGCAAGTTCTAGCATCAGCCACAAACATAGAATATACGATTATTCTCACACACACAAGACACATGGTCGACTTTATTGGAAGTAATATAGACTCTCGACCCAACAAGTGAAGGAATTGAATCACAAAATATCACATAATGAGTTACAACTAGAGCCTAAACGTCTCAATAGTCATAATTGTAGCACATACTCTTGTTATAATCTCATGCTGCCTATTGGAATTATTTCATGCGAAGCTAAAAAATAATTTTTACTCCTAAAAAACAAAGAAAAAAATGACACAAAAAAATATAAATAAACAAACATAGATGCAAATAGAGAAGTATAGCATGCGATACCGCCACCCGACACTTAAACGGGACACTGCCCTCAGTGGAAAATAAATATGAAGAACCTGGTCAGTAGGACTCTTCCTCAATGTTGGGGGTCATACCCCCTTCGTCGGAATCATCATAAGAGTCATCGTTAGAGTTCTCCTCCTCGTCAGAGTCTGGTAAACGTTGATCGTCATCAGTCGGCACATCATCATCTAGAGGTTCCTCAAAGTATATGCCCACTCCACACATCTCCCTTGCATGCATGTTCATTGGGTAGTCATGGTCCAGCTGTTGGAGCTCTTCAGCAGTTGGAACACGACCTCCACTCATCATTGTGAAGCGTGTCATGCCATAAAGATGACGGAAGAAACTCTTATCAGGAGCATGTCTCTCCGCAGTAGTAATGTTGACACCATGAGTTGTTTCAGCATCTTTGACCTTGGTGAGGTCAACCTTCTTCGGGTTATGTGGGAGTTTGTGGTCAGCTGGTTCCTCTTCGATATCCTCTTTCCGCAAGATTGCTGTCAATAGATTGCCAAAAGTGAAGTGGGATCTTTTGTGGAGTCTGTCCTTCCTCATGGTAGAGCGAATGATTGCCCCAAAGTTGATAGGGACATTTGTCATCAAAGCATAGACCAAACACACTCTATCTCTTGATATCTTGGTGTATTGAGTCCCAGGAATAAGGCATGAGTTGACAATACGCATCCAGATTCTTGTTTCCCTATTCAGTGAAGCATAGGGGAAGGTGTTGTGTCGGCCGGTGTCTTTATGTCTGCCCCACCTTGCCATCGATCTACTTCCACAAAGTGTGTGTCGTATTGCTCTATAAGGAGGCCTGTTGTACAGCTCTTTGAATGGTGCTGTGTCGACCAAAGGTAAGCCAAGAAAGGAATTGATACAATCTGTGTTGAGCTGTAATACTTGGCCCCGAATCTTGACTTCGTTGCCCGTGGTTTATGCCGACCAGTTGGCATAAAATTCCCTTGTCAAATCAAGATTACACTCTCCCATGTCGCGGAAGATGAAATCCAGCTTCAATGCCATTATTTTCGCCAACATTCGCAGCTCCTTCTTCGCTAAGGTGTCCTTGTTGATTAAGTCGATGTGAACATATTTTCTTTCTTTATTGTTCCTGTACCATTCTTTGGCTTTCTCCTCAAGAACCCATTTTATTCCAAATATTCGTCGGGGTAGTTGTGCTGAGGATGATTCTCCTTGGTCCTTGCGACCTCTCTTCTTGCCCTTTTGAGAAGTGGTAGCCTTCTCCTTGCCTTGCCTCGCTTTAGGTGCCATTGTACCTGAGACTAGAAATAGTGTTAATGGCAGCACAATCTCAATTGATACAATCTATCAACAAGCAGTAGGGGTACCACCCCACACTTAGTTTTGTTAACACAAATCAGTGAAGCGAAAGTGGTCGATTACTTAGATTTCGTTGATATACGTTTTAGGATTATATTCCGACAAGAAAATCAGCATTTCATCGCTTACTTGCAGCCATTGCACTACTTTCATGTTAGATAAAATAACACTACTACATAGGGGTTGTATCACGGTATGGACATTGTCAACAATTGCAACCTCCTAAGTCGGTAGATAACTATAAGGCTTATCCCGATGAACGGGATGGTCTAACATGTAAGCATCGAAGTAACAAGATCATAACATGATAGTCGATGTTCATAACCTTAGAAATTCCGCAAATAGTATAACAACGCTATTAAGACCAAATTCAAGTCGGAAACAAGTCAAGATGATTCTAACATATATATTCACTCACATGATTTTGCATCAACAATCCAAACACATGAACATCACCAACAATCTTATACGATGTAGCACTTCATAATATACATAGCAACGTAGTACTTACGAGAAATAAATGAAGAATAAGAGAGTACTTACTTGCTTGAAGCTTGTGGAGATGGTGTTGTGAATTGGAAGAGCAAAGAAGAAAATTTTGAGAGGTTTTGGATGAATATGCGGCGCCTTTAGGACACTTTGCAATGTGATTTGTCTTTCAAGACCAAGTCCCCTTTATATAGGAGGAGAATGGGTCGGGTTTTGACCCATTTCCAAACGGTTTTGGAGACAAAAATACCACATATGCGGCGCATAATGCTCGGCATAGTCATGACATATGCGGCGCATAGTCTATGGCATTTAGGGACATATGCGCCGCATAGTCTATGGCATTTTGAGACATATGCGCCGCATAGTCTATGGCATATGAGATCCTGAGACCTAATGCCATAGTATAGGCAGCGCATAGTCAAAAGCACACTTAGGCATGGGTGGCGCATAATGTATAGCACGCTAGATTCCGAGACCTTAGGCTATAGGATAGGTTTGGCAATGTTCGTGGCCTATTTTTACCTAGGCCTAGCCTTCCTCGATGCCTATTTTGGCATGGGAAATGCTTAATCCATAGCCTTATGCATTACCATTCCTAACTTACCACCTTTACCATGTAGCACATCCAAATTGTCAATTGAAATCAATTTCCTCGTTGAATACCTTTTGCTCCTATATTTGCTCAAAACCAAATGAAAATGATTAGTACGATGGGTTGCCTCCCACCTAGGGCCTTAGTTTTGGTCGTGGCACGACTCTTATTTTTGGATTTTTCCTTTATCAAAAACAAAACAAGTACTAAAATGATAAAACGATAAAACGATAAAATGATAAAACGATGAAACGATAAAACGATGGGTTGCCTCCCATCTAGCGCCTTATTTATTGTCGTGGCTCGACATGGTTACTTCGAGTACTTAGACTTCGTCGAGATAAGTGATGGCCATATAATTCATCGAGTCAAGAGGACCGATATAAGGCTTAACACGTTGGCCATTCACTTTGAAGACAACACCATTATTGTCTTCCAATTCGACTACTCCAGACGAGTAGACTTGGATAACTTTGTATGGACCAGACCACTTAGATTTCAACTTACCTGGGAAGAGCTTAAGTCTGGAGTTGAAGAGAAGTACCATATCACCCCTTTGGAAGTTTCGTCGAACAATCCGCTGATCATGATACTTTTTCATCCGCTCCTTGTATAGGTTTGATATTTCATACGCATGGAGACGAAACTCATCTAATTCGTTCAGCTGCTCCATCCTCAGATTCTTAGCATCATCCCAATTCAAATTCAATTGCTTCAACGCCCACAATGCCTTATGCTCGAGCTAAATGGGCAAGTGGCAGGCCTTCCCATAAACTAGTTGATAAGGAGACATGCCAATGGGTGTTTTGAACGCAGTCCTATACGCCCATAATGCATCATCAAGCTTCCTAGACCAATCCTTCCTAATTGTATTAACCGTTTTTGCAAGGATTTGCTTGATCTCGCGATTGGAAACTTCTACTTGTCCACTAGTTTGGGGATGATAAGGCGTGGCTACCTTATGTTGCTTGACACCATACTTGGCCAAAACTGATTTGAATAGCTTGTTGCAAAAGTGAGACCCTCCATCACTTATGATAGTACGTGGTACTCCAAAGTGAGAGAAGATATTCTTCTTTAAGAACGCAACAACACGCTTCCCTTCGTTGTCGGCCAAAGATACAGCTTCCACCCATTTCGAAACATAATCTACAGCAACCAAGATGTACTTCATTCCAAACGAATTCACGAATGGAACCATGAAATCAATACCCCACACATCGAAGAGTTCTACCTCAAGAATTTTAGACATGGGCATTTCATGGTGTTTTGAAATAGCACCTTGACGCTGGCATTGGTCACACCTTCTAACATAGTCGTAGGCATCTCGAAATATCGTAGGCCAATAATAACCACTTTGCAAAACTTTTCTTACCGTTCGATTGCTTGCGTGATGTCCTCCAACTTGGGAAGTGTGTCATGCTTCCAAAATATTAAGCACCTCTTCATAGGATATACATCATCGAATGATACCATCCGCACATCGTCGAAACAAATAAGGCTCATCCCAATAGTAGTGTTGTACGTCATGCATAAACTTCCTCCTCTGGTGGTAAGATAATTTGGCCGGTATCACATTGCTCACCACGAAATTTACAAAGTCGGCATACCATGGTAGTTCCTCCATTGTTGTCGCTAATATCTCTTCGTCCGGGAATGCATCATCAATCTGAATTTCAGGTTGCGCCACATGTTCATTCTCAAGTCGAGATAGGTGATCAGCCACTTGGTTCTCGCAACCTCTTCTATCTTTGACCTCAAAATCGAACTCTTGCAGCAGCAGAACCCATCGAATTAACCTTGGTTTTGCATCCTTCTTTGTCATGAGATACCTAAGAGCTGCATGGTCTATATGAATGATCACCTTAGTACCTAATAGATAGGCACGAAACTTCTCAAACGCGTATACAAATGCTAGGAGCTCTTGTTCAGTAACCGTGTAGTTCCTTTGGGCTTCATTTAGGACCTTACTCGCATAGTAGATAGGATGAAATAATTTCTCCTTTCTTTGTCCAAGTACAGCTCCAATGGCTACACCGCTCGCATCACACATGACTTCGAACGGGAGAGACCAGTCTGGTGCTACCATGATAGGGGCTTCAATGAGTTTTCCTTTAAGGCATTCGAATGCCTTTAAGAAATCTTCATTAAAGTCAAACTTCGCATCTTTCTCCAATAGTTTGCACAATGGACTAGCAATTTTGGAGAAGTCTTTGATAAATTGACGATAGAAACCCGCATGGCCAAGAAAACTACAAACTTTCTTCACCGAAATTGGGGGCGGTAGCTTCTCAATAAGCTCAATTTTTGCTCGATCAAACTCTATTCCTCTTTCGGAGATCTTGTGTCCAAGAATGATTCCTTCTTTTACCATGAAGTGACATTTCTCCCAATTCAGCACAAGGTTGAACTCTACACATCTTTGTAGTGCCATGCTCAAGTTTTCCAGGCATGCTTCAAAAGACTCACCAACAACTAAAAAATCATCCATGAATACCTCCAAAGTATCTTCGACCATATCAGAGAAAATTGACATCATACAACGTTAAAAGGTGGCTGGTGCGTTACATAACCCGAATGGCATACGTTTGAAGGCAAACGTACCATATGGGCATGTAAATGTTGTCTTCTCTTGGTCTTCGGGAGCAATACAAATCTGATTATAGCCTGAATAACCATCCAAGAAGCAAAACCATCCTTTCTCTGCTAATCGATCTAGCATTTGGTCCATGAGTGGCATTGGGAAGTGATCTTTGAGTGTCCAAGAATTCAGCTTTCGGTAGTCCATGCATACTCTCCATCCAGTGATGGGCCTGAGTGGAATAAGCTCATTCTTCGTATTTGTGACCACCGTCATGCCTCCTTTCTTGGGAACACATTGTACCGGGCTTACCCATGTACTATCAGAGATAGGATACACAACCCCTGCGTCTAACCACTTGATAATTTCTTTCTTCACCACTTCTTGCATAGGTGGGTTTAGACGTCGTTGATGCTGAATGGTGGGTGTGCAATTTTCTTGAAGCTGGATTTTATGTGTGCAAATCCCAGGTGGAATACCAATAATATCCGCAATGGTCCATCCAATAGCTCTAATATACCTGCGTAGAATAACAATAAGAGCTGCAACTTGTTGCTTACCCAAATCGGCTGCCACAATGACTGGAAGAGTGTTTCCGCTTCCTAAGAATGCGTACTTCAAATGACTTGGCAGCTCCTTCAATTCTAACGTGGGTGGCTCTTCAATAGATGACTTATCTGGTGGTGTGGGCCGATTCTTAAGATCAAGATCCAGCTTCTTGGGAGTATAGCGATATGTCCCTAATCCCGATAGAGCACAAATAGCTTCCTCAGAATTTTCAGCATCCTCATTCTCTCCATTCATGAGCACAATTGCCAAAGGATTATCAATAATCTGCTCTTCTTCAAGCACTTCTTTCTCGTCGTCAAAGAAAACATCAGCCACAGAGAATACACTTAGATCTTTGGGTTGCTTCATTGACTTGCAAATATCAAAGCGCACTACTTCGTCATTTATTCGGAATGAGAGTTCATTGGCTCTCAAGTCAATGAGCACACTTTCTGTAGCTAGGAAAGGGCACCCCAAGATTATGGGAACTTCTGAGTCTGCCTCACAATCCAAAATAACAAAGTCTGCTGGAAAGATAAATGAAGAAACTTTCACCAATACGTCATATAGAATACCAACAGGTCGTTTTACCGACCTATCCTCCATGACAAGCCTCATATTGGTTGGAGTAGGATCACCCAACCCCAACTTCTTGTAGATCAATAATGGCATCAAATTGATGCTGGCTCCTAAGTCACATAATGATTTGGCAAAATTCAAAGATCCAACGGTGCAAGGAATCGTGAAAGCTCCGGGGTCGGCCTTCTTCTGAACTATCGATCGGGTAGCAATTGCACTACAATGATGCACATCGTCTTTCAGCTCATAACTTGCTGCCCTATTCTTTGTCAAAAGGTCCTTCATAAACTTTGCATACCCAGGCATTTGTTCAAGTGCCTTCACCAATGGAACATTAATAGTCAGCTGCTTCAACATAGTCATAAATTTGATGAACTTAGTGTCATCCGCCACCTTCTTCAATCTTTGGGGAAAAGGTGGTGGTGGGTATGGAAGTGTTCTTTCCACGGTTTTATTCTCCTCTTGCTTCCGTTTTTCCACTTTTTCAGGCTGCATAGTACTGGAAGTGGCGTCCTTATCGTTAGGAGTAGTTGCGGCATCCTTTCCTTTAGAGTGGTTATCCATGTCCGCAACTTCATCAACCACTTGCTTGCCTTTTGCTGACGTTTCCAGCACCTTACCACTCCTTGTAGTGATGGACATGCATGACCCATCATTCCTTGGGTTTTGCACAGTATCGCAAGGTAAATTGCCGGCCTTTCTTTGATTGAGTGCTGCTGAAAGTTGGCTCAATTGCTGCTCTATTTGCTTGATGGAAGTGGAATGAGAATCAACTAATTGTTTCATGGAGGACAAATCATTAATTACCTCCGTAACTCCCGCACTCGTTGCTTCCACTCCTTTCAATAATTTAGCCATCATGTCTTCCATACTTCCAGAATTAGATGTGGTGGTGTCACGTCTACCAGGGGGAATGTACAAACCACTCTTTTTATTCTTGTTCTTCCAACTACCTTGGTCTTTGTTTCCAGATTTATCATAATAGTTCCGACCTTGGTTTCCTTGGGTATTCCCGCGGAAACCCCCCTGATTGTTCAAGTAGTTGGCCTCCTCTTCCAAATCAGATTCGTCTCTTCCTTTTAGCGCCACAGCTTTAACTTTTTTGGTCTTCCCTGATAATAAATGCTTTGTAAGAAGATCCATTTGTGTTTTCATGTGCGCCATATCTTGATCACGTTCTTCTTCTCTTCTTCTTTGGTCTGCAGTCATGCCTATAGATAAAGTGGGGCTTGCTACCTCAGAATCCCTGGTATGCCGAGCTCTACTTTGTTTCGTTATGCGATCTAACATATTGCTTGCTTGACCAAAGGTGAGATCCATGAAAGATCCTCCAGCTGCGTTGTCCACCACTGGTTTAGTTATTGAATTCAAGGCTCTATATAAGATCTCCATTAGGTGAACATTAGTCATGTGATGGTTTGGGCATCTCTCTAGCTTTGTCTTGAACCTCTCCCATGTTTCATGAAGAGCTTCAGTGGGAAGCTGACGAAAGTTGCTGATTTCATCTCTCAATTATTCCCTTTTGGATGGCGGAAAGAATCTTTCTAGGAAAGCGTCTCTCAATTGTCTCCAATTTGTAATAGAATCAGGAGTCAGCCCATTCAACCATAGTATTGCCTCCCCAGACAGAGACAATGGAAATAGACGTAATCAAATTGCATTCTGACCAACACCAGGATTGTCAAACGACTTGCATGTAGAAATAAAGTTGATGAGATGTATATTCGGATCATCGCCTGCTAGTCCACCAAATAATCCCTTGAGTTGCAATAACTGAATCATGGTGCTTGTGATGTTGAACTTGGCTCCGGGCACTAATGGTGGTGGAATTATGGCTCCAGTGGCTCCGGCACCATCAAGATCATCATCATCATCGTCGAAAGTTAGCTGCATAGGTTGGCGATCATACCTAAACCGTGCTTGTCGACCTCTTCGGTTGACAGGTGTTATTTCAGCATCACGCCTAGGGTTTAGTAACTCGTCATCACCTAAATCCTCATCGTCGGGATTTGTTGCTCGAGCAGGGTTATCAATGTTTTGCTGTTGAACCTGGGCTGCGGCAAGGGCAACCAATCTTGCTTGTTCCTATTGAGCAGCCATCCTTTCGATATCTGCTTGTGCTTCCATTCTACCAATGCGTTGTGGTTCAGGATTGATTGGTAATAACGGTTGACCAGAACTTCGAGTATGGGGCATGCACTGAATAAAAATCTGCAGTAAACAAAAACAAAAACTAAAAGTAAAAGTACGAGAATCTTTGACCAAAGGGTCTAGTAATTATCACGAACTTGATTGACACTCGTATTCCCCAGCAACGGCGCCAATTTTTGATAATTCTCAATCTACAGCTCTCGTAGGAGTGTAAAGCGGTCGTTAGCAAATATAGAACCCAACCTGGGTTGGGTGTCGATCCCACAGGGAATAGCTTGGCCAACAAGTAAGCAAAATTACTAAACTTTTGGTTCAAGTCTCGTAAGAAGGGGGGAGTCTTGTCGTGCAAGTAATGTAAACAAAGTAATGAAGTAAAAGCTGGAAATAGTAAAGTAAAAAGAGAAAGATTGTTACGTAAGTTGTAAACAATGAGATTTGAAGCGTTGGGGTTATGTCCACCTTCTGAGGTATACGTCTCTATTGGCTATGAGTGTGTAGAATTCTGACATGCAACTGCTTATAGAGAATTGTATTTGATGGTAAATCCAGGCGTCTTTCGACCTAAACAAGGACTATTTCACTTTAACTCTTTCGAGCTTAAAGCGTGTATAACGGTACGAATTCTCCAAGAGGTTAGTCCAGTTACGGCACTAGCTTTTTAATAGTAAAGGGTATCCTACTACGTTGACACTATCTCTTTTCCAGACAAATAACCTTTCTTTCGAACAAGTTAAATGTCATACTGGCGTATTCTTACGTTTGCAACCACAAAGAATGTAGATTAAGATGAAGAGAATAATGATATAAGAAGTATATGTGTTGCGAACTCACAAACTCACAGCAATAGATAGTAACTCATTCAGCTTCCATAACCCCAACAGAGAGGTTTAGTTACCCATGAATGCGAAGGAGATCACGATTGACATTGTTGTTATACCACAAGATTGAGTAATTTTCGTGTAGCTTAGGTGGTCGGCATGAGGCGTGAATTCCTTAGCGTGGTAACGGTTCTCTTATTGCAGAATTTAAGAATAGATGAATAGAAGAAGAAAAATGAAATTAATAGAAAGATTAGAAGAGTTGTAGAATTGTTGTGGTGGAAGAAGAGAGGGATGGAAGAAGATTAATTGTTGAATAGAAGATTAAGAGAGGAATGTATTAAAAATCTCTAGCATGATAGGGTATTTATAATACCCATATCCTAATCCTACTAAGATAATGAAATATCTAACCAAATCCTACTAGGCTAATGGAATGCTTAACCCAAATGTACTAAGTTAATGTAACATTGTCCAAATCCAACTAAGTTACTGCAAGTCCCTAAAGTCTTCAAAATGTTGTTTTAGCCTGGGACAGATTTTCCATGCAGCGTTTTTGGTCCTTAGGCGTGTGAACTCCCTTTCCTTCCTTCGTGAGCTTTCTTTTGCGTCAAGTAAGCCATAAAATGCTGAATTCTGCATCATTTATACCTGAAACTTTGCTAATCATGTTCGTTAGCTCACTTATAGGAAAAAGGACTAAAAGTGCATGAAATATATGATTTGTTCTCAAAACATGGCACAAATATGGGCAAAATATATTGATATAGGCGCGTAATATCGCCTATCATCAATTATCGTCAACTCAACAAAGTCACGGTCAAGAACAGGTATTCACTTCCTAGAATAGATGACTTATTTGACCAAATTCAAGGTACCAGTTATTTCTCTAAGATAGACCTCAGATCAGGCTATCATCAGCTCAAAGTTAGATAACGTGACATCCCGAAGACAGCTTTCCGTACTCGGTATGGCCACTTTGAATTTATAGTTATGTCCTTTGGTCTTACCAATGCCCCTGCATCTTTCATGGACTTGATGAACTGGGTGTTCAAGCAGTACTTGGACATGTTTGTCATAGTCTTCATAGATGATATTCTGGTCTATTCTCGCACAGAGCATGATCATTCAGACCATCTCAAAATTGTTCTTCAGACTCTCAGAGAACATCAGTTATTCTCCAAGTTCAGTAAGTGCGAATTTTGGCTAAGATCAGTAGCATTCCTTAGACATATTATTTCTGGTAATGGCATTAGAGTAGATCCTCAGAAGACCGAAGCGGTAACAAACTGGCCTCGCCCTGTCTCTCAATCAGATATCAAGAGTTTCTTGGGTTTGGCTGGATATTACAAATAGTTTTTCGAGGGATTTTATTTTATTGCATCTCCTATGTCCAGATTGACTCAGAAGAAGGTTAAGTTTCAGTGGTTAGATTCTTATGAGAAGAGTTTTCAAAAGTTGAAGACTCGACTCACCTCAGCCCTAGTTCTAACTCTTCCAGATAGTTCAGACGGTTTTGTAGTCTATTGTGATACGTCCAGAGTGGGTTTAGGTTTTGTCCTAATGTAGCATGGTAAGGTCATAGCCTACGTATCTAGACAGCTAAAGCCCCATGAGAAGAATTATCCTACTCATGATCTTGAGTTAGCGCATTATTTATACGGAGTTCATGTAGATGTCTTCATAGATCATAAGAGTCTCCAGTATATATTTTGTCAGAAATATCTCAATCTTCATCAGAGAAGGTGGTTAGAGCTCTTGAAAGATTATGACATGAGTGTCCTTTATCACCCGGGCAAGGCCAACGTTACGGCCGACGCTCTTAGTAGACTCTCCATGGGTAGTGTTTCTCACGTAGAGGATGGTAAGAAGAAGATAGCCTAGGAAATTCATCAGCTTGCTAGACTAGGCGTTCGTTTAGTCGACTCTTCAAAGGGTGGTGTATGTGTTCAGAGTAGTTCAGAGTCATCTCTAGTTTCTGAGGTGAAAGAAATGCAAGACAGGGATCCCAGCCCTGTCAAGCTAAAAGAGTCAGTTCAGAATTAAAAAGTAGAGGCTTTCTCCCAAGGGAGGGATGGTGTTCTTCGTTGTCAGGGTCGTCTGTGTGTTCTAAGTGTAGATGACTTGAGATAGCAAATTCTGGTAGAGGTACATGGTGCGCGATACTCTATTCATCCAGGGGCTACTAAAATGTACCGCAACTTGCAGAAGATCTATTGGTGGAGTGGGACAAAAAAAGATGTTGCAGAGTTTGTGGCTAAGTGCTCTACATGTCAACAGGTTAAGATAGAGCATCGAAAACCTAGTGGGTCCATGCAGGAGTTCACCATTCCTACTTGGAAGTAGGAAGAAGTGAACATGGATTTCGTGATAGGTTTGCCTCTAACTCGTCATCAGCATGATTTGATTTGGGTTATTGTAGACAGAATGACCAAGTCAGCTCATTTTCTTCCAGTTCGTACCTCTTATTCAGTCGAGGATTACGTCAAACTCTATATCAGGGAGTTGGTCATATTACACGGTGTTCTATTATCTATCATCTCAGATAAAGGTACAAAGTTTACCTCTCTCTTTTGGAAAGCATTCCAAAAGGGTCTCGGTACCCAAGTCCATCTCAGTACAATGTTTCATCCTCAGACAGATGGCCAAGCAGAGAGGACCATTCAGACTCTTGAAGATATACTAAGGGCGTGTGCAATTGATTTTAAGGAAAGTTGGGACGACCACTTGCCCTTGATTTAGTTTGTATACAATAATAAATGCCATTCCAGTATACAGATGGCTCTATTCAAAGCTCTTTATGGTAGGAGGTGTAGATCTCTAGTCGGTTGGTTCAAAGTTAGTGAGGCCTCAGTCATTGGTTCTAACTTGGTATTCGAAACCTTAGAGAAAGTTCAATTGATCAGAGAGAGACTTTGGGCTGCTCAGAGCCGACAGAAGTCTTATGCAGATGTTCGTAGAAAGGATCTCGAGTTGAGGTCAATGACTATGTCTATCTCAAAATCTCTCCCATGAAGAGAGTGAAGAGGTTCGACAAGAAAGAAAAACTCAGTCCCCGCTATATCGGTCCCTTCAAGATTCTCAGTTGCTTCGGCAAGGTAGCTTATGAGCTCGAATTACCTTCAGATCTAGCCTCAGTTCATATGGTCTTCCATGTCTTCTTGCTCAAGAAGTACATAGGTGACCCAGCAGTTGTACTCCCTATTCAGAACATTGATGTTCAGGACAACCTCTCTTATGAAGATATTCCAGTTAAAATTTTAGACTATCAAATTCGTAGGCTGAGGAACAAAGAAGTCCCTCTAGTCAAAGTTCTTTGGTAAAATCAGTCCGTTGAGGGAGCTACTTGGGAAGCAGAAGCAGACATGAGTACCAAGTACCCTCACCTTTTCTCCACCAACCCAGATTAAGATCAAGGTAACAGTCCTCCTTAAGCTTATTCAGTTTCACGTTCAGTATTCAATACAACTTGATATTTTATTTCTTGTTCATGTTCCATCAAAAATTTGGTATCAAGTACCATTGTATACCTGATCATGCATACAAGTATCAGTCCAGTAAATAATTATGCATCAGATATGCATTCTTAGTGCGAGAACCTCAGTCATGCATTCATGAATCAGTTACACGTGCATCAGATATGCATGTTCAGTATAACGCATTCAATTTATCAGTCATAAGATCATGTTCCAGCTACTCATTCTCGTATTATTGTTTCCTCTCTCAGTCAGTTCCATTCGGATGAATGTTCTCAAGGAGGAGATATTGTAATACCAGTGCCTTTTTCCTAGCTTGAAATTGTCTCGAGGATTCTAGGACTTACTTTAAAATGCAAACCTATCTTTTTACACATCTTATTTTTTATATTTTCACTTTCTATCACGTGGGAAATTGAGTTAGCTTTCCAATGGTACCAATTTTGTCCAAATCCGACATCAGACGAGGAAGTTATGGATGTTTTACTTGGAACTATCAAAAACTCCCAGGTATGACGGCCAAGTTGATGGACCGCCACATAAGTGATGGACCGCCACTTTGACCGTCATAGCTAAGACAGTTAAGCCACGTACTGAATAAGGACTAATAGACAAGTTGATGGACTGTCAAAGTTGTGATAGACCGTCATCCAGTCCGTCAACTCTTATCCAGTGAATCCCATTTCTGGTCCACGTCTGATGGGCTAAGTGACAGACCGTCAAGTGTCTGACGGACCGTCAGGCGGACAGTCACATGCCACGTTTAGTTTATTTCCAGGTTATTTTAATAGGGGTATTTTGGTCACTTATCACTCACCTACATATACTCAGATAAGTCCGAATTCAGCCATTATCCTCATTATTATTTCACAAACAAAAACTAGGGTTTCTCTCAAAATTTAATCTCCAAGAACAAGAGCCCATCCTCTTCAAGAATCAAAGAATTTCAAACCCTTAAAGTTCAAAAAGTCAAGAACCCTGAGTCAGGTATGCGTAGTGTTCATCTATGGACCCCTTTCGTTCATAGAGTTCAAGAACCATGCTTTTAAATGAGAAAATTTAATTTCCTTGTTGTTATGTGATGTTGTTCATGTTAATGATCACTGTTTAAGCTTCAAGATATTAATTTAATTTGACTTCCATGGTCTATGCATGCTTGTAGTTAAAACCCATGAATTTGGGTGGTTCAAGATGATTAAAATTGTTGAGAAAACCTATGCCCCAAAGTGTGCATGCAAGGTGTTTGTTAAAATGCCTAGAATGCTAAAAATCATGTTCCCATGACTCCATAGTATTTAAATGACAAGCTATGTCAACTCTTAAGATTATTTCATATGAACTTCCATGCTATTGATATGTGTTGCTAGTATGGTTATGAAATGAACATGATATTAAGGTTGTGCAAGTACTTCCATGTGACGTGAAATCCTTTCCATGCAGTACATTGTTAATAACCATGCTTAGTATGAAATCCCTTATGTACGATATTATGAATTGTGGACTCAAATTTTGTGATCAAGTCATGTCATATGTGTTAGTTTCCTTCCATCAAGTCCTGGGGGTATTCGTACCTGAAAAATATAGTTGTGTGCCTAGAGCCAAGTCATGTTACCCCGATAATCTCAGTCAAGCCATGATTTATTGAACTCAGTCAGTCATGTGACTCAGGAAACCTCCGAAATCTCATGATCTCATCAAAATCTCAGATAATAGTGCTATTCCATCAGTCAATGAAAGTCAGCTACTCAGTCCATGTACAATTAGTTAAATCATGTTTAGTCTTTTCTGATGAGAGTAGAAGTTAGCACCGAGTGAACCCAAGGATGGGAACTCACCTGCCAGTTTAGGGTGTGATTTTTAGCAGTCATCCTTGTGTTTCAAAACTACGTAGCTAGCGTAGGTTGAGACATCTTAACCTGTCAGACTAGGGTTGATGAGGTGGCTTAACCTGTCATTTTAGGGTTCCCATCATTCTCATTTGAGTACCTGCCAGATGAGGGTCACTCACAACTGTCCTTACCAGCGGCGCAGTATTGACACCCCTCCAGTCGGGGCAGAGATTGGACCCCAACTTAGCTATATGCATTATTGGGGCATGTCAGTTAAATAACCACCTCCCACAGTTTCAGGATCAGTCTCAGTAAAAGAACTCAGATAGTTCTTTAGATATCAGTATACTAGGACTGCCAGATACAATCAAATTCAGTTATAGTATGGAACTCAGATAGTTCCATCAGACCTAGGACTGTCAGACACAATCACCCATGTTGACAAAACCATAGTTTCAGTCATGTCAAAAATCAGTAAATCATGTATTAGTGTACAGATCCACTATTATGTATTTACATTTCCAGTTATTATGTATGTATGTTTGCACTCCCACGTTCATATTAGTCGGTCAGTTAGCATTGCTTATACATGTAAACCCTTTTTATTTAGCCTACCTCACTCGTATACTCAGTACTCCAGTTGTACTGGCGTATTTGTGCTATGGTGCTTTCTTTTCATGTTACACCATAGGTTCAGAGACACGAGTTCCAGACCAGTAGTAGCATTCGCATTCCAATATACAGAGTTGCAGTGAGTCTTCTTCATTCGAGGACGATATGATTCGATTCATTTATTATTTTAGTTTACGGAGTTAGTTGGACACATGTTCCTTCAACTCTTTATTCAGTCAGTACTTCGAGGATTTCAGATACAGTTCATATTTAGTTCAGTTTTGATTCAGACTTCAGCTATCTTGGGTATTTTTCACCCACATGGATGTTATAATTATTTTAGTTGAACCTTATGGCCTATTGTTTATGTTTTTTCGCATATTACATATATGTTAAGCAATGTACAGGTACAAATATCAATCATGGGTTAGCTTGTGGTCCCTCGGGGTCATGAACACCGTGTAGCGTTCCGGTTCAGAAAATCGGGGTGTTACATATATATATATATATGTATATATATATATATATATGCATATATATGTATATGTATTTGCTAATGTGAAGTTGTGATCTTTCTTCAGAATATCAATTGAGCAACACCATAGGATCCATTGGCAGAGCCAGGATTTTAATTGAGGGGGTTCAGTAGTAAATATACGAACCAATCGAAGGGGGTTTAACCTCTACTATATATGCATAAATAATATATACAACCATGTAAAAATAGTATAATTTTCCATCGAAGGGGGTTCTGATGAACCCCCTGAAACACATGTAGCTCCGCCCCTGATAGGATTGATACACAATGTGCTCATTTACCACCTTTTAAGTAATCATGCTTGATTCTTAGATGCTCAATAATGAAAATTAGCGTTGTGTTTGACCATTGAGTATAAATTAAAGTTATTTTAAATTTTTGTGAATAATTTGAAGTGAAATTAGTTTATGGCCAACATGTGTTGCGAATTCAACTCTGAAAAGTTAAAAAATTTCATTATAAAAAAAGTTTCAATTTCTCAAATGTAGGGTCTTAATTTGATCTCTATAAAAGTAAATTGGACTGTGAGTTGGTTTCTTTAAATAATAAAATTATGAATATAAAATTAAATATGAACTTAACGGAGTAAAGTATAGTAGAATATTTACCCATACTTTTAATTAAATTGGATCCTAAAATGCAAAAACTTCAATTTTAAAATGTACAATGAGAAGAAAAACCAAGCTGTCAGTAACTAAAAGCTCCAACACAATCGAACTTGTTAGGATGTTGTAGCCGATTAGGAGATCTTGTTAGCCTAATAATTAGGAAACTATAGACTTTAATATTATCTTTTTTATTTTGTATTTAAAAAACAAGTTTGTGGGACCCATGAATCACTTGTCAAATAATAAACTAAACTCACATAAGTAATGTTGGCTATATGACTCATAAAATAAAATTTCTCACTACTTACTAGGGGTTTTACATACAATTTTTATGTGCTAATTAATTTAAGAATTATATACATATTTAATTTTAGATTGGCTTACAAGATTTTGGAGAGATTCTTGTGAATCGATTTAAGATATTTATGAACTAAAATGGAAAGATCTTAGCAGGGGAGAAGAAAGTTTTTTCTAAAAAACAGATATATTTTAGAAAAGAAAACAAAAAAAAAAATTGAATTGTTATAAATGTATTTACATTATATTGAATGTCTATCAAGATCTAATAATATCTAGTTGATGTCTATCAGGATTTGATATATTTGTTTTTTAGTATGAAACTAGGAGCAAATTCCCTCTATAAATAGAAGGACTTCCTTCATTGTAAACCATGAAGAAATAAGAATCACTCTCTCTATTCTCTCTACTCTTCTTCTTGTTTTATTATTTTATAACACGTTATCAGCACGAGACTTTGCCAAACAAGGTGAGATTATAAATCTGAAGGATTTCAAGGTTAGTAATTCTTTATGTTATCTTTCTTTTGCTACTACTAATATAATTATTATTGGATTTGAGGAAAAATAATTGATTTGGAATCATTTATATTTTAAATTTATTCCTCAAGAACAATATTATCAAAAAAGATGATAATATGTTGGGTTCAAGTCCCATCGATCCATGCCTAAGATGTTTTTATATGGATAAGATGTTGAGTTTGAATCTTAGTACACCATATTGATGATATTATGATGGCTAAGGCAAAATAATAGGTGTTTAATGAAAAGTCATGAAATTCATCCATTGAATATGCTCCATTCCATGAAGTGAATGTGGTAGCAATATATGATAAGTCTGAAATATGACAACTTACTTCATTCTTGAGGTGTATGTGGTAGTAGTTCATAATATGTCTGAAAGAAGACAAGTGATTGAATGCACGAATATGCGTGTAGAGGGACAATATGATAATGATCATAAAAAATGATGATATTTTCACACTCTTATATGATTATAAGTTATACTAGAGAAAAATTCTCTATATCATATGTATGCCTCGATTTATTTCTGAAGTAGCAAAATCTTGAAAGAGGTTATAAACTATCATAATTTGATAGGTTTAAGGCACAATTATATTCCATTTTTGGGGAATGCAAAGATTATTAATGCAAACATGCACTTGATTGTGATTGTATTACAACTCACCTCCGAAAGAGGTTGAATAGTTTTGAAATCTACTTCTGAAGTAGTAAATCTGAAATTTATTCATATAATAGTAAATCTGAAATTTACTAAAGCAAAAATACATATCATGGTAAACTTGGCATTTACTAGATTAAAAGTTCATAAGTTAACATGAACGATTGTGATATCCGAAGATGTGCATACTGAGTGTTGAACATCTATTGAAGAATTAGAAAATTCTTCATGAACTTTAATGTTGCTTGTTCTTATGATAAGTTGGTTGGACCAACTAATTTTGGGATTGAATCCCTCAAAATTTGAAAAGAATAAAAGGTAAATAAGGGTCCATTCACCTATCATGTGGTATGTTGAAAAGATGCATCAATAAGATGATCACATGTACATTCATGGTCAACCTACGTTTGACATCCATAAACTTACTTGTTCAATATAAATTGAGTATAATTTTCAGATTGTGTAATCAAGATAATTTATCTTGATAATGATGGTTTAGCATTGAATGCTTTCCATAAATAGTTGAACCATTACTAATGAGAACAAAGTTTCATGTATTGATATGAAATATGATATATTGCATACAATAGCACTTGTATGCATTAGACCAATATATTATGATTATTTCTTCCCTCTCAATTGGTTCAAGGTCAGGAACCAACTGTTCCATCTAATAGTTTTGATTTGCGGTATACGATTAATAAATATACCATGATGCATAAAGATGGATTCCTCAAAGAAGATGGAGGATGTATGTTAGTTTTCCTAACATAAGGGGGAGATTATAAGCAACTATAAAATATGTTAGGAATTATCATCAGATCCTCATTCAAAAGATAATTCAAGTCAAATGTCGAAAGCATCTCATATTTAGCTGCAAGTGCTCCTATTTTGTGTCCTTAAAGGATAAAGTCTATGCATGTATGAAGCATGATAGACCAATCGGTTCCAAATGAAATAATCCTTAAAAAGAATAAGGAGCAAATAATCATGATAAGAAGGCAATGTGCTCCTGGAGAGCCTACGACATAACACTTCATGAAACCTTATGAGAGGTTTAGGTACCTGAAAATAATGAAGTGATGAGATCTCAAAATATTATGTCGCATTGTCAACCGATATAAAATAAGAAATCATCAACAATATCTTTGATACAATATTGGCGCAATATTGTAAAGGATTATGAGGATCTGAATTCTACGTTAATTTAAGCATGTTGACGCAGAAATATTTATCAACTGGCCTAAAATGATGCATTTTGGTAAGCGTGAAAATTATTTGATTTGCAGTCCAAACACTTGAAGATGTCACACTTGACATGTTGGATAGTGTAACTTAACAAACATACATATGAAAATCCCTAATGGATTCAAAATGCCTGAAGCATATAAAGTTTCTGAAAAACTTTTTATTATCTTCATAAGATATAATTTGATGATTTGAGTATCATTGAAACTCTTGGAGAGTTTTCAAAAGAAATAAAGTATTTTCTTAAATGAGAAACATGCAAAAATTGAATAAAGATCCATTTCGACCTCAAGAAAAGAATGAGGAACTCTTTGGTTATGAAGTACCATATCTTAGTGCAATTGATGCACTAATGTATTTTGCAAATACTACAAGGTCTGATATAGCCTTTTTTTAGTTAATTTGTTAGCAAGTTTGCAGTCCCAATCTTATTGGTCATACTGATTTTGGGTACTTATCTGACCTACATAAAGCTCGATCTCAAATATGCTATGTGTTCATATGTGGTGGTACTACAATATCTTGGAGATATACAAAGCAGTCTATCGTAGCCACTTCATCGAATCATGCTGAGATAATAGCTATTGATGAAGCAAGCCGAGAATGTGTATAATTGAGATCCATGATACATCTCATTTGAGAAAATGGTGGTGTAAAATATGACAATCTACCCATAATTTTATATGGAGATAATGGATCATGCATAACATATCTTAATGGAGGATTCATAAAAGGAGATAGAACGAAACACACTTCATCAAAGCTTTTCTACATACATGAGCTATAAAAGAATGATGATATCAACGTGCAAGAAATTCGTTCAAGTGAAAATGTGGCTGATTTATTCACCAAGTCTTCTCCAATTACAACTTTTAAGAAGATGGTGCACAAGACCAGGATGCAAAGGTTCAAGGATATTTTCACTAGGAGGGTTAATACACGTTGTACTCTTTTTCTCTTATGAGGTTTTGTCCCACTGAGTTTTCCTTGTAAGGTTTTTAATGAGGCAGCCGAAATGCGTATTGTTAGAAATGTATACTCTTTTTTCTTCATTAAATTTTTTTTTCTACTGGGGTTTTTCTAGTAAGGTTTTAACGAGACACATTATATATCTAGACATTCAAGGGGGAGTGTTATAAATGTATTTACATTATATTAAATGTTTATCAAGATCTAATAAGATCTAGTTGATATCTATCAGGATTTGATGTATTTGTCTTTTAATGTGAAACTAGGAGCAAATTCCAACTATAAATAGAAGGACTTTCTTCATTATAAATTATCCCTCAAGAAAAAAAATAAGAATCACTCTCTCTATTTTCTTTACTCTTCTGCTTGTCCTTTATTGTTTTATAACATGAATATTTTTGTAAAAAACTGATGGTTTATTGTTTATTACTGTTATTAGTTGAAAAAGTACTACATAACCATTTTGTGCCAACTTTTCAAATGGGACTAATAAATATCAAATTTCATTTCTTAGTTGGTGCACCACACCAATTTTTCTACTTTTTTTATTTGAATTTTGAGTGGAGTAGAACCCAGTATTGCCAATTTGCTTTTTTGTGTATCTACCTTTTTTTTTTGGGGTAAACTTTTGTGTATCTACCTGCTAGTATGTTATATTCCTCGAATAATTAATACAATAAAAATTAGTCTCCTTAAAATAAATTGATGATACATTTGTCTCATGTATTTAACTTAAAAAGACTCTGGTGTAGAGAACTTTTATTATTAATATAATTTTAGTCTAAATAATCCAAATGACAAATCAGGTTTAGACCTTGGGGTGGTGCATACAAATTATTGGATAAATGGTGGAATAAGTTGAAAGCTGAAAATAGCCCGTGCAAATTATTGGGTAAATAGGGGAATAAGTTGAAAGCTGGAAATGGCCCCAAGAAAAATTAAAAATCTTTACTCCTGGTCTTGATAAGATGTATTTTATTTAAGGAGGCAATTTGTTTATGCCAAATCTTGAATTTGTATGTGTTTGAACATAAAGTATTACACTTAATAGTGGTTATTTGATGTACATTATAAAATTACTTAATAATTATTTCGATATGATATAAACATTTAAATTCTAAAGTGAATAAGCATTTATATAAAAAAAGGTTAGGAGACCTTTTAAGTCATTCTACCAGAGCAATCTATCTTGTTAAATTAATAGTCTTTTTCACATCTAGCCAAATAAAGGAAGATATTTTTTGAATAAAAACATTTCTGTTCGGTTACACTATACAAATATAATAAGACCATCTGATGGCGCAATAAATGACACCCTTTAAGTGGAGGTTTTATTTTCAAATTCTAAGCATAAAAAAAAATCTTAATAGAAAGCGTTGCCTTTCAATAAGTTTTTTATATGTCAAATCTGTATTAATCAGGTTTCAATACGAATTTTAAATATATTAATTAAAAAAAAGGGAAAAAAAGAGGGTATTTGGTGTGGGGGATGGGGAGTGGGGGTGGGGTGTTAACAAAGGTGTATTGCATCATTCCAATCTGGAAATTGTCACTTCCCCAAACTTAGCAACACCAAGTCTTTTCGAGAAAAAGGTTAAAACACTCCAACAGTTTGCATATTGATATTTTTTTTAGATATTTCACATCAAATAATTTAACTTTATGGCATGTATATATATTTCAATATTTGCCGTAATTACACCGACCTTCTTCATAATAAATAAAACCTTGTTCTTCTACTAAAAAAGAGAGAGAGAATTTCATTTTCAACTAAGGAGAATTTAGATGCAAGGACTAATTTCACCTTCATCTATTGCCAATCTATAGAATATAGTAGTAATGACAGCCTACCTAATGGGAGTATAATTATAATCAAACAAAGGAAAGTACTTACATTAGGAAAGTACCTAATGGAAAAAGCGAATCCATCCTTCTTTAACTACTGGAGGGGCCAACACGATTTTTTTATTTCAATTTATGTGATATGATAAAATTTAAATAATTAATTATATTTTTAAATATTTTAAGCTATTAGTTATTATAATTTATAATACTTTTTTGGCATTATAATTTGTATTTTAAGCTATTAGCTATTGCAATTTATAATATTCTTCTTATCCAAACTTTTGTGGCATTGATGATCAATTATATTTTAAAAATAATTTAAGTTTTTAATTATTTTGAGTTATAAAAAAAAATTCTTCCATTCCAATTTAAGTGACACTAATATATTTTCAAAAGTCAACCAAATAATTGAGTAGGTCCAGGACGAAATATGTGGAGTGTAAGTTTAGCGAGGTGTCTCATGAGTTCGATGTGGTGGTTAAGCTTGATACTCATTCTATAGAGAGATAGTTTCAAGTATCTAGGGTCTATGATTCAGGAGAATGAAGAGATTGACGATGATGTCACTCATCGGGTTGGGTAGGGTGGATGAAATGGAGGCTCACCTCTGAAATCTTGTGTGACAAAAAAGTACCTCCTAAACTTAAAGGCAAGTTCTATAGAGTGGTGGTTAGGCCAACGTTGTTGTATGGAATGAAGTGTTGGCCTATTAAGAAGACCCACATTCAGAAGATAAAGACGGAGAAAATGAGAATGCTTAGGTGGATGTGTGGGTGTACTAGGAAAGATAGGATTAGAAATAAGGTTATTTGAGATAAAGTGGGTGTGACTTCGATGGAAGCCAAGATGAGGGAAGCAAGGTTGAGATGGTTCGGTCATGTGACGAGGAGGAGCACGGATGCCCCCATGTGGAGGTGTGAGAGGTTTGTTAGGGATGGTTTCAAGCGTGGTAGAGGTAGACCGAAGAAGTATTCGAGGGAGGTGATTAGACATGACATGGAGCAGCTCCAGCTTACCAAGGACATGGCCCTAGATAGGAAGTCGTAGGGGAGACGGATTAGGGTAGTAGGTTAGTCTGAGTTTAGGGTATGGTGTCTTTTGGTGTGTTACTTGGAGTATCTTATTTATGGTATTATTGAGTTTGCTAATCCCTGTTATATCTTGTTCTTTTACTATTCTTGCTATTACTATTCCTTATCTTAGATTGTTCTATTTTGAGCCGAGGGTCTATTAGAAATAACCTCTCTATCTCACATTTGAGGTAGTGGTATGGACTGCATACATTTACCCTCCTCAGACCCCACTTGATGGAAATATACTGAGTATGTTATTGTTGTTAAACCAAATATTACGATGGATGAAGCGACATATCTTTAAACGTCTCATAATAACTAATTAAAAGTGAAATAGTAAAATTGCTATAAAATATAGTTGTGAATTTTTTTTAGGTGTGTCTAACATAAGATGTCAAGTTAATTTTTAAAACTCAAAAGTTAATTTATCATTTTATGTCTATTTTACCTTTTTTTCTTAAATGTTATTAATTTCTTATACTTACATGAGTTATAACAATTAATTAGGAGTGATATAATAACATTACCGTTGAAGCAGCTGAAGCAGACATGTCGATCTATTTTACTTTTTTTATTAAATATTATTAATTTCTAATACGTAAATAACATATAATAATTAATTAGATGTGATATAGTAAAATCACGGAACAAATAAATACGATGATAAAAACGTGTCTGCTTTACCACGCTTCTATATAGTACTAATACATTTTTTTAAAAAACTATTTTGACCTCTATCCAACTACTTACTGGGGCAAATTAATTAAGGGTGACAAAAAAGTTTCAAAACTAAAAAAGAGTGACATAAGTCCTAAATATTGAGTAGAGGTGACAATTTTAAGATTAGTGTTAATGACACTAATTTTAAAACCCTCAAGTTATATTATTTACACAAAGATTCCTACCCCATATTTACACAAAGAACCTACACCATCACCACCACTCCTCCTTCAGACCATTGTCGCCCGCCGCCTCCTCCTCCTCCTCTTCCTCCACTATCACTATCACTATCATTGTTACCTCTTTCAGATTCACCATTATTTTCTCCCTCTACATAACTATCGCTTATTTTTCTTCTTTCTCCTCTACCACCGTCGCTATCAACACCACAATAAATGTCATCTTCTCATTCGGCGTTATGACCAGCACCACCACCTCCATTTTTACAATAAATATCACTTTTTCGTGGGCTCCTCTTCCAATCAGATCTTTTTTCAGAAATTAAGTATTTATTGAAGTTGCTGCAACAACTTCGATAGTTGCTGCAGCAACTTCGATAACTGCTACAACAACTTCGCTAACTGTTGTAACACAACAACTAATAGTAGTTGTTGCAGCAATTACCGTAGTTGCTGAAGCAACTCTCGTAGTTGCTGAAGCAACTCTCGTAGTTGCTGAATTTGCTAAACTATTTCCTCATTCATTTTTAAAAGAAATCAAAAAATTTCTTTTCAAATTTTTCAATTTTTTTTAAAAAATAGTCCATGAAAATTAAAAAAGAAAGAACGAAATGAAAAGAGAAAGAAAAAGAAGAGGAGAAGATGTAAGAAGAGGAAAATCCATAGAGAGGAAAAAAATAAGAAGAAGAAGATGGGGAGAAAGAAAAAGAAGAAGAAAGATTGAAAGATAATAAAAAGAGGGAAACTCTAAAATTTGAAATTTGGAGTTGGAGGACTTTTTAAAAATTAAAAAGTTTTTTAAAATTACACTTTACACCCAATTAACTTAATCACAATTTAAATGAAGCTTTGACCTTAGCTGGCCAAAGTTGACACCATTTTTAATTTAAAGACTTTTTTATCACCTTTCACTTAATTTTCTCTACTTACTGTAAACAAAAAATTTTCCCAAATGCGAATTAATGAAAAACTTATGTTCAAATGTCTCTGTACAATATAAATCAGGTGTATTCAAGATTTGACGTACATGTTTTTTCTTAAATTATTATTTTTTATATATATATGTATGTATGTATATATATATATGTATGTATGTATGTATGTATGTATATGTATGTGTATATAGAGAGTTAATACATAAAAATGACCCTAAACTTAACACCAAATTATAACTTTAACCTGAAACTTTGACAGTGCACAAACATGACTTTTAACTATTCAAAACTGCACAAATATGACCTCCAATTCTACGTGGCAAAAGCGTGTTCAACACGCAAAACTGGGCGCATCCAGCTTAAAATCTAAGGGCATAATACATAAATATGACCTTAAATTTTGACAGTGCACAAATATGACCTTTAACTATTCAAAACTGCACAAATATGACCTTTAAATGACTCTTTACTATTATTTTTTCATTATTTTCGTTCAAGATGAAAATGGCATCTAATTTCTTTTGTCATTGCAGAAAAAGAGTAATATTGAAGATTTATTAATTAGGCGGGTCAACCTCATATGAAAAAATCGAGCGGGTATGTATATATATTGTAAAGCAGAGGACGAATTTAAGTTATATAATATATCCAAATATTATTTATTTAAATATTAAATTAAAGATGAAATTATACTAATAATAAAAAAAATTATAGTTTTAATAAAACGTTATTAAATTAATGTTATTAAGTATAGTAGTAGTAGTAGTATATTAAATTAACGTTATCAAATTAACGTAATTAAAATGTTATTAAATTAACGTTATTAAATTAACAAGGGGCGGACCTATGTGGTTGCCATGGGGTTCACCCGAACCCCCTCGGTAAAAAAATTACGTTGTATATATATAAGATAGAAAATGTATATTTATGTACGTATATTAATGTTGAACCACATGAAACAAGGCACTTAGATAGACCAGTGGTGTTATTTGCTCTTCTTGGGCGCTTCCTTCAGCCTACTGTGCGGGTTCGATCCCAAATAATAATAATAATAATACTTTTTTTAAATTAAAAAAAAGTTAGGTGCTGCTACTATAGAAATAAATAAATAAAATAATAATACTAATAAAAATGACGTCGTTTTGACGCAAAAAAGCAAAACTTTGATAGTGCACAAATATGACCTTTAACTATTTAAAACTGCACAAATATGACCTCTCTCCAAGTAAGCCCTTTTAACGATATGGCACCGTGTGATTGGATTACCTTTTCACGTAGGCGCGAGTGAGACTCACGCATGGGGTTGCAAAATCAGAGGTCATATTTGTTCAGGTTTTGAATAGTTAAAGGTCTTATTTGTGCATTATCAAAGTTTAAGGTCAAAGTTATAATTTGGTGTCAAGTTAAGGATCATTTTTATGTATTAGCTCATATATATATATATATATATATATATATATATATATATATATATATATATATATATATATATATATATATATATATATATATATATATATATATATATATAACCAAAATAAAATCGAAATAAACCTCTCCTTTTGTTAGAGCTTTCTGTTTCGCCACAAGTCATGGTCAAAATATGTTTAGCCACACCTAATATTTGGGAACCACCAAACACATTAAAAGTTAAACTCTAATTTCCTATTCTTTTCTTTTCCTTTTTTCCTTTTTTTTTTTTAATTTAAAATTAAACTATGGACTCAATATTGTTAGCCCCATATTTTCATTATATGTTTTACTAACGACAAATTAATAAATAAATATCTTGCAGGATATATTGAGGATCCAAAAAATCCATAAGGAATCAATCCAGAATATCCGAGAAAAGAGGCAAGCATCCACTCACAAAAAGCCTAACGCAAAATTTGGAAGAGTATCAATCATGGAGATTATTGTCTTGCCAAATATAAGGCAAATGAATCAATCACGACAAAAGAAAAACGAAAGAAGACCACACCTTCTACATTGACATATCTGATATGGACATGTATGATTGTGAAGGCTGCACCACGTATGGATATATCTGATATGGACATACTTTATAGTGCCATCCCTCAATCAAGGAATCAATTTAAATCCTTTATTGAGAAGAAATCTCTTGGTTTCCTTATGAAGGTTAGATGTCGAAACAAATGAAGAGTATAAAAGAAAAGACTGAAGATCGAAGCACTCACGCAACTTCAAAAGGAGAATCTAAGTGTGCCTCAATGTTAGTCTCAATAAAGTTTTGTACTTCTTAGTTTACAATAATTACACAAGAGTAAGATCGAGTCGACTTAGTCACATCGATTAAGGCTATGTCACAAGATCTGAAAATCAAAATAAGTTTCAGAACTTATTCACTACCGTTGTAGTCAGACTCCACTTTGAAAAGATCTAAGGAAACTTTGAAAGTCAAGGAGACTAGAAGTAGGCACCACATTGGTGTTTCGAATTAGAATAAATCTTCGTATTCTTATTTTAAATTACTTATTTACTTGCCTATTTGCTTAAATCCAATATGCTTTGTTAAGTATACCGATTTGCAGGTAAATCGACTATGAAGGCTCAACATTCGACTCAATTTTTTTTTCAATTCATTCCCTTCTTGAATTTCAAATATAAGATCGTCCGCTTAGATAGTCATATAGTTTGCGAAGGTTCAAATAAAATTTAGCTTCCCACGGCATAAAAGCATAATCCTCAACCTTAAAATAAAGGAAAACGTACCAAAAATATAATCTGAGCGACAACACATATTCTAGCTACTAGCATAGTATAATATATACTTGTGAGGTAAGCTAGAGCTCAAGCTACAACTTTTTTTAATTGTACTTTTTGATTTCTAAGTTTAATTTACTACAATACAACAACAACATACCCAGTGGATTCCCACCTAGTGGGGTATGAGGAGGGTAGAGTGTACGCATACCATACCACTACCTCAAGAGAAGTAGAGAGGATGTTTTCGATAGACCCCCGACTTAGGACCAATAATAGTATAACCAATACAAAAAGTAAGCGCATATAAACTAGTATGGTACACAAAACAAACTAACAGTATAACAAACCCAAAAGATAAGTGCATAATAAACTAGTACGGGATGCAAAAAAGCCAACACCAAATGCCCAAAAAATTATAGCCACAACACTACGAACCAGAAACTCCAGAACCAAAGGAGCACTCCCCTATTACTACCGCCGCGCTCCCACACCCTAACCCTCTACCCTAATCCGCATCCTCCACACCTTCTTATTAAGGTTCATGTCCTCTGTAAGCTGTAATTGCTCCATATCAGGCCTAATCACCTCCATCCAATATTTCTTTGGTCTATCTCTAGCCCGCCTAAAATCATCCCTAGTCAGAGTCTCACACCTCCGCACTGGAGCATCAGGGCCCCTCCTCATCACATACCCAAACTAACGAAGCCTCATTTCTCGCAACTTATCCTCCACCGAGGCAACTCCCACCTTCTTCCGAATAATCTCATTCCTCGCCCTATGTTTCCTGGTATGCCCATACATCTATCGAAACATTCGCATCTCTGCCACCTTCACCTTTTGGACGTGGGAGTTCTTAATTGGCCAACACTCCGCTCCATACAATATAGCCGTCTGAACTACCACTCAGGAGAACTTAACTTTAAGTTTCGGGGGCACCTTCTTATCACAAAAGACTCCCGAAGAGAGCCTCCACTTCAAACAACCTGTCCCAATACGATGCATGTCATCCTCGTCAATCTCGACATTACCTTAAATTATGGACCCCAGAAACTTGAAACTCTCCCTCTTCTGGATGTCCTAGGAGTCTAGCTTCACAACCACTCCATCTTCTTGCAACATATCACTGAACTTACACTCCAATTACTTCGTCTTGGTTCTACTTAACCGAAAATCTTTAGAATCAAGCGTCTGTCTCCAAATTTCCAACTTATCAATAACAAAGATGCATGTATTTAATGTATTGAATAAACACTTTTTCACCTCACCTGTAGTTTGATCAAATGCAAGACTAAAACTTATTCTGGGATTAGGCGTCATTTGGTCGGAAAGAGTTATCTCGGGATTAGTTATTCCGAAATTATTTATCTCATTATTTATATGGGATAACTTATTCCATCATTATGATATAAATGATGGGATAAATAATCCCAAAATTAGCTAATACCTCTAACCAAACAATAAAATAATCTTATATTTTCACCCCGCGACTATTATACCCTATACCTTATCCTCAACCATATACCTTATACCTTATCCTGATTTATGCATTGATTAAAATCATTGAAACATCTTTTCTGTGTAAAACTTAAGCAATGCTCTCATTGAAAAATTGACAATCTATATTTCCTTTTCATACTTCATACTAAGAAAAGACACTATTAGTTTAATTGGGTTAGGAGATGAGACATTTTACTAATAAATTTGGTACTGAGTAAGTCATTTTTGAAGGATTTTTTTTTTAAATATTTTTTTTTGGATTCGATGTTTGATTGATTGGTGCGTGAAAAAATAATATTAAGAAATAATCATCATTTTAACAAATTAGAGGCTATTCCGGTAAAAACACTTGAGTACTCAAGATTGACAGTAATATATAACATTAGTCATTAGTTGGAGCAAGTGAGACAAAATAAAATTAAATATTTTGTCCATAAGTAAGAAAGTTATTTCCCATTTAATACGATAACCAGAGACCAAAAAATAACTTTAGTAGGGAAATTATTTTTTCTAAATTTGAAATGTGGTTATTTACTAGGTGGGAATACACTGAATATATTGTTGTTGTATGAAATGTGGTCGATTCTTTTAAAAAAATTTCAGCTTTCGTTCAATAGACAAAACAACAAAATACAATAATACATGCTACTTCATCCATTCATTTTTACTTCTCCATATTTAGCACGCCCCTTATAAAATAATAATTTATTATATTATTATTATTAATTATAAATTATTAAAATATCAAATAAATTAATATTTAATAATAAAAATAAAATAGATATAAAATAAAAATTATTTTTTAATTCTTAAATTAAATAATTATTTATAGTATATTAATTAAAGATGAAAGGAGGATAAAATAAATGCAAAATAAAAATTATCTTTTGATTTTGAAATTGAATAAGTAAATTAAATAATTATAATGAATATATTAGACAAGGTCGATGGAACAAAAACAAGACAAAAGCAACGACGTCGTACAGTGATCCGCCGCTTTCTAATTGGGTGTACTGTAGACCAAGAGCCCCATATATGATTTTCTTACAAATGAAGTCAGTCAAACTCGAACTCAATCACAGATAAATAGAGCAAAAGAATATCAGTCCAGCAGGAACAAAAATGGCGTCTATTCCACGTTACTTTTTCATTTCTCTACTTGTTCTTCATTCCCTTCTCTTCTCCTTTGTCAAATGTGATGGTAAGTAATTCTTCACTCTTTACGATACTAACCAAATTGTTTTTATTTTATTGATTTTGCATCAAAGCTAGTGCTATTTTTATCATCATTTGTCCTTCATTATATTTCTATATTTGATTCTTGATTGCTAATTGGGCTCTGTATATGAGGTGTTTAGCTTGCTCAATTTTAGCTCTTTTCCTTTCCATTAAAAGATCTGGACTTTTTATTGTTGTTTGATACCTCATTCGGCGACCCATTTCAAGATTTTGTATTCTGAAGATTTGGGCTAGTTCAACTAGTAGTAGTAGTAGTAGTAGAGTTCTTGGATCCTGATGTGCATTTAGTTTCTGGTATTCCAATAGTCTTTATAAAAAAATGAGCTTCTTTTTAGCAAGTGTCAAATTAAGTTATTGAAGTATATATATGGAATATAAGGTTAGATCTGCTTTATAATACCTGAAGATTTGATGGATGAGCCAGATCTCTGACCTTCTTTCATGACTCAAAATCAATGGAAAAGTTCACTGTATTGAATCCAAAGCTAATCTTACTTTATGTTGATGAATTTTAAATCTACAATGCCAGTGATTGATTCTCAAAGAGGTTGCGTCATTATTTTGGAAATGGAAGAATTTACGCTAGTAAAATGGACTTAGTTCTATTAGGGAAGAATCCTTTGTGTTCAACCAGTTTAGCTTTAACTATTCATAACGGATGGTATCTGATCTGTTGGTTCTCAATTTTTAGCGACAAACTGGCCTTATACATCAGCCAGTTTTTTATCGGAATGGTTTTTAAGCCAGTTCTTCTTATCATGATCAACCCATATGCTGAGAACAGGGTCAATCATTTCAACAAATCCTCTGCCTTTTTCTGTTAAATGAGGAGCAGAGTATCTCAGCAAGTCAACTCCAAACCTCTGTGGAATGAGGAAAATGGATATAGATTGAAATGTGGAAAGAGCTTGTAGAGCGCAGAAATTTCCTTTCAGGTTGGAGTTATTCTGTTTCTCCGTTTTGGGGTTCTTTTTGGTGTGAAAGGATGGGGTATCACGTATAAGGGAAAAACTTGACTGCGTGCACCATGCTTTGTCATACCTCATGAACATCCGTTATCAATTTCTGATTCACTTCCTAGACCATTTTGTGAGTGCACTTTGTGAACATGTGTGTGCCCATAACACACGACAAAAAGGACTAACTGTGCTTCTAGACACCTTACAATTAAGAAGCCCTGGCCCCTTGGTGTCCTAAACGTCTTCTTCAACCCTGCCTAAGCAGCTTTCTTTCTTCTGGTAGTATAGTCACTCCAGTTAGTGCATAACTTGACACTCTAAAGTCTGTATCTTGTTCATTGTTAGTTAATCGTATTCAACTTCTATCGCAGATCTGTTATTTCTCAAGTATTTCTTTCCATTAGCTCTCCAAGCTTGTACATATCCTTTCAACTTTATATCCCCTTCGGAGACTGTTTTTTTTTAATCCTTTATATGGTTTATTATCTACTCTAGAGTTTCATATTTGTCACCTTGGTGCAGATGAGGAAGACAACCTTCTTAAAGGTATTAACAGCTACAGGGCATCCCTAAACTTGACAACTCTGCGCGAGAATGACAAAGCAAAGTGCCTTGCTGATGAAATGGCCGACCAATTTAAAGATCAACCATGTACAAACACAACTGGCGCCAATACTGTACCTGGCACTGAACCTCAATTCTCTAACTATCCTAAACTTCTATCCAAGTGCAAATTGAATGTCACAACCACCAGAGATGGAATGATAATGCCTGCCTGTGTTCCCAACCTTGTTCCAGATCTCGTTCTTTCCAACTTTACGAAGTCCCAGTATTCTAATTATCTGAATGATACCAAGTTTAGTGGTGTTGGAATTGGTTCTGATGATAACTGGATAGTTGTAGTCTTGACCACAAGCAACCCAGAGGGAAGCTTTACACCTGATAATAGTTCAGCAAACCTAGTTTTTCAGCTTGGTTTGATCTCTCATGCAGTCTTTCTACTTGTGGCATTTCTCATCTTACTGTGAAAATGTTGAACCTTTACACTTTTTTTTCTTTTTTCACATCTGAGTGTAGTTTCTGTTATCAGTACCGGATTTTGTTGTTAGCTGGTGATTTGTAATATTCTTATTGAAAGAGGGAGATTATCAGCTACTATCCATACAGAGAATGTACCTTACAAGACTATAAACTTGTGTCACAAACACATTCCCTTGTCTTTTTTATATTGTACTATCTTGTAATATTGCAGCTTTCATTCTACAGATATAATGTCATCTCGGGCATCAAATCTTCTTGACATAAGACTCAACATTGGGTTATTAAGCTTGAATTAATAACCTTGAATTGACTAATTTCCTAACCCTTGTGAAAGATTTAACACCCAGTGTATAGTGCAACCAACAATTTTAGTTTTGTTCCTTTTGTGATTCGAACCCACGACCTTTAAGGTTGGAGGTGTCGGGTGGTTATCATCTGAACAACCCCACTTGCCATCGTATATTGAATGAAATAAGAGAACCTCAAGTAGTTATGTAAACTTGAAGCTGATGATTAGATTTACCTTCAAATATTTGAAATGATTTACATTGAAATATGACATACAATTCAATTGAGAGGTTCGGAACACCCCCCTAACAAACAAAGTCTCTTCATCTTTCACCGTCCCAGAACACACGTAAAAGAAAGACCTAATATCCTATTTACACTCCGGATTCAAATCTCTTTAAAAAATTATTAAAACACACACACTATATTAGAGGTTTCTTGATCAAGACTTTGAAACTTCTTCAAATGTATTGGATCTTAGTCCAATTCCTTCAAATATCCATTTCAGCATAGGCAACTTGAAATTATCAATCTTGATGACTTTGCCGACTCCTCTGAGGATACATCTCTCTCCTGTAAGCTTTAAAGAGATCAATTCCCAAGAAAGTATTAAGCAAATTCATCCCAGCCATGCCGAAAAGAGCAAGAGGGAGCTCTATACCACCCTTGTCAAACTTGTTAGCATCTCGTATCAGCTTAACAGTAATGAGAACATGTGACACAACTCTTGCTAGAACAAAAGTCATCCAGTTAAAAACCCATTCCACTTTCACAAAAACGCTGCTACTAGAATCACGAAAACCCGCCATCCTCCGCACTTTACGCAGATGCAGAAACACAGAATGCAGCTCACAAATGAGAGTAAGGATAAGGTAATTGATGGTAACATTTCGATACAATGCAAGTGTGAAGCATACAAGAAGCACAAAATGATGCAATAATATAGAAGGAATCCATCCGCTATACAATCTGTATAGCAGCATATCTAACTGATCATAAGCAAAATAACCACACGAAAAACACAAAGAGGTATACGCCCATGGCCATGTATGATCAACAAGCTGTGCGTGCTCAAATATGTGATTCACGTTAACCATCAACTGATTGACCAAAATGAAGAGCACGGAAGCAGATGTAGTGGTTGAATGCAGAAGAGATACGCAGGTGTTAACGAAGAGAGGATCACGATTTCGCATCGATTTGCGGATGATCCAATTGGCTGATTGGTAGAAAATGAAACCAAGAATGATAGCAACAAGTTCCTTGCGCTTGTTAATTAGTATTTCCCATAAAACTGAGACAATCCATATGAGCAGTGTGGCCATGAAAAATACTAACGCTTTGGTTCCTTGGTTAAACCTACTTCGAATAGCCATGGATTCTGTAGAATTTGAGGCTTGATTTATGTCAAATCTTTTGTTTTGGTTCTTGTTGTTGTACCTCTTAATTGTCTTATCTCCTTGTACAGAAGTAAGAAACAGTAGGCGTGGAAAGATGTGGATGGTCCATTCGTAGTCCACATTCCATTGGAAGTTACGCTGGGTATTATTTAACATTTGAATAGATTGTATAGGTTTGTTAGGGTTCATTGTCGAGCCGCCACTCTCTATTTCCTCAATTTTATATTACTTGAGAGTTGGTTCGGTTAATCTGGCACAGCAGAGGTGTATTTTACTTACTTCCTTTCATTTTAGTTACTATAACTTGACTAATCGATTAAGAAAAATAATTAATAACATAACTATTTTATCATATAATTTCTATTAAAATGATGTTTATATTTTAATTTGAACAAAAAACAATTAATACCAAAGATAAAAAAGAAAAAAGAATATCTTTTCTTAATATGTCAAAAATAATAAGTAAAAATAAAAATACAATTAAAAAACTTGTGACAAGTAATAAAACGGAGAAAGTACTAACTAATCTTATTAATAATGTTTTCTAACTATAAAATTTGTTCGCTTTTAACTTGTCACTAATTTTCTAAGTGTATTTCTATTTTTATTTGTCATTTTTGATATATCAAGATTTTTTTTTCTTTCTATTTTATCCTTAGCATTAATTATTTTTTCTTCAAATTAATTTTAATACACCATGTAAACATCATTTAGTGAGAGTACTATGATAAAACAACCATGTTATTAGTTATTTTTTGATAGATGTGTCAAGTCAAAATGTGTCAAGTAAAATCGAATGGAGGAAGTATTCAATACTAAAGTAGAAAAGGAAAAATATAACAGAACCGTCTTGATTTTATAAATTGGTCAAGTAAATTGAAGCAACTATTTTTTTTAATGCATAAACCACATAAATTCCTTGCTAGTGAATGTATTTACTTAAAATCCTGGCTGGCTTTCTCTCTCACGATTTTGGGTAATATACTTATACATTAGGTCGACTCTTGATATGGGTCACAGAGACATCTTAGCACTCGAGGATCTGAAGATGTAAGGAAAGACCTGAGCTTGTGGGGCTGCCTAACCAAGGAACAAGCTTTGAAGTGTAGAGAACAAGTCCCAACACTCCAAAGCTGTCTAAGAAGCCAAACCCCTTTGTTTGGGCTCATAAGGGCCTTTTGGTCATTTATGTAACAAGTGTTACCTTAGCCTATAAATAAAACAATTAGGTCATTTTGTCATTTAGACTTTGATGATATGTTTTGAGAGTACCATAGAGTGTCTTGCAAGGTGGAATCCTTGTGTTGGTAGCTTGCTTAGAAACGTTGGTTGCTTGGGGATTCCGGTTTCTTTGAGGTCACGTAAGAGATAGGTTTATGTTGTGTGTGGTATTAAAGGTCCAAGAGTGGAGTAAGCTCTTGGATTGTTAATATTACATCTCAATTTGTCTATTTTTCTATCTTTACTTTGTTCTAATTATTGGTGTTCTTGTTCTAGTATTGTAACCCGTGACTTATTGTCATTGTTATATCCTTGTTGTTGTTTATCTTGTCTTCATATTATTGTTGTTAATCTTACTTTGGATTGGCTGTTTCGATGCTAAAATACACCCTTTATCTCGTCATTGTTGTTGTTATTGTTGAATCCGAGTGTGGTTTCTAAATGATCCTTGAATCTTCGAATTTGTGGACTGTTTTGAGTATATTTTCTTGTCTTCTTGATAATTCCGATATGATTTGGTATCAAATCCATCTTTGGTTTTGTTCCTACAACACCAATCTTGAATTAAAAAAAAAAAAGGTTGAAAACTAAAATTTTCAGAAAATTGCAAAATTGTCCATTTGGTGTTCTTGGCCAAAAATTGTGTTATTATTGTGTATTGGCCAAGAATTTTTGTTTGTTTAGTTGTTTCTAAGTGTTGGCTTTCTTGTTCACTAACACTTTAAGTCTAAAATCTAAACTTGAACTTGAACTTGTTGGAGTTGTTGTTGTGAACTTGAAGAGTGGACGATTGTTGTTGTTCATTGTGGTCTTAGCCGTGACTTGTTGGCGTTGTTGTTGTTATAGGTGGACGTTTGGATGGTTGAGTTCTTGGTGGTTGATGAAGATGTTCTTACAACCTTTATAACTTGATGAATAAAGTGACTACTAGATCTTAAAAAGGCGAAGGGAAAAAGGTGAAAACTTGTTAGTCTTGTAAGACTTGCAATCATCCATCAACTAGTCAATCACTTCTCAACAACTTTCCTTGTTTTAAGGACCTTGTTTTAGGAAATTAGTGCAAAAAGTCAAGTCTTCCATTCTTTTGAATTTGAAGAGGATTTCAAGACTTGTTTCCCTCCAAAACAATTTCTACCAATTCCAAATCACTAATTGTTCAAAACTTTTAATTTTGGAAAATAAAAAAATTGTTAGGCCGCAACCAATACGTGACTGCCACACCACTGTTACTGTTCACACAATAAATTTTGGCTCAAATTTAAATTTTCTTAGTTTCTTATTGTTGGTTCCTAGTTTCGTTTGTTGACTCTAATAACTAATCGACAAGCTAGTACTCCTCTACTAGATTGTTAATTAGTTTTTGAATACTCTTCGTGTTAACGTTGTTTGTTTTGTGCTTTTCTCGTTTTTGAGTCGTAGTATCTTTTAGTTCAAGTTCGTACATTACTTATTTGAGTCATTTCAAACAAGAATCTACTCCAACCTCGAGCCACAATTGGGACCAAGTAACCTCATTGGAGTATAAGCGAGTTATCAGCGCTTGTGAGACCAATAGAGTGAAAACGTCAAAGTGTGAAAGTGAGGAATTGTGGACTGTTTTGAGTCGACTCATGGACTGATTTTTGCTAATATTAGCGTGTTATTATTTTTATTACGTTTTAGTGTTCTTAATAGGAACTATGGCATCAGGAAAGGTGACCAGGAACGATTTGATGGCTGGCATAATGGGTATGAAACATGACCTTAGTACTCGAATGGAGAGAATAGAAAGTGTAATAGACCGAGTGGAAGGAAAAATGGAAGGGATGGAAAGCTTTTTTTGCAAGGAGTTGGATAACTTGATAGAGCAACCAAACCTTCCTAATCAAGTTCCTGTGAGTGGACATGCTCTACATGAGCTATAAGGTAATCATACTAACACTTGCACTCTAGTGAATGAGGCTAGTAGCCAACTAAGTGTGAATGATAGTTTGACTTTAGGTGAGCCGAATGTGCCTCCATTTGGTGATGATAATGTACTTAAGATTGTGGAAATACTAGTTGATCTATCTAGTGTTGAAGCCATCGTGGCAAGTGATTGTACATTTTCTTATGGAAGTCATGAAGACCAACTTGTGTGTGAAAATGGTGATGTTGAACATGTTGACCGATTGACTAAGGATGACCCTCTAGTTGTTTTTATTGTAGATCATGTTAGTATATAGGGTGTCAATGAGTGTAATGGTGGTAGTCTTCGGGAAAGAAAGTATGTCCTCCACCCGTGTCCATGGACACTCTACCCCTTTGATCCCGGCGACTATTTGAGATGTGATGTTGATTCATTTCAAACCATATTCGAGAATGACGTGTGTGAATTGTGTGGGCATGGTTATGTTGATGCCAAACATGTCTTGTATGTAATTCGGGTTTTTTGGATTGGTGTGTCATTTTTGAGAACCCGAGGGATGTTTGGTTATATGTGAAATTTGAGCCACCTTAGCATGATGCTATGATTGATTACACTAATCCTAACCCTCATACCGTAAGGAACTTGTGTTTGCTTATCCTTCCTATTATTTTGCAAGGTTCGAATTCGAGGACGAATCCTTTCTAAGGAGGGGAGGATGATACGAGTCAAAGAGGCATCTTAGCACTCGAGGATATGAAGACGTGAGAAAAGAACCGAGATTGTGGGGCTGCCTAACCAGGGAACAAGTTTTGAAGTGTAGAGAACAAGTCCCAACACTCCAAAGTTGTCCAAGAAGCCAAGCCCCTTTGTTTGGGCTCATTAAGAGCCTTTTGGTCATTTATGTAACAGGTGTTGCCCTAACCTATAAATAGAACAATTAGCTCATTTTGTCATTTAGACTTTGATGATAAGTTTTAAGAGCACCATAGAGTGTCTTGCAAGGTGGAATCCTTGTGTTGGTAGCTTGCTTAGAAACGTTGGTTGCTTGGGGATTCCGATTCCCTTAAGGTCACGTAAGAGATAGGTTTATGTTGTGTGTGGTAGTAAGGGTCCAAGAGTGGGATAACCTCTTGGGTTATTAATATTACATCTCCATTTGTCTATCTTTCTATCTTTACTTTGTTCTAATCGTTGGTGTTCGTGTTCTAGTATTGTAACCCGTGACTTGTTGTCATTGTTATATCCTTGTTGTTGTTCATTTTGTCTTCATATTGTTGTTGTTAATCTTACTTTGGATTGGCTGTTTCGGTGTTAAAACACATCCTTTATCTCGTCATTGTTGTTGTTATTATTGAATCCGAGTGTGGTCTCTAAACTGTCCTTAAATCTTCGGATGTGTGGACTGTTTTGAGTGTGTTTTCTTGTCTTCTTGATAATTCTGGTATCAACTCTCATACATTGCTGGAATGTATGAGAAAAATGATTAGCCTATATTTATGGAAAGAGAAATCAGATAATATCTTTCTCTTCCTTAATTAACGTCATTAATTACCTATCATTATGTGGTGTATGATTAAATATAGTAACTGAAATTCAAGTTAAAAAATATCTTAAACATTACAATTAATTTTCTTTTTTGTTGCATTATGTTTTGAAAAAAAAAAGGTCGACATCTGCTTTCTTCAATTCTCCAAAAATTCAATATGAACATCCTCATATTGTTGCGTTATTCGGGTATTTGGGAGTCTAAAATTATTTATCAATCCTACAAAAGTCACACAATTATTATTTTGGAAAGTATAACCTTCTTGAAATTGATTGCGATGATTGCAATGGAATTGAATATTGATGAAGTTCGTAAAAAAATTGAATTAAAATACATTGTTGAAGGTAATTCATCTCCGACGTGTAGGTCACAACCGACGTACCTGTGATTTTTTTCCAAATGAAACTTGAACTAGATAATTTCATTATCAAAATGATCACCCTTTTTTTAATAACCAGTTTACAGTATACCTGCAAACAATCTGGAAAACTGTTATGACTTTATTTTAAATTGTGGTTTTTGGTTCATTTTAATTTATAGCTTGTAATTGGTATTTCATATTTTTATTTTGATTGAATAATTATGATTTGCAGTATTATGGTACATACCTTTGGCAAAATTAGTAGTTTTAACCTATGTTGCGGAATCTAATTCTCATACCTTTGATTTTGAGAATTGGTTCTAATTGTATTTCACTATATAATTAGTATGAATGATAAAAGATAGAATGATTAAAGATACCTATGTTATAACTTTTTGATTAAGGGTTAAGATTAAACTATCGTGCATACTTATGTCAAAGCTGGCTCATACATAGCTGCTTGCATATATAATAAAATAAGTTTTAAAATAGTGGTATTAATTCTAATGTATGAGGATGCATTATATTATTACTTGTATAAGGTTTACACATGCATGTTTACCTGTTGTATGAGGTTGTCTTTTATTTATTTTGGCAATATGCTTCTACGAATAAGATTTCATTATAGCTATAGCTAAAATAAATAAAACACCCCATACAATATTTTTACATGTATGTGCAAACCTTATATTAGTAATAATATAATCTGAACAAATGTATAATGAAATCAGTACATAGTCTAAACAAATGTATAATAAGCTCAGTAAAAAAATTCTTTACACGTAGCGATATAAATTGCAATGTATGGGGATGCATTATACATGTATTTCATTCTATAATGGTATAGATAATATATAGTATTATTACTTAATGTATAAGATGTTTCATACATAGCTGTTTTAGTATACTGGTTTTTTCAATCATAACAGTATTAATATTTAAGAATGAGGGTTCTTTATACATGTAATTCACTGTATATCGACAGAAGTAATGTGCAATGTTATTATATAATCTTTTATACATTAGTGTAATTCATTTTTTTTATAATGAAAGGTATGAGAAATAGCATAGCAATATATATAAAGGTATGAGCAGGGGCGGCTCAACCAATGTGGCGGCCCAACGCAAAACTTCAATGAGAGGCCTTATGATTTTATATGAAAAACAAAAAAAAAGTCTTATATTGTATATAATGTCTCGAAATCTTTTTTTTTTTTTTAATTTTTATATATAAAGTTGTTATAATTCTCAGGCCATCGATATCATACGCCTATTGAAATAGTTTACGCGAAAAATAAGTTATTCATAGATTTTTCAAAAATAAATTAATATATATGTTGCGCAAATATATTAGATCATATTTATTTGTCGTAGGAGGTACGCACTTTGTTTTCAAGATTTCAAATATCTTTAAAGAGGTATACCTATAGAGGAATTTATATTGACGAATGATGATATAGGATAATTTAAAATACTCTCTCTGACCCAATTTATGTGACACTTTTTGCTTTTCAAGATTCAAACATTTGATTGTACGGTTATATATAATTATTATAATTTTACAATAAAATTATTTATTACGAAAAAAATAACTCGTTGACTCTAGAAATTCAAACACAATCATATAAATTGAGATAAAAAAATATACTCCATCTGTTTAACAAAAATGACCTACTTTTCTTTTTGGTCCGTTTAATAAAGAATGACCTCTTTCCTTTTTAACAACTTTTTAATTTTAAATTTTCACGTGGCATGTTTAAGACCACAAGATTGAAGGGCATATTGATACGTTTGACATATCTTTAATTTAACACCACAAGATTCAAAAGTCTTCTTTATTTTCTTAAACTCCGTGCCAAGTCAAACTAGGTCATTCTTTTTGAAATGAAGGGAGTAATATATACACATTTTATAAAATTTTGGGCCCCCCCAAGCAGCAGCTTTAGCTGCTTCCTACTTCAGCCGGCCCTGAGTATGAGAAATATCATAGCAAAAAACTGAATTAAACAGAAATATGAACCTATTAAACGACACTGCTAACAATACATAACATATGTATGTATAAACAGTTTCAATATAGCAACAAAAAGTATAATCATCACCGACATCAAAGATTCACAATTGTTGTAATTGTTTAACCTCCAATACATAAAAGAATAATATAAATGTTTTCACGCTGAACGTTTAAGAACTGTGTTACTCTAAAATGACTATGACAGTTTCATCAATTGCCGGAACATAACTATTCCTTGGACGCAGAGGATCGTCATTATCACTTGTGTATCCCTCAATTGCCTTTTTGACCCCATAATTTCAGAGTAAAGATGCGCAGCATACACGTTGGTCTTGTGCGTCAAACCCAATTAAAGGCACTTTCAATCCTTCACTTAATATCCCTGCATATGCACCAACAAAAATGCCACAATCCCTGAATTTGAAATAATACTATTATTTAACAAGCCGTTAAAAATATTATTACATGTTTATACATCTTATAAAGTAAAAAAAAAAAGAGCACTTACAGACTAGTAGCTGTTTGCGGAGGTATGTTTTGCACATAGTCAACATCAAATGGGTATTGACTGAGAAGTTGAGTGCGCTGACCAAACTTGTCTTAATATTATTTTATATAGTTTACATATATGTGTACACGTTATACAAATCAGTACATAATCTGAACAAATGTATAATGAATTCTTATACATAAAAATATAAAGCTAAAATAAAAAAAAAATGCAACCTGATACAACAGTTTCACATTTATCATATGTATGAGGAGATGGGAGAGAAAGAATAAATTTAAGGGATTTAAGTAATTACTTTGGAATATTTGTAATTTCTTTTTCAATATGGAATTTGATGTAATAAGGTAAAGTTACCTTGTGTATATATATAATTTTTAGTTTTTTGATTTGGGGATCAAGCAATTTGAAACAAAGGAGTACAAGTAAAGGCAAAATGAGAAGAAAAATCGGCTCTTACAAATAGGGGTGTACATAGATCGGGTTGGTTCGATTTTTATTAAAAAAAAGCCCAAACCAATCATGTCGATTTATTAAAACTATAAACCAAATCAAACCAACATAAAATTATTTTTTTCGGTTTAGATTTTAGTCGGTTCTTTCGATTTTTTTATAATCTTTAATTTTTACAATTATACTGTGATCGAAGACTAGATCAAATATATTTTCACTCATGTGCTAATGAAAAACCACAATTATGAAAAAATGAAGAGCGAAAAACTCTCTTGAAACTAAAAAGTGAAAAGTTTAGGTTTTAAGTTTATATTGGGTTTTGGATCATTTAATTAACAATTAATGGATAAATATTACAACTTAAGGCCCAAATCTAAATATATATCTACATCTACTTTCAAATTACTAAAATTAGTTGAAAAAGTATTTAAAAAGTAGATTATAATTAATATTTTATGTATATAAAAATTTAAATATTATATATATATATATTATGTCGGTTTGATTCGGATTCGGTTTGACTAGTTTTTGATCAACACCAAACCAAACCAAGAATGGTCGATTTTTTTTTTTCTAACGCCAAACCAATCAAACCAAACCATAAGTTTTTTTTTTCTCGATTTGGTTTGGTTCCTGGTTCGGTTTGACTTGACGGTTTGATTCGTATACCCCTAGTTACAAACAATGAAATTTTTCACCATTACTAACAATGAGTTTAGTAATATGATACAATAAAATTTAAATAACAATCAAAACAAACATTAAACTAACAGCTAATTACAACACAATAGGTAACAACCATCAAAACAAACTGTCAGGCTCCAAGGCGGCTTTTGGAACCCATGTGATTTTGGGTTGGGTCAATTGAGGGAGGCTTCAATTGGGTAACATTTTAGTGTAGATTCAAGGCTCCTTACTTATCCTTGTCAATTCTTTTTCTCTTGTTATTGTTGCTTTAGTATTGAAGTTTAAATTTTCATTTTCTTGCTAGAATTGCATGACTACCAGGGTTATCAAAAAATTTATTAGACAACTTAAAAGAGAACGAAAATTTTGCAATGTATAGAGGGACTGCAGCCTCTCTTGGGGGCTATAAGAATCCATCCTGAATATCCATATTTTATTTTACATGTGCATGGAGACCTTGCACAACTGTCAATTACAAGGGCAAATGCAGACAGAAGCAGAAATACAACCACTCTTTACCTTCCTTACGATTTGTAGAGTAGGACTTAGAAACGACAGAACGGAAATATCATAATTACTGTATACAGAAAGAAGACGTAAAAAGATAGTTTGAAACATACCATTTCAACAGAAAAACTGAAAGAGAATGGCGCTATTAGATGAAACATTTATTCGTGTGCAAGGTGGCTCCATGTCTCGAACAAGGGCCTACGAGCTAATTGCATTGTTACATTTTAATCATGCAGCAGCTCTTCTAAGAGAATTTCAAGAGCTCTTTAGTCTGGTCCTTGTTAGGAACAGATATCTCCTTACTGCTAAAAGCAGAACCCATGTTGTTTTTGAGATCTTCTCCTTTATCATCAACAGCAGTGCTGCGCTTATAACAGTCTTCAGGATCTGAGGCTGTAACCCTTTAAAGAATCCAATTAGCCCTTCCTTTTTCCATATGGCACGAAGAGATCCAGAGATTGTTTTTCGGGCTCTTAACTCAGCTTCATCCTCTGCATCTTCTTCTGATTCAGCAGATTGTATCATGACTTTACACCTATCACAGCGCATATGCTTAAATATAGTTATGTTGATGCCAAAGAAAAGGAAGCCAGCAATGTACTGGATTTATACAACAGGAGTTAAAATGTCAAATGTTGTCCGATAATTTTTTAGCGCTCGACCGAATGTTGGAATCAGAGATGAGATTATACGTGACAAAGTGGGAGTGACTTCGGTATAAGACAAGATGCGTGAAACACGGTTGAGATGGTTCGGGCATATGTGATGAGGAGGGGCACGGATGCCCCCGTGCGGAGGTGCGAGACGTTGGCTATGGATGGATTCAGGCAAGGTAGAAGTAGATTGAAGAAATATTGGAAGGAGGTGCTTAGACATGACTGAGGAAGATGTGGAGGATGTGTATTTAGGTAGAAAGTTAGTAGGATAGGGGCTAGAAGTTGTACCGTGCCACGGGTAGTATCTTGTTCCTGGAGTTTTTGGGTGTTGATTGTGGTTCCGGGTAGATTGTTGGTGGTATTGTTTGGTGATAATCTTGTTTCTGCTGTTGTCTATTGTTTTGTTACTGTGTTGTTTTGTTGCTACCTTTGGCTTCTTGTTCTTATATTATGTCTTTGCCTACATTTTTTGGTCTCGAGCCGGGGTCCATCCGAAACAGTCTCTCTACCTCACCTCTGAGGTAGTGGTATGGATTATGTACATTCTACCCTCCCTAGACCCCACTATATGGGAATATACTGGGTATGTTGTTGTTGGCCGAATGTTGGTGATTCTGGCACTGGAATTCTTTATTTTGAGCAAAAAAGTGTCCCAAGTATTTTAACAATAGAAAAGGAGCAGATGCTTAAGTGCCCTTTTACATGTTTGACTCAATTAGCATAGACTGATTCTATGTGCCATTGGTTGCAGAATTACATCCAAGGTCACACAAGTTTATCAACACTCACATTCAAACATTAACAGCTATTTAGAGATATTCCAGGCTAGAACTCATCAAAGGTGAACATCTGAAACGGGCAAACACTAGGGTAAGATATGCTCAACTTATACCTTATTAATGGGTAAGTGATGCAGGTGGCAAAACATTTTGAGACTGCCCCCAAAACAAAGGCAGAAAAAGCAGAAAGAGATTCTGGACTTGATTCCACCCCTCTATTGCTTTTCATCTTTTTCTTCAGCATTCTTTGTTTAAATTGATCAAAGGCTGTGTACTGCACAACATCACATATTGCAACAGAATTATTCATTAATGTCCCTGAACATAATTTTTGATCATTGAATTGTTATCTGTCGAGAGAAAATGCGAAATTTGGAAGGTAAAGCAGTATGCAAGTGTATCAGGTGAACATACTTTAAGCATCACAAACATACGACACTGAAACCAACGATAGAACACCTCTCAAATCAGAAAATAAAGCAGGTGAATACCTGAATTGCTGGATTTGAAGTGAGAATGATGGATATTCCTAGACCATCAAATGCTTCACTCCAAGTGCCCTCCGAGAGGGTTTTCCAGAATCCCTTGGATTTCCCAAAATCACTAGTTTGCATTCTTGAAGATGCTGTATCAAGAGGCTGCAATATCAGAGTAAAACTTCAGATCCTTAACCGAAACAATAATACACAAGCTGGAGCAAACAAAGCCCAGAAGATGCAACCAGAAAAAAAAAGTAAAGACCACTGCCAGAAACGACTCCACATCAATGCCAGAGACCCTTACTCTACACACTGGTGGTACAGATAGTTTCATTCTAAAAGAGAAATACAACTTTCTTAAAAGGGCAGCCCGGTGCACTACCCGGTGCACTAAAGCTCCCACTATGCCCGGAGTCAAGGAAAGGGCCGAACTACAAGGGTTTATTGTATGCAGCCTTACCTTGCATTTCTGCAAGAGGCTATTTCCATGGTTGAAACTGTGACCTTGGTAGCAACTTTCTTGCTCTATTTAATCTTCAAAAACACTAAGGGGTCGTTTGGTAGAAGGCATTAGTAAAAATAATGCATGCTAAGCTTTGCGTATTGATAAATCTTGTTTGGTACACTTTTTCATCCTATATAACTAATGCTTGCATTGTTATACACTCTATTTGGTATTAAGGAGTGCATTACTAATACATGGAATCCACGGTATTAATAATGCAATGGACTCTTACGCATGTATTAGTATGGTTAAAGACACTATTTTCCCTCAAAATCTTTTCCACATCTTTTCCACCATATTTATGGAGGGTATTTTTGTAAACAAATATTTTTTTAAGGAAATTATGCAATTCATGCTATTTTAAATACACCAAACCAACCACTGCATAACCACTGCATAAGAAAAATACAAGCATTACTAATACACCATCTTTTGCACTATTCTTATACCCTACCAAATGACCCCTAAGCACATATCATACTGGGCAATAACAACTCCCTTTAAGAAAAGAGAGGATCTATTGAGTTTCAAGTATTCAATTTCACCAATAAGATACGAAGACTTTCTGATATGTTCCAATAAATATAATATCAGAATGACTCTCTCTGATCTCCAACCACCTTAGAAATGTAGACAGCTCAGAGTGAAGGTCAACGAAAAGTGAGATGTCTTCATCAAATAGATTGAATATGCAGCTACAAAAGTAATCAAGGTTTTTTTTGTTTGATAAACAAGAAGTCAAGGTTTTCCTACGAAAGCTAGAATTGTAGGAGGTCTCAATGATTTAAGAAAATGAACAGAAAACACTCTATAAAAAGAAAGCCACCTACATGAGTTGATGGGTCAGTATACGTCACCAAAGTCTGAGTTCTAACAATCAAACAGAAGCATACAACCTACTTTAGCATTTATACAGTTTCCAAAGGCACGCCCTTGAAAGGAAAAATTAAAAGACTGTACTTCACGTGGGAAATCAGGTTTCCTTTTGCAGTTTCAACTAGACCAGAAAGCAGCCATCAGAGCTTTAAAAGCACAGCGATATAAATTACCAAAATTTCATATATTGGCTAATTGAAGGGAACCTTCTTTTCAATATGAGAAAATTAAAACCAATTTTAGTCAAAGTGGAAATGCCAAGTATGATTCACCTGGGTTATTATGACTGTAAATGCCCCAGCTGCAACAGCAATTATTAAGTTAGCTCTTGTTCCTATGGATTTAAATCCACTTCTCTTCAAGTATAGTTTCTTGAAGAAATCATATCCATAGAAGTAAATAAAAGATGAAACAAAAGACTGCACGTTCTTTGTTCCAAGACCCTGGTAGAGTGAAAGAACTTGCCGAGAAGAAATGGCCTCCAACAAGACATCAAGAGTATTTCTGCATTTCAGAAGTTCATACAATCACATCATGGCTCATACTTGGGTACAAAATCCAGCAGAGATATTTAAATTAACTGCTAATATGGTAAAAGACGATATTATGCAAGTATAGAAAGATTCCCAAATTCCTGTAATTATGTACTAAGCACTAAGGAAATACTTGCATCAGGGTAGGCTGCCAACATCACAACCCCTTTGGTGAGGCCTTTCCCTGGACCCGACATGAATGAGGGACACTTTGTACACCGGGCTGCCCTATTCTCTTTCCATGTTTTGTATTCCTTGTAAAGGTTGTTTAACCCAATGGATCGAGAGAATAATTGAGCAACTAATTCCCAGTTCTCATCTTATGAATCTTATTTCACATGGTATCAGAGTCGAGCACACCCCAATTCTTTATTTATCTGATGTTGGATCCCATATTATGTGGTTCACACTCTAGTCAGCAGGCCTGGGCAAGCGGCGCGTTAGTAGTCCCATCGTTTCTGGCATGGGCAATTGAACTCTTTATATGATTTTGGGCAGTTCTCACCTCATGAGTTAGCTTTTGTGGTTGAATTAAGCTCAATGTCAATTTCTTAGGCCTTGAGGTGGTACAATCTGGCAATGGGGTTGTCATTTCATTGCGGAAATATGCCTTTTAAGACATTTTGGAAGACACGAGTATGTTGAACTGCAAACCAAACCTATGGACAATCCCATCGGAAAAGTCCCAGATAGATATCAAAGAGTTGTTGGTAAACTCAACAATCTTACCATCACACAATCTGACATCTCATTTGATGTTAGTGTGGTTAGGCAGTGTCCAATCAACTTGTGATAGTCACTGGAATGCAACAATTCACATCCTAAGATGTGTGAAAGGCTCTCCGGGAATTGTATGAAGACAAAGAGCATGCACACATTGTTGAATATTCTGATGCACATTGAACAGGATCACCCTCTGATAGACAGTCCAGTTCAAGTTATTATTTTACTTGGAGGCAATTTAATATCTTGGAAAAGTAAAAAAAAAAAAAAGGATGTAGCGGTTACGTCAAGCGCAGAGGTAGAACATTAGGCTATGGTATAGGCTACTTGCGAGCTTGTGTGTCTAATACAACAACTTCACAGGTTAAAGATTGGAGGAATCGAACCTGTAAAATTGATTTGTGATAATTACGCCGCACTACATACCATTTCAAATACAACAACAACAACAAACCCAGTGTATTCCCACCTGGTGGGGTCTGGGGGGGTAAGATGTACGCAGTCCATACCTCTACCTCTAAAGAAGTAGAAAGACTGTTTCCGAAAGACCCCCGGCTCAAGACACCATTTCAAATACAGTGTTTAATAAAAGAATGAAGCACACTATAGATTGTTACTTCTACTCGATAGAAGATTGAGTCCGGCTGCATTGTTACAAGTATTGTCAACTCAAAAGGACCTGCTAGCACATGTTTTCTTAAAACCACTCCGTGGATTCAGAGTTGACTATATTTGTAACAACCTAGGACCACAAGATATGTGCTATCCAACTTGGAGAGACTATTAAAAATATGACAAAAGTTGATATTTCCTAATTTTTGTATTCCTTGTAAAAGTTATTTAAACTCAATGGCTTAAGGGAATATTAAGCAACTAATTCCCATTTTTCTTCGTCTCTTATTTCACATAAACAAAACAAGAAAGACCACATTTTTTGAGTAAAAGTAACATCACGCAATGAAAAAACACTTACAATCATTACCATAATGAGGGGAAGATCTTTGAAACAGAACAGGAATTAGTGGGAGGGATGCTACCAGATATGTTACAAAGAGGGAGAAATTGGACAGCTGATGAATTTAGTGTCGATGCTATAAACGGTATATTTGATGAAAAGATGCTATAAACGATATAGCTGATCTATATATTTTTTTGGGAAAAATTATCAACTTACCAGCCTCATTTTTTTACGAGTCAAGATCTACTGTAGTTCAAACCAGATTTTAGCAATCTGCATCCAACATAATTTGCATCTAATTGTAAAGAACAAATACTGATATATATACATGTGAAGGATCGAATAGCTAGAGGAGACATTTATCTTCCATGGTAATAATTACAGATGATAAAGATGCTATTGACCTTAATCCTTACTCAAAATCCTTCTATGAGACACTTTTCCATTAACTAAAGCCCATGGAGACACTTCCTTCCATGCTTTTGATATACAAATACTTGCAAACCAAAAAAGTGGATCTAACACAAAAGACTAGTAAAGGAACTTCACCCTTGGGCCTTGGTGATGTAACAATTACGTATTGTTTGTCAAATCATAATTCGAAGCTCATGCTAATAAGGGCCACACTCCTACACTTTCATCTATAAGCACTCACTACATGTTGTAGCCTACCAAAGAACATATGTGGATCATCTATGAGTCTCTAGTTCTCCAAGCTAAGCACATTTCCCAACTATGCTCCTTAGCATGTGGTCAGCTATCGTGACTTAGGTTGTGCTGACTTTTCAAAATCCCAGCCAAAACCGTGTCGACGCGACATGGGCGTGGGTGTGAGATCCATACTGTACTTGGTCAACTTACATTTGGGTACATTGAGTATATTTGATGACCGAGAAGTATAAATTGATTGGGTATTTGGTTTGATTTTTGCGCGTTTGTCATACATAAATAGTTGTATGAAGTAAGAGAATGTGTTCTTTATGCGAGATATCTTATGAATAAAATATTGGTGTTTATAGAGTAAAGTTTTATTAGTTTTAGTTCAATGACTTTAACTAATCAAAATGTACTTTGTATGTGGTAATACACATTCATTGTTCATATCCCAACACACGTATTCACTCTTTCATCCATACCCTGAATCCTAAAATTTATGTGATGAAGAATTTGACGTCTAGATCCGCACACGGATAGGATACCCGCACCCGAGTCCGAGCAACATAGATTGTGACATAGACCATAAAAAGAGTGTAGCAACTTTCCACAATCAACACCCAAGCTAAGAGTAACTTTAACCACCACTTCTTTGTTCAGACCGCGCCACTTGTACAGAAAACATGCCCCTTGTGGACAGATGGCATGTGTGACACCTGAAAATAGAAACGGAAAAAGGTCTAAAATGCCCTTCAACTTTGTGAAATGGTGCAAAAATGCCCTTCATCTACCCAGGCCTGAAATGCCCTCCCCGTCTACCTATTGGGGCTGTTTTGCCCTTTCATTTACGGCTCAACCTGAACCCATTCCATTAATAACGTGCCATATTTCTATTGTCCAGATAATACTTAATTAAAATAATTAACTTCACCTCTAAAACCCTGACCCGCCCCAACCCTTTAACCTTAAAAAACCCTCAATCGACAATCAGTCATCAGCTCAGCTCATTTTTTTTAACAGCCGTTTCTCAATCGAAAAATTTCTGCCAAATTTAATCTATTCTTCTTTCTTAGAAATGTCTACATCTTCATATGTTTCTTCTACTCATAAGCTTCAGTTTCGTAGGTGTAAATGTGGATTGATTGCAAGATATTTTACTGCTACTACCTTGAAAATGGTGGACGTCGATTCTACAAATGTGTCGTTCCGGGTCAAACTCTTGTGGTTATTGGGATTGGTTTGATGAAAAACTTCCACCTCATGTGTCAATGATGATTCATAATCCAAAAATTGAATTAGATTCAATTCGGAAGGAAAGAGATCATTTGAAGAAGATTGCAGAGGATATGGATAATGCGGAAATTTCTGATTTGAAGGATATGACTACTACTAATGAAAGTTCCGACTTGGAGAAAGTTTCTACCTTGGAGGAAAAAATGTCAAACTTGGAATTTAAGGGTGGTAATAAAAGTGTAAATTTGATGAAAGTGGACACCTTGGATGATAAAGTTTCGAAGTTGGATTTGAAAGTGCATCAGTTGATGAGGTTGCTTATAGTTTCTTGGGTTATTATTGTTGGGTTTGTAGCTGCCAAGATGATGTAGTCTTGCAGTTTCAAAGTTGAACTTTAGTTTGGTATTATTAGTTGGTTAAGTTAGTTTTGTAACGTAATGTTGTTAGTTAGTTTTGAAAGAAATATGCATATTTGAAGGTTAGTTGGTTAGACTTTCTTGTAGATTCGATTTGTTAGTAATGAAAATATATGCAGAATTGATGTCTGATAATATCAGCTTAGTTGTTCCTCATTACTTTGCTATTTTTTAAAGTTAAACATCAACTTATATTCTTAATCTTATCCAAGAAATGCACCAGAATATCCAGTGAGACACTGCGACAGATGGCTCGTTTAGTAGCTCGATTCCCAGCATTGTGCATTCTCTTAAGATAAGGACAGATCTGCTGGCTTTTTGTTTTTTTTTGATGGGTAAAAACTTTTATTCAGAAGGTACCATCTACAAGACCAAGTACATCACAAAGCAACAACATCTGCACATACATACTATATATCCCCCCCTAAAAGATTCAGAAAATCCAAATATTGGTCGATCCTATCTAGAGTACTGCTGTAACACCCAAAAAAAATTGGTTTTTGACACATCAATATTTATGCTAGCGATCTGCTACGCGATACAAATACTAGTTTCATCTTAACACGGTTGTTATTGGGACATGAAATTGTTGGTAATGTACTATTTTAATCATGAGTGATAATTGATTTTAGCTTTGAGAAATCTAGGCACTGATTTTAGCTTTAAACTCCTGGGCTGGAAATGAAGAAGTTGCAGCAAAAACCAATGGGTACAAGGAAGATTAACTTCAGGGGTGATGATAACAATGGTGTTAGTATGCCTACTAATCTGCCATACTCAACAAGCAAACATTGGAACAGTTAAAAGAATGAACCAGAATGATGCTTTTGTCACAAAATTTGTTCTTGAGGTTATGGAGCATGTGCTACTTCCTAAATTGATGTCACTCTACTTGAACCTCAAGGAGAAGGTTCCTATTGAGAATGGGATATTATATATACATCCCAAAGAATTTTCACTGGAAAAAAACGAAAGTAGCTTGATCAACCCCTCTAACAGGAAAAAGCCACAAGGCCAACTGCCATCACATGTTCATTATCACATACATCTGTATCTACATTCCTAATTTGAATGAAACCCCATCAGTAAATCAAACAATTAATGAATTGCACCTCAATTCCTACTAGTTGGGTTCCACTATATGAACTGCCACATATCTCTATTCTGACTAATTTCTTTCCAACATTAAATACAGAACTTAATATAAAAATTACTCCCTTCTTTTCAATTTGTTTGCCTGGTTTTGATTGTACACAGAGTTTAAAAAAGTACAACAGCAACAACATACCCAGTAAAATCCCACAAGTGAGGTCTGGGGAGGTTAAAGTGTACGTAGACCTTACTACTTCCTCGGGAGGCGGAGAGGCTGTTTCCAAAATATCCTCGGCTCAAGTGTAGCAATTCCAGATACAAATAAGAGGAAAACGGTGAAGAAAATATGACAACTATCAGCCACAGAAAAACATTAACCAGCCACATAATAAAATAGTGCGGTAATCAAAACACAATGTACAACAACAATGATAGATATCTATGGCTAAACCTAAGCTACCATACTATGGTGCACGTCAACACTCCTACCCGACTAACCTTCTACTCTAATAGGTGTCCTCCACGTCCCCTTATCTAAGGTCATTCCTTGGTAACCTGAATATGGATCATGTCATGTCTAATCACCTCACCCCAAAATATTCTTCGACCTACCTCTACCCCTTTTTGCACCTACTGTCTATCCTCTTACACCTCCTTACTAGGGGTTTGAACCTCGCCTCATCACATGTCCATACCATCTCAATCTCACTTCCCTCATTTTGTCCACCACGGAGGCCACTCCCATTTTATCTCGAATAACCTCATACCCGATTCTATCACACCTAGTATGTCCATACATCTATCTCAATATCCACATCTCCACAACATGCATCTTTTGAACATTGGAGTTTTTGACTGACCAACACTCTGTCCCATATAGCAACATTGGTCTAACCATCACTTTATAAAACTTACCTTTAAGTTTCGGTGGTACCTTTTCATCACACAAGACTCTGGAGGCAAGCCTCCACTTCATCCACGCCACTCTAATACCATGAGTGACATCACTGTCTATGACACCACTACCCTGAATAATAGAGCCTAAGATATTTGAAATACCTATTTGAAACGATTGCTCTTGGGGAGAGCCTATGTGTCCAGACGCACTTCCACGTCTTCCTTATGCAACCCCTCACTGAATTTGCACTCCAGATACTCTATTTTGGTCCTACTCATTATAAACCCTTTAGCTTTCAAAGTCTGTCTCCACACCTCCAACCTATCATTTACACTGTTACGTGTCTCATCAATCAGTACTATGTCATCTGCAAATAACATACACCAAGTCACTTCATCTTGGATGCCTCGCATCAATACATCCATCATTGCGACAAAGAGGAAAGGACTAAGAGTTGATCCTTGGTGCAACCTATTTTCACGGGGAAATGCTCCGACTCACCTCTTACCGTCCCAACTGGCATCCATCATACATGTCATTTATCACCCTAATGTAAGTCATCGGTACGCTTCTCGCCTCCAAGAATCTCCAAAGGACTTTCCTCAGAACTTTGTCGTAGGCCTTCTAAATGTCAATGAACACCATATGTAACTCCTGATTCTTTTCCCGATATTGCTCTATCAGTCTCTTCACCAGATGGATCAAGCAATATCGGGAAAAGAAAAACTTTTGAACCTTGTGGTCTTAAACTAAACTAAAGATATGTATATTGTACCATAATATCTTTTAATCTTATGATCTCAAATATATCATTTAGAAAGTTTAAAAAAGTAGCCAATAAAGAAAAAAGAGATTTTTTTTAACGGACTAAATAAAATGAGACTAGGACAAACAAATTGAAATTGGAAAAAGGACAACATCATAGGTTCCAAGTTCCTAAACGATGAGGGGTAAGCTGTCTGCTAAAGGAAGTATGAAGGAATCCTCTGAACATTCCATGAAAACCCATAAATCCTAATGTCAAGAATGCTCGTACAACAAACAATTATAAGAAGAAACTGGAAAAAGGGCAGAAGAAGGGTAAAAAGATATTCATAGGTGGGACCAGATAAAGAAAGGAAGGCAAGAAAAATATCTTCAAAAAAGTAAAGACACCTGTATTTTGCCTGACCGTGAGCTCGAAGTTCAGCTTGGTACTTGGATTTGCAAGTATCCAAAGGATACAATATAGTGGTGCTTAGCAAAGATCCTACAGCCCCAGAAGTTGCCTCAGCCAAAGACTCCATATTTAAAGCCATAGATAATACTCTTACAAGCAAAGAAACAAGTGAATTTGAGGACGAAGGAAAGAAATCAATTCCAATTCAGAACAAGTAGCAGAAAGAATTGTGGTGGTGGCACTTTGCAAGAAAAAAGGTGTGCTTTAGGAACATTACCAAAATTCTGGAGTTGTATTTTTCTATAAGTAGAAGCGCATAGGGAGTCGGAAACGTGACGGGATGGGCTTGTCATGCTGTATAGTGTGACAAAGTGACTGATTTAGTGTTCATTTGTGCGCACTCCTCAACGTGTCTAAACTATACGGCTTTTCAACTGGTCTTTGACTTGGGTCAGCGCTACTCATTTTGATTTTTGTACTTGTTGACTTGTTAGGTTCTTTTGATTTGAAAATAAATTATATCGAGATTAATTATGTTGGAATAAATTATAATGGGATAAATTGTATTGAGATTAGTTATGTAGAGATTATTTTTTATTAAGTGTTTAATTTGTTGTATTCAAAGTAATATGTATGGTATAATTTCTTGAAATAAATTGATTGATTACCAAAATACCCTCCATCTATTTTATATATATATATATATATATATATATATATATTTCTTTTTAAACTTTAAATATTCATTCTTAATTTTTTATTTTATTTTTTTAGAGAAATTAAAATATATAAATAAACATAATTTATATATTTTACAATCATTTTGAACGATAAACTGTTCAAAATTTATTTATTTATGAATATATTATACGTTAATTAAACATAATTTATGTGTGGGTGAGAATATATTACGTTATATATTATGTTATATATAATTAAATTATATATAATTAAATATAATTAACGTATATATATTCATAATATATTCATAATATTATATGTTATATATTACATAATTACGTTATATATTACGTAATATATTATATTCATAATTAATGAATATATTATACGCTAATTAACATAATTTCTTATTTATGAATATATATATATATATATATTACATCCAAACGTATAATATTATGAATATATTATGAATATATATACGTTAATTATGTTTAATTATATATATATATATATATATATATTATTTTAATATATTTAATTATAACATATTATGTTAAATTATGTTAATTATGTTTAATTATATATAATTAATTATACATAACAATTTCAAGAGGGTATTTTTGTCCTTGTATAATTTTATACCAAAGAAAAATAATCCCGGGATTGTTATTCCACCATTTGGGCGGATAACTTATCTCGGGACTAATTATTCGTCCCGGAATAAGTTATCCCAAATATTTACAATCAAACGACGGATAAAAAGTTTTATCCCGAGATTATTATTTTATCTCGAGATTATTTGCATACCAAACGGTCCCTTAGAGTGCCGTTTGACCATCAAAATAATAACTTGTTGGAGTTGGAGTTGACCATGAATATAAATTGAAGTTAATTTTGAAATTTTGTGAGAGAAATAGTAGTGAAAAAAGTGACAACAAATTTTACTTGTTTTCACTTTTTCAAAAATAATTTCTACTAAAGTATTCCCTGTGGGATCGATACCCAACCCAGTTGGGTTATATATTTGACAACGACCGCTTTACACTCCTACGAGAGCTGTAGATTGAGCGTTATCAGAGCAACTTGAATGTTTACAGTAATTTTTTCGTAAGCTTTATGGGAAAACTTTATGAGAAAAACAACAATCTCTTCTTGTAGAGATTCTAGCCTCCACAGGGAATAGCTTGGTCAACAAGTAAGCAAAGATTACTAGACTTTTGGTGCAAGTCTCGTAAAAAGGGGGGATTTTATCGTGCAAAATAATGTAAACAAAGTAATTAAGTAAAAATGGAAAATAGCAAAGTAAAAAGGAAGAATGTTTAGTAAGCTGTAAAACAATGAGAATTGAGAAGTTGGGGTTATGTCCACCTTATGAGTTGTACGTCTCTATTGGCAATGAGTTATGTGGAATTCAGACATGCATGTGCTTATAGAGAATTGTATTCGATGGTAAATCCAAGCGTCTTTCGACCTAAAGAAGGACTATTTCACTTTAACTCTTTCAAGCTTAAAGCGTGTCTAACGGTACAAATTCTCCATGAGGTTAATCCAGTTACGGCACTAACTTTTTAATAGGGGATGGGACCCTATTACCTTGACATTATCTCTTTTCCAGACATATAACTTTTCTTTCGAACAAGTTAATGCTATACTGGCGTTATTCTATGCGTCTGCAGCCACAAAAATTTTGCATTAAGATGAAGAGAATAATGATATATACGTGTCACGAATTCACAAACTCATAGCAATAGATAGTAGCTCATAAGGCTTCCATAACCCTAACAAAGAAGTTTAGCTATTCATGAGTGCGATGGAAATCACAATAGACATTATTATTATACCAAAATAAAGATCTCACGTGTAGTGTTGTTTGGTAGTGCTTGTGGCGTGATTTTCTTTTAGAATAACGTTTCTCTTGTTGTGGAAATTAAGAATCGAATATATGAAGAGAAAGTAATTAAGAATTAATTGAAAGCAAATTGTTTTGAGTTGTAGATGAGTGGATGGATGGGTGGATAGATGAATGGGTGCATGAATGGGGGAATGAATAAAAATCTCTAGCAAAATAGGGTATTTATAACACCCATATCCTATTCCTACTAAGCTACTGCATTACTTAACCCATTCCTACTGGGTTACTGCATCATTATCCTAATCCTAATAAGTTACTGCATTACGTAACCCATTCCTACTGGGTTACTGCATCATTATCCTAATCCTAATAAGTTACTGCTAATCCCCAAAGTCTTTAGAATTGCTGTTTTTGCTCGAGACAGGTTTCCCATGCGTCACTTTTGGTCCTTGGCATCCAAGCTTTCCCTTCCTTCTTTCGTGAAGCTTTCTTTGGCGTCAAGTTATCCATAAAATGCTGAATTCTGCATCATTTGTACCTGAAAACTTGCTAATCACGTTTGTTAGCTCACTTATAGGAAAAAGGACTAAAAGTGCATGAATTATATATTTTGTCCTTAAAACTTAGCTAAAATATGGGTCAATTATAGTACTTTAGGCGTGTAAATTCGCCTATCATCAGGGAACCTCTTGTAGCCCAAGGCGACTGGAAGTAGGCATACAAGGATGTTTTGAATCAGGATAAAGTCTTCCATGTCATTTACCTTATTATTATTATTATTATTATTATATTTCTCGTACTAACATTGTTGTGTAGGAAAGTCAAACTGATCATTGTAGTCGACTTATGGTGTAAAATCTTAATTCACCACCCCCTCCCTTTTGATTATCATTAGTATCAGAGTAGGTTTCAGGAAAGACATTGCTTAACCGGACGTGAGAAAATATCAAATGGCAAACTATTAGATTCCAAGAGCTATACTTCAAGATATACATTCATCCCACAGGCCCCGTACTTCAATGGACTATACTACTCTCATTAAAAGAATAGGTCCAGAATCTTTGTTCAATAAACATATTTTCAAGCTTGAGTAGTAATTAAAACAAGATCCAAATTGATTCCTCCTGGACTCAAAGACAAAGGAAAGGAATCAAGTAGCACCATTGATCTCAAACCTTTGAGGTCATAAAAGAACAACAAGAGGTAATTGAAACTAAAGCTAAAGCAATAAATTTATTTTATTGTGCAGTTAGTGGATCGAAGTACAACAAGATCTCAACATGTGAGACAGTTAAGAAAATGTGGGATGCGCTTGAAGTCTCCTATGAAGGAACTACCAAAGTGAAAGGTGCTAGGATTAGTGCACTCGTTAATGAATATGAATTATTCAAAATAGATAATGATGAAGGAGAAAAATCTATGTTTTCACGGTTCAGTGAAATTATCCATGAACTAAATCTCTAGGAATGACTTATTCAAATAGTCTGAAAGTAAAAAAACTTGTAAGACATCTTCCTAAAGCATGGGAGACAAAGACAATCATTTTTGAATATGGAGATCTACATAATATGATATATGATGAACCACGAGGTAATTTTCTTGCCTATAAATAAAATCATATCAATAGGTACAACAAGAAGGAGAAAAAAAAAAGACTGTAGCCTTCAGCGTCGTGAATCAAGGAGAAGAAAGAAATACTGATAAAGAATGAAGTGAAGGTATAAATCTCATAAATCGATGAGGAAGACACATTCTGAGATAAAGACAATTGAGACCTCAATAATCCTTCAAGAATAATGCCTATTCAAGAAATGATAGTAGATGTTATCATTGTGGTAAGTCTGGTTATAAATAAAATTGTCCCGAATTAAGAAAGGGATTATCAAAGAAAAATAAAAACTTTGCTGCATAGAGTGATGAAGATAAAATAAAGAATGACACAGAAACTACAAATATGTGTTTCATTGCCATAGGAGAATCAAGCGAGCTAAGACCTTTCGATTGTCACAATTGTAACATCTTACAATTGAATTTTAATATAATAGTTGATGAACTTCAAAAGGTTATCAACGTCTATATACAGATTGCACAAGAAAAAAAATTGGGAAACTCGTTTAAATGCCAGAATTGTTCAAGAAAAAAAGGACTAGCAGTTCCTCTTAGAAACAAGCCAGATAGAAGTTAACTTATTCTAAGGAAAACTTGATGAACTTAAGATGCAATTTAGTAGCATTAGAAAATCACCAAGTCACAGCTCTGTTAGATTTAATAATTTTAAAAAGAAATAACTAGGTCTCGTTTGCTTCTGCTAAATCCTCTATCTGTTAGTATAAACCTACCTGTTATACCTGTGGTAAGACATGTCACAAATTATATAACTACAGACAACAATCTTGTGAAATATGAATTTGGAGACCAAAGAAATTTATTTCTAAACCCCCAGAACCCAAGAACATTTGAGTACCTAAAAAAACTAATCTTTTTATTTGTAGAAGTACACCCCAAAAACCTACAAAAAAGAAATGTAGATAACAGATAAGGGTGTTCCAGGCATATGACAGAAAAGAAAGAAAAATTTAGTCTGGTAAAAAAAATAGATGATGGGTCTGTCAGATTTGGAGACAATGCTAAAAGAGAAGTCGTGGGAGTCGGCTCTGTAAAAGTTAATCCTCTTGTGATCTAATTGAAATATACATGGTGGACAGACTCAAACACAACTTGTTGAGCATTAGTCAACAATGTGTTGTTGGATTTGAAGTATTGTTCAGTGCTGTTAAATGCACCATCAGATATACTGCACGAAATATCACTTTATTAGTGATCTAGTTGAGAATATCTATGTTTTAAATAATGCTAATTTACCTATTTTAACTTTCCTTACTGCTCAAACCCGTGATCCTTAGTTGTGGCATAGAAAATTTGGATATGCAAGTATGTATGCTATCCAAAAAACTCTCTAGACTTGAATTGGTTAAAGGTGTGCCTAAACTTAAGTTTGAAAAAAATCACATATGTGTTGTTTGTCAATTTTATAAGCAGACTCGAACATCATTCAAAGTCAAGTACATAATTAGCACGTCTAAACTATCCATATGGATCTGTTTGGACCAACCAAAACAACTAGTATTGGTGGGAAAAGATATGCATTTGTTATTGTTGATGACTTCTCATGATTTTCATGGGTAATGTTTCTCGCCCACAAGAATGAAACATTCACTAACTTTGAAATATTTTGTAGAAGAGTTCAAAAAGAAGAAGGATAGTTTATATCTAGCATTTAACAACCTTGGAAAAGAATTTGGGAATAAAGCATTTGAAGATTTTTGTGCACTAAACGGCTATACTCAAAATTTCTCCTCACCTCACTCTTCTCAACAAAATGGATAGTCAAAATAAAGAATAGATTCCTTCAAGATACTTCTAAAACCATGGAACAAAGTCTACTTGATTATTTCTGGGTAGAAACAGTGAGCACGATATGTCATATACTCACTGATGTTTGATCAGACCCATTCTGAAAAGACTTCATACGAGATTTGGAGAGGGATAAGCCGAATATCAGCTACCATTAATTCGCTCAGATATAAGTACTTTATTAATAATAGTGGTAAGAACACTCTAGGAAAGTTAAAGGTATTTTTCTTGAATACTTTCCCACTAGTCGTGCATATAGAGCCTTTACTAAAAGAATCTTAATTGTTGAAGAATTTATACATGGGGTATTTGATGAATCTTGTAACACCGCATATTTGTCTTAGCTCAATTCAGCCCATAGTGCATGTACAAGAGGCTTAGAATCTGAAAATTTAGCTAAGTGTTGGAGACTTAATTTTATTTTTGGCCTCTTAACTCCGATAATTTTTAAAGTGACCTACCCGACTCTGAGATTTAAGTTTTTTAGTTGATGCATGGTTAGGGAGTATAAGTAGTATTCCTCGGGTAAGTTTTGGATTTTTTGAACGAGGTTTAGACCACGTTTGGATTTCTAAAACAGCAAGTCACCGCAATTGTGGCGCGTCGCGGTGGAATAGCAATGAAGCCTTGACACATCACGGTGAGGGCTCAATCGGCATTCCAATTATGAATTTAATTTTCCATGGGTAGTCAGGTCTTTTTCCATGGCCCCAACCCATAAAAATATGGGATTTATTATCAGTTAAGGCATTATATCCCCTATTTCCACAATTTCTCTTTAAAATAAACCCTAGCCATCACCCAAATTCATTAAGTTCAAACATTATTTCTTTAAGAAAACTCAAGAATTGAAGCTTCACCACCCAAGAATGATCAATAACGTCAATTCTCTTGCAAGATTATAGCCTTAAAGTATGTTAAATGTTCATCCATGGGCCCTTTTCACCTATGGAGTCCAAGTACCCTTTTTTGTGTTCTAAATCATGAATTCACATATTTAAAATGAGTTTATTTCATGAAGCTTTTGGGAATTTCGATTATGCACGATATTTACAAGTGTTTTTAGTTGGAAAGTAGCCTTTACACATTTGACGCATGAAATTCTATGTTAAATCTCCCAATGTATGGTTTTAGTGTTATGATTATGTTATTCCCACATGTTTCAATCATTCCCATGCCTGAGTTCATGAATTTCAAGTGTTTGATGAAATGCCTAAGAGATGAATTTTGAGCAATGACTACTTATTATGATTTTACTGTTAATGTTATCGAGTCCTGGGGGTTATGAATACCCAAAATTTAGCTGTTTACTTAATCTTAGTACTTTTAGAATGGTTTTTAGGCATATATGAGTATTATTAGTTCAGTCAGTTATCCTATCAGTTAAGTTTAGATTAGTTCAGTATTTTGAGTCAGTTCAGTTGGGAGTAGGATTTAGCAACGAGTGAGCCCAGGAATGGGGGATCACCTACCAGTTGAGGGTGTGACCTTTAGTAGACGTCCCTATATTCTAGAACCACAAAGCCAACGTAGGTTAGAGATGTTAACCTGCTAGTTGAGGGTTGACATATATCTCACTAGAGCACCTGCGAGTTAAGGGTGACTCTTTAGTCCTTTGGAATTTTATTTCAGTGGATCTATGCAACCAGTGTTAGTACCCGTGGCACGGTACTGACACCCTTCCAACTGGGGTCATAGGTTGGACCCCAATTAGCTCTTATTGGGGCATGTCGATTAGATGATAGCTCCCACTGTCTCAATCCAGTATTCAGCTGAGAGTTCAGTTTTGGTCTTGCTTGACTATGGCATACAGCTACTAGTTATTCAATATTAGTATTTCAGTATTTCAGTTTACAGACTATCCCTGTATCATGTCATATGCTTGGTCATGCATTCTCAGATTTTACAGCTTTCTTGCATACTATACATGAGTCATCTCATGCTATTTATTTAGTCAGTTATTATTCATGCATATGGGCCATGCATATCAGCCTAACATTATTTAGCATACCAGTACATTCAAAATACTGACCGCATACTCATTTTTTGCACTATGATATCTCATATCATAGGTTCAGATGCTCAGGTTCATGACCACACCTAGACATCCTAACGCACCAGCAAAATCAGTGGTGACTCCTCAAATTTCGAGGACTGTTTATGTTTATTTCAGTGTTTTAGTTTAGTAGTCAGCTGGACTTAGTTGGGGACTTATCCTGTCAACTCCATAATCAGTCTGTTAGAGGCTTTCAGACACTTACAAACAGTTAGTCAATTATCAATTATTATTGATAGTCTTTATAGTATTGTTTTCAGATATTTATTTTTTGGGCATATTAATGCAGAGATATTTTTAAATGTTTAAATCTTATGGCGTACCCAACTTTATTTTCTACACAGGTGTACCCTTTATTACCAGTTTGTTCAGTGCTCCAAACATTACCAGCTCATGTGTTAACTTGTGGTCATTTGTGACTGTAAGCATCGTGTGGCATCCAGGGTGTACTCCCTGGATGTTACAAGATTAGTATCAGAGCCTAAGGTTTAAAGTGTCCTAGAGAGTCTGAAAGATGCATTAAGTAGAGTCTTGTGCATGGGTGTGAAATGCGCCACACTTATGGTCAAGAGGCTACAAGATATTTTAGAAAAAGTTTCTCTTCTTTCAGTATTCATGTCATGTGAGTGAGTATGATCTCAATTTAAACCCTCTTTCTAATTCAATCATCTTTTCATTTATAGAACATGCCTCCCAGAAAGAATAACGAAAGGAGAAATGGGAATCAGCTCACACCTCCACCTGTTCAGGAAGATCCCCTGAACGAGCATGTATCCTACACCGAATTCAGAGCTACATTTACTACTTTTGCTCACTCGATAGAATCCCAGAATAATTAATCGACTGTCATCCCAACTGTTTCAATGGATAATACTATCGCAGCTAGGATTTGGGACTTCACCAGAATGAACCCTTGTCTATTTTTAAGATCCAAGTCTGGTGAGAATCTGTTGAAGTTCCTCGACATGATTCAAAAGGTAATTATTATTATGGTTGTGACTTCTAGTGAGAGTGCAGAGTTGGGTGCTTTCCAGTTGCAAGATGTTGCTCATACCTGGTATAAGTAGTGAAAGGGAGATAGAGGGGCAGATATCGGGCTTGTTGAATGAGAAGAGTTTGCGATGTCTTTTTTAGATAGGTTCTTTCCCTTGGAGTTAAGGGAGATAACATGGAAGAGTTTATTAATTTGAGGTAGGGAAACATGAGTGTGAATGAGTATTCTCTTAAGTTTACTTGGCTAGCCAGATATGCTCCTAATGTGGTGTCTGATGATAAGTCCAGGATGAGTAAGTTTTTCTCTGATGTAGGTGATATCATAGTCAAAGAATAAAGGACCGCAATATTGATTAAGGAGAGGGACTTGTGTTGGTTGATGGTCCATGCTCTACAGATTGAGGAGTAGAAGTTTAAGGAGAAGAAATGGGAGAATAAAAAGGCTAGGACAGGTATTAATTTTGCTCAGCCAAAGTTAGAGGGTGCTAACCGTCCTCAATTCTGTTAGAAATGTTCATCCCCAGCTCCATGCTAAAAAAGATTGATGTAAAGGTTAGATTTCACCACCTTTATCTACCCAACTAATACTATTTGATCTAGCCATAACTTGCATTTGTATTCTTCTTAGAGAGATGCCTTGGCTCTCCTGATCAAATTGAGAGTTTTCTTTGCTATTCCATGAATATACCACACCCAGCAGTTCAAGGAGTTGGCCAGATATGGTTCAAAGCCGCTAAAAGCCTACCGGCTGGCGAGAAAGTCCTTAAGAATGAGAAAGCTGACTAAAGGGCTATTCCATATCCGTCTCTTGTTGCCAAGTCGAGGGGGCGTATTTATCTAGTGCGCCAACATCGCAGTTCAAAAATGATAATCGGGAGAGGGCACTATGCCCTAAGCCCTAGGAAAGATTGATTAGTGGTCGCACAAAAATCCTCTTTGCTAGAAATGCGGTAGAAACCATCAGTGTGTGTGTAGAGCTAATAGTGATGTATGATTTGGGTGTGTCAATCCAGGTCACAGGGTCAGGGATTGCCCATAGAATGGTCAACAGGGTCAATTCAGTCATCCCTTAGTTCCATCTAGTTGCCCGACTCAGCAGGGTGTCACTTCTAGTGCCACTAGTGATCAGTGCCCAAATAGATTCTATGCACTTCAGTCTCGGTAGGATTAGGAAAATTCTCCTGATATGGTTACTAGTACATTGCAGGTCTTTAATTTACATGTTTATGCTTTGTTTGACCCCAGAGCTTCTCTTTCTTTTGTAACCTTTTATATAACTGTTAAGTTTGGTGTCAGTGCTGAGACTTTAGCAAAACCTTTTTCAATGTCTACCTCATTACGTGTCTCTATTGTAGCCAGATAGATATACATAATCTATCTAGTCATAATATCCCATAAAGTTACTTTAGTTGATCTTATGGAGTTAGAGATAACGGATTTTGATGCCATTCTCGGCATGGATTAGCTCTACTCATGTTATGCTTCTGTTGATTATAGAAACAAAGTTGTTCATTTTAAGTTCCCAAATGAACTAGACCTAAAATGGAGAGGTAGTACCACTATACTTTAGGGCCAGCTTATTTCTGTAACACCCTGAGAGTACACCCTAGGCGCCACACGGGGCTTATGGTCCCGAGAGACCACAAGCTAACCCATGAGCTGGTAATTGCTGTGAGCATTGAATAATATAATAAAACATGCGGAAGAACAAATGATAAGCCATAAGATTTTAACAACAGAAAACAATGCTGGATCAAGAATCTGGAAACAACTGTCTGAAACTAATTAAACAATAACAAAAATGACTGTCCATCTGAAATGTCCAAAAGCCTATAAAACTGACTGAATATGAGTTGATAGGACAAACCCCAACTAACTCCAACTAGCTGCTAAACTAAAACCATGAAAATAAATATAGTCCGTCCTCAAAATATGAGGACTCACCACTGCTACAGCTGATAATCTCGAAAGTCTGTACGCAATCTAAGAATTGAGTGTTCGAACCTATGATATGATACATCATAGTGCAAAAAAAGAGTATGAGATCAGTACTTTACATGTACTGGTATTCTAAATGAGGTAGGCTGAAATGCTTGGTTTTATGTACAGGTGTAATAACTGACTGAGTGCATAACATGAAGTTCTAAATAGAATGTATGAAATCTATAAATATTGAGGATGTATGACCAAGCATAATGCATATTCTGTATATAATCTGTAAACTAAAATACTAAAATCTGATAACTAAATGAATGATATCTGTATGCTATGGTCAAGCAAAACTAAAAATGAGTTACTGAGCTTATTACTGGACTGTGACTATGGGAGCTATCATCTAACCGTCATGCCCTAATGAGCAATTTGGGTTCCAACTTGTGACCCCAGTTAGAAGGGTGTCAGTACCGTGCCACGGGTACTAACATTGACTGTGTGGATCCACTAAAGTGTTGTCCCGAAGGACTAAGGGTTACCCTCAACTGGCAGGTACCCGTATGCGATCAAGCCTCAAATGGTAGGTTAACATCTCAACTTACGTTAGCTACGTAGTTATGGAATGCGGGGACTACTACTAAAGGTCACACCCTCAACTGGCAGGTGATCCCCCATCCTTAGGTTCGCTCGGTGCTAAATCCTACTCCCAACTGAACTGACTTAGAATATTGAACTATTCTAAGTTTAACTGATTATGATAACTGACTGAACTGATGACACTCATGATTTATATAAAACTATTCTGAAGATATTGAGACCAGTAAATAACTAGGTTTTTGGGTATTCATAACCCCTCAGGACCCGAGAGAAATAATAGCTAAATGGTGCTAAAACTTTAGGGACATAATATGAAAGCATTATACAACATTCTTTCTTGTAGGCATTTCATCAAACACTTGATGTTCATAGTTCAAGCTAAGCATGGGAGTAGTTTAAGGCTTGTAGAAATATCATGAATTCAACATCAACATCACTAAGTATGATTTAAATTAGTAAATAACATTGTTCAAACGTGTATGGTTCAATATCAACAACAATTGCATGTAAACATGATGTAAAATTACAATTCATGTTTACAATCACAATTTAAAATCATGAAAACTTGTAAAGTTCCCAACTTTGAATTTACAATTGGATAGTTGGACTCCATGGGTGAAAGGAACCCATAGATGAACGGTTAACATACCTGGGTTGATGAATTTGTGAGAATTGATGGTGAATTCTTGAGATTTGATCTTGAATCTCGAAGGTATAGAGTTTTTTCTTGGAAGAGGGATACTTTAATTTGAGATAATTGTGAAAATAATGAGTAATTAGTGCTCTTTGGGACTTAAATCCAGTGTTTGGACTGAATGGGGTGAGGGAAAAAGGACTTAAATGCCCTTGGGGATTAAAATGCAGAACTGAACTCAAAATCCCAATTTTAAAACCTATCACGACGTGGTACAATCGTGTTGGGCCACTAGAAAAGGAACTATCCCGAACTGGAACCTTGGCACGACACGGCACCATCGCGGTACCCCACTAAACGTGAATTAGGCCCTTGGCGCGACGCGAAGCTATCACGATTATCCACTAGAAAAAGGACAAATGCAAAATAGCACATCAGCATGATGCGGCTATATCATGATGGGACACTGGAAAATGAAAAACGTGAATTTGGCCATCTCCGCGATGTGGCCTTATCATGTTGGGCTACTGTTTACACTAAAAGCGCTATAAATTCTTACCCGTTTATCAAATTTAGGTGATAGTATCGTTGGAATGATAATTCAATTTCCTATAATTTAATGGGTCTTGAGCTAGAAAATTTTTAATAGAGCAAAAGATATGCTCATTTGAAGTTGACAATTGCAACATACTTATCAAAAATCCAATTGGTAAGGATTATTTTGATTCATCTAATAGCTGCGAGTTATTTGAGGCCTTAACATACATCAAACCAGCTCATATAATTATCAAAGGACTATAATGCACTATGCATGAGCTTGAAACTTGGCACTAATATTGGTTTGGATTTTTGGGTTATTACAATATCTCCCCCTTGGGAACATTCATCCTTGAATGAGACTGCCTAAACTGAAAGTACTAAAGAACTGAAGTTATATGCTAAATATACGTGATGAAAACGTGATTACATGACTAAAATCATTCTGTGCATGCATGACTATCATGAGAATGATAGTCAACTGATACTAGGTGTGGAAAGGAGAAATTCTAAGAAGATTGTTACCTTAAGCTGATCTGAGGTTGCAGAGAAAAAATGAGGATACTTGGTTCGCATATTCTCTTCTACTTCCCAAGTGGCTCCCTCAATGGACTAATTCCACTAAATAACTTTGACTAGGCGAACTTCTTTGTTACTTATTCTACGAATTTATCGATCAAGGATCTTGACTGGAATTTCTTCGTAAGAAAGTCTATTTTGGACATCTACGCTTTCTAAGGGAACAACTACAGCTGGGTCACCAATACACTTCTTCAACAAAGAGATATGGAATACTGGGTGCACAATGCTTAGTCTGCGGGCAACTCAAGCTCATAAGCCACCGTTCCAAAATGACTAATAATTCTGTAAGAGCCAATATATCAAGGACTAAGCTTCCCCTCCTTACCAAACCTCTTCATTCCCTTCATGCGAGAGATCTTCAGATATACAAAATCACCAATCTCAAACTCAAGATCTTTCCTTCTTACCCCTGCATAAGATTTTTGTTAGCTTTAGGCTACCTTAATCCTCTTTCTAATTAACTATACTTTGTCTAATACATCAAACACCAAGTCAGGCCTTATCAAAGTGGTTTTTCCTACTTCAAACCAACCAATCAGAGATATATATCTCCTTTCATATAGAGCCTCAAACAAAGCCATCTGAATACTGGAACTATAGCTGTTATTATACGCGAACTCAATCAAAGGCAAATGGTCATCCCAAGTGCTCTTAAAGTCGACTACACACATACTTAACATATCCTCAAGTGTCTGAATGGTCCTCTCTACCTGACCATCTATTTGAGGATGAAAGGTTGTACTGAGGTGAACTTGGGTATCAAGACCCTTTTGAAAGGCTTTCCAAAAGTGAGAGGTATATTGAGTACCTCTGTCTTAAATGATGGGCAAAGAAACACCGTGCAACCTATCTAACTCTCTAATATAAAGCTTGGCATAGTCCTCAGCTAAATAAGAAGTATGGATTTGCAAGAAATAGGATGATTTGGTCATCCTATCTACAATAACCCAAATCGAATCATGCTGCTGGCGAGTACGAGGAAAACCTTTTACAAAATCCATGTTTACTACCTCCCACTTCCAAGTGGGAATACTGAACTCCTGCATAGACCCATTAGGCTTCTGATGCTCAATCTTAACCTGCTGATAAGTAGAGCACTTAGCCACAAACTCTGTAATATCCTTCTTCATCCCACTCTACCAAAAGATTTCCCGTAGATTATGATATATCTTCATGGCCCCTGGATGAATCGAGTAACGTGCACCATGCACTTCTACAAGAATTCACTGTCTCAACTCATTAACATACAGTCTACCTTGGCAATGCAGTAGGCCATCTCCCCCTTGGGAGAAAATATCTACTTTCTAATCTCTGACTGACTCTTTTAATTTCACCAGACTAGGATCCTTATCCAGTTTTTCTTTCACTTCGGTAACCAAAGAAGATACCAAACTATTCTGAACCCAAATGCTACCGTTAGCTAAATTAACCAAATGAAAACCTAACCTAGAAAGCTGATGAATTTCTCTAACTAACTTCTTCGTATCACCCTCGATATGAGCAACACTACCCATAGACAATCTACTTAGGGTATCTGTCACTATATTGGCCTTGCCCAGATATTACAAAACACTCATATCATGATCTTTCAGAAATTCTAACCATCTTCTCTAACATAGATTCAAATCATTCTGTGAAAATACTTACTGCAAGCTTTTATAATCTGTGAACACATCAACATGCACCTCATACGAATAATGCCTCTAAATCTTTAAGGCAAACACAACAGTTGCCAACTCAAGATCATGGGTGGGATAATTATTTTCATGGGGCTTAAGCTATCTAGAGGCATAGGCTACAACTATACCCTTCTGCATCAAAACATACGCCAAGCCAACTCTGGAGGCATCAAAGTACATAACAAACCCATCTAAACCATTTGGCAATGTCAAAATTGGGGCTGCGATGAGTCAAGTCTTCAATACTTAAAAACTCTTCTCATAAGAATTTGACCACTGAAACTTAACTTTCTTCTGAGTCAATCTAGACATGGGGGATGCAATAGAAGAAAATCCTTCAATAAATTATCGGTAATAGCTATCCAAACCCAAGAAATTCCTAATATGTTATGAAGAGATGAGCCTAGGCCAGTTTCTTACCACCTTAATCTTTTGAGGGTCAACTCTAATGCCATTACTGAAAATAATATGGCCAAGTAAAGCTACTGATCTTAGTCAAAATTTGCACTTACTTAATTTAGTAAATAATTGATGGGCTCTAAGAGTCCATAATACTATTCTGAGGTGGTTTGCATAATCATTTTCTTTAAGGGAGTAGATAAGAATGTCATCAATGAAGACTATGACGAACATGTCCAACTACTATTTAAACACTTCGTTCATCAAGTCCATGATGGCTGTTGGGGCATTTGTGTGACCAAAGGACATGAGTAGAAACTCAAGTGACCATATCAAGTTTTGAAAGCTATTTTTGGAATGTCACATTCTCTGACTCTGAGCTGACGATAGCCAGATCTGAGGTCTATCCTAGCGAAGCAACTGGCACCCTGAAGTTGGTCGAACAAGTCATCAATTCTGGGGAGTGGATACTTATTCTTGATAGTAAATTTGTTCAACTGACGGTAATCGATGCACATACGAAGAGAATCGTCTTTCTTTCACATAAAAAAGAATGGAGCACCCCATGGCGAAATATTGGGCCTGATGTATCCCATATCTAAGAGATCTTTCAACTATTCTTTAAACTCTTTGAGTTCGTCTGGAGCCATTTTGTATGGTAGAATTGATATAGGCTAGGTATCTGGATGAAGGTCTATTCCAAAGTAGATTTTCCTTTTGGAAGAAACTCTAGGAAGATCTTCAAGGAACACATTTGGAAATTCCCTAACTACTGAAACTGATTCAAAATTAGGAGTCTCAAAATTAGAGTCCTTAACTCGAACAAGATGATAAATACACCCTTTGGATATCAGTTTCCTCGCTCTAAGGTATGAAACAAGCTGACCCCTAAGCACTGCAGTACTACCCCTCTATTCAAGGACTGGTTCATTTGGAAACTGAAAATAAACAACTTTGTTTTTGAAATCAACTGAGTCATTGCATGAGTGAAGTCAATCCATGCCGAGAATGACATTAAAATTCATCATCTCTAATTCTACAATATCAACTGAAGTAACTTTTTGAGATATTGTAACCAGGCAGTTCCTGCATACCCGTCGGGCTACAATAAAGACACCTATTAGGGTAGATAATAAAAAGGGTTTTGCTAGAATTTTTGGACTTACTCCAAAGTTAACGGCTATAAAAGGGGCTACAAAGAAAAGAGAAGCTCCAGGGTCAAGTAAAATATAAACAGGTAAATGAAAGACTTGCAATGTACCAATGACCACATCAGGAGAATTTTCTTGATCCTGTCGGGACTGAAGGGCATACAATCTATTTGGATGCTGACCACTGGTAGCACTGAAAGCAGTACCCTGTTGAGTCGGGTGGCCGACTGGAACTGATGACAGATGGGACTGGCCCTGTTGGCGCAAATACCTATCTTTCTGAGAAACTACCCGACACTCTTAAATCAAATGACCTGACTTGCCATACCTAAAGCATACATCACTGCCAGATCTACACTCACCCTGATGTTTTTTACCATATTTCTAGCAAAAAGGATTTCTACGACCACTCTTAACACTAATTTGGGACTTAGAACCTGTCGCCCTATCCATATTATCATTTCTGAATTTAGGTACTGGGGAACTAGCTGAAGATGGAGTTGGGACTAAAGATTTTTGATAAAATTAAGGATGATTACCACCCCCTGACTTCGGCTGAGTGAAATTAAAGCTAGCCATTCTATCCTTCTCATTCCCCTTCTCCCTTTCCTTAGTATTCTGCTCCTTAATCTATTAATCATGGACCATAAGCCTAGAAAGGTCCATATCCTTTATCAATATTGTAGTCCTACACTCCTTGACCACATTTTCAGATACCCCAGATACAAACTTACTCATCTTAGACCTGCTATCAGCTACCATATGGGGAGCATACCTAGCTAGTTGAGTCAACTTAAGGGAATACTCTTTCACACTCATGTTTCCCTGACTCAAGTTGATAAACTCTAACACTTTATCTTTTTTCAACTCCAATAAAAAAAACCTACCTAAGAAGGCTGTAGCAAACTCTTTCCATTCTATAGGCCCTGCATCTGAGCCTCTATCTACTTTCCACTACTTAAACCATGTATGATCTACATCTTGCAACTGGTAAGCAGCCAATTCAAATCTCTCACTAGAAGTTACCCTATAATATCTGTTACCTTCTGGACTATATCTAAGAATTTCTGCGGATCCTCTTTAGATTTGGATCCTAAAAATAGAGGAGAATTCATTCGGGTAAAGTCCCAAATCCTAGCTGCAACAGTATTGGCCATTGGGTTAGACGAAATAGCGACTAGCTGAACATTCTGAGCTGCCACAGAATGGGCTAGAGTAGTGAATAGAACTTTGAACTCTGTATGAGAAATATGCTCATTCAGGGGATTTTCCTAAACGGGCAAAGGTGGTGGATGATTTACATTTCTTCTTTTGTTTATGTTTTTGGGAGGCATATTCTATAAATGGTAGGGACAATATATTAGATAGAGTTTAACATGAGCATCATGCTTAGTCGCACGGCATACCTGAAATAAGGGAAACTTTTCTTAAAATGCCTCATAGCCACTTGTCTATAAGTGTGGTGCACTTCACACCCATGCACAAGACTCTACTTGATGTGGATTTTAGACTTCCTAGGACACTTTAAAACCTTAGGCTCTGATACCAAGTTTGTAATGCCCCAAGAGTACACCTTGGGTGCCATATAGTGCTTACGATCCCAAGAGACCACAAGCTGACCCATGATCTGGTACTTGTTGTGAGCACTGAATAATAGAATAACATATCTCAAAAACAACTAATAAGCCATAAGGTTTTTGCAGCTAAAAACAATGTTGTCTCCTCAATCTAGAAACAACTGTCTGAAACTAATAAAATAATAACAAAATTGTCTGTCTGTCTGAAATGTCTGAAAGCCTCTAAAACTGACTGAATATAAGTTAATGGGACAGACCCCAACTAACTCAAACTAGCTATTGAACTGAAAGCATGAAAATAAATATATTTTGTCCTCGAATTATGAGGACTCACCACTGCTATGGATGCTAATATGGAAAGTCTATGTGCGATCCAGGAACTGAGCATCTGACCTATGATATGATACATCATAGATCATAAAAAGAGTATGCAATCAGTACTTTGAATATACTAGTATACTAAATGAGGTAGGTTGATATGCATGGTTTCATGTATAGGAGTAATAACTGACTGAGTGCATAGCATGATCTACTAAATAGAATGCATAAAATCTATAAATACTGAGAATGTATAACCAAGCATAATACATATTCTGAATATAATCTATAAATTGAAATACTAAAATCTAATAACTGATTGACTGATATATGTATGCTATGGTCAAGCAAAACTAAAATTGAGTTACTGAGCTAATTACTGAACTGAGACTGTGGAAGCTATCATCTAACCGACATGCCCTAATGATCAATTTAAGGTCCAACATATGACCCCAGTTGGAAGGGTGTCAATACCGTGCCATGGGTACTAACATTGACTGTGTGGATCCACTAAAGTGTTGTCCCGAAGGACTAAGGGTTACCCTCAACTGGAAGGTACCCGTATCAGATCAATCCTTAACTAGAAGGTTAACATCTCAACATATGCTGCATAGTTATGGAATGCGGGGACTGATACTAAAGGTCACACCCTTAACTAGCAGGTAAGCTCCCATCCTTGGATTCGCTCGGTGCTAAATCCTACTCCCTACTAAACTGACTCAGAATACCAAACTATTCTAAGTTTAACTAATTATGATAACTGACTAAACTGATGACACTTATGATTTATTTGAAACTATTTTGAAGATACTGAGACTAGTAAACAACTAGGTTTTTGGGTATTCATAACCCCTCAGGACCCGAGAGCAATAATAGCTAAATGGTGCTAAAAGTTTGGGTACATAATATGAAAGCATTATACAAGATTCTTTCTTGTAGGCATTTCATCAAACACTTGATGTTCATAGTTCAAGCTAAGCATGAGAGTAGTTTAAAGCTTGTAGAAATAGCATGACTTCAACATCAACATTATTAAGTACGATTTAAATTTATGAATAGTATTGTTCAAACGTGTGGGGTTCAATATCAACAACAATTGCATAGAAACATGGTGTAGAATTACAATTCATGGGAATTCATGGTTAAAATAACAATTTAAAATCTTGAAAACTTGTAAAGATCCCAACTTTGAATTTAGAATTGGATAGTTGGACTCCATGGGTGAAAGGAATCCATAGATGAACACTTAACATCCCTGGATTGATGAATTTATGAGAATTGATGGCGAATTCGTGAGATTTATCTTGAATCTCAAAAGCATAGGGTTTGTTCTCGAAAGAGGGATACTTTGAGAGAATTGTGAAAATGATGATCAATTAGTGCTATTTGGGACTTAAATCCTATGTTTGGAGTGAATGGGGTGAGGGAAAAAGGACTTAAATGACCTTGGGGATTAAAACATGGAACTGAACTCAAAATAACAATTTTCACACGCGTCGTGATATGATGCAATCTTAAATTGGAACCCTGGCACGACGCGGCGCCATCAAGGTACCCCAATGAACATAAATTTAGCCCTTGGCGCGATGCAACACTATTATGATTATTCACTGGAAAAAGGATAATACGAAATAAGACATTAGCGCGATGTGGCACTATCGTCATGGCATACTTGAAAATGACCAACGTGAATTTGGCCATTGCCATGATGCGGCCTTATCGCATTGGGATGCTATTTTACACTAAAAGCGCCTTAACTTCTCACCCACATATTGGATTTAGTCGAAATTGGTATCGTTCGAAAGCTAATTCAATTTCCTACAACTTGGTGGGTCTTAAGCTAGAAAACTTTTACTATAGAAAAAGGTATGTTCATTTGAATTTTACTATTGCAACATACTTATCAAAAATCCAATCAGTAAGGATTATTTTTATTCGTCTAATAGATGGGAGTTATTTATGGCCTTAACATACAACAAACCAACTCATAAAACTATCAAAGGACTATAATGTACTATGCATGATGTTGAAACATACTGCTAATAGTGGTTTGAATTTTTGGTGTATTTCAGTTTCGTACCTTAGAGCGAGAAAAATGATATCCAAAGGGTGTATCTACCATCTTGTTCGATTTAAGGACTCTAGTTTAGAGAATCTCTATATCGAGTCAATTTTTGTATGGAGGGAATTTCTAGATGTGTTTCTCGAAGGTCTTCCCAGAGTTCCTCCTAAAAGGGAAATTAAATTTAAAATAGATATCCTTCCAGATACCCAGCTTATCTCTATTCCACCTTACAGAATGGCTCCAATAGAGCTTTGTTAGTTAAAATAACAATTGAAAGATCTCTTAGATAAGGGATTATCTGTCCTAGTGTTTCCTCATGGGGCGCTCCAGTTCTTTTCGTACAAAAAAGATGGTTCTCTTCGTATGTACATCGATTACCATCAGTTTAAAAAAGTCACTATCAAGAATAAGTACCCACTCCCCAAAATCGATGACTTGTTTGACCAAATTTTGAGTGCCAGTTGCTTCTCTAAGATAGACATCAACTCAAAGTCAGAGAATGTGACATTCCAAAATAGCTTTCAGGACTCAGTAGGGTCACTTCAAATTTCTAGTCATGTCTTTCGGCCTTACAAATGCCCCAGTAGCTTTTATGGACTTGATTAACAGAGTGTTCAAGTAGTACTTGGGTATGCTCGTCATAATCTTCATAGATGACATCCTTGTCTATTCTTATAGTGAAAATAACTATTCAGACCACATTAGAATAGTATTACAGACTCTTAGAGCACATCAACTATTCACTAAATTTATTGACTGTGAGTTTTGGCTAAGATTAATAGCTTTTCTTGGCCATATTATTTTTGGTGATGGCATTAGAGTTGACCCTCAAAAGACCAAAGTAATGAAAAACTGGCCCAAACCCATTTCCCCATCAGATATTAGGAGTTTCCTGGGTTTCGTTAGCTATTACAGATGGTTTATCGAAGGGTTTTTATCTATTGCATCCCTCATGTCTATATTGACTTAGAAGAAAGTCAAGTTTCAGTGTTCATATTCCCGTTGGAAGAGTTTTCAGGAGTTAAAGACTCGACTCAACTTAGCCCTAGTTTTGACCTTGCCAGATGGTTCAGATGGGTTTGTTATTTACTGTGATACTTTTAGAGTTGGTTTGGATTGTGTTCTTATGTAGAAAGGCAAGGTCATGGCCTATTCCTCTATACAACTTAAGTCCCATGAAAAGAATTATCCTACCCATGATCTTGAATTAGCAGCTATTGTGTTTGCCTTGAAAATATCTGTATGAGGTGCATGTTGATGTGTTCACGGATCATAAAAGTTTGTAGTATGTATTTTTGCAGAGAAAGTTAAATATCCATCAAAGAAGGTGGTTAGAATTGTTAAAGGACTATGATATGAGTGTTTTGTATTATCCAGTTAAGGCTAATATAGTGACAGATGGCCTTAGTAGATTGTATATGGGTAGTGTGACTCATATTGAGAATGATAAGAAGAAGTTGATTAGGAGATTCATCAGCTGGCTAGATTAGGAGTTTGTTTGGTTGACTCAACTGAGGGTAGTGTGTAGGTTCAGAATAGTTTGAAATCTTCTTTAGTTATCGAAGTGAACGAAAAGCAAGATAGGGATTCCAGTCTAGTTAAGTTGAAGGAGTTAGTCAAAGAATAGAAAGTAGAGGTTTTCTCCCAAGGAATAGGTGGAGTGTTCGGTGTCAGGGTAGGTTGTGCGTGCCATGTATTGATGGGTTTAGATAATGGGTCTTAGCAAAAGCGCATAGTGCACGTTACTCTATTCACCCAGGGGCTACTAAGATTTATCATGATTTGCAGGAAATCTATTGGTTGGTTTGAGGTAGGTGAGACTACGTTGATGGTGCCAAATGTAGTGTTTGATGCTTTAGAGAAAGTTCAATTGATTAGAGAGAGGTTTAAGATAGACTAAAACCATTAAAAATCCTATGTAGTTATAAGGAAAATAGATCTTGAGTTTACTTTTAGAGACTTGGTATATTTGAAGATCTCTCCCATGAAGGGAGTGGAGAGATTTGGTAAAAAGGGGAAACTCAGTCCCCGATATGTAGGCCCTTACAGGATCTTGAGTCGTTATGGGAAGGTAGCGTATGAGCTTGAGTTGCTCGCAGATTTGGCATCAGTGCATCCAGTGTTCCATGTGTCCTTGTTAAAGAAGTGTATTGGTAACCCAACTTTCATTATCCCTTTAGAAAACTTAGATGTTCAGAAAAACCTTTCTGATGAAGAACTCCTAAATGAAATTCTTGATCGTCAGATTCACAGACTAAGGAACAAAAAAGTTTCCCTGGTCAAAGTTCTTTGGTGGAATCAGTTCATTGAGGGAGCTACTTGGGAAACAGAAGCAGACATGCGTACCAAGTACCCTTACCTTTTTGCTGCAAACTCAAACTCAACTCAAGGTAAAAGTTTTCCTTAAATTATCTTTTTTCTATTCTCAGTTCCAGCCATGAGGTCATCTTCATGTCATTGTATGCATTCATGAATTAGTTCAGTCAGTCATCATGTTTCAGACTCAATCATGTAATCATGTTTTCAGTTATGCATATTCAACATAAAATCTTAACACCTCTATATTTTCTCAGCTTAATCGAGGATCAATGTTGCCAAGGGGGAGAAATTATAATAACCCGTATTTGTTTTAGCTCAATTCAGCCCATAGTGCATGTACAAGGGGCTTAGAATTTGAAAAATTTATCTAAGTGTTGAAGACTTAGTTTTATTTTTGGCCTCTTAACTTTGATGATTTTTAAAGTGACCTTCCAAATCCTGAGACGTTAGTTTTTGAGTTAATTTAGGTTTTGAGGTGTAAGTAGCATGTCTCAGATAAGTTTTATATTTTTTGAACGAGGTTAGGACCACGTTTGGATGTCCAAAATAGAAAGTCATCACAATTGTGGCGTATCTCAGTGAAATAGCGATTGATACCTTGGCGCATTACGGTGAGGGCTTAATCAGCGTTCCAATTACAAATTAAAATTTTTTAGGGACGGTCAAGTCTTTTCCATGGCCCCAACCTGTAAAAATACGAGATTTATCATCAATTACGACATTATATGCCCTATTTCCACAATTTCTCTTTAAAATAAACCCAAGCCATCTCCCAAATTGATCAAGTTCAACCATTATTTCTTTCGAGAAAACTCAATAATTCAAGCTTCTCCACCCAAGAATGATCAAGAACGGCAATTCTCTTGCAAGATTAAAGCCTTAAGGTATGTTAAATGTTCATACATGGGCCCTTTTCACCTATGGAGTCCAAGTACCTATTTTTGTGTTCTAAATCATGAATTCACACGTTTACAATGAGTTAATTTCATGAAGCTTTTGGGAATTTCAATTATGCAGGATGTTTACAAGTATTTTTAGTTGGAAAGTAGCCTTTACACATTTGAAGCATGAAATTCTATGTTAAATCCCCCAATGTATGGTTTTAGTGTTACGATTATATTATTCCCACATGTTTCAATCATTCCCATGCCTGAGTTTATGAATTTCAAGTGTTAGATGAAATTCCTAAGAGATGAATTTTGAGCAATGACTACTTATTATGCTTTTAGTGTTAATGTTATCGAGTCCTGGGGGTTATGAATACCCAAAATTTAGCTGTTTACTTAATATTAGTACTTTTAGAATGGTTTTTAGGCATATATGAGTGTTATTAGTTCAGTCAGTTATCCTATCAGTCAAGTTTAGATCAGTTCAGTATTTTGAGTCAGTTCAGTTGGGAGTAGGATTTAGCAACGAGTGAACCCAGGAATGGGGATCACCTGCCAATTGAGGGTGTGACCTTTAGTAGACGTCCCTGTATTCTAGAACCACAAATCCAACGTAGGTTAGAGATGTTAACGTGCTAGTTGAGGGTTGACATATATCTCACTAGAGCACCTGCTAGTAGAGGGTGACTCTTTAGTCCTTCGGGACTTCATTTCAGTGGATCCATGTAACCAGTGTTAGTGCCATGGGAACTGTACTAATACCCTTCCAACTGGGGTCACAGGTTGGATCCCAATTAGCTTTTATTAGGGCATGTGATTAGATGATAGCTCCCACAGTCTCAGTCCAATATTCACTTTAGAGTTCTGTTTTAGGCTTACTTGACCATGGCATATAATTATTGGTTGTTCAATATCAGTATTTTAGTGTGTTAGTTTACAGACTATCCCAGTATCATGTCATATGCTTGGTCATGCATTCTCATATTTTATAGCTTCCTTGCATACTATACATCAGTTATCTCATGCTATTTTTTTAGTCAGTTATTATTCATTCATATGAGCCATGCATATCAGCCTAACCTTATTTAACATACCAATACATTCAAAGTACTGACTGCATACTCATTTTTTGCGCTATGATGTCTCATATCCTAGGTTCAGACGCTTTGGTTCCCGACCATACCTAGACATTCCAGCGCACCAGCAGCAGTAACAGTGGTGAGTCCTTATATTCTGAGGTTCGTTTATATTTATTTTAGGGTTTCAGTTCAGTAGTCATCCTGCGTTAGTTGGGGACTTGTCCCATCAACTCTATAATCAGGAAGTTAGAGGCTTTAGACACTTACAGACAGTTAGTCAGTTATCAATTATTATTGACAGTCTTTACAGTATTATTTTCAAATATTTGTTTTTAGGGATATTAATTAAAGATATTTTTAAATATTTAAACCTTATGGCATATCCAGCTTTGTTTTCTACATATGTGTACCCTTTATTATCAGTTTGTTCCATGATCACAGCAGGTACCAGCTCATGGTTAGCTTGTGGTCACTTTTGACTGTAAGCATCGCGTGGCATCCAGGGTGTACTCCCAGAGCATTACAGCATTAGTATCAGAGCCTAAAAATTTAAAGTGTCCTAAAGTGTCTGAAAGACACATCGAGTATAGTCTTGTGCATGGGTGTGAAGCACATCACACTTATGGACAAGAGGCTACAAGATGTTCTAGAAAAATTTTTCCTTCTTTCAGTATTTATGTCGTGCGAGTAAGAATGAGATCAATTTAAACCCTCTTTCTAATTCAATCTTCTTTCTGATTACAAAACATGCCTCCTAGAAAAAATAACGAAAGGAGAAATAGTAATCATCCCACACCTCCGTCAGTTCAGAAAGATCCTTGAACGAGCATTTAAACCATGCCAAATTTAGAGCTGCATTCACTAATTTAGCTCACTCAGTAGAAACCTAGAATAATCAGTCGGTTGCCATCCCAGCCATTCTGGTGGCTAATACTGTTGCAGCTAAGATTTGGGACTTCACCCGAATGAATCCTCCTCTGTCTTTGGGATCTAAGTCTGATGAGGATTCACTGGATTTCCTCAATATGGTTCAAAAGGTAATTGATATTATGGGGGTGAATTCTAGTGATAGTTTAGAGTTAGGGGCTTTCCAGTTGTAGGATATTGCTCACACCTGGTATAAGTAATGGAATGGAGATAGAGGGGCAGATGTTGGGCCTGTTGAACGGGAAGAGTTTGCGACGACCTTTTTTGATAGGTTCTTTTCCTTGGATTTAAGGATAGCTAAGGTATAGGAGTTTATCAATTTGAGGCAAGGAAACATGAGTGTAAAGGAGTATTCTCTTAAGTTTACTCGGCTAGCCATGTATGCTCTTAATGTGGTGTCTGATGATAGGTCTAGGATGAATAAGTTTGTCTCTGGAGTAGTTGATAGCATGGTCAAGAAGTGTTTTAGTGTTTTAGTTCAGTAGTCAGTTGGATTTAGTTGGGGACTTATCCCATCAACTCCACAATCAATCAGTTACAGGCTTTCAAACACTTACAGATAACTAGTCAGTTATCAGTTGTTATTGACAGTCTTTGCAGTATTATTTTCATACATTTGTTTTTTAGGCATATTAATTTAGATATATTTTTAAATTATTATGGTGTATCCAACTTTGTTTTCCGCACATGTGTACCCTTTATTATTAGTTTGTTCAGTGCTCACAGCAGGTACCAGCTCATGGGTTTGCTTGTGATTATTTATGACTATAAGCACAATCTGGCATCCAGGGTGTACTACCAAAGCATTACAAATCTAATCCAATTTTTGTGAGTATGAGCGTTGATTAAGAATAGGGAAAGAACTCGTAAATCAAAATTACTACAAAAATTGAGACACAAGCTGATACAAAATCAACTACAACAACTCTAGAGTTGACTGTCTCAGTTGATCCTTCAAAAGAAAACTATCCTAGGGAATGGAGTCACAATAAAATCTTCCCAAATGACTTCAAAATTAAAAGGAACAAATGCGAACAAGAGCTTCGTTGAAAAGGAAAGCATCTGTGGCCTTTGTATCATAGATTGAACCTAAATGAATTGAAGAAGCACTTAAAGATGAATCATGGATTCAAGCCATTAAAAATGAACTGGATCAATTTGAAAAAAATCAAATTTGGACCTTGGTAAAATGTCCAAACAATTGCTCGATTATTAGGTGTAGATGGGTCTACAGAAACAAGATGAACAAAGAAAGTAAGATTGTCAGAAATAAAATAATGATTGTAACTCAAGGAATCTCACTGTTTGGTAAGTGACATTTTAAGGATAAAAATTTGAATATATTCCTTAAAGTTTGCAGTATTGAGGTTTGAAGATCTAGTTTTCCTATTTTAGGCAAACCCTTGTGTGTCTCAAGATAGTGGAGTTCTTGAAATCCTAGTGCTAGATACTAGATTCATTTTAAGTAATTTCCTTTTTGAAAAAATCTTTGACATTGACTCTTTTGGTGGAATCTCGTACATGAATTGAATTTGGCCTGATGATTTTGAGGTCTCAATTGAAGATGCAAAGTAGGCAGTGGCCGAATCTGATACTGACCTCTTTGCTTTTGGACTTCTGTCTTTATGTTTTGAAAGATAAATTTTAGCTCACGTGATTGTTATTACCTTGGTTCCTTGAAAAAGTTCACTCAGTAGTATCTCTACTAAGGACTTGTTTGTGTTAGACTATTTTATAAAGAAATATCATTTGAATTGGTATGCCTATTTTATGAATTCATGTTGGAAAGTGCTTAAGATCTCAGTTTGTCTACTAGTTTGCCATATGGTGCTATGATCTCCCAAATTTTAATTCACTCAATATGATTGACTTGTCTGAGTTCCCTGCTATGGATGTTACTGGTACATATAGTACTCTAGCCATAAAAAAAATAAGGTACATACTTATTGACTTTTAGTGATGCAAGAAAATCTCCACCAAAACACGCTATGTGAAAACAAAATCTGGAAAAACTCCTTTCGACCCTATGAGTTTGCTTCTCAAGGAAATGGATAGTGTGCAAGACACCTATAACTCTGGGGGAAGGTTTGATCTCTTTGCAGGAAAGCATTGGGAAAATATACCAGGTAACTAAGGGTACCATCATAGATGTTAAAAAGCTACTGTCACGATTTGATTTCCTAAGTCATGATGACGCCTATCTTATCCCACCAGTAGGCAAGCCAAGCCATAGCCCGGAATGATATCTAATTAGCTAACGAGCAAACACTAGAGAAAGACCAGATATAATGATAATCATAGTAATAAGAAGTGAAAATAAAAGGAGAACATATAAAATACATCAAAATAAGAGAAGAAAGAGAACCTAAATATACAAATGATTCCCTTATAAAATCTGGTAAGGTCGGTACTAGAGCCACTACTAAAAGATACCCAGAGTAATAGACAGAATAAAAAATATAAACAATATACTCCCTCCTTTTAAAAAAGAATGACCTACTTTCCTTTTAGTTCGTTTAAAAAAGAATACCCCTTTGCCTTTTTAAGAATTTTTTTAATTTTAACTTTCCACATGACATGTTTAAAACCACAAGATTGACGGGCATTTTGGTACATTTGACATATGTTTAATTTAACACCACAAGATTTAAAAGTCTTCTTTATTTTCTTAAACTTCATGCCAAGTCAAAGAAGGTCATTTTTTTGAAACGGAGGGAATATACAAACAATCTCGAGTAAAAAAAAATACTAAATTGGAATTGATGGGAGAGGATAAGCCTCTGATGACAGCAAGCTTACCCTACTCTAAATTAGTACTGGAAAAGGAGAATCATGTCAACGTCGGCTGCTAGTACTCGGATATGCATTGGGGAAATAATGCAGAAGTATAGTATGAGTATCAAAGCAACGAGTACTTTGTAGGCATTGTCAGCCGACTAAACTCAATACAGAAAAAAATGACTAAAATGCGAGGGTGTAGTCTAAGTCAACAGTAAACATGGATGGAAAGCTAAATAGCTGCCGAGATATGCAAATACAATAAAGAAATAAGTAACAGTGATAAAAAAGATAAATAAAGTAGTAATAAGAAGGTAAAAGTATAACATAACTCGGGTCCTATAAGCCTGTTAGACACACTAAAGAAGACAATTAACCCAATTGTGCCCCCATGAGTTGGTGGGACACATAATGATTAAATAAATAAAAAAATATAAATAATCCATAACTGGACCAATCCCAAGAAACCATAGTATCCATCTAGATATGCGCCATGCTTGAATCAACACGAACAGGTATTAACAAGAGGCCAAAACTTCGGGATCAAATCGGTAGTGATGGATAATAATAAGAGGCCATATACCGGATTCAGATAAAAAATAATGAGTAATAAAAAGAGGCCACATATATGATATACAACATAACTCATAATCAGATGTTTGACTTGAATCAGAACTCAGAGGAACCACAACTCCCAGAAAAATAGTAATCAATACCAGAACTCTCAAATAATATCATAACGAGATACCAGACTTGAACAAAAATTCATAGTAACCCTACTCAATTGGATAACTAAAAGCCAAACCATATTATAACCGATGCCAAAGTGGTGTCAAAATTCACAATAAATAATAGAAATAGAATATATGGTGACCCTGAGCCGTAACTAAAATGCATTTAAATAAATATTCACATAACTTAGTTAAAAGGGAGGAATCCAAGGTCACAACTTAATACCACGCCCTAAGCTCATAAATATTACATCATACTAAAAGATAACGAGATCAAAATTTACTAGAACAGGGTCCTAACTAGATAAATAAGGCATGATATATTCAAATCATACCCAAACTCCAACTGCTTTTCCAAACCGAGCATAATAGCACACAATTACTGTAAACAAGCTCAATCTAAAGATAGGGTAAACCTAGCCTACCTGAACGCCCTAGCTAAAAACCTCTCCGAGAGGCCTTCAAATAGTTTCCCAGTAGAACCCAAGTTTGAATACCTTGATGTAGATAATAGATTTTTCTTGACATATCAAATATAACATAAAAAAAATCCAACAAAATCCTCTTAATCGTGAAGTATATATACGTGTAGATATACATATGCATATGCAATGGACTTCACTTTGTATGGGAACTAAATGAACAAATAAAATGAAAATATCACTTTAATGCATATATATGGGTTGTACTTGGTAGATACATAAGGAACAATCTAAGAAAATTATATTATGCAAAGTGTGAAACTCTTGCAGTGTCCACTTATATATAAGGATAAGATAACACATGGCTTCTAAATGATATGGATTACTATCTAGGTGGCAAGACCCTAGAAATGATTAGTGATACTTGTATAAAGTTGTTCCTACGTGGGGTTATAAAATATGAAAATATTTATGTCCTTACGCATGATATTCGGCTGTTGCAGAGGTTCATGGTAAAATAAATATGACATTTTGAACATATCATAATTAATAAAAAATTATTTCTAATAAAACCGCTATTATATAATAGTAATATTTTAACGTCTTTAGATTCACTATCTCCACTTAAAAACATGAATAAGTTATAAAACTATTATAAAGTAATATAGATAAATCATAACTAAAGAATTTTATGAATATCAAAAACACTTTAGAAAGGTAATTAACTGTATCGTCTTAGCATATTCTAATTTAATTTATATATTTCACAACTAACTTAGTATTAATAAAATTCTCACATGAATTGCCTTGAAACTGAACTATTAGTCCTATCAAGTCATAGATAACTTAGGGTAATTATATGAAAGCTCTAAACACCGTGAACATAGGAAAATAGGGGAATAACCAGAAGGGTCATTATAGCTATGCCTTTTAGTGGATAGATTGAAGAATGAGGGTGTTCACATTGTGAAAAAATTGATCAAGTAAGACGACTGCATTACAATAGTAGCCATTCCTTCCCATAATGAACTTGTTGTCACTTATCATACATCCTATGCAATTTCTCCAAGAATATCTATAAATCCTATGACACCTTCTGCAGGAGTGTGATTAGCACCCTGACCTACTTCTTGAAAAAGTAGTAATCTGTCTGGTTCTTGATTCAATGGGGGTGTGTCCCTGTCAGATAGTTTTTTTGTTTAAACTACCCTCTTTGTTCCTCTCTATTTATTATATGTCTTTTGTTATGTATTGCTCTGTTGCCTTTTCTTTTTTATAATGCCAAAGGGGAACAAAACAATTAAAAACAATCGACACAACTTCAGGGGGAGCCAACACAATCTAAGGGAGAGTCACCTTAGATAATCAGGGAAGTTTAATGATTAAAAGTTTTTACTATTGTGATTATTAAAAAAGGAGATTGTTAGGCTCGTAATAAAGTTTTAATAATAAGATAACTGATCCCTACTTTTAATAATAACATAACCGGAGGCTTTCTCTTAGTAAAAAGGTGGGAACCTAATTTTGTGCTAGAAAAAGCCACACTCACACACAAAGCAATTTGGGTAAGATTCTCACAGCTACCACAAAATTCTATGATAGATACATACTAGAAAAAATGGGGAGAAAGCTAAGAAAACTCCTCAAAAGTGATACATGTACATCATCTGCATTAAGGGGGAGATATGCCAAAATATGCATTCAGGTTCCAATTGAAGTCCAGTCATAACTAAAGTTAAAATTGGGGCTCATATCCAAAAGTGGTATATGAGAGGTGGTGGTGCTTTGCACTACCTGTGGAAGAATCGAACACATAGCAAAGCAATGTGTCCACTCCAAACCACCATACTCATAATCGAACACCTTTTCAACCACTAATGCCATAAAAGAGGAGGATGATTGGCAACTTGTCATATTCCCAAAGCGGAGACATGTGTCTAAAATAGTGAAGGAGTAATACAATAACCACAAACCCCACCCATAAGTAAGGGTCATAGAAGGCTCACGGGGTACTCCCTATAAATTCCTTAACTCCACTGCCTTTGATCATCAATCGGCTGACTAAAAACCCAAAGGCAATGTGGGTAACAAAATTCTCCTAAATAGAGGAAGTGGGACCATTTCTATTAGACACATGAGGCACACAAGTTCCCAAAGCAGTAATGATATTATTGCTAAAAGAAAAATTAATGATAAAGCTATTCTTAAAACTAGTTTCAATAAATACAAAAGTAGCAGTTCATTTAATACTGGGGGTATTAACGAGGTTCTCACCCATCCCCTTTCTCGAAGGAACATATGGAGAGTTCCATGTCTATCTCCCCAAGATGTATTATCTTTCTCTCCCAGGAGAATAATTATCATGCCAGGGATATTGAAGGGACTCCAAGAGTCACATCAATTAACTTTTCAACTGACTCTCCCTTAATTAATCCCCATTGGTCAAAAAACTCTTCCCCTACCAAACTCTCTCTAACTCACCTGGGTGCTCAAAATACTCCAAATAAAAGACCTGATGATAAACCCAGTAGCTTCGATCGAGCCTCTCTACTTCATCAGTAATTCAACACAATTGAACAGATATCTTAATTCATGGATGGAGATAATACTAGAAGATAAATAGATTTAATTTTGACTAATGGGGGGCAGCCAATCAATAGTCCTCTTGATCCAAGAACCAACCTATTTAGCCTAGCTAGCTTAGGAAATCACAGAACAGGCGATAAAGGAATTAGGAAGGGAAGTCTGGCAACAAGCTCTCCAAATGACCCAACTACCAGAGTTCTAGAATGTAAGCTCGATGGGGGACTTGAGCATAATTATGATAAGTACCTTCTAAACCATGCCATTCTTCCCGACCTCCCTATACCTCAGAGACAAATAATTCCCCACATTCACTCAGTGGATCCTATCCACTCCTCTTTAAATGCTAGTAGCAACTCAAAGAGGTGAAAACCAAGGTGTAAAAAACATCTCCCTGCTAGGCTCCCTTCGTCAGAGTAATATGGAAATGGAGTCCTTCCTAAATACCTTTAGGGATCCAAACCAAGAACTTTTCTTACTAGAATGGACACTCCACAAAAACTTTAATGAGCCCTTTGGTTTAGTTATTATGGCACACTCACCAATATAGATGAGGATTTTTTCGCTCTTGGTGAAAAATGCGATGAGCAGATCATTGACAACAGTGATACTGAACCCATAAATTCCACCTAATGGGAATGGTAAACACCCAATGCTTCAACCAACTAAAGAATAAAAAATAATGAAGGTCATAATATGGAACACGAGGAGGTGAACAGTGCTAATTTCAATCATTAGTATCAGACCATGGTTAATATCTACAGGCCAGCAATGTTGGTTCTTCTATAGACCAAAATAAAGGAGCATAAATCTCTGAGTGATGTCCTGGGATTTGATCTCTACATTTATTCTAGTGTAGTAGGACAAGTGGGTGGTATAACTATAATATGGAAAGAGGACATCCTCTACCTAGATAAATTCACCATCTCCATGCAAGGTATTCATGTCATAGTTAAGGTATGTACTGATCACCCTCCTTGGCTTTTTTCTACTATCTAAGCTAGTCTTGATTATCACACGTACATAAAGCTATGGGAAGAACTTTGTGGTATATCCCAAAACGACAAGGGGAAATGGTTTATAGGCGGGGACTTCAATGAGGTCTTCCAAGCTAAGGAAAAGTTGGGTGGAGCCCCTGTCAGCTTAAATAGGGTTAATAATTTTAGATAATATCTTAATCAATGTAACATAATAGATTTAGGGTACAAGGGAAGCAGGTATACTTGGACCAATAAGCATTATAGGAATAAAGGACAACTTATATTTAAAAGAATTGATAGGTGTCTGCAAATAACCTTTGGATTACACAATAACCACAGGCCACGGTGACACACCTACCAAGGTCCAAATCTAACCACTCTCTCATGCTTATTGAAGTTTTTGGGAACAGATAATATCACACCTCTAAACCTTTTAGATTAGAGCCCATGTGATGTAACCAATGATCCTTCAAAGGTCTCATTGCCCAATGTTTCAACAACCCTCATACCCTTCCCCTACCATTAGATTGTTCCAGGATGAAGCTAAAACTTGAAATACTAATGTTTGGCAATATCTTCCACAAGCTCAAGAGCATCTTAGCTAGGCTTGATGGTATTCAGAAATCCAACCACTACCATCATAATTCCTTTTTGTATCAATTAGAGTGTGATCTTGTAGATGATTATAATTTTACTCTCTAATGTGAAGAAGACTTCTGGAAAACTAGGTCTAGAGTTAATTGGGTCACTATTGGTAATGCTAACACCAAGTTTTCCTAAACTTCCACCTTGAATAGGAGAAGGAGAACCAAAGTTATTTTTCTCAAGGATGACAATGGTAACCCTATGCAAGGTGAAAAGGAAATCCCTGACCATATTACTAGCTTTTTCAATACCCTTTAATTTACTGAGAACATTAGTTCCAAGAAGTGAAATTCCCAGCCAAGATATCATCTTCTTATCTTTCCTAGGGATGTCAACGCTAAACTGGCAGGCCCCTTGAGAGACAGTATGATCATTAAGGCCCTTAACTCTTTCTATCCTATAAAGGCCCCTGGTCCTGATGGCCTACACCCACTTTTTTTTTCAAAAATACTGGAATACTGTAGGCAGTAAAACCATAGAGTATTATTATAAGGTCTTCATAGATAGGTGCATTCCTAGAGAAGCCAACACCACCTACCTTTTTATTATCCCCAAATGCCCCAATGCCAATTCAATAAGGAATTTCAAACCTATTGGATTATGTACCCACCTACAAGCTAATTACCAAGATCATAGTCAATAGGATTAAACACAACCTAGACCTCTTGATTAGGCCTACTCAAGCTAGCTTCTTAGCTAACAGGAGGGTTGCTGATAATACGATCATTGTCCAGGAGTACATAAGCCACTTTAGGAAGATAAAAGGCAATAAGGCCAACACGATCCTCAAGATTTACTTGGAAAAGGCCTTTGATAGAATTAAATGGTTCTATATCAATGACACCCTGATCCTTTTCAACTCCCCCCAAAATATTGTGGACCTCATCATGTCCTGCGTGAATACCTCTTCTATTTTTATCCTAGTCAATGGGATGCCATCCCCTACTTTAAACCCAACAGAGGCATAAGGCAGGGAGGCATCATATCTCCCTACCTTTTTATCCTATGCATAGAAAGTCTCTCCCAAAAAATCAATGAAGTAGTCACTCAAAGAACTTGGGACCCCATTAAAATCACAACTAATGGGCTGAAGATCTCCCATTTATTCTTTACTGACGATCTCACCCTCTTTGCCTAGGCTAATCCTAAAAATTGTAGAACTATCCTCAAGATCTTCAATGAATTTAGGAATGACTCTGGCCAAAAAATGAATAATACTAAATCAAAATTCATATACTCCAGGAACTTCTTCGCTACCAATGCTGAGGAATGCTCTAATATTTTGAACATTAAGAAAGGGGAAAATTTTGGAAGATACCTTGGTTTTACCAACCTTACCCACATGCCCACCCATGCTGATTTTTAGTACATTCTGGACAACATAAGTAATAAGCTAGCTGGGTGGAAAATCCATATGCTTAACATGATTGGTAGGACTGTCCTAACTAAGTCCTCCTTGAGCAATATATCAACTCATGTCATGAAATACATTAAAATACCCCACAAACCATTGAGGCCATCAATACAATCCAAAGAGACTTTGTGTGGGGTAGCACTGCCGACAAAAAAAAAATCCACCACATGAGCTGGGACAACATAAATAAGGCTAAGAACAATGGTGGCCTGGGGCTCTATAAGGCTAAAAATAGAAATAAATCCCTTCATGCCAGCTTAGCATAAAGATTGTTCAAGAACCCTAACTCACTTTGGGCCAGTCCTTACCACTAAATACCAAAGTGAGAGAAGGTCCAATACCAATAGGAGAATGGTGTCAAACACCTAGAAAAACATACATGAGGGATGAAAAGACTGTTCCAAGGACCTAACATGGTCCATTTATAGGGGAAACAGAGCTAACTTCTTCTATGACTCATGGATTCCCCATACTGAGCCTATCAGGCAGAATATACAAGATCCTCTAACTCAAGAAGAGGAGACCCTAAGGGTAAAGAGAGTCACTTATAATGGTGCATAGGGCTTGAGTAAGCTCTCTATTGCACTACCTAATTACCTCATCCATGTTATCATTACCACTCCCCCATCCCCTTGAGTACCAGTGATGATCATCTCTACTAGAAATTAACTAGTACTAAAAAATTAACCACTGGAAGCATCTATGATGCTATTACTCAAAATCAAATAGCTACCTAAGGGAACAGACTGATTTCTTTAAGGAGATCTAGAAAGCTAGTGCCCCTAACAAGATAAAAACCTTCCTATGACTTCTCACTCAATACAGACTTCCCACTAATGCATACCTTAGTCGAATTAGCCTGAACATCAACCCTCAATGCCATTTTTGTGACCATAGGTTTGAGACTCCAAATCACATCTTTTTCTAATGCACTAATGCAATCAACTTTTGGAGAAAAATCCAAGATAAAGCCAGGATCCCTATTTTGCATCATATCTAATTTTTGAATAATACCAACTGGGTAAGGTCTTAGGTGGAAATTAAGGATAAACCTTTTAACATCTATACAATCTCGGGCACTATTATTTCTTAATACCATTGGACCATCTATATCACTGAAATAACAACTAGTTAAACGAAAAAAAAGAGCACATCCCTGTTAAGGTCCTCATCCATCATGCTGTTGAATACAACCTTCTCTTCCAGAAAAAATTAGTGCACAAAGAAAAACTTTAGGTAGTTGTTAAATGGGAACCAGCTCCTCCTCAAAGCTTGAAGCTTAACACGAATGGTTCCTGTAGAGGTAATGTGGGGAAAGCAAGTCTGGAAGGAGTTATCAGGGACCATGAGGGAAATTGGGTAATGGGTTTCTATGAAACCCTTCCTCATGCTACCCCTGTCCAGGCTGAAATCATGGCCCTCAAAAGGGGTCTGGCCCACGTAGCTGCCAACGATATTACACCCTTGCATATCAACACTGATTCCTTTGCAGTCATTCAATTATTAAACAAATCTAATTACCATTACCATAATATTTTTCATAAATGTAGGTTAATAATGAAGGAACCTCGAGCTCATTTACGTATCCATATTTTTAGAGAGCAAAACAAGGTAGACGATGCGTTAGTAAGGATGAGACCCAATTCTATAGACTTCAACATTCCTTATATTTTACCTACCTTTCTCTCACCACGATAAACTTAGTCCAATAGGACATATTAGGACTTACTTTCGTAAGAATAATTAATTCTAATTCTAGTTACCTAGATGCCAGGATGTGGCTACTGATGCAAACAACTTTTGTCAAACTACTTAATTATTAATTAACACCTTTTTAACAAAAAAAGGAATCTCATGTAACCCAAGGGGACTGGAAGTAGGCATCATAAGGATGTTCCAAATCAGGATTAAGTCTTCCATGTTATTTACCTTATTTATTTTTGTTATTTACTTTTTGATATTATTATTATATTTCTCGTACTAATATTTGTTTGCAGGGACGTCAACTAACTGGTCATTATAGTTGACTTTAGGTATAAAATTTCAATTCACCCCCTTTCCTCATACAATTATCATTAAAAAAGAAAAAATGTCATCTCAATGCACAAAGTTCCCTTTATGCACATGGTCCAAGAAAAGGCCCCATCATAAGGGTGTTTTGTACGCAGCCTTACCTTGCATTTCTGTCAGAAGCTATTTTCAAGGCTTGAACCTGTGCCCTCTTGGTCAGATAGCAACAACTTTACCAGTTACTCCAAGGTTCCCCTAATTATTTGAAGAATAAACAATTAATGGTAAGCGTAAAATATGAAAAAATAATTATTTTCTTATTGATATGTCAAAAGTGACAAGTAAACATAAAAAAATATTTTAAAAATAAGTAGCAAATAAAAATGAATAGATGGAGTTTATTGGGGTATTTGGAGGTGAAATAACATTTACAAAAGTGAATTTAAGCAACGTAATGAGATAAATAGAAAAATTTTAGTAGTTTAATTGATTGACCATCTAAACTCCTATCTTGTTAGTGATGATTCGATTTCTCACGTTGTAATTTCCTTCCTATTTTCCTTCCCAACCCTCATTAGGCAAAATTGTTAAAATTAATGTAAAATAGTAGCAATATGAAATAAAAAGTAGACAAGAAAATAAGAAGACAAGACAAGAGATGAGGGTTTTTCATTCTTTCAAGTATAAGTGTACAAGTCTTTCAAGTGTATCCAATACAAACCCGTATGCCTCTATTTAATATTACACATGGGCATATAAAAATCTATCATAAACATGACATTAAACATGAAGGTTATGAGGGAGGTTAATGGGTGTAAGAGTTACACCCCATAATGGTGTATGGAGTAATCGATGAGTAACTATACATCATGAAGAAGATTAGTGGGAGTAAATTCTTAGAGTAGTGGACATCCACAGTAACTATATGTGTTTTGTGTTAAAATTAATCTAAAAAAGTATCAACATAAAATAAAAATTAGACAAGAAAATAAGAAAACAAGACAAGAGATGAGAGCTTTTCATTCTTCCAAGTATAAGTGTGCAAGCCTTTCTGTAATGACCCTCACAGTTATTTTTCTTATTTTTCATACACTTTTAGGTCTAGAGCTTTTCTATAACTGCCCCAAGTTATTTATGACTTGTTGGGACTAATTATTTATTTTTGAACAGTTCGTTTGAGAATTGATAATACCAAATATATTGTAGAATATTTAATGTAAATTGGCATTTGGTAGAAATATAATTTATTACCCCTCTAAAATTTATTTGATATTTATAAATTTTTTTAGTTATAGTGTATCTATATTACTTTTTAATAGAATCTATAGTCTATTAATATTTTAAGGGGCAATAATCTAGACATATTAAAATATTATTATTATTATTATTATTATATAATAGAGATTTTATTTGAGTTAATTTTTATTAATTATTATATATTTAAAATATTATATTTATTTTACCACGAACCTACGCATACCCAAATATATACATAATACGACAATCTAAAAGTGATTATTGCAACTCCCTTTCTACGTGGAAGGAAAAGGAGGTTACAAAAATTTGATTAAATGTCACTTAGTCCCACTTTGGATAATTGGTATCCACTTAGGCATACCAGGTGGTGGGTGAAAACATATAAGAGTTTCTACTTTAGTAAGTGCATTTGGGATCCTTAAAATAAGAATGTTTACACTTTTATCAAATATTAGGTTACTACTTTGTTACTTCTTATACAAATACACATATCAGCATAAGTGTTGTGCGAAAAATGTTTACTTGTTGTATTCAATTTCTAAAAGAAAATCAAGTTATTCAAGCTCGGGATCTAGTGGCACTATTCGGAGGCTTCTCGGGGAGATATTTTAGCTTTGGCGTCCAGTTAGGATAGGCTTACCCTACCTTTAGATTGAGCTTATTTACAGTGATTCATATTATTATGATAGTTTTGGATAAGTACTTGTAGTTTGCATATCATTATATATATATATATATATATATATGTGTGTGTGTGTTTGTGTGTGTGTGTGTGTGTGACACCCCATACTTTCGGGTTAGAATTTAGACCGCCGTTTCTATGTGTATAGATTTGAACTAAATGATTTCATGTTAATGTGTAGTGATTGATCCTATAGTGTGATAAAACCTTTGAATATGAATTGAGGTCACAAAAATCTCCTAACTCAAAGGTGATTTGAAAACTCTTCTATCGATTAAGTTTTGGTTAATGCCTAAACTTAGGTCAACTTCCATTGACCATAACTTCTTGCATATAAAGAGTTAGTGGGCCTACTATATATCAAATGAAAGTTAGTTGAATCTTCTTTCCAACTTCACCAGATTTGCCTCAATCCTAAGTGAAAAGTTATGACTTTGCAAAGTAGAGTGCATCGCCTAGCAATTGCCTAAGGCTATTAGAAATATTGTGCCATGGGAAATGCATTACCCAGCCTAGTTTAGATGATGGGAAATGTGATGCCCAACCAATTTTAGGTGATGGACAATGCACGAAGCAACCTATCTTATGATATAGGCAATGCCCCGCATGCCTTATGGCCCAACGGCATAAATACTTCATTTTTAAGTCATTTCAAGGGCAATCAACTCTTTTTACAATCCAAAACTATCCCTAATCATCCTTAAAGGAAATTAAAGTTATTACTAACATTTTAACTCTCTTAAGATCCCTAATTCATCTTCCAAGAACACCATAAGAGAAAAATAACTTAGGGCTAAACATTCAAGCTTTAGGGATCAACTTTTTCATGAATTCTTCATCGATTAAGGTACGTAGGGCTGTCCTTAAAAATTTATGGGCATAAGTTATGATTTTATCAATCTTTTAAAAGTATGTTATGATTTTTATAACAAGGGTTTGAATAATTGTTTTTAATATCCAAATCATGAAACCCTTTTAAATGATAAACATATTGTTTTAGTCTTGAGGCCCCCCCTTAAAAATTAATATTTACTCGTGTATATGTAAGTATGTATTTTAAGTTTTGCAAATATTAAATGGAGAGCATGAATGATGAAACCACTCTCTTGTTATAATACCTCTTGATTTTTGTAACTCCTCAAGAGTACACCCTAGGCGTCACACGGTGCTTACAATCCTGAGGGACCACAAGGTAATCCATGAGTTGTTTCCTGCTTGAGCACTGAATAACACAATCATAAATGCAGAAGAATAAATGATATGCCATAAGGTTTTAATAACTGAAACAAATACTGAATTATGAATCTGAAGAAATAACTATATGAGTCTGAATAAATATTGAAATCTGAGATAAACTGAATAACTTACTATCATGTCAACTGAAGTTTGAATACTGAATAACTGATTGTATTGTCTAAAAGCCTCTTAACTGAATAACTGTGAATTGATGGTATTAGCCCTAACTAACTCCAAGTAACTACTAGAATGGAGATATGAAATAAAATAATCCATCCTCGAAATATGAGGACTCACCACTGCTACTGCTGAGGGTTTGAGAAGTCTAAGTGCGATCCAAGAACTAGGCGTCAGAACCTATGATATAATACATCATAACATAAAAGAAAGGTACACGATTAGTACTTTGAATGTACTGGTATGCTAAATGAGGTAGGCTGGAATGCATGGTTTCATGAACAGGAAAATAATTATCTGAATATATATGTAAAACATGGAATACTAAATAGAGAGCATGAAATATGTAGATACTAAAAATAAATAAAATCTGTAAATATTGAGGGTACGTGAAATCTGTAGATAATGGGGATGTATGACCATGTATATAGCATAAGCTGAATAAAAATTTGTAAACTGAAATACTGAAATAAATGTATGCCTTGGTCAAATAACACTGAGACTGAACTACTAATCTGATTATTGTACTAAGACTATAGGACCTATCATCTAACCAACATTCCCTAATCTGAGCTAATTAGGGTGTAACCTGTAACCCCAGTTGGAAAGGTGTCAATATTATTCCACGGGTACTAACATTAACTGTGTGGATCCACTATACTGATGTACTATCGAGGGACTAAGGATGTCAAGCCTGAACTGACGGGTGACTTCTCATATTCGACATTGGCTATGTAGTTCTGGAGTTTAGGGGCTGCTACTAGTGAATTAGCCTATCTGATGGGGAAGCCACCATCTCTACACTCGCTCGGTTCTAAGTTCTACTCCCAACTGAGTGACACTGAGTTACTGACTATTCTGAGTTTAATTGACTGATCTAGTAATTCTCATAATATGTATTCTGAAGTAATTCTGAAGATACTGAGATGATACTAAATAAGCAGCTATGGTTTTCAGGTATTCAATACCCTTAGGACTCAAAATCAACAATAGTAACATGATACTTTAGCTTAGAGAACATATCATGAAGGCTTTTATTAAATAATAATTCTTGTAGGCATTTTATCAAACACTTGTAGTTCATAGTTTAGTCAAATCATAGGAATGCTAGGGAACTTGTAGTAATAGCACGAATTCAACATGAATAGTACTAAATTATGACTAATTTAATGAATGATAACATTAAAACATAGAGAATTGAATAACAACAATAATTTCATCTATACATGGTGTAAAATCATAGTTCATGGAGATTCATGGGTGAAATTAAAATTTAAAATCAAAATAACTTGAAAAGATTATAAATTCGTAATTAAAATCAGGTACTTGGACGCCATGGGTGAAAGAAACCCATGAATGAACATTTAACATACCTGGGTTAATAATTTGAGAGGATTGATGAAGAGTTCTTGAGATTTGGCCTTGAATTTGAGAGCTAGGGTTTTTGTGTTATTAAAGAGAATGGATCCCCTTTTGAGTAATTTGAGAACAATGGTCAAATGATGCCTTATTAGGCTTTAATTTCGTGTTTAGGACAAGTTTAGGGCTTTGGAAAATGACCAAACAGCTCCTTGAAAATTAAAAATATGGAACTGTAAAAACTAAAAATCTCGATTTGAGGCCCTGGCGCGATGCACTAGGATTGTGGAGCCTCATTAAAAATTAATGATTGGGACCTGAAATCTTGGCGCGGCATGGAGCTATCATGGTAAGCCTTTGGAATGCCATTTTAGCCACCTTCGTGATGCGCCATTATCATGGAGGCTCACTAGAAATTGCCAAATGTGATCTGGGTCCTTGGTGCGACGCACCAATATTGCGGTCCCTTACTGGAAATTGACAATTGTCATTTATACTAGCTCCGTGATGTGCTAGTGACCAAAATGACGGTATTTGATGACTAAAACTTAAAATTGCCATAACTTCTTACCCGGTTATCGGATTTGAGCAAATTTTACATCATTGGAAATCTTATTGAATTTCCTACGTAATGGCAGGATCTAAACTGAAAAATAATGGGTATTTCAAAAATTTTATATATTTAAATCATGCAAGGGAAATATGAGGTATTACAATATCTCCCCCTTGGGATCATTCATACTCGAATGAGACTAGTTAAGTTGAGGAAAACTGATGGACTGAGCTTATACATTGAACATGTAAATTTAATGCACAAAATACATGAACGAAGTGATTTGTAAATGCACGACTGAAATGAACATGATATGGAACTGAAACTGAGCATGATAGAGAGAAATCTTAAGAAGATTAGTACCTTAAACCGAATTTGAATTCACACAGAAAAGATGAGGGTACTTAGTCTACATATCTGCTTCTGCTTCCCAAGTGGCTCCCTCAATGGACTATTTTTGCTAAAGAACTTTGACTAGTGGAACCTTTTTGTTCCTTAGTCTACGAACTTGATGATCAAGAATTTCGATTGGAACTTTCTCATAGGAAAGACTATTCTGAACATCTATGCTTTCATGGGGAACAACTATAGATGGATCACTAATACACTTCTTCAATAATGAGACATGAAACACTGGGTGTACTGAAGCTAGATCTGAAGGTAACTCAAGCTCGTAAGCTACCTTTTTGAAACGACTGAGAATTCTGAAAGGACCGACATAGCAGGGACTAAGTTTTCCTTTCCTGCCGAACCTCTTTACCCCCTTCATGGGGGATATTTTCAAGTACACAGAATCACAGATCTCAAACTTGAGATCCTTTCTCCTCACATTTCCATATGACTTCTGTTAGCTCTGGGCTGCTCTAAGTTTTTCTCTGATCAACTAAACCTTCTCTAAGGCATCAAACACCAAGTCAGTCCCTACTATCGTTGCCTCACCTACTTCAAACCAACCAATCAGAGATCTACATCTCCTACCATAAAGAGCATCAAACGGAGCTATCTGGATACTTGAATGATAGTTATTATTATATGCGAATTCGATCAAAGGCAAGTTGTCATCCCAACTAGCTTTAAAATCAACTATGCATGCTCTCAGCATATTTTCAAGAGTCTGAATGGTCCTTTCTGCTTGAACATTTGTCTGAGGGTAGAAGGCTGTACTGAGATGGACATAGGTACCAAGACCCTTTTGGAGCACTTTCTACAAATGAGAGGTAAACTGGGTACCTCTATCTGAGATGATAGATAAGGAAACACCATACAATCTAACCAACTCTCTGAGATAGAGTTTGGAATAGTCCTTGGCTGAAAAAAAGGTATGAACTGGCAAGAAATGAGCTAATTTAGACATCCTATCTTTGAAGACCCAAATAGAATCATTTTGATGACGAGTACGAGGCAGAACCATCACAAAGTCCATGTTCACTTCTTCCCATTTCTATGTGGGAATGCTAAACTCCTGCATGGATTCACTAGGCTTCTAGTGCTCAATCTTAACCTGATGCCACGTAGAGCACTTGACTAAAAACTCTGCAATATCCCTCTTCATCCCACTCCACCAATAGATCTCTCACAAATCACGGTACATATTAGTGGCCCCTGGATGAATAGAGTATCCCGTACCATGTGCTTCTATAAGAATTCGTTGCCTCAAGTCATCTACAACAGACACACATAGCCGACCCTGACAATCCAACACACCATCTTCCTCTTGGGAGAAAACCTCTACCTTCTGATCTCTGACTGATTCTTTTAATATAACTAGACTGGTATCTCTATCTTTTTTTTTTCATTTACCTCAATAACTAGAGATAATTCTAAGATAATCTGCACCCATACACTACCTTCTGCTGAATGGACTAAGCGAACACTTAGTCGGGAAAGCTGATGGACTTCCTAAGCTAACTTCTTCTTACCATCCTCAACATCAGCAACACTACCTATAGACAATCTACTAAGAGCATCAACCACTACATTAGCCTTGCTCAGATAACACAGAATACTTATTTCATAATCTTTCAATAAATATAACCATCTTATCTAATGCAAATATAAGTCTTTCTGGGAGAACACATACTGCAATCTTTTGTGATCTGTGAACACATCAATATGCACCTCATACAAGTAATGCCTCTAAATCTTTAAGGCAAACACTATAGCTGCCAACTCGAGATCATGAGTAGGATAATTTTTTTCATGGGATTTAAGTTTTCTGGAGGCATAGGCTATGCCCTTACCTCTGTATAAGGACGCAACCCAAACCTACTTTGGATGAATCACATACACTACAAACTCATCTGAACTATCTGGCAAGGTAAGAACTGGGGCTGAGGTGAGTCGAGTCTTCAACTCCTGAAAACACTTTTCGTAGCAATCTAACCACTGAAACTTGACTTTGTTCTAAGTTAATCTGGACATGGAGGAATAGAAGAAAACCCTTCAACAAATCGATAGTAATAGCCAGTTAAACCCAAGAAACTCCTAATATCTAATGGAGAGATAGGTCTAGGACAGTTTCTCACCACCTTACTCTTTTGAGGATCAACTCTAGTGCCATCACCATAAATAATATGGCCAAGAAAAGCTACTGATCTTAGCCAGAATTCACACTTACTAAATTTAGCGTACAACTAGTAAACTCTAAGAGTCTATAACACTATTCTGAGATGGTTTGCCATAACACTATTTTGAGATGGTTTGCATGATAATTTTTGCTATAGAAGCCATTCTATATGGCGGAGTAGATATAGGATGAGTGTCTGGAAGAAGGTCTATTTCAAAGTCGATTTCTCTTTTGGGAGAAACTCTGGGAAGATATTTAAGGAACACATTTGAGAATCCATTTACTATTCTAATTGACTCAAGAGTTGAAGTTTCTGAGCTAGAGTCCTTGACTCAAACAAGATGATAAATACATCCTTTGGATATCATCTTTTTCGCTCTAAGGTATGAAATAATTTGATCCCTAAGAAATGTAGTACTACCTCTCCATTCAAGGACTGATTCATTTGGGAACTGAAAATAAACTATTCTATTTCTATAATCAACTGAGGCATAGCATGAGTGGAGTCAATCTATGCTGAGAATAACATCAAAATCCATCATCTCTAACTCTATAAGATAACCTGAGGTAACTTTATAAGATATTATGATAGAAAAGTTTCTGTATACCTGCCTAGCTATAATGGAAACACCGACTGGAGTAGACACTGAAAAGGGCTCTGCTAGAGTTTTGGGACTTACTCCAAAATTGATGGCTATATATGGAGTTACAAAAGAAAAGCTCCAGGGTCTAGTAAAGCATAAACATGTAAGTGAAAGACCTATAACGTACCAGTAACTATGTCAGGAGAATTTTTATGATCTTAGTGGGACTGAAGAACATATAATATATTCGAACGCTGACCACTGGAAGCGGTGCCCTGCTGAGTCGGGCGACTGGATACATCTAACGACAGATGGGACTGGCCTGTTGGCGCAAATCCTTATCTTTTTGACCAACTACATGACACTTCCAAATTCAATGACCTGGCTTACCATACCCAAAGTACACATCACTGCCTACTTAACACTCTCCCTGATAGTTTCTATGATTTTCTGGTATAGAGGGTTTGTACAGGCATTGTTAACATTGCCTTGGGACTTAAAGCTTGGTGATCTATCCCTATTATCATTTCTGAATTTGGATACTGGGGCACTAGCTGAAGAGGGTGCTGGGGATGAAGACCTTTGAAAAAATTAAAGATGGTTACCACCTTCTAACCTTGGCTGGCTGAAATTAAAACTACCCATCGTAGCTCTCTTGTTTCCTCTCTCCCTCTCTTTAATATTCTGCTTCTTAATTTGTTTAGCATGGACCATCAACCTAGATAAGTATATCTCCTTAATCAGTATTGCGGTCCTGCACTTCTTGACCATACTATCAGATATGTCTGACACAAACTTACTCATCTTGGACCTGCTGTCAGCTACCACATGAGGAGCATATCTATCTAACTGAGAACTTAAGGGAATACTCCTTCACACTCATATTTCCCTGCCTCAAGTTAATAAATTCTAACACCTAGTCCCCCCTCACCTCCAATGGGAAGAATCTATCTAAGAAAGCCGTAGGAAACTTTTCCCATTCTACAGACCCGACATCAATACCCCTATCTACCTTCCACTGCTTAAACCAAGTATGGACTATTTCTTGTAATTGATATGTATCCAACTCAACACTTTTATTGGATTTCATCCCCATAGCATCCGTTAACTTTTGAACCATACCTAAGAATTCCTATGGATTCTCTTTAGACTTGGATCCTATAAAGAAAGGAGGATTCATTCGGGTGAATTCTCAAATTCTGATTACAGCAATATTGTCCATTGGGTTGGCTAGAAAAGCAGCTAGCCATTTATTCTGAGCTGCTATGGAGTTGGCCAAAGTGCTGAACGCAACCCTGAATTCTACATGAGAGACATGCTCATCTAGAGGATCTGCCTGGACGAGCGAAGGTGTTGGCTGTTTTTTTGCTCCTCTTTTGTTATTTGTTTTGGGAGACATATTCTATAAACGGAAGGAATAAACAAATTAGACTGAGAGTTTAACTTAAGATCATGCTCACTCGCACGACATGAATGCTAAAAGAAGGGAAACGTTTCCTAAATGCCTTGTTGCCTCCTGCCCATAAGTATGGCGTGCTATATACCCATGCACAAGACTCTACTTGACACATATTTCAAACTTCCTAGTATACTTTAAAACCTATCTCTGATACCAAGTTTGTAATGCCCTGATAGTACATCTTAGGCATCACACGATGCTTATAGTCCTGAGAGACTACAAGCTAACCCATGAGCTGGTACCTGTTGTGAGCATTGAATAACACAATTATAAACACAGAAGAAAAATTGATATGCCATAAGGTTTTAATAATTAAAATAGATGCTAAATTATAAATCTAAAGAAATAACTATATGAGTCTGAATAAATACTAAAATTTGAGATAAACTGAATAACTAAACTGAATAACTAACTATTATGTCAACTGAAGTCTGAATACTGAATAACTAACTAAATTATCTGGAAGCCTCTAAACTAAATAACTGTGAGTTGATGGGAAAGTCCCCAACTTACTCCATCTAACTACTATACTGAAGACATGAAATAAAATAATCTATCCTCGAAATATGAGGACTCACCACTACTACTGCTGAGGGTATGAGAAGTCTAAGCATCATTTGGGAACTGGGCATCAGAACCTATGATATAATACATCATAACACAAAAGAAAGGTATGTGATCGGTACTTTGAATATACTAGTATAATAAATGACTTAGGCTGGCATGCACGGTTTCATGAACAGGAAAATAATTATCTGAATATACACGTAAAACATAGAATACTGAATAGAGAGCATGAAATTTGTAGATACTAAAAATATGTGAAATCTGTAAATACTAAAGGTACATAAAATCTGTAGATATTGGGAATGCATGACCAAGAATATAGCATAAACTAAATAGAAGTCTGTAAACTAAAATACTAAAATAATTATATGCCTTGGTCAAATAACACTGAGACTAAAATACTAATCTAATTATTAGACTGAGACTGTAGGAGCTATTATCTAACCAATATTCTCCAATCTGAGCTAATTGGGGTCTAACCTATAGCCCCAGTTGGAAGGGTGTCAATACCATGCCACGAGTACTAATGCTGGCTGTGTGGATCCACTATACTGATGTACTATACTAAAGGACTGAGGGTGTTAAGACTGAACTAATGGGTGACCCCTCCGAGATAGTCAATCCTACACTGACGGGTGACTTCTTATATCCTATGCTGGCTACGTAGTTCTAGAGTTTAGGGACTGCTACTAGCGACTCTACCTATCTGATGGGAAAACCGCCATTTCTACACTCACTCGGTGCTAAGTCCTACTCCTAATTGAGTGACACTGAGTTACTGACTATTCTGAGTTTAACTGACTGATCTAGTAATGCTCATAATATGTATTGTGAAGTTATTCTGAAAATACTGAGATGACACTAAATAAGCAGCTATGGTTTTCGGGTATTCAATACCCCAGGACTCAAAATCAACAATAGTAACATGATACTTAAGCTTTGAGGACATAGAATGAAGGCTTTTATTAAATAATCATTCTTGTAGGCATTTTATCAAACACTTGTAGTTCATAGTTTGGTCAAATCATAAAAATTTTAGGGAACTTGTAGTAATAGCATGAATTCAACATGAATAGTACTAAATCATGATTAATTCAATGAATGATAACATTGAAACATGGAGAATTGAATAACAACAATAATTTTATCTATACATGGTGTAAAATCATAGTTCATGGAGATTCATGAGTGAAATCAAAATATAAAATTAAAATAACTTGAAAAGATTATATATTCATAATTCAAATCAGGTACTTACACTCCATGGGTGAAAGTAACCTATGAATAAACATTTAACATACCTAGGTTAATGAATTTGAGAGGATTGATGGAGAGTTCTTGAGATTTGGCCTTGAATTTGAGAGCTAGGATTTCTGTGTTCTTGAAGAGAATGGATCCCTTTTTGAGTAATTTGAGAATAATGGGCATATGATTCCTAATAAGCTTTAATTTAGTGTTTAGGAGGAGTTTAGGGCTAAGAAAAATGACCAAACAACCCCTTGGGAATTAAAAACGCGAAACTGGAAAAACTGAAAATCCCGATTAAAGGCCCTGACATGATGCACCAGGATCTCGGATCCTCATGTATTGGGGCTTAAATCATGCTAGGGAAATACGAGGTAATACAATTTCACATGTGGTGGGTTTTTCAATTGTATGGTTTGAAGTGTGAGATAAGTGTTTTACTATGATTTTGAACTTGATATTGATTATGAATTAAAGTGAGGGTGTTTTATTTTTTATAAATATTTAAAGTAATAATTGAAATATATTTCATAGTTTGTTACATAATACTTGACCACCACATGTTTGTAAATTGAAATTGGGGATCTTTGTCTTAGTTTTCATGAGTTCAACTATACAGATCCTCATATACTGTTTAAATAGCTTGGTGGTCTGAACACAAGGTTTTAAATGAGAAGACTATAACATGATAATGTATGGCTTAGAGATATGACTTGCAAGTTTTGGTATGATGATACCAAATAGGTGAATGCCAAAGTAGATTCAGAATAGACTAAGATACAGATTTTACTTTGATTTTTAGATTTTGAATTTAGAAAAGATACATGTTTAGAAAAAGTTAAAAATAGGCACCAAGAGAGTTAGGTGGTTACCTGAAGTAGGTTTGAGTCATATGATTCATGCTCAGAAGTGTGTTTTGCCAATACAGGTTTATTATATTCTCAATGAGGGATTATACACTGGCCTAGTGCCCTTTGGCATATCAGATTCATATACTCCAACCCTTTTGGCAAACTTGGGTTAGGGGCTTGGCTGTCGAGTTAAAGGTAGATCCCATATTACCGGTGGGATACTTTCAGATATGTAGGGTGTACCACCTATCTCAAAAGTAAGACAAAGAATGAGTTATGATTTCAAAGAATTGTTCAAAGTCTTTTAAAGTATACCCATGTATTTTCATATATTATATCTTAAAATATTTTATGAATTGCTCTCACTTATGTTAAATATAGATACATTATTTTGGATTTCCCTACTTACCAGTAAAATTATATTGACCCCTATATTTCAGGATCTAAGGCTCAGTCCTGGGGTTCCGTTAAGTAGTAGATTGACTTGACAAAAGTTGCATCTGGTGAGCCTCCCTCACTTCGGAAGGCCTGGTTACAAAACTTGTCATGGTTATATTATTTTGATTCATGGTCTGACTATGGGCCTTATTCCAGAGTTCAGACAGATGTTATTTTCAGTTAGTATGGATTTCGCAGACCAGAGTCTTGTACTTTGAATGTTATAAACTTTATTTCATACTGTCCAGTTGAATTTAAAAGTGACCATATTTTTGTTTATTAATCTTTTGCATTTCTTTACATTGTATGAACATTGTGTATGATTACCAGATAGAATAGGGGCACTCGGGCCTTCACGGTTTGGGATGTCAGTCGCGGCCAGGGCCTCAGTTTGGGTTGTGACAAACTTGGTATCAGAGCATGGTTTATGGTCCTAGGGTATCTGCAAAATTGCATCGGATAGTGTCTTGTTTATGGGTGGTAGTGCGCCATACTTATAAATAGGATCCTACTAGTCATTTAGGAATATTTCACTTTTCTTCATTTTCTAGATCATGCCATTGTATTATCCATTCAGAAGTTGTCCAGATTCATTTTTTACTCTGATTTTGGTAACTATGTCTCCTTGTTAAGTCGATTCAAGAGTAGAATCTTAGAGCCTAGATGAGGTGGTCCCTTCTAATTGAATTATAAAAGACTATGAAATTGCACAAGTACTTGAGAGGAGTTCATTGGTGCTTTAAGGCATATTAATTTTAGTGTAAACTTTGATCCTTATGAAATTGTACTTTTCAGCCTGAGGTATTAAGTATATCTAGTCCCTATCAAAATTCTTATTGTAGATGTCATGCACAAGGGTCATGATGTGTTGCAGAATGTTGAAACTGTATTTCCACTTGAGTAGTAGTATATATTAAGGTGTCATGACCTACTGGTAGTAAGATTGGGCCAAGAAGTTAGTGATATGAATTCACAAGGTTAGAAGTCAAAGTAAGGGTGACTTTTGTGTAGATAAATAGTTTTAGTTATATAACCATTGATTAAGGGATGATTTGCCTTTTTATGGTGATAGACTAGTGTGGTAGTAATATTAGTGGATCGTATGGTAGTCTGTGGAGGAAGTGTTTGTGTATGATTATTATCTATTTAGAATTGGGAAAGAGCCTAGAGTGGATAGTTATGGAAATTGCTTATAGACTACGAATGAAAATAGTTAGATTAGCCAATAAGTTATAAGTACAGACTCATTGATGTATATGGAATTTTAAAGGTAGTTGTGATGTATGCATGGGTAGGTAACTATGATGTGAGAAAGTAGAATATGTTGATAAGATCGTAATGGGTTTGATATAAGATTAAGATCGACTACCTTCATTATGTGACCTTACCCCCCTTGATTTATCTTTTCTTTAGTAGTTGTAAATTTATAGCGTGTAAGAAGGTATATAGTAGATTTAGAGGTTTAGTAGTAATGTTGTGGAGAGGATGGACTTATGGTCCATAGATAAGTGAAATAAGAGACTTAGATTGATATTTTTATCCGATTGATTAGTATAGTATGTGACATACTTGATATGATTGGTGTTGTTAGAAAATAGGCTTGAACTTTAGATGTGTACTGTAGTAATAAGAATAGTAGCTCAAGATTGATAATCAATGTTTTGTGGGAATGAATTAGTAGGGTTGATGTGAGATATAAAATAGCTTAGGTTGGCAACTTGTGGAAAAAGGATTGGATAATTATGATATTTATGTACATGAGGACTAGTATAAAAAATAATGAATTGTGGTTGAGTCATTAAGTGGATAAGGGCCTAGGTATAAAATAATGAGTTGAACCTCGAGGTAACATGTTGTTAGATAATGTGTGATATGTCTGAGTGTCACGTGTACCTAGATTTTATTCTAGAATCTTATAGTATAGAGAAGTCTGGGAAGTTGTTGTATAGAGTTATTTAGAGTTGAATTGAGAAAATATGGGTGGGCAATATGTGCCTTTGGTATAGTTTTACAAATTTTGTTAAGTTGCAAGTTATGTGATTAGAGGTGTAATGCTAAGTATTCTAAGGAGTTGAAAATGAAGTGCTATGTGTCTAGAAGCGTGAATGTCTATGCCCATGATAATGTTAGTCATAAATAGATGACTTTGGGGGTTGGAGGATGTTATGATTAGTGTACCTAAAAGGGATATCCTAGATTGAATTTAGTGTCCTTGTATAAAAAAATTATGGAGTGGAGTTTGTGGTCATGTGTATACTAGTACCTCTTTTTGATAAAAAGTGTAGAGGCGTATGCTCATGAGAGTGGGAGTTATAGAGTGATGGATATAGAGGCTAGTGAGAGCTAAGAGTAGAACTTTCAAAAAGAGAGTTTAGTGCTTATGTGTATGGTGAGATACCTTTTTGTGTTGAGAGTTGTGGCTATAGATTTTAATGTGAAGGTATGACCACAAATTTAGGAATGTAACTTTGATCTAAGGGGGAGATGATAGATTAAAGTAGTTCCCAAATTTTCTTGTGGTGATAAGTTTCAAGCAAGAGGCTTGATAAATAAATTCTTATTCAAGCAAGTTCCTCCTACTTCGGTTTGAATTAACACCTACTAATATCTTATGTACTCAAGTCTGGCCTTTGTCTAAGGTTGGAGCATTCTATGTAACTCATGTCACATTTTGACCTCCAAACTAGAAGAAATAATGTCTCTCGGTGATCCTATATTTCAAGTATCCAAGCTCTATGTTATGAGGTACATGATCCATAAGCCTATGTCCCAAATCATGCTTGGTTCTAAGAAACTGTGTTTTCATATGTTAACGATTCATTTTATGTTGGGGTTAGCCAAAATGATAAACTTGTACGAACTCATGACTATTTCAGCTTTGAAAATAAGAAGCGATAGCTTCAAGTAGAAGTCCTTGTCTAAATCATCGACTTCATGAATTTCTCACTTATGTTATAAGACTAGTGATGTAAGATCTCATGTTTCTCACTGTGGTTGTCCTAAGAACTCATGATATGTTGAGTTTATTCTGGAAAAAATCTCCACTTGTGATCCAGACACTTGATATATGAAACACTCTGTGATTGTATTGTATCTTCAACTCATGTCCCACATTTTGTAGTGCAATAAGTATATGTTATAACCAAATAGTGTTACTCTCTATCATGATGCTTGTGCTCAGGTCCTTTAATGACTCTCTGTATGTTAGTATGATGGTGGTTGTGGAAGTGTAGAAGCATGTTAGGTGGGGGATTAGATGTCGTTGTAGGTAAAAATTTTTGATGTGATTTCTTAAGCTAAGGTTATAGGAGCAGGGGGAGGAAGAAGATGAATATTCTTTATGTGAAATAGTGAGGAGGGAAGTATATGGTGAGAATCTTTGTGAGAATGATTGAATTTGCTAGTCTTAGTGGAGAGATCCATGAAGTGGGTTGTAGTTGTGGAAGGCTTGAATTTTCTGATTGATGAAAACACAAACCAATGTGCCATGTGGTTAGTATTCTTTGAATTAAGACTTGAGGTTAGTGGATTATAGTGATGAGGTGAGGTGATTTCTTAATGTGATGTAGAGTTCAGGGCCCCGTAATTTAAATTAACACTTCTTTCCTCTGAGTTAGGCTTCAACATAGAAGTATTATACGGTGGGACACAAATTGTTGTGGTTAGATAGATTACAACAGAATTGTAAGTTGGAAATGAAGAAGTATATTGATTAATGTTGGGCTATAGACAAGTAGTGTCTCTAAGTTTAAGTCTTTTCATTATATCTTGTAAGATAGAGAATGCTAATATTCTTATGTCCCCCTAGAATCTTATCTCATGTCTTGTACCAATCTTAATCAGGCCGAGGACTCTTAGGAAAAATCATTTCTTACAATGTTTTGATCATGTTCCATAAAACACATGCCAAGATCATATTGATGTCAAGATTCATTATCTTAGGTTTCGTGCTTACCCATTTACCTAGGGGTTATCATGAAGATTGTGTGATTCCTTTAAATATTTTTGTTGAGGAAAAATGTTCAAATCAATATTAAGTTCCTTATCTACACTCGTAGAGCTTTAATAAGTCCCTACCCATCATTCGGGGATGAATGATCCCAAGGGGAGATAATGTAACACCCCTTACTTTCGGGTTAGAATTTAGACTGTCGTTCATACGCATATAGATATGAACTAAATAATTCCATGTTAATGTGTAGTGATTACTCTTATAGTGTGGGGAAACCTATGAATATTAATTGAGGTCACAAAAATCCCGTAACTCAAAGGTGAGTTGAAAACTCTTCTATCGATTAAGTTTTGGTGAATGCCTAAAATTGGGTCAACTTCCATCATCCATAAATTCTTGTATATAAATAGTTATAGGGCCTACTATATATCAAATTAAAGGTCTTTGAATCTTCTTTCCAATGTCACTGGTTTTGCCTCAATCTGATACCAGAGCAAAAAGTTACGACTTTACAAAGTGGAGTGCATCGCCTAGCAATCGCCTAAGGCTACTGGAAATGTTTTGCCATGGGCAATGCATCACCCAGCCTAGATTAGGCGATGGGAAATGCGATACCCATCCTATTTTAGGAGATAGGCAATGCATGGCATAACCTAGCTTAGGCTACAGGCAATGCCTCAAATGCCCTATGGCCCAACTACGTAAATACTTCATTTTAAGTCATTTCAAGGGCAGTCAAGTCTTTTTATAGTCCAAAACCATCACTAATCATCCTTAAATAAAATTAGGGTTATTAATAATGTTTAACTCTCTTAAAATCCCTAATTCATCTTCCAAGAACACCATAAGAGAAAGATAACTTAGGGCTAAACATTCAAGCTCAAGGGATCAACTTTTTTGTGAATTCCTCATTGATTAAGGTACGTAGGGCTATGCTAAAAACTCTACAGGCATAAGTTATGATTTTATCAATCTTTTGAAAGTATGTTATGATGTTTATAACAAGGGTTTGGACAATTTTTTTTAATATCGAAATCACGAAACCCTTTTCAATAATAGATATATTGTTTTAGTCTTGAGGCCTCCCCTTAAAAATTGTTTTTTACTCATATATATATAAGTATGTGTTTTGGGTTTTGCAAAGATTAAATCGAGAGCATGACTGATGAAACCCCTCTCTTGTTATAATACCTCTTGATTTCACATATGGTGGGTTTTTCAATTGCATGTTCTGAAGCGTGAGATAAGTATTTTACTACTAGTTTGAACTTGATATTGATTATGAATTAAAGTGAGGTTGTTTTGTTATTTATAAATGTTTAAAGTGATAATTGAAAGATATTGCATGGTTTGTTACATGATACTTGACCACCATATATTTGTGAATTAAAATTGAGGATCTTTGCTTAAGTTTTCATGGGTTTCGCGATATGCATCCTCATATACTGTTTGAATAGTTTGGTGGTCTGAACATAAGGTTTTAAAAGAGAAGACTGTAACATAATATGTATGGCTTAGATATATGAATTGCAAGTCTTGGTATGACGATACCAAAAATACAGATTTTACACAAAGTTTTAGATTTTGAATTTAAAAAAGATACATGTTTAGAAAAGGTTAAAATGGGCACCAAGAGAGTTAGGTAGTTACCTTAAGTAGGCATGAGTCATACGATTCATACTCGAAATTATTTGCCAATACGTGTTTATTATATCCCTAACAAGGGATTATAAGTTGGCTTAGTGCCTTGTGGTGTATCAGATTCAGATACTCCAACCCCTGCGACAAACTTGGGTTGGGGGCTTAGCCTCCGGGTTAAGGGAAGATGCCATATTTCCCATAAGATACTTTTAGATATGTAGGGTGTACCACCTAGCTCAGAAGTAAGACAAAGAATGAGTTATGATTTCAAAGAATTGTTCAAAGTCTTTTAAAGTATGTCCATGTGTTTTCATATATTATATCTAAAAGGTATTTTGAATTTCTCTCACTTATGTTACATATAAATATATTATTTTCGATTGCTCTGCGTACCAGAACAATTGTATTGACCCCTATGTTTCAGGATCTGAGGCTCGATCTCGGGGTTCCATTAAGTATTAGATTGACTTCACAGAAGTTGCAGCTGGTGAGCTTCCCTTACTCTTGAAGGCCTAGTTACGAAACTTGTCATGGTTATATTATTTTGATTCATGGTCTAACTGGGGGCCTTGTCACAGAGTTCATACATATGTTATTTTCAGTTAGTATAGATTTTGCAGACCAGAGTCATGTACTTTGAATGTTATAAACTTCATTTCATATTGTCTAGTTGAATTTAAAAGTGACCATGTTTTCGTTTATTAATCTTTTTCATTTCCTTATATTGTATGAACATTGTGTATGATTGCCAGATAGAATAGGGGCACTCGAGCCTTCATGGTTCTGGATGTCTGTCGCGGCCAGGGCCTCGGTTCAGGTTGTGACAATATATCATGCCTTAGCTTATTTATTATGTTAGGATCTCATTCTATTAAATTTTGGTATCTTATCTTTTAGTATAATATAGCATCTATCACTTTAGGACATGAAATTAAGTTGTGAAACCTTAGATTCATCCCTTTTTAATTAAAATGTGCGAATGGTTATTTAAATATATTTTAGTTTTGGTTTAGGTTCAACATACTTTATTTTTGTCATCGTTTGTGAATTTTGGTACCACTTTGGCATTGATTATGGTACAATTTGGGTTTTAATTGTACAGTTAGGTGTGGTTACTGTGAGTTGTGGTTCGAGTCTGACATCTGGTTATGATGATTTAGAAGTTCTGGCACTGATTACTGTTATTATGAGAGTTATGGTTCCTCGATGTTTTGATTCAATTCTGAAATCTGATTATAAGTTTTGTTGTATATCATGTATGTGGCCTCTCGTTATTACCCACTATTTCTAGTTCGAATCTGGCATATGGCCTCTCGTTATTATCCATCACTAACGATTCAAGCTCAGTGTCTGGCCTCTTGGTAATACCCATTGTTGTTGATTTGAGCCCGATACATATCTAGATGACTACTATGATTTCTTAGGATTGGCGCAGTTATGAATTATTTACATTTATTTTCTTTTATTACCTTGTTGTATTCCCTGCTGGCTTATGGGGGGCAGTTAGGTTATGTTTGATTTTCCTTTTATTACTGCATTATTTTTTTAATTACTTTTCCTTATTACTTTATTGCATTTGCATAGATCGACAGTTGTTTACCTTTCTATCCCTGTTTACTGTGTTAGATTACACCCTTGCATTGTAGTTATAATTTTCCTGTATTGAGCTCAGTCGACCGATGATGCCTAATGAGTACCCATTGCTTTGATACTCATATCACACTTCTGGATATTTACCCTAATGCAGATTTGAGTACTAGTATACAACGTTGATGTGATTCTTATTATCCAGTACTAACCTGGAGTAAGGTGAGCTTGCTATCGTCCGAGGCTGATCCTCCTCTATCTATTCCAGTTTAGTATTTTGTACTCGAGACTGCTTGTATATATTATGTATGTTTTGGATTCTGTCTAGTACTTTAAGTGTCTTTTAGTAGTGGCTCTAGTACTGACCTTACTAGGTCTTGGAAGGGATTCATTTGTATATTTTGGTCCTTTCCTTCGCTTGTTTGGACATACTTTTTATGCTTACTTTTTGTTTTTCGCTTATTACTACTACTATTATTATTATATCTGTATTATTTGGTTTCTATCCATTTGCCCATTACTTATTATTTTGGGCTATAGCTTCGCTTGCCTATTGGTGGAATAAAGTAGGAGCCATCTTGACTTGAGAAATTAGGTTATGATAGCTTGATGTCAGAGCATAGGTTTCATTGTTATTATTGGTCACTTTGATGTGAGTGTCCCCAATGTAGGATGATTGAGCCTTTAATTTAGATTGCTCAATCTATTAGATTAGTGTTGTTGTTCCAGGGTCGTGGGGGTGGTCCCTAGGTTTCTAAAGGTAGTCCGTGGGAAGGTAAAAAAGATGGTCGGATAGGCCCAGTCTAATAGGGGATAGGGTGATTTGTATATTGTACTAGGTAGATTAGAGGCCGAGGGTTCGGATGTTGTAATCATAAGTATGATTTCCCTATGACATCATCAAATTATGTTTTGTTTCATCCTGGTTCTATATTTTTAGATTTTTTTGCTTATTTCGCATCATTGCTGGGTTTATGTTTAGAGTCCTTATCATGCCATTAAGTGTAGTTACCCTCGTGGGTGATTCTTCAGTAGTGGATTGGGTTGATGATAGGCGAATTTACGCGCCTATATCAATATATTTTGCCCATATTTTAGCCTAGTTTTGAGAACAAATTATATATTTCATACACTTTTAGTCCTTTTTCCTGTAAATGAGCTAACAAATATGATTAGGAAAGTTTCAGGTATAAATGATGCAAAATACAGCAATTTATGGCTTACTTGACGCAAAAGAAAGCTCACGAACGAAGTGGAAAGGAGCTGGACGCCCAAAGGACTAAATCTGCTGCATGGAAAATCTGTCCCGGGCTAAAACAGCAATTCTGAAAACTTTGGGGACTTACAGACACAAAGCTGGATTTTTGCCATAATACATTAACCTAGTGCAATTAGGTTATGTGTTTCATTATTCTATTTGGATTATAATTTTGTAACCTTACCCTAGTACATTTGGGTCAAGGATTTCATTAGTATATTAGGATTTGGTTATTTATTTCATTAGCTTAGTAGGAGTAGGATAGGAGTATTATAAATACCCTATCATGCTAGAGAGTTAGAGACACATTCTTACAATTCAATTAACTCTTCACTTAAGACATCTCCTTACAATTTAATCAATTTTCTTTCATCTTCCACTACAAACACTTCTAATCTATTCTTCTATTCTTAAACTCCACAACAAGAGAATCGTTACTTGCTACGGAATCACAAAACCACACGCCAAACACCTACTATTCACGCCATCCACCATGCAAAACGTGATATCCTTCGCATTCATGGGTAACTAAACCTCTTAGTTGGGGTTATGGAAGCCGACTGAGTTACTATCTATTGCTATGAGCTTGTGAGTTCAAGACACGTATATTGCTTATATCATTATTCTCTTCATCTTGAATCTACATCCTTTGCGGTTCAAACACAAGAACACGCCATTCTAACATTTAACTTGTTCGAGAGAAAGGTTATTTGTCTAGAAAAGAAGACGCATAGACCAACGCCAGTCTAACATTTAACTTGTTCGAGAGAAAAGTTATTTGTCTGGAAAAGAGATAATGTCAAGGTAGTAGGACACCCTTTCCTATTAAAAAGCTAGTGCCGTAACTGGACTAACCTCTTGGAGAATTCGTACCGCTAGACACACTTTAAGCTCGAGAGAGTTAAAGTGAAATAGTCCTTGTTTAGGTCGAGAGACGCTTGGATTTACCATCGACTACAATTCTCTATAAGCAATTGCATGTCAAGACTCTACACACTCATAGCCAATAGAGACGTATACCTCTGAAGGTGGACATAACCCCAACGCTTCAATTCTCATTGTTTACAACCAACGTGACAATCTTTCTCTTTTTACTTTATTATTTTCAGCTTTTATTTCATTACTTTGGTTACTTATTACAATCCCCCCTTCTTACGAGACTTGCACCAAAAGTCTATTAATTTTGCTTACTTGTTGACCAAGCTATTCCCTGTGGGATCGATACCCAACCCAGGTTGGGTTCTATATTTGCTAACGACCGCTTTACACTCAAACGAGAGCTGTAGATTGAGCGTTATCAAAAATTGGCGCCGTTGCCGGGGAATACGAGTGTCAATCAAGTTCGTGATAATTACTAGACCCTTTGGTCAAAGATTCTCGTACTTTTACGTTTAGTTTTTGTTTTTGTTTATTGCAGGTTTTTCTTTTAGTGCATGCCCCATACTAGAAGTTCTGGTCAACCGTTATTACCAATCAATCCGGAACCGCAACGAATTAGAAGAATGGAAGCACAAGCTGAAATCGACAGGATGGCTGCTCAACACGAGCAAGCAAGATTAGCTGCTCTTGCCGCTGCTCAAGTCCAACAACAAAACATTGATAATCCTGGACGAGCAACAAATCCTGACGATGAAGATTTAGGTGATGACGAGTTACTGAACCCTAGGTGTGATGCTGAAATTATAACACCTGCCAACAGAAGAGGTCGGCAAGCTCGGTACAGATATGATCGCCAACCTTTGCAACCAGCTTTCGACGATGATGATGATGATCTTGATGGTGCCGGAGCCACTGGAGCTATAATTCCACCACCATTAGCGCCCGGAGCCAAGTTCAACATCACAAGCACCATGATTCAGTTATTGCAACTCAAGGGATTATTTGGTGGACTAGCAGGCGATGATCCGAATATGCATCTCATCAACTTTATTTCTACATGCAAGTCTTTTGACAATCCTGGTGTTGGTCAGAATGCTATTCGATTACGTCTATTTCCATTGTCTCTGTCTGGGGAGGCAACATTATGGTTGAATGGGCTGACTCCTGATTCTATTACAAATTGGAGGCAATTGAGAGACGCTTTCCTAGAAAGATTCTTTCCGCCATCCAAGAGGGCTCAATTGAGAGATGAAATCAGCAACTTTCGTCAGCTTCCATCTGAAGCTCTTCACGAAACATGGGAGAGGTTCAAGACAAAGCTAGCGAGATGCCCAAACCATCACATGACCAATGTCCACTTGATGGAGATCTTGTATAGAGCCCTGAATTCAGTAACTAAACCAGTGGTGGACAACGCAGCTGGAGGTTCTTTTATGGACCTCACCTTTGGTCAAGCAAGCAACATGCTAGATCATATGACGAAACAAAGTAGAGCTTGGCATACCAGGGATTCTGAGGTAGCAAGCCCCACTTTATCTATTGGCATGTCTGCAGACCAAAGAAGAAGAGAAGAAGAACGTGATCAAGATATGGCGCACATGAAAACCCAAATGGATCTTCTTACAAAGCATCTATTAGGGAAGACTGAAAAAGTGAAAGCTATTGCGTCAAAGGGAAGAGACGAATCTGATTCAGAAGAGGAGGCCAACTACTTGAACAATCAGGGGGGTTTCCGTGGGAATGCCCAAGGAAACCAAGGTCGGAACTATTATGATAAATCTGGAGGTAAAGACCAAGGTAGTTGGAAGAAAAATAATGAAAATAGTGGTTTGTACGTTCCCCCTGGTAGACGTGATACCACCACATCTAATTCTATGGAAGACATGATGGCTAAGTTATTGAAAGGAGTAGAAGCGACGAGCGCGGGAGTTAAGGAGGTGATTGACGATTTGGCCTCCATGAAGCAATTAGTTGATTCTCATTCCACTTCTATCAAACAACTAGAGCAGCAATTCAGTCAACTTTCAGCAGCACTCAACCAAAGAAAAGCCGGCACCTTGCCTAGCGATACTGTGCAAAACCCAAGGAATGATGGGTCATGCATGGCCATCACTACGAGGAGTGGTAAGGTGCTGGAAACTTCAGTAGAAGGCAAGCAAGTAGTTGACAGAATAGCAGACATGGACGCCACACCTAGTGACACCACTAGGGAAGACGCCGCAATATCCACTTCCAACGTCAAGGACGTGTTGCCTAGTGACGTGCAGCCTGAAAAAAATAATAAACGGAAGCAAGAGGAGAAGAAAGCCATGGAGAGAACACTTCCATACCCACCACCACCTTTTCCACAAAGATTGAAGAAGGTGGCCGATGACACTAAGTTCAGCAAATTTATGACCATGTTGAAGCAGCTAACTATTAATGTCCCATTGGTAGAGGCACTTGAACAAATGCCTGGTTATGCGAAGTTTATGAAAGATCTTTTGACTAAGAAGAGGGCAGCAAGCTATGAGCTGAAAGAAGATGTGCATCATTGTAGTGCAACAGCTACCCGATCCATAGTTCAGAAGAAGGCCGACCCCGGAGCTTTCACTATTCCTTGCACCGTCGGATCTTTGGACTTTGCTAAAGCATTATGTGACTTAGGAGCCAGCATCAACTTGATGCCATTATCAATCTACAAGAAGTTGGGGTTAGGAGATCCTACACCAACTAATATGAAGCTTGTTATGGCGGATAGGTCGGTAAAACGACCGGTTGGTATCCTATGCGATGTCTTGGTGAAGGTATCTTCATTCATATTTCCAGCAGACTTTGTCATCTTGGATTGCGAAGCAGATTCAGAGGTTCCCATAATCTTGGGACGCCCTTTCCTTGCTACGGGAAGTGTGCTCATAGATTTGAGAGCTAATGAGCTTTCATTCCGAATAAATGATGAAGTGGTGCGCTTTGATGTTTGCAAATCAATGAAGCAACCCAAGGATCTAAGTGTATTTTCTGTGGCTGATGTTGTCGTTGATGACGAGGATGAGTTACTTGCTGAAGAGCAAATTCTTGATGATCCTTTGGAGGTTTTGCTCATGGAAGAAGATGATGATGATGCTGAAATTTCTGAAGATGATATTTGTGCTCTATCGGGATTAGGAGCATATCGCTATCCTCCTAAGAAGCTGGATCTTGATCTCAAGAATCGACCCACACCACCAGCTAAGCCATCTATTGAAGAACCACCCACATTAGAATTAAAGGAGCTGCCAAGCCATTTGAAGTACGCATTCTTAGGAAGCGGAAACACTCTTCCAGTCATAGTGGCAGCCGATTTAGGTGAGCAACAAGTTGCAGCTCTTATTGCAATTTTACGCAAGTATATTAGAGCTATTGGATGGACCATTGCGGATATCCTTGGTATTCCACCTGGGATTTGCACTCATAAAATTCAGCTCCAAGAAAAGTGCACACCCACCATCGAACACCAAAGACGTCTAAACCCACCAATGCAAGAGGTGGTGAAGAAGGAGATTATCAAGTGGTTAGACGCAGGAGTTGTGTATCCTATTTCTGATAGTACATGGGTAAGCCCAGTACAATGTGTTCCCAAGAAAGGAGGCATGACGGTGGTTGCTAATGCAAAGAATGAGCTTATTCCACTCAGGCCCGTTACTGGATGGAGAGTATGTATGGACTACCGCAAGCTGAATTCTTGGACTCTCAAGGATCACTTCCCCATGCCATTTATGGACCAAATGCTAGATCGATTAGCGGGGAAAGGATGGTTTTGCTTTCTTGATGGTTATTCAGGTTATAATCAGATTTGTATTGCACCAGAAGACCAAGAGAAGACAACATTTACATGCCCATATGGTACGTTTGCCTTCAAACGTATGCCATTCGGATTATGTAACGCACCAGCCACCTTTCAACGTTGTATGATGTCTATTTTCTCTGATATGGTAGAAGACACTTTGGAGGTATTTATGGACGACTTTTTAGTTGTTGGTGAGTCCTTTGACGCATGTTTGGTGAACTTGAGCATGGCATTACAAAGATGTGTAGAGTTCAACCTTGTGCTGAATTGGGAGAAGTGCCACTTCATGGTAAAAGAAGGAATTGTTCTTGGGCACAAGATCTCCAAAAGAGGAATAGGGGTTGATCGCGCCAAAATAGAGGTAATTGAGAAGCTACCACCTCCAATTTCGGTGAAAGGAGTTCGTAGTTTTCTTGGCCATGCTGGGTTTTATCGTAGATTCATCAAAGACTTCTCCAAAATTTCAAGTCCATTGTGCAAGCTATTGGAGAAAGATGCGAAGATTGACTTTAATGATGATTGCTTGAAGGCATTCGAATGCCTTAAAGAAAAACTCATTGAAGCCCCTATCATGGTAGCACCAGATTGGACGCTCCCGTTTGAAATTATGTGTGATGCTAGTGGTGTAGCCGTTGGCACTGTTCTTGGACAGAGAAAGGAGAAATTATTTCATCCTATCTACTATGCGAGTAAGGTCCTCAATGAAGCCCAAAAGAACTACACTGTCACTGAACAAGAGCTCTTAGCGGTTGTGTATGCGTTTGAGAAGTTTCGTGCCTATCTATTGGGTACTAAAGTGATCGTTCATACAGACCATGCAGCTCTTAGATATCTAATGACAAAGAAGGATGCAAAACCAAGGCTGATTAGATGGGTATTGCTGCTGCAAGAGTTTGATTTCGAAGTAAAAGATAGAAGAGGTTGCGAGAACCAAGTGGCTGATCACCTATCTCGACTTGAGAATGAGTATGTGGCGCAACCAGAAAATCAGATTGACGATGCATTCCCTGACGAGGAGATACTAGCGACAACAATGGAGAACTTACCATGGTATGCCGACTTTGCAAATTTCGTGGTGAGTAATGTGTTACCTTCCAATTTATCTTACCACCAGAGGAGGAAGTTTATGCATGACGTTCAGCACTACTATTGGGATGAGCCTTATTTGTTTCGAAGATGCGCGGATGGCATCATTCGACGATGTATATCCCATGAAGAAGTGCCTACTATATTGGAAGCATGCCACACTTCGCAAGTTGGAGGACATCATGCGGGTAATCGAACAGCAAGAAAAGTCTTGCAAAGTGGTTATTATTGGCCTACAATATTCAGAGATGCACATGACTATGTGAGAAGGTGTGACCAATGCCAACGTCAAGGTGCTATTTCAAAACACCATGAAATGCCCATGTCCAAAATTATGGAGGTAGAACTCTTTGATGTGTGGGGTATTGATTTCATGGGACCATTCGTGAATTCGTTTGGAATGAAGTACATCTTGGTTGCTGTGGATTATGTGTCGAAATGGGTTGAAGCTGTAGCATTGGCCGATAACGAAGGAAAGCGTGTTGTAGCGTTTTTAAAGAAGAATATCTTCTCTCGCTTTGGGGTACCTCGTACTATCATAAGTGATGGAGGATCTCACTTCTGCAACAAGCTATTCAAATCTGTATTGGCCAAGTATGGAGTCAAGCAACACAAGGTAGCTACGCCTTATCATCCCCAAACTAGTGGACAAGTAGAGGTTTCCAATCGTGAGATCAAGCAAATCCTTGCCAAGACGGTCAATGCGAATCGGAAGGATTGGTCTCGAAAGCTAGATGATGCACTATGGGCGTACAGGACTGCATTCAAAACACCCATTGGCATGTCACCTTATCAGCTAGTTTATGGGAAGGCTTGTCATCTACCCATCGAGCTTGAGTACAAGGCATTGTGGGCATTGAAGCACTTGAATCTAAATTGGGATGATGTGAAGAACCTGAGGTTGGAGCAGCTGAACGAACTAGATGAATTCCGTCTCCATGCATATGAAAGATCAGATTTATACAAGGAGCGGATGAAGAAGTATCATGATCAGCGGATTGTTCGACGAAACTTCCAAAAAGGTGACATGGTACTACTCTTTAACTCCAGATTCAAGCTCTTCCCAGGTAAGTTAAAATCAAAGTGGTCTGGTCCATTTAAAGTCACCCAAGTCTACTCGTCTGGAGTAGTCGAATTGGAAAACAATGAGGGTGTTATCTTCAAAGTGAATGGCCAACGTGTCAAGCCATATATCGGTCCTCTTGACTTGATGAATGACATGGCCATCACTTATCTCGACGAAGTCTAAGTACTCGAGATTACTACGTCGAGCCACGACAATAAATAAGGCGCTAGATGGGAGGCAACCCTTCGTTTTATTGTTTTATCGTTTTGTCGTTTTATCGTTTTATTGTTTCGTCGTTTTAGTATTTTTTTCTTTTTGATAAATGAAAATCCAAAAATAAGAGTCGTGCCACGACCAAAACTAAGGCGCTTGGTGGGAGGCAACCCATCGTACTAATCGTTTTCATTTGTTTTGAGCAAATATAGGTGCAAGAAGTATGCAACGAGGAGATTGATTTCAATTGACGATTTGGTCGCATTGTATGATAAAGTCGGTAAGTTAGGAATGGTGATGCATAAGGCTATGAATTGAGCCTTTCTCACGTCATAATAGGCTTCGAGGAAGGCTAGGCCTTGGTAAAAATAGGCCACGAACGATGCACAACCTATTCTATAGCCTAAGGACTCGGAATCTAGTGTGCTATACACAATGCGCCGCCTATTCCTAGGTGTGCTTTTGACTATGCGCCGCCTATTCTATGGCATTTGAGATACTGAGACCAAATGCTATAGGATATGCGCCGCATATGTCTAGATATGCCATAGGATATGCGGCACATATGTCCCATTATGCCATGGACAATGCGCCGCACATGTAAGTGATATGCCGAGGGATATGCGCCGCATTTGTGGTGATTTTGTCCCCAAATCCGATTGTAAATGGGTCATAACCCGACCCATACTCCTCCTATATAAAGGGGACTTTTTTTTTTATCACAAACACATTAGAATCAACCCTAAAGGCGCCGCATATCATCTCAAATCCTCTCAAATTTTTCTTCCTTTGTTCTTCCAATCCACAACAAACTTCTCCACACTCTTCAAGCAAGTAAGTGCTCTCTTATTCTTCATCTATTTATCATAAGTACTACGTTGCTATGCTTATTATAAAATGCTAAATCATAAGAAATTGGTGGTGATGTTCATGTGTGTGGATAATTGTTGCAAAATCGTGTGAGTGATTATATACGTATGGAATTCTTGACTTGTTTCCAACTTGAATTTTGTTTCAATGGCATTGTTATGATACTTGCTGAACATATGTGGCTATGAATATTGCTTGAGAGTGTTGTTTGGATGCTTGCATGATTAACTATCCCGGCCATCGGGATAAGGTTATAGTGACTATCGACGTAGGAGGTAGTGTTTGTTGTACGAATAGCAATTCCATGCGGTAACTCCTATGTTGTAGTGTCGCTATATGCACCATGAAAGACGTCCAAGTGGCTGCTCATAAGTAATGTAATGCTGATTTTCTTGTCGGAATACAATCCTAAAACGTATGTCGACGAAGTCTGAGTACTCGACCACTTTCACTTCACTGATTTGTGCTAACAAGATTAAGTGTGGGGTGGTACCCCTAGTGCTTGCATGTAGATTGTATAAAGTGCGATTGTGCTGCAACTAACATTATTTTTAGTCTCAGGAACAATGGCACCGAAAGCAAGGCAAGGCAAGGAGAAGGCTACCACAACCCGAAAGGATAAAAAGAGAAGCCGAAAAGACCAAGGAGAATCATCTTCAGCACACCTACCACGCAGAATGTTCGGAATCAAATGGGTTCTTGAGGAAGAAGCCAAGGCATGGTACAGCAGCAACAAAGAAAAGAAATATGTGCACGTCGACTTAATCAACAAGGAGACCTTAGCAAAGAAAGAGCCGCAAATGTTGGCTAAGATAATGGCTCTGAAGCTGGATTTCATCTTCCGTGACATGGGAGAATGCAATCTTGACTTGACAAGAGAGTTTTATGCCAACTGGTCGCCAAACACAACAGGCAACGAAGTCAAAATTCGGGGCCAAGTGTTACAGCTTACAGCGGATTGGATCAACTCGTTTCTAGGCCTACCTTCGGTCGACACTGCACCATACAAAGAGCTGTACAGCAGGCCTCCTTACAGAGCAATAAGACACACGCTTTGTGGAAGCAGATCAATGGCAAGATGGGGCAGACATAAGGAAACAGGCCGTCACAACACATTCCCCTATGCTCCACTAAATAGGGAAGCAAGAATCTGGATGCGCATTGTCAACTCATGCCTTATTCCTGGGACGCAATACACAAAGATATCGAGAGATAGAGTGTGTTTGGTTTATGCGTTGATGACGAATGTCCCTATCAACTTTGGGGCAATCATTCGATCTACCATGAGAAAAGCCAGACTCCACAGCAGGTCCCATTTCACATTCGGCAATTTGTTGACAGCAATGTTGCGGAAGGAGGATATAGAAGAGGAACCAGCTGACCACAAACTCCCACATACCCCAAAGAAGGTTGACCTCACCAAGGTCAAAGATGCTGAAACAACGCATGGAGTCAACCTTACCACTGCGGAGAGACACGCTCGTGACGAGAGTTTCTTCCGTCATCTCTATGGCATGACACGATTCACTATGATGAGTGGTGGACATATTCCAACTGTTGAAGAGCTCCAACAGCTGGACCACGATTACCCAATGAACAGACATGCCCGGGAGATGTGTGGAGTGGGAGTATATTTCAAGGAACCTCTTGATGATGACGTGCCAACTGATGATGATAGACGCTTGCCTGATTCTGATGCTGAGGAGAACTCTGACGATGACTCTTACGATGATTCGGACGAAGGGGGTATGACCCCCGACATTGAGGAAGAGTCCGACTAATCAGGTTCTTCGACTTTATTTTCCACTGAGGGCAGTGTCTAGTCTAAGTGTGGGGTGTCGGCAGAATCTGCATGCTATGTTTGTATGTTTGCTTGTTTATTTTGTTTTGAGTCCAATTTTTTTTGTGATTTTTTTCGTGTGACGTTTTTTTTATTTTTTAGGAGTAAAATTTTTCTAGCTACGCATGAAATTATTTGGATAGGCAGCATGAGATTAGAACAAGAGTATGTGCTACAATTGTGACTATTGAGACATTTAGGCTCTAGTTGTGACTCATTATGTGATAGTGTGTGATTCAATTCCTTCACTTGTTGGGTCGAGAGTCTATATTACTACCAATCAAGTCGACCATGTGCCTTGTGTGTGTGAGGTAATAGTATATTCTATGTATGTGGCTGATGCTAGAACTTGCCTGGTATGTATGCAAAGCGAAAATAAGGAATGTAAGTTTAGGATATGATTTAGGCATTTCTTTGGCAACCTATACATGTTTACCTTCAGTTTTTCCTACCCATGTAAATCATCCTAGTAAAACCCTTTTGAGCCTTTAGCCTATTTCTTTGACAACCTTGAATGTAAGCCTAATCTATTTCTTTCAAGACCATAATTTGATCCAAAATCCTGAGTGCTTTAAAGTGAAAAAGTCATGTGACAACATAAGAGGAAATTGGGTGAGTATGAAGCTTTAAATTGGAATGGTTCTTGAATGTGTTATGAAAAATGCTATCATAAGAGGTATGTCGTGAAAAGAAAAAGGAAAAGAAAGCTGAAAAGTGAGTTGTTCTTAAATTAGAAAAACAAAAGAGGAGAACAAGGGTGGTAGAAGAAAAAAAAGAAGAAAGGTTGAAAAAAAAAGTGTCATTGATACAATGTGATGTATTAAAGCGCTTAGGAACCTAGTCACTATTCTTGGCCAAAATAGTCCTACCCGTCCCTTAGCCTACATTACAACCATCAAAAGACCTACTTGATCCTAATCTTAACATTCCGACATTTAGTAGAGTACTACATTAAGGGCAAGCTTATGGTCATTAGTTACTACATATGAATTCTTTGTGAGAGTGAGAGCAAGGACACTTTGATACCCATGTTTGAAAAATATGCTATATTTGTGAGTGATTATGGGTACTATATTGTGAGACACACATGGTTGATGAGTTTTGGATAGTTGTATATGATTCTATGTACCTTAACGTTTGCATGCGAGTTGATCACCATCACGAGTCTATGCTTGAGGTTAAATTGTTTCTACTTATAATCGGAAAGCTACTCTTTGTTGATAGTTGTTGTGCTTGTCTTGAAGAATGTTTTGTGTTGTGGCTGTAAAAACCCTAAGTTGATGTTAGAAGGACATGATATTTTGTTCGAGGACGAACAAAGCTCTAAGTGTGGGGTGTTGATGATAGGCGAATTTACGCGCCTATATCAATATATTTTGCCCATATTTTAGTCTAGTTTTGAGAACAAATTATATATTTCATACACTTTTAGTCCTTTTTCCTGTAAATGAGCTAACAAATATGATTAGGAAAGTTTCAGGTATAAATGATGCAAAATACAGCAATTTATGGCTTACTTGACGCAAAAGAAAGCTCACGAACGAAGTGGAAAGGAGCTGGACGCCCAAAGGACTAAATCTGCTGCATGGAAAATCTGTCCCGGGCTAAAACAGCAATTCTGAAGACTTTGGGGACTTACAGACACAAAGCTGGATTTTTGCCATAATACATTAACCTAGTACAATTAGGTTATGTGTTTCATTATTCTATTTGGATTATAATTTTGTAACCTTACCCTAGTACATTTGGGTCAAGGATTTCATTAGTATATTAGGATTTGGTTATTTATTTCATTAGCTTAGTAGGAGTAGGATAGGAGTATTATAAATACCCTATCATGCTAGAGAGTTAGAGACACATTCTTACAATTCAATTAACTCTTCACTTAAGACATCTCCTTACAATTTAATCAATTTTCTTTCATCTTCCACTACAAACACTTCTAATCTATTCTTCTATTCTTAAACTCCACAACAAGAGAATCGTTACTTGCTACGGAATCACAAAACCACACGCCAAACACCTACTATTCACGCCATCCACCATGCAAAACGTGATATCCTTCGCATTCATGGGTAACTAAACCTCTTAGTTGGGGTTATGGAAGCCGACTGAGTTACTATCTATTGCTATGAGCTTGTGAGTTCAAGACACGTATATTGCTTATATCATTATTCTCTTCATCTTGAATCTACATCCTTTGCGGTTCAAACACAAGAACACGCCATTCTAACATTTAACTTGTTCGAGAGAAAGGTTATTTGTCTAGAAAAGAAGACGCATAGACCAACGCCAGTCTAACATTTAACTTGTTCGAGAGAAAAGTTATTTGTCTGGAAAAGAGATAATGTCAAGGTAGTAGGACACCCTTTCCTATTAAAAAGCTAGTGCCGTAACTGGACTAACCTCTTGGAGAATTCGTACCGCTAGACACACTTTAAGCTCGAGAGAGTTAAAGTGAAATAGTCCTTGTTTAGGTCGAGAGACGCTTGGATTTACCATCGACTACAATTCTCTATAAGCAATTGCATGTCAAGACTCTACACACTCATAGCCAATAGAGACGTATACCTCTGAAGGTGGACATAACCCCAACGCTTCAATTCTCATTGTTTACAACCAACGTGACAATCTTTCTCTTTTTACTTTATTATTTTCAGCTTTTATTTCATTACTTTGGTTACTTATTACAATCCCCCCTTCTTACGAGACTTGCACCAAAAGTCTATTAATTTTGCTTACTTGTTGACCAAGCTATTCCCTATGGGATCGATACCCAACCCAGGTTGGGTTCTATATTTGCTAACGACCGCTTTACACTCAAACGAGAGCTGTAGATTGAGCGTTATCATGGGTACATAGATCTTATTTGGTAACTGTTTAGGAGTTTGATACTCAGGTTGATCTCATTATCCTACATATGGTAGATTTTAATGTGATTCTAGAAATGGATTGGCTATCTATTTACCATATAGTCTTGGATTATTTTTCTAAGGCCATTACCTTAGCCTTGCATGGCATACCATCAGTTATGTGGCAGGGTTCTGTTAGTCGCGTACTATCGGGGATTATTTTTTACATTCGGGCTAGTAGACTGATATTGAGGGGTTTTGAGTCATTTTTTACATATGTTCGGGATATTAGAGCAGAGAGTCCACCACTTAACTCCATCCCAATTGTTCGCAAGTTTCTTGATGTGTTTTCGATCGATCTACCTGGCCTTTCTCCTAAGCGTGATATAGAGTTTATTATTTACCTCAAACCAAACACCTGACCTATTTCTATAGCTCCATATCATATGACTCTTGCTGAGATAAAAGAGTTAAATAGTCAACTTCAGGATCTGCTGGGTAAGGGTTTTTCAAACCAAGTGTGTCACTATAGAGTCCTCCAATTCTATTTGTTAAGATGAAAAATGGCTCTATGCATTTGTGTATCGACTATAGAAAGTTAAATAAGGTGACCGTGAAGAATAAATTATCTTATGCCCTATATCAATGATTTTTTTACCAGCTTTAGGGTGCAGCAGTGTTTTCTAAGATAGATTTGAGGTTTGGTTACCGTCAGCTAAAAGTTAGTGTTGCATCATCCCTAAGACTACCTTTAGGACTCGTTACAGTCATTGTGATGTCCTGGTGGTGTCTTTTGTCCTGACCAATGCCCCAACAACTTTTATAGATCTAATGAACCATGCGGTCAGGCCGTATTTGGACTTCTTCATGATAGTATTTATTGATTACATTTTGCTATATTCGAAGAGTAGGAAGGAGAACAACAACATTTGAGAACTGTGCTTTACAATTTGAGAGATCTTCGGCTTTATGCCAAGTTCTCAAAGTGTGAGTTCTGGCTTGAGTCTGTAGCTTTTTTGGGGAATAAAGTGTCCAAGGATGGTATTATGATAGACCCGACAAAGATTAAGGTTATTCATAGTTAGGCTAGGACTACGTCACCTATTGAGGTTCACAGTTTTATTGGGTTGGCAGGTTACTATAGGCGGTTTGTTAAGGGGTTTTCTTCTATTGCATCCCCTATGACTAGATTACTAAGAAGGAGTTTCCGTTTTCAAGTTATAAGGCAAGCTTTCTGAATCGCAAGGATTTGTTTACTTTAGTACCTATTATGGCTCTTCCTGTTAAAACTGAGGGTTTTACTATCTATTGTGATGCATTAGTATTGGTTTGGGGTATGTTTTGATGCGGCGCAATCATGTTATTACATATTCATCGAGGCAGCTGAAGGTGCATGAGTGTAATTACCCCACTTATGACTTAGAGTTAGTAGCAATAGTATTTGCGTTTAGGTTTTGGAGGCATTATTTATATGGTGTTTGTTGTGAGATCTTTACTGACCACCGTAGTCTTCAGTATTTTATGATCCAGAAAGAGCTTAATTAGAGATAGCATAAATTAATTATGTTGTCAAAAGACTATAATATCTCTATTCTCTACCATTCGGGCAAGGTAAATGTGGTAGCGGACACCTTGAGCTGGAAGTCAGTAAGTATGGGTAGCTTCACCTTTATTTTAGTTTCTCAGCGGATGTTGGCTTCAGACATCTAGTCCTTAGCTAACTTGATTCATATGGATATTTTTGACCCTTGAAGGATTATTGCTAGTGTTGAGGCCAGATCTACCTTGTTAGAGCAGATTTGGGGTCAATAATTTAAGGATAGCAAGCTTCATATCATTCGAGAGTAGGTATTGAGACGTGAGTCTAGGAGGGCTACCTTAGATTCATATGGTGTCCTGAGGTTTGATAGTTATAATTGTGTTCCACGATTTGGAGATTTAATTTAATTGATTCTTCACAAGGCTCATAGCTCCAGATACTCTATTCACCCTGGGATAACTAAGATGTATAGGGATTTGAGGCAGTATTACTGGTGGAGTGGTATGCAAAGTGATATAGCAAGGTTTATGGCTCAATGCCTTTTTTGTTAGCAGGTAAAGGCTGAGCATCTGAGGCTTGGTAGATTGCTTCAGCAGCTACCAATTCCCGAGTAGATGTGGGAGTAAGTTACGATAGATTTCATAGGTAGGTTGCCTCACACTTTCTATGGTTTTGATAGCATTTGGGTCATCGTAGATCAATTGACCAAGTCTATATATTTTATCCCTGTTCGAGTTTCCTACAGTGGGAGAGGTTAGCTCTTGTTTATATTTAGGTGGCATTGATTACATGGCGTACCTATGTCCATTATTTTAGATCGAGGCTCTCAGTTCACTTTTATCTTCTGGAGGATATTTCAAGAGGATTTGGGTACCTAAGTTGATCTGAGCACTATATTTCATCCCCAAAATAATGGGTAGTCAGGGCAAATTGTCCAAGTTTTGGAGGATATACTTTGCGCTTGTGTGTTAGATTTTAAGGTTCAGTGGGACCAGTTTCTACCTTTGGCGGAGTTTGCATATAATAACAACTTTTATTCGAGTATTTAGATGGAACTATTTGAGGCATTATATGGTATATGATATTGATGTCTTGTTGGTTGGTTTGAGATTTTGGAGGCTATGCCTCGTTGCATAAATTTTCTTTGCGAGTCATTAGATCGAGTTTGGCTGATTCAGGACAACCTTCGAGCAGGTTAAAGTAGACAGAGGAGTTATACTAACTGTAGATGTCATCTATTAAGGTTCAGAGTTGGTGATAGGGTCTTCCTGTGAGTATCGCATAAGAAGGGCATGATAAGGTTTGGGAGGAGGGGCAAGCTTAGCCCCAGGTATATTGGATCCTTTGAGATTCTACAAATAGTTATGGAGGTAACTTATGTGTTGGCATTTCCTCTTGCCTTCTTAAACATTCACCTTGTAGTCTATGTATCTGTTCCGATAGTATATTCCAGATAAGTTGCACGTGCTTCAGTGGGACTCGATTAAGTTAGATGAAAGGTTGGCATTTGTAGAGGAGCCAGTGTCCATTTTGGCCAAAGATGTCAGATGGTTGTGTTCTAGGGACATTCAAGTAGTTATGGTTCAATGGCATCATTGTCCAGTTGAGCAGGCTACTTGCGAGACTGAGCTTGATATACGGCCCAATATCCCTACCTATTTGATCCTTTAGGTACTTCTTTATCCTTTACTTTTACGGATGAAAGACCTTTTAGTAGTGGATGTTGTAATGACCCTCACGGTCATTTTCTTTGTTTTCATACATTTTCAAGGTCTAGAGCTTTTCAATAACTGCCCTAAGTTATTGATGACTTACTGAGATTTATAGTTCGAATTCTAGGCGGTTCGTTTGAGAATTTTGGTAATATCAAATATATTGTGAAATATTTAATGTAAATTGTCATTTGGTAGAGATATAATTTATTACTCCTCTAAAATGTATTTGATATGTATAAAATTCTTTAGTTATAACATATCTATATTTCTTTATAACAACATTTATAGTCTATTAATATTTTAAGTGGAGATAGTAAATCTAGATATGTTAAAATATTGTTATTATACAATAGAGGTTTTACTTGAAAAAATTTTCTATTAATTACGATATATTTAAAATATTATATTTATTTTACCACAACCCTATGCAATACCCGAATATATACAAAATAAGACAATCTAAAAGTGATTATTGCAACTCCCTTTCCACGTGGAAGGAAAAAGAGGTTACAATAAATTGATTAAACGTCACTTAATCCCACCTTGCCTAATTGGTAGTCACCTATGCATACCAGGCGATGGGTGGAAACATATAAGAATTTTTTCTTTAGTAAGTCCATTTAGGGTCTTTAAAATAAGTGTGTTTACACTTTTATCAAATATTAGTATACTGGCTTTGTTACTTCTTATACAAATACACATATCAACATAAGTGTTATGGAAAAAAAAAGTTTACTTATTGTAATACCCCGAACTTTCTTTAAGTCTAATTTAGTCTCAAGAAGATTTAGGGATGACTTCCTAAGTGAATAATGTTTAAATCAGATAGAATTTCCCCAATTTTGACTCTTTATCATGTGAAAATTGAATTAGCTTACCAACGATACCAATTTCGTCAAAATATGGTATCGGGGTAAAAAGTTATGGATGTTTTACAGAGAACTATCCAAACTGTCCAGGAGCGACAGACGGGCCGATGAACCGTTGCGCGTGCTACGGACCGTCGCTCTGGCCGTCGCAACTAAGGCAGAAAACCCATTCACTGGCCTAGTGCAACTGTCAGACCGACGGACCACCGAGATATCAACGGACCATCACCCAAGCCATCGCAACTGAGGAAGTAACCCTACTTTCTAGGAAATGTGCGACGAGTAGGCTGATAAACCGTCGCTCAAGCCTTCGCACACTTCTATTCAGTGAATTAAAGTTATTTTTAAAAGGATATTTGGGTCGTTTTCCACCCTTTTTAACACCTATTTATATCAGAGCAAGGCTCATAACTCCATATTCATCTATAACATCAAAACCTAGGTTTCTTTCAAGATTAAAACCCAAGAACAAGATTCAAATCCTTCTTCAAGAAAACTCAAGAATCCAAAACGTCGCCATTCAAGAATCTTCAAGAAAAGTTAATCTCCTTCAAGATTCAAGTTTTTGAGGTATGTTAGATGTTGATTCTTGGGTTCCTTCCACCCAAAAAGTTCAAGAATCCTTTTTAAATTATAAAGATTGTATATTTATGAGTTTTAATGATTTATGTGAGTTGAAATTCATGTTCATGTTATTGTTGAGTTTTGATTCATGTTCTAGATTATAAGTTTCATGATTTAGTCCTAGTATGTGATGATTTACGTAATTTACATGATAAACCCTTCAAGTTGCATATTGATTTATGTAACCATGTTAATTAGATGTAGAAATTGTTGTATAACTAAAGCATGCTCCCCATATGTTCGATAAAAGGTCAATGTGAAGAAGATAGTGACATTATAGTATGTTAATATGAAATCCCCTTTTATGTAAAAGTTAATGCATGCTAAGTGTTTGTTGAAAGGTCTTAGTGAAAGAATTATTATATATTAGTATGCATTCCTATTCATGTATAAGTTTATGACTTTCAAGTTCTTGATGAACTGCCTCATTGATTATATTGTGAGTTGTTGACCATTGTCAAGTATTCAAGAATTGTCATGTCCTATTTATTTTTATGCTATCGAGTTCTGGGGATAGTTAATACCCAACAATTTAGCTGAATATCTAAAGCCAATGTCAGTTTTTAAGAAAATCTCACTCCTGCCATGATTAGTAGAACTCAGTCTGTTATAGAACTTAGAAAGACTCAGTAATCTCAGTAGTAGTCTATTCCATCTCAGTATGTGGTTCAGACCTCAATAGTATTCAAGTATTTAGTTCAGAACTTAGTAGCATTCAGTCAGATAACAGAATTTAATAGTATTTCGTCAGTCAACGGAACTCAGTAGATTCAGTTCAGCTCAGTTAATCCGTATGATCAGTAAGAGATTCAGTTCAGTCCAGTACAGTCTAAGAATCAATTCAGAGTCTATTCAGTTGGGAGTAGGATTCAGCACCGAGTGAGGGCAGGGATGACGGCTTCCCCGTTAGAGAGGCAGAGTCATTAATAGTAGTCCCTATACTCCATAATTGCATAGCTAGCATAGGATGAGGAGTCACTCATTAGATTAAGGCTTGGATACTTCCCAGGAGTCACTCATTAGATTAGGCTTGACTTCCTATTTAGGGTCACCCATTAGACAGGCTTGACCATAGAGGTTCCTTTACCCATGGCACGGTACTGACACCCTTCCATATGGGGTAAAGGTTGGAACCTATTAGTTCAGATTTGGGGCATGTCGGTTAGATGATTACCTCCCACAGTCTCAGTTTCATATTCAGTCTCAGTAATAGAACTCAGTTCAGCTAGACAAAAATCAGGACTATCAGATACAGTCAATCAGCTTAGTAAAGAACTTAGATAGTTCCAGAGATTTAGAGATCACCCGTTAGATAGGCTTGATCACATTTTCGGTAAATAATATTCATTATCGATAGATTTAGATATCACCCACTAGATAGGCCTAATCTCAGATACAGTCAATAAGTACCAATATCAATAGATTCAAGGATCATTCACTAGATAGGCTTGATCTTAGATTTTAGTATTAGTAGACTTAGTCATTAGATTTTAGTATCGGTAAACTCAGATAGCAGTTATTAGTAATCCAATTATTAGAACTTAGTATTCAGTGTTACTACGATTTCAGTTATAGTTTATGCATCCATGAATGTATCCTTATTCAGTTTAATCATGTTATTCAGTCAACTATAGTTCATGCATATGAGCCTTTGCATTTAGCCTTACCTCATCTAGTATACTAGTATATTCTTACGTATTGACACATACGTTTCTGCATTATGGTATTTTATACCATAGGTTCAAAAGAATGAGATCCAAAGCACCCTTAGCAATTCAAATTCAGACAGCAGCAGTAAACTTAGCAGTGAGTCATCATCCTTCGAGGATGTTCTATTATTTCATTATATTTCTAGATTCAGTATTTTAGTAGACCGAGTTAGTTGGGGGATTGTCCCATCAACTCCTTATTCAGACAGTTTAAAGGCTTTCAGACTAGATGTTCAGATAGTTGCCTTAGTATTTTTGATACTTTATTCAGTTGTATTTTAGTTTTAACCTTATGGAAAGTCTCCGCTAGTTGTTTTCCACATTTTTACAGTATATTATGCAATGCTCAGTTATAGGTACCAGAAAAGGGTTAGCTTATGGTCCTTGGGGATCATAAGCACCGTGTAGTGTCCGGGATTCAGAATTCAGGGCGTTACACTTGTTGTATTTAATTTCCAAAAAGAAATCAATTTATTCAAGCTCAGGTTCTAGTGACACTATTTGGAGGCTTCTCGGAGAGATATTTTAGCTTTGGCGTCTAGGTAGTCTAGGCTTACCCTATCTTTACATTTTTCTTATTTATGATGATTGTGTACTATTATGCTAGTTTTGGATATATACTTGTAATTTGCAAAGAATTTTATATATATATATATATATATATATATATATATATATATATAATTTACCTATTAGGACCCCGTTTTAGTAAATTTGGGTATCTTATATTTTAGTATAATATAGCATCTATCACTTTAGGATGTGAAATTCTGTTGTAGAACCGTGGATTTGTCCCCTTTTAATTAAGATATAGAAATAGTTATCAAAATGTATTTTAGTTTAGGTTTAGGTTCAGCATATACTTTATTTCTGTCATTGATTATGAATTTTGGTACCATTTTGATATTAGTTATGGTATGGTTTGGGTTTTAATTTTATAGTTGACTGTGGTTACTATGAGTTCCGGTTTGAGTCCAGCATCTGGTTATGATGATTTGGGAGTTTTGGTACTAATCACTATTGTTCTAAGAGTTGTGGTGCCTATGAGTTTCTTTTGAGTCCGATATCTTATTATGACTTTTGTTGTATATCATGTATGTGGCCTCTTATTGTTACCAACTATTTTCGATTTGAATCCGGTATACGGCCTCTTGTCATTATCCATTACTACCGGTTCAAGTCCAACGTCTGGCCTCTCGTTACTACCAATTGGTGCCGGTTGGAGCTCGATACATTTTTGGATGACTACTATGATTTCTTGGAATTTCCTCAGTTATGGATTATTTATGTTTATTTTCTTTAATTACCTCTGGTATGTCCCACCGACTTATGGGGGCACGATTGGGTTAATTGTCTTTTTATTGTGTCTGGCGAGCTTATATAGGCCCAGTTAGTTATGTTTGATTTTTATTTTATTAATGTGTTATTTATCTTTTTGTATTACTTTTGCTTATTCCTTTATTACATTTGCGTAGCTCAATATTTGTTTACCTTTCTATCCCTTTTTACAGTGGACTTAGATTACACCCTCATATTCTAGTTATAATTTTCCTAAATTGAGCTTATTCAGCCGATGATTCTTACTGAGTGCCTATTGCTTTGATACTCATACTACCACTTCTGCATGTTTACCCTGATACAGATTCAAGTACTAGTAGCCGACATTGATGTGATTTCTACTATCCAGTACTGATCTAGAGTAGGGTGAGCTTGTTGTTATCTAGGGCTGATCCTCGTCTATCTGTTCCAGTTTAATCTTTTGTACTCAAGACTGCTTGTCTATATTATATATGTTTTAGATTCTGTCTAGTACTCTGAGTATTTTTTAGCAATGGCTCTAGTACTGACCTTATTGGGTCTTGGAAGGGATTTATTTGTATATTTTGGTCCTTTCCTTCTCTCATTTGGACATACTTTTTATGTTTCCTTTTTGGTTTTCATTTATTACTACTACTATTATTATTATATCTAGTATTTTTTGGTTTCTGCCCATTAGCCCATTACCTTTATTTCGGGATATGGCTTAGCATGCCTACTGGTGGAATAATGTAGGTGCCATCATGACATGAAAAATCAAATCGTGAAACTTTCAAGTGTATTTTATGTTTACAAGAGATCTTATGCCTCTATTTATAGTCTTCATAGAGGTATACAAAAGATTATCATATCATAACACTAAACAAGAACATTATTGGAGAGGCTAAAGGGTGTGAGTTACACCCATAATGATGTGTGGAGTAATTAAAGATTAACTAAACATCATGGAAAATATGGGTGGGAGTGACTTAATTCCTAAGAGTTATGGAAATTAGCCATAAACATATTATTTTATTGCACTCCCCCTTGGATATCCATAGATGGTGTTCCTCGTTAAAACTTTACTAGAAAAAAATCTCATGGAAAAAATTCTTAGTGAAGATAAAAGAGTACACATATCTTATAATACACGTTTGTTTGTTGACTCATTACAAACCTTGCCTAGAAAACCCATTGGGACAAAACCTAGCCAACGAAAAAAGAGTGCAATGCATATTTCACTCCCGCTGTTTCAAACATCAATTCACTTCTTAAAAATGACGCATCCCAATCTTTATATGTCAACTTTCAAATATTGATATAAATTGTGCCTTTTTGATCAAATCACATTCATGAAGATGTTGCATTCTTGAAATCATCCTGACATGTCATTTTCTTATTTCTTGAATATGTTAAGACTTGGAACTCAACCAAATAAATTTTTGACAATCACTTTTTTTGTGACCTCAATGTCGCAAACCATTTGCGCATTCAACTTGTCCTAGTAACAATCAATTAGTTGTGGAAACTTTCATTTGAGTGATATTAAAATTGACTGTAGATCAAATATTCTTTTCGCATTTGCATAACAAAAAATTCTTTGATAATATTTATTAGAAATAATAAATCCATACTAGTTAAATTTGATTTCACTCACATTCACATATAGTGAAAGTATGTCTTTTCTGCACATTAATAAAAATTATTATCTCATGTATAAAAACTAGCCAGATACATAAATGCACCAATTGCACGAATGCATGATACTTTTACAATCATTGGGATATTCAATGGATTGAATCTCTTTTAAATCCTGTAACAATTTTACCATAGTTCTTACCGTCTAGCTAGACATGACAGTCATTCGTTATACACATTCAAATTTTTTTAAAAATTGCCAGATTTAAAGAAACCTTATTGCATCTACCATAGGAGAATATATCTCCAAACAATAATTCCAGGACTTTTGAGGATAACCTTTATGCCACAAGGCACAAGTCATACTTTACCTTACGATTTTACTTTCACACAATCACCTATTTGTACCCCGATTTCACGAGAAACCCTAAGACGCCACATGTAAAACCTTACCTTTGGAATTAATTTCGATCACTATGGCATCTACTTCTGGTGGAATTACCCCACCAGAGGAACTAGTACCTTACACGTGAGTCAATATACAAAAAGAAGAAGGAAAAGAGAGATCATATGCAGACCTACTTAAGCCTAAAAAGTACATGCATGGGAAAATTAAAGTGCAGTAAAAACTAGTCATCATGGTCCATGGAGAACCAATCATCGCGTGGAAATCTTCGGAGGTAAGAAATATGATATTACAAGAGAATTTACAATATACAATCATTGGTAAATTCTCTTACAGAAAACTTGATATTCATGAATTGAGAAAAGCTATACCAGTGCAATGTGGGATTAAAAAAGAAAGTACAATTGCCGTGCATGATGCAAGACATATACTTATTCGATTAAATGGATTGGATGACTATGTGCAAATACTATCAACTACAATATTTTACATTAAGGCGAAGGATATGCACTGGCAAATGATAACCCTTAAATAGGATCCATGGTTTGAATCAGATATTAAAACCACTATACAAGTAGCATAGATCTTTTTACCAGACATACCTTCTAATTTCTTTGCAAAAGAGGCGATCTTCACTATAGCTTCAGTAATTGGAAAACCATTAACAGTAGATATGTCCACAAGGAATCAAACTAGGCTAAGCTGTGCAAGGGTAAAGGTTGAGGTGGACTTGATAGCTAAGCTTCCTAAGAGAGTGAAGATTAATAAAGAGAATGAGGTCACGAGAGATATAAGTTCTAAATAGGTCAGTATTCAGTATGACTATATACCTAAATACTACAAAGAGTGTTCATTTCAAGGGCATGAAGAAGCAACCTGCTAAAATATAAATCCAGAACTACTTGGTTTAACACAAAAGGAGAAAGAAGAGCAAAACAAGGAAATAAATCAAGGTCTAGATAATATGCAAAAGAAAGCTGAAAGAACATGTACAGATAATAACCATCAATAGTTACAGAGGAGAAATTGATAACGCTCAATCTACAGCTCTCGTAGGAGTGTAAAGCGGTCGTTAGCAAATATAGAACCCAACTGGGTTGGGTATCGATCCCACAGAGAATAGCTTGGTCAACAAGTAAGTGAAATTATTAGACTTTTGATGCAAGTCTCGTAAGAATGGGGGGATTGTAATAAGTAACCAAAGTAATGAAATAAAAAGCTGAAAAATAGCAAAGTAAAAGAGAAAGATTGTCACGTTGGTTGTAAACAATGAGAATTGAAGCGTTGGGATTATGTCCACCTTCAGAGGTATACGTCTCTATTGGCTATGAGTGTGTAGAGTCTTGACATGTAATTGCTTATAGAGAATTGTAGTCGATGGTAAATCCAAGCGTCTCTCGACCTAAACAAGGACTATTTCACTTTAACTCTCTCGAGCTTAAAGCGTGACTAACGGTACGAATTCTCCAAGAGGTTAGTCCAGGTACGGCACTAGCTTTTTAATAGGAAAGGGTGTCCTACTACCTTGACATTATCTCTTTTCCAGACAAATAACCTTTCTCTCGAACAAGTTAAATGTTAGACTGGCGTTGGTCTATGCGTCTTCTTTTCTAGACAAATAACCTTTCTCTCGAACAGGTTAGATGTTAGAATGGCGTGTTCTTGTGTTTGAACCGCAAAGGATGTAGATTTAAGATGAAGAGAATAATGATATAAGCAATATACGTGTCTTGAACTCACAAGCTCATAGCAATAGATAGTAACTCATTCGGCTTCCATAACCCCAACTAAGAGGTTTAGTTACCCATGAATGCGAAGGATATCACATTTTGCATGGTGGTTGGCGTGAATAGTAGGTGTTTGGCGTGTGGTTTTGGTGATTCCTTAGCAAGTAACGATTCTCTTGTTGTGGAATTTAAGAATTGAATGTTTGTGGTGGAAGATGAGAGGGATGGAAGAAAATTAATTGTTGAATTAAGTGAAGAATTAAGAGAGGAGTTGCCTCCACTAAGGGAGGACTTGCCTCTCCACTAAGGGAGGACTTAATTAAAATCTCTAGCATGATAGGGTATTTATAATACTCCTATCCTACTCCTACTATGCTAATGAAATAAATAACCAAATCCTACTAAACTAAGGAAATACTTAACCCATTTGTACTAGGTTAATGTAACATTCTCCTAATCCAAATAAACTAATGAAATACATAACCCAATTGTACTAGGTTAATGTATCATTGTCAAAATCCAGCTTTGTGTCTGTAAGTCCCCAAAGTCTTCAGAAATGCTGTTTTAGTCCTGGACAGATTTTCCATGCAGTCCCCAAAGTATTCAGAAATGCTGTTTTAGCCCGGGACAGATTTTCCATGCAGCAGATTTGGTCCTTTAGGCGTCCAGCTCCTTTCCACTTCGTTTGTGAGCTTTCTTTTGCGTCAAGTAAGCCATAAAATGCTGTATTTTGCATCATTTATACCTGAAACTTTCCTAATCATGTTTGTTAGCTCATTTACAGGAAAAAGGACTAAAAGTGCATGAAATAGATAATTAGTTCTCAAAACTAGGCTAAAATATGGGCAAAATATATTGATATAGGCGCGTAAATTCGCCTATCATCAACACCCCACACTTAGAGCTTTGTTCGTCCTCGAACAACATATCATGTCCTTCTAAGCATCGACTTAAGGTTTTTACAGAAACAACACAAAACATTCTTCAAGACAAGCACAACAATTATCAACGAAGAGTAGCTTTCCGATTATAAGTAGAAACAATTTAACCTCAAGCATAGACTCGTGATGGTGATCAACTCGCATGCAAACGTTAAGGTACATAGAATCATATACAACTATCCAAAACTCATCAACCATGTGTGTCTCACAATATAGTACCCATAATCACTCACAAATATAGCATATTTTTCAAACATGGGTATCAAAGTGTCCTTGCTCTCACTCTCACAAAGAATTCATATGTAGCAACTAATGACCATAAGCTTGCCCTTAATGTAGTACTCTACTAAATGTCGGAATGTTAAGATTAGGATCAAGTAGGTCTTTTGATGGTTGTAATGTAGGCTAAGGGACGGGTAGGACTATTTTGGCCAAGAATAGTGACTAGGTTCCTAAGCGCTTTAGTACATCACATTGTATCAATGACACTTTTTTTCTTTCAACCTTTCTTCTTTTTTTCTTCTACCACCCTTGTTCTCCTCTTTTGTTTTTCAAATTTAAGAACAACTCACTTTTCAGCTTTCTTTTCCTTTTTCTTTTTACGACATACCTCTTATGATAGCATTTTTCATAACACATTCAAGAACCATTCCAATTTAAAGCTTCATACTCACCCAATTTCCTCTTATGTTGTCACATGACTTATTCACTTTAAAGCACTTAGGAATTTGGATCAAATTACGGTCTTGAAAAAAAATGGATTAGGCTTACATACAAGGTTGTCAAAGAAATAGGCTAAAGGCTCAAAAGGGTTTAACTAGGATGATTTACATGGGTAGGAAAAACTGAAGGTAAACATGTATAGGTTGTCAAAGAAATGCCTAAATCATATCCTAAACTTACATTCCTTATTTTCGCTTTGCATACATACCAGGCAAGTTCTAGCATCAGCCACATACATAGAATATACTATTATCTCACACACACAAGGCACATGGTCGACTTGATTGGAAGTAATATAGACTCTTGACCCAACAAGTGAAGGAATTGAATCACACAATATCACATAATGAGTCACAACTAGAGCCTAAACGTCTCAATAGTCACAATTGTAGCACATACTCTTGTTATAATCTCATGCTGCCTATCAAAATAATTTCATGCGAAGCTAGAAAAAAAATTTTACTACTAAAAAAAAACGTTAAACAAAAAAAATGGACTAAAATAAACAAAGTAAACAAACATAGATGAGATTAGAGAAGTATAGCATGCAATACCACCACCCCACACTTAGTCGGGACACTGTCCTCAGTGGAAAATAAATACGAGAAACCTGGTTGGTCGGACTTATTCTCTATGTCTGGGGTTATACCCCTTGCATTGGAATCATCATCAGAGTCGTCATCCTTAGAAGTTCCTCATAAGTATCCCACTTAATTCCAAGCGTGAGTCGGGGTATTTGCTGCGAGGAGGGTTCTCCTTGGTCCTTGCAACTTCTCTTTTTGCCCTTTTGGGAGGTGGTAGCCTTCTCCTTGCCTTGTCTCGCTTTAGGTGCCATTGTACCTGAGACTAGAAATAGTGTTAGTGGCAGCACAATCTCACTTGATACAATCTATATGCAAGTACTAGGGGTACCACCCCACACTTAGTTTTGTTGCACAAATCAGCGAGGTGAACATAGTCGATTTACTCAGATTTCGTCGACATACGTTTTAGGATTGTATTCTAACAAGAAAATCAGCATTGTATCACTTATTTGCAGCCATTAGACTACTTTCATGGTAGATATAGCAACACTACGACATAGGGGTTACCACATGGAATCGTTATTCTTACATTAAGCACAACCTCCTAAGTCGATAGGTACTATAATCTTATCCCGATGGCCGGGATAGTCTAACATGTAAGCATCCAAACAACACTCTTAAGCAATATTCATAGCCATATCAATTCAGCAAATATCATAACAATGCTATTGAAACCAAATTCAAGTCGGAAATAAGTCAAGAATTCCCTACGTATATGTTCACTCACATGATTATGCAACAACAATTCAAACACATGAACATCACCAACAATCTTATATGATTTAGCAATTTATAATAAGCATAGCAACGTAGTACTTACGATAAATAAATGAAGAATAAGAGAGTACTTACTTGCTTGAAGCTTGTGGAGACGGTGTTGTGAATTAGAAGAGCAAAAGAAGAAAATTTTGAGAAGATTTGGAAGGTTATGTGGCGCCTTTAGGGTGTTTTCTAATGTGGTTGTGTTGTAAAACTATGTCCCCTTTATATAGGAAGAGTATGGGTCGGGTTATGACCCATTTACAATTGGATTTGGGGACAAAATCACCACATATGCGGCGCATATCTCTTGGCATATCAATGGCATATGCGGCGCATATGGTATGGCATTTGGTCTCAGTATCTCAAATGCCATAGCATAGGCGGCGCATAGTCAAAAGCACACCTAGGAATAGGCGGCGCATAGTGTATTGCACACTAGATTCCGAGTCCTTAGGCTATAGAATAGGTTGTGCATCGTTCGTGGCCTATTTTTACCAAGGCCTAGCCTTTCTCGAAGCCTATTATGACGTGAGAAAGGCTCAATCCATAGCCTTATGCATCACCATTCCTAACTTACCGACTTTACCATACAATGCGACCAAATCACCAATTGAAATCAATTTCCTCGTTGCATACTTCTTGCACCTATTTTTGCTCAAAACCAATGAAAACGATTAGTACGGTGGGTTGCCTCCCACCAAGCGCCTTAGTTTTGGTCGTGGCTCGACAAAATCCTACGAAAACAAAAACAATTAAAAACATTGAAAAACGATGGGTTGCCTCCCACCAAGCGCTTGATTTATTGTCGCGGCACGACATAGCTATCTCGATTACTTAGACTTCATCGAGATAGATGGGGCATCGTTTTCTGAATGGATTCAGACGACGCTGATACTTACTTGTAGGCATGCAATCTTCTTCGATATGGATCCTACGTTTCTCCGGAGAGTCACCAATTATATCATCAATAGTCCAACCCATAGCTCTCTTGTATCTCCTCAGAGCAGAGATGAGAGCTTCTACGTGCTGTTCACTTAAATCATCTGCTTTCTCTGGAAGTATATTTCTACTTTCCAAGAACACATACCTTAGATAATCGGGGAGCTCTTGCGATTCTAGCATTGGTGGCTCGTCAAAGTGAGTCTTCGCTGTTGGTTGATTCTTGAGATCACAATCCGGTTTCTTAGGAGTATAAGACTCTATTTCTGTTAGATCACCCATAAGTTCTTCATAATCTTCATTATCCTCATGCTCAACATTCAGTGGCGCAGCAGACAATGGCTCAACAGTAGGTTGTTTCTCTATAGATAATGCTTTCATATCCTCATGATGAACATCAGCTACAGATGACTCATTCATATCGCTGGGCTGCTTCATTGTTTTGCATATATCAAACCGTACAACTTCGTCAACCACTTTCTTGCCTTTTGCTGAAGTTTCCAGCGCCTTACCACTTCTGGTAGTGATGGCCATGCATGACCCATCATTCCTTGGGTTTTGCACAGTATCGCTAGGTAAGGTGCCGGCTTTTCTTTGGTTGAGTGCTGCTGAAAGTTGACTGAATTGCTGCTCTAGTTGCTTGATAGAAGTGGAATGAGAATCAACTAATTGCTTCATGGAGGACAAATCATCAATCACCTCCTTAACTCCTGCGCTCGTTGCTTCCACTCCTTTCAATAACTTAGCCATCATGTCTTCCATACTCCCAGAATTAGATGTGGTGGTATCACGTCTACCAGGGGGAACGTACAAACCACTCTTTTCATTATTTTTCTTCCAACTACCTTGGTCTTTGCTTCCAGATTTATCATAATAGTTCCGACCTTGGTTTCCTTGGGCATTCCCATGGAAACCCCCCTGATTGTTCAAGTAGTTGGCCTCCTCTTTAGAATCAGATTCGTATCTTCCTGTTAGCGCTACAGCTTTCACTTTTTCGGTCTTCCCTGATAATAAGTGCTTGGTAAGAAGATCCATCTGCATTTTCATGTGAGCCATGTCTTGGTCACGATCCTCTTGTCTTCGCCTCTGCTCTGCAGTCATGCCAAAAGATAAAGTGGGGCTTGTTACCTCAGAATCCCTAGTATGCCAAGCTCTACTTTGCTTTGTCATCCGATCTAGCATATGGCTTGCCTGCCCAAAGGTGAGGTCCATAAATGATCCACCTGCTGCATTATCAACCACTGGCTTAGTCACCGAATTCAACGCTCTGTATAATATCTCCATCAAGTGGACATTGGTCATATGATGGTTTGGGCATCGCATTAGCTTCGTCTTGAACCTCTCCCATGTTTCGTGGAGAGCTTCAGTTGGAAGCTGTCGAAAATTTATGATCTCATCTCTCAATTGTGCTTTTTTGGATGGCGGAAAGAATCTTTCTAGGAAAGCGTCTTTCAATTGCCTCCAATGAGTAATAGAATCAGGAGTCAGCCCATTCAACCACATAGTTGCCTCCCCAGACAGAGACAATGGAAATAGACGTAATCGAATTGCATTCTGTCCAACGCCAGGATTGTCGAATGACTTGCATGTAGAAATAAAGTTGATCAGGTGCATATTCGGATCATCGCCTGCTAGTCCACCAAATAATCCCTTGAGTTGCAAAAGCTGAATCATGGCGCTAGTGATATTAAACTTTGCTCCGGGTGCCAATGGCGGAAGAATAATAGCTCCGGTGGCACCAGGTCCGTCCAGATCGTCCTCGTCGTCAGGATTTGTTGCTCGCCTACGGTTATCAATATTTTGTTGATGCACTTGAGCAGCCATCCTTTCAATTTCTCGTTGTGCCTCCATTGATGCACTAAATAAACCTAAAAAAAAACAAAAACAACAACTAAAAGTAAAAGTACGAGAATCTTTGACCAAAGGGTCTAGTAATTATCACGAACTTGATTGACACTCGTATTCCCCGGCAACGGCGCCAATTTTTGGTAACGCTCAATCTACAGCTCTCGTAGGAGTGTAAAGCGGTCGTTAGCAAATATAGAACCCAACTGGGTTGGGTATCGATCCCACAGAGAATAGCTTGGTCAACAAGTAAGTGAAATTATTAGACTTTTGATGCAAGTCTCGTAAGAATGGGGGGATTGTAATAAGTAACCAAAGTAATGAAATAAAAAGCTGAAAAATAGCAAAGTAAAAGAGAAAGATTGTCACGTTGGTTGTAAACAATGAGAATTGAAGCGTTGGGATTATGTCCACCTTCAGAGGTATACGTCTCTATTGGCTATGAGTGTGTAGAGTCTTGACATGTAATTGCTTATAGAGAATTGTAGTCGATGGTAAATCCAAGCGTCTCTCGACCTAAACAAGGACTATTTCACTTTAACTCTCTCGAGCTTAAAGCGTGACTAACGGTACGAATTCTCCAAGAGGTTAGTCCAGGTACGGCACTAGCTTTTTAATAGGAAAGGGTGTCCTACTACCTTGACATTATCTCTTTTCCAGACAAATAACCTTTCTCTCGAACAAGTTAAATGTTAGACTGGCGTTGGTCTATGCGTCTTCTTTTCTAGACAAATAACCTTTCTCTCGAACAGGTTAGATGTTAGAATGGCGTGTTCTTGTGTTTGAACCGCAAAGGATGTAGATTTAAGATGAAGAGAATAATGATATAAGCAATATACGTGTCTTGAACTCACAAGCTCATAGCAATAGATAGTAACTCATTCGGCTTCCATAACCCCAACTAAGAGGTTTAGTTACCCATGAATGCGAAGGATATCACATTTTGCATGGTGGTTGGCGTGAATAGTAGGTGTTTGGCGTGTGGTTTTGGTGATTCCTTAGCAAGTAACGATTCTCTTGTTGTGGAATTTAAGAATTGAATGTTTGTGGTGGAAGATGAGAGGGATGGAAGAAAATTAATTGTTGAATTAAGTGAAGAATTAAGAGAGGAGTTGCCTCCACTAAGGGAGGACTTGCCTCTCCACTAAGGGAGGACTTAATTAAAATCTCTAGCATGATAGGGTATTTATAATACTCCTATCCTACTCCTACTATGCTAATGAAATAAATAACCAAATCCTACTAAACTAAGGAAATACTTAACCCATTTGTACTAGGTTAATGTAACATTCTCCTAATCCAAATAAACTAATGAAATACATAACCCAATTGTACTAGGTTAATGTATCATTGTCAAAATCCAGCTTTGTGTCTGTAAGTCCCCAAAGTCTTCAGAAATGCTGTTTTAGTCCTGGACAGATTTTCCATGCAGTCCCCAAAGTATTCAGAAATGCTGTTTTAGCCCGGGACAGATTTTCCATGCAGCAGATTTGGTCCTTTAGGCGTCCAGCTCCTTTCCACTTCGTTTGTGAGCTTTCTTTTGCGTCAAGTAAGCCATAAAATGCTGTATTTTGCATCATTTATACCTGAAACTTTCCTAATCATGTTTGTTAGCTCATTTACAGGAAAAAGGACTAAAAGTGCATGAAATAGATAATTAGTTCTCAAAACTAGGCTAAAATATGGGCAAAATATATTGATATAGGCGCGTAAATTCGCCTATCATCAGAAATATATACAAGAAAGACAAGTATGGGCATATAGTGGGAGAGGTAGAAGGAAATTCCTACTTCCAATACTTTTGAAGCACTGAATGAAGCAGAGGATTGCAATGACAGCGACAGAAAAGAATACAACACAAAGGAATTGACCAAAGATTAGGTTAATAAAAGTATTGGTAAAATTGAGTCCCAAGAAGTAAGGGACAATTTAAGCCATAACCAAAAGTAGGTGAATCAAGAGGTTAAAAGCACAGGTCAAATGACAGGTAAAACCACCAAAGCAGAACAACAGGACCATAAAGAGCAAAGTGTTTTGCAAATAGAACAAAATGAGGAGGAACAAATGGAATCAGGTTGTAATATAGGAGAATTGATAATTATAGATCAGCAGAATACACATACAAAAGACCTGATAATGGAAGGAATAGTCCCTCTTGTAATAGATGTGGGGAAGCAGATGGAAATATCAAATGTTAAAAAAGTAGATATGGATGAGGAGGACCTGGAAGATAATATTAAGAAAGTAGTTGATGAAGCTGATTTGTCTTAAAAAAAGGCACAATAATTAAGTGCTAAGCATGGAAAGAAAAATAAGAAAAATAGAAAGCCAGCAGAAAGCACAATGCAAACAAGAAGTCACTTAACTAAATCAATTATAAGATGAATGCTTTGATATGGAATATAAGATCACTTAATATTTATAAATCATTTACAAAGTTAATCACAATGCACAAGAGGTATCATTTTTGTTTTATCGGAATCATAGAGCCTTTTCAGGAAATCGTTAATATTGAGGAATATAAAAGAAAATTAGGGATGCAGCATGCCACAACTAATATATCTGGCAATATTTGGGCATTCATACATTCTGCAGTATAATACCGTGTAATCAGTAATGAAGAGCAACAGTTGACACTCAAGTTAGAAAATAAAGATGGAGGGATATTTATACATGCTGCTCTGGTATATGCAAAATATACTCCTAATAAAAGGTTAGCCTTGTGGGAATCACTGGGAGGGTTGTCTGATATAATTAAAGAACCTTGGCTAGTTAGAGGGGATTTCAATATTATTATAGAGGAAGAAGAAAAATTAGGTGGTCTGCCAGTCACTGTGGCAGAAATAGCTGATTTTAATCATTGTATAAATATTTGCAATTTGGAGAAAAGTGTGTTTAAAGGTAGAAAATATACCTGGTGGAATGAAAGGACAGATAGAGATTGTATATTCAAAATATTAGATAGAGTGTTATGTAATGAAGATATAATGGAAGTGTTTTTAGTAATTGTAATACCCTGATCGTTCCTTAAGCCTAAATATGTCTTTTGAGTGAATATGGATGACTTACAAAGTTATTGATATTTATAACATATTGTATTTTTCTAATTTATACTTTTTTCCATGTAGGGCATTGAATAATCTTTCCATCGATACCAAAGTTGCCAAAATCTAACACTCGGGTGAAGAGTTAGAGCCATTTTAGTGAGACAGTGTGCCACTTAGCACTTTAGCGCATCACGCAGCCAGCCAAAATGGCAATTGTCATTTTTTAGTGAGCCTCCATAATATTGATGCATCACACTAAAGCTCAATTTTAGGACTGTCAAATTCCAGTTCACCAACACATTTCCACCGTATCGCGGTGCCCTTCTAGGTCACGACCAAGGTGGCAAATGCGAGTTCACCATGTCGCGCCACTGAGCAGTTTCCCAATTATCCAATTCCAGTGAAGGACCACGATCCTGGTGCGTTATGCCAGGGCTAAAAATTGGGCTCCAGTTCTAGAATTTTCTCAAGGGTATTTTGATCTTTTCCACCCGTCCTTACCCTTTATATATATACAAGTGAGGGAGAAAATACCTATTTTCTCTTCCATCAACTCCAAAATTCTAGGGTTTCTCTTCAAAATTCAATCAAATTCTTGTCTAAATATATCAACATCAAGCCATAGTTTTCACAAATTAGTTCAAGATTAAAAACTTCCAAGTCAAGAACATTAAGATCTCTAACTCAAGAAGTGGAAAAAAAAGTCTATAGCAAGTTTATTCATCCCAGATAATACTCAAGGTATGTGGGGTTTGAACAAGGACACTTGTTTCGTTCTTGTGCCCAAAAATTTAATTTTTATTATTGAATTTCATGATTTTGCAAAGTGGGTTTACATCCAAACTACTCTATCAATGATTTATGAGAATTAAGCTATTCAAGATTGATATATATGACTATTTCATTATTTTATTTCTTAAATTGAGAATTTATACCATGAGTTGTATATTGTTATCATGAGATGATGATTTCTAAGTGATTTAAGATAACTGTCATGATTTATGCTTTTCCATGAGAAGTTTGATTATTGAATATATATTGATATTGAGCTTGAGAGTCAAAAATGAGTTCAATGATGTTTTCTTGAAGCCTTGATACTTGATACGATTTGATAAGCAAGTGTACTTGATGTTGAGAAAGATTGTTTTGAGTTGAGTCGAGTTAGGAATCCAAAAATTGTTTATGATTTACAGATGAGATATATTTATGATTTTGCTCTCTATGATAGACCCTTGAGTAGATTGAGGAGGATTTCCAAATGCATTCTGATCTAAGTTTGGGAGGAGTATTTAGCATAAGTGGTTAACGCTAAAATTTCTTTTATGCTATACCACCCCGCCAGGAGCAGAAGGATTCACCAGATATTGTTACTGGTATGCTCCGTGTATTTCATTTCAATGTGTATATGTATGTGTTGATGGACCCTAGGTTAAGTGTTTCTTATATGACTCGATTGGTGGTTGTGAATGTTGAAGTCAGTTCTGAAAAGATTCCTGATCCTTTTCTAGTTTCTACCTCAGTAGGTGAATCGGTTGTTGTTAAGCAAGTGTATAAGAAGTGTCCTATCATTTTCCTTAATAGAATCATATTTGCAGACTTGATCTAGCTAGACATGGTTGATTTTGACATTATTTTGGGTATGGATTGGCTTCACTCTTGTTATGCATCTATAGATTATCGTACCTGTGCAGTCAAGTTTTAGTTTTCCAATGAGCCAGTCTTTGAGTGGTTCAGAAATTCTGTATACCCTAAGAGTCATTTTATAGCTTACCTTAAAGCCAGAAAATTGATACCAAGGGTTGTATCTATCATTTGGTTCAAGTTAAAGACACTAAGTCCGAGACTTCGACTATTCAGTCTATTAGTATTGTCAATAAGTTTCTTGATATTTTCTTGGAAGATATCCCAGGGGTACCTCCCGATAGGGAGATAGAATTCGGGATTGATCTTCTTCCCAATACGCAGCCTATTTCTATTCCTCCATATCGTATGGCCCCCGCAGAACTTAAAGAGTTGAAAGAGAAATTCAAAAATCTTCTTGATAAGGGCTTTATAAGGCTTAGTGTGTCTCCTTAGGGTACACCCATTCAAGAACAAGTACCCTCTTCCTAGGATTGATGACCTGTTTGATCAGCTGCAAGGTGCCAGTTATTTCTCGAAAATAGATTTGAGATCCAATTATCACAAACTTAAAGTCAAAGAGTGTGATACTCCAAAGACAGCTTTTTACACCCGTTATGGTCATTTTGAATTGCTGATCATGTCCTTCGGGCTAACTAATGCCCCAGCAACTTTTATGGACCTTATGAATTGGGTATTCAGACAGTACCTGGATATGTTTGTTACTGTGTTCATAGCTGATATCCTTGTATACTTCCAAAATAGAAATGACCATGCAGATCATCTTTAAATTGTCTTGCAGACCCTTAGAGATCATCAGTTGTTTGCCAAATTTAGCAAGTGTGAATTTTGGCTAAGGTCAGTTTCCTTTTTAGGTCATATTGTTTCTTCTAAAGGTATTCGAGTTGATCCTCAAAAGGTAGAAGCTGTGAAAAATTGACCTAGACCTATTTCCCCATCTAACATTAGGAGTTTCTTAGGTCTAGATGGTTACTATCATCGTTTTGTTGAGAGTTTCTCCTTCATTGTTGCTCCTTTAACCCGGCTAACCCAAAACAAAGTTAAATTCCAGTAGTCAGATTCTTGTGAGAAGAGTTTTCAGGAGTTGAAGACTCGACTCACTTCAGCCCTTGTGATGACCCTGCCTACTGGTGTAGATGATTTTGTGGTGTATTGTGATGCCTTAAGAGTTGCGTATTGATTTAGAAAGGTAAGTTTATAGCCTATGCCTCCAGGCAATTGAAACTGCATGAGAAGAATTACCCGACCCTTAATCTTGAGCTAGCTATAGTAGTTTTTGCCTTAAAAATCTAGACACACTACTTGTACGATATTTATGTTGATGTTTTTATGGATCACAAGAGTTTGTAGTATGTGTTTACTCTGAGAGAGTTGAACCTGCGGCAAAGCCAATGGTTAGAATTGCTGAAGGACTATGATATAAGCGTGTTGTATCCATGGGTAGTATGACACATATAGAGAATGATAAAAAGAAATTGGTTTGAGAAGTGCATTATTTGGCTAGGTTGGGTGTTAGATTGCTTGATTCAGCTGAGGGTAATGTTTGGGTTCAACGTAGTTCCAAAACTTCTCTAGTTTCAGAACTGAAGGGAAGCAGGATATGGATTTTCGTTTGGTCGAATTGAAAGAGTCAGTTAAAAACCAAAAAGTAGGGGTTTTCTCCCAAGGGGTAAATGGTGTATTTAGGCTTCAGAATTGATTGTGTGTGCCTGCTGTTGATGGTCTGAGGCACAGAATTATGGTTGAAGCACATGGCGTTTGGTATTCTATTCATCCCAGTGATACCAAGATGTACCGCGATTTGTGGGAAATTTATTAGTGGAATGGTATAAAGAAGGATATAGTGAAGTTCGTAGAGAAGTGTGCAACTTGCCAACAGGTGAAGATAGAGTACCAGAGACCCGGTGGTATGATGCAATAATTTAGCATTCCTACTTGGAAGTGGGAACTGGTGAACATGGATTTCGTGACCGGTTTACCTCTCACTCGTCGTCATCATGATTCTATTTGGGTTGTTGTAGACAGGTTGACTAAGTCAGCATATTTCCTGCCAGTACATAAATCTTTTACTGCTGAGGACTATGCTAAGATGTACATTCGAGAGTTAGTCAGGTTGCATGGAGTATCGTTGTCTATCATCTCCGATAGAGGTACTCAATTTACTTCTCAGTTTTGGAGAGACTTTCAGAAGGGTCTTGGCACCCAAGTTCATCTTAGCTCTGTTTTTCATCCGCAAACAGACGGTCAAGCTGAGAGGACTATCCAGACTTTGGAGGATATGTTGAGCGCATATGTTCTTGATTTCAAAGGAAGTTTGGATGAACATTTTCCATTGATTGAATTTACATATAACAATATTTTTCATTCTAGCATTGGAATGGCTCCATTTGAGGCTTTGTATAGAAGGAGGTGTAGGTCACCCATAGGTTGGTTCGAAGTGGGTGAGGCTACTATAATTGGACCTGATGTTATGTTCGAGGCCATGGAGTAAGTTAAGTTGATTTGGGAAAGGTCGAAGACATCCCAGAGTCGTCAGAAGGCATATGTAGATGTGAGAAGAAGAGCTCTTGAGTTTGAAGTTGATGATTTGGTGTACTTGAAAATTTCTCCCATGAAAGAGGTGAAAAGATTTGTAAAGAAAGGGAAGCTTAGTTCCCGATATGTTGGCCCTTATAGAGTTTTGAATCGTGTTGGAAAAGTAGCTTATGACATTGAGTTCTTTACGTTTCTATGCTCAAGAAGCACATTGGTGATTCTGTTGTGGTTGAAACATCAAAGAGCTTAGATGTTTGGGATAGTCTTTCTTATGATGAAGTTCCGGTCGAGATCCTAGATTATCAAGTCGGTAGACTAAGGATCAAGAAAGTTCCCTTGGTTAAAGTTCTGTGGCGAAATCAATCAATAGAAGTTGCTACTTGGGAAGCAGAAGTAGATATGCGAGTTAAGTATCCTTATCTCTTTTCCACAAGTTTAAATCAAGCCGAAGGTATCATTCTTCCTTAATTCAGTTTCTTTCTAATCCAACGCATTCAGTTGTATAGATATCCATTCTATGATTCATGCATTCTATAAAGTACTCAAAAATCTAGAGTGAAGTAATTCGGTTGAGTAAATGGTTCCCATAAAGTATTTCCAGTTTCCTCTTTGATCTTGAGCATAACTAGCAACATTCGAGGACGAATGTTTCCAAGGGGGAGATATTGTAATACCTCAATCCTTCCTTAAGCCTAAATCCACCTTTGAGTAAATATGGATGACTTCCAAGTGATTTATGTTTATACCATGTTTTATTTCTCTAATTTCTACTTTTTGCTATGTAGATCATTGAATAAGCTTTCCATCAATACCAAATTTCCCCAAATCCGACACTCGGGTGAAGAGTTAGAGCCATTTTAGTGAGACAGTAAGCGACCTGGCACTTGATCGCATCACGGAGCCAACCAAAATGACAATTGTTATTTTTTAGTGAGCCTCTGCGATATTGAGGCATCACACTAAGGCTCAATTTTAGGATTGTCAAATTCCAGTGCACCAATGCAATTCCACCACATCGCGGTGCCTTTCCAGGTCATGACAAGGTGGCGAATACGACTTCACTGCATTGCGCCACTGAGCAGTTTCCAAATTTTCCAATTCCAGTGAAAGACTGCGATCCTGGTGCGTCGCTCCAGGGCCAAAAATCGGGCTCCAGTTCTAGAATTTGCTCAAGGGTATTTTGGTCTTTTCAACCCGTCCTTACCCTTTATGTATATACAAGTGAGGGAGAAAATCCTCATTTCCTCTTTCATCCTCTCCAAAATTCTAAGGTTTCTCTCCAAAATTCAATCTAATTCTTGTCTAAACATCTCAACATCAAGCCATGGTTTTCACAAATTAGTTCAAGATTTAAAACTTCCAAGTCAAGAACATTAAGATCTCTAACTGAAAAAGTGGGAAAAGAAGTCTATCGCAAGTTTATTCATCCCGGATAATAATCAAGGTATATGGGGTTTGAACAAGGACATTTCTTTTGTTCTTATGCCCAAAGATTTAATTTCTACTATTGAATTTCATGATTTTGCAAAGTGGGTTTACACCCAAATTACTCTATCAAATATTTATGAGAATTGAGCTATTCAAGATTGATATATTTGACTATTTCATTGTTTTATTTCTTAAATTGAGAATTTATGCCATGAGTTGTATATTGTTATCATGAGATGATGATTTCTAAGTGGTTTATGATAAGTGTCATGATTTATGCTTTTCCATGAGAAGTTTGATTATTGAATATATATTGATATTGAGCTTGAGAGTCAAGAATGAGTTCCATGATGTTTGCTTGAAGCCTTGATACTTGATAAGATTTGATAAGCAAGTGTACTTGATGTTGAGAAAGATTTTTTTGAGTTGAGTTGAGTTAGGAATCCACAAATTGTGTATTATTTACAGATGAAATATATTTATGATTTTGGTCTCTATGATAGTCCCTTGAGTTGATTGAGGTGGATTCCTAACGCGTTCTGAGCTAAGTCTGGGAGAAGTATTTATCATCGAGTGGGAAGTATGGGTTCAACACATCCTACTTCCACAGAACTGCATGCCACTGTAGGAATGAGATTTGAAGGCCAAAGTGTCGAGTTTGTTATCATAAAGATGAGTTCTAGGTTATACTCCCTGGCAAGAGTATAATGCTCCCGCCAATGTGGGGTTCCTTTCTTAGGAGGGAAAAACATTAGACTCCATGTAGCTCACATGGTTTATGTCAGCTATAAGAAACTCCCAAGTCTATAATAGTCTAAGTTTCTTGAGTTAACGAGTCACTCTAAGTCATGAGTTAAAGAGTTTGAGTTGAGTCCAATAATTTATGAGATTTGTGAAGCATGTGTTATTATTGATGATTTATGGAAATTTATGTTTCAGAAAATTCAAGCGAAGAGAGTCATTATTGTCAGCATGCATGACTTTATTTTACATTTATGATATTATTTAAAAATGTTGCATACACCCTCACATACTTAGTACAATCCCAAGTACTGATTCTCATACTCTTCTATATTCTACATTTTCTCATGATGTAGGTTCAGGTGCTCAGTCTCAGTAGCGACAGTGATCTTTGAAAACCTCCATCTACATTCTTACAGTTGGTGAGTCCTCATAGTTTGAGGACCTATGTCCCTGATCTTTTTCCTTGATAGTAGATGGTTGTTTCTTTTCAGTTCAGGTGAGTCAGTTGGGGATCTGTCCCAATGGCTCCTCAGTATTTTATAGTAGAGGCTTTGTCAGACTAGATTACCAGTATGTTCAGAACTTTTAGTATTTTGTTTGTATAGGATAGTATTTCTTCGTATCACAGTATGCTCATAACATAATTATTCTTCCTTATTTTAAAATGATTAGTATTATAGTGAGTTTTGGAAGTTATGATAAGGATTATTTTGAGGACACATGTGGCCTTAAGCACCGTGTGACGTCTCGGGATAGGTTCTTGGGGAGTTACAGTAATAGAGGTAGAGCATTTAGTAAGAAGTGGATTTGATCATATGCCCCTTTGCTATTAAATTTTACTACTGTCAAGGAGAACGTTACTAGATCATTCAGATTTCTATATTTTTGGTTGAAATAAGACTTATTTATGGATGTGGTAAGTAGAACTGGCAACAAGAAGTAGAAGAAAATCCTTTTACAATCTTTCAACAGAAGCTTAAAAGAACTAAAGTTGCCTTAACTGAAGGGAGCAAGAAGCAATTTGGTAATTTCTTCTAGGAGATTGCTACTTTAGAAGAAAAATTAAAAGTAAGAGAGAAGCAATTTGAGGAGGAACCTTCATCAATCAATAGAGCTAGTATGAATACACTCAAGCTGAGCTCACTTTACAGCTTACAAGGAAGGAGGAAGTTTGGAGACAAAAATTTGGTTTTGAATTTTTCAAAGATGGTGAAAGAAACACGAGGTTTTTTCATACAATTGTGAAAGGCAGAAGGGCTACATTAAAGGTTTTATGAACCCAAAATGATGAAGGAGTGTGGTTAGAGGAATAAGTTGAGATTGCAAAAACTATAGAAGAGTTTTTTGAAAAATAGTTTACCAAAAAAAAAGGTAAAGTTGATTTCTCAATACAAGAGGACTTACCATCACTGGTGTCTCAGGAGCAGAATAACCAATTGAAGAAACCACCTGACATGGAGGAAGTAAAGAATGCAGTGATGAGGCTTAACAGGGATAATGCAGAGGGACCAGATGGTATGACAGGAACATTTTATCATGTTGCATGGGAGATAATAGGTCAGGATATTCATATGATGGTAACAACTTTCTTTTGTGGATTTGGATTGCTAAGGTTCTTTATACACACTAATTTGGTACTTCTACCAAAAAAGTTAGTAGTGAATACTTTTTCTAATATGAGACCTATTTCCCTTAGTAATTTGTGAATAAGATCTTTTCAAGATTAATTCATGAAATAATTAAGGGATTTCTTCCTAATATAATATCTGAAGAGCAAACTGGATTTGTTCAAGGAATAAGTATAGCAAAAAATATTTTAGTGGTTCAGGAGATAGTGTCAGAAATAAGAAAGAGGGGAAAGCCTCCAAACATAGTGATGAAATTGGATATGATGAAAGCCTATGATAAGGTGGAGTGGCTATTTCTTGCAAAAGTACTATGGAAGATTGGTTTTTGTGAAGAAATGATTGACATGGTGTATAGATTAGTTGCTAATAATTGGTTCTCTATCATATTGAATGGTCAGCGTAAGGGATTTTTAAATCCTTAAGAGGGTTGAAAGAAGGAGATCCAATATCTCCTACTTTGTTCATTTTGGCTGCTGAGGTATTGACTAGAAGTTTGAAAACATTGTTAAGACAGAAATAGTTCAAGATGTTTGGGATGCCAAGAGGAAGTCGCAATATTAATCATCTTGCGTTTGTAGATGATATTATTATTTTATGTAAAGTAGAGGTGAGAACATTGAACATGATTAAAGACACTTTGGATCGTTATGAACAAGTGTCAGGGCAAAAGATCACAGAGAATAAAATGCTCTCTATTTGCATAAGGGAGTATCTAATGGTACTATTGTGATGGCTGAGGTAGCCATAGGGATCTTGTGGCAGGAGTTTCCATTTACTTACTTGGGTTGCCCAATATTTTACACGAGGAAAAAGAAGGACTATTACAAGTCACTGGTGAATAGAATAACAAGTAAGTTACAAAGTTGGCAAGGTAAGTTATTATCTTATGGAGGAAGAGCTATTCCAATAAAACATGTTCTTCAAAGCACCCCTATTCATTATCTATCTGTTATGAACCGACCTCTTAATGTGATGAATGCAATTCATAGATCTTTGGATCAATTCTTTTGGAGTAACACAATAAGGGGAAGAGGTAGACATTGGGTAAAATGGTAGAGCTTGTGTCTTCCAGAGAATGAAGGAGGACTTAGAGCAAGTTCATGTATAATAAGTACTGCAAGAACAACCACCCCAAAGAGATAGTATGGAAAGTAGGTGGAGGATCTCAGGTATGGAAAAAAATATTGATTGTTAGAGACCTGATTGATCATAATATTTTATGGCAGTGTAAAAAGGGGGACACAAACATTTGGTCTGATAACTGGATTGGTCTAGGAGATTTATATTCTTTTGAAAATGTGGAGGAGGATGGAAGATACGAAAAAGTGAAGGAACTAGCTAAGGATGGTGAATGGAATAAAGAATTACTACATTCTTTGTTACCTGAAGAATTTGTTCATCACATTTTTCAGAAAATAAGTCCACCAAATCAAGGAGATGAAATAGATAAAGAAATATGGAGTATTGATACTAAAGGTCTGTTTATTGTTAAAACAGCCTGGCAGTATGTTTGGAAAAAAGATGTGGTAAATGCTACTTATAAAGATATTTGGGTTAAAGGTTTAACTTTTAAAATATATTTTATAATGTGGAGATTATAGAAACGAAAGATCCCAGCGGATGATAACATCAGGAGATGGGGATTTGAGTGTCCCTCAAGGTATTGGCGTTTACTAGTCCAGCATAGGAGACATTGACTCATGTATTCAGGAGATCAAATTTTGCTAACAGGACTTGGTCCTACTTTGCTTATTTTGTAGGTATACATATCCATGGATTAATCTTGAGAGAAACAATTATGTAATGGTGGAAAACTGATGTAAAACCCAGGGAGAGAGAATATTTCAAAGCTCTACCAGAATTCATTATTTGGGAGTTGTGGATGAGGAGAAATAGAAAGAAGCATGAAGGAAGGGAAGTAAGCTTTCAAAGAATCATTTTCAATATTACCAAGAATATGAGGATGCTATTAAGAGTAAGAAAACCCAAGATAGTTTTCTCACCAGACTAGCCAGGTATTCTGAAAGATTTTGCCCAACTCAAGCCTTTAATAAGAGTTATAGTAGTATTGTGGGAACTTTCTAAGAGTGGATAGGTGAAATACAATATGGATAAAGCCTCAAGAGGAAATCCAGGAAGTAGCTCATATACATTTTTTCTAAGGGATAAAAGAGGAGAATTATCTTATATTGAGGGGGCAGTCATTGAAGACACTAACAACATAGAGGCAGAAGCTATTGCTATCCGAAATACAGCTAAACATTGCAAACATATGCATCAGAATAAGGTTATAATGCAGAAAAATTCACTGGAAAAGCAAAGGATGCTAACAAAATAGTGAGACTATCCATGGAGCATAGCAGAGCATATACAACAGATATGGCAACTAGTTTCAAGAAAGCAAATTCAATTTCAACATATACATAGGGAAAAAAATCAGCTAGCTTAAGTCTTTAATAAATGGGCTTTGGATATTGGCAACTTTATATTTACATCAGTTCATCAGATATATACAATAGGAAAAAGAATAGTAGACAATGATAAGTTATAATGCCCTTACCTGAGATTGTCACTAACAAATGAATGAGAGGGTTAGTAAGGTGTAAGCTATGTTTTCACTTGATAGTATATTTACATATTCAAAGCAAAATAAAAAATGCAAAACAACTAACTAGCCTAATCTATGATAGACAACAAAAAAGGATTCTCAGTAAAGTGGGGGGGTCTGATATTCAGATACAACATTAGAAACCTGAGGAGCAATGCACTATCCAAATAATTCTGGGTCTGAGCATCCTATTATCTCCTTCCCCACCATGTCTGCAGAGCAAAAGTGGAATCAGTACATTAATACTCAGAGGATTCACAAAGATCAGTGGAGTTTGTTACTTACTTGGATGAGCTAACATTGCTACTTTGACCAGAACCCTCGATCTACTTCAAAAACCATAGAAACATCCCATCCACTGGAGAACACAACTGGAAAAGAAGAAAATCAAGAGGGAGGAGTTAGTTACAACAACTAACAAGGAGATAAAGCAAAAAAGAAGCTTACTTATGCAAGCTGCAACAATATTCCAGCAACGGCAGCAATGGAAATTCATCAAACACCTACAACTGGAGCAAAGTAAAATGGTGGTGAACAAAGGGATACATAGCAACAGTGGAAGATATGGCGGAAGAAGAAAAGTGGAAATGATATCTCAATTTAGAAACCATAATAAGATAATTGTTATTTTATTTATTTTGCAAATGGATCGGGTAGGGGACCAAGTAGGCTTATGTGAAATGGTTTGGACCAATATTCTATATGTTTGTTAAAGTTCTTAATTAATAAAAGCCTAAAACTTGTCCAATAAAAACCTCTTTTTAGCCCACTGTCATTTTATATTAGTCTATGGACTAATTTCAAAACATCACTTTTCAAATGAAATATAATATACTTGAATTGCATATTTTATCTATCCACGCTATTTGACTGATTTAAATTAAAGATCCTCGTTATCATTTATAATAGTGAGCACTACATTATACCAAAGATACCGTCAATGGTTATTTGATATTGGTTTCAATAATACATAACTTATCGATATCTCTTCATTTCATCATTTTCAGGTACGTAAACCTTTTCCAAGGCTTTATGAAGTGTTAGGTCATGGTTCTTTTTAAAGGTCTTGTGTTATTATCAATACCATTTTAATTATTTCCTCCTCCTTCTTTAAGGAGTTTTATATTTGAAACAAATTGGAATATCACATTTTGGGTGTGCCATAGACTCTGTCCTTCAAGAACTTTTCATTAGAGCATTTATAGCTAAATTACAACATAAGGCCTGTCTCAAAATGAACTTGCAATATTTTGCAAATCATGAACTATATATTGAACTCTAAGGTCACTTTTTACTAGGATCTAGATAATTCATTTCATATATTTCAGCTATCAATCATATCTCCCCCTAGTGTTAGAAAATCTAATATTCACCTCAATCTTATTTAGGGATCCATCTTTTTGTATGGTGGATATTGCACATTCAAATTTTTAGATAAATTCATTTGGTTGTTGACCTTGAACCAACAATAGGAAAACCTTATTGGCTTGGCACATTACATATGTTGCTACATTTTAATAAACCCATCTCATACCAATTTCTTTTTTTAGGAGATCTGTTCTCAAAACTAATTGTTTAGCTATAATTGGAGGAACACAATTTTTTCTAAATGAACCAGCATTATCAACTTTTATAGTTTGAAATCATGCTATCAATTTAACAATTTTAGCAAACATCCTTGCAAAAATCAAATTGCAAGTTGATAGCAAAGCACATGTGACCAATCATAAATGTGTCTCATTTCATAGTAAATGGTCCACATTGCAGATGAACGGGCCCATATTCACTTTATTTTATTTTCCAAAAATTCAAGGGATACAACTATAACCTTAGCTGGTATAGTATTGTATCGTGATAACAAGCAACATAACAGAATTCTTAAAGAATATTTTATTTCTTCAATATAAACCGCATGAATTCTTAATTATTTTGCATCATATTTGAAGTGGGATGGTAAACTGATCATGCCAACTTATATATTTTTTGTAAGCATTTATCTTACTATCACATGTGATTTCCTCACCGTGCCCATATTTGTAGCAACAAATAGGAGAAAAATGAATAGCCATTCATATGAATATTCATAACCAATTTTGATTGTAGTAATATTAAGATAAGAAAAATCTTTCCATAATTTATAATCAATAATTTTTTTTTGTCAAATGTTTTGAAACTTAAAAGTTTCTTTTGGAGACTTACTTCAATCTCGATATCATTAACAATTTCATTCCTCTATGTAATAATATATGAGGTTTTTTAATCTATTAGATATGGGTGCACTACCTCATATTTCAAAAACACCATATGTATGGTGACCATCATCTTTTAGGGAGATATTTATTGTACCCAACCAGTGAAAAACTTGCATAGACACACATAACATTCATTTTTGGTTATGGACACAACCTTTATATATAAGAATTGTTTCTTTTTTTGGTAGTTCACAATAAAACATACCTCAATATATGTGACGTACTAAAAGTAATTAACCAATGATCATTAATATCAAAATATTTTATTTTCATTTCTCTCAAACCTCCTATAGAGGTGAGTTTTGGTAATTATCCAACTATACACAAGTACAATTCTATCCACAATCACATTTTTGACACATTCACTTTCAAGAATGCCCAAGCATTGACGATGCTTACACGGTCACATTCTCTTCAAGAATCAAACCATAATCATATGTGCTTCATAATTTATTTTATAAGCTCATTGTCATGCTTTGACATGTGACACCCCATATCTTCAGGCTAAAATGTGAATCATTGTTGCTATGTGTATCGAACCAAACCCAATGATTCTATGAAAACATAAGTGTGATGGTAAATTCTCTAGTGTGATAACATCTTTGGAGGTGAAGTGAGATTATAAAAATCTTCTAACTCAAAGATGAGCTAAGAACCTTTCTACTGATTGAGTTTTAGTGAGTGATCTTATTTGGGTGAATTTCCAATGACTATTAATTCTTGAATATAATGATTTAGGTTTCGTACTATATACCAAATGAAAGATATTTGAGTCTTGTTTCCTACACATCTGATTTTACCTTAATCTAGTATCGAAGTAGAAAGTTATGCTCATTTTACTTGGGAATGTCTGTCTGCCGAAAAGTGATACTAAGGTAACGAGCCATCAACTAGGTGACGAACCATAACCTAGGTGACAATCCATCAACTCAAGTTATCAGCCTTAACTAGTAAATGGCAAAATCTATCCAGATACTGACACTAGGATGATGAGTTGTCACCAAACTAACGAGTCGTCAACCCAAGTCGTCAACGAAAGAATTTTTGTGTTTTGTTTTGGTTTCTTTAGGGGTATTTTTGTCTTTTAATCACACCAAAATCCTCCCCCATGACTTAAAGACACTAAGATGCCTTATTATTTTCAATTATACAAATTAAAACACTACTTTCTCCTCTCTAAATCCCAAGTCAAGAACAAGCTAGGGTTTCCAGGGATTAATCATCCAAACTCTAAGTTTTCTTCCAATTTCTTTAGTGTTTCAGGCATATACCTCTTCCCTAAGTTGATTTTACATAAAAGAATGTATTTAATTGTTATCTATGTAGTTTAATTGTTGGGTTTTGAATATGAGTTGAGGGATTTGGAATGGCTAATACTTGAATTAATTTTCTATAATTACGAGTTGGTTGTCTATGCTTTATTCTCATGGTTTTGAACTAAATAAATGCATGGGTATGGAAATGGAATGGGGAACACAGATTTCCCCAAATTGTATAGTTTAATGGCTTAGAATTGACTTTAACCTCAACCCAACTTGTGAAATTGATTTTGATATATGGATATATACATAATTCAACTCACTTTTGGAACCTTACTCTGCATAAAAGGTTAGTGGAACATAAAACAATTTTGGAAGTCCTTGGTGGCCATGGATTGGTTTTAAATTGGAAACTTTGGAGTCAATTTGGCTAATTGGTTTTGGAATGTCATAATGGAATTGGCTTGCAAGCTTAGACTTTTATTTGGTATGACGATACCAATGGTTAATGCCTAATTAATAGACTCATTGGTTAATGGATGAAAATATGTGTAAATGGTTTTAGTTTGGTCTTAAAGAAGGTTTTGTAGCTCATTATGGAAGGTAAAGGTCCTGGGGGGACAAACACTGAGAATCAAATTTCCCAGCTTGGGGGGTCTTTATGCCCATGTGCATAATTCACACTTTATATATATATTGGAATGGTTGGGGTTGTGGATTTCGTGGACCTTCCTCAGATTCCCTCGGTTCATGCGTCTAACACGCACTAGGGACCTTTTAGTAAGAGGAGATGAACCCATATAGCTCATAGGTTCTCTTAGGATGGTTAGAGCTACACAGTCCAGACTAATGATTTTAAAACTCATGCTTAAACCTTGTACCCCATCCCAACATCTTATATATATGTATCTATTAATGTGTGCATATGATTTTGAATTGCTTTTGAACATGGCAATATTTTATCCCTTCCCTGAGTTACATGCTAGTGCTCATACTACTAACCATCCTCGAATATTGTATTATTTCATGATGTAGGGTCTGAAGATATTCCTGTTACCCTTGTGTAGCATTAGGTGGTTGAGAACGTCTATTAAGTTATTGTGAAGTGGTAAGCTTCCTACCATCAGAAGCCTTATCGTTTTAATATTCATTCTTTATTTTTATAGTACTTTGGATTCTTTTTGGTTATAGTCATTGGCATATCCTAACTTAGTTGATATTTTTATTTGAGGCTATTGTGGACAAAGTGTGGGAATGGTTATTATTTTGGACTCTTAGTATCCTTTTGAGTTATCTGTCCTACCATTATGTTCTGGTTGTCTTCTACTATTTATTTGATTATGATCGGTTAGAAAATCTATGGGGGTAGTCTCTGGCCCTTGGTGATATTAAGATACCTGCCATGACTAGGCCCTAGTTTAGGTCGTGACAAGCTTGGTATCAGAGTATGGTTCAGGGTCTATTGGTGTCCATAAAGTTGTGTCGAGTAGAGTCCCTTTTATGGTTGTGTAACGCACAACGCTTATAAGGGGGAGGCTACAAGATATTTAGGAATGTTTCCCTTTTTAGTGTTCTAGTTTGGTCTATAAAGTATTGTATTGTGAAATTCCTCTAATATCTAACTTACTCACATTTCATACCATGCCTCCCCAAAGATATGATGCTCGTATAACTTCTTTTGAACCCTTTGTCCCTCTTAAGGACAATATCGATGGAACTCGCCCTATTTATGTAGTGCAGACCTGCTCTAGGGTCCCTTCTCCTAATTGTACTTCCCCACGAAGAGTTCCACCAGTTCTTACTAGTCCTCCTCAGGCTGATATACTCATGCCTTGACGCCTTAGGGTGATGATTCTAATTTAGAGTTTTGCCAATCTATTCATCTGCTCACTCAGTTGGTGGCCTCTTAGTCTCAGCAGTCTAATTGTGTAGGTTTTGTTGCACCTTCATCTGAGGTTACTAGGGTTGGCTAGTTGATGAGGTTGAATCCCCCAACCTTCACAGGTTTTAAGGTTGAGGAGGATCCTCAAGGGTTTGATGATGATATAGGGAAGATATTCAAGGTAATTCATGCTACTGATTCTGAGCGTGTAGAGTGTCACGATCCAAAATCCCAAGGATCATAACGGCACTTGTCGTAGCAATACTTGACTAGTAAGTCTATCACCCAAACCAATACACAAAGAGGGAAAAGAAAATAATAACCCCAAGGTAAGTCTTCTAGAATGAATCCAAACCATACATGTATAATAAATACAGAAGGAAAACATAACAATGCTACCATAACTCTCAAAACTTGGCGACAACGATGTAAGAATTACTAATACAAACCATAAGTCAAATACATTAGAAATATCCACACAGGGTCAGCATATGTCGCTGAATATAAATAAAGACATAACTACTATAGAAAGATAGATGTTAACCCCGGACACATGAATGTCTAATTGCTACCTTAAGTAATTTGAAGGCGCTTGAAATCAACCAACCTGAGGTGAACTCGAGCTAGGACCTACACTAAAAGGGTGCAGTAGGAGTGAGTATAGTCCACTTGTACTCAGCCCGTATCATAGGCTGACCAAGCAAATTAGTAAATAAATAATACAAAATATGAACTAAGGGCACGTCACCTGCAATTAGAAAAGTCCTACAATGGTAGCCTACATCACTTGCACTAATAGTTCTACAATATCCACACATAATAATACAAAAACACACTAGATAGGGATAAAAATACATACAATATCATATACAAGTAGAACGAAAGAGGATCGTGTATAATCAAGATTATCGAGTACAAATAAAGGAAGATAGAATAATTAGACATTAACAAGTCAAGATATTGAATAAATAGCTATATGACGAGTTAATATGGAAATACAAGAACAACATAAATACAATAAATCAAGTGCAATATATATGATGATGATGATGATAAGTATTCATGAGGTTGTCACACAACCTTGAGGTTGGCACACAGCCTTGGGTTTAGCACACAGCCTTAGGGTTCGCATACAGCCTCCATATTTCTAGTATTTCTAATATTTCCAGTCTTTTCAGTATTTTCAAAGAACATATATAACATAAGACACAAATCAAGTACACATACATGACAACAAGTAAATATGAAGCAATAAAACAAACAAGTGAAATGATGCGTACAATGACATGAGAATGACAATGATGCAACGTTCACAACCATAAAAAATGAGTATTTTCACAACCAATCTACATGGTGTATTTGCCATAACTAATTCATATGATGTATTTACACCACCAACCATAATGTTACTATTCCATAACCATGTGAGCCAACATCCACTCACTATTTCCACTATCCATAAAATTTCCACATGATTCATATGCCCACAAAGTATGAATATATATATATATATATATCACAATACGCCAAAGGAACCACAATAGGCATTTCTAACAACAAAATAAAGGTATTCACATGTATTCTAGGCTATCAATCTCACAAAAGACCTCGCACAGTCACACATATCACAGGGTATGTTAGATTCAGCAATTACATTACATTTAGCCCCCCCCCCACCACCACAGAAAAAACATATAGATAGCCAAATTTCATGATTAGTTCCCATCTGTAGCATGCATTCTGTACCAACATTTACTACCTAACCCAGTCTAAAAGAGTTAAGTTGTGACCTACCTCGAATGTCAAAAATGGTTTACTAAACTTTGAACCAACGACCTTAATTTCCATGAACGATCTTGAAATCAACTAAAACAAAGAAATATAGAATCTACACAACAAAACAAAGCCAACGATTTTGACACTGCCTACCATTTGGGGTCAAAACAGACCCACCAAAATGAGTTTTTTAAAAAAAGGAGAAAAATTTTAACTTTACTTCAAAAGCATGTTTCCCATATTTTTAGGAATCTATAAATGAAAATCCAAGTCAAATCGAGTCAAAAATGGGGTTCAAATTGAAGAAAAACTATTTTTGATCTTTACCGAGTAAAATCTTTAAAATCCGTGTTAAAATCAAGAATCAAAGTTGTTTTGAAGGTTAAATTGATGAATAACTAGTTATTAATAAATTAAAACATTATTCAAGTGAAAAGGAGTGAGATTGGGGTTTAAAATCAAGCCTTGAGATTTTGAGGTTTTAAGAAATTAATCAAGAAATTAGAGTAAGAAAGGATGAAATCTTGTCATGATCTCAATTAAGAAATGACAGAATTAATAAACAAAAATTGAAATTGCAAGTGTTTTTGGGACAATTTTTGGATTTACTAAAATGGAAGAAATGAATCTCAATTACAACATAAGGAAATACTGAATTAAACTAAGTTATCCAGTTTATGTGGACTTCTATGGTACTTGAGAAATCTGTAGAAAGAAGGAGAAGGATCAGATATTGAGAAGAGGAGATGAGAGAGAGAAGAGAAATAAGAAAAGAGTGAAGAATACCAATTTTTGTTAGTTGTCTTCTCTGTCCTTTGTGGCTTTTAACAACCTCCTGCTGACGTGTAATGATCATAACCCTTTTGGCCTCATTCACTAATATTCCATTTCAGTCGTTGATTCTAAATTTTGGTTATTCACTTTATCCATGCCTTGGCTTTGAACCTTAGCTCCCACATTCTTTATTTGATCTATTCTACTATTAGTCAATACTAACCAGGTCATAACCTACCCCTCTCCTTCATAACATCCTTGACCTCAAGGATAAGAATCGAACCCAGGGAACTTAGCCTGGAGGAATGCATAGTCTTCCCAAGTCGCATCCTTTGGTGGTAAATCAGACCACTGTACCAAAACCTTAACTCCAGCTGTATTATCCTTCTTAACTAATTGTCTTTGTAAGATAGCTACTGGTTGGACCAAGAATTAACCATCATCACCAGTACAGGGAAGAGTAGATTGAACTTCCACATGATTACCTACCTTTTTTTTTAGTAGTAAAACATGGAACACTGGATGTACCTTGGAATCGGGAGGAAGTGCCAATCGATAAGCTACTAGACCAACTCTAGCAAGAATTTTGTACGGACCATAGTACTTTGATGAGAGCATCAAATTCTTCCTTAATGTGATAGAAGATTGCCTATAAAGCTGTAATTTAAGATAGACCATATCATCCTCCTAAAATTCCCTGTCAGGCCTTTTTTATCAGCATAGAACTTCATCCTCTCTTGAGCTTTACTCAGGTTATCCTTTTAAATCTGGGGTAATTATTGTCTCTTCATTATATCATCTTCAGCAGCTGATACATTTGTCTCCAACAATGGTCCAAGTGTCAATGAGTAGGAGATTATCCATATAAAGCTTCAAAGGCGTACACTATAAAGTAGTGTGAAAATTGGTATTGCACTACCACTCAGAAGCAGTAAGCTATTGACACGATTCAAACCAGGGCCTAGTAATTTTAGGAATCTCAAGTCCAACTAGGACCGAAGACCACCCCTAATAATTAACCGTAACCCCCCTTCACTCAATGTCGTATAAATTTTGAAAATATAATAAGATGAATCAATAATAATTCAAAGACATTGGATAAAGTCTATATTCGTAATACCACAACCTCAATCAAATACCCAATCAGTGCCAATACCAATACCAAGGCAGACACCAATACCTACATCGTCCATAGTAGTCCGATAGAGCCTCTAACTAGAATCAAGTAACATCCAGTCGGGACATGTCCCCGACCATAGCCAAAACCGAATTCCAAGAAGCAAAAATAAGGAAAAGAAGTCCATAGCATGAAATGGAGTCTTCCGTAGTATGAAAGCTCACCACTTTAATCTAACTCAAAGCTGCCCCCAAATCCAAGTCACTGAGAAGAAGGAATGGTAGTATGGCCAGTTCCTACATTGCATGGGGATACAACGCTTGAAGATGGTTAGCAGAGTGAACTCTAGAATGTACTTAAGGATAAAGATAAAATAATTTCATTCTTCAAAACCAAATCAAATAACCATATGCAATCACAAATATACCTATATATCATGTTGGGATTGAGAACTGGGTTTAGCATGCATTTAAAACCTTAACCTGGGTTGTGTAGCTCTGTCATACTAAATTCCTACCCACAGGCTATATGGGTTCATCTTCCAATGTTGAAAGGTCCCTGGTGCATGTTATCCTCACGAACTGGAGAGAAAAAAACAAGATGATAGGTACATCTCCAAAAATATAAAGTATGACATCATGCACACAGTTACCATGACTAAACCTCACATTGGCAAACATAAGTTTCTAGTATTGGTCCCCCTGGGACTGCCACCTTCCAAGTCTTGGCTAACACAACCCTTTTTAATCTCATATTAAAACCAATTACATATTCCAACTATTTACCAAGGATTTTTTTGTTTAGGCATTAATCATTAGTATCGTCATACCAAAATTAGAGCTTGTAAATCTATCCTTTTTATGCCATACCAAAACCATTAAATCAAGTTGACTCCAAAGTTTAAAATTAAACCAGAACCATGGACACCAAGTCCTTTCAAAACAATTTAAAACCAACTAGACCAATTCAGGTTCCATTACCATTTATGCAATGCAAAGATATTAAGAGTAGTCAAACTATGTCATTCTTGTTGGCATTTTAACAAACAGGTTGAGGGCATATAAATTTCAAAACTATAACCAAGTAATTTAAGTAATCCGTAATACCCCAAAATCTATTTACCATTAACATGCAACCCACAATGTCAAAATCATTCTAAAAGCATGAAAGAAAACATAATTAAACCATAAGAACTATTATTCAACCATGAACATCCAAAAAACCTCAACTATAATTTCAAACCATAACAATATCATGAAAATCATACATTGAAACACATGCTCTTTGTAAAATAACAATGAGGGAGGAGTAACATGCCTTATATACCAAGGAAGACAAAGAGAAACCACCCTTGAAAGCCTTAATTGATTATTTGGAAGAAACCCTAGCCTTTTGCTTGATTGAGAGTTTGACAGATTTTTAAGAGTGTTTGATTGGTAATAATAGGTTAATGAAGCCCCAAAAGGTGTTTTACATCATGGTATCAAAGAGAGTTACATAGGGAAATGTCCACAATGCCCCCAACTTAAAATTGTGAAAATACCGCAGGTGGTTACACGTCGTCCCTATGACTTATGACCACAATATATGACTCGCACCATTGAGTCATCACCAAGACATTAAGTTGGACACCCATACAATGTCTACCATATAACTCCTTGTCCCCTACTCATGTCCAGAATATATGACTCATATGGTCTAATCGTACCCAAGATAAAATCCAAAGGGAATGGAACTTGACAACATATTATTCAACTATAACACTCGTAACCTATCCTCACGGCTCTTAGTAAGCCACTCGTACTAAGAGCGAAGTCAAGTCACTTAGTTACTGGTTTGATTAAGGGACCGACCAAATAAACCATCACCACCCCTAACGAATCATACTACCCCAATTGTAACCATAGAAAAATCCCAACAACCACCCACTGGACTCCCTACTACTAGGGTCACTTGACCCGTACCCACACCATATAATTTATATGTTAAGTCTTTATAGGACAGTGAGTTCAAAACAACATGAAATTTCCAAGGGCCAAAACCCAGGGTGTGTCAATTCTCCCCCACTTAGTTCATTCGTCCTTGAATGATAGGACAAAGTAGTGACTAGCATGATTAAACCCCCAAACATCCCTTAACTTACCTTTAAGACAGAAAATAGATGTTTAAGGAATTTACAATCCACTCTTACCTTTAACTAAGTTTAAAAGCAAAGATTTTAAGAACAACACATATCTTAAGCACGATTTTTCAAAATGGGAAATAGGAATGGATACTTGAACATCATGTCCTCTTCAGTTTCCCTAGTAGCCTCTTCAACCTTGTGGTTTCTCCATAGAACCTTTACTAAAACTATGTCCTTGGTCCACAACTAACGAACCTACCCATCTAAGATTTTAATCGGGACCTCCTTATAAGATAGGAAATCTGAAATACCAATATCCTTGATAGGTACAATTTACAATTGATCACCCACTCACTTTCTCAACATGGAAACATAGAATAGCGAGTGAATGAAGCTTAAAATAGAAGGCAACTCCAACTCATATGCAATATTTCCAACCCATCTCAACACAAAGTATGGACCAATATACAGGGGACTGAACTTTTCCTTCTTCCCAAACCGCATCACTCCCTTCATGGGAGATACCTTCATGAATACCCTATCCGCAACCTCAAACTCTAACTTCTTATGCCTCATATTCACATAGGACTTTTGGTGGCTATAAGCCTATCCCAAATTACCTTCACCTTATTCATGGATTGGTGAACCAAATCTAGGCCAAATATCTCCACCTCACCAACCTCAAACCACCTAATAGGAAACCTATACCTTTTATCATACAACACTTTAAACGGATCTATTCTAATGCTTAGGTGGTAGATATTATTATATGAAAACTCTATAAGAGGCAACTGCTTAACCTAACTACAACCATAGTCGATCACGAAAGCATATAACATATCTTCCAATATATAAATAGTCATTTTTACTTGCCCATCTGATTACTGGTGGAAAGCTGTACTAAGAATCACCTTGGTCCCCAAACCTTTCTAAAACAACCACTAAAAGAGAGATAAAAATTGTGTACCATGATCTGAAATAATAGAAATAAGTACCCGTTGCAATTTCACAATCTCCTAGAGGTACAATGATAACGCTCAAACTACAGCTCTCGTAAGAGTGTAAGCGGTCGTCGTCAAATATAGAACCCAACTGGGTTGGGTGTCGAATCGTACAGGGAATACTCGGTCACTAAGTGTTACAACTATTATTAGACTTTTGGTCTAAGGTTCTGCGGAATAAGGGGGATTTTATGCGTGCAATAAAAGTATCAAAAATATCAAAGTAAAAAGGAATGATTGGTAGGTTTTAATCAATGAGAATTGTAAGTTAGGGTTATGTCCACCTTATGAGTTGTATGTATCTATTGGCTATGAGTTATGTGGAATTCAGACATGCATGCGCTTATAGAGATTCATATTCTATGGTAAATCCAGGCGTCTTTCGACCATCAAGGATTATCTCACTTTAACACTTTCAAGCTTAAAGCGTATAACTAATGGTACGGACTCTCTAAGAGGTTAATCCAGTTATGGCACTAACTTTTAAACAGGGGTTGATAGTCCTATTTCCTTGTCATTCTCTCTTTTTCAGACATGTAACCTTTCTTTCAAACAAGTTAATGCTATACTGGCGTATTTTATATGTTTGCAACCACAAGAATTTAAATTAAAATGAAGAGAGTAATGATATAAGTAGCACACATATCACGAATTCACAAACTCATAGCAATAGATAGTATCTCATAAGGCTTCCATAACCCTAACAGAGAAGTTTAGCTACTCATGAGTGCAACGGAAAACACAATAGACATTATCATCATACCAAAATAAGAATCTCACATGAAGTATGTTTTGGTAGCACTTGTGGCGTGAATTCCTTGCAAATAGTGTTTCTCTTGTTGTAAAAATTAAAAGTCGAATAGATGAAAAATAATGTCAACAACGAATTTGTGAAGAAAAGGGGAAAGGATCGAATAGGGAGGAATAAGGAAGAGGGTGGCAAAAATTGATTGAATGCTGAAAAATTCAGCAAATAAGGGTTTTTATAACACCCTTGTCCTAGTCCTACTGAAATGGGGTTTTATCCTTGTCCTACTGAAATAGGATTTTTATCCTTGTCCCAGTCCTACTGGGTTACTGCTGATCCCCAAGTCTTTAGAAATATTGTTTTTGCCCAAGACAAGTTTTCCATGCATCACTTTCAGTCCATAAGCTTCCAAAAGTTGCCTTCCTTCTTTCGTGAAGCTTCCTTTAGAGTCAACTGCCCATAAAATACTGAAATCTTTATTGTTTCTACCTGAAAACTTGCTAATCACGTTGGTTAGCTCACTTACAGGAAAAAGGACTAAAAGTGCAGGAATTATATATTTTGTCCTCAAAACTTAGCTAAAATATGGGTAAATTAAGGTACTTTAGGCGTGTAAACACGTCTATCATCAACACCCCACACTTAAATCTTTGTTCGTACTCGAACAAAATATCATGTCCATATAAACATCTACTTAGGGTTTCACAGTAACAGCACAAAATATTCATCCAGGCACAACAATTATCAACAAAGAGTAGTTTTCTGATCCCTGCTAGAAACAATTCAGCCTCCAACCTAGACTCGTGATGATGGTTAATTCGTATTCAAAAGTTAAGGTACAAAGAATCATACAAGACTACCCAAAACTCATCAACCATGTGTGTCTCACGCAATATCTCACCCATAATCACTCACAAGTATTGTAATTTTTTTTTCAAAACATGGGTATAGGATTATCCTCTCTCTCACTCTCACAAAGAATTCATATGCTGCAGCTGATGACCATAGGCTTTCCCTTAGTGTAATGCTCCATTAAATATCAGAATGCTAAGAGTAGGATCAAATAGGTCTTTACAGGTTGTAATGTAGGCTAAGGGGCGGGTAGGACTATTTTGGCCAGAAATAGTGACTATGTTCCTAAGCACTTTAATACATCACATTATGCCATTAACACTCTCTTTTAATCAACCTTGCTACCTTTCTTTCACCTCTCACCCCTTTTTCACCTATTTTGCCATTCAAACATAACTATCTTTTTCTTTAATCATAAACACAAGTTATCTTTTAATTTTTCTTTTTCTTTTTCTTTTCTTTTCTATAGCACACCTCTATGATAGACACTTTTTTTTTCATAACAAATTCAAGCACCAATAAACTCTAAGGTATCACTTTCACCCAATTTCCTCTTATTTTGTCACATGACTTTAAGATTTAAAGCACTTAGGAATTTGGATCAAATTATGGTTTTGAAAAAAATGGATTAGGCTTACATATGAGGTTGTCAAAGAAAAATGGCTAAAGGCTCAAAGGGGGTTAACTAGGATAATGTCAACAGGTAGGTAAAAATAAGGTAAACAATCATAGGCTGCTAAAGAAATGCCTAAATCATCTCCTAAACTTGCACTCTTTATTTCGCTTTACACACACACCAGGCAAGTTCTAGCATCAGCCACCAACACAGAATATACTATCATCTCACACACACAAGGCACATGGTTAACTTTATTGGGAGCAGTATAGACTCTTGACCCCAACAGGTGAATGAATTAAACCACACAAATATCACACAGTGAGTCACATTTAGAGCCTAAATGTCTCAATAGTAATGATAGTATCACAGACTCTTGTCACAATACCATGCTGCCTATCAGAACAATTTTATGCAAAGTTTTTAACAAACAAAATATTTTAAAAAAAAAATTAACTACTAAAACAAAATAAAATAAACAAACATAAATAAGCAAATGCAGATAAAGAAGTATAGCATACAAATACCAGTACCCCACACTTAGACGGGACACACTGTCCTTAGTGGAAAATAAATAAGAAGAACCTGGTTTAGTCGGACTCCTTCTCTATGTCTGGGGTTATACCCCCTGCATTGAAATCATCATTGGAGTCGTCGTCATATGAATTCTCCTTCACGTCAGAGTTTGGAACTCGGCGATCATCATCGGTTGGCACATCGTCATCAAGAGGTTCCTCAAAGTACACACCTACTCCACACATAGCCCTTGCATGATCGTTCATTGGGTAGTCATAATCCAACTGTTGGAGCTCTACAGCAATTGGAATACGACCTCCGCTCATCATGGTAAACCGAGTCATGCCATAAAGATGGTAAAAGAAATTTTCATCCCGAGCATGTCGTTTTACAGTGGTAAGGTTGAAGTCATGCATAGTTTCAGCATCTTTAACCTTTGTGAGGTCAACCTTCTTCGGGTTGTATGGAAGCTTATGATCAGTCGGCTCCTCTTCGATGTCCTCCTTCCTCAATATTGCAGTCAACAGATTGCTGAAGCTGAAGTGGGACCTCTTGTATAGCCTGGACTTATGCATAGAAGATCGAATAATCGCCCTAATGTTGATGGGGACGTTCGTCATCAATGCGTACACCAAGAACACTCTATCTCGTGTAATCTTCGTGTACTGTGTCCCTGAAATCAGGCAAGAGTTGACTATTCGCAACCATATCCGAGCTTCCCAGTTCAAGGAAGCATATGGGAAGGTGTTGTGCCGACCGGTGTCCTTGTGTCTACTCCATCGTGCCAAAGATCTTGTTCCACACAGTGTGTGTCTGATTTCCCTGTACGGAGGTCTATTATACAGCTCCTTGAGTGGTGATGGATCAACAGATGGCAGCCCTAGAAAAGAGTAGAAGAACTCTGTATTTAGTTGTAGGACTTGGCCCCGAATCTTTACTTCACTCCCTGTAGTCTTTGGCAACCAATTAGCATAGAATTCCCATGTTATATTGAGATTGCACTATCCTATATCTCGGAAGATGAAATCAAGATGTAACACCATTATCTTAGCCAACATTTGAGGTTCTTTCTTTGCTAGGCTTTCCTTTTATATCAACTCCACATGAACATATTTTTTCTCTTTATTGTTCCTGTACCACTCCTTTCCTTCTTCCTCTAGGACCCATTTGATTTCGAACATGCGGCGAGTTATTTGCACCGATGAGAATTCACCTTGCTCTTTTCGTCCCCTTTTTTGGCCTTTTTGTGAGGTGGTCACTTTATCCTTTCCTTGTCGTGCTTTCAGTGCCATTGTACCTGAGATAAATTGACAGTCATGTTAGCTTCGTCTCTGTAGATACAATCGATAAACAAACAGTAGTGGCTCTACCCCACACTTAATTTGTTGGTACAAACTAATTAAGTGAACGTTATCGCTTACTCAGACTTCATCGATATATGTTTAGGCGCTATGTTCCAACCATAAAATCAGTGCAGTCATACTTTTCATGTCATTTTAACTATCTTATTCAACTCTATTTCATGTAGTCTTGCCCATGCTTTCATGTTTAGACTAGTGCATCTCTTAGAACAAGACTACTACATATATATTATATCAATTTATGGCATAGAAATAATCACATCATCAGACGTTTGTAGTCAATCATGATTTTCATCTCGATGAACAAATCATTCCAACATTCAACTTACAGGATTATGTGATTAACTTTACCATTTTGATTCCGCAACAAGATGATAGTGTACAACAATCAACTACAACTAGGAACAAAGTCTAGAACATCATTACTTGTTGTTTCACTCATCTAGTTGTATCACAACAATTCAAACATATTCGAATCACCAAGACTACTTCAAGATTTAACAACTTATTATAGGTGTAGTATTATAATGAATACAGAATATAAAAGAAGATAAAAGAAGTACTTACTTGGTTGATGGCCTTGGAACATGTTCTTGCAAAGTTAAAAGAGCAAAAAGAAAATTTTTGAGAGAATTTGGAGTGGTAGGCGGCGCTTAGGTTGGATTTGCAATGAGTTTTTGTTTTAAGACTAAGGTTCTATTTATAGGACAAGCATGGGTCGGGTTTTGACCCATTTGGAATTGGATTTGGAGACCAAAAGTGAGCATAGGCGGCGCCTAATGCTTTGCCTATGCTTGGTATAGGCGGCGTCTTTTGCAAAGCCTTGTTGAGCATAGGCGGCGCCTATGCTATGGCATTGTTGGGCATAGGCGGCACCTATACCATGGCATTGTAGAATCTGAGACCAAAGGCTTTGGCATAGGCGGTGCCTATGCTATAGCATTGTTGGGCATAGGCGGCACCTATGCTATGGCATTCTAGATTCTGAGAGCTTAGGCCATAGCATAGGCCATGCCTAGTTCGTTGCCTAGATTTACATAGGCCTTGCCTTGTTCGTGGCCTAGATTTTCATAGGCAATACCTAAACCATAGCCTTTTATTCTTCATTCCTAACTTACCACCTTCAACATGAACCGCTTCCAAATCAAAATTTGAAACCAATCTCCTCCTTTACACCTCTTGCACCTACACTTTCTCAAAAACAACAAAAATGATTAGAACAATGGGTTGCCTCCTATCAAGCACCTTAGTTTTGGTCGTGGCTCGAAAAAATCCTATAAAAACAAAAAAATGATGGGTTGCCTCCCACCAAGTGCTTGATTTATTGTCACAGCACGACATAGCTATCTCGATTACTTAGACTTCATCGAGATAGATGGTGGATCATTTTCTGAATGGATTCAGATGACAATGAGGCTTACTTGTAGGCATGCAATCTTCTTCGAGATGACCCTTGTGCATACATAGCCCAGGAGGGATACCAATTATATCATCAATAGACCAACCAATGGCTCTCTTGTACCTCTTTAGAGCAGAGATGAGAGCCTCTACATGTTGTTCACCTACATCAGCCGCAGCACTCACCGTAGGTGTATTTCCACTTCCCAAGAATGCATACCTTAGATAACTGGGGAGCTCTTTCGATTCTAGCACTGGTGTATCTTCAATGGAAGTCTTCGCTATTGGTGACGATTGATTCTTAAGATCAAGGTCCGGCTACTTAGGAGTATGAGAATAGGACCCTATTCCTATTAGAGCACACTAGTTTCTTCATAATCTTCATTATCCTCATGCTCAACATTCAGCAGTGCATCGGATAGTGACTCAACAGTAAGCAGCTTCTCTACAGATAATTTTTTCTCATCCTCGTAATAAGCATCATCTATAAAGAACACATTCAAATCGCTAGGCTGCTTCATTGCTTTGCATACATCAAAATGGACTACTTCGTCATTCAACCGAAATAACAGCTCATTAGCTCTCATGTCAATAAGCACACTTCCTGTTGTAAGGAAAGGACGTCCCAAGATTATAGGAACTTCAGAATCCATCTAGCAATCCAAAATCACAAAGTCTGTAGAAAAAATAAAGGTAGACACCTTCACCAACACATTATTCAAGATACCCACAGGTCATTTTACCGACCTATCTGCCATCACGAGCTGCATATTTATTGGTGTAGGGTCGCCCAACCCTAAATTTCTGTACACGGATAGTGGCATCAAATTAATTCTAGCTCCTAAATCGCACAATGCCTTATCAAAATTCATAGATCCCACCGTGCAAGGAATAGTGAAAGAACCAGGGCCTGCCTTCTTCTATGCTAAGGACCTCGTGGCAATTGCACTACAATGATGAATATTATCTGCCGGCTCATAGCTTACTGCCCGCTTCTTTGTTAAAAGGTCCTTCATGAATTTAGCATACCCAGGCATCTGTTTCAGCGCCTTTACCAAAGGAACATTAATAGTCAGCTGCTTCAACATCGTCATGAATTTATTGAACCTTGTATTATCCGCTTTCTTCTTCAGTCTCTGCGGAAAAGGTGGTGGTGGAAGGGGAATCGTTTGCTCCACCACTTCCTTTTTATCTTGTTTACGATTATCAGCCTTTTCACGAGTGTCATCCACCATTTTCTTTAATCTCTGAGGAAAAGGTGGGGGTGGAAAAGGAATAGTTTTCTCATGAATGCTTTCATTCTAATTTTCAGCTTCTATAGAGTCATCAAAATCTGTGTCAATAACATTCTCCTCTATATCATCAACCACCTGCTTGCCTTTAGATGGATTGTCTAACACCTTACCGCTCCTGGTAGTAATAGCCATGCATGATACATCATTCCTTTGATTTTGCACAGTGTTGCTGGGTAGCGTTCCAGCCTATCTTTGGTTGAATGCCGTAGATAATTGACTCAATTATTGCTCCAGCTATTTTATTGAAGTGGAATGCGAGTCAACTAATTGCTTCATTGAGGACAAATCATTTATTACCTCAGTTACTCCCGTGCTGGTTGCCTCCACTCATTTCAACAGCTTAGCCATCATATCTTCCATGGACATATTTCCAGAACCAGATGCAGTGGCATCACGTCTTCCAGGAGGTACATACAAACCACTCCTGTCAGTCTTATCTTTCCAACTACCTTGATCACGGTCCTTGTTTCCAGATTTATCATAATAGTTCCGACCTTGGTTTCCTTGGGCATTACATCGGAAACCCCCCTGATTATTCAAGTAGTTAGCTTCTTCTTTAGAATTGGATTCATCTCTTCCATGTGCTACCACGGCCTTAACTTTTTCGGTCTTCCCTGATAATAAATGCTTGGTAAGAAGATCCATCTGTGTTTTCATGTGCGCCATATCTTGATCATGTTCCTCCTCTCTTCACCTTTGTTCTGCAGTCATGCCAATAGATATAGTAGAGCTTGCTACCTCAGAATCCCTAGTATGCCAAGCTCTACTCTGCTTTGTCATACGATCTAGCATATCACTTGCCTGAACAAAAGTAAGGTCCATGAATGACCCACTCACTGCATTATCAACAACTGGCTTAGTCACCGAATTCAAAGCCCTGTATAATATCTCCATCAAGTGGACATTGGTCATATGATGGTTTGGGCATCTCATAAACTTCTTCTTGAATCTCTCCCATGTTTCGTGGAGAGCTTCAGTTGGAAGCTGTCAAAAATTGCTAATCTCATCTCTCAACTGTTCTCTCTTGGATAGCGGATAGAATCTTTCTAGGAAAGGGTCCTTCAATTTCCTCCAATCGGTAATAGAATCAAGAGTCAGCCCATTCAACCATAGAGTTGCCTCCCCAGACAGAGATAATGGAAACAAGCGCAGCCAAATTGCATTCTGTCCAACGCCTGGATTGTCGAATGACTTGCATGTAGAGATAAAATTGACCAGATGCATGTTCAGATCATCACCCGCAAGTCCACCAAATAATCCCTTGAGTTGTAATAACTGAATCATGGTGCTAGTGATATTGAACTTGGCTCCGGGTGCCAAGGCCGGAGGAATAATAGCTCCTGTAGCACCAGCTCCGTCCAGGTCATCATCATCATCATCGAAAGGCATTTGCATAGCTCGGTGATCAGGCCTCAGTCTAGCTTGGCGATCTCTCCTCTGTATGGGTGCCGCCACCTCAGCAGCCTGCCGTGGGGTTAGTAACTCATCATCACTCAGGTGTTCATCATCAGGATTTGTTGCGCGCCCTGGGTTATCAACATTTTGTTGCTGCACTTGAGAAGCGGCCAATGCAGCTAATCTGGCCTGCTCCTGTTGAGCAGCCATCCGTTCAATTTTACGTTGTGCATCCATTTTGCCAATCAGTTGTGGTTCAGGATTTATGGGTAGTAATGGCTATCCTGAACTTCGAGTATTTGGCATGCACTGAACACAACCTGAATAAACAAAAACAACAAATAAAAGTAAAATACGAGAATCTTTTACCAAAGGGTCTAGTAATTATCACAAACTTAGTTGACAACTGTATTCCCCGGCAACGGCGCCAAAATTTGATAACGCTCAAACTACAGCTCTCATAAGAGTGTAAGCGGTCGTCATCAAATATAGAACCCAACTGGGTTGGGTGTCGAATCCCACAGGAATACTCGGTCACTAAGTGTTGCAACTATTATTAGAATTTTAGTCTAAGGTTCTGCGGAATAAAGGGGATTTTATGCGTGCAATAAAAAGTATCAAAAATAGCAAAGTAAAAAGGAATAATTGGTAGGTTTTAATCAATGAGAATTGTAAGTTAGGGTTATGTCCACCTTATGAGTTGTACGTATCTATTGGCTATGAGTTATGCGGAATTCAGACATGCATGCGCTTATAGAGATTCGTATTCTATGATAAATCCAGGCGTCTTTTGACCATCAAGGATTATCTCACTTTAACTCTTTTGAGCTTAAGCGTATAACTAATGGTACGGACTCTCTAACAGGTTAATCCAGTTATGGCACTAAATTTGAAACAGGGGTTGATTGCCTTATTTCCTTGTCATTCTCTCTTTTCCAGACATGTAACCTTTCTTTTGAACAAGTTAATGCTATACTGGCGTATTCTATATGTTTGCAACCTCAAGAATTTAAATTAAGATGAAGAGAGTAATGATATAAGCAGTATACGTATCACGAATTCACAAACTCATAGCAATAGATAGTATCTCATAAGGCTTTCATAACCCTAACAGAGAAGTTTAGCTACTCATGAGTGCAACGGAAAACACAATAGACATTATCATCATACCAAAATAAGAATCTCACATGAAGTATGTTTTGGTAGCATTTGTGGCGTGAATTCCTTGCAAATAGCGTTTCTCTTGTTGTAAAAAATAAAAGTCGAATAGATGAAAAATAATGTCAACAACGAATTTGTGAAGAAAAGGGGAAAGGATCGAATAGGGAGGAATAAGGAAGAGGGTGGCGGAAATTGATTGAATGCTGAAAAATTCAGCAAATATGGGTTTTTATAACACCCTTGTCCTAGTCCTACTGAAATAGGGTTTTAATCCTTGTCCTACTGAAATAGGGTTTTTATCCTTGTCCCAGTACTACAGGGTTACTGCTGATCCCCAAGTCTTTAGAAATGTTGTTTTTGCCCCGGACAAGTTTTTCATGCATTACTTTCAGTCCATAAGCTTCCAAAAGCTGCCTTCCTTCTTTCGTGAAGCTTCCTTTGGCGTCAACCGCCCATAAAATGTTGAAATCTTCATTGTTTCTACCTGAAAACTTTCTAATCACGTTGGTTAGCTCACTTATAGGAAAAAGGACTAAAAGTCCAGGAATTATATATTTTGTCCTCAAAACTTAGCTAAAATATGGGTAAATTAAGGTACTTTAGGCGTGTAAATACGCCTATCATCATACAACCTTACATAACCCTGTGTCAAAAAATTTGTCCACACTGTTAAGTAGTGAGCAGACTTTGTGACCCCATCCATGATGACCCAAGCCAAATCAAACTGACTGAGGAAGACCGGTAATAAAATCCATATTGATCACCTCCTAATTCCAAACAGATAACTTAATCTCTTTGTATAATCCTTCGACCCTCATGTTCTCAACTTTCACTTGTTTGCACACCATGCATTTAGCAATGAAACTAGACACATCCTGCTTCATATTGTTCTAGCAATACATCTCCTTAAGGTCATGGTAGATTTTGGTCGACCCAAGATAAATAGCATAGCGCGACTCATGCGCCTCAACCAAAATCCTCTCTCATAATCCAACTATGTAAGGAACACATAACCTTCCTTGGTACCGCAAGGTACCATCATCACTAATCTCAAAGGACATCACTTTATTCCCAACTACATCACCCTTGATCCTCATCAAGATAGGATCCAATACTTTCTTCTCCTTTATTTTAGCACCTAGAGACAAGTGCTTCACCTTCTACACAAACACACCACTATCCTCAGAGTCCAAGAGACAAACTCTAAGGTTAGCCAAACGGTGAATATATTTCACCACCTCCCACTTTTCTTTATTTACATGAGTAAGTCTTTCCATGGATAACCTACTAAGAGCATCAACAACCATATTAGCTTTGCCTGGATAATAGTAAGGACTCATGTCATAATCTTTTAGTAGCTTAAGACATCTTTTTTGCCTGAAGATCAACACTTTTTGAGTAAACACATTCTGTAGGCTCTTATGACTAGAGAAGATATCCACTTGCATGCCAGATTTTCAATGCAAACACCACAACCAATAGCTCCAAGTAACAAGTTAGATAATATTAAAATCAAGAATTAAAGTTATTTTGAAGTTTAAATTGATGAAAACTAGTAAAAATTAAGCCTTTTTTAAGTTAAAAAGGAGTAAAGTTAGAGTTAAAAATCAAGCCCTAAGATTTTTAGGGTTTTGAGAAATTAATCAAGGAATTAGAGTAAGAAATAATGAAATCTTATCTTAAATTCATAATAAAATTAGGAAATAGATATTAATCTAGCTTCCTAAGCTCCCACAAGCTTCACTTTTAAGCTTCATTCCCATGCCCCAAAAATACCATAATAAAACTATGGGAAGCATTAAAATAGTCAAATCACACAAAATCACAAATTTCATATATTTCATTAAATTTTTAGGTTGTAACATAGAGTTGGTTGCATATCAGTTAAGGGATATAGTTTATCAGTGGTATGAGGAGTGAGAATAGTTTAGAGGTGAAAATGATGGAGCTGACATTATGGGATGAGTTTTCGAGTACCTTTCTTGATCATTTCTTTTCTCAGGAGTTGAAGAAAGCTAAAGCTGAGGAGTTTGTGAACCTGAAGTATGGCAAGATGAGTGTAAAGAAATATGCCTTGAAATTTTAGAAGTTATCTCATTATGCTCCAGATCTTGTATCTTCTATGAGGGCCAAGATGAGAAAGTTTGCTTCGGGGTTATCCCATGACTTGGTATTGGAGTGTAAGGCTGGAATGTTGTATAATGATATGGATATCTCAAGACTGGTGGTTTATATACAGCAAGTGAAAGATGAGAAAAAGAATCAGGCACAAATAGGGGAGAGGAAAAATAAGAAGTTCAATTATTCAGAGCAGGGTGTGAATCAATAAAATAGTAGAATAGATAGTAAATAGTTGACCAAGAAGAAGACTTGGAAAAGTTCTAACTCATAATTTTCGGCTAATGTTGCTTAATCTAAGAATTCTGGTGATCGTTGCTTTTAGGCTAGAAGTGGTCCTAAGGCACAAGGTGTATAGTATCATGCTAGTGAAACTTAGTCAGCCCCACTATATCCTCCTTATAGATTTTGTGGATAGCTACACCGTTGTAATACCCCGTACCTTTTCCTATCTTGAAATCATCTAAAAAATGTGAGAAGCTTTCTTTGAAATATGAATCCACTTTTTTACACATGGTATTTTTAAGATTTTCACTTTTTGTCATGTGGGAAATCCAATGAGCTTTCTATCGATATAAAATTCACCTAAATTCAAGAACCATGTAAGACGTTATAACTATTTCAAGTTCCCATCGTAAAACAGTGTCATATTGGTCAGAGGTGCGACGCGCCACAATCTAAAATGACAATTGTCCTTTTATAGTATCTCAGCACGATTTCCTTCATGTCACGCCAAATTTCCAGGTCACAAAAAAGGGGCAATGCGATGGCTATGCGTCACATCATCCCTTAGTTTTCCAATTGTCAAATTCCAGTGACACGGCGCAATAGCGCCACATCGCGCCAGGGGTCTAATTCTAAAAATTATTACTGAAATTAGAAGACACATCCAGGGTTAAAAGGATAAATTTTTCACCCCTATTTAAGCCCTATAACACATGATTCAACCACTTTTTACCCAAAATACACTCACTTCTATTAAAAACCTTTCAAGAACTACCTAGGACTTTTCATAGAAGATTCAGAATCAAGAATTTACTTCATCAATATTCGTGTATTTACGAACCAAGGTATGCATAGCATTCATTCATGGACTCTTTCATCCATGAAACCCAAGAATTCCTTTTTTAAATTCAAGTTTATGGATTTTCTTATGAATTTCATAATTGGGCTACTCTTGCTCATGTGGATAATAAGAAATTGAATTCTAATCCATGTTGGATGATAAATTCTATGTGGGTTAAATTATTATAGATATAGATTCATGCAAACCTATGACTAAAACCTTGAATGATGAAATTAGAATTGAACCGTGATGTTTAATTATTGTACAATGATGTTTACATGTACCATGACTACAATATGTTTGATTAAATGCCTAGATGAAGGAAAAGTGCCTAACTAGCTTGATACTATGAAATCCCCATGTATGTACATGTTATACCTATGATATGTTTTAATGAAATGCTTCTATAAATATATTATGGATTATGATATTAGTTATTGTTATGCTTGGTCAGTTTCCTTCCATTGAGTACTGGGGGTACTCGTACACAAAACATTAGCTGTATGCCCAGAGCCACGTCATGTCTTTATGATACTCTTAGTCAAGCTATGAATCCTTAGACTTCAAACAGTCTTATGACTCAGGAAATCTCTATGATCTCATGAAATCAGTCAGTTGTCAGATATCAGTAGTATTTTGTCAGTCAACAGAATTCAAAAAATCATGTTCAGAGTCTATTCAGATGGGAGTAGGAATTAGTACCAAGTGAACCCAAGGATGGAAACACATACTATCAGAAGAGCGTGAGATTCTTAGAAGTCATCCTTATGTTCCAGAACTATGTAGCCAGCATAGTTTGAGACATCAACACTATCCGATGAGGGTTAATGAGGTGGATAAACACTGTCAGATAAGGGCCCCACCGTTCTCCTTAAGGGATACTATCAGATAAGGGTCACCCATAGCTTGTCCTTACCAGTGGTGTGGTATTGACACCCTTCCAATTGAGGTTACAGATTAGACCCCAACTCAGCCATAATGGCATATTAGGGGTATATCGGTTAGATAACTACTTCACATAGTTTTCTGTTATAGAATTAGGACTATCAGGCACAGTTAATCAATCTCAGTAATAGAACTCAAATAGTTCTTTAGATTTTAGGACTGTCAGATATAGTCAATTCAGATATAGTATGGGACTCAGCTAGTTTCATTAGATTTAGAGCTATTAGATACAGTCACTAATGTTATCAGTTATTAGTATGTTATGTTACCAGTATTCAGATTCAGTAATTATGTTATCATGGTATTAGTGTTAGTTATTATGATAGTCAGTCTGCTATTGTTATTGTTCATTCATATAAACCCCATGCATTCAGCCTACCTCACATGCATACCAGTATATTCAAAGTACTGACACATTTGCACTATCGTGTCTTATACCATATGTTCAGAGACAATAGCCCCAGAGCATCAGTAGATTCTAGTCTCAGCTGTCAGAGTTAGTAGTGAGTCCTTATCTTTTGAGGATAAGATCATCATTTTATTATCTCGATAATTAGTTTATTAGTTTAAGTTATCTAGGGACATATCCCATCAACTCTTTATTCAGATAGTCATGTTTTAGAGGCTTTTTAGACCACAGTATGCTCAGATAGCTTATTTCAGTTGTTTTGGGTATTTCATATCCCTTTTAGATGTTACATTTTTATCAGATACTATGTCTCAGTCTTGAACCTTATGGCCTTTCAGTTCATGTTTCTGCATTATAAAGTATTTTATGTAGTATATAGGTACAGCTATCAGCCATGGGTTAGCTTGTAGTTTTTTGGGGTCATGAGCACCCTGTAGTATCTCGGGTGTTAGATTTAGGGCGTTACAAAGTTGGTATCAGATCTTAAGGTTCATTAGAGTACTATGAAGTATAAAAGCCGCATCTAGTAGAGTTTTGTACATGAGTGTGTTGCGCACCACATTTATGTACAGGAGGCTATAAGATGTTTTAGGAACAGTTTCCCCTCTTTCAGTATTCATGTCATGCTAGTTAGCATAATCTCAAGTCAATCTCTTAGTCTAATCCATTTCTCTATTTCTTCTACAGAACATGCCTCCTCAAAGAAAAAATGGGAATTAGCTAGCCCTTCAGCCCGAAGAATCTTTAGGTGAACATGTTTCTCATGCAGAGTTATGAGTTGTATTCACTACTCTTGCTAACTCAGTTGTTGCTCAGAATGAACGACTAGCTATCTTCTGGTCAATCCAGTGGCTAATTTAGTTGCCGCCAGGATTTAGGATTTCACCTGAATGAATTCTCCATCCTTTCTTGGGTCTAAGTCAGATGAGAATCCTCAAGAATTCCTAGATCAGGTGCAGAAGGTTACAGATATAATAGGGGTTACTTATAGTGAAAGTGTTGAGCAAGCTTCATATCAGTTGTCGGATGTTGCTCACACTTGGTTTATATAGTGGAAGTCAGAAAGGCCATATGATGCAGGGCCTGTTGAGTAGGAAGAGTTTATTTCTGATTTCCTTGATAGATTCTTTCCCCTAGATCTTAGAGAAGCTAAGGTTTTAGAATTCATCAACCGCAGGCAGAAAAATATGACGGTGAAAGAGTAGTTTCTTAAGTTTACTCAATTAGCTAGATATGCCCCTTATGTGGTTACAGATAGTAGGGCCAAGATGAGTAAGTTCATTTCAGGGGTGAATGATATCATGGTTAATCAGTACAGATCCGCCATATTGAATAGTGATATGACTTTAGCCAGGATCATGAATTATGTTTAGAAGATAGAGGAGCAAAAGATTAAGATGAGGGAGAGGCCAAATAAGAGAGCAAGGAAAGGTAGTTTTAACTTTGCTCAACCTAAATCAGAAGAAGGAAACCATTCTCAGTTTCATCCTGAATCATCAGTTCTAGCTCCTTCGTTAGCCAGTGCTCCAGTTCCTAATTTTAGAGAGGGTAACAAAGATAGAGTGTCAGGGTCTAAGTCTTAGGGTAGTGTTGCAGTTCCTGAACTAATTCCTTTTGTCAGACTTGTAGCAATAACCACAAGGGTGTGTGCAGAGCTGGCAACGATGTCTGTTTTGGTTGTGTCAAGCTAGGCCATAGAGTCAGAGACTGGCCTCAGTCAGGTTATCAGCAGGGTGTCACCTCTAGTGCTACTAGTAGGCAATGCCCAAATAGACTCTATGCTCTTTAGTCCTAGCAAGATTAGAAAAATTCTCCTGATATGGTTACTGGTACGTTACAAATATTTCATGTGCATGTTTATGCTTTGCTAGATCCAGGTGTTTTCTTGTCTTTTGTTACTTCCTATATAGTAGTTGATTTCGGAGTCAGTCCCGAAATTCTAGTAGAGCCCTTTTCAGTCTTTACCCCAGAGGGTAAAACCATCATAGCCCGACGAGTATACAGGAACTGCCCGATTATGATATTAGAGAAAGTCACTTCAGTAGATCTAGTCGAATTAAAGATAACTAATTTTGATGTTATTCTTGGCATGGATTGACTTCATTCCTACTATGCCACTGTCGACTGCAGAAACAAGATAGTCTAGTTTTAGTTCCTAAATAAACCCATCCTTGAGTAAAAGGGTAGTGTATCCGCTTTCAGGGGTCAATTTGTTTCCTACCTTCGGGCAAGGAAAATGATATCTAAAGGATGTGTCTATCATCTTGTTCATGTTAAGGATTTAATTTTCGAAACTCCCAGTCTTGAATTTGTTCCAATTATGAATGAATAGTTAGATTTCTTTCCCGATGATCTTCCAAGAATTCCTCCTAAAAGGGAAATAAACTTCGACATTGATCTTCTTTCAGATACTCAGCCTATCTTTATTCTACCATACAGAATGGCACCAACAGAACTCAAAAAATTGAAAGAACAGATGAAGGATCTCCTAAGGGATTCATCAAGCCCAGTTTTCCCCGTGGGGCACACCAGTATTATTTGTGCACAAGAAAGATGGTTCTCTCAGAATATGCATAGACAATCATCAACTTAATAAGGTCATGGTCAAGAATAAGTATCCTCATCCCAGAATCGATGACTTATTTTACAACCTTCAGGGTGCCAGTTATTTCTCTAAGATATACCTCAGATCCGGCTATCATCAGCTCAGAGTCAGAGAATGTGACATTCTGAAAACAGCTTTCCATACTTGGTATGGTTACTTTAAATTCCTAGTCATGTGATTTGGTCTTACCAATTCCCCAGCAGCTTTCATGGACTTGATGAACTGCGTGTTTAAATAGTACTTGGACATGTTCGTCATAGTCTTCATAGATGATATTCTGGTTTATTCCTGCAGTGCACGAGATCATGCAGACCATATCATAATAGTACTTTAGACTCTTAGAGATCATCAGCTATTTGCCAAATTTAGTAAGTGCGAAGTTTGGCTAAGGTCAGTAGAATTCCTTGGTCATATCATTTTGGGTGATGGCATTAGAGTAGATTTTCAAAAGACCAAAGTGGTAAGAAACTGGCCCAGGCCTGTCTCTCCATCAGATATCAAGAGTTTCTTGGATTTGGCTGGCTATTACAGATGGTTTGTTGAGGAATTTTCTTCTATTGCATCCCCTATGTCCAGATTGACTTAGAAGAAAATCAAGTTTCAGTGGTCTGATCCTTGCAAAAAGACTTTTCAGGAGTTGATGAATCGACTCACCTCAGCTCCAATTTTAGCTCTTCTAGATGGTCCAGATGGGTTCGTAATATATTGTCATGCATCCAGAGTAGGTTTAGGTTGTGTCCTCATACAGCATGGTAAAGTCATAGCTAACGCCTCTAGACAACTTAAACCCCAAGAAAAAAATTATCCTACTCATGATCTTGAGTTAGTAGACGTAGTCTTTGCCTTGAAAATTTAGAGGCATTATCTCTACTGAGTTCATGTAGATGTCTTTAAAGATCATAAGAGTCTTTAGTATATATTTTCTCAGAATGATATCAATCTGTGTCAAAGAAGGAGGTTAGACCTCTTGAAAGATTATAACATTAGTGTCCTCTATCATCCAGGCAAGGCCAATATAGTGGCCGATATCTCAGTAGACTGTCTATGGGTAGTGTTGCTCATGTGGATGACAGTAAGAAGAAGTTAGCTCAGGAAGTATATCAGCTTGTCATACTAGAAGTTTGCTTAGTCGATATAGATGAGGGTGATATATGGGTTTAGAGTAGTTCAGAATTATCTCTAGTTTCCAAGGTGAAAGAAAAGCAAGATAGAGATCACAGCCTTGTCAAGTTGAAAGAGTCAGTTCAGGATTAGGAAGTAGAGGTTCTCTCCCAAGGGGGAGATGGTGTTTTACTTTGTCAGGGTTGTCTCTGTGTTCCAGGTGTAGATGACTTAAGGAAGCAAATTCTTACAGAAGCGCATGGTGCACGCTACTCTATTTATCCAGGGGCCACAAAGATATACAGTAACTTGTGGGAATTCTATTGGTGGAGTGGGATGAAGAGAGATATTATAGACTTTGTGGCTAAGTGCTCCATATGTTATCAGGTTAAGATAGAGCATCCGAAGCCTAGTGGTCCTATCCAGGAGTTCATTATTCCTACTTGGAAGTGGGAAGAATCGAACATGGACTTCATGATGGGTTTGCCTCAAACTCTTCATCAGCATAATTCAGTTTAGGTCATTGTAGATAGGATGACCAAATTAGCCCATTTTCTTCCAGTTCATACCTCTTATTCAACCGAGGATTATGCCTGACTCTACATTAGGGAGTTGGTCAGATTACACAACATTCCGTTATCTATTATCTCAGAAAGAGGTACCCAGTTCACCTCTCACTTCTGGAAAGCATTCCAAAAGGGTCTTGGTACCCAAGTTAATCTCAGCACAACCTTTCATCCTCAGACAGATGGTCAAGCAGAAAGGGCCATTTAGACTTTAGAAGATATGTTGCGAGCGTGTTCAATTGATTTCAAGGGTATTTAGGATGACCACTTGCCTTTGATTGAGTTTGCATATAACAGCAGCTATCATTTCAGTATTTAGATGGCTCCATTCGAAGCTCTCTATGGTAGGAGATGTAGATCTATGATCGGTTGGTTTGAAGGTAGTGAGGCCTCAATCATAGGGTTTGACATAGTATTCGATGCCTTAGAAAAAGTCCAGTTGATTAGAGAAAGACTTTGGGATGCTTAGAGCAGACAGAAGTCTTATGCATATGTTCATAGAAAAGATCTCAAGTTTGAGATTGGTGACTATGTCTATCTAAAGATCTCTCCCATGAATGGAGTAAAGCAGTTCGGCAACAAAGGGAAACTCAGTCCCCGATATGTCGGTTCCTTTAAGATTCTCAGTCGATTCGGCAAGGTAGCTTATGAGCTCGAATTGCCTTCAGATCTAGCCTCAATTCATCCAGTCTTCCATGTCTCTTTTCTCAAGAAGTGCATAGGTGATCCAGTAGTTGTAGTCCCAATTCAGAGCATTGATGTTCAGAACAGTCTCTCTTATGAGGAGATTCCAGTCAAAATCCTAGACTATCAGACTCATAGACTGAGGAACAAAAAAGTCCCTCTAGTTAAAGTTCTTTGGTGAAATCAATTTATCGAGGGAGATACTTGAGAAAAAGAAGCAAACATGCATACCAAGTATCCTCACTTCCTCTACGCCAACTCAGATCAAGCTCAAGGTAACAGTCCTTCTTAAGCTTACTCAGTTTCATGTTCAGTGTTCATCACACACTTCGTATCAAGTACCATTGCATATTCAGTCATGCATTCATGTATCAGTTTAGTTATATAATTATACATCAGACATGCATTCTTATTGTGAGAAACTTAGTTCCTTAGAACACTCAATCATGCATTCAGGAATCAGTTACGCATGCATCAAGTATGCGTGTCCAGTATAATATATTCAGTTATCAGTTATGTCAATCATGAGATCATATTTTAGTTATTCATGTTCAGTAAGTATGTTAGTTTATATTCTTCCCCTCACTCTCAGTTTCATTCGAGGATGAATGTTTTCAAGGGAGAGATATTGTAATACCCCGTATCTTTTCCTAGCTTGAAATCATCTAAAAAATGTTAGGAGATTTTTTTGAAAGATTAATCCTCTTTTATACATATGGTATTTTTAATATTTTCACTTTTTACCATATGGAAAATTCAATAAGCTTTCCATCGATATAAAATTTTCCTAAATTTGATAACCAGGTATGAAGTTATGACTATTTCAAGTTTTCGTCGTAAAACAGTGCCATATTGGTTAGTGGCGCACTGCGCCACAAGATAAAATGGCAATTGTCCTTTTCCAGTGTCTCAGTACAATTTCCTCCGCGTCGCACCAAAGTTATAGGTCACAAAAGAAGGGGCAACATGATGGCTCCGCGTCGCGCCATCCCTCAGTTTCCCAACTGTCAAATTCTAGTGACACGAAGCGACAGTGCCGCATCGCTCCATGGATCCAATTCGGAAAAGTTTTACTGAAATTACAAGACATGTCCAGGGTTAAAAGGGTCAATTTCCCACCCCTATTTAAGCCCTTTAACACATGATTCAACCATTTTTCACCCAAAATACACTCTCTTCTCTCAAAAACCTCTCAAGAACAACCTAGGGATTTTCATAGAAGATTCAGAATCAACAATTTCCTCCATCAATCTTCGTGTATTTCTGAACCAAGGTATGCATAGTGTTTATTCATGGACTCCTTTCATCCATGAAACCCAAGAATCCCTTTACAAAATTCAAGTTTATAGATTTTCTTATGAATTTCATGATTGGGCTGCTCTTGTTCATGTAGACAATGAGAAATTGAATTATACTCCATGTTGGGTGATAAATTCTATGTAGGTTAAATTATTATTGATGTAGATTCATGCAAACCTATGACCAAACCCTTGAATTATGAAATTAGAATTGAACCATGATGTTTAATTATTGTACAATGATGTTTACATGTACCATGCCTACAATATGTTTGATTAAATGCCTAGATCAAGGAGAAGTGCCTAACTAGCATGATACCATGAAATCCCCATGTATGTACAAGTTATGCCTATCACATGTTTTGATGAAATGCTTCTATAAATATATAATGGATTATGGTGTTAGTTATATGTTCAAGTGAGTTATGCTTGGTCAGTTTACTTCCATCGAGTCCTGGGGGTACTCGTACCCGAAACATTAGCTGTGTGCCTAGAGCCATGTCATGTTTTCACAATACTCTTAGTCAAGCTATGAATCCTTAGACTTCAGATAGTATTATAACTCAGGAAATCTCCATGATCTCATGAACTCAGTCAGTTGTCAGATATCAGTAGTATTTTGTCAGTCAACAGAATTTAGTAACTCAGCCCATGTTTAATTCAGTAAATCATGTTCAGAGTCTATTCAAATGGGAGTAGAAATTATCACCAAGTGAACCCAAGGATAGGAACACACACTATCAGATGAGGGTGCGATTCTGAGAAGTCATCCTTACATTCCAGATCTATGTAGCCAGCATAGGTTGAGACATCAATACTATTTGATGAATGTTGATGAGGTAGATAAGCAGTGTCAGATAAGGGCCCCACCATTCTCTTTTGGAGACACTATCAGATGAGGGTCACCCACAACTTGTCCATACCAGTGGCGCAGTATTGACATTCTTCTAATTGGGGTTACAGATTGGACCCTAACTAAGCCATAATGGCATAGTAGGGGCATGTCGGTTAGATAATTGCTTCCCACAGTTTCATGTGACAAAATCAGGACTATCAGACACAATCAATCATTCTCAATAATAGAACTCAGATAGTTCTTTAGATTTTAGGACTACCAGATACAGTACAGAACTTACCTAGTTTTATTAGATTCAGGACTGTCAGATACAGTCACTCATGTTATCAATTATATTAGTTATCAGTATGTCATGTTATCAGTATTCAAATTCAGTAATCATGTTATCACAATATCAGTGTCAGTTATTATGTCTCATGCATGTATTTTTACACTCATAATAGTCAGTCTGCTATTGTTATTGTTCATGCATATGAACCTTATGTATTCAGCCTACCTCACATGCATTCCAGTATATTTAAAGTACTAATTCATTTGCGCTATGGTGTCTTATACCATAGGTTCAAAGGCACGAGATCTAGAGCATCAATAAATTCCAGTCTCAGCTATCAGAATGAGCAGTGAGTCCTTATCTTTCGAGGACATGATCATTATTTTACTATCTCATTAATTATTTTATTAGTTGGAGTTAGTTGGAGACATTTCCCATCAACTCCTTATTCAGACAGTTATGTTTTAGAGGCTTTTCAAACAACAGTATGTTCAGATAGCTTATTTTGGTTGTTTTGGGTATTTCATACCCCTCTCAGATGTTACATTTTTATCAGATACTATGTCTCAGTTTTGAACCTTATAGCCTTTCCATTCATGTTTCCATATTATAAAGTATTTTATACAGTATATAGGTACAGATATCATTCATGGGTTAGATTGTGGTCTTTCAGGGTCATGAGCACCGAGTAGCATTTTGGGTATCAAATTTGGGGTGTTACAACCATGGTTATTGTAATAAGCGAAGAAACTTGTGCTTCAACTGTGGTTATCCTGGACATATAGAGAGAGACTACCATGTATCTAGGGTAGTCACTAGGGCCAATAAGGTTTCGATCGCCACTTTTTTAGCTCCTACACCAAAGGGTACTACATAAGGTACCGACACTGGCCTAAATCATTTCTATGCTCTTGTCACGTGTTAAGAATCAGAGGCATCTCTTGATGTCGTTACTAGTACATTACACCTTTTCTTCCATGATGTTTACAATTTTCTTGATTCGGGTCTACCCTTTCTTATGTAACTACTTATGTGGTTGTGCACTTTATTTTTGGTCCTAAAACTATTTTCGATCCCTTCATTGTATCTACTCCTGTGGGTGTCTCTATTATGGCTAGAAAGGTTTATAGGGGTTGTGTGGTGTCTAACTTTCATAGGGAGACATTGGTGGATTTTGTAAAACTTAATATAGTAGATTTTGATATAATCTTGGGGATGGATTGGCTTCATTCATGCTATGATTCTTTAGATTGTAGTACTCAAAAGGTCAGTTTCCAATTTCCTAATGAACTGGTAATTGAATGGGAGGGAAGTTCTTTAGTGCCTAAGGAGAGGTTCATCTCTTATCTTAGAGCTCAAAAATTAATTTCAAAAGGGTGCCTTTATCACCTAGTTTGAATTAAGGATTCCAACTCTAAAAGTCTTTCTTTGTAATTTTTCCTTGTGGTTAATGGGTTTTCTAAAGTGTATTCCGATGATCTTCCTGAAATTCCTCCCAATAGGGAAATAGATTTTAGGATTGATCATCTATCGAATACTCGTCCTATTTTTATTCTTCCTTATAGAATGGCTCCAACTGAAATAAAAGAGCTAAAGGAGCAATTGAAAGATCTTTTTTATAAGGGATTTATTCATCCTAGTGTTTCCCTGTGGGACGCTACTGTGATTTTCTTGCAAAAGAAGGATGGGTCTCTTTTGATATGTATAGATTATTGTCAGTTTAATAAGCTGACAGTAAAGAATAAGTACTCTCTTCCTAGGATTGATGACCTTTTTATCAGCTTCAGGGTACTAGATGTTTTTGTAAGATTGATCTTTATTTGACTTATCATCAGTTGAAAATTAGGGAGGTTTATTTTTCCAAGATTGCTTTTCAAACTTGGTATAGTCACTATAAGTTTTTGGTGATATCATTTGGGTTGACTAATGTTCTGGTTATTTTCATGGATCTTATGAATTGATATTCAGGCAGTTTCTAGATCTATTCATGATAGTCTTCATTGATGATATCTTGATGTATTTTAAGAGTGGGTAGGATCATGCCAATCATCTCCAAATTGTGTTGCAAACTCTGAAAGATATGAAATTATATGCCAAATTTTCTAAGTGTGAGTTCTGGTTGAATGTTGTGACCTTTCTTGGGCATGTGGTTTCTAATAAAAGGATAAAATTAGATCTACAGAAGGTTGAAGCGGTTAAGAGGTGGCCTAGACCCACGACTCCAACCAACATAAGGAGCTTCTTAGGCTTAGCTGGGTATTTTAGGAGGTTAGTGGAGAGTTTCTCTTCTATTGCTGCTCCGTTGACAAAGCTGACTCAGAAAAAGGTTAATTTCTTATAGTTCAATGCTTGTGAGGGTAGCTTTGAGAAGTTGAAGGACAAATTGACCTTTGCTCCAGTTTTGACCCTTCCCAAGGGTACTGATGGTTTTGTGGTATATTGTGACGCATCCCATGTGGGACTGGGTTGTGTTTTGTGCAGCATGGTAAGGTGGTGGATTACTCTTCTAGATAGCTAAAGGTTCATGTTAGGACTTATCTGACTCATGATTTAGAGGTGGCAGTTGTGGTTTATTACCTGGGGATTTTCAAAAGGATAATATGGTAAAATTCCCAAGTAATTTGATTACCTACAGATTTTCTTACCAATTAGAATTCAAAGGAAAAACCTCTGTAGGTAATTATTACCTGCGGATTTATAAAATTCCTAAATAATTTAGTTGTAAAAATAAATCAGTAGTTATTTGCAGATTTATTTGCAATTAACTATCAAAATTTTGCATGAATTGTTTGGTAAAATTTCATACAAAAAGAAATATACCTGTGGATTTCTGCAAAAAAAATCACAAATTATTCCCTATGAATATCCCCAAGTATATCCGAAGGAAGTTTAGAGGTGAAAATTCCTAATTAACAAAAAAAAATTCTTGCGGATATTTATGAAACTATTTGGCAAGAAAATTCATATGAAATGCCCCAAGTAAATCTGCAAAACAAATTATCTCAAGAAAATTTTTATGAAGATTTAGAATGTACATCCCTATGGAAATCTCCAAGTAATAATTCACAGGTAAATCACTAGAATCATTTCACAAATAGTCAAAAATCTTTTTGAAACCTCCAATAATTCTCAAAAACATCATTCAACACATGTCTAATGTAAACCATTATAGTTAAACAAAAAACTTAATTCATAACATCCACATCAATAATGTATGATTCTTAAATGGTCCATAACATAATATTTCAAACTTGAATCCTCAATAAAACTACCAACTATCAGGGTTAGAATAACTTTCATTCACGTTATTAGAATTAGAATCACTTTTATTCACATCGTCAAAGTCATCATCACTTTCATCCACATAAGCGTAGTTGTCTTATTCAGATGGGCGTCCATCATTTGAAGATGATTTCCTGTATACATATTTCATAAACAAGTCTAATTCCTTTGCCATCCTCTTATTTTTTGTGTCGGTCATTCTGCAACTGAGCATACAAATCAGCATTTGAAGCATTAACCTGAGACTTAATTATCTCATCAATTTCTTTTGGCAAAGTTGATGTTGAATTGTTAGATGCCTTTACACTTCGACCTAGGGATCCAATACCTTTGACTCTTTCTTTTTTCTTTCAACCAATAGATTGCACCCAGATATCCATTTTACTTAACTAAGCAGGCTGACTAGCTGAATTAGTTTCTATATCTACAATTGATGCACTTTGAGCAGCTAATATTTCTTATTTCTTTCTTTCAAACTCATTCTTTATAAGGATATGTTAAGTCAGACCATAAAAAGTGCTAGAAAATATATTATAAGTAAAAATTATATTAGATTATAGACTAACTTCTTATTTTTATAGCACTTAAGCAACAGTAAATCAACTTGGGTGTTTCAAGCACACACCCAAGTTCGCACACAACATAATCACATAGGACCACCAGGTTTCTGCACTGTAGCATATAATACCACTTGACTCCAACGCAAGCATATGTTCCACCATGTCTCATAGGGAACAAACATTTCAGTCTCACTCAACGATACTCACTTAACATGTCATTCAGCCAGAATATTCTTAACTCTTAGGAGGTATCAGCAGTACAACACTTCATGATATCTAAGAAAGTAAAACAGGATGTGCACCTCAAAATAACAACGAATAAAGCATATGTCTTGGTTCATTTGTCCCAATTTCACACGACCTTAAATCAAGCACTAACAAGCATTACTCATTTCATTTCAGTATACCAAACTCTCCACAAGAATAGCAATACAACACCAGTCTACACACATTCACCACGCTTAATTATATTTTAAACATGGTAACCCAAATTCATTCTAGTAGAACAACTCAGCATATTGGTTAAGTACATATATAAGTCATATATTTTTTACCATAAATATTTAAGTACCATGGTTGTCCAAAATTTACCCAAAATAAAGCAATTAAGGCAAACATATTGGTTATCTTCAACTTTAGGAGCAATTATCATGCTAAATAGTTTGCCTGTCCTAATTTTAGGTAAATCATCAATAACAATTGATCACTGAATCCAACTTTACCAAAATGACTTGATGCAATGTCAGCACATCACATAGACAATCAGTAATCACTCGTAAAAATAAAATCAGAGTTATACAAAGAATTGTAAAAATAGGGAATTTTCAGATATGTCAATCAAAGCACACAAAAACACAAGATTCAAAGGTTCGACTCAGAATTCGCAGTCAAATTTCATTAACTTTGAATTTAATACAACAGTCAAAACAGAAGAGAAAATAAAATAAAAGGGTAGAAGACAATAATAAACTGTTATGGAATTTAATTAAGAGATCAAACCTGGACGGTATGAATCAATCATAAATTATAACATAATTCGGCGAAAACCAGTGGGCTGGTGATGGTGGAGTTGGGATAGAGCTCTGAGGCTAAAGAAGAACCATCAGCTTTTTTGCAACTATTAGCAATAGGGTTCGTCGGTTATAGACTGGTGTTGTCGGTTGATAGGGACACAGGTGGCGCTGCATGTAAAGGAGAGGGGCAACGTCAACAATTGAAGGAGAGGGTCAGAAGCGTTAGGTAGCGATTGGAGGTTGTGGCGGCGGAATGAGTGGGGTTCACCGATGTATTTTGTTGGTGGAGCAGTGGGTGAAGGTTGTGGGCGTCGAAGATTACTTTCTTTTGCTCGCCAGGAGGGAAGGAGAGAAAAGGGATTGTCCATCGGCCGTCGATCCACCGATGGTGGTTGGCAGCGGCTAGAAGAGAGAGGAAATAGAAAGCAAGGGTAGAGGTATGTGGCAGTTTCATTAGAATGAATTAGGGTTTTGGTTTTTGGTGTTTTAAAAGAAAAGAAGGGGAGAGTTTGAACCCACCCGTTAAATCAATGTTGATCAACGGCTGAGATCTAAAGATTAAGAATTTGGTCCAAAAATTGAATAAAATTTGAAATTGAGTTCAATTGGATACAATTTTGGGCTAGGATTGTAATAAATTGGATAAAATTCGGTTAAAATTGTTATAAGGCTAGAAAGTAAATAAATTGGAGAAAATTAAATTGACTTAGGCTGTGGATTAATACAATAAAAATAATAGTAAAATAAATAATATAATTATTCTTAGATTATTTATGAATAAATTGTGTAAATAAAAATATGACACATAATATATTACTTTAAAATCAACGATAACAATAATTCGAAATAGACACCTATAAATTATGAATACAAAACTTAAAATTGTCGATAATAATAATAGTAATAATAAAAAAAAATAATAATAGATAATGTATTAGTAAATTACGAGTGTGAATACCAAATAAAATATTAACAAATTCCGTAAAAATATTGTATTTAAATTGATAAATTACAAAAAATGATAATAAAAGTAATAAAATACTTTGTATATTTTTTATATCATGAATGTGATACGTCAATATTTGTTTGATACAAGAATAATGTGTAAGAAATATTAATATTTAAAATTAATGATTTTCACAAACCAACAGCCTAAAAGGATTATCGGACGGTCAAAATTATGTGTAACCAGAACCTTTCACTTCAAAATGATTGAGTGGGGACCTTTGCAAATGAAAAAAGTATCGAGTTTATAGTAGAAGCTAAAGAAACTAACCTCTGATTTCAAATATCTCTAAAGCAATTGAAACTTTGATTTCGGGTCTTCTCCTTGTCTTCTTAGAGAATTGAGAGTTGTGTCTCCTTCTTTAGAAAAAAATAATTAAAATGAAAGATTTGGAAGGTGGAGAGTCTAATGTAATGAGCTGTCAAGGGGGAAACAGAGGGAATGAATAACCACGTTATTGCCTAATTTTTTTTGTAACTACTATATTTTTCATACATTTTTTTAAAATATTTTTTCTCATGCCACTATTTATTTTCAATAGATATAAAAGTAAACTTTAAAATATAAAAATCTTAATTGGACTTATAGTATTATCAAGTAAAAAATATTTTTAAAAATAAATACTCAATAAAAAGAATTGAAAGTTTAGCACAGAAGAATATAAGGGATTTTTTTTGTTAGGAATAAGTTTTTCTAGAACTAAATATCCCGATTTTCTTATCTAAAGCCTAGGCATATTTCGGTTCAAACCCAAAAAAAAAACAAAAAATCAAATCAAAATTTAATTTTGATTTTTCAATTTTTTTGGCTCGATTTTGGTTTTAAATTTTAGAAATTTGGTTAAAACGGTTCGGTTTTTTATTTTTTCAAAAAAGAATTGGTTAAACTGAAAAACTAAAATTATATAAATAATATAGATTATTATATATATAAATTTTATATTTATAAATATATATATATATATAATATTTTATATATTCAGTATAAATAATATTTTTTCGTTATTTCATTTTATTTCATCCATGTTGAGTTATTTATATTTGAAAATAAAAAATAGGTTTGAAAAGTAATATTTTTTTCTAAAAAAATTACCAATTTTAAATGCCCGTTCATGACAAAGAAAGACTCACTACTTTAATCTTCAAAACTAAAATAAAAATCCAAAATAATTGAATCGAATTTATAAAAATCGAACCAAATCAAATTTATTTTAGTTTGGTTGTCATTTTCGTCAATTCAAAAATCAAAAAATTGAACCTATATTAAACAAGCAAATCAAACAAACCGAATGCCCACCCTCAACCTCATCATATATATAATTCTGAAACTACCTAATACTTTCAACTCAATATAAAATAAAATAATTTTTTATTTTATTTCGTGATTATTATACCTTATATCTCACACCAAATGACTCCTAAATGTATATTATATGGATATATTATATTGTCGTGCATAGTATGATGTCTTACAATTATATTGAAATTAACCAGTAGAAACCAATAGAAAAACAAGCTCTATTTGAGCCCAAAGTCATTCTTCGCCCTATCTTAGGGCAACGAAATTTCACCTCTTTAATGTGATGACATAATGAGTCAAGCTAAGGTTTATTAAACTCAAATACATCAGTGATACCATCTATGTCAACAAATAAATTTTAATTTCTTGAGAATCTTTTGTTTGATTATACGTGTCCACCGATTTAATGTCTAATTTCTTTTTATTTTATGTTTTTATTTTTCAAGTTTATCCTTTTCCTATTTAAATTTTTTAAGTTACCAAAGTCCTATGTAAATTCTCAAGAAATAATTTCAGCTAAATTTGTAGCAACATAATCCCTCAATAATTTCTCAAGTAATAATTTCATAGGTAAATCCCTAAGAATAAATCTCCAACTAATTCACAGCAAATAATCCCTAAATAATTTTTCAGATAATAAAATTTGCCACATAAATTTTTACCAAATATATCTACGTAAATTCGTAGGATAAATTACCTGGAAATTTTCCTATGGATTTAAAAAATATATATATTTGTCCATGTACCTGCGGATTTACCTAGAGATAAAATACCCACCGATACATTTCCCCAAGTATGTCGCAGGTACGAAATTTGAGTAATATGATGCCAAATTAACCTGTGAATTTATTGCAAATATATAGTTTGTAGGTAATATATTTTAATGTTGAGCAATTTAATATTTTCATAGGTAAATCCACATGTATCTCCTGGTATTGTTCCCTAGGTAAAATCTCTATGTAATTTACAGTTTCCTAGTAGTGGCTTTGGAAATTTAGCGTCATTAATTGTATGAGGTGCGCGCATGGATATTTATTCAGATCATAAGATCTTCCACTATGTGTTCACTTAAAAAGAGTTAAATAACAGACAGAGACAGTGGCTCGAGTTACTTAAGGATTATGACATGTCCTCACTACCATCCAGGTAAGGCTAATATTATTGTTGATGCTCTTAGCAAGTTGTCTATAAGGAGCTTATCTCATGTGGATGAGCAGAAGAGGGGATTGCTGAATGATATTCATCGGTTGGCTAACTTAGGAGTTCGTCTTTTGGACTTTGAGGATAGGGGAGTGATTGTTCAACAAATGGTTAAATCATCTTTTGGTCCAAAAGTGAAGGCGAAGCAAGATTTGGACCCTATTTTTATGCAAATTAAGGAGGATGTGGGACAATAAAAATTTATGGCCTTAGATATATATTGGGGGAGATGTTATTCTAAGGTACCAAGGTAGATTGTGTGTTCCCAATATTTATGGGTTGTGGGAAAGGATTTTGATTGATACTTGAGTCAAGGTGTACAGTTCATCCGGGTTTGACAAAGATATATCATGACTTGAAGGAGATTTATTGGTGGAACAACATGAAGAGGGATGTGGAAAGTTTTATGGCTAATTGTATAGTCTGTTAGCAAGTTAAAGTAGAACACATGAGACCTGGTGGAATGTCGTAAGAGAAAACGTTTCCCATGTGAAAGTGGGAGATAATTAATATGGATTTTATTTCGGTTCCTCCGCAGTCTCGTAATCAGTTTGATTTAATTTGGGTCATTGTGGATAGAATGAATAAGTTTACTCACTTATTGCCTATGAGGACTGACTACTGTGGAGAGGATTATGCTAAGTTGTTTATTCAGGAGATGCCAAGTTGTATGAAGCGTTGGTGTCCATCATTTAAGACTAAGGTACACAATTTTCTTCGCACTTTTGGCATTCATTTTATAAAGGTTTGGGCACTCTGGTGAACCTTAGCACCTCCTTCCACCCCCCAACAGATGCACAAGCGAAATGGACTATTCAGACCTTGGAGGGCATGCTAAGGGCCTGTGTTATTGATTTTGGGGAAAGTTGGGTTGATCACTTACCTCTCATTGAGTTTGCATATAATAATAGTTATTATTTGAGTATTCAGATAGCTCTTTTCGAGGCTCTACATGATAGGAGGTGTAGGCCTCCTATTAGGTGGTTTAAAGTTGGTGAGACTAGGTTATTTGGTCTTGACTTGGTTCACCAAGCCATGAAAAAGGTGAAGGTGATTGGAGAAATACTTAAGACTGCCCAAAGTTTTCAAAAGTCTTATGCAGATATGTCACAACCAAATTTCTTAGGTCGTGATGGCACCTACTATATCCCACTAGTAGGCAAGCCAAACTCATAGTCTGGGACGGCTAATAATAGATTACCAAATATATAAAGAAAAAAATTGCGGAATAGATGAAATAAAAAAGCAATTACATAGTATAATTCCAAAACCTAGTGGTATCAGACAAGAGCTACTAATAATACAAGAGTACAAAGTGAAGTTCAACTGAATATACTAATATAAATTATCTCAAAATAGAACATAGAGACTAGTTTAATACATAAAGAGAAATAGGTAATACTCCGAACGTCAGGAGCTCACTCTAAATCTCTGAATTATGGCTGCTCTGCACGATGCACATATATCAATGATGATAAACCGTACTATGGTTTGTAGGTTGTAGAAGTGTACTATGAGTACCAAAACAATGGGTACTCTGTAGTCATCATCAATCGACTGAGGTAAGCTATGATATAAAGATAATATAATACAAGATAATCATAACTAAGTCAAGGTACAAAATAGAACCTGAATTATCTACATCATCACTGTATATAATAAGTAATCAAAATGGAATAAAAGTATAACATAAGGCATCCACACATTCTAATATCGCTATACATAACAAGTAATAAATATCGAAATAACAATATAACATAATGCACCAATACATGCCCATATCGCTATACATACGAATTGGATAATTCAAAATAATAATATATCATAAAACACCAACTCAAGAAATCACAAGTACAAAGTTGGCTCCCATACGTCAACTAGTGCATAAAGTAAAGAACTCATCACAGTGTCCCATACCACTGGAGAGTACACCCAAGAGAAATGTAAGGGAATCTAATCAACAATATATCTAAATTTCATCGTTATTTAACCATCAATCCACATTTACCATAAATCGGTCAACTTATCAATATTCCACAATTAACATAAATATTAATAATTAAACAATGTGTGACAATATATGTATAACCATAACAATACCATCATTTAGACAACTATATCCTCGATACGCACTAATAGCTATTTATTAGCTAGCCAACGCTTATTTACTAATCCAATCAAACACTAGTTATCATATACCTTTTGATTGTTATTTATACACTATTCATCATATAATCACTATCATGGATCCACAACTAGTCATTTTCACTAGTTAGTCAATAACTAGGACATTCTACTATCTCATCCGAGTCAAGGACTCAAATTCTAAAACTCCAAGTCTTAATTCAGTTCCAATAGTGAATGAGTTTCCTAAATTATTCCTTGAAGCTCTTCCTAGAGCTACTCCCAAGAGGGAAATTGACTTCAAAATAGATCTCCTACCAGATACCCATCTTATTTTAATTCTACCTTAACAAATAGATCCAGTTGAGCTTAAGAAGTTGAAGAAACAGTTGAAAGACCTCTTAGATAAGGGTTTCATCAGGCCTAATATTTCCTCGTAAGGTGCTCCAGTTCTCTTTGTGTGCAAGAAAGACAGATCTCTTATAATGTGCATTGACTGTCGTCAGTTGAACAAAGTCATAATCAAGAATAAGTATCCTTTCCCCAGGATTGATAATTTGTTCGACCAACTTTAGGGTGCAAACTATTTCTCTAAAATAGGCCTCAGATTTGGCTATCATTACCTCAGAGTCAGAGAATATGATATCCCAAAGACAACCTTCAGAACTTGGTATGGTCACTTTGAATTTCTAGTTATGTCTTTTGGACTAACGAATGCTCTTACAACTTTTATGGACTTGACAAATTAGGTGTTCAAGCAGCACTTGGACATGTTCATCATAGTTTTCATAGATGACATCTTCGTCTATTCTCATAGTGAAGGTGATCATGCAGACCATTTGAGGGTTGAATTACAGACCCTTAAAGATCACTAGTTATTCAATAAGTTCAGCAAGTGTGAATTCTGGTTGATATTAGTAGCTTTCCTTGGTCACATCATTTTTGGTTAGCATTCGATTTGATCCTCAAAAGACTGATGCAATGAGAAATTGGCCTAGGCCCATCTCTTCATTAGATATTAGAAGTTTCTTGGATTTAGCCAGTTACTACAAATGGTTTGTTAAATTATTTTCTTCTATTGGTTCCCCCAAGTCTCAACTAATCCAAAATAAAAGTAAAATTTCAGTGGTCGGATTACTGTAAGAAGAGTTTTCACGAGTTGAAGACTCGACTTACTTTTGCTCCAATATTAACTCTACCAAGGGTTCAGATGGGTATGTAGTTTATTATGATGCTTATAGAGTTGGTCTTGGTTATGTGTTAATACTATGAGATAAGGTCATAGCCTATGCCTCTAGGCAACTTAAACCCCATGAAAAAAATTACTCGACGCATGATCTTAAGTTAGAAGAAGTTGTCTTTGCCTTACAGATTTGGAGGAATTATCTTTATGGGGTTCATGTTGATGTGTTTATGGATCATAAAAGTTTACAGTATGTGTTCACTCAGAAGGATCTAAATCTTCGTCAGAGAAGGTAGCTTGAATTGTTAAAAAACTATGATATAAGTGTGTTGTATCACCCGAGTAAGGCCAATGTAGTGGCTGATGCTCTTAGTAGATTGTCTATGGGAAGTGTTGTACATGTGAGGAGGTTAAGAAGGAGTTAGTTTGTGAGGTTCATCAGCTAGCTAAATTAGGTGTTTAGTTAGTTGATTTGGCTGAAGGTACTATGTGAGTTCCAATTCGTGCAAAATTTTCATTGGTGGCCAAAGTGAACAAAAAGCAATATAGGGATCCTATTTTGGTCAAACTGAAAGAGACTATTCCACATCAGAAAGTTGAGGTTTTTTCCCAAAGGGGAGATAGAGTGCTTCACTATTAGGGTACGTTATCTATTTTGAGTGTAGATGATTTAAGGCAAAGAATATTATCAGAGGTATATGGCGCGTTATATTCTATTCACCCAAGAGCCACTAAGATGTACCGTGATTTGTGAGAACTCTATTGGTGGAATGGTATGAAGAAAGATATTATGAAATTTGTGGTTAAGTGTTCAAATTGTCAGTAGGTTAAGGTTGAGCACCAAAGTCCTAGTAGTATGCTTCAGGAGTTCATCATCCCCACTTGAAAGTGGGAGGTGGTGAACATGGATTTTGTTTCAAGGTTAACTTGTATGCATGTCAGCTTAAATTTGAATCATTGTAGATAGAATAAAAAAGTTAGCCCATTTCTTGACAGTTCATACTTTTTATTAAGTCGAGGACTACGCTAGACTCTATATCATTGAAATGAAAAAGTTGCATGGGGTTCCATTGATCATCATTTCAGATAGAGGTACCCAGTTTACCTCCTACTTTTAGAAGATTTTTTAGGAGGGTCTTGGTACCCAAGTCCATTTCAGTACAGCTTATCATCCTCAGACAGATGGTCAGGCAGAGATACCTAATTATTAATCTAAATTGACCTAAATTTTAATGATAATGAACAATAATTAACAATTGGTAACGTAAGTAAATATAGAATACACGTAATCCAACACTGGGCAAGATTCATCCCCCATACATGGTCTTACGACTTTATGGAGACCTATGTTTTTGGCAAATAATCGGTCAGGCCTATTTATTATGACCCCCTTTGTGATGTGAAGAGGCACCCCTTTTCCCAAAGATATGGGGCTATTTTGCCAAGTTCCTTAGAGAGAGTTCTCTTGCGCCCCTTCAGATCTATTATGACATAGCCTAGAGGCGCTCAACAGACCCTTTAACCTTTTAAAAACCTTTTTGGTCTTTGGATAGCCATTCAGACGCTAGAGGACATGTTGAAAGCTTGTATTACCGACTTCAAGGGTAGTTGGGATGTCCACTTACCTTTAATTGAGTTTATTTATAACAACAACTATCACTCCAATATTCAGATAGCTCTATTTGAGGCTCTCTATAGAAGATGGTGTAGATCTCCTATTGGTTAGTTTGAACTAGGTGAGGCTGCTTTGATAGGGCCAGATTCAGTGTATGGGGTGATGGAGAAAGTTTAGTTGATTCGAGAAAGGCTGAAAACAACCCAGAGCTGATAAAAATTCTATGTTGATGTGAGGAAAAAATATCTTAAGTTTTATGTTGGCGACATGGTTTATTTGAAAATTTCACTCATGAAAGGGGTTAAGAGGTTTGGTAATAAAGGAAAGCTCAGTCCCCGCTATGTTGGCCCATATAGGATTTTGAGCCATTTTAAAAAGGTAGCTTATGAGTTAGAGTTGCCTAGAGAATTGACATTAGTGCATCAGGTGTTTCAGGTCTTTTTGCTAAAGAAATGTACTGGTGACAAAAGCATGTATTGGTGATACAGCTCCTATCATTCCTTTAAAAAGTGTGGGCCTAAAAGATAGCCTTTCCTATAAAGAAGTCCCAGCAGAAATCCTTGACCATTAGATTCGTACATTGAAGAATACGGAAGTTGCCTTGGTAATGGTTTTGTGGAGGAATTAGTCCGTTGAGGGAGCTACTTGGGAAGCAAAATCCGATATACGAGACAAGTATCCCTATCTTTTCTTTACAAATTCAAATTCAGCTTGAGGTAATGGTTTCCCTTAAATTGATTCTCTCATTTTCTATCTCGGCTATCCAACCATCCTCATGTCATAATATGCATTCAAAAAAAAAATCAATTTAGTCTATTCGTCATGTTTTGAATTCAGTTACTTAAAGCTCATAAGTATTCAGTACATGATATCACTCTTCCTAATATATTATCTCAGGCAGTTTCATTCAAGGATGAATGACCTAAAGGGGGAGATATTATAATACCCCACAATATTCTAGACAAGTTTCTAGTTAGTCATCACATGTTTAGAAGTCCCAAAGCAATTATTCACACTAAGTAGAAATGACCTGGCCATTTTAACTCCCCAACATTTTGAACATTTTATTTTCGGACTTCCAGAGTTCGAAATATTGATTTATGAGTTGAAATATATTTAGAAATGTTAAAAGGTTCATCCAAAAGAGTTTCAAAAATTTTGGAATAGGTTCGGAGTGATTTTAGACCACGGAGGTAGTAAGCCTCCGTAATTGCAGCGTATCATAGAGGATAGTATCCACGATATAGAGCATGTAACGGAGGTTAGACTTTGCAATACGAAGCTTATCATTGAGGCTAGCCTCCGCGAGAGCTGGCGTGCTACCTAATTCATAACTTAAAACACAAAAGGGGCATTATTTGCCTCATTCATTATTAGTTGACAACGTTCCCTCTCCTCTCATTCTCAAGAACACAAAAATTAGAAACTTCTTTCAAGAATTCATCATCCAAGGTCAAAATTTCAACTTTTCTTTGAGAATTCAAGCAACTCATGTACGTGGGGGTATTCATCAATGGGTTCCTTCCACCTATTGAATCCTAAAAATCCCTTATTTTTCAAGTATAAACCTTTTTCTCTCTTTTGATAAAATTTCAATGTCATGTATGAATTTATTCAACTTTTTCTTAATAGTTTTGAATACAAATCATGTTTGTATACCCATGTGAATTATGTTCTTACATGCTTTATAAACTCAATCACCCATATTATGTTCAGTCGACACTATATTGATTATCAATTTATGAATTTAACCATGTGAGCATGTTGTCCTTATAAGTTTAACATCTTCCCATACCCATAATCATGGATTTCATCAGTTTAGTGAAATATATTATGTTTTGGGTCTACAAATCATGAATTTCCTTATAGTATTGTGATGATGTTATTGTATTTAATATATTATTCTGTGTTAGTGGATTATAACCACCCAATACCTGTATGCTTATGCTTGTTTTTTATTTCTAACAAGTTAGTTAGATCATGATTTTATCATCATATTCATGTTAAGCAATTATCAGTTGTGAGTCTTGTTAACTTTAATCAGAATTAGTGGCAGCTCAGTTGGGAGTAGGATTTAGCATCGAGCAAACCTAGGGATGAAGATTCACCCACCAGTATAGGACTGAGACCTTTAGTAGCAGTCCCTAAGTTCCAAAACTACTTATCTAGCATAGGTTATGAGATGTCACCCGTCAGTAGATGTAGCGCCCCGAGTTTGTACCCCGGATGCTACATGGTGCTCATAATATCGAAGGACCACAAGCTAACCCAGATTGGTACCTGCTGCAATAACTAAGTAATAATACTGTGAAAATGCAGAAATTTGGCAGAAACTTTCCATAAGGTTCAAAACTAAAACTAAATACTAAAAACTGAATACGAAAATATCCGTCTAAAATACTCTAGTCTGAAAGCCTCTAACTGTCTGAAATTGGAGTTGATGGCACAATCCCCCAACTAACTCTGACTAATGTACTGGTTTGCTAAGTGATGTAGGCTGATATGCAGGGTTCATATGCATGAACAATAACTGACTGAGAGACATGAACATAACTAAATACGAGTACATGCATGAATACGGAAACTGTAACTGAGGTCATGATAACACTGGATACTGAGTTCTGAATACTGATTTACCACTTTCTGAGTTTTATTGATACTGTATTATTGATAACTAGGTGACTGTATCTGATAGTCCTGATTCTATAAAACTGATTTGTGCTATATAATGAGCTGGATGACTGTATCTGACAGTCATAAATTCTTAGAACTGAACTTAATTCTATACTGAGACTAAAACTAAAACTGTAGGAGGAAATCATCTAACCGACATATCCCAAATAAGATAACTAAATTGGGGTTCAATCTGTAACCCCAATTAGAAGGGTGTCAGTACCGTGCCACGGGCAAAGACAATTGGTTGTGGGGTCAGTCCTAGTCTATCGGGTGATACCTAAGATTAGTCCTGACTAGTGGGTGATCCCTAAGTATGTCATTCCTATCTAACGGGTGAAATCTCATAACCTATGGTGGCTATGAAGTTCTAGAACTTAGGGATTGTTTCTAGGGATCTCAGTCTTATCTAACGGGTGAGCCCCCATCCCTAGGCTCACTCGATGCTGAATCTTACTCTCAACTGAAAGACATTGAATTGATTATATGAGCTGGACTAGACTAATACTGAGTTGTCTGAGTACTGAACTGATTACTGACTGAATTTTGTAAAATGACTGAGATTACTGAATTCAAAATAGAATACTACTGAGTTTTGAATTGAATACTGAACTGAGACTGATTACTGAGTACTATTGAAACTATTTTGTAACTGTTATAGCTTTAGTAAATAGCTAGGTTCTTCCGGTATTAAATACCCCCAGGACTCGATAGCATGAAAACTAGAACACTACATGAATTTAGTAGCAAAATAGTACTTGCTCACTAAAATGCATTCATTTAGACATTTTTTTCAAACACTTGATATACATGAGCATGTGTACATGCTAACATAATATAATTTCATTACTTAACTCATATTAACAATTCACCAAAACACTTGTAAAGCATAATTTATGCACACGACTGTAATACAACATGCAAGCATCATAATCATAATCCTAACTTACAATTTCAAAGGGGTTTTTAACATGAAACCATACCACAACCCACACATGCCATTTATTTCTCATGAACTTGAAATTAATCATAGATTCTAAACTCAACTAAAATCATAGTCATGAACACAATCAAATTCAATCATGAAATTAATCAAAATAATTTAATTATAGTTCAAAAGGTTTCTTGAAATCCAAGGGTGGAAGAAAACCCTTGGATGAACATTTAACATACCTTAATGCTTGAAGTCTTGAATATTGATGGAGTGTTCTTGAGAATTGATTTTGAAATTGATGTTCTTGGGTTTTGCTCTTGAGAGAAATTTGAGAGAAAAGAGTGTAATTTGCTTTGTGAGGGCAGGATTTTTTATTTTTGGGGCTGGTTAGAAGTGAGAAAAATGTCCCATTTACCCCCCTGGAAGTTTTCTAAAATGAATAAAAAATTAGCCTAGTGACGCGCAGATCGATGCGCCGCATCATTGGCATCAACATGATGGCCAACGCGCTGCGTCGAGTCCGTATTGGTTTAGTAGAATTTGTACTGGGAGATGGAGAAATATATTCATAAATGCGATGGGCGACCTGGCGCATCGAGATCGTGTTAATCCACTAGTTTGAGCTTTTAAATGTGTTTCAAACGAAGTCCAAAAAATTTAAAACTTGTCCGGGAATACCCACTGACATTCCTGACCATGATTCAACCTAAAAATCATTACTTTAAGGTCATGAGGGTCGTGAAATAGAGTCGCCAACCTATGAAGGCTAAAATAAATTCTAAGTGTTTACACTTAGCTGAAATTTCTAAGTCTAGTACCTTCTTTCAAGCTTTAACGGACTGAGTTAAGCTTAGAATTTTACGGGGTCTTAAAATATCTCCCCTTGGGAACATTCGTCCTCAAATGAGACTGACTAAGCTAATAAACACTGATACGCTAAGTTTACACACTGAAGATACAGATCTGATGCATGGAACACCTGACTGAAGCTACTGATAAGCTGAGTTTTCAAACTGAACATGCATATCTGATGCATGAGTACATTACTGAATTGATTCGTGAATGCATGACTGAATATGTAACGGTAATGGATACCAAGTTTATAACTGTAACAGAACATAGAACTAAGTCAATCTAAGAAAGACAGTTACCTTAGGTTGAGAATACTGATAAACCTAAGATCATTTACTAAACATGTATGAACGGGAACATGAGAAGATAACTGAGCCTGAAACATGATACATGAACTGAACGGAGCCCCTGAATACATGGCTTATGACTGAGATTGGAACTTGAGTGTCCACCTATGAATACTAACTACTCCAAACTAGATTCGTTATGTGTAGTGATAACGCTCAATCTACAGATCTCGTAGGAGTGTAAAGCGGTCGTTAGCAAATATAGAAACCAACCTGGGTTGGGTGTCGATCCCACAGGGAATAGCTTGGCCAACAAATAAGCAAGGATTACTAGACTTTTAGTGCAAGTCTCGTAAAAAGGGGGGATTGTAATGTGTAACTAAATTATCAAAGTAAAAACTAAAAATAGCAAAGTAAAAAGAAAGAATGTTTAGTAGGTTGTGAAACAATGAGAATTGAGGAGTTGGGGTTATGTCCACCTTCTGAGTTATACGTCTCTATTGGCTATGAGTGTGTTGAATTCAGACATGCATGTGCTTATAGAGAATTGTATTCAATGGTAAATCCAGGCGTCTTTCGACCTATTCGAGGATTATTTCACTTTAACTCTTTCGAGCTTAAAGCGTGTCTAATGGTACGAATTCTCCAAGAGGTTAATCCAGTTACGGCACTAACTTTTTAATAGGGGATGGGACCCTACTACCTTGACATTATCTCTTTTCCAGACAGATAACCTTTCTTTTGAACAAGTTAAATGTTATACTGGCATTATTCTATGCATCTGCAGCCACAAGAATTTGCATTAAGATGAAGAGAATAATGATATAAGCAGCATACGTGTCACGAACTCACAAACTCACAGTAATGGATAGTATCTCATACGGCTTCCATAACCCCAACAGAGAAGTTTTAGTTACCCATGAGTGCGAAGGAAATCACAATGGACATTGTTATTATACCACAATAAAGATTTCACGTGTAATATGGTGTGGTAGGCGTTAGGTGTGAATCCCTTGCAAAGTAACGTTTCTCTTGTTGCGGAAATTAAGAATTACATGAATAGAAGAAGAAAAATAGAATTAATGGAAGAGTTGTAGAATTGTAGAATAGAAAGAGGTGTATAGTAGAATGTAAGAAGATGAATAAAAATCTCTAGCAAGATAGGGTATTTATAATACCTATATCCTAATCCTAATAAGCTAATAAAATACTTAACCAAATCCCACTAAGCTAATGAAATACTTAACCCAATTGTACTAGGTTAATGTATCATTATCCTAATCCAAATAAACTAATGAAATACTTAACCCAATTGTACTAGGTTAATGTATCATTATCCTAATCCAAATAAGTTACTGCTAGTCCCCAAAGTCTTCAGAAAGGTTGTTTTAGCCCGGGACAGAATTTCCATGCATCACTTTTGGTCCTTAGGCATCCAGGCTCCCTTTTCACCTTCCGTGAGTCTTTCTTTGGCGTCAAGTTATCCATAAAATGCTGAATTCTGCATCATTTATACCTGAAACTTTGCTAATCATGTTCATTAGCTCACTTATAGGAAAAAGGACTAAAAGTGCATGAAATATATAATTTGTTCTCAAAACATGGCACAAATATGGGCAAAATATATTGATATAGGCGCGTAATATCGCCTATCATCAACACCCCACACTTGAAGCTTTGTTCGTCCTCGAACAGAATATCATGTCCCTCTAAACATCAACTTAGGGTTTCACAACAACAACACAAAATATTCGTCAAGACAAGCACAACAATTATCAACAAAGAGTAGTTTTCCGATCATTAGTAGAAACAATGTAACCTCTAACATAGACTCGTGATGGTAGTTAATTCGTATCCAAAAGTTAAGGTACAAAGAATCATACACCACTACCCAAAACCCATCAACCATGTGTGTCTCACAATATATTACCCATACTCACTCACAAGTATAGCATATTTTTCAAACATGGGTATAGATATCCTTGCTCTCGCTCTCACAAAGAATTCATATGTTGCAACTGATGACCATAGGCTTGCCCTTAGTGTAATGCTCCACTAAATATCACAATGCTAAGCTTATGATCAAATAGGTCTTTTGCTGGTTTTAATGTAGGCTAAGGGATGGGTAGGACTATTTTGGCCAGAAATAGTGACTATGTTCCTAAGCGCTTTAATACATCACATTGTATCATTAACACTTTTCTTTCAAACATCCTTTCTACTTTCTTTTAATCTACCACACTTTTTCTCCTCTTTTGTTTTTCAATTTTAAACATAACCTACTTTTTAGTTTTCCTTTTTTTTTTTTCATAACATACCTCTTATGATAGCACTTCTTTTTCATAACAATTTCAAGCACCAATGCATTCTAAAGCATCATACTCACCCAATTTCCTCTTATTTTGTCACATGACTTTACACTTTAAAGCACTTAGGAATTTGGATCAAATTATGGTCTTGAAAAAAATGGATTAGGCTTACATATGAGGTTTGTCAAAGAAAATAGGCTAAAGGCTCAAAAGGGTTTATCTAGGATGATGTCCATGGGTAGGTATAAAGAAGGTAAACAAGTATAGGTTGCCAAAGAAATGCCTAAATCATCTCCTAAACTTGCACTCTTTATTTTCGCTTTACATACATACCAGGCAAGTTTTAGTATCAGCCATAAACATAGAATCTACTATTATCTCACACACACGAGGCACATGATCGACTTATTGGGAGTAGTATAGATTCTCGACCCAACAGATGAAGGAATTGAACCACACAATATCACATAGTAAGTCACAATTAGAGCCTAAACGTCTCAATAGTCATGATTGTAGCGCAAACTCTTGTTATAATCTCATGCTGCCTATTAGAATAATTTCATGCGAAGCTACGTTAAAAACAATTTACTACTAACAAAAAACAAAACGAAAAAACTAAGCAAACAAACATGAATAAATGCAAATGTGGGAGAAGTATAGCATGCAAATACCATCGCCCCACACTTATACGGGACACACTGTCCTCAGTGGAAAATAAATAAGAAGAACCTGGTTAGTCGGACTCATTCTCTATGTCTGGGGTCATACCCCTTGCATCGGAATCATCATCAGAGTCGTCATCCTTAGAAGTTCCTCCTAAGTATCCCACTTAATTCCAAGAGTGAGTCGAGGTGTTTGCATCGAGGAGGATTCTCCTTGCTCTTTTTGGCCTCTTTTCTTGCCTTTTTGTGAAGTGGTAGCCTTATCTTTGCCTTGTCTTTTGGTGCCATTGTACCTGAGATCTCAATAGAGTCATGTTAGCATCATCTCAATGGATACAATCAATAAACAAGCAGTAGAGGTACCACCCCACACTTAATTTGTTGACACAAACTAATTAAGTGAATGTTGTCGATTACTCAGACTTCATCGACATACATTTAGGTGATATGTTCCAACCATATGTTCAGCGCAGTCATACTTTCATGTCATCTTACTATCCTTTTCGTTTCTATTGCATGTAATCTTGACTTATGTTTTCATGTCTTAGACTAATGCATCAAAAACTACTACATAGATATTATATCAGTTTATGGCATAGAAATAATCACAACATCTTATGTTTGTAGTTAACCCTGATTTTTATCTCAATGAACAAGTCATTCAATGCATGCAAGCTTGCAAGTGACAAGATTATGCAATTTTTGTGACCATATCAATTCCACAAAAGTATGACAATGCATCTAAATCAAATTCAAGTTGGAAGTAAGTGAAGATCATCTTTACGTATTCATTCACTCACTTAGTTGTATCACATTAATTCAAACACATTCACATCACCAATACTTCTTCAAGATTTAGCAATTCATCATAGGTGTAGTAACGTAGTACTTACAAAGTATAAATGAAGAACAAAGTAGTACTTACTTGGTTGAAGCCTTTGGATGATGTTCTTGTGAAGAAAAAGAGCAAAAGAAAACTTTTTGATAGGATTTGGAGACTATAGGTGGTGCATAAGCTAGGTTTCCAATGTGTGCTTGGTTCAAGACTAAGTCTCATATTTATAAGAAAAGGTTGGGTCGAGTTTTGACCCATTAAAATCGGATTTGGAGACCAAAAGTGACCATAGGCGGTGCCTAATGCTTTGCCTAGTTGAGCAGAATGCCATAGCATATGCCATGCCTTTTGCAAAGCATTTGGTGACCATATGCGGCGCCTTTTGAAAAGCATTTGGTGACCATATGCGGCACATTTCACTTTGCATATGAGATTCAGAGACCAAATGCTTTAGCATAGGCGGCGCCTATGCTATAGCATACTTGAGCATGGGCGGCGCCTATGCCTTTGCACACTAGATTCCGAGACCTTGGGCTATAGCATAGGTTTTGCCTTATTCGTGGCCTAGTTTTACCTAGGCCTAGCCTTGCTCGATGCCTATTTTGTCATGAGCAATGCTCAATCCATAGCCTTATGCATCATTATTCCTAACTTACCACTTTTACCATGCAATACGTCCAAATCAAAATTTGAAACCGATCTTCTTGTCGTATACCTCTTGCACCTACATTTGCTCAAAACCAATAAAAACGATTAGAATGATGGGTTGCCTCCCATCAAGCGCCTTAGTATTGGTCATGGCACGACTCTTATTTTTCGATTTTCAAAAGCAAAATACGTACTAGAATAAAAGAAAGACAAAAAATGTAAAACAAGAAACGATAAGCGATGGGTTGCCTCCCATCTAGCGCCTTATTTATTGTCGTGGCACGACATTGTTACCTCGAGTACTTAGACTTCATCGAGATAGATGGTGGATCGTTTTCTGAATGGATTCAGACGACAATGAGGCTTACTCGTAGGTATACAATCTTCTTCAAGATGACTCATACATCTCCTCGGATGGTCACCAATAATATCATCAATAGTCCAACCCATAGCTCTCTTGTATCTCTTCAGAGCAGAGATAAAAGCCTCTACGTGATGTTCACTTAACTCGTCCACCACACTTATCGGAAGTATATTTTCTCTTTCCAAGAACACATACCTTAAATAATCGGGGATCTCTTTCGATTCTAGCATTGGTGGCTCTTCAAGGGAAGTCTTCACTGTTGGTGATGGTTGATTCTTAAGATCACAGTCCGGTTGCTTAGGATTATGGGAATAGGACTCTATTTCTGTTAGAGCACCCATAAGTTCTTCATAATCTTCATCGTCCTTATGCTCAACATTCAGTGGCGCAGCAAACAATGGCTCAACAGTAAGCTGTTTCTCTACAGATAATGCTTTATTATCCTCATGATGAATATCAGCTACAGAGAGCATATTCATATTGCTGGGATGCTTCATTGCTTTGCATATATCAAAGCGGACCACTTCGTCATTCAATCGAAACAAAAGCTCATTAGCTCTCATGTCAATAAGCACACTTCCAGTTGCAAGGAAGGGACGTCCCAAGATTATGGGAACTTCAGAATCCACCTCACAATCCAGAATAACGAAGTCTGCAGGAAAGATGAATGAAGAAACCTTCACCAACACATCATTCAAGATACCCACAGGTCATTTTACCGACCTATCAGCCATCACGAGCCTCGTATTGGTTAGTGTCAGATCACCTAACCCCAACTTCCTGTAGACGGATAGTGGCATCCAATTGATGCTAGCACCCAGGTCACACAATGCCTTAGCAAAATTCATAGATCTAGCCATGCAAGGAATGGTGAAAGCACCGGGGTCGGCCTTTTTCTGAACTAGCGATCTTGTAGCAATTGTGCTGCAGTGATGAACATCATCTTTCAACCCATAACTTGCTGCCCGCTTCTTTGTCAAAAGATCCTTCATAAATTTTGCATACCCAGGCATTTGTTCAAGTGCCTCCACCAATGGAACATTAATGGTCAGCTGTTTCAACATAGTCATGAATTTGCTGAACTTCGTGTCATCCGCCACCATCTTTAATCTTTGAGGAAAAGGTGGTGGTGGGTATGGAATTTTTCTCTCCACGGCTTTCTTCTCCTCTTTCTTCCATTTTTCAGCTTTTTCAGGTTGCAATCCGTTGGTGTCGACGTCATGGCCGTTGTGGCCTTTTTCTGCGGATGCTTCTTCTGTCACCTTATCACCAATGTCCACTACTTCATCAACCACTTGTTTGCCTTTTGTTGAAGTTTCCAGCACCTTACCACTTCGGGTAGTGATAGTCATGCATAATCCTTCGTTCCTTGGATTTGGCACAGTGTCGCTCGGTAGTGTGCCGGCTTTTCTTTGATTAATTGTGGCTGAAAGTTGACTCAATTGCTACTCTAGTTGTCTTATTGAAGTAGAATGTGAGTCAACCAATTGCTTCATCGAGGACAAATCATGTATTATCTCTGTTACTCCTGCGCTGGTTGCCTCCACTTCTTTCAACAGTTTAGCTATCATATCTTCCATATTTCCAGAACCAGATGCAGTGGCATCACGTCTTCCAGGGGGAACATACAAACCACTCTTTTCATTCTTGTTCTTCCAACTACCTTGGTCCTTGCTTCTAGATTTATCATAATAGTTTCGACCTTGGTTTCCTTGGGTATTACCTCGGAAACCCCCCTGATTGTTTAAGTAGTTGGCCTCAACTTCCGAATCAGATTCGTCTCTTCCTTTTGACGCAATAGCTTTGACTTTTTCGGTCTTCCTTGATAGTATATGCTTTGTAAGAAGATCCATTTGTGTTTTCATATGCGTCATATCTTGATCGTGTTTCTCCTCTCTTCTCCTTTGTTCTGTAGTCATGCCAATAGATAAAGTGGGGCTTGCTACCTCTGAATCCCTGGTATGCCAAGCTCTACATTGCTTTGTCATCCGGTCTAGCATATTGCTTGCCTGAACAAAGGTGAGGTCCATAAATGATCCTCCAGCCGCATTATCAACCACTGGCTTAGTCACCGAATTCAAAGATCTGTATAGTATCTCCATCAAGTGGACATTGGTCATATGATGGTTTGGGCATTGCATTAGCTTCATCTTGAACCTCTCCCATGTTTCATGGAGACCTTCAGTTGGAAGCTGTCAAAAATTGGTGATCTCATCTCTCAACTGTGCTCTTTTGGATGGCGGAAAGAATCTTTCTAGGAAAGCGTCTTTCAATTGCCTCCAATTAGTAATGGAATCAGGATTCAGCCCATTCAACCATAGAGTTGCCTCCCCAGACAGAGACAATGGAAATAAGCGTAGTCAAATTGCATTCTGTCCAACTCCAGGATTGTCGAATGACTTGCATGTAGAAATAAAGTTGATCAGATGTATATTCGGATCATCACCTGCTAGTCCACCAAATAATCCCTTGAGATGCAATAACTAAATCATGACGCTAGTGATATTGAACTTTGCTCCGCGTGCCAATGACGGAAGAATAATAGCTCCTGTGGCACCAGCTCCATCAAGATCATCATCATCATCATTGAACGGTATGTGCACAGCTCGGCGTTCGGGCCTAAATCGCGCTTGACAATCTCTCCTCTGCATGGGTGCCGCTATCTCAACAGTATGTCGTGGGTTTAGTAGCTCTTCATCGCCTAGATCCTCATCGTCAGGATTTGTTACTCGCCCAGGGTTATCAATATTCTGTTGATACACTTGAGCAGCCCTCCTTTCAATTTCACGTTGTGCATCCATTCTGTCAACAGAACCTGAAAAACAACAACTAAAAGTCAAGTACGAGAATCTTTGACCAAAGGGTCTAGTAACTATCACAAACTTAGTTGACACTCGTATTCCCCGGCAACGGCGCCAATTTTTGATAACGCTCAATCTACAGATCTCGTAGGAGTGTAAAGCGGTCGTTAGCAAATATAGAAACCAACCTGGGTTCGGTGTCGATCCCACAGGGAATAGCTTGGCCAATAAGTAAGCAAGGATTACTAGACTTTTAGTGCAAGTCTCGTAAAAAGAGGGGATTGTAATGTGTGACTAAATTATCAAAGTAAAAACTAAAAATAGCAAAGTAAAAAGAAAGAATGTTTAGTAGGTTGTGAAACAATGAGAATTGAGGAGTTGGGGTTATGTCCACCTTCTGAGTTATACGTCTCTATTGGCTATGAGTGTGTTGAATTCAGACATGCATGTGCTTATAGAGAATTGTATTCGATGGTAAATCCAGGCGTTTTTCGACCTATTCGAGGATTATTTAACCATGTGAGCATGTTGTCCTTATAAGTTTAACATCTTCCCATACCCATAATCATGGATTTCATCAGTTTAGTGAAATATATTATGTTTTGGGTCTACAAATCATGAATTTCCTTATAGTATTGTGATGATGTTATTGTATTTAATATATTATTCTGTGTTAGTGGATTATAACCACCCAATACCTGTATGCTTATGCTTGTTTTTTATTTCTAACAAGTTAGTTAGATCATGATTTTATCATCATATTCATGTTAAGCAATTATCAGTTGTGAGTCTTGTTAACTTTAATCAGAATTAGTGGCAGCTCAGTTGGGAGTAGGATTTAGCATCGAGCAAACCTAGGGATGAAGATTCACCCACCAGTATAGGACTGAGACCTGTAGTAGCAGTCCCTAAGTTCCAAAACTACTTATCTAGCATAGGTTATGAGATGTCACCCGTCAGTAGATGTAGCGCCCCGAGTTTGTACCCCGGATGCTACATGGTGCTCATAATCTCAAAGGACCACAAGCTAACCCATGATTGGTACCTGCTGCAATAACTAAGTAATAATACTGTGAAAATGCAGAAATTTGGAAGAAACTTTCATAAGGTTCAAAACTAAAACTAAAAACTAAAAACTGAATACGGAAATATCCATCTAAATACTCTAGTCTGAAAGCCTCTAACTGTCTGAAATTGGAGTTGATGGCACAATCCCCCAACTAACTCTGACTAATGTACTGGTTTGCTAAGTGATGTAGGCTGATATGCAGGGTTCATATGCATGAACAATAATTAACTGAGAGACATGAACATAACTAAATACGAGTACATGCATGAATACGGAAACTGTAACTGAGGTCATGATAACACTGGATACTGAGTTCTGAATACTGATTTACCACTTTCTGAGTTTTATTGATACTGTATTATTGATAACTAGGTGACTGTATCTGATAGTCCTGATTCTATAAAACTGATTTGTGCTATATAATGAGCTGGATGACTGTATCTGACAGTCATAAATTCTTAGAACTGAACTTAATTCTATACTGAGACTAAAACTAAAACTGTAGGAGGAAATCATCTAACCGACATATCCCAAATAAGATAACTAAATTGGGGTTCAATCTGTAACCCCAATTAGAAGGGTGTCAGTACCGTGCCACGGGCAAAGACAATTGGTTGTGGGGTCAGTCCTAGTCTATCAGGTGATACCTAAGATTAGTCCTGACTAGTGGGTGATCCCTAAGTATGTCATTCCTATCTAACGGGTGACATCTCATAACCTATGGTGGCTATGAAGTTCTAGAACTTAGGGATTGTTTCTAGGGATCTCAGTCCTATCTAACGGGTGAGCCCCCATCCCTAGGCTCACTCGATACTGAATCTTACTCTCAACTGAAAGACATTGAATTGATTATATGAGCTGGACTGGACTAATACTGAGTTGTCTGAGTACTGAACTGATTACTGACTGAATTTTGTAAAATGACTGAGATTACTGAATTCAAAATAGAATACTACTGAGTTTTGAATTGAATACTGAACTGAGACTGATTACTAAGTACTATTGAAACTATTTTGTAACTGTTATAGCTTTAGTAAATAGCTAGGTTCTTCCGGTATTAAATACCCCCAGGACTCGATAGCATGAAAACTAGAACACTACATGAATTTAGTAGCAAAATAGTACTTGCTCACTAAAATGCATTCATTTAGACATTTTTTTCAAACACTTGATATACATGAGCATGTGTACATGCTAACATAATATAATTTCATTACTTAACTCATATTAACAATTCACCAAAACACTTGTAAAGCATAATTTATGCACACGACTGTAATACAACATGCAAGCATCATAATCATAATCCTAACTTACAATTTCAAAGGGGTTTTTAACATGAAACCATACCACAACCCACACATGCCATTTATTTCTCATGAACTTGAAATTAATCATAGATTCTAAACTCAACTAAAATCATAGTCATGAACACAATCAAATTCAATCATGAAATTCATCAAAATAATTTAATTATAGTTCAAAAGGTTTCTTGAAATCCAAGGGTGGAAGAAAACCCTTGGATGAACATTTAACATACCTTAATGCTTGAAGTCTTGAATATTGATGGAGTGTTCTTGAGAATTGATTTTGAAATTGATGTTCTTGGGTTTTGCTCTTGAGAGAAATTTGAGAGAAAAGAGTGTAATTTGCTTTGTGAGGGCTGGATTTTTTATTTTTGGGGCTGGGTAGAAGTGAGAAAAATGTCCCATTTACCCCCCTGGAAGTTTTCTAAAATGAATAAAAAATTAGCCTAGTGACGCGCAGATCGATGCGCCGCATCATTGGCATCAACATGATGGCCAACGCGCTGCGTCGAGTCTGTATTGGTTTAGTAGAATTTGTATTGGGAGATGGAGAAACATATTCATAAATGCGATGGGCGACCTGGCGCATCGAGATCGTGTTAATCCACTAGTTTGAGCTTTTAAATGTGTTTCAAACGAAGTCCAAAAAATTTAAAACTTGTCCGGGAATACCCACTGACATTCCTGACCATGATTCAACCTAAAAATCATTACTTTAAGGTCATGAGGGTCATGAAATAGAGTCGGCAACCTACGAAGGCTAAAATAAATTCTAAGTGTTTACACTTAGCTGAAATTTCTAAGTCTAGTACCTTCTTTCAAGCTTTAACGGACTGAGTTAAGCTTAGAATTTTACGGGGTCTTAAAATATCTCCCCTTGGGAACATTCGTCCTCAAATGAGACTGACTAAGCTAATAAACACTGATACGCTAAGTTTACACACTGAAGATGCAGATCTGATGCATGGAACACCTGACTGAAGCTACTGATAAGCTGAGTTTTCAAACTGAACATGCATATCTGATGCATGAGTACATTACTGAATTGATTCGTGAATGCATGACTGAATATATAACGGTAATGGATACCAAGTTTATAACTGTAACAGAACATAGAACTAAGTCAATCTAAGAAAGACAGTTACCTTAGGTTGAGAATACTGATAAACCTAAGATCATTTACTAAACATGTATGAACGGGAACATGAGAAGATAACTGAGCTTGAAACATGATACATGAACTGAACTGAGCCCCTGAATACATGGCTTATGACTGAGATTGGAACTTGAGTGTCCACCTATGAATACCAACTACTCCAAACTAGATTCGTTATGTGTAGTGATAACGCTCAATCTACAGCTCTCGTAGGAGTGTAAAGCGGTCGTTAGCAAATATAGAAACCAACCTGGGTTGGGTGTCGATCCCACAGGGAATAGCTTGGCCAACAAAGAAGCAAGGATTACTAGACTTTTAGTGCAAGTCTCGTAAAAAGGGGGGATTGTAATGTGTAACTAAATTATCAAAGTAAAAACTAAAAATAGCAAAGTAAAAAGAAAGAATGTTTAGTAGGTTGTGAAACAATGAGAATTGAGGAGTTGGGGTTATGTCCACCTTCTGAGTTATACGTCTCTATTGTCTATGAGTGTGTTGAATTCAGACATGCATGTGCTTATAGAGAATTGTATTCGATGGTAAATCCAGGCGTTTTTCGACCTATTCGAGGATTATTTCACTTTAACTCTTTCGAGCTTAAAGCGTGTCTAATGGTACGAATTCTCCAAGAGGTTAATCCAGTTACGGCACTAACTTTTTTATAGGGGATGGGACCCTACTACCTTGACATTATCTATTTTCCAGACAGATAACCTTTCTTTTGAACAAGTTAAATGTTATACTGGCGTTATTCTATGCGTCTGCAGCCACAAGAATTTGCATTAAGATGAAGAGAATAATGATATAAGCAGCATAAGTGTCACGAACTCACAAACTCACAGCAATGGATAGTATCTCATACGGCTTCCATAACCCCAACAGAGAAGTTTTAGTTACCCATGAGTGTGAAGGAAATCACAATGGACATTGTTATTATACCACAATAAAGATTTCACGTGTAATATGGTGTGGTAGGCATTAGGTGTGAATCCCTTGCAAAGTAACATTTCTCTTGTTGCGGAAATTAAGAATTAGATGAATAGAAGAAGAAAAATAGAATTAATGGAAGAGTTGTAGAATTGTAGAATAGAAAGAGGTGTATAGTAGAATGTAAGAAGATGAATAAAAATCTCTAGCAAGATAGGGTATTTATAATACCCATATCCTAATCCTAATAAGCTAATAAAATACTTAACCAAATCCCACTAAGCTAATGAAATACTTAACCCAATTGTACTAGGTTAATGTATCATTATCCTAATCCAAATAAACTAATGAAATACTTAACCCAATTGTACTAGGTTAATATATCATTATCCTAATCCAAATAAGTTACTGCTAGTCCCCAAAGTCTTCAGAAATGTTATTTTAGCCCGGGACAGAATTTCCATGCATCACTTTTGGTCCTTAGGCGTCCAAGCTCCCTTTTCTCCTTCCGTGAGGCTTTCTTTGGCGTCAAGTTATCCATAAAATGCTGAATTCTGCATCATTTATACCTGAAACTTTGCTAATCATGTTCATTATCTCACTTATAGGAAAAAGGACTAAAAGTGCATGAAATATATAATTTGTTCTCAAAACATGGCACAAATATGGGCAAAATACATTGATATAGGCGCGTAATATCGCCTATCATCAAGAAGATGAAAGGTTTAGGTCATGAAAGCTCAAGGGGGATTATAGTGCATCTCCTCCTTGGGATATTATATCCCTTGAAAAATGCTGACTTGGTTGAGATACTGATGAAAAATTGCGATGATGAACAAGGTACCTGCGAACTGAATCGTGATTACATATGGGGGATCTGAAACTTAGTCATAACACCCGAACTGAGTTGAACTCGCAACCACATGGTTTCTCAATCTTGGAATAATTACATTCATGAGACTTTGGATAGTGCGACTAGATGGTAGGATGGGAAACCCAACCATATGAACATTGTTTGCCTAAATGCTAAACAGAATTAGTGGTTTTACGAACTAACTTATGCTAAAAACTTATATTCGACTGGGGCCTTTCTTGGACACTCTTTCTATAGAGTTCTAGATACTTTAGGGAGTAAGGAGTCTTGGCATGGCTGAATAAAACAGCTGAATAAGAAAATCATATCCTGGCTAAAATTCTGTAATATGAGTTGGGCCTACGAAATATCATCTAAGATAAAGTGACTAAGCCTTATGCACTGCAACTACAAATTTTCAAGCTTAGACATATCCCTTGAATACTCTCTTAACTATACTCTCCACTTTAGTACAACACATCACCATAGACTAATGAAAATATTCACATGGGTGCTAAGCACGTATGCATAAACACACTATTTATCTGATTATCTGAATGCCTGATAGCTGAATATTAGGCATGTAAGACTATACTATACTTAGTCTAAATAACTGGACTGAAATTGTAGAGTATTATTCATATGAGGTAAGGGTTGAATTCATGAAAACTGTATTATTCGAGAATGCAAGACCAAGAATATAAGATCATTCTAAAATATTTTGTAAACTGAGGTACTGAAATACTGATAACTGAATAAATGATAACTTATACTATGGTCAAGCAAACTTGAGACTGAACTGAGTTTTTGATCTAATTACTGGAGTGAAACTGTGACTGACACTGTAACTAAGATGGTAACCGAGATTGTACTGGAACTGAATATAGAGTGTTGATAACTACGTGATGGAGACTGACATAATTCAAGGATTTGGATAAACATTCACACTCTGTATTTTCTCAACTTATCATCTCAGGAAAAATTTTGATTTCTCTCCCTTCATACACTAAGTATGACTTCCTGCTAGCTATTTGCTTGCACACTAACCTGACATTCAAGCCTATCTTCATAACTACAGCCTCATGTAAAATAAGTATGCAATCACTTATCACTTCATTATTTCATAAGGAAAGTTCACTAGAGGGTTAAAATATGAGAACCTGAAGCATGAATGAATACTATTCTGCACTCTACACTCACTGAGGCCTGAGGAATAGAATGTTAACATCATGGATTTATCAAGAGATCTAAACTAAGGATATACATGCCATATATCAGAATCTAGCTGATCATTAGGAGCATAGCATAAATCATGGGAATTGAACACACTGTAAGGCATGAGTGCATAAGTCATGAACTGCATAACCTGAGTTTGGAGTTTCTGTATTCATGGAACATAATTCGTAAGATTGAGTAAACTGGAACTCCTTATACTAAGAACTGTATGCGTACATGATTTTTGTTAATGTGCATGAATATGGCCTATGATCATAGAGTTGACATGTAAGGCATGAGTAGACATCATGATAACTGAATTATAAAACTTTACACTGAGGTAAAGACAGTTTGGGGATCATACCCTCCCACTACTGGTCTACACATACTGACATTACTACTAGAATTTGAAGGCATGACTTTCTAAGATATCATAATTGGGCAGTTCATGTATACTCGCCGGGCTATTATAGACTGACCTACTAGGGTGGAGACTGAGAAAGGTTCTGTTAAGGTTACTAGTCTAACTTTGAAATTGACTGCTATGTAAGGAGTTATAAGAGATAGAGAAGCTCCCAGATCTAATAAGATAAAACATGTAAATGGGAGATCTATAACATACCAGTGACCGCATCAGGAGAACTTCCTGATCTTGTTTGGACTGAAGTGCATAAATCCTGTTTGGGCATTACCCGCTGGCGATACTGGAAGTAGTACCCTGCCAATTTGGCCAACCGAACTAAACTGAAGTGCGGTTGGACTGACCCTGTTAGCGCAAATCTTTTCCCCTCTGAGCCATAAATCTACACTCCCACATCCTGTGGCCTGTATTGCCACATCCAAAACATATATCACTTTCAGTTCTACACGCACCTAGGTGATGTCTTTCATATTCTTCACAAAGCGGATAAGTACGACCACTGCTCACACCATCCGGGTTTTTGAAGACTACCGCCACATGATGACTGTCGTTCCTTAACCTTGGTACTGGTGTATTAGCTGAAGATGGAACTGGGGCTAAAAACTTCTGAATAAATTAAAAATGGTTACCACTCTCTGACCTTGACTGAACAAAACTAAAGTTACCCGTTCTGGCTCTCTTATTTTCTCTCTCCTTTTTCTTAACCTTCTATTCTTTAATCTGTTGAGCATGGACCATAATCCTAGATATTTCCATCTCTTTTATCAATATCGTAGTCCTATACTCCTTGACCACACTCTCTGACACCCCAGACACAAACTTGCTCATTCTGTACCTATTGTCTGCTACTACATAGGGAGCATACCTGGCTAACTGAGTAGACTTGAGGGAATACTCTTTTACAGTCATATTGCCTTGCCTGAGATTTATAAACGCTAACACCTTGGCTTCTCTCAGCTCTAAGGGAAAGAATTTACCTAGAAAAGTGGTAGAAAACTCCACCCACTCTATGGGCTCTGCATCTGTACCCCTGTCTACCTTCCACTACTTAAACCACATATAAGCTACATCATATAGTTGATAGGTAGCTAACTCATCACTCTCACTGGAAGTCACTCCCATAATATTTGTGACTTTCTGAACCTGTTCGAGGAATCTTATGGATCTTCTTCAAACTTAGATCCTGTGAAGAAAAGAGGGTTCATTCAGGTGAAGTCTCAAATTCTGGCTATAGTAGTATTAGCCACTGGATTAGCCTGAACAGTAGCTGGATGTTCATTCTAAGCTGCTACTGAATTGGCTAGAGTAGTGAATGCAGCCCAAAATTCTGCATGAGAGACATGCTCATCCATGGGATCTTCCTGAATGGGCTGAGGTTCTGACTGGTTTTCTGTTCTTCTTTCGTTGTTCTTTTAGGAGGCATGTTCTGTAAATAGAAGAAAAGAGTGGATTAGACTAAGATTTTAACTTGAGCTCATGCTCACTCACATGACATAAATACTGACAGAAAGGAAACTTTTTCTAAAACATCTCATAGCCTTTTGTCCACAAGTGTAGCGCGCTACACACCCATGCACAAGACTCTACTAGATGCAGATTTTACACTTCCTAGGACTCTATTGAACTATAGGCTTTGATGCCAAGTTTGTAATGCCCCGAGTCTGTGCCCCGGACGCTATACGTGCTCATAATCCCAAAGGACCATAAGCTAACCCATGATTGGTACCTACTGCAATAACTGTAATAATACTGTGAAAATATGAAAATTTGGCAGAAACTTGCCATAAGGTTCAAAACTAAAAATAAATACAGAAAACTTAATACGAAAATATCTATCTGAAATACTCTAGTCTGAAAGCCTCTAACTGTCTGAAATTGGAGTTGATGGGACAAGCCACCCAACTTACTTCACAACTGAACTACTGATAAACTAAAGTAATAACTTTGTCCTCAAACTATAAGGACTAACTAATAAATTTGCAGCTGATAGGCTGGGATGCTAAGTACGGTCAGGAGCCCATGCGTCTGAACCTATGATATAAGATAGCATAGCATAAAGAAAAGTATACGTCAGTACTTTGAATATACTAGCATGCTAAGTGAGGTAGGCTGATATGCATGGGTTTATATGCATAAAAATAACCTACTGAGTAACATGAACATAATTGAATGCGAGTACATGCATAAATACGTAAACTATAACTGAGGTCATGATAACACTGGATACTGAGTTTTGAATACTAATTTACTATTTTCTAAGTTTTATTGATATTGTATTATTGATAACTGGGTGACTGTATCAGACTGTCCTGATTCTGTAAAATTGATCTGAGTTATATACTGAGCTGGGTGACTGTATCTGAAAGTCATAAATCTGTAGAACTGAACTAAGTTCTACACTAAGACTGAAACTAAAACTGTAGGAGGTAATCATCTAACCAACATGCCCCAATTAAGATAACTAAATTAGGGTCCAATCTATAACTCTAATTGGAAGGGTTTCAGTACCGTGCCACGGGTAAAGACAATTGGTTGTGGGGTCAGTCCTAGTCTAACCGGTGAACCTTGAGATCAATATTGACTAGCGGGTGATCCCTGAGTATGTCAGTCCTATCTAACGAGTGACATCTCATAACCTATGCTATCTACATAGTTCTGGAACTTAGGGATTGCTTCTAGGGATCTCAGTCATATCTAACGGGTCAGCCCCCGTCCCTAGGCTCGTTCGATGTTGAATCTTACTCCTAACTGAAAGACACTTAATCAATTATATGAATTAGATTGGACTAATACTGAGTTCTTTGAGTACTGAACTAATTACTGACTGAATTCTATGAACTGACTGAGTTTACTAAATTCGGAACTGAATACTACTAAGTTCTGAACTGAATACTAAACTGAGACTAATTACTGAGTACTATTAAAACTATTCTGTAATTGCTATAGCTTTAGTAAACACCTAGGTTCTTCGGGTATTAAATACCCCCAGGACTCGAAAGCATGAAAAGTAGAACACTACATGAATTTAGTAGCATAATAGTATTTGCTCACTAAAATACATTCATTTAGACATTTTTTCAAACACTTGATATACATGATCTTGTGTACATGCTAACATGATATAATTTTATTACTTAACGCACATGAACTTAAAGAGCATAATTTATGCACACGACTGCAATACAATATGCAAGCATCATAATCATAATCCCAACTTACAATTTCAAAGGGTTTTTTAACATGAAACCATACCACAACCCACACATGCCATTTATTTCTCATAAACTTGTAATTAATCATTTATTCTAAACACAACAAACATCATAGTCATGAACATAATTAAATTCAATCATGAAATTCATCAAAACTATTTAATTGTAGTTCAAAAGATTTCTTGAACTCCAAGGGTGGAAGAAAACCCTCGGATGAACACTTAACATACCTTAATGCTTGAATTCTTGAAGATTGATGGAGTGTTCTTAAGAATTGATTTTGATATTAATATTCTAGGGTTTTGCTCTTGATAGTAATTTGAGAGAAATGAGTGTAATTTGCTTTGTGAGGGATGAATTTCATGTTTTAGGGGTAGGGTTGAAGTGGGTAAAATATCCTATTTACCCCTTTGGACGTTGTTTTTAATGAATGAAAAACTGGCCTAGTGATGTGCTGACCGATGCGTCGCAGCATTGGCATCGATGCGATGGCCAATGCATCATGTTGAGTCTACATCAGTTCACTAGAATTTGCACTGGAGCTGGAGGAAAATATTCATCGACGTGATGGACGACGCAGTGCGTCGAGATCGCATTGATCCACTGGTTTTAGCTTTCAAATGTGTTTCAAACAAAGTCTAAAAAATTCAAAACTTGTCTGGGAATACCCACTGACATTCCTAGTCATGATTCAACCTAAAAATCATTACTTTAAGGTCATGGAGGTTGTGAAATAGAGTCGCCAACCTACGAAGGCAAAAATAAATTCTTAGTGTAAACACTTAGCTGAAATTTCTAAGTTTGGGACCTCTTTTCAACCTTTAACGGACTGAGTTAAGATTAGAATTTTATTGGGTCTTACAATGGAGGACTGACACTCTTTTAGGGGTGACCCACCAGTAGAGGACTGATATCCTAGTCCTTCAGGACACCAATTTAATGGATCCACACAGCCAGTGTCAGTATCCGTGGCAAGGTATTGACACTCTTCCAACTTGGGTTACAAGTTAGACCCAGATCATCTCAGATTGAGGCATGTCGGTTAAATGATAGCTCTCACAGTTTCAGTTCAGTACTCAAGTTATATAAGTTTAAGTTTACATAACTAAGTATTCAGTTTACCAGCTATTCAGTCAGTTATTTTTACAGATAATTTTAGTATATGCTTTACTTGGTCTTGCATTCGTTTTACATATTTATGCATTCATACTCAGTAGCTACATGTACTTTAGTTAGTTTTTTATCTCACGTACCAATACATTTACTGACCGCATACTCTCTTTTGCGCTATATTAATTTCATAATATAGGTTTGAATGCTTAGTTCTCCGATCGCCCTTAGTTAGTTCAGTGCCACTCAGCTGCAGTTGTGGTGAGTCCTCATCCATCGAGGATAAATTATTTACAGTTATTTTCAGTACCTCTTTTATGTTAGTTAGTCCGAGTTAGTTGGGGATTTGTCCTATCAAATCCTCATATTTTAGAGGTTTTTAGATAGTCAGACTTGTTTTTAGTAGCAGTTCAGACATATTAGGTATTATTTCATTATTACTTCTTAACAGAACTTCTCATTAGTCTAGCTTCCACATATGATTTTTTATTATAACTTTATTCAGTGCTCACATTAGATGCAGATCATGGGTTAGCTTGGGGTCACTTGTGGCCTTAAGCATTGTGTTACGACTAGGGGTAGTCTCAGATCGTGACAAAGTTTTGGGGGAGACAAACACTGATAACCATATTTACCGGTGTTGGAGATCTATATAACTGTGTGCTTGGTGCACAGTTGATGTATATATTTTAAGATGGCTATAGCCTTTGTTGGATTTAGTTTTCCCTCGATTCATGCAACTAATACACACCAGGGCCCTTTCAGCATGGAGAGATGAACCCATATATCCATCGATGCCTTTAGGATGGATTAAGCTACGCAGTTCAGGTTAAATCCTTAAAATTGTATATTCATGACCCTTGTTCCTATCCCAGCATTCTATATACATGTATATGAATGTGGTGCTTATGTTTTATTCCTGGATTTTGGAAATTGCATTATTTTATCCTAATTCCCTAAGTTACATTCTAGTGTTTATCCTATTAACCATCCCTGGACACTACATCATTTTATGATATAGGATCCAAAGGGTTTCCTATTGCTCTTGTGCAGTTTTAGGTAGTTGGGCATGTCTATTAAGTTGTTGTGAAGCGGTGAGCCTCCATCCTTCGAAAGACCCTTGTTATTTCATTATTCTTTATTTATTGTCATAGTAATTTTGAATTCTTTTTTTCATAGTCGGGGGCATATTTCGACTTAGATGCTATTCTAATTTGAGAGGCTTTCGTGGACAAGTGAGGGTTAGATTGTTGGTTTTGACTCTTAGAGCTTTCGTGGACAAGTGTGGGTTGGATTGTTGGTTTTGACTCTTAAAACTTTCAATTGACCTATATATGTTTTATTACTATCTTATTTGGGTTCTTCTTTTTTGTTATTATTGTGCTCTCGAGGTTAGGCTAAGGGGGTGGTCTCCGATCCATGGTCGGCTTGAGATATCCGTCATGATCGGGCCCTAGTTTGGATCGTGACACATATAATGCCTTTGTTTTTCAAGTTTTTGAGTATAAGTTTTTCAAAAAAAAAAATTGTACTCTTGGGAGTGACAATAAAATGGGACAAGCAAATGTCACAAACAGTAACATTTAAGCAAATCAATGTTTGTCTGGCAACTTTAAAAATAGAGTTTCTCAAATTCTCATAAAATAACTAAACTCACCTTTTGTATTACAAGCTTACCTTCTTCCGTCCGTGAGCATCGTGCTGATAACATGTTAAAATTAATATGAAAGAGTAGCAATATGAAATAAAAAGTAGATAAGAAAATAAGAGGACAAGACAAGAGATGAGAGCTTTTCATTCTTTCAAGTATAAGTGTACAAGTCTTTCAAGTGTATCTAATACAAACTCTCATGCCTCTAGTTAATATTAAACATAGGCATATAAAAGGTTGTCATAAACATGACATTAGCCATGAAGGTTATGGGGGAGGTTAAAAGGTGTAAGAGTTGCACCCCATAATGGTGTGTGGAGTAATAGATGAGTTACTATACATCATAAAGAAGATTAGTGGAAGTAAATTCTTGGAGTAATGGACATCCATAATAACTATAATATTTTATAACAAAAATAAAGTTTTTATCTTTTATTTTTAGCACAATAAATTAATGTTCCATATAAATTTTATGAATGAAATAAACCTATATGGTTGTTAAGGTCCATGAAGTCATATAATAAAATTAGAACAGACTTATGATTTCTATCGCTTTTGTTCTGACTTTTTACATCACATTATAATTGATTTGACATAGAATGGTTGAGAAATATAGTGTATTATATGATACTTTTTAATTAAATTTTTTTGGAAATACATTATTTCTTTTTGGCATACAACTTAACTTGTGGGATATTGGGTGTGTTCAGTATGGAGAAAAATATTTTTCTAATTTTGCATGTTCGATTGATTAAAAATTTAAAAAATTATCTTCTTTAGGAAAGAAGGTTGCTTGAAAATAAAAACAATGACTTTCTTAATTAAAGTAGAGAAACAAGTGGCATTGCATCTCCCACCCTCTAACCCTCCTACACTCACCCATCGAAACACCCCTAAAGAATCACCTATGAGAGTGTCTACAAGCATAGGCATGTGCAAAGGCTCACTAAACAAATCCGAATGAGTAGTAAAGCAAGTAGACACATATGAATATGTATAACCCAATGAATTAATCATCCTATCCTCACAACTTTTTGAAAATTTATATATAAAGATTTTTAGGATAATATCTTTTACTTGCATATCAAGCACAAGAAAATAAGTAAAAAACTACTTGTTTTCCTAAAAAATATTTTATTGAAAAATATTTTCCTCCATAATGAACAGACCTATTATAATACAAAATAAATATACTTGTATCGCAAAAAAAGTATTTGTAATTTCTATGTCAGAGACATAACTTGATATATCTTTTATGGCATCACTAGTAAGATATTAATTATTATACAAAATTATAAATTTATGCCCCACAAAAAGTTATTTATTATTTCTATATAGAATATATTTTTTATCAAATTTTTTACCATAGAAACACCTATTAAACGTACCTGACACCTATTGTAGCATCTGAAAAAATTTTAAATGTTAGAAGGTAAACATTAAGAAGTTCAATCTCATGCTAACTACATATATTTACATGAATAATATTACCTGAATATGATAATAATTATACAAGGTGTATTGAGAGTGACTTATAATTTAGACGATCCTTATTGCAAAACTTCGTTTGAGCAATTCTAGTCTAATAGAGCAATGCAGTGTGTGAGAAAAAGGGCAAGGATTTGAACATTGAAGTCCATTCATGAATCTCCTTGATTTAGAGACCTAGTTGATAATTGTGGTGGTACTTTTTCTTTTTATATTCTCTTTAAAATCTTGATAAAAAAATAATTAATAAGAAACCTCGACTAAGAAAAATAGTGCAACTTGTACTTTCTTTTCTTTTGATTCTAATGTTGAATTATTATTTTAATTATGACTTATTTTAAGTTCGCATGATCACATGGATACCAAAAAGGAAAATGATGTTGGGTGAATCAGTCGAAAAAGACGACAACTAATATGGAACTATTAATGAAAATCAAGTACCAAGGAGCAAGAATAAAAAAGGCTTTCACTTTTAAAAGAAAAGAGTGTACCAATGAAGATTCAACAATTAATGATATAAGTACCAAGAAGTCTAAATTGATACCAAATCAATTTAGAATTACAAATCAAGGAACCATATTACTTGAAGATAGAAAGAAATTGTGGAAGAATAAATCTATTATAAAAGTCAAGAAGTGACTTTTTCTTTTTCTTAAAAAGAAGATATTCAAGGACTAAATCTTTTGGGATGTCATCTCTTCTAAAGATCTTCCAACATCTCTGTAACACAACATCAATATAACAAGGACAATGAAAATCAAGTCAAATATACAAATTGTTTGTACCATCTTAAGTCTTTGCTTTACTTTTAAACAAGCACTGTAAACTTAGTATTTTACTATGTATCAAAAAATAGAGGAGGAAAAAAGATTATTGGTGAGACATTGTATCAAATAGTGAAAAGAAAAGAAAGAAAAAGAAATGAGTGTAGTTGTAGAAATTATATTCCCCAATTGTACCAAACTCAAAACTTACAAAGACTTAGAAGCATGACTTTGCAACCCAAAGGGACTGGATGCAAAATCCATGAGAATATAAATCATTATAAACTATTTGGTGTCACTTTACTTACAACCCTTTACTTTCCTGTATTTTTTGTATTTATATGTGTACCAGTCAACTAAAGTTTCCTGTAGTCAACTAAGAAAAAATAGAAATTCACCGCCCCCCCCCCCTTTCTCTTGCACTTTCATTTAATACTAGATATACTGCTATAAGGTAATATTGTATTATGAAGTAGACACAATACCAAAATGAATATCTACTTAGGACAATGTTGATCTAGTGAAGCATTCTTAGTGCTAGGTACATTATCCCTATAACTATTGACTAGTCAAAACAAAGGAACTTAGAGGGTAAAATATACATATTTTTTTATAATACTATCACTTTATGTGGTCTTTATTTTAATTGTTTGAAAGTTTAGAGTAGAGTTAATTTTGTCTTTCCTTGTTATTCTAGTGACTTGATGAGGCCCATCAATCGTCCTCAACTTGTATCTTGGATATGTACATATGATTCACTTTGTTCCAAGTTTTTGCTAGGAATTCTCTAAAGTTTTCCTTTATCTTCCACAAATTATTGAAGATGCTTGAATTTACATTGTCGCTAAATGCAATTGTGACCCAATCTTCTAGTGTAGTAGGTAACTTCGTTGTTTTCTATTAGAATCTTTCTACAAAGATTCAGAATAATTCTTCTTTGTGATTTTTTGTTTTGAAGATATATTTTTTAAGCCTTTTAATTTTTAGGGCTTTAACATAAGATATTAGAAAGCATCTGCAGGCATAGCAAAAAAATCAATAGAATTCTCATTCAAAATAGTATATACCAAGTTGAACTTTCTTTGCGAGCATTTGACCAAACTTGTCAAGCGTAACAAATTTGATCTCATTTGGTAGCAGATATTTCCCATTGATATTGGTGGTCTAAGTTGCTATGTGGTCTTGTGGGTTAGTGGTTTTATCATATTTTGGAAGAGCAAATGTTTTGAATCTCTTTAGGATAAATGTTGGGGCTGCACTTGCCTTAAGTGATTATTAAGAGTACTTTATAGTGTCCTTTTTCCTAAAGATTGTTTCCTCTGTATGACTTATTCATGATTAGATCCCCTGAACCAAAAATCTTTGGTCTGTAAGGGTCTATCGATGCATGTGTTATTCCAAGCACGCTCATGTCAGGCCCCAAGTTACCAAAGGATCACCTCACAGAAAAAATAATTGAGGCATTCACTTGAATCTCGATCGTAGTGTAGTAGTATTGATACGAACATCACTAGTGAAGATGGCTATGAAGCTTTTTATTTGTGTCATTAACATGTTTTGTTTGGTTATCATACATTCCATAACTTTCTTGCACTCGAAACTTTAATTTGTCTCAGGTATATCCTAGTTGCTTTAGGTGATGGCATCCACCTCTTCGCCAAATGAACTAGTGTCTTTGGTATCATTATCATTGCTACTTATGTTATTAGAAGTGCAATTTTCTTTATAGATAGTAACAAAAATCTAGGGATAATAAGCTACATGAGTAGTACAAGAATGTAAGTTTGAATAAAGTAAATAAATACAAACAAGAACCAAATGAAGTATCTTGAGTTCGAAGAACTCTATAATGGTGTTTCTTAGTTACAAGAGAGAAAAACCAATCCTTTGATCCTTTCTGAAATGTCATCCAAGAAAGAAACCTATCTTGTGATCCTTTGTGAAATGGATTACTAAGCCATAAAGTTAGGTCCATTATATAGTATAAAGACTATATATGAAACACTCTAAGAATAGGACCCTTGCAAAACTTCATCGAATTTGGGCCTATTTGGCTTGGTACAACTCAATGGAGTTACGTTTATCCTTGGGTATGACTCGTGAGTTATCTTAAGGTTCTAATCGTACCCTAGGCGGTAAGGTTGGCTTAGTTAGTACCTAAGGTATGACTCATATGGGTAAGAGTCGTATAGGAGCATACGAGTGGCATAGGGCAAGTCGTATGATGCATGTGTGTTATCGTAGGGAATCTGTCCACTATATGGTTGAGGGGTGTTACTCGTACCCTTAGGTATGAGTTAGGAAGGGTGAGTCATATATAAACCAGTAGGTAATGTCTTGTAAAGGTTGGGTACGAGTTGGGTACCACTCATACCCTTGGATATGAGTGGTTAGGGGGAATCGTACCCCTGGGTGTGGCTTGGTTTAATTATTAAGTCAAAGATAGTTTGGATATTTTCTACTCCTAAACCCTTGTGTTATCACATTATATAACCCTATATGGCCTTCCATAACACTTATTAATGGATTAAAACACATCAAATACTCTCTCAAACACTATCTTAAAGATTAGAGAGTAGGGTTTCTTCATGTGTTCTTCAAAGGGCTAAAAGGTTAAGATTTCTTTCTTGAATCATCTTGTATAAGGTATGTAATCCTTCCCTCATTGTTATTTCAAATTAAAGGCATGTGTATTATGTTTTAAACGTTGTTTTATGAATCATGAATAGTGGATTTCAAAATATTATTGAGGGTCTTTATGCATATAGTTTGGTATTAGTTAAAACTATGTTTTCATATGTTTTTGGTAATGGTTTGCATGTGTGGTTGGTTGTTGGTTATGGTTTAACAAAAGGGGTCTGGAGCAACCCTAATTATGGTGGTTTATGCATTGATTTGATCTTGGAAAAGGTATGCCCGCAACATGTTTGATAAAATGCCCCAGAGAATATTTTACTCTATTATTGAACTTTCATTGAAAATCTTGCATAGTTTGGTTTGTTAATGGAACTTTAAATGGTTTTGGATGGTTTAAATGGTTTAAATGATATGAATTCTTTAAATGCTTGGCGTGGTCTAAAAGTGGTTTAGAATGGTTTAAAAGGTAAAGGTTTTGGTGGTCATGGTTGGTCTATTTTGAAAATCTTGCGAGATACATGTAAATCTCTCAAGTGAATGCATTAATTGAATTGGTTTAAATAGTTTGGAAAGGTACAAAGATAAATGGTTATGCTTGTGGGGAACATGGAAGTCTCACAAGAGGTTTAATATAGTATATGGAAGGGCACTTGAAAGTCCCCTTAACCTAAATGGTTTAGCTATGGATATTACTTGCAAGTAATAAGGTGGTATGGCAATAACACTAATATTGACCTTGGTTAATAAAATGTTAAATGGATTGGTTGGTTATTTGGAAAAGGTTTTAATTGGGCACTAATAGCGGGATGTGTAGCAAAGCCATGAAAGGTGGCGGTCTCGGGCGGACCAAAATTAGAAACTCATATTTGTTGATATGAGGATTGGTCTTAGTGGACCGTGTGTATGATGTCACACTATTAGGAGATATACTAGTCATCTCATGGGATACTTCCCTAGTCGTGCGGCTACATGTTCTAGGATCCTTTCAGCAGGGAGAGGTGAACCCATATAGCCTGTGGGTAGTTTAGGAAGGCTAAGCTACACAACCCAGGTAAAGGTTTTAAAGGCATGCTAAACTTGGTTCCCTTTCCTGACATGGTTATATATATATGTATGGTTGTGTGCATTGGATGGTTTTACTTGGCTTTGTAAATAATCTTATTTTATCCCTATCTTGAGTACATGCTAGTGTTCACCCACTAACCTGTCTATTAGCGATTGTATATCCATGTCATGCAGAAATTGACTATTCTACTCTTGCTTAGTGATCGAATTCGAGCATAGTTGATATAGGATTGAAGTGGTGAGCTTCCATAATTCAAAAGGCATCTATTTCATGTCATGATTTACTTTACATAATTCTTATCTTTTATAGACTTTGGTTTTTGGTTATGGTCGGGGCCATGTCCCGATCGAGTACTCTTTGGATAGTCTAGAGGCTTTGTATAGACAACTGTGGACTTGGGTATGGTATGAATCATTTATGTTGTTTATACATATATTGGCTTATCATTATGGTATTTAGTTTTATGGATTCCGCATTAGTTTTGTTAGTTATTGGGTGGTTAGATTTGATTGGATTGGTCTCAGTTATAGACTTATCCCAGAGTCACCACACGGTTGGATACGCTATTTTGTTATATGTTCGGACTTTAGCCGACTCAAGGTATGCATTTGGTAGTTGGGTTGGGTAATAGAAGTGATTCCTGGTCCTGGTTGGGCTTGGCATTGCCCATTACGACAAGGCCCTGATTCGAGGCATGTCAAGTTGGTATCAGAGCTTTAGGTTTTAGTGCCTTGGGGTGTCCACAAATCCATGTCAAGTAGAGTCTTGCTTATTGGTGTGTTGTGCATCATACTTATAATTAAGAGGCTACAAGACATCTAGGAATGTTTTACTTTCTTCATTATTCTACTTTTGGGCTATAGAATCCAAGGTCTTAAACTATTCTCTGAATATTCTTCCGTTCACTCTTTGAATAATGTCTCTTCAATGATCTAAAGGTTCTTGGAAAATCACTTATCCCACTCGAGGACAATATGGATGGATCTAATTTAACTTATGAGGCACAGACCTGGTCAAGGGTTGCTGCTTCTGGTTTTTCCCATGGAATCTCATTGGTCTCCACTAAACCTATCTCTGATGGTAGATTTCATTCTTGGTTAACTTAAGGATATGTTACCCATATCGAGTTTCAATATTTTATTAATTTGTTAACCCAAATAATGACAACTCTGTCATATCAGTCCTATTCTATTTTTACAAGGAGGAATAAGGTAAGGTTGGAAATAGGCAAGGTAAGAAGTCACGATTTTTTAGATAAATGGGAGTGTTCCATAAGGGTTGTTGTTGGGAAAATTGGGTATTGGGTGTTACTTCTGTTTTTGACACTGTATGTTAAAAAAACTTATTTCATTATGGTGTGTGTGGTTTATTTGGTTCGGGGTCCTCTCTCTTGTGTGACACCATTAATTGTTGTGTATTTTGGTTTTGGTCCCAAAGATTGCTTCAAAACTCTTTTGCTTTTCATTTCTACCCTGGTAGTTGACTTTGTGATTTCCAAAAGAGACTGTAGAGATGTGTGGTATTTGTTGGTAATAAAGGGTTCTTGGTGGAATTATTTGACTCGAATATGGTGGATTTCGATGTCATTCAAGGAATGGATTGGTTGCACTTGTGTTATTCATTACTAGATTGTCGGACCTATTATATTCCCTGGTGAGTCAATTATAGAATGAGATAATGGTTTTATTTCATTCTCTATCTACTAAGGGAAAGGTTATGTTCTATCTTAGAGTTCGAAGGTTGGTCTCCCAAGGTGTGTCTCTATTATTAGTCGGTTCGGGTTATAAATTCTAACCTGGAAGGTTTTTCATTGCATTCAGTTTGGTGGTAAATAAACTTCTTGAAGCCGTCTTGACAAACCTTATGGTGTATTTCAAATGGGGAGGTTGGTTTGGGATTGGTCTTATTTTGGATACTTGTCCAATTTCTATTCTTTCTTTATAAAATGGTTCTGGTTGGATTAAAGGATCTTAAGAAGAAATTAAAGGATCTCTTAGATAAAGGATTCGTCAATCTATATGATTCTCTGTGAAATATTTTATTCTGCATGCATAGGAGAAATAGTTCCCTAGAAATGCATAGGTTGTCGCTGGGTGGCTAAGGAATTTAGGGTGTGCTTCTAGTGGGGGAGGACCACATAGGTGTATTCCATTTTATATGGGATACTTTAATAATAGTACATGGTGGTTGGTAGATAATAGACTTGAACCTAGATGTTTGATTTGGATAAGCAAAACATGTTAGCTCGGGGATATCAATGCAGGAATTGTGAAGGTAAAATGGTGGGTAGGGGTTTAAGTCATGGGATGGGATAGAACATGGAGCTTACATGTGTATTTGTCCCTATACTTGTACTTTATTATTGGCATGACATTGATTTCTAAATTCATGATTTTGAATGTGGATTTTGGTATAATTGAGGATTTTTACATAATTACTTATTTAATTAATTTTTCATAGGGTATGATGCATTATTCATACTTTATTAATGTTTTTGAACAATGTGGGGTGCATGGGAATGGCCAATGAATTTCGGGGTACTATAGATCCCCCAATTACTTGGTTTGGTCTTGAAAATTGTATGTCCTCAAATTTTTAGTGAAAATTGCCATTGCATATAATTTTATCATATGGTTGACTACTGTTAAATCTTCGCATTGCATAAATGGTTAAAAGGACATGAATTGGTTTTGGTTAAAATTCAAATATTTTGGAAAGGCCTTGGTGGCCATGGTTTGATTTTAAATGGTTTTGTTTCAATTAGGAACCTTGAAGTCAAATTGGTCTAATTGTTTTGCATGTCTATACTGGGCTCTAGGTAGCATTGGGTGGATAACAAGATTTTAGGTATAGGAGAACCAAACGTCCCTGGTGTACGTCTTTGGTGATATCCATTGGATGGGAGTATTGTGCTTATAGGTAATGGGGTGAAGGTTGATGATTAGCCTTAAAATTTTCTTTAGCGATGGACTTCAAGGGAAGGTCCGATTACATATTTTAGTGATCATCTTCTATCTCGGTTAAGAAAAACACCCTACTAGTGTTGCATCCATTCTTATAACGCTTATGCTTAAGGTTCTCATCTTGCATTTTCCTTATTCCTTGGATATGAGTCTTGACTCTACATTACACTATTTATGGTATAGGTGGTTGCATTTTTTTGGGGTATCTATTTCTAAGGACTCCTTTTGTGGTATGGTTTTGTTGGGATGATTCTTCATTATGATCTAGGTGGTTATTATGAAGTACTTCGTGTCTTTGGTATCATATTTTGTTTTGAGGTCTTTCCTTGGGAGGCATGGATAAATCTTGTAATTTGGTTTCTTAATAAATCTTCTTATGTTAGGATGGTTGTGGCTTGGAGAGAATGGTGACATTTGTAAAGGGGAATGTAGAAGTCCATAAGTAGGGAAGAGTCTAAGGTGGCTACTAGAGCTAAGGTTTGAAGATGAGGTAAGGTAAGGCTGTTTCCATGATAAATGGTTAGGAAAGAAATAAGTGGTGAAAATCTATTATGAAATGATAAATTATGTTGGATCTTTTGATGGATATATCATACTGCAAGTATGTAAGCGGTAGGCTTGAATTGTTGTGGTTGGTAGATGTGCCCACGGTTGTGTTAGGTTTGGTGAGACATAGTTTTTATGAATGTTTCATGGTTTCATTGTTGCATAATTTGGGTGTTCAATCATAGGTTAGGGATTTTGGTTATAAATGGTTGGGTATGGGTTTGCTTATGTCCTTTACTCATAGTTTCCATATTATAAAGGTAATAAAAGTGAAATAGTGTTTTGGGATAAATGTGAAGAGTAGAGCCCGGTGGCTTAAGTTAACTCCTCTTAGTTTCGGATAGGCTTGAACGTGGAGGTGGTAGTGAATAGTTAGACTCAATTTCTCATAGTGATGTGTCACGGTAAACTCTAAATCGATTCAGACTTGCTCTCAAGCATGAGTCCATTCATCCGATAATCTATGTTTTTTTGTGGGGGGGAGGGGAGAGGTTTGTGGATGGTGCTTGGTTAGGTTCCTTTGGGTGGTTTTAGTATCTCGAATTCCTTATTCTTGAAGGGTGTCCCAACAAGGATCATGGATTAGTAAAGTTTGTCGGTTGCGAATGAAAGGTATGGCTTCAGTAAAGGTTCTATGTGGGAGAGGGGGAGGGGGCGCTAAAAGTCTGAGAAAGCCATTTGGGATGTGGAAGAGGACATGTAGTCCACGGATCCGCGCTGGTTCTTTGTTTAAAAAATTCATGCGTAGGGTATGTGTTCTTTAACATACTTTGGTTTTCTAACTTGGTTAAAGGCAAGGAATGGTTCCTCTTTCATCTTTATTTTCTAACTTAGTTAGAGGTCGGAATAAAGATGTTAGAGTGTAAATCATGCTTGGGATACGTGATGATCTTCTCATCTTAGTTTGTGTTCTTGTCCTCTACTTTGGTTAGGGGAAAGTTTGATGTGTGTTAATATGTTACCTCGTGCTTATCCTCATCCTTACCCGTTAGTCAAGGACGAATGATCCTAGTGGAGGAGACTGAAACACCCTAGGAATAGGATCCTTGCAAAATTTCATCAGATTTGGGCCTCTTTGGCTTGGTACGACTCAATGGAGTCACTCGTACCCTTGGTAGTAAGGTTGGCTTAGCTACTGCCCAAGGTATAACTCATATGGGTAAGAGTCTTATAGGAGCATACGAGTGGCATAAGTCAAGTCGTATGGTGCATGTGTGTTGTCTTAGGGAATCTATCCACTATACGGTTGGTGGGTATGGTTGGAGGGTGTTACTCATACCCTTAGGTATTAATTAGGAAGGGTGATTCATATAGAAACCAGTAGGTAAGGTCATGGCAGGGTTTGGTAGGGTACCACTCGTACCCTTGGATATGAGTGGTAAGTGAGAGTTGTACCACTAGGCGTGGCCTGTTTTAATTATTAAGTCAAGGGTAGTTTGGATATTTTCTACTCCTAAACCCTTGTATTATCACATTATATAACCCTATATGGCCTTCCATAACACTTGTTAAAGGATTAAAATACATCAAATACTCTCTCAAACACTCTCTTGAAGATTAAAGGCTAGCATTTCTTCACGTGTTCTTCAAAGGGCTCAAAATCAAGATTTCTTCCGTGAATCATCTTGTATAAGGCATGTACTTTTTCCCTCATTGTTATTTCAAATTAAAGTCATATGTATTGTGTTTTAAACGTTGGTTTATGAATCATGAATGGTAGATTTCGAAAAATATTGTTGAGGGTCTTTATGCATATGGTTTGGTATTGGTTTAAACTATGTTTTCACATGTTTTTGGTAATGGTTTGCATGTGTGGGTAGTTGTTGGTTATGGTTTAACAAAAGGGGTCTTGAGTAACCCTAATTATGGTGGTTTATGCATTGATTTTGGTTTTGGCAAAGGTACGCCGTCAACATGTTTAATAAAATGCCTCAAAGAATGTTTTTACTCTATTATTGAACTTCAATTGGAACTCTTGCATGGTTTGGTTTGTTAATGGAACTTTAAATGGTTTTGGATAGTTTAAATGGTTTAAACGATATAAATGCTTTAAATGCTTGGCATGGTCTAAAAATGGTTTGGAATGGTTTAAAAGGTAAAGGTTTTGGTGGTCATGGTTGGTCTATTTTGAAAACCTTGTGGCATACATGGAAATCCCTTAAATGAATGCATTAATTGAATTGGTTTAAATGGTTTGAAAAGGTAAAAGGCTAAATAGTTATGCTTGTGGGAAACATGGAAGTCTCCCAAGAGGTTTAATATGGTATATGAAAGAGCACTTGAAAGTCTCCTTAACCTAAATGGTTTGACTATGGATATTACTTGCAAGTAATGGGGTGGTATGACGATATCATTAATATTAGCCTTGGTTAATAAAATATTAAATGGATTGACTGGTTATTTGAAAAAGGTTTTAATTGGGCAATAATGGCGGGATATGTAGCAAAGTCGTGGAAGGTGGAGGTTCCAGAGGGACCAAAACTGGAAACTTATATTTGTCGATATGAGGATTGGTCTTAATGGACCATGTGCATGATGTAACACTATTGGGGGATGTACTAGTCATCCCATGGGATACTTCCCTGGTGTGCGGCTACACACACTGGAGCCCTTTCAGCAGGAAAAACTGAACCCATATAGTCCTGGGTGGTTTAGGACGGCCAAGCTACATAGTCCAGATAAAGGTTTTAAAGATTTATAGTTGGACCATGAGCTGTCATGAGTGCCTAGAACTAGAAAGTGAGTTCGTGGCCGGGGAAAGTATTTTGCGGGACTAATACCTTTATTTAAGATCCAGCTCTGATCTAAATAGTGCTTCCATGTGTCACATTATACCTAGTCAACTCGCTAAGCCCGAATTTTATCCCACACCCTTATTTTCTTTCTTTTATTTTGAATGAATTTTTAAATAACTAGAAGAAAAGAAAAAAAAAAGTGGAGGAGGAGGCAGAAAAGAAGAATATTGTGAATAAGAACGGTTAAGATTCTTTTGTCTATTTTAATTATTTAACTGACATCACAAATTTTTATATATTAATGTAAATTTTCATTTAATCAGCTTTTTAAATTTGAGACATAAAAATATTGTACAAAAGAAATTTTTAAAAAAGAAGAAAAAATTGGTCAAAGAATTTAAATGATAATAATGCCGTTAGTTGGACAAAAGCGTAAACTTAAACAACACAAGAGGTGTACACACACATCCCCGTAGCAGCACATCACAAATTCAAAAAAAATACCTTTATTATATTATTTGAAAACAAATCCCCCTATTTCTCCAACGATCAAATGCGAATATACTGAACCCTAACCCCCACACTACTATTCTCCTTCTCTTTGCTCCCCCCAAAAAATGCAGGATTTCATCGGCTCCGTTCGCCGATCTCTCGTTTTCAAGCCCTCCGGTGACTTCGAAACTACAGGATTTGGAGGTTTCGTTGAGAAAATCGGCTCCAGTATTCGGAAATCAAGTATTGGAATCTTCTCTAAGTCTCAAGTTCCTGCTCTTCCGGCTATTGCTAAAGGTGAGGGAACACCGGTGAAGGCGAGGAAAGATGAGGCTTCGCCTATTCGGTGGAGGAAAGGTGAAATGATTGGTTGTGGTGCTTTTGGTAGGGTTTATATGGGAATGAATGTTGATTCTGGAGAGCTGCTTGCTATAAAGGAGGTCAAGTTTTTGATCTTTCAGTTGTTTGGTAATGTTTATGGTATTTTTTGGTTTTGTATTTTGAATAGTTTTTGTTTGATGTACTTTCAATTGCAGGTTTCCATTGCGATGAATGGTGCTTCCAGAGAGCGAGCTCAAGTAAGGGAATTTCGATTTAGCTGATTGCTTAGTTTTCTTTTCGTTAGTTTATTTATGATCAATTTGCTTATAAGATGAATTATTTTACCAGTGCTAGTGTGAATGGGTCTGAATAGAGTGATGGATTTACAGGATTTATATAAATGAATCCAGCTGATTTGGGATTTAGTAGTAGTAGTTGTTTATTATGATCAATTTGCTTCCTAAAGAACTAAAATTGTCTATCAAGGTTTGTACAGACTGGTTACGTTTTACTAGTTTTAACCTCCTTCGTTTAGTCTATGCGAAGGTTCCTACATTTTTTTGTTCTGGGAAGATCTGAGAAGGGAGCAGAATCTGAGAAATTAGCTGATCTGTATTTGTAATTCACAGGCTCATGTTAGGGAGCTTGAGGAAGAAGTGAATCTATTGAAGAATCTCTCCCATCCCAACATAGTGGTGAGTGCAGTTCTGTTGTATATTGAATTGTCTAAGGTTGTGAATAAAATTCTTGATTGTTCATTTGTTTATCAGAGATACCTGGGAACTGCCAGAGAGGCGGGATCACTGAATATATTGTTGGAATTTGTTCCTGGTGGCTCAATATCATCACTTTTGGGAAAATTTGGTTCCTTCCCTGAATCTGTAAGTGCTGGCTGCTTATGTCTGTTATTTGAATAACGAAAGGTTACATACTGGTCTGTCTTTTTTTTTTGGGGGCTATATTTTCAAGAAACACTCGTTCCTCTTGGCTGTAACTAGTTCAAATCGGAATGAATAACATTTCTTTTTTTTCTTTAAAAAAAACAAAACTTCTTTGTATTATACAAAAGGAGTAACTGCGACCTGAAATTTGCTTATCAGCAAAGATTATAGTTCCTAATCTTCCGAGTTCATCTCATTATTTCTTTTGATGACATACTAGGTCATAAGAATGTACACCAAACAATTGTTATTAGGTCTGGAGTACTTGCATGAGAATGGAATTATGCACAGAGATATTAAGGTAATTCTTTTTGTCAACTTTTCTTATGAGATTAGCTTGTTTTCATGCTCACTCTCCCCACAGCTCTTTGAATTTGATGAGATATCTTTTTCTTTTAGGGAGCAAACATACTTGTCGATAATAAAGGCTGCATTAAACTTGCTGATTTTGGTGCATCCAAGAAAGTTGTTGAATTGGTTTGAACTTTTTGGCATCTTCGTCTTCTTATTATTTTGGTCTTGCTATTTGGTATTTTATAGCTGACTCTTGGCACTGCTTCAGGCTACTATGACTGGTGCCAAGTCAATGAAGGGTACTCCATACTGGATGGCTCCTGAAGTTATTCTGCAGACTGGTCATAGCTTGTGAGTAGAACTATTTCATAAAAAGTTTCCAAGTTATTGACAGGACCAGATGTAACAACAACATACCGAGTGTATTCCCACAAAGTGGGGTCTAGGGAGGGTAAAGTGTACACAACCCATAGCACTACCCCAGATGAAGTAGGGAGGCTGGTTCCGATAGACCCCCGGCTCAGGATAGATAACAGGATAACCAACAAAACATAAAAGCAAACCATAAAAACGGATATCACACCGCTAGATAATAAAGGAAACAAAGACACCCACAAGGTAATACTATAAACTAGCTATTCAAAGTCATAGACATCACCAAAATATCACCAAAACACCACGAACAAGTGGTTACAAGAAACTGCAGGCATAGATACAAGCAAAACACTCTTCCCTACTATTACAAACGTACTCCTACCTACGAACACTCTATCCTAATTCGCGTCCTCCACACCTTCCTGTCAAGGGTCATGTCCTCTGGAAGCTATAATTGCTTCATGTCATGCCTAATTACCCCTTCCTTCAATATTTCTTGGGGCTACCCCTCCCTGCATAAAACCATCATAGTCAGCTTCTCACAGCTCTGTATCAAAGCATGCCTCTCCTCATCACATGCTCGAACCACCGCAACTTCACTTCCCGCAGCTTTTCCTCCACCGAAGTCACGCCACCTTCTCCAAAATATTCTCATTTCTAAAACCTATCCCTCCTGGTAAACCTGCACATCCATCGAAATTCAACTTTTAGATGTGGGAGCTACAACATAACCGGTCGGACTGACACTCTGTAGAACTTATCTTTAATCTTAGGAGGCACCATTTTATCCCACAAGACTCCCGAAGTGAGCTTCCATTTCAACCACCCTGCACCAATATGGTGCGTGACATCCTCTTCAATCTCACCATTTTCCTGAATCATAGACCCAAGATACTTGAAACTCTCCCTTTTCTGAGTGACCTAAGAATCCAGCTTTTACTACCACGTCAGCCTCATGCGACAAAGTACTAAACTTACATTCCAAGTACTCCATCTTGGTTCTGCTCAACCTAAATCCTTTAGACTCAAAGGTCTGTCTCCAAACAATTCAAAAAAAAGCTGATTGTATATGACATAGGTTTTTAACAATTGATTACTCGAGTTACCGCAAAGGATATCACTCTCATGTTTCAATATATATGACATATGGTTGGTATTTGTCTAATAGTTTCAGAGTAGAGATCCTAAGTGGGATTGAATTGGTACTCGCAGGATTGGATTTTTGAATCATCTGATCGACTGTTGTTCAGCTGTTATTACGCAAAAAATAATAGACACACATTTGATCTATTTTTTCATAACTAGTTATTATTAATGATTTAAATCCAGTTTAATTTTGTCAAAATAATGTTGAAAAAATTACTATTGATCAAAGTAAATGGTGCACATGCATAGAAGAATTCAAATACACATACAAATTATCACCTACATTACTGTTATTTGTCCTGAGCCGGGGTTCAACCGGAAACAGCCTCTCTACTTCGTTTGAGGCAGTTGTATGGACTCCGTACACTCTACCCTCCCCAGACCCCATTTTGTGGGAATACACTGGGTATGTTGTTGTAAATTTTCACCTACACAATCTTTAGTTAAACTTCACCCACCCTCCTATATTGTTAATAACATCAATGTTTATTTTCCCAAATTGCTGAAGTATGTAAATTTTGCTAAAAACATACAGCATGCATGAACCTCATTACAACACTGGATAGAACTCTAAGATCCTTCAACCATTTAAGCATCCTCTGTGCCATTATGAAATGCTTACTCAACCTTGTAACTGAAATTTGACAAGCTTCAACTTGATTGTAGAGATTTAATTGCCTCCATTTTTGACGAAATGTCATAGTCTGTGGAGAAACACTTCGTCTCCTGAAACAATGCTTTTCCTTCTGTCTGTGTTTCGTAGATTTTCCTTTCTACACTTCGCTGCATTTTCTGTATTTTGACACTACAATAATTGTGTATTACTAAAAATGATAGCTCTGCTGACATATGGAGTGTCGGATGTACTATTATTGAAATGGCTACTGGAAAACCTCCTTGGAGCCAGCAGTATCAGGAGGTAAGTTTGTGTTTCATTTACTTTAGTAATTACATTGTGAAATTGACATAGATATTTGATATTTCAATATTATACACGTGCATTCATGCCTGACACATTTCTGTTTCAGGTTGCTGCTCTCTTTCATATAGGAACAACTAAATCCCATCCTCCCATTCCAGAGCATCTTTCTGCTGAAGCAAAGGACTTTCTGTTAAAATGTTTGCAGAAGTATGTCTAGATTTTCTGCTTGATTTTCCCGTACTTCCACCCATCCATTACATCCTATTTTTAAGTTTTTGCATTCCCTCTCCTGGGAAATTCTTAGCGAATGCAGCATAAGCTGTATTATTTCCATGACATTATATGCAAAGAGATGCTCAGGTTTATCATCTATCTTCCTTCACATCCTTATTCCTCTTTTTTGATTTAATATTATGGCAGGGAACCACACCTGAGGCCTTCTGCATCAAGTTTGTTACAGGTATTCATGAAATTGGCCTTTCACTTATGAATGTTTGTTGGGTTAAACATTATTTGAGTTTGGTGGCAGAGGCCTGATGTTTTAGTATATTAATATTGCCTTGTGCAAGGCTTATAGGTTTTAGCAACAGTATGAAACATATAAAAACGTGTCACTGATGGAACATTTGTTTTTTATAACTGTATGCAGCATCCATTTGTTACTGGAGAACATCAGGAAGCATGCCCTTTTCTCCGCTCTTCCTTTATGGTTGGTTTATTCAAACTTTTTCATTGTTGAGTAGTCCTTATCATACTTTTATTAAAACAAGGTTAATATGTCAATCAACAGGGAAACCCTGAAAACATTACAGCACAAAGGACGGATGTTAGAACCTCGTAAGCATTTACTTTTCCTATGTTTGGATATCTGAAGATTCTTTTCATCTATCATGAACTCTTTCTGTGTAAAAGCTGACAAGCTATGGTGCTGCAGAACCAATCCTGATATAAAAGCTTCCTGCAATGGTTTGAAAGATGTCTGTGATGTGAGCACTGTGAGGTGCTCCACTGTATATCCTGAGAATTCATTAGGAAAAGAGTCACTTTGGAAACAAGGGAATTCAGACGATGACATGTGCCAGATGGATAATGATGATTTTATGTTTGGTGCATCTGTGAAATGCATTTCAGATTTGCATTCCCATGCTAAATATAAGGTGCAATTTCCTTCTGTCAATCTGTGCAGAATGTGTTGTTGTGAATGGGAAAACTAAATGTACATCTTCATTTGTTCTTGAATGTAGAGTTTTAACCCCATGTCTGAACCTGATAATGACTGGCCATGCAAATTTGATGAAAGTCCCGAGTTAACGAAAAGTCAAGCAAACCTGCATTTTGGTCAAATTAAGCCCACAAATAGCCCCCTCATGACATGCAAGGAGGATGTTTTCGCATTTTCAGGTGGGCAATCTGCAGCCGAGGATGATGATGAATTGACAGAGTCTAAAATTAGAGCATTCCTTGATGAAAAGGTAGCTATTTGTCACTGTGTAAATGTTCATACAATATCACCATCAATTTTATTATCACGACTGGAAAGTTTAATCTATTTCTCTCTACAGTCTTATCGCTATAGGTCATTGCATGCTATTTTCTTACAGTGCAACCAACAATAACACTATCACAATTATCTTTAAGTTTGTGGGTAACTTAATGTATCACATGATTATTCATTTGTAAACTGATGTAGGCAATGGATTTGAAGAAGCTGCAATCACCACTATATGAAGAATTCTACAACTCCTTGAATGTTTCCAGCTCCCCGAGTCCTGCTGGCATTGGAAACAAGGAAAATTTTCCAAGTAACGTAAACTTACCACCAAAAAGCAAGTCACCAAATCGTTTTCTTAGCAGAAGACTTTCTACTGCCACTGAAGGTGCTAGTTCTCCCAGTCCAGTTACTCATTCCAAGAGAATATCAAATATTGGTGGCTTAAGTAATGAAGCTATCCAGGAACTTCAATCACCAAGGAACAATGAATGGAAAGATCTTCTTGGTTCTCAACGTGAAGCAGTCAATTCAAGGTAGATAATGCATTGTGTTATTTTTCCTTCCTGACTAATTTCAGGTTTATCGTCTATTAAGACTGAATAGTTGCTATTGTTGCAAGCTTCTCTGAGAGGCAAAGAAAGTGGAAAGAAGAGCTTGATGAAGAGTTGCAAAGGAAACGAGGCAAGTTTTGATCCTTTGTTTCTTGGATAAGATTTATAACTAAATTATTTTTGATGAGTATTGCTTGATGTTTGTTTGATAATATGGGCGGCGGTCCATAGTAGTTGAAGTTTTCCACCATTTCGGCTGATTTATGACTTGTTCTTTTTTGTTGTATCGCTCAATACATCTCAGTATAAAATACTTTATTGACTGTCGTATAATTTAAGAGACTTTGGTTGAATGGACCATCAAATAAGAGTAAATTAGAGTAGAAATGAAAAGGTGAATGAGTGAAGTCAGATTAAGTGAATCGGATGAAGGAAAAGAAACTGAATGATCTAATCTGGACCAGAGATACTTGGGACTGGAGATAATAATGCTAGGAGCGCATGTACTTGTTAATTTCTTATTTCTTTTTCTAAGCCATAGTTTGTGTGGTAAATGTTAGTATTTCAGACTTCTAACTCTTTAATTGCTTATTGAAGTAGTATTAGCTAGGTCATCTGCGTTCAATTCTATTGCTAGATGCCTATTGTATCACAATTTGTAGAAAGTTTCTGATTGACTCGAACACAGGTGTAGTGGTCAATATTCCCTACATACATACTTCTGATCTATGTTACTCTCACCTTTCAAATTCCTTGCCGCACCCACGCCGATCCGACATGGGAGAGTGGGTGTGAGTGTGGGACCTCCACCAGATTTGGTCTACCTAACTTGGGTACTTTGACTAACACCTTTGCTATATTAAGTGTTTACAAAGAATTTAATTATACTAGCTTTAATTTAATAACTAAAGTTAATTGTCGAAATATAAACTTATATATGTCATATCATATATTTATATGTTGTATCTCAACACACGTATCCATACTCCTACCATATCCTGAATTCTAAGATAAAAAGGTACTACTCTTTTATTAATTTATAATTATGTAACAATCATTTCTCATTTAACTTAATTAACAATTATGGATTCAGATCACCTTGTAATCTATTTACAAGTTATTTTTCAACAATCTTAAATAACTAATTGTCATATATACCATTTTTATATATGTATTAGCAGTATCGTGATACCCGTATCTGCACTAGGATCCATACTCCCGAATCCAAACATTTATGTGATGCAGAATCTCTTACCTCTAGACTTCCACCCGTATCAAATAACCTCACTTGAGTCCGAGCAACATAGCTTTTGATAATATGTATCTTTAAATTTGTTTTGGCAGGCTTATGTTGAATGAGCTTGGTTCTAATTGGAAAAGTTATGGCAGTCATCTTAGCTTCTTTTCCTTGTGTCTTACCCAAAAATTCCCGCTGTTGGTCCATACTGATGGAAAAGATTATGAGGAGCGATCTGTAACTTGTAGTTTATGTGATTGATAAGTGCCTTGTCATCAGCGTCTCCATGTTTCACAACTCCTCTTATGCCATTTTATTGGATTTTAGTTGCATGTAATATATGAATTCATTTCCACAATGGCAAAATTTGCCCAAACTCAGACTTATTTAAATTTACCACTATATTGTTTCAAATTTTGATGGGACATTTTTTCAACTAACTAATTTACTTTTTGACGTCCCATGCTACTTAAAGTTGTTCATAACAAACTCAGTATGAAAATCCATTCCATTGTTTTTAAATAAACTCTCTGAAAGTTGAGCCCAGGTCAATTTGTTTTCGTTTAAACTTCCTGAAAGTTGAACCAATGTCAATTGAAATGGATCAGGGGAGTAATGCGACATTGCCATTATTCTTAAAGTGAATATCATCTTGTTTCACTTGTCGCCCCAGTTCTTGTATGGTGTGAAGTGATAGACTTAAAACAATTTTTCTGCAACTGCTTTTATTGATGACAATAATTTGATCGTCAAATTCTTTCCAATCTTCCATTAGTATTTCCTGGAAGTCTATGTTACTAAAGGTGTTTGAGTTACCTCTTGATTGATTGATTAATACGTATTTGTGATGCTGAAATTCTTTGTACTGCAGAGATGCGTCAGGCGGTCAATTTATCGCCACCAACAGATCCAATTTTAAATCGATGTAGAAGTAAATCAAGGTTTGCATCTCCTGGGAGATAAATAATGTATGTACCCGTGTCTCTAAATTAAAGTCAGTTTGGAGAATATAATTAGTGAACCTGCAATCACAGAAGAGACACTTAGATGTCTTGGCAAGGTAGATCAATGTGTGGTTTTCTTGGAGGATTAGAGGTTCTCATCAATGACGAAGTGAGCTGTTACTACAGGAGTATCAGCGCTTGTCAGGTTGAGCGAGCTGTTGCTGCAGGATATATCTCCAAATCTTGTGATAAAATATCAATAATTTGTTGTGTACATTTGATTTCTCTCCTAGAGGGCATTGTAAGAAAACGAAAGCTGCAGGCTTTTTTGACCTATATAAGCTGTTATCTCATGGTATTTGCCAATACAGAGAGTAAATTTGAGTTCTCATCTGTTGAACTATTTGTAAAATGTGATCTATTAATGTATTTTACCTTTATTTACAGTGAATCATTAAATGTCAACTGCTGGTCCTAAGCACCTTCTGTATCTATGAATTCCTATGTTGATAGTATTATTGTCTGACTATGCGAGATGTTCGTAAACTTAAAGGATGTGAAAGCATATGAAACTAAACATCGTACAGTAGTAAAACATGATCATTAACATCTTGACTAAGTCAGATCTTGTGTGACAGAAATGCATTTTGGAAAGCAGTTACTGTTATACAAGGTGTTGACGTGCATACATTGTGGCAATTGATAATGGCAGAACAAAACAGTATAATAAAGACTATGGTACTAGACCTGAAGAAATTTCAAATCGGTAACATGGTCAAGATTTAGATGTTCAGTAGATCTTTTAAAGATACTAAAGTTCAGTAGATCTTTTAAAGATACTAAAGTTGAGCAGAATGTTAGAATTTTACTTATTACAGGTTTGTAACAACCTGTGGAATTATACTTAAGGCAGGAACCACTATGGAATTATCGAGTTGATTACTCAAATTGTTACTCAACTAATAGTGTTATTATCTCTAAAAATCACTTTTTTGTTGAAGAAAATTGAACTAAAAATTAAAGACTGAAATAATAACTACTAGCTGAGTGACTATGAAAAATCAACCATAGAAAGAATATGTTACTCCCACTGTCCAAGAAAATAGACACTTATTTTTGAGCACTTCCTAAAAATTCTTACTATAAAACTTCTTTCTTATTGAACTTTTTGCAGACTGTGATTATGTTAAATCTTTTTTAAAGAATCAACATCTTTCACATTTAAAATTGGATGTGTTACTCATACTCTCAAAACTTTGCTATTCTTTCGTAACGGAGGTCCTATTTGCTTTATCAGACCAATTGTTTGGCTCACGGACAACGCTATTAGCAACAAGTTGAATGGAATAAGGCAGGATATCAAAACTCTATTTGATTGAAGATAAGTTCAACCAAACAAAGTATAATCTTAATCCCATCCTTTAATACCGGATATTCCACCTTATCCCTGCGCCAAACCACCTTAAATTAAATAAGCAGGAATATTTCAAAATTCAAATATTGGAAAATTTGGCGGCAAAATAGTTAATTTCTTCATTGAAGTCAAAGAAAGCATAGAGTTTGGACAAGAATGATTTAAATTTACATGAAGCACCGACCCATGTTTATGTCCAAGTCACCAAACATGATTTAACATGTCTTGGCAATTATTTTTCCCATCAAAGCGATGAATCAACAACCAATATTCCGTATGTTTCCAGACAGAAAAAATCTAACATAGTAAAATATATTTGATTGAGCAAAAGAAAGATTAGGTTGTTGACTCAATTTTTTTTCCAGATCTTTTCTTTAGCTTTAAGATTGTGGTACATGCACGCACAAAAAAAATTGTTTTTGTGTATAGCTTTGTTTGAATGTTTGAATGTTTGAATGAAGTAGCTGAGTGTTAGATTTTGTGTAAGATTTGAGGAGAAAACTAATGATTAAAGTGGACATAAAAGATTTTTGAAATGGATGAGTTGGTAATGTCTTTTACATCTTTTGCAAATATAAACAACTCTTTTTTTTAAAAAAAAAAAGAGAGAGAGAGACCTAGATTTGAGGAGGTCAGGAAAAATATCTTAAGAGATCATATGAAATCACCGTGAAAGTTCACGAGGAATATAATGACGGAAACCGAAATTTATATAAGAAAATTTAAAAATATATTATAATGTCACATTTGATACTGAATACCATATTAATTTTTCTTTGATGGGTCAAGGGGTGCGGATAACTAGGCTAATAAATAGATTTATTATATCTAATAAATCTATTCTTTTTTGTGCGTAGATATTTTTTAGATTTTGTTTTAATAAATTATTCTTTTTGTGAGATGTATCCATTAATTTATTTGGTATATTATTTTATCCTGTATTAACTGCAGAATTACAAATTTCTGTATAATAATTTATCTTATCTGTACTGTAGTATATATCTAATTCTAGATTTTCTATGTCATTTATTATCTTGTGTTGTTCTTCTCGTAGTGAGTTTTTTAAAATATATAAACTATCACATGTATTTTTTTCTAAAATTTCTAAGGTTTTTTCTATCCATATTAACTTTTCTTTTACATCTTCCATTATTTTTCTAATTCGATTTCTATAATTAATTTCGTTATTTAGATTATCTTGGTTTTCTCTAGTTTTTCTAATATATTCTAACATCCACAGTCTTGATCTGAATAATATCCTTTTGGGTAAATGTCTTCGTATATTCGTTCTAGCGAATTTATAATTTCTATTTCGTAGTTTATTACTTCTTCTAATATCATTTTCTTAATATCTATAATTTCTATATCTTTAAGTATATATAAGATTAAAACTTTAAGGTAGTCTAATCGATCTATTTTCTAAAATTGATATTTTATAGTTATTTGTTTTTTGCATATTTTTATCAAGAGATTTTATATATTTTTTATTTTCCATGTATTTGACTATATTTATTTTTATCTTTTTTTCTAGTAACTGTATATTTCGCATATCTTTTTCTAAAAATTCTACATAATTTAGCATGATAAGTATTTATAAGAGTAGTTGGGTATGCATGGTATATAGTTTACTCTAGTCATATAATATCTTCCAAATGTTTTTTCTAATATGATTTTTCTTATATCTGCTACTTTTATATCTCTAAGTGCATATAAAATAAGTATCTTGAATTTATCGGCCATCACATCAGATAAATTATTATTCATTGTCATAAAATTCTTTTTTCAAAATATTTCCTTCAACCATATACATAATAAAATATAGTCATCTCAGATTACTATATACTAGATTATTCTTAAATAACATGTTCTTCGGTCACTATTAGCATGGTAATTCGGATACTTTTTCCCTTAAACAGCGCCTCAACTCTGGTTACTCCCTGCCACGGCTTCTTGCCTCATTGGTTTCATCTTTAGGATGGCATAGTTCTTAGGGATTTTTCTCCGTTTCCTCTTTGCTAATAAACTTCTTAACATATTATTCTTCGAATAATTCTACTATAAAGTAACTAATATGAATTTATTTTATCATATCACGATTGTCGGGAATTATGAATTTAGCTATTTATAATCATAAATAGATATACCTATTCCGGTAGCTTTGATATTTCTGAGGTTTGTTGCTCCATAGCTTTTTCCTTTGAAGTGTATATATTTAATTAACTGGGTAAAATATTTAATTATTTTTTCCATTGAAGAAATAATTAGTGAAGAAAACTTAGGAAATACCAACACAGAAATAAATACTCTTGATAAAAAAGAAGATGAAAATATAATACCTAAAACAACAGAAATAAGAAAACCTATATATTATAAAAATAAATTTAAAAAATATAATGAATATGAAAAATGGACACCAAAACAAATAGTTAATAAAAATTATAACTTTTTAGACCTAGACTGTGTAATAGATACAGAAAAAATAATACAATTATTAGATAATAATATAAACATAGCAGATGCACCAGAATATATAGAAAGAACATTAATAGAATCAGTAAAACTATGGTTCTCAAATTTAACTGAAAATAGTAAGAAAGTATTAACAACTAATAAACCTATGGAAGGAACATCATCAACAACAACTAAACTAACACCTATAGAATTATTGAAAAATATAAGACAGCTATAAAAGATGAATTTGGTAGTATGACAACAATAGAAGAAGAACAAAATGAAGAAAAAGATACAAACAGGAATTTAATGTTAAAATTAACAATATGTAATATGTGTTATATAGACGAATATACTTGCGCATTTAAAGAATATTATTATAAAGGAGCATATAGTATAGAAGAAAGTAAGGAAACAAGAAAATTATATTTTAATAAATTACCCGAACCATTTAGTTCAAAAATAATAAAAAGTTGGGAAGAAGCAAAAATAGTAGATACGTTAGGAGCTAGAATAAAATTTTTACTGCAATGGTATAGAAACTTATGTGAAAAATATAGAGAATAACTAAAATTGGAAAAAACATTAATAAAAAATTTAGCATGTTGCAAAAATAAAATAGCACCCCAATTTGGATGCGAAGAAAGATATTATAAGAAAAGAAAAAGACATAAGAAATATAAAAAATATAAAAAATCAAAATATAAATACAAGAAACCAAGAAAAAGTATTATGTAAAAAATTATAAAAACAAGAGACCATACAGAACGAAAAAATCTATAAAAGAATGTACGTGTTATAATTGTGGAAAGTTAGGACATTTAGCTAGAGATTGTAAATTACCTAAAAATTCAAAAAATAAACAAATATCAGAAATAAAAATAGATAATACAAAATATATGCAAATAGATTATATAGACTATGAATTAGAAAGTGAAGATAGTATATATGAAATTTCAGAGAACGAAACGGATACTGAAATAGATGAATCGAATGACTGAAGAAGATATAAAAATAATAACAAAGGAAGAATATTTAAATGACGAAGGAACAGAACAAAAGATAATATTTGATAGTAATATATTTGATGAAATAAAAGGAAAAGAGTTAGATTTAAGTGTAGAAAAAATATTTAAAATACCAACAATAAAAAATATCTTTACTAGGAAAAAAGATGAATATTATGTAGTATGCCAAAAAGAACATGTAATAGACTGTAGATATGCAAAAGGTAAAGCTAGTATACCACTAGTAACAAAAAGAATAATAAATAAAGAAACAAATGATATAAAAAGTAAAGGAGATCCAATAAAATATGTACACCTTGGAGGTACAGAAATATTAATAAAAGCTTGTTTTAGAAAAGGAATAGATACACCGATAGAATTATATTTAGCAGATGATAGAATTATAAAACCTATAGAAAAAAACATAATAACTGCCGTGAAAGAAAATTTAATATACCAAAAATTTTAATTTATAATAAGTGCAAATTATTCAGTAGCAGTAACAGATAGAAATATTGATAAATCACTAGTATTATATTGGAAGATATCAGGAATAAAATTAACCCCAGGAAGTAAAATATTTACAGCAAGATGCAAAAATTTGTATGTATTAACAACAAAACATAAGTAACAGGAAAAAATAAGATTAACAAGATACAAATAGATAGCCCATTCAAACAAATTGTAAAAACAATAGATTATAATGATTATAGCTATAGAGACATAGACATAGAAGAAAATTTAGAAATAGTAAATGATATAATAAGTACAACAAAAAGAATAGCTAATGAAAAACCAGAATCATCAAGCTCATCAAAAAGAACAAGTTATGAAACAAATTCAATAAGTAATCTAAATCAATATTACATAACAGGAAAAATAAATGAAAAAGAATATTTAATACTCTTAAATACAGGACAAGAAGAAAATTATATAGCAAAATATCTAGTAAAGGATGAAGAAATAAAAATTGATAATGATATGTGTCCAGATCTACCAAGGAGCTTAATAAATAGTAAAAATATAGCAGAAAAAAAAATAATAATAGAAGTCAGAAAAATAAAAATAGAATTTGAAGTAAAAGAAGAAATGCAAAAAGCAGATATAATATTAGGAATAAGATGGTTAGAACAACTAAAACCATATAATATAGAACATACACAATTAACTATAACATATAATAGAGAGAAATTATTCTTAAAGAGAGCCTTAACATAACAATGAAAATATACGTATTAATGAAGATAATAGTGGAAGGATATTAGTAGATATTATACGCCTATGATAGATACAGGAGCAGAAGCTAATTTTTGTAAATATAATTGCCTACCAGAAAGTAAATGGGACAAACTAAAAATACCAATCATAGATATTTTTTAGATTTTGTTTTAATAAATTATTCTTTTTGTGAGATGTATCCATTAATTTATTTGGTATATTATTTTATTCTGTAGTAACTGCAGAGTTACAAATTTCTGTATAATAATTTATCCTATCTGTACTGTAGTATATATCTAATTCTAGATTTTCTATGTCATTTATTATCTTGTGTTGTTCTTCTCGTAGTGAGTTTTTTAAAATATATAAACTATCACATGTATTTTTTTCTAAAATTTCTAAGGTTTTTTCTATCCATATTAACTTTTCTTTTACATCTTCCATTATTTTTCTAATTCGGTTTCTATAATTAATTTCGTTATTTAGATTATCTTGGTTTTCTCTAGTTTTTCTAATATATTCTAACATCCACAGTCTTGATCTGAATAATATTCTTCTGGGTAAATGTCTTAGTATATTTGTTCTAGCGAATTTATAATTTCTATTTCGTAGTTTATTACTTCTTCTAATATTATTTTCTTAATATCTATAATTTCTATATCTTTAAGTATATATAAGATTAAAACTTTAAGGTAGTCTAATCAATCTATTTTCTAAAATTGATAGTTTATAGTTATTTGTTTTTTGCATATTTTTATCAAGAGATTTTATATATTTTTTATTTTTCATGTATTTTACTATATTTATTTTTATCTTTTTTTCTAGTAACTGTATATTTCGCATATCTTTTTCTAAAAATTCTACGTAATTTAGCATGATAAGTATTTATAAGAGTAGTTAGGTATGTATGGTATATAATTTACTCTAGTCATACAATATCTTCCAAATGTTTTTTCTAATATGATTTTTCTTATATCTGCTACTTTTATATCTCTAAGTGCATATAAAATAAGTATCTTGAATTTATCTACCATCACATCAGATAAATTATTATTCATTTTCATAAAATTGCTTTTTTCAAAATATTTCCTTCAACCATGTACATAATAAAATATAGTCATCTCAGATTACTATATACTAGATTATTCTTAAATAACATGTTCTTCGGTCACTATTAGCATGGTAATTCGGATACTTTTTTCCTTAAACAGCGCCTCAACTCTGGTTACTCCCTGCCACGGCTTCTTGCCTCATTGGTTTCACCTTTAGGATGGCATAGTTCTTAGGGATTTTTCTCCGTTTCCTCTTTGCTAATAAACTTCTTAACATATTATTCTTCGAATAATTCTACTATAAAGTAACTAATATGAATTTATTTTATCATATCATGATTGTCGGGAATTATGAATTTAGCTATTTATAATCATAAATAGATATACCTGTTCCGGTAGCTTTGATATTTCTGAGGTTTGTTGCTCCATAATTTTTTCCATTGAAGTGTATATATTTAATTAACTGGGCAAAATATTTTGGAATGGAGAGAGTTTTGGCTTGAATGTGTGAAGGCTTGCCTTCGCAATGCCTTCTTTCTTTTTTATTTATAAGTGAACGAACTTTACAACTTTACAAAGTATTTTTTACATGTGTTCTAAAAGATAAGAATAATAAAGTTAAAGAAAACAAAAAAGGTTCCAAAAAGTCCTAAAGGCTACTAAAGCTTACTACCTAAAAGTCTAGGCCTAAAACAAGAAAGTCTTTACATAAATAGTAAAGTATAATAATTTTGAAAACTTTACGTAACTAAAATAAATATCTTGTCTCCGTTGTTTTTGTCGTATCTGTTGTATCTCCATTATTGCTCCTCTTATCTTTCCAGCTGGCGTCCTTATCTCTTTTTATTCTAGCTGAACTGCTGGGATATCATTATCCCCTCCATTACATTTTGAACATTCGTGATCTGAATATTTATGTCCAACAGTCTTGCAATATCTGGTTAATAATTCTTCCGAAATAAATTTTTCTCTGATAGCTCTGGCAATAGGTTCCGTTTCTGGTTTAAGCAACGTGAGAATCCATTGCCTAATAGTTTCCATATCTGTTTCTCGTAACTCTTTTGAATTTGAATATATTAGTACATGATTTCTTGAATAGTAGATTCATATGGGATTTTGGTTGTAGTATGTATTTGCTAGCTCTTGCAATATTGTAGATAGTCCGATAATCCTTTTGTTCGCATAAAACTTTGGTATCTCAATTCTAGGTATTTCTGGCTGTGGAATAATATCTTGTGGTAGAATCATATCTCGTGTCATCCCTAACTTTACAACTTGTATGGGTTTTTTAACTTCATCATATAATATCTCTGCTGGTGTCGTGTATATTTTTATAAAAAACAAGGTACCTTTGGTTATTCTTTTAAAAGTGATAAATACTTCATATATTTCTGGTATAGTGGATAACTCAGTTCCGTCCGTGGTATATACAGTACTAAGTAGTCCATATTCATAGCAGGTTTTAACTAAGCTTGGTTTGGTTTTAGGTAAAGCAATTAGTTTATTATATCCGGTCAATCTCTGGGTTATATAGTTTGTATCTGGTTCTTGGATATTTGTAGCTTTGGGGTTGCTATTTAAAAAGGTTTGTACATTGTAGATATTTTCTATGTATGTACGGGCTGTATAGTTGTAAGTCTTTTTGTCTTGATTTAGACTATTTCGGTATGTGGTAATTTGTGGGGGTATAAACATGGGATCTTTTGTTGTATTTGGTGTATATGGTTTATCAAATAGCTTGTTTAGGTTCATATTTGTATTTTTTCTAACTTCTCTGCTTGTACCTGCAGAAGTAGATTGATAAACGTTATGGGTTTTATGGAGTGTCCCAACATCTCCTTCTAGCTCTGGAATTTTATCGTCTTTCGATCGACATAGCTCTGCGCATTGCTGAGTTAGCTGATTCATAGCTATAGACTTCAGTTTATTTTCACTAGTCTTTAGCTTTAGCTTTTCTATCTCAGTACCCATACTGTCCACTTTCAATGAAAGAGTAGTTAGGGCGTTGGGTATCTTTTCAAGAGTATTTGCTTCTATCATTTCAGTCTATGTAGCTTTGTCTTGATATGTAATCTGCAGTAATATATTTGTTAGTACTGATTACTTCTATTATAAATGTGAAATTTAATATATTTAAAACTAGTCTCCGAATCTCTTTTGTTGTAACTGAATTTTGTATTTTCTTTGTTAGCCACCAGCGTACCTGTGTATTATCTGTTCGCACAATAAATTTGTTATATACAATCTATGGCTCAAATGCTAACAAACATTTATATAATGAACATAATTCTTTTCTATTTATTTTCCATTTTATTTCTGTCTCGTTGAACGTACCTGAGTAGTATCTACAATGGTGTTCTATTTTTTCTGCTTCATATCTATATTTAAGTACCCCTCCGTAACTATATTCATTGGCATCTGCTTCTACTATATATGTAAATTTTCTATTTTCATCTGGGAATTGTAATTTTGGTAATTCTTTGCAAAGTAATTTTATTTTTTGAACTTGTTTTTTATCTTCTTCATTATAATTATATTCTATATCCTTTTTTAATTTTTTTCTGTAGTGATTTTAAGTTTTCTGTTAATTTTGGAATATATTCTCTTACTTGGTTTACTAATCCTAAAAGTGATTGTAATTTCTTTTTTGTATCTATTTCTTCTTTCGAATTTATTATTTTTTGTACTATATGTTGTTGCATTTTTACTCCACTTTTATCTATTTGTATTCCTAAAAATTCTATCTGGTTTTTCATAATTTTGGCTTTCTTTTCACTTAGACTTATTCCTGATTTTTTTATTATATCTGTGAACTGTTCCAATAATTTTATATGTTCTTCTTTAGTTTTTGTATATAATAATATATCATCTATGTATACTATGCAATTAGGTAATTGTTTAAAATAATTATCATAAAATGTTGATATCTACATGGTGCATTTTTATATCCAAAGGGTAATACATTCCACTCATAAAATCCTTGTGGTACCGTAAATGCGGTTAATTCTTTAGATTCTTCTTCTAACTTTAGATGGTAAAATCCTGATTTACAATCGAATTTGCTAAAATAATTATATCCTTGTATTTGTCTTATTTTTAATATCTTATTTGGTATCGGATAATTATATATTATAGCTTTTGCATTTAAATTTCTATAATCAATAACCATCCTACTTTTTCCTCTTTTTTGTTCACTATATTTATTTACTATAAATGCTGGACTATTATGTTTGCTATTATTTTTTTTGGATATATTGTTTATCTAATAATTCATCTATATGCATTTTAAATTCTTTTAAATCGTCAAAATTATAGGTTAGTGGTTTTGGGGTTATTATACTATTTTTGTCTATTAATTTAATTTTTATGGTAGTTTTATGTTTCCCATCCTTTTAATGGATCTTCACTATATAATTGTTCTTATTTTTTCTTAACTATTTCTATCTTATTTATTGAAAATATAGTTATTTCTGTTTTATTTATCGAGAATACTACTAGTTCTATTGTATCTTCAGTGGTTTTTATATTTTCTAACTTTTGTGTAATTTTTTCACTTCCTTTTATCCAATCAGTTTTCTTTCTTATTTTATTATTAACTCTTTTTGCTCTTTCTTTCTGTTTACATGGTGTTGTAAACCACCAGTCGTTTCTAGTTATTATATGTGGGTATAGTTTATCTAAAAATGACATTCCTAAAAGTATATCTTTTGATGCTAGTTTATAATTATAAATTTCTTCTATTGCCAATATCTTATCCCATATTTGTGCTTTTACATTCATAGCTTTATAAGTAATTAAGCTTCATTCATTATTAAATCCTTTAACTAATTTCGTTATTTAGATTATCTTGGTTTTCTCTAGTTTTTCTAATATATTCTAACATCCACAGTTTTGATCTGAATAATATTCTTCTAGGTAAATGTCTTCGTATATTCGTTCTAGCGAATTTATAATTTCTATTTCGTAGTTTATTACTTCTTCTAATATCATTTTCTTAATATCTATAATTTCTATATCTTTAAGTATATATAAGATTAAAACTTTAAGATAGTCTAATCGATCTATTTTCTAAAATTGATATTTTATAGTTATTTATTTTTTGCATATTTTTATCAAGAGATTTTATATATTTTTTATTTTTCATGTATTTGACTATATTTATTTTTATCTATTTTTCTAGTAACTGTATATTAATGACAATAATAAAATATTTATTTTTTTCTAATTATTTGTAATAGAATTTTTCAATAAAAGAGATTTAATTGAACTTTACATTCCCATGAGTGGAAGAGTATTCCATGTCGCAATTCTAAAGATTTTGTTGTTTGCACTTTAGGTGGTAAATTTTTCTTTCTTCGTTTTTATTTTTTGATGTAAAAGTTGGCAGTGAACAGTAGAGGAACTTTGATAGGATTGAAACCTTGATGTTGTGTGAAGTTGAGTACCACTAAGATAATAGTCAAATCTTGTACGTCCTCTATCCTTAATCCTTTACTTGACATAGTATTTCAAAAAGATGAAAGATTTATAAAATTTATGATTTAAAATAATTTTTTAATATTTATGTGGCTATAAATTATTTTGTTGAAAAAAAATTTAACGCTAAAATATTTCAAATTATATTAACGTGATATTTTTTCTTGGGATGAACTTAAAAGGTAAGTGTGCTACATAAATTGATATGAAAGGAGTAGTATTTATTTTTTTGTTTGTTTAAATTATTTTTTAGTCGTTTCATAATTCATTTTTTTGATTTTTTTAATTTGTATTCAATACTTTATTTGGAGACTTAAATTCATCCGAATTCACAATATATAAGGTAAATTAAAAGAAAGTCCTGGCTATTAGGATTTTTTTTTTTTCACTTTTAGTTCTCGAATTGAAATTTCTAATTAAAAATAATAAGATTTTATATCTATCCCATCATAATGTTTGATGGTGTAGTTTTGAGCTATTATGAGGTGTAAGTTGATTTTCATCTACTTCCTTTCACACCCTTTTCACCAACAAATGGTATTATTACTCAACTTTTATTTATTTTTAAAACAAAAAAAAAATGGTCTGCTCCCAATTATTCCAAATTCAATAAATTCAAAACCTATTTGTCCTATACTTCACAAAATATGACAAAAGGTACCCCAAAAAAGAAAACGTGCTGTGATTGGCTCCAAGAAAGTTGAAACCTAATATTGGATAAGTATACACACTAGTTAGTGGATACAAATTCATTGGTTTTAATATCGTGTTTGTTTCTTATATTGCTACATGATGATTGGAAATTGTGAAAGAAATTATTCATAAGATTTATTCAGGGAACAACTAATTGATTAGGACTTGAGGTTCATTTATTAATGTTATGCATTTTTTTATTTATATTATTTGATTGTGTATCCTCACGTCCTTTCACGTATAAGTGGTTCTTTTTATGAGTCCACTACACCAAACTGAGTGATAATGAAATTATTATAATTCATGCCTGCTCTATGTCATGTTATGTTATACAACTATGAAAAAATTTAAATTATTAAAAATATATTTTTATTAACTTAATAAGAAAAAAGGTCAAATATAATATATCCTTAAATATTTGAAATTGAGGAAATTAAATATGCCATTCGCTGATAGTTTAGCTCACATATATCCTTACCTTTCAATAGCCGATCCAAATATGACCCTAATTTAATTAACTAGAGGTCCTAATTAATTTAAGTAACTGATTTATAAGCGAAAAAGAGCCAAATATATCCTTAAAATTTGGAAAAGCAAGTAGATATGCCCTCTGTTAACAATTTAACATTTCCTTAACATGTACAAATTTAACATTTTCTTTCTGCTCATATTTATGTAGCAATCAAAGCCAATCTCCAATTTCTAAATTTGACTGTAAATAGTTTAGCCTAAGTTAGTATCTTCGTTTCTCCTACCTATTAACAATGTAACAATGTAAACAACATATTGATATATAACGTATGTTCATATCTTTGGTGAGAAGAATTATACTCTCTTTATAAATATATTTTTGTCTTTAGTTTTTTAAAGAAAAAAAATTGGTACAATTAATTCACGTATTTTCTACACTATACTTGTCTTTTTCGTTTTAAGGACATTTGAACCTTTTTGGTTTACATAATTGTACATGTTTAAGAGGCATGAATTTGATTGTAATGTTTCTAATAATTTTACTGACCCAAGTATATCCAACCACTTTATGACGTAAAGCTAATTGTTAGAAATAATTACGTCTTCCCCCCAGCATGACACTAAACTATTAGCAAAACATAAAAGAACGAGAAAACAAAATCAAGAATTTGAAATCTAGAGAGGCCTAATAATCACATGTGCAGAATGGATGTGGCATCCAGGAAAAGGGTCTGTAGGGGGGGGTCACACAACATGGTTTGGACCTTTGGGTTGGTGGGGCTAGAGGAAGGAAAAAAAATAAGTATTATCCAAAAGGCAAGTAATAAGACATTGCATACATCATCTACTTTTTGGAAGTTAAAGATTTAATATTATTGCACTAAAAGGTTGTGTGGAGTGTGACTATTGGTGTCTTTAGAATGTAAAAAATGTGTGCTTTTCACGCCAAAGTTTAAACTTTTTAATGGTGATGCCATTTAATGTTGGGTAGTTAGCCTAAGACAACAAATCTTGAATATTGCCATTTGAAGCCTCATGAGTATTAGTTTTCAACTTTGAAAGGGACCTTTTGTGTTTTCTCCAAGTGATGATATTAAATTATTAAATTGTGTGATCATCTCATATACAAATTTAATTAATTAAATAGGATATAATCCTTCTATCTTCTCTCATATTGTACACTTTCTGTGCATTTAACAAATTAAGTGAATGTTAAATATAGACCTTTGCCTGGCATAACAGTCCTTAAGGTGTTGTATTTGTTTTCAAGAACTTTAGCAAAGTTTATATACTTTGCTTTGCTTTCTTCATCTAACAATTTGTGTATAGCTATAAGACTATCTAAAATTTCTTTGAGTTCTTTTATCTATTCATTTACAAGTTTTAACCTCATCTTGATACTTTGAATTCTTTGCTTCAAATTTCAATTGAAATTCCTCATCCTTGTTAGCTTGTAGGTAATTATCCTTTTGTTTGGCCGAAATGCAACCAATACTAAAAAAACATTTGACTCTTCATTCATTTTTCAAGTTAACAAACTTTCCATCAAGACATCTTTTCTAAGTTAGATGGTTTTCCGTCATCCTTTGTGGTTATCATAATTTTAGATGACGATTCCTTCACATAGTATCATCGATTTTCAGAGCCTGCATCAATTGGCTTATTTGGGTTCTCCAAACCAGACTGTTTGAGAATTTCAATATTATGAGATATATTATAATATTATTAATTGATGGAGAGATCGATTGTGATGAAAGAGAAAGAGTAGCGAAAATAAAATTTAAAATACAGAATAACTTAGGTTGAAACCAAAATTCTGATAGCATAAAAAGTTTATAGCACGATATCTCAAGTAAAAATACAAATTCATACGTTTTCGCTTCAGAACTAACTCATGCACATAGATGATTTGAATATATCTCTATGACTATATATTGTACTATAATATTATAATTTTACATCCCAATCATAAACTATAAAATATTGAATTAATATATTGCAAATACATTATTAGAATTCAACATCCTAATCCTAAACTATTTTGCACTCTATCATTAAGCCACAATCATTAATATTAATCAAACTGTGCTCCATTATATTGCAACTCAGATGACATATATCCGTCTCTTTTTATTCATTGACTAATATTATGTCATCTTCAAGCTTTTTAATGGACTAGAAACACTTGAGAAAGTTATGCAAAAGGATGGTGGTGGGAGAGGGGAAAAAGGATTATAGTTTATTGAACAAAACGTCTCACTGTAATTGGTTTTGAGACTTCTTCTTTTAGGTAAAGAAGAAAAGAAGATTGATTATGATCAAAGCTTTTGGGAATTGTCACCGACCACATATATATATTGTTCAATTTAGGGGTACTCACTTTTTTTGTGTTGCTTAGTTATTAAGTCTCATATGTATACTGTGGACTGACTTTAATTTTCTTGGTGAACAATTGGAGACTCTTTTAGAATTAAGTTGTTATTATTATTAGAATAATAATCATTGAGCCCCTTTTTGGTCTATTGGATAAGTTTTAGATTAGCTAGTTGTGTGCTGAACACATAAGTTTTTGAGATCGTCATCAAAATGTTTACTTGATTATGAAGGAAATCCACAAGTTCGATCGGTATGTTAGGAAATATGGATATTGTTTGTCAAACATGGATATAATTTGACTACTCACTAAATTTAAGGTAATAATAAGGATTAAAATTTATGCTATAATATTTATATTTGTATAAGATTTTCAGAACTTATGATCTTAAATATATCATAAATAATTATGTGATTATAAGAGTAAATAAAAGAGCTAAAATTGCCGGAGGGGCATGGTTGAGTGATAGCTAGAGAGGTGGACTTGGGATCAAATCCAACCTTCATTTGTCACTCAGTCATGAGCTCATCGTATGAGCCTTATCTAGTGTGTTTTATATTTCTTATATGATTTGCGAATTATTACACAATAAGTAAGTTAATTACCATAAAGTACTCACACAAAGAACTAAGATTATGACAGAAATTATGCATTTTCATAGGTTCCCAAAAAAAATGAAAGGAGCTACAATTAAATTGTTTTAAAAGAAAAAAGAAAAATGCCATTATTTTTTCTAACAAGTGGAAAGAACGGAGTATTAGGTCACGAAACTTGAGAATCTGGATGTGTGATTTGATCAATGCAACTTAAAGAATTGTGCGTTGGGGTGGGCTAAAACCATTTTATGAAATCTTTTCATTCTTTTCTTCAAAAGACAACAAATAAAATTCAAAGAGGAAAACATTATTTTCAAAGTGCTCTTCCATCCTCCGCAGCCACCACCATTAGCAAGTGTGCGTTTTTGGATATATGGGCAGACCCATACTATAATCATCGACGGAATTAGCGACCTAAAGCTAAATTAAATTAAGTGGACACCTAAATTATATGAAAAAATTAATATATTTTTTTTTATAAAATATATTTTTTATGGGGAAAATCGAGTTGAAGACACGTGGCACCTACTGAAAAGATTGCACTCAAAGCACGGTTGCGAGGGCATTTTTAAAATACCAAAATCATCACCTCAGGCACAGAAGGTGCAACAAAGCGCCCTCTTGATGGCGCAATGAACAAGACTAAAGGGTACGAGTTTTGTTAGAGTATTCAGAGACAAACAAATTTATGTCAAGCTGCTACAGCTAGCACCTCCTCTAACGGATGAGATATTGTCCTTTTAAGTTTTCTCTGGAAGGCTGTAATGGGCCAAAGCCTAACTGTGTAAACTGTAAATAGTCACCCTCACCCTTTGACAAAGCCACGATCTTCTTCTCCACTTTTTCGTTCACTACAAAATAGTTGTAATTACTTGAGTTCCAAGCTAGTCTTTACTTTCTATTCAAGTTAAATATTTGTTGACGGTTTTACCTAAGTCTCTTGGAAAAACACAATCTAGCTCTTGGCTACCCTCGTGAACGGACCTGGCATTCTCAAACTCGTTTGCTTTACTTATTTGTTTCGTTCTTTTCCTAGTTATTCATTTTTCTTCATCATTTACTGTTTTTGTTTCGTTTTAATTGACCCTCTTTCTAAAATTAATTGTTTCAATTTAATTGTTTCTTTTATGAAATTAAGAGAATATTATCAATATATTTTTTCACTACTACCTCTATCATTAAATGACTAAACAAAGTATACATACTCAAAATTTATATTTTCAAAGTATAATTAATAAGACTAATTTAGTAAAATAAATCACTAATAAATTATTCTTTAAGGGAGAATCGTGTCAAGTCAACAATGATCAACTATATTAAAACAAAGAGAGCAGTAACTTAAGAACTGACAAATTAGATCGAAAACAACGTTGAATCGTAACACATGTTAACCCACCTACAAACGTTAATAGCACCAAATTCATTATCAACATATTCTTCTTGCCATGCAAAGTTGCTCGGTGCTAATACCTTTACTAAAATTAATTTCTTCTAATAATTTTTTATTCATTTAATAACAAAACCAACCTGTTAAATCTTGATTGACATATATTCTAAAAGTGTCAAACTTTTTCTAACAATTCTTTCTTTTTTTCTTAAAAAAATAAGTGGTACTCTGCTTTTTTTTTTTTTTAAAAAGACTTATAGCCTACTATTGCTAAAAAAAAAACACGAGGCCCCTTAAATTTGAAGACCTACTTCACCTTCCTTTTTTCTAACTCACTAGACCTACCCTGATAATATATGAGTGAGTTGACCGAAGCTAGTTACTTCAGCTTATCCCATATATATCTATATATAAGACATTAAATAAAAAATATGAACTCAAAAAAAAACAAATAAATTGTAAGTAATTTTTAGAATTTTTACTCATAAAATTTAAATCTTTACTTTGGTCTTTTGCCCTCTTGAAAATGTAAGTGGTATGAGTTGAAAAAGTGAATAATATTCATTACTTCTAATCTGATCAGTTATCACTAAGAAAAGCTGGTTTCCTTTCTTCACCCAAAAAAAAAAACGAAAAAAAGAAGAAGCTGGTTTCCTTTCTTTTCTCATCGTTAATCCTTGAAGCATTTGTTATTTTCACTGTCATAACTACATTACAATCAGAATGGGCCACTAGTGATTCATAATGTACTAATATGTTATGAATTCACATGTTCTCCATATATATATATGTTCCTACTTCCTACTTTGAAATATCTATCTATCTATATCCATCTATCCATTTACCTATCTATTCATCTGTCCATCTATCTATTGATCTATATATCCATCTATCTATCAATTGATGTATCTATCTATTTATCGATCCATCCATCCATTCATTCATCCATCTATCTTTGATTAAACTTTGATTTTAGACCACTAATTTTGTTGTGACGCCCTTAAATGAAAACATACTAGATTAAGCTGTATTAAAAAAGTGTAAATCAGATTTCAATTTTAATTTGTATCAATTGTTATCGTATTGCGCCGTGACCTTTATATCAGTAAATCAAAAATACAAGCTTAGGAGAGCATAGTATCAACCAGCTTAGGACTATTTATCAATCTTTTAATTAAACAAACAAAAAAATAAAGCACAAACTTTATTAAAAAATTATAAATGTTTACTTTTAAGGATCTTTTACTAAATGCAAAAAATTTGCGGCCTCTTTTATTTTGGTCACTCATTTAAGAAATATTTATCTTATGTTTTTCTTTGCACGAATATTCAATATTACACGATCTTTAGGCGAAATAATATAGACTACTTCTTTTTCGGACTTGGCTCCTCTCCATTTCTACTCTCTCCATTTTCCTTAAGTCCCCCTTTTGATTAATGACATGTGGCTTAATTAAAATGAATAACTAAGATTTAATTTAAACCTCCAACCATGGTTAATATAATAAATATATTATATCAACAAAAATAGATTGCTTATCCAATATTCTCTCCCAATTATTGCTCTTAACTTTTTTTCATTCCCTCCAAATTTATCAATTCTAAATTCTCTTATTCCCTCCAAAATCCAAATCACCAAAAGAAATTTTTTTTTTTCTAATTTCCAATTTCACTTTACCAATTTTCATTTCTAGAAGCTGTGTAATTGACTTTTTTTTCTAAATTGTTTGTTAATATATTTCCACTTGGGTAAACCTATTTCTCTACTCTCTATCTTACTTGTCTTATTCCCCAAATATCATCTCCACGTAAACAAAAAATATCATAATTCATAACATTACTTCAGATTCAAAAGGAAAAACAAATCCTCTAAGAATTATTTTTTTTTATCCGGGCAAATTATAGTACATAGAATTTACAAAATACTTGTACAAGTGAAAAAATTATTGTTCTCTATTTTCCCTCCTTGTTTTCTTTCTATCGATTTTTTTTAAAAAAATATTTTTCGTGGTAAAAATATAAAATAGTTTATTTGCATCCATAATCTTAGGTGGGTTGCCAAATTAGAATTGATAAATTTGGAGGGAATGAGAAAAAGTTAAGAGCAATAATTGGGAGGAAATATTGGATAAGTAATCTATTTTAGTTGATATAGTATATTTATTATATTAACCATGGTTGGGGGTTTAGTTTAAAATAAAGTAAATCTTAGTCATTCATTTTAATTAAGTCACATGTCATTAATCAAGAGGGGGACTTGGGAAAATGGAGAGAGTAGAAATGGAGAGGAGCCAAGTCCTTCTTTCGCTTCTACATTTAGATCCATATGGTTGAAACTTTAGTCAGTTTTAATATGTATTGTTGTTATGTATGACTCATAGAGTACTAGACCTACTGATTTACTTATTTTATCTTAACAGTTTCCTATCAATGAAACAGGTTGCCTAACATGTTTCAACAAAGCTAAAACAATAAGTAAATGAGACAATGATTTTCACGTGAAAAACTCCCAACTCAAAAAGGTGTAAAAAATCACGACTTGTATCTCTACAGGATTTTACCCGAAACTTCACTAAACAGCTTTGAGCCTCAGCAAACAATAAATTACAAGACTTATGTAATCTAGAAATCATAAACTCTAATTCCTGCTTCAACAAAACAACACAAACCTCCCAAGGTATGTATTCTCAAGTCTTCGAGTTTCCAAACTTGAAGACAGTGATCTTAACTCAATTTATACTTCACTGAGACTAGAATAACATAAACATTACATCTCCAGAATCAAACATAATACACAGAAACTAAGATACTTTACTTGTTAAGTAATAGGACCAGGTTCAACTATGTGTTTCTTCAAGCTGTGAAACTGCCAATTGCCTTTTCTTTGCAAGTGCGTACGTGACTGTGTAAGTCATGACCCAAAATTTAAGGGTCATGATGGCACTAGTCGATGAGAACCTTGACAATTAAGCCTATCATTCAAACCGATACATAAGGAGGGGAAAAAGACAATAAAAATCCCAAGTCAAGGCTTCTAGAATGAAGTCAAATCATACAATTATAACAAATGTGGAAAAGAAACATAATCAATAATACAAAATCCCAAAACCTAGTGTCACGGTGTCAGAACATAACTAGTATAACTCGAAGTCAAATGCAAAAGACATCCCAAAATAGGATATAACTCTGTCTCTAAAATACAATAAAGACATAGTCTAATAAGAAAAGATAGAAGTAGACTCTGGACACTGACACAGTCTAATAAGGAAAGATAGAAGTAGACTCCGGACACCTGAAATCAATCACTACATTGAAAAGCTCCAAATGACGCCTGAAATCAAATATTGTGAGACATACCCAAACCTGAATCTATATTGAAAGGGTACAATAAGAGTGAGTATGGTTTACTTGTACTCAGTAGGTATTATATGTCGATAGAGCACACTAAGGGCACCTCACCTGTAATAAGAAAATATCCCACAAAGGTAGCCCATACCGCCTGCACTAATAGTTCTATAATATTCACATATAACACAGCAAAACACCAGAAAGGAATACAAATATATATATTTTTACCATATATAAGCAAGAAAAAAGTCACAACGTATACAGGAACATCGAGTACACATAAAGGAAGATAGAACAACGGATAGATAACAATTCAAACAGAATATACAAACACATCACATGCATAAAAGAGTAAACATAATAAGAGTGATGATGATGATGATGATGATGATGATGTAATGCATGAGGTTGTTGTACAACCTCCGAGACCATCGTACAGTCTCTGGATAAACCTACAGAGCTAAAGCTACAAGATGTAGGACCCATGAGGGGTTCATCAACCTATTTATAATCCATCTCCATATCTCTTCCCTGGTACATCCTTCGGGGAAAGGTTTTATAAGAAGTCATATTTTCTATCAAAAAAAAGGTGTTGCTAGTATTTTTCAGTATTTCCATGATGGTACCAATGTTTCATGAATGAGTATGAGGATGTAATGTTTACAACCAACAACAATAATTATTTTCACAACCAACCATAATGAGTATTTCCACAACCAATCAATGTACAATCATGTGGGCCAAATATCCACTAATTATTTCCAACCATCCTCCAACATGATTCATATGTCAATATAGTATGAATACATCACAACACATAATTGGTACCATAACACGCTTTTTCACTAAATAAAATACAATTATCATTATGTATACAAGGCTATCAATACCACATAATACCTTACACAATCACACAGAACACATAATGTTTCAAAACCGCCACATAACATCACATATAAGCCACCACATAGGAACAACACATTAAGATAACCATTTTCATGATTAATTCCCACACCCTAAACATGATTTTGTATCAAAATTAACTACCCAACCCAGTCGGAAAGAAGTTAATCCATAACCTACCTCGAAGGTCAAAAACCAGAACAAAAGCCTTCAATCCACAGTCTTACTCCTCATGCATAGACTCAAAATCAACTAAAACATAAAAATATAGAACTTATGCGTCAAAAGAAAGCCAATGATACTCATATTGCCTATTTTTAGGTCGAGGTCAAAACGGACCCTTGAAATGAATTTTCAAAAAAGAAGGGAGAAATCATAACTTTATTTCAAAAATATATTTTCATATTTTTAGGACTTTACAGATGAAAATCCTAGCAAAAACGAGTTAAAGATGAGGTTTAAATTGAAGAAAAACTATTTTTAAACTTTACCGGATAAAATTCCCGAAATCCACTTTAAAATCAAGAATCAAATTTATTTTAAAGATGAAATTTGAGGAAAAGCTGATAATTATGAGATTAGAAACTCATCCAAGTAAAAAAGATTTGAAATTGGGTTTAAATTAGAGAAATACAATTTTTAGGCCTTGTAAGTCAAGATCCGCAAATTCCATTCTTTAGTCCAAGTTTAAAATAAGAAATGGATGATAAAGATTGAATAAAATAATTGAAATAGGTGTTATGAAGCTTACCCAAGCTTAGAAGTGGATGAAATAGCTAAAATCATGAAATCCTAAGCTCTAAGTCCAAAAAAGAATGAAAAATATCAAAGACTAGGTATTTATACACCCAGGCTTTGAGATCGTGGACTAAGATTACGATCGTGGTACCTCGAATATCAAGGGTATAACGATCATCGAAGGGTATTATGATCATTATACCTCAAGTGCAGGCCCAATCGTGATTGCGATAAGAGTATCCTGATCGCGGGTGCACCAGTTGAGTGGTGCACCAGTTGGGGCTTGGTGCATGCCAAGTCTCTATGGGCCCCTCAGAATTCATCCAAAATTCGGTGAACACAAAGAACTATGCTACCCTATCAAATTCAATACTCCGAACTCAATGGTGATATTATATTTTCGAAAAGACATCAGTTTCATAATGTTGACCCTCAAAATCTATAATCACAACTTTCCTAATCGAGGATTGAAATAAGATTTAAAAGCCATAAAATCACATCAACTAATGTTACTACTTTAAAATCGACGTTCCAGATCTGCTGGCATAGTCCTTTTTTCCATCCATCCCAGGGATCAAAAGATATTGACTGAAGTCAACTATAAGGCTCTTGAAGCCACCAAAAACCATAATATCAGATAAATGACACCAAAATGCATCGAAAATTATGCCAATCATCTCCATACCCTAAAATACCACAACATAACCACGGAGATGGATAAAATATTTAAATTATATAGAAATACATATTTCACATATTTCATCAAAATTTGGGTCGTTACACTCCCTCTATTTAAATGTAACTCTCCAAAGACTCCTTCAATCAATGAGTCTTCTATCTTGTGTGGAACTCTTGACTCTTCGCAGTTTGTTGTGAAGTCAAAGTCCTTCACATAGAACTCTTTTTACACTTATTCTCTATTATCATCAAGTGTTGTATTCAAACTCAATTCTTTAATTGCACGCGTGATGGCCAAGTGGATTTTATCAACTTCACTACTATCCACTTCTTCAATCTTGTCTTTATCCTATCCTATTGCTCCTTTATCATATTACAGGTGTATCACCTCGTACCTGATGAACCAGTTGTATCCCATGTTTTATTCACTTTGTAACGTATCAAAGCTTTAATACTCCAATAAATTCTCCATTTTTGATAATGACAAACCTCTTGAGTATTGTTATCTGTAGAAACTTAATGCAAGATCCACGTGAATAAAATAGGTTAGTCTATGGGTCATAAGCATTGTATAATCTTGTTAATATAATTTCTTCCCCATTTTGGCATCATTGAAAAACTAAACATACATATCAAAGCAAAACTATGACGTTAAACAACTTATGGCCACTAAGGCTATCAACAAGACAATTAACACATAATAATGGTATTAAAAAGCAATCAACTGAGTAAGATAAGAAGACAACTTATCAAACTAAAATTTCTTTACATTCAGTACCAAGATAAAAGCATTACATGCTAAGCAACAACACCAAAAGAAAGGAACAACCCTGAGTACAGGGGAACAGAAGTAAAAGAGAACATAGGGATCTAAGACAAGAACTAATTAAGCAGATGGAGAAGATGAGATCAGTTGAGCCAGGTTATAAATAATAGCAACACTAGTGGCTTGTTTCTGAGCAAATCCATTCCACAATTCAACAATCCTAGCTTTGTGTGTGGCTGTCTCCTGCGCATGTACAATCCTTGCATCCTCCAACTCTTCAGCTTTCTCCTCCAAGGCATTTTAAGCCCATTAAAGTGGAGTATTTGTACATCTCATTGACTCAGGAAGAGAGCAGTGGTGAACCCTATAAATAACATCTTTGGTCAATTGATATTTAATACTAGAATTGGAACACCAAACTCCTCACAGATTTCCCCAATACAGAACCCATAAGGCAAAGAATGACCATTCTCATCCTGATGGAGAACTTGATTTATGTGTTTTGAAATTAACCTAGGGAGATCAATTTTGATCTTAGAACCCAGAAGCTTCATTAAGTTCATATCCAAAAACTTCACCTCAGTCCTTCACTCTTTTCTTTGGAGAATGATCTTATGTACTACATCAAAATAGAGCTGATATAGTGGAGATATTTCTTATTTTTCAACTCTATAATGGTGAGAGTGAAACACCCCAAAAATACATACTATACGCCAAACGATGTTTATAATCCTGAGACCACAAGCTAACCTATCTGAAATAGTCTAAAAAGCCTCTAACTGACTGAAGAGTTGATGGGACAAGCCCCCAACTAACTTTAACTGACTACTGAGCTGAAATACTGAAATAAATATAAATGGTCCTCGATATATGAGGACTCACCACTACTACTGTTGTTGATTTGCTGGAATATCTAAGTACGGTAAAAAATTCGAGCGTCCAAACCTATGATATAAGACATCATATCGCAAGAAATGAGTATGCGATCGATGCTTTGAATGTACTGGTATATGAGATAAGGTTAGTATGAAATACATGGGTTATAAGCATGAGATAATAACTGACTGAATAGCATGAGATAACTGAGTTTGAATGCACAAAGGCTGGAAAATTTAACAATGCATGACCAAGCATAAAACATGATTCTGATATAGATTATAAACTAAAGTACTAAAATACTGATATTAAATAACTGATAACTGTAGGCTATGGTTAAGAAGACTTGAAACTAAACTCTATACTAAATACTGAACGGAGACTATAGGAGCTAGCTATAATCGACATGCCCCAATGTACTATTAGGGTCCAACCTGCAACCCCAGTTGGAAGGGTGTCAGTACCGTGCCACGATTACTAACATTGGTTGTGTGGATATACTAATCTGATATCCCAAAGTACTTGGGTGTTATGTCTAACTGGCGGGAGGTACCTCAAAGTCTACGATGGCACCGTAGGTCTGGAGCCTAGGGACTGCTACTAACGTCTCATGCCTACTGACGGGTGAGACAAGTTCCTCATGCTTACTAACATGGAAAATGCTATTTCTATATTCTTTCGGTGCTAAGTTTTTACTCCCAGCTGAAAGACACTGATTACTGGACTGAACTAAGCTTAATTGAACTCACAACTGACTCTAGTAACTGATTGAATGATATTGCTCATGGCATAACTGAAATCATTCTGTAGATAGTGAAAACTAAGTAATCAGCTAAATTTTGGGCATTCATAACCCCCAGGACTCGATAACGATAACAATAACAATAAGAACATGCTGAAGGTTCAAAAATATTATAAATAGTCATGATTTAAAACTCAATAATTTAGGCATTTCATCAAATACTTAAAATTCATAGGCTTAAGCATGAGAATAGTTACAACATGTCATACTAACATAATTGTAATACTAAAATCATAGATTTAGTATTTAACATGCGAACATCATCATTTGAACTTGTCAAGGACAATTTCCAACAAAAATACATGGTAAACATAATTTGTAATCAAAATTCATAATAGCTTCATGAAGATAACTTATAATAACATGTAAAAATCATGGATTTAAACTTAAAAACAGATTCTTGGACCCCATGGGTGAAAAGGGCCCATGGATGAACATCACGCATACCTTAATTGATGAATTAGTGAAAGTTCTTGGTGATTTATTGAAGCTTGAGATTGAATTTTTAAGTGGCTAGAGTTTGTTATTGAGAGAGAGAATTGATTTCTTTCAAGAGAGTTTTTTTATAAAATATGACAAATAATGCTTTTGGGACCCTAAATCATGTGTTGTGGCTAGGATAGGTTAAGGGAAATAACTCAATTACCCCCCATGGACCCAAACTGATTAAATTAAACCTGACTGACTGATGCAATTTGCAACGCAGAGAAACGCGATATGAGACACACCGCATTGCTCCCCACCGACGCGATATCTGATGCACCGTGGCCTTATCACGAAGCCTCACTATTTTGATCTTCTAAAAAGGTCTCAAACATCATTTGAAAAATCCAAAACTCACCCGAGATGAACTATCAACAATCTTGATCATGAATCAACTTAGAAACTAACGGTCCGAGGTCGGGAAGGTCAAAAATAAAATCATCAAAGTTTAAATGGATTTGGAGAAAAATAAGCCTTAACACTTTGTGAAGTTTTCTAAGTCTTGGGCCCCTTTAACATGCAGTAGTAAGATGAAATGAGCTAGGATCTTACAGAGAAAGAGTAGGCTGTCCTGAGAACTTTCTAGTGATTTCCAAAGCCGTGGGTAGGGTATGAAGAAAAGGCCACTTATTCTTCATATTGTGACCCTAACCCCAAGAAGGAATATCCAGAATACGAGCCATATCATCACAAGTAAGCTTAATCTGAACCCCAAACTCTTTAGGAAAAAATACAGAACCATCAAACTTTCTATTTATATTGAACTCAGTCACTTATTTCTTGGCTAACTTTCATTGAGTTGTTCCTTAAAGGAAAAAGCGTGACCACAATTATGCAATAATTTTGGTAAGAAGAACATACATTTTATGCCCTTATACCCAGTAATAACTCTACCTCGCACCACTTTCTGCTTTTAAAACTTAATTATGTGGTCAAGAGATGAGAGTTAGGGTCAGAAGTAGCAATGGAGTGAGAGGAAGATAGAGGAATGGATGACATAGGTAGAGTGATTTATTTATTGGAAGTATGAGAGAAAGATTTGAATTTTTTAAAGGATGTCGTGCAAATTGAATAATTTTATTTTAAGGAGGTTTGAGGGAAGATAGAGATCTAGTGGAACAAAAAGAAAAGGGTTTTGGGATAATGTCCTTCACTTTTCCCATAACGAACTAGACAAAGAAGTAAGTTATCATCATTAGCGGAGAGGGTTGATTTCTAAAATAGAGAAATAATAGGCATGGGGCGGTTTTTTTTGCTCACCCATATATATTTCTCAGGAACAACTTTATCTTGTCTTTTGTGATTGCAAGTGTAAGGAGTCCTCTTTGGAGGAGGTATGCTTAGGGGTTCCTCTATAACCTCATCATCAGGTACAGAATTTGGAGCACCAGAAATTTTCTTGATCTTAGATCTGGCTCTTTTAGGAACTTGGTCTGAAGGAGAATGGGATTCAGGGAGAGATGTTTGGTTGGGGATGATATCTTGAAAGGGTTTTGATGAAGGATATCAGAAGGAGTTAATCATCACCTTAAATTTGTTCCAATCTGCAAAATCAGACAATTTGATGGTAGTAATAGGTGGAATTTGGGGTATGGATAGAGTGAATGGGATAATTTCTATTAAAAGATTTGGAGAGGAACTCGATTTTTCATCAGCTTGGGAAGATAAGTGAAAAGAGGAAGAAGAAACTATAAGATAAAAAGTTCTAAAAATACAAAGTAAGAGGTATAGTGTAAGGAAAGTGGGTTAGAGAATAGGGATTAAATAGAGTGAAAAATTAGATGAATATAGGTGAAGATGAAGAGTTTCACTATGCTAGAGCTAGTGCATTACAGATGGGAACTGATTTGATAGGTGGTGGTAGTTTTTTTAAAAGTTTAAGGACTTTTCAAATATGGTGGTTAAAGAGGATGAAGTAGAACGTTTAATATAGGAACCAGATATGCTCAAGTGTTCCATTTCAATTAGAATTGCATATTAGACAAGTGAAAACACACCTTTAGATAACTGATAGCTTGAACTTTTAGTGCACTTTATTAGAATTCTAAAATTCATACAGATGATCTACACTAATAAAGATTTTTAGGCACTGGACTTGAAACACACAACTAAATGTGCAAGACTGAATAGAGTAACAATTTTTCTCTGCATATTAATGTAAAGAAATTGTTCTAATCAGTCATTTAGGGTGATTTATAAAATTTTAATCATTCCCAAGTCTAACCTGTTCTTTTCAAAGTATTCCCTACCTAATGCCTTGGTGAAAATATTTGTAATTTTATCTTTAGTAGAATAAAATATTAGAGAAATATGACCTTTTTCTACATTGTCCCTAAGAAAATCATGTCTTATATCAATGTGTTTCTGTTGCACCTCATTTTTTGCAATATTAATATCACTAGTATTGTCGCAGAAAAAAAGAAACAAACCCAACTTACATACAAAAATCCTTGAGTTGTTGCTTAATCTATAACAATTGTGCATAACGAGACCCAACATCAACATACTCAACTTCAGCAGTAGACAATGCTACTGAGTTTTGCTTCTTAGTAGACCAGTAGACCAGACATGATCCAAAAAAGTGTGTTATACCTGTGGTGATTTTATTATCCACTAGATAATTTGCATATTTAGCATTAGCATATCCCACCTATTTGAAATTGCTTCCTTTTGGATACCACAAACCCAAGTCAGTAGTCTCTTTGAGATATCTCAAGATTCTCTTAACAGACTTGAGGTGATATTCCTTTGTATATGCTTGAAATCTTGCATATAGACCCACATTAAAGACAATGTTAGGTATACTAGATATGAGATACAAAAGTGACCCAATCATACTTCTAAATAGCTTTTGTTCCACAGATACACCTATTTCATCCATATCTAATTTTATGGTAGTGGCAATGGGGGTGCTATCTCGTTTGCTTTCTCCATAGATAACCTTTTGAATAGCTTCTTCAGATACTTTTATTGATGAATCATTATTTCATCAGTTGTTTATTTGATTTGCAATCCCAAGAAAAAGTTAAGTTCTCCCATTATACTCATCTCAAATTCACTACTCATGAGTTTTACACAGTCATGAGTCATGTTGATGTTTGTAGAACTAATATGATGTCATCTACATAAATCTGCACAATCAGCAAGTCCTTCCCATTAGTCCTTAAGAAAAGAGTGGTGTCAAATTTACCTCTTATTAGTCTTATATGTCCATGCTCCAAAAAGAATTTTGACAATCTTTTATAGCAAGCCCTTAGAGCTTCTTTAAGTTGATACAAAGCTTTATCAAGCTAATACACATGGTCAGGAAATTCATCCTTTAGATAACCATTAAGGAAGACACTCTTTACATTGATTTGATGAAGATAAAATTTCTTGTAGGATGCAAATTCTACAAAAATCCTAATTGCTTCAAGTCTATGTCTTTCTTCTAATTGTATCCTTAGACCACTAGCCTTGCCTTATTCATTGTAGATGTTCCATGTTTATCCACTATATTTCTGTACACCCACTTAATTCCAATCACAGATCTTTCTTATAGAGCCGGTACTAAGTTCCAAACTTTTTTTCTTTCAAACTAGTTGAGATCCTCTTGCATGGTAATGATACAATCTACATAAAAAAGTTCTTCATTCACCTTTTTGGTTCAATAACTGATAAAAAAGTTTTGGAGGCTCATAGTTTTTTCAATCCAAATCTGGTGGTGATTCTTGAGGTACGATCGGTGAGAGCATTATCAATTGGATAAGATCTTTGATATTTGTTGCTTTTTGGAATCAATCCTTATGAGCTACATGGCTCACTGTGAATGACTTAGCTGGAGTTAATAGTGGTTCAGTTCCCCTTGTCAATGTGCCTCCAGGTTGTTCTGTAGTTAGACCAAGTTGTACAACATATTTCTTTTCCTGTTCTTTAGTTTCACTTTTATTTTACATGTTAGTCTCAATACATGATTCATAAAAAACAACATGCACATATTCTTCAACACAGATTATTCTTTTATTTAAGACCCTATAAGCTTTACTATGGTGAGAGTATCAGGTTGTTCTGTAGTTAGACCAAGTTGTACAACATATTTCTTTTCCTGTTCTTTAGTTTCACTTTTATTTTACATGTTAGTCTCAATACATGATTCATAAAAAATAACATGCACATATTCTTCAACACAGATTATTCTTTTATTTAAGACCCTACAAGCTTTACTATGGTGAGAGTATCCTAGGAATATTCCCTTATCACTTTTTGCATCAAATTATCGTTTTCATTATTATGAATGAAACATGTGCAACCAAAGGTTCTAAATTTAAAATATTTGATTTTATTTCTATGAGTAGTTCATAGAGAGTCTTTTCTAGAATGTGTCTAATCATGCATCTATTTATAATGTAGCCATCAGTATTTATGGCTTCAGCCCAAAGATTGTTTTTAAGATTTCTTGTCAGCATCATTGTTCTAGTCATATCTTCTAAGGTTCTATTTTTCCTTTCTGCTACTCCATTTTTTTTGGTGTTCTAGGAGAAGAGAAATTGTGATCTATACCATTAGTTGAACAAAATTTCAAAAATTTTGCATTTTCAAACTCAGTATCATGGTCAGAACTTTTGGAAATTAGGGATGTACCTAGCTTCTTTTTTATTTTCTTAATTAAGATAAAAAAAAGACATCAAAAGCATCTTCTTTAATAGCCAAAAACACTGTTTAGATAAACCTAGAGTAGTCATCAACAATTACAAAAACATACCTTTTGCCTCCTCTGCTTTGTACTCTCATTGGTCCACAAAGGTCCATATGGACCAGGTCAAGACACTTGGTTTTGCTGATATGGTTCTTTGGTTTGAAAAACGATTTTTCCATCTCTCCCTTACACAAACACTGCGAACTTTCTCTTCTTTGAACTTGATTTTAGGCAATCCTAACACCATGTCTTTAGAATTTAGTTTGTTTAGTTGCTTCAGACTTGCATGTCTAAGCCTTTTATGCCAAAGAAGGGGATCATATTCAATCGCACTTAAACAAGTTAGTCTTCTTCCCAGCATCCCCATAATATCAGCGTTGTACATATTTTTATGTCTTTTAACAATCAAAACAATCTCCTTGGTATCCATCATTTTGACCTTACAACACTACTAAAAAAAAGAGGAAAACCGATCAAAATGCAGTTTTCCTCTAATTCCGACCACAAAATCAAACAAAATGCATGGTCGGTAAAATTGTGGTAGCTTTTTAAAAACCAACCACGCGTGGTCGTTTTTTTTTTAAATATATATTTTTAAAATTTATTATTATTTTATTAAAATAGAAAAAATAAGTTTAAAAATAAAATAATTCAAAATAAACCGACCACAAGTGGTTGGTTTTATTTTAAAATTAATTAACTAATTTTAATAAAATCGACCACGAGTGGTCGGTTTTCTTTTAAAATTAATTAATTAATTTTATTAAAACCGACCACTTGTGATCAACTTTTTGAAAAATTTCTAGAAAAATCGATCACTTGTGGTCGATTTTTCTGTAGTTTTTTTTTAAAAGCAGCAAATGAAACACTATACAATACAACAAATATAACAATAACAAATCAAAGTAAAAACCACAATAAAATTTCCAAATCCATAAAATCAACAACAACAACAAAAAACCAAAGTACAAATCAAAGTGTAAAAACTACAACAATACTTACAAAAGTGTAAAAACTACAACAAAATGTCCAAATCCAAAGTACAACCCATACAAAAGGCAAAATACTAATACACATATTCATCATCATCGTCATCATTTTTGTCTTCCGCATCCTTATCTATGCTGATATAATCGAGTGGGCTTAGACATTTGCATCCCAAACTGCATCACTAGGACATGGAGGAATAATCCTTGCATTCTGAATAAAAGAGCAGAACTACTCCTGCAGCATTTTGATTTGTGATGATGTTTCTTCCTCCTTCTTTTGTGTCCTCTCTCTCTATTCAGCAAGCTCTTCAGTGAGTTTGAAAATCATATTTTTTAGTGATTCAATAGTTTATCTATCAACTGAATATGTATAGGATGTAGGACCGGATGAAGACCTAACATTCTCGCCAAAATAATTTCTGTGGTATCCGTAGAAATGGCCTCTAACTACAGGATCCAAAGTTTATTCCCATAAATCCTCCTCTACATGTTGAGGTATTGGGTCACCCTAACTTTCAGGAGGCTAACTACTACGAAACTCACTAAGGAGCTGCCTATATTTGTCCTATATTTAAAGTAAAGTTATAATTAATAATCAAAAAATATTAAAGTACTTATACTTGAATAATGTCAACTTTGATAAAAAGATTCATAAATTCAAAATTTGATTCTTACATGGGCATCTTTTGCACGAGGTTCTACCCAGACATCTTTATTAGTCGGGTTTTTTTTTTTTTCAGGTGAGTCTCCTCGAATAGCTCATCGTGTGGTATCTTCCTACACTTTTCTTTTTCTTGCATATGGAAAAATTATCAATCTTCAAATAATTAAAAATTTAAATAGAAACAAATAATTAAAACTGTAAAAGTTACATATCATTTTTTCCTCCACAACAATCATACTTTTTGCACCCGCAGTAAGCAAGGAGCCACCCTAGGATGATACCCGGGCTTTCTTTACTTTATCCCTCAGCAATTGGTATTATTCGCTATTCCAATAGCGAATATACTTTAGCCATAAGGGTTCACTTATCCGGTCAGGTCGTACCATGTTGGTTCTAGCATAATCCAACAGACTATTAAATCTGGATCTAGCTCTTCTGTAAAAATTTCTTCTTATAGCACATTCATTCGCATCATCCCACCAGTAATATTTATACAACAAAAACAAAAATATAATATTCAATCTTTTGTTCTAACAATGTTTTAAGTAATCGATAAGTTAAATCCTTACATGAAATTTGTTAAACATTTTTTCTCTAACCATTTCTGGAACCTTTTATCAACTGGTCTATTAGCCATTGAAGTGCCGACAAATGCATTTCCTCATAATTGTTCCAACTCCAGCATCCGACCTAAGCCTACAACACAAGATCAAACAGTAATTTCATAGAGTATAATAATATAGTAATGAAAAATAAATAATGTTATTATATTTAGAAATCTTACCCTGTTCTATAGGGAATAAAATAACACCTCCTATAATCATCTCTATCTCCAGGTTGTGGAGCAAGTGCTGGTAGATGCACTGGCATGGGTGGATTTGAATTACCGGATGAAGAGCCTTCAAGATGACGATCCGACAACCGAATAGATCCAGCAGAATCACTGTGTATACCTGGGTGACTGCTAAAGGAGGGTACCGACGATGGTAGACATCCGGATGTGCCAACAGTCGTCCGATAGTATTGTGATGGAGGTGACACGGTTATAGGAGAACAATGAGTCGGTGTAGACCCATGAAGTGGCCCCACATGCGTAAGAACAGGAACCAAATATTGATATGACCTAGAATATGAGGGTCGTGCTAGCACGTCAGCAAATCGACCCTCAGATATATGAATACCTGTAGGTCGTCTATAAGACGGAGGTTTTTTTTTTCGTAGGATCAACTTTTACGTTACCTTTGTCACCTCTACCAGACATTTAAATTATGTAAAATTAACAAGTAGTTAGTTCGTATAAAATGAATATATAAGAAAACATTCCAAATAATTAATTTCAAGTTACTAATTCACATTTCAAATCGCTCCAACAACACGAGATAGACAAGAATATTTTTATTACTATATAAATTATGAAAAAGTGAAAACAACAATCTTAAATAGTATATTACATATCAATCTTAAACAAGAAACATAAAATTAAATATATAGTACCAAGCATAAAGACATCAATACATAAAAAAAAAACCTACACAAACTAATCCTCCTTTTCTGAAGACTCTCCACTAAACCATTTACCCTCTTAAGAAGTTTCCTCATCTTCTACCCACTCAGCCTCTTCTTTCGTAATATTAAATTCTTTAAATATATTTTTTGGATGATTCAAACTATCTACGAAGTCAACATCCGATAGCTGGTGATCAATCTGCATTTTATTTTAATACGCAGTCTCTAGCACATTCTAAACTTCCACCTATCCTATAGTTTTTGTTTTGATTACAGCCCACTAATCAAACTTATCACTGCTCAACGAATAAGGAGCATAATGCATTTGTTTAGCGTTTTGCTCTAGAACAAATGGATCGTAAACAGGATACGACCTATTGTGCTTCACTTCAATGATGTTATGCTTTATGTGTACTCTTGTGCCTCTTGTGCTTGGATAAAACAACTTACATCTAAAGAGGATTATTTTTTTTATTGAGAAACCAACATACTCCAGTTCTAAGATCTCATGTATGATGCCAAAGTAATCAACATCATCATCACCCTTAACCCAAACACCACTATTGTTTATTTTCCTTGTTCTGGAGTGTTCTTCGATGGAAAATTTAAACCCATTTACTGTATAATGGGACATTGCATAAGCTTTAACTGGACCCAAAGAAATATCTCTCAAGAGTTGATCGTAGGTGGCTGTATTTGGTGACTGGTGTACCTAAAAATATTATACATACATACATATATATGTATATATATATATATATATAATATGTAAATGTTTAAAATTTGTAGAAATATTAATACACTGATGAACCTCATATGTAAACCATGTTGCAAAGTATACAGACACTTGATTTTCATAGCAATGAGTCTTAAATGAACTGAATATCCAACATGCGAAACACAATTAGTTTTTTTAAGGGAATGAGTAAACAAATAAGATATGTTAAAATTTTAATCTCCTTACTTCAAAAAGGGTTTAACTTCCGAGCAATTCAGCAAGACATACAAAGTTGCTGATTTGTGCTCCGTGGGAATGAGCTAACGACGTATGGTCTTTTTAGCCTTACAACCAGATTGATTAGAAATTGATATCGATTGCAAATAAGGCCCATTCACATCGTCCTGATGACGATTCGATCGATTTTTTGAACACGCAACTTCATCACGAAAGTAGTATGAACAAAATTGAGATGTTTCTCTTACAAGATATGCCTCAACTATAGAGCCTTCCACCCTATGTTTGTTTTTGGGACCTCTTTTTAATTTTCCAATTGCTCTGCAAAATCTTAAGATTAGATATTTACTAGATTAAAAAAAAGATATGTATGAATTTAAATATGTTGTAATTGCTTACCGTTCGAATGGATACATCCACCTAGTTTGAACTGGACCTTCTAGCTGAGCTTCGTGCACAAGGTAAATGGGAAGATGTTCCATCACATCGAAGAACGCTGGTGAAAAAATCTTCTCCATCTTGTTGGTGATGAATACAATATTACTTTCTATTTGTGCTAGATTTTCTTCTTTCAATGTGGTGTCACATAAGTCTTTGAAGAATAAACTGATCACTGCTATTGCTTTCCATATGTTTTCAGGTAAACCAATAAAAGAAATTGGAAGTAATTGTTCCACAAAAACATGAGAATCATGGCTTTTCATTCCATGCAAGATTTCTTGTACTATATCATCCCTCTTTCCTAAATTTAAGACATATCCATCGGGCATCTTCAAACATTAGACCCACTCACATATTTAACGCTTTTGGTCCAACTTGATGTAAAACTAGCCTTGGTCTTAAGAACATTTCCATTGGGGCCCTCCTGTAAGTATAATTCTCTGCGTTTGCAATATTCTAGTAAGTCAAGTCTGGCCTTAGGATTATCCTTTGTTTTACCGGTGACATCCATAACTGTGTTGAACAAGTTGTCAAAATAGTTCTTCTCAGTATGCAGTACATCAACATTATTTCTAAGTAAATTATCTGGCCAATATTCTAACTTTTAAAATATACTTTGCTTAGTCCAGTTAAGTGAAATGCCATATCCATCAAGCCTGTACAATGGTTCTTTGCTGGCTTTAGGCAAATCCTGAACTATCTCTCAGATGTCATGACCAGACAGCCTTGGAGGTGGACCATCATGTTCTCTTCTATTCCTTTTAAATGCATTCTTGAATTTCCTAAATTCATGATCAAGTGGAAAGAAAGAACGATGACAATCAAACCATAAATTTTTTCTGTTATGTCTTAATGTGAAAGATTTTGTTTTTTCATTCAGTATAGACAAGCCAGTTTTTCAGCTATCATCCACCCAGAAAACATTCCATAAGCAGGAAAATCATTAACAGTCCACATTAGATATGCACACAGATTAAAATTCTGTTTAAGTGAGATATCCCAAGTTTCAACCCCCTCATGCCATAAAATTTAAAGTTTATCGATCAAAGGTTGCAAGTAGACATCTATTCTATTTTTTGGATTACGCAGGCCAGGAACAACATAATTTAAAAATATATAGGGACTAGTCATTAACATTTCAGGAGAAAGATTATACGGGGTGATAAATATAGGCCAACATGAATATGGCGCAACACCAACTGAAAAGGGAGAGAAGCCATCCGCACATAATCCCAAATGAATATTTTGTGGTTCAACTGAAAAACATGGATAATTTGCATCAAAATGCTCCCAAGCCTCTCCATCAGATGGATGACACATAACACCAGTGGTCCTTCCATTTTCACTGTGCCATCTTATATGAGGAGATGATCTGTTTGAAGCATACAACCTTTTCAACCTTGGTATTAGAGGTAAATAATGCATCGCCTTAATAGAAATTTAATTTCCACTAGAACCACGCTTATATCAAGGGTGCTGACAAAACCTATAGGACTCTAGGTTAGCGTATTCCTTAAAGTATAACATGCAATCATTTTCACAACAATCAATTCTAACCAAGGAGAGGCCTAACTTTGACACCAATCTTTTTGCCTTGTAGAAAAATTTAGGAACCTCCAAGTCGGGGTCAACTAACTCTTTAATAAGACCTATCATTGAGTCCATACCTCCTCAGCAATATTCTAGTCAGATTTAGTACTTAATAATCTAACAGCAACAGGCAAACGAGAGTGCGAACACCTGTTAAACAAAGGATGACTAGCAGCATGCAATTGTTCAGAGAATTTACCCGTTTTGCTATTAGGAACATCTTTGAAATTTAACCTAAAGTCTCCCCCGTGTTGCATCCCAAAAGCATCGTGCACCATTTCTGTCATCCTAGTATCTTGATATTCCTTATGCCCTACAGAGCTACTACTTTCTCCAACAACAAAGATATTTTGCCCAACATCACCATCAGTAGCACGCGATCTTAAAAAGTCCTCGTAAAACCCCTTTCTATAAAGATGTTCCTTCACAACATTTTTTTAAAAATATTTATACCATCACATCTAACACAAGGACAATGAAGAGCCCCAAAACGTGACCAAACATCAAGTGTCTTAGCTTGTTCAACAAATCGTCTGGCACTTTCAATAAATCTCTCTAATACCTATTCTATTATCATTGTTCCGTTTATAAATCCAGCTATAATCAAGTTCCATCTACGCAACCAATCATATTCAACTAATTAGATTAAGTCACACAAAGTTCAGCAAGTGATAACAAACATTTACCAAAACAAAAAAACACCTTTAAACTCCCTACACTAAATCACTTTCAACCTACCACATCACCAAGCATAACCACTTCCAAAAAGAAAAATTCACCTTTAAAGTCCCTAAAATTAATTATTTTCAACCTACCAAGTCCTACACTAAATAATTTTCAACCTACCAAGTCACCAAGCATAACCACTTTCAAAAACAAAAATTCACCTTTAAAGTCCCTAAACTTAATTATTTTCAACCTACCAAGTCACCAAGCATAACCACTTTCAAAATAAAAAATTCACCTTTAAAGTCCCTACACTTAATCATTTTCATTCTTCCAAGACACCGAGCATAACCACTTTCAAAACCAAAAAAATACCTTAAAAGTCCCTACACTTAATCATTTTTAACCTACCAAGTCACTAAGCATAACCACTTTCAAAACAAAAAATTCACCTTTAAAGTCACTACACTTAATCATTTTCAACCTACCAAGTCACCGAGCATAACCACTTCTAAAACAAAAAAAACACCTTTAAAGTTCCTACACTTAATCATTTTCAACCTATCAAGTCACCAGGCATAACAACTTTCAAAACAAAATATTCACCTTTAAAGACCCTACACTTAATAATTTTCAACCTACCAAGTCACCGAGCATAACCACTTTCAAAATAAAGAAACACCTTAAAAGTCCCTACACTTAATCATTTTCAACCTACCAAGTCACCAAGCATAACCAATTTCAAAATAAGTAATTCTCCTTTAAAGTCCCTACACTTAATCATTTTCAACCTACCTAGTCACCAAGCATAACCACTTTCAAAACAAAAAATTCACCTTTAAGTCCCTACACTTAATCATTTCAACCTACGAAAGTCACCGAGCATAATCATTTTCAAAATAAAAAAAATACCTTTAAAGTCCCTACACTTAATCATTTTCAACCTACGAAGTCACCAAGCATAACCACTTTCAAAAAAAAAAAATTCACCTTTAAAGTCCCTACACTTTTTCAATTTCAAATGACGAAGTCACCAAGCATAACCACTTTCAAAACAAAAGAACACCTTTAAAGTCCCTACACTTAATTATTTTCAACCAACCAAGTCACCAAGCATAACCACTTTCAAAACAAAAAAATACATTTCATTTTCAACCTACCAAGTCACCAAGCATAACCATTTTTAAAACAAAAAAATACCTTTAAAGTCCCTACACTTAATTATTTTAAACATACCAAGTCACCAAGCATAACCACTTTCTAAACAAAAAATTCACGTTTAAAGTCGCTACACTTAATCATTTTCAACCTATTAAGTCACCAAGCATAACCACATTCAAAACAAAATAATATATTTAAAGTCCCTACACTTAATAATTTTCAACCTACCAAGCCACCAAGCATAACCACTTTTAAAATAAAACAATATCTTTAAAGTCTCTACACTTAATCATTTTAAACCTATCAAGTCACCAAACATAACCACTTTCAAAACAAAAAATTCACCTTTAAAGTCCGTACACTTAATCATTTTCTACCTACCAAGTGACCAAGCATAACCACTTTCAAAACAAAAAAGTCACCTTTAAAGTGCCTGCACTTAATCATTTTCAACCTACCAAGTCACCAAGCATAACCTCTGTCAAATCAAAAAACGCCTTAAAAGTCCCTACACTTTTTAAATTTCAAGTGACTAAGTCACGAAGCATAAACACTTCCAAAGTAAAAAAAAAACACCTTTAAAGTCCCTGCAGCTAATCATTTTCAACTTACCAAGTCATTGAGTATAACCACTTTCAAAACAAAAAACACCTTAAAAGTCCCTACACTTAATCATTTTCAACCTACCAAGTCACCAAGCATAACCACTTTCAAAATAAAAAATTCACCTTTAAAGTCCCACACTTAATCATTTTCAACCTACCAAGTCACCAAGTATAACCATATTCTAAACAAATAATTTACCTTTAAAATCCCTACACTTAATCATTTTCAGCTAAAATATAGCTAAATAAAATAAATATCCAAACCCTAGAACTCAAACCACAACCAATTGACGAAACTAACACTAAGATATATTTGTATGTACACCCTTAACATTTTTAGATATTCCAAAAATGAATCCGTGGATACAAAATAAGCTAAATTTAGTTAATGAGTTGTAGTTAATTGTTCCCTTGCCCAAAATTGAAAGTTAGAATATAGTTCCTTGCAAATTTGATTAAAGCAAAAAAATGCCAAGAAGATGAGTAGAAACTTATGACCAAAAGGGAAAGAACAATGAAGATTGGGGGGATTTTGGAGTTGGAGGGTTAAAGTGTGAGATTTGGAGGGTTTTGTAGGGTTAAACTGATTTTGGACGGGGTATTTAGGAGAGCAATTTGTTTGTTTTGTGTTTTATTATGTAGTACGGGTCGGGTTAAAGAATTATATTATTATTTTTAATTATTATGAAAACCGATCACATGTGGTCGGTTTTCGTAATAATTTAAAAAATTATTTTTGAAATTAAAGTTTAATAAATTATAATTAATAAATTGCAAATATAAGTTAATAGTTTAAAATTATTTTTTAACAAATTCTATAATATTTATAACAACATCCAATTAATTTAATACAATTTGTATATATATAAATCAGATAAGTAGTTATTTTATCATCACATTAACACGAGTAGTATATTTCTTCAATCATATAATAATATCAATGAATTTTACAAATTACGATAAATTTTTGGTTAGTTAGCTTTTAAATACGATATTATATATATATATATATAACGTGGGTCTACATTGACCCGAAATAGTATATCTATTTCCTCAATAGTATGATATATATCAACGTATCATTCAAACTATTTTGATATATAGATTCAATTATCTAGCTTTGGATTACTACATACGTCACTACACGCGATATACATATATATATATATATACATATATTCAATTGTCAATCAGCTTTTAGATACGTACTATAAACATCAAGTACATGATTTTACTATCCCATAATAATATACAACATATTTCACAAATACTCAAATGAATTATTGATTACATTATCTTATGTCATTAATAAACCTTCACTGTATAATATGTATATATGTACCTATACATACACACACATATACACACTATCAATTATATCAAGTTCTAAATATGTAGTATATATATCACATACGTACACAAGTATATTATCCAATAATATAATGCGATGTATTTCTTATACATACTCAGATGAGTGATCGATTAATTATATTTGATTAGCTTAATATAATATTAGGTTTTAACTATATCGTTCATCAATAGATCACTACATGATATATATATATATATATATATATATATATATATATATATATATATATATATATATATATAAAGATATTTATGTGTATGAACTTTTGAATGCGTACTATATATATAACATCCACAAGTATATTACCTTATAATAGACCATGTTCATTATATTCTGATGAATGAATTATCGGTTATTTATTACATTATTATGACTGAATTAGTAACATAATATCATTATCTAAACGGTATGATATATATATATATATATATATATATATACACATATTGATTATACAAAGATTATGCATGTTTAATGTCATTTAACTATATACAAAGAAAAATATTTATTTTATATACTGCAACACAAGTAAAAGATAAAGATTATGTTTAACGTAATTTATTTATTTTGTTTAATATATTTTTTAGTGTAATTTTTTCACAAAATTTAAGAATGATTTATTTTCATTATTATTATATTGGTTATCAACTACGTACGATCAACGTAATTTCAAAAAATTATATATATATATTATATATATAATTATTTTTAATAAAAATAATATATATATATATATATATATATATATATATATATATATATATTTGATTACATATATATAATTATTGGTTACTATAAATTATTTAATTTTTATTTTTTTTGTTCAAAAATCGACCACTAGTGGTAGATTTTTATAAAAATAAATTAATAAAACTGACCATTATTAATATTTTTTAATTATATTTTTAAAAAAGTGATCATAAGTGGTCGGTTTCATTATTTTTTTTAAATTTTATTTTTAAAATAAATAATAATTAATATAAAAATTATTGAAATAATTATTTGAGATTTTAAAATATAAAAGCGACCACCTGTGGTCGCTTTTTAAAAAATAAAATTAAAAAAACATAAAAAACCGACGACAAGTCAGTTTTTTCCGACCATAATGAGTGGTTGGCTTTTTTTTGGTTGTTTTTTCATGTTTTTTTTAGTAGTGAAACATGCAGAAGTAAAAGTTACTTTATTACCTTTGTCACATAATTGTGAGATGCTGAGAAAGTTTTGTTTTAGTCCTTCTATAAGATAGACATCTTCTAGTGTTTTGAATTTAGATTTCCCCATCTTCCCAAGTCCATTAAACAGTACCCTTTTTTCCATCACCAAATGATAATTCCCCTCCATTAATTTGGAGAGTGAAAGAAATTTTTATTTATCTCCAGTCATGTGTCTTGAGCAAGCACTATCCAAGTATCAATGACGTTTTTCTCCTTTCACTCTTACCTGCAAATAATTTAGGGGTTAGTTTTAGAAACTTAGACAAGTTTGGGTCATTTTTATGAGTAAAAAGAAGAATAAAGTTCCTTCTAGTCCATCGAGGCAATAGGTTATGTAACCTGTTTCTCTGACAAGTTTTGACCTTTTTGTTAGCCTATGCTAACATGGAGTCAAATTCTTTTGCTAGGTTTATGCTTCTATATTTACTTTTTTCTACAACTAGGCATTAAGTGGTTGGAAGCCCTAGATTTTCAAAAATATAATACAGATCTTTAGTAGCATTAGAACTTTTGTAAAAACCCAATCCAGATTTTTCATTGTGAGTTCTTTCACTTGGTTTATGAACAATTCTTGAGGAACTTGTCTATCTATTTGCTCTTTCAAGATCAAGTTTCAGTTTACATACTTATCGACTTAATTTACTCAACTTTTCTTTTTCACAAAAACATTCATGTTTAAACTTAATTAATTCTAACTCAATTTTTTTCTTGTTCCTCAATCTTGACCATTTTTTCCTTTTCAGAAAGAGACAATTTTAAGATTTCAACTTTGTGAGTAAGGTTTGATGAATCAAATTTGCTGCCATGTTCCTTTAGAGTGTTGTTTTCCTTTTCAATATTGTTCTTACAAGCCTCTAGATTGATATAGTCAAACTTTAAGTTTGCAAGACTGTTGAATATTTCATCCTTATTAGAGGTAAATTCTTAGAAATCATCAATTAAAGCACTCATTAAGGATACAAGCTTTCTTTTTGAAAATAAATGCAGCTTTTCTTTAAGTTCAAGGATACTTACCTCAGAGGTTGCATCTTCTTCTTCCATATCTGAATCACTAATGGCCATGATAATAGTTTCATCAATATCCTCATCATCAGAGTCAGATCCCCATGTAGCTAACATAGCATAATCTTTTTTTTCCTTTTTCTTGGCCTTTTCTTTTAGTTCTTTTTATGCTCTCTTTTTTCTCCACTCATCTCCTAGATAGGACAGTATCTAATTTGACAAAGTCTTTTCATATTGGTATTATCCAGTTGGATTATCATTGGAACACTTCTTGCTACCTATTTCTTTTTTCTTTTTAATAACCTACTAAAGTTCTTTGTTATGAATGCAACTTGTTCCTTATCTAGTTCAATATCTTCATCACTGTCAGATGCCTTTAGGGCTAGAGTATTCTCATGAGTAGCTGCATCCTTCTCGTATTCCTCTATTTGTATTTCATAAGTCTTCAAGTTGCCTATTTGTTCATCTAAGGTCAGTCTAGTGAAGTTCTTTGCTTTTCTAATTGCTATGACTTTTACATCCCATTTATCCTTAGGTAGAACTCTCAACACCTTTTCTACTTGCTCATCAGTAGAGATAATCTTTCCCAAAGATGTTAACTCATTAGTCAAGGAGGTCAATCTCATCATTATTTCATGTAGTGATTTATTTTTTTCATTTTGAAAGCCGCATATTCAGTGAAAAGTAAGGTAATTTTGAATTTTCTCACTAGTGGTGCCCTCATGTGTATTCACCAAGGCATTTCAAATTTGTTTTGCAGTAGCGCAGTTGGATAACCTATTTTACTCAGAAATACCTAGTCCACATACTAGGTTATTCTTGGTCGTTGTATTTTTCTTTAATGCAATAAGGTCCTCAACAATAAATTCACTTCTAACCTTCTTGACTTGCTCTCTGTCAACTTTTTTCATGGAAATTTTGGGTCCATCAGTAATCCAATCCCACAACTCATAATCTTCTCCTTGTAGAAACATTTTCATTCTAGCTTTTCACCAAATAAAATGAGAGCCATCAAAGAGTCGAAGTCGAGTGGTTGATTGTTCTTCACTGTGATCAATAGGTGGTGCAGAATTCGTCATGGTGATCTTATCTTAGGTGCAAACCTTAATTAAGATAACCTCTCTCTAGTACCAATTGATAGAGTGCTAGACCTATTAATTTCCTTATTTTAGCTTAACAGTTTTCTATCAATGAAACAGTTTGTGTAACGTGTTTCAACAAAGATATAATAGTAAGTAAATGAGACAATGATTTTCATGTGGAAACCACCCGACTTAAAAAGATGTAAAAACCATGACCTATATCTCTACAAGATTTTACACTAAACTTCACTAAAGAACTCTGAGCCTCAACAAACATTAAATTACAAGAGTTATGTAATCTAGGAATTATAAAATCTAATTTCTACTTCAACAAAATAACACAAACCTCCCAAGGTATGTGTTTCTAAGTCTTCGAATTTTCAAAACTTGAAGACAATGATCCTAACTCCGTTTATGCTTTTCTAAAACTAGAATTACATAAACATTACAACTCAAGAACCAAACCTAATACATAGAAACTAAGACACCTTACTTTCTAAGTAATAGCACCAGGTTCAACTATGTATTTCTCCAAGCTATGAAACTACCAATTCAATTTGCCAGTTGCCTTTTTTTGTAAATGCATAAGTGATTGTGTAAATCACTCACTCTATTTAAACACAACTCTCCAAAGAGTCCTTCGATCAAAGAGTCTTTTATCTTGTGTGGAACTCTTGACTCTTTAGAGTTCATTATGAAGTCAAAGTATTTTTTCACATAGAACTCATTTTCCACTCATCCTCTTTTATCATCAAGTGTTGTATTCAAACTCAATTTCCTTAATTGTACACGTGATGGCCAAGTAGATTTTATCAACTTCACCATTATCCACTTGTTCATCAACTTCTCCATTATTCACTTGTTCAATCTTGTCTTTACCTTGTCCCGTTGCCCCTTCATCATCATATTGCAGGTGTATCACCTCGCACCCAATGAACCAGTTTCATAACATGTTTCATTCATTTTTTTATGTATCAAAACTTCAAGACTCCAACAATGACTGAAAAAACATATATATGAAAAAGCTAAAAAGATGTTAAATAGATGTTATATTTGTTTATTTACTAACACGATGATGATTAAAATTTATTCTCTATGATACATGAAACCTATGTTTCAATTTTGAGATTATTTGGAATAGATTTTGACGTTTAAAATTACAAAAAAAATTGGCAAAAAATTCCAAACTCATAAGTCTGAAATGTCAATTCATTTTTACATGTAGTGACTGAAGTGCAGATTTGAAAAAAAATAAATAAAGCGAGTGAAATATGCTTGTTAGATTTGTATGTTTTTGATAAAGTTGATTATATTTTTTTCTCTATGATCTATGGTCCTTATGTTTTAAATTTTTTGTTATTTAGAGTATAATTGAGTGTTAAATTGCATGTTAAATTGTTGATGTTTTAAGAACAAATATTAATTTTTGTTTAGACACACATGTTTGAAATTTCGATTTGCTTTACATGTATTTCAGTCACATATGACTAAGGTGCAAAAGATACATGAAAAGATTTAGACGTACATAATTGAAATTTTAATCAATTGTTGTATGTATATCAGTAAAAAAATATTTAAATATTTATCTTTACAAATTATACTAAACATCAAGCGAAAACATATGATGTCAAAAGGCAACACTATCAGACGTGAGTGCCTGAAGTAATAAAGTTCGTGAGGCAATTGTTTGATTTTTTGTCCTAAGCAAGTAAACTAGCAAAAGCATTAGGAAACGGGTATTAGTTAAATGACATTATCAAAAACGAATATCCATGCACTTCTCCCATAATAAATATAGAGAAAAAATTTCATAAATAGCATATTTAAGACCATAATTATGAGATTCATGGCAACACTTTCATAATTACTTAAACTAGCAACTTGTATTTTGTATTTGAAGAAACTGTTGCTATAAAAATACATATACTGAATCAGTTAAGTTAAATATGGTATAATTACCCATTAATTAAATGTGGATATTCCTTTTCCATTAATACTTCTTAATTAACGTGATTTTTGTTATTTGTTACCAATAGAAATCAAAATTTAAATTTTAGTTTTACATTATCTTTTTCATCCAAAAAAAATCAAAATCACATTCAACTGAAGCTTCTTCTCTTCAATATCTGCGAAAATTCAAATTAAACCATTACTATTGTTGAAGGTATTTAATCTTAATATTATTTTGTTATATGAATTTCATCAGTTGTTTGAAATCAATTAGAATTTTGTATGAATTACGGTTATATGAATTTCATTAGTTGTTTGAAATCGATCAAAAAAAATTCGTTCTAAATTTTTTTTTGAACCATTACCATTATTCCATTCGATTTTTTGAGTCATTACTGATATTTCGTTCAAATTTTTGTTTCATCGTTAAATTATTTTTGAATATTTTATAAATGAATTTCGAAAAAAAAAAGTAATGCAATAGTAAATTAAACTGATCGAACAATATAGTGATCCAAATCAATTTTTCAAGCTGCTCAAACTCGATTTTTTGAATTTCTGATTCTCAAAATTTAAGAGTATATTTGTATTTTCGTAAAGTTTGATTATGGATATTTTGATTTTGTTCGAATATGGATGTTGTGGCTATGTGTGTATTTTACGTTGCACAAATATATTGTAATTGTATTTTCGGTGGGACATTTTGATTGTGTATGTAATTGTAGCATGTACTCATACGATGGTATGATCATTTACATTTATGGCATTTGTTGGTATGAATTTATTTTTAATTGCGTGCATAAATAGCTATGGACATATGTTCTATAAAAAAATTAAGGTAATCAATGTTCTTTATTTTTTCAAAAAATACATATGTAGTAATCAATGTTATCTGTTAAATACATATGCATTAATCTCTGTCATGAAATAAAATACATATGCAGTAAACAATATGTATATTTATGGTATTTGTTGGTATGAATTTATTTGTAGTTGTATTTATAAGCACACACAGTCAGTAAGTAAGAAAATACATATACAACAACCAATATGCATATTTGTGGTATTTGTTGGTATGAATTTATTTGTAGTTGTATTTATATGCACACATATGCAGTAAGTAAGAAAATACATATCCAGTAAGCAATATGTGTATTTGTATTTTGCAGTTGTGTTTTTAAAAAATCAAATATGCATTCCGCATCTGTTTGTAGTAATACATTTACATATTTGTGTTTGACTTTTTTTAATTTATTTTTTAAAAAATAATATCGGATTGTACCAGGTGCAGAGTATGTCTATACGGTGCGTGACAAAGAAAATCATTTTATTGTTTGCCTCAAGAAAAAAATAAGTTCATGTCACGCATTTCAACTGGATGAGATACCTTGTGCACATGCTTGTTCGGTCTTGGATAGCAAGAATTTCACCAAGGGCCCATATTGTTGTAATCTGTATAAGCCAAAAACAATCTTGAAAATGTATGATGTTCCGATCTATCCTTTACCACACATAGATGACTGGATAATTCCAAATAGCATACTTGATAAAATAGTACTGCGTTCAAAAGTACAAACGACATCCCGGAAGACCTGCAAAGAAAGATCGTGAAAAATCAAAAAGTGATATGTTTGAAAAGAAAAATATCAACTCATGTATCGGTTGTGGGTCTAAGGGTCACAATAGGCGTTCGTGTAGGAAATATCGTAAATGATACATTTGTTCTAATGTATCCTTGCTTTATAATTTGTTTTACACTTTTCATAATAATGAACTCGTTTGTTGAATGTGTTTTATGACATTTATGTTCCATTAACTATAATGCATTATAAATGGCAATAAGTAATACAATTATGTATTTCTAACTTTGAATGAAAATACATATATTTTTTGCTTTGAAAAATACATATGCTTTTAGGTAAATGTATTTGATAATTGTGTTGTTATTTAAATATGGTGACCTATATATATTTCTAATATCAAATACATACACAGTTTTTCATAATTATTTACAAATGATGTGTATTTGATAATACATTTGTAGTTTCTATGTATTTTAACCTTTGTTATAATATTTACTTTTATAGTTATTTATTTGTATTAGGTGTCACAGTTAACAACATAATTTTTTATGAATTTGACTAAATGTATTTGCTAAAATAAATATTATAACAATAGAGAGTAAACTCTATAGTATATTAACACATGGTAAAATACATATATGCAACAACATATGTATTTGATATTATATAAAAACAGAGAAAAATACATATATAAAGTAGCATATGTATTTGAAATTATACGAACACAGAGTAAAATAGATATATAAATCAACTTAATATATATATATATATATATATATATATATATATATATATATATATATATATAGTGCATAAGTATATGTGAAACCTTATATGTATTAAACATGTGTATGTAACGTAAACTGCATATGTATTTTGAAGATATATCTAAAAACTGCATATGTATATACTGAAATATAAACTGCATATGTATGTATGTATGTATATATATATATATATATATATATATATATATATATATATATATATATATATATATATATATATATATATATATAACTGTAAACTTGAACAAAACACATACCATATAATTATCGAAAACATTTTTAACATAAAAGACTAAAATGAATTACTTTCATTAACATCAAAACAGAAAATAAGTTCAAAAAATTATTGCACTAAATTACTATCAACATCCAGTTAATTCTTGCCAAATACAAAATAAAATATAATCATCAACAATCAGACTTCAAATACTTCTGTGACACTTGTTATCTTGCTTTTCCTAAAGGGCCTCAATGGTGCTTCGTCGTTACTTTGAACTTTTCTTCTTGTTTTCTCATACCGTAGTCCCACAATAGTGAAGTATATCTTGTACGAAGTACGTTGCGATTGAACTCAACTGAAGGAATGCCTTGTCCATAAGAAAGACACTCTGCATATGTAACCATATACAGTCCATAACCCCAGCTGCATATTTAAACAAACAGAATACCCAAATGTATATTTTTACACTGCAATTACTTAAAATTACTTAACAATTATAAAGAAAAATACATATAGGCAAAATACCTCTTCATAAATAGTTCATATATAAATGCATTTCTCATACATGCAAATTAGCATATGTATTTAACATATAAATACGAATAAATACATATTACCTCAAAATGTATATTTAAGCTATCAGCTTCACCAAAATAAATATCAGTAAATACATATCAGCTTCACCAAAATACATATCAGTAAATAAATATCAGCTTCATCAAAATACATATTACCCCAAAATTGTATCAGCTTTACTGAAATCCCTAAATACATATCAGTACATAAAAATACATATACACTGAAAAATATCACTTTTTCCTTATCTTCTTCCAATTCATTACCAAAAGAGTTTTCAACATTATAATTTACAACATTGCTTGAATCTGCAATTTCTTTTTCTTTTCTTTTCTGCCTTTAGGAGAAGGAGTTTTTTGCAACTGATTTTTTTAAATATCAGCCATCTTCACTGTGTCGTTACGAAACTTCGACTGAAGCTCCTTCATACTCACTGATTTCTTCGACTGTATAGGAGTAGAACAACTCTAAATACTTTGTCTTGAGTTAGTCCAAGACTAAATGATGTGCATTATCATATAATAAATTAATAGGTGGTATACCTCTATTTGTTCGTGTTTTTGGTGTGTGTTCTTCCATTAGAGCATAAAAAGCTCAAACTTGAAGTTGTTAATGGTTTATACAATACAAAATACAAAAAATTAAACTAAATTGTGAACTTGATAACATGCAATAACTGAAATATATTAGTTACCTGAAATTGTGAAACACTATCCTCATCAAATTGTGAGAAAAACGTGAGAAATGAAATAAATTGAAAGAGAAATATGAGAGAAAAGGTAAAGTAAAATTAATTAAAGAAAAGAGAAAGAGAAGTGATGTGAAAAGTGCAACATTATAGATGATAACTTCTCAAAGGTTGTAAATGGGGGACCACAATTAAAAAAAATGCTATTTTTGCTACATAATGTAATTTCATTAAAGTGTTGCTATTTTTCATAATTTAAATGTTAAGTATGTTACTTCTTGTAGTTGTTCCTAAATATAATTAGAGCCCATTTGCATTATCTTATACGCAAATTTAAGTTTGAAAACTAATTTATAAATTAACAATTATAATACATCTATCGAAAACAATCTTTCTATCTCATTTTTAAGGTAGTGGTATGACTTGCGTACACTTACCTTCCCAGACTCACTTGGTGGGAATATATTAGGTGTGTTGTTGTTGTAATAGTTATAATACATATGCTTGGATAAAAATATTGAAATTTGTTTCCTATAGAAAGGGTCAATGAGCTATTGGTTTAGTAAAATGACTAAAACATCCTTGGTCTTTTTTTTTATTTTTTATGAGAATTATAAATTTGAAATTATCCTTGCAAGGAAAGGATAAACATACATAAGTTTCTTTAATTTCGTTATTTCTTTTCAAACTATTTTGATATATTTTTTTTTGAGCCGAGAGTCTATCGAAAATAGACTCATGTGCGATTAAATTTAATATGTTATTGTTGAAAGATGAACAGCGATATGAAACGTAAAGGAAGTTAAGGAATTAATTTTGGAAACTATATTTTGAGAATTTTAAAAATATTAATGATGAAATAGTAGATGCTATAAGTTTTAAAAAATAAGTAGTAAACTAGTAAATTTAGTCGCGCTTCTCGCAATCATAAAAATAATAATTGGAATAATTTATTTTAAAAATATAATTAAGATCAAAGATTTTAAATAGTTTTTTATGTAGTACATACATTTTTTAAAGTTAATTAAATCACAAATAAATATGCTTAGTGATCCATTTAAGGGTGTTTTCTATACTTCAAGCAGAATACATATGGTTACAAGCCCGATTTTGGGAAAATGCAAATATCCAAACTTTAAATTAGTTAACATGCATATGTGAAGATGCTATATATTTCTAAATCAATATTAGCTCTTTTGTTACTTAAATAAAATTTGAGAATGAACTTTTTATAAAATTTAATTGAGACATCCGAGATTAATTCATGTACATTAATGCAAAATGATATTTAAACTTATAAATGTTTTCATTAGAATCACATCTTAGACAGATAATATTTTTTCATAATTAGATTTTATCTTCTTCTTTTTTTCTTCTAGTAAAGGAGTTCTTAAGAAAAAGTTATCTTTTTTATACAACTTAAAAAATTTGAATGAAAATATCACAACCACGAGCTAAATAATTTTATCTAACTATAATCGATTAAATAGAGAAAAATACATTTTGATAAATATGATTGATAGATATAAATATATTTTATATATTCTTAAATTTGTTGATGAAGATTCTTAATTATTTTCACTTGAATTAATTATTTTATTGAAATTGGTCTTTTTAAAAAAGTTACAAAATTTAGTTAATAAGAGGGGTTTGTGTAAAACTTTAAAGATTAGGGTTATATGTAATAATAATGGAAGTTGAAATTGAAAGTAAAAAAAAAGGAAAACAACAAAAAGTTCTTTTCCATTTTCGAAATTTAATTCCGAAATTATTTTTCAAAGCTTCATGGCCAAACACCATAATTTTCAACTCCAAATTTTTTTATTTTAAAAAAAGGAAAACATATCCATGGTCAAACGGGCACATAATATATTTTCTATAGCTCTTTTATTACCTCTGTTCTCATTTAGGCCCTGTTTGGTCATGAAAATTACTTTTTTTTTTTCGAGTTGGAGTTGAAGTTGAAGTTGAAAATGAAGTTGGTGTTGGAGTTGTGTTTGAATATGAATATAAATTAAAGTTGTTTTTGAAATTTTGTGAGAGAAGTATGAGTCACTTTTTCAAATAATTTTCTGAAGTTGGAGTTGGAAAATTCATGACCAAACGGAACATGTTTTCACTTTTTTCATTAAAGTAAAATAATTTTCCAAAAAAAAATAAAAAAAATTCTATGGTCAAACGAGTACTTTGTTGTTATATATATTAAAAATAATTATTTCAGATATTTACCAACTCAAAAATTAAGAAAGAATTAATCATTATTTTCAACTTTGGTCTTTAGCATTAATTACTATAAAATTAAGAGGTATAATATATTAGTTAAGTTACAATCCTAATTAATTTTTTTTTTACGGATTGTGATGAGAAATATTAAGCGACATGCAAAGTATTGTGATAAGAAGGGAGCGAGTATTAGATAGTAAAGAAAACAATAGACACAAAAGTATAAAACTTGTAAACGTGATGAAAATAGAAATATTAAGCGGCATGTAAATCATGTTGGGTTGAAAATTGAGAGGGCGTCATGCGGAAGCTTAAAGTTTGCAAACTAATATGATGATAATTCAGATGACAACGAAAAACAAATACTAAAAATATATTATTAATATGGTTTGGTCAAACGACCTACATATTAAAAATAATATTGAAAAAAATATAAAACATGTTGGGAAAAATCTCTCCGTAAACAAAACTTTTGATGACTATATTATGGATGCTACTGTATTATTGTATGAGAAGAGAATTCTTCTATTTATACATGCCCAAAATCTTTCCTCAAGAAAGAGGTTTGTCAAATATGGAAAAGATTTATATTTTACTTTTTTTTGCTAAATATAGAAAAGTTTTATATTTTCCTTTTAGAAAAAGTAAAAGTATTTATGGTTACTTTTATTTTCCTTACAAGAAAAAGTAAAACTTAAATTTGATAAGAAAATCAGGGCAAAAATCCTAACAAATCTCCCATTTTTGGCTTGATTTTCTGGCAAAATATTCTTGCTCCTTCTTCCTCACACGGTCTTAATATATCAACGATCTTCATATACCACTGTTTGTTACCATTATTATAATTTGATATGTGTTTGGGGCCCTATGCATTAAAAATAAAAGCACGGGTTGATAAGATTAAAAGTAGAGTCTTGTGCATTGAAAATGAGCATAGGTTAAGAATGGAGCTCATGCGTTAAAAATAAATGCATGAGTTGAAAGGAGACCAAGCGTTTAAGCAGGTATGGGTTGAAAATTAGAGCCCTTAAACATGGGTTGAAAATTAATTTTGGTTTTAAAGATGGATAAGCAACAGGATTGTTGAAATTTTGTTTGAAATTTTTTCTCTACATGTAGTTTGACAAAAATTTTCATTATCATCCAAATTGTTGCAGCTTGGTTTTGAAATCGCTTTGAATTTATTTAATCTCATCTCACCACACCATTGGACCATTGAACCGTAAACTCTGATACCACTTGTTGGGTTCGAAATCGAGAGTGCGTCATGCGAAAGCTTAAAGTTTGCAAACTAATATGGTGATAATTCAGATGACAATGAAAATAAATACTAAAAATATATTATTAATATGGTTTGGTCAAACGACCTAAATTTTAAAAATAATATTGAAAAAAAAATAAAACCTATTGAAAAAAGCATAAAACATGTTGGGAGAAATCCCCCCTAAACAAAACTTTTGATGACTATATTGTGGATACTACTGTGTTATTGTAGGAGAAGAGAAGTCTTCTATTTATAGATGCCCAAAACCTTTCCTCCAAGAAAGAGGTTTACCAAATATGAAAAAGTTTTAAAAGTATTTATGGTTACTTTTATTTTCCTTACAAGAAAAAGTAAAACTTAAATTTGGTAAGAAAATCGGGAAAAAAATCCTAACAAATCATGGTATTTATTTATTGAATGAAAAGTAATCTTTTCATAAGTCTATCCAACGTGAATATGTATTAGAGAAATTTTCAATGCGGATATCAAACACCAAATAAAAATTCAAAAAAAAAAAACATTATTTATTCATAAATTGATCATACTTTGTTATCTATTTATTTTTTCTTTTCTTTATGTTGAAAGTTACTTTAAGAATGCAACTATTTTTTTCTGTTTTCTCCAGTTTTTTTTTAAGTACAATCCTAGTTAAATTAGGAAGTCCTATCTTTGGTAGGAAACTAATTAGTTATTCTAATTTTGGTAGAAATAGGTTATTTCTTTATCCTATTTTTAGTTATAATAGCAACTATTTAAGTTGCTAAGTTGATGATCAATTTGAGGTGGTCTTTCAACAAGAAAATAATTACTCTCTGCATATTCTCTTCTTCAAACTCCATCTCTGTTTCTGCGGCCAACTTTAAATTGAATTCCTCCGTTATTTCTCTTTAACGATTTTAAACCAATATTTGGTATCAAAGCCTTAATATTAAGGGACCTGTGAATATTTGCATCAATCTGATCCAGTGGATACCATGAACGGAGAAGCAGATTTTTCCTCAATGACACCACCAACTTTCGATGGAGAAAGTTATCAAATCTAGGCAGTTAGAATGAGGATATATCTGCAAGCTTTGGATATCTGGGAAGATGATGAAGATAAATACGAGATAGATCCCTTGCCGAATAAAACAATGGCGGCGCAGATTAAAACTCACAAGGAGAGGAAAACCAGAAAATCAAAGGCATTGGCATGCTTATTTACTGCAGTTTCATCTAATATCTTCACACGTATCATGTCTCTAGAATCAGCGAAAGAGGTATGGGATTATCTCAAGACTGATTATGAAGGATATGAAAGGATTTGAAGGATACAAGTGTTGAATCTACTACGTGAGTTTGAGCTGCAAAGGATGAAAGAAAGCAAAAAAGAAGTACTCTGACAGACTCCTTAATTTAGCAAATCGCATCAGATTGTTGGGTTCCACTTTCAACGATTCAAGGATCATTGAGAAAATCCTAGTAAAGGCACCTGAAAGATTTGAAGCTACCATAACAACCTTAGAAAATACTAAGGACTTGTCCAAGATAACACTTGCAGAGCTCTTAAGTGCTTTTCAAGCGCAAGAGCAACGTCGTGCTATGAGACAAGGAGGAGCTGTCGAAGGTGCCTTACCAGCAAAGCATCACGATAATAGATGTTCTAAGAAGAAGAATAAGATACACCAACCAACTGATGAAGAAAGTGCAACGCACAACAACAAAAATAAAATAGGTGGTTTCAAAGGAAACTACCCTCCTTGTAAGCATTGCGGAAAGCTCGGGCATGCACCTTTCAAATGTTAGAAGAGGCTTGATGCTAAGTGTACTAAGTGCAATCAGCTTGGGCATAAAGCAATAATTTTAAAAATAAAACTCAGTAACAAGATACAAAGGCTCGAGTTGTTGATGAACAGGAAGAAGATCAACTCTTTGTTGTATCATGTTTAGCAAGCAGTATCTCAGGCAAGTCGTGGCAGGTCGATAGCGGGTGCACAAATCATATGACTTGCGATAAATATATTTTTAAAGATTGGAGCCCTACTAAAGTTACAAAAGTTAGGATCGGCCATGGTGGTTATATTTCAGCAAAAGGAATGGGAACCATCACAATTAAAACATAATTCGGCACTAAAATAATTTCTGATATTCTTTACGTACCTGATTTGGACCAGAACTTCTTAAGTATTGGTCAGTTATTAGAAAAAGGTTTCAAATTATATTTTGAAGATAAACATTGCTTGATCAAAGAAGAATCTGGACAAGACCTATTTAAAGTCAAAATGAAAGACAGAAGTTTCTCATTAAATCCATTAGAAGAAGAGCGTGGATTTCACCAATCGCATATGGAGCTACCTCTACTAAAAGAATTCATTCCACCTGATGAAGAAAGCTGGCTTTGTCCTGGTTATGATTGCAAAATTAACTGCATTGACTTTCTAATAATCTTCAAGGAAAAGACCTTTTCATCGCTGACAGCTGGTAGAAAGTATATCCCAAGGACGCTGCTGCTACGTTTGAGGAGAAGCTAGATGGTATCTCTGTACTTCCATCAGATGACTCGGAGAATGGACTGCCTGACATACCTTGTCCGAATGAAGTTTCTGCTAAGCATTTAGGTGAAGAAATTTCTTCACCTGAGAATGATTTGGTATTGTTGGAAAATAATTCTGGTCTTGCTAGGGGAGGAGGATTATGCTCTCTTAATGGATTCCAGAATATGAATCATTTAGAATATGATTTTGATTGTAAGCTTTACTTGAAAGCAATAATTCAGTTCAGAGAAAAGAGATGTCTAAAGCTGCTAATGCTGATAAATTATCAGAACTAGAACTTGAGAATACTTCTGATAAGCAGCGTGAGAATGGTACTCAGTCAGATGAGTTGTCTTTGCCGAGCAATTCCCAGTTAGCCCAGGTTGAATCCTGCCAGATTCTTTGCAATAATTCAGTGGGGGATTCGGGTCTTACACAGTTTGGAGATCCTTGCTGCAAAACATCAGCTGCATTGCAAGAAATCCAAAAGACAACAGGTAGTTCATCAACCGAGGAGAAACTTAAAGTTGGAGGTATGAGCACCTCTGAATCTCATTTAAGTGGTAAAAAAAAGGCATATGGAGAAGTCACCACCAAGAGACTCTGCGAATACTTCAAGGAAAATAATTATCCTAACTGTGACGCAAAGGAGAAGTTCGAGCAAAGTGGTGGTTGGATAAAAGGATTACCTGAAGAAGCTGAGAATGAGAGGATGCATCTGATGACTATGGTGGAGATAGTATAGCCTAAATGGTATGAGAGGTTGTTAGTTATTGTCGTGCAGGGAGCATTTTTCAATTTTAACTTTGTGCTTTACTTGTTCCCCAAGCTTGCACACAGAGTTTTTGGTCATCTGGAAGATGAGGCTATACACTTATGCACTTTGTATCTTAATGATATTGATCGTGGTGAAATTAAAAATGTCCCTGCTCCTGTAATAGCAATTGACTACTGAATACTGCCTAAGGATGCGACTCTAAAGGATGTTGATGAAGCTTACCATAAGAGACGTTAACCATTTCGCATCTTCATGGGAGACATATCAGGCTGAATTGTTGATTGATCTAAGCAAGTACCATGTGCCCAAGAAATTCCTTGATAAGGTTGCTTATTGGTCAGTGAAACTTCTCAGGATTCCAATCTATTTATTTTTCAAGGAAAGATACGGTTGTCGTGCAATGATCTTGGAAACAGTGGCAGGTGTACCAGGAATGGTAGGAGGTATGCTATTACATCTGAGGTCATTACGTAAGTTCGAGCTTCTAAGGCAAATAATTGGTGTTTGCATTTCATAAAGCAAGGAGGAGTGTTGAAAGTTGCTTTAAGAATGCAACTATTTTTTTCTGTTTTCTCCAGTTTTTTTTAAGTACAATCCTAGTTAAATTAGGAAGTCCTATCTTTGGTAGGAAGCTAATTAGTTATTCTAATTTTGGTAGAAATAGGTTGTTTCTTTATCCTATTTTTAGTTGTAATAGCAACTACTTAAGTTGATGATCAATTTTAGGTGGTCTTTCAACAAGAAAATAATTACTCTCTGGATATTCTCTTCTTCATACTCCATCTCTTTTTCTGCGGCCAACTTTAAATTGAAGTCCTGCATTATTTCCCTTTAACGGTTTTAAACAAACACTTTATTATATCATACTCCATCCCAACTTGAATATTCATAATAAATATCCAAAATTTAATATGCAAGTCTACAAAATTCTTCATTTAATTGAAAATAAAAAAATAAAGAAAAAGAAAGAGAATGAATCATATACAAAAGTAGATTAAAAGTAAAAAAGAAACAGATAGATTTAAGTGCATGAAATAGCTGGTACTGAATTCTTCTGAAACATTTCAAAAATTTTAATTGAAAATATATTAAATCAATATTAAACAATCTATATTAATCAGTATATTAAACGAAGGCATGGCAGAGAAATTCACTTGCTACAGTGGGGGAATGGGAGATTCCGGAGGCTGAACCACTGCAAATCTAAACAACAACAATTGATAATATGTACGGAAAGAAAAGCATCATTATGGGTGAAGCAGAATATGATCAAACTGGGTAAAGTGCTGGGAGCAGATTTTCAGGACCATGAAAAAGAAGCTCTGGAACTACTCTTACAGGTGGAAAATTTTACACAAGCAAAAAGGATGAAGAATGAGAATTTCTGTAAGAAAACAAGATTAAGAGGCTCTAAAGAGCTTAAAAGTCTTGTGTCTTTTGATGTCAAATTTAAAAACAATGAAAATAGGAGAAAGGGAAGTTAGATAAGCAGTAAATAATGACGTTCAAACTCGTCTCATGGAATATTAAGGGGTTGAACAATAGAGATAAAAGGATATTGGTTAGAAGTTTGATAGTAGAATGAAATGCAAATATTATATGTATGTAAGAAACTAAACTAGAGGAGAATTTATTTGCAGAGGTAAAACAAATTTGGAATGAAAGGTGGGTTAGATTTGTTTTCTTAGAAGCTAGTGGCACTACATGGGATATTCTAATGCAATGGAAAATAGGGCATGTGACACGCTCAAATTACAACTCTCCTTAGAAAGCGTAAGCGGTCGTCGTTAACTATAGAACACAATTAGTTTGGGATCGAATCCCACAGAAAATACTATGCAAACTAAGTGTTATGGTTGTTAATGAACTGTTGATCAAAGTTTCCGAAGTAAAGGGTTTTTTGACTTGTCAACAATATCCAAATGTTGTAGTAAATTGAGTTCCAACTACTGAGTTCTATTGGAAGTGTTAATTCAATGAGAGAAGACAAACTAGAGTTATGTCCACCGAGATGTTCAAGCAGTCGGGGTTGTGAATTATCTTGAGTTTTCACGTTATAACTTCAATTGTAAAAGTTGTTGAATTCTAAAATTTACCCATTTGTTTCTCAACCTAAGTGGATAATTTACCCTTCAATTCTTTCGAACGTAAAGAATACGTTGGTTTATTCAACTAGTCTTTCATGTGGGTTGATCCAGTTAAGGCATTAACCCATAACCCAAAGGTTAAAGCCATTAGATTTCATGTAAACCTTTTTTTTTTCCAACATACACTTTTCTACTCAAATAAGTGATGTTCTTAGGATCACCCTTCAAGTTTGCAACCAACAAAGGTCATTAATATTAAGAAGGGTTTATACAACCTCAATTAAGTATGGAAATCAAGTATTTTCACAATCCCAAATCAGCTATTAACATCAAGGCTCCCATAACCCTAGTTATGGGAGATTATCCACACATCTCAAGAGAAGAAAAAGTCATTGTGTTCTTCATAAATAAATTCAAAGAAATACTAACAAAAGTTACAAGAATTGTTCTTGATTCTTTAGTAAAATATGAATAAAATAGCTAGATCCACAATTGTAGCTTGAATCTCAAAGAAAAATACATTACACTGAGTTTCAGGATGGAAATATGATAAAAGATACCTAAATAAAACCTAAATTGGGTATTTATATATTCCTAGGTACTGGGGATTTAAAATTTGAACTTATTAAAGCTTCGTTGAAGTTGATGGTCATGCTGACGACCCATCGGAATCCTGACAGTCCGTCACGTGAACCGTCATTGATGGTCCCAAACTGCTACTTTGTGGTAAAAGGGTAATGGTCATGTTGATGTCACTGGCCTGACGGTCCATCACGTAGACCGTTTGTTAATCACTTGAGATTCCATTCACTATCTCAATCTGACGGCCAAGTTGACGGTTCGTCAGAGGTACGACGGTCTATCACTTGGACCGTTAATAGAGTCATCCACTTGATACATTCTGTTTAACTTTGATGGTCACTCTGGCAGTCCTTCACTTGGCTGACGGTCCGCCAATTTGACCGTCAGTGGACTTTTTCTGCTACTTTTCCAAGTTTTTCTTCAACTAAATCCTTGACTTGAAAACACTAAAATCCAATACCAAATACAATAATAGTTTCTTGAAAACACACAATTATCCCTTGTAAAAGGTATTAAATATTCCGTCAAAAGCCGGAACATCAATACCCTCAACTTAAGGTAATTGCTTATCCTCAAGCAACTCAACACCTAATCGCATGCATGAACAATACAATGATCGACATTCAACTGTTGAACTTGATTTCACTCAACCACTCAACTGTCATCTCACTCATATGGTCTCAACATATTAGGATCTACAACTAGCATTGTTTACAAGTCAGCATATACACAAACATGGATACAATATCCTACAGAGATCAGAAAAAACTAAGCATAACTCAAGTTGCCTTCACAGCCAACGAAGTTAACCACTCATTATTCATTTAACTTGTAGAAGAAAATTAAGATTCTCACACTCATCAAAGAAGTCGCAAACATAGCATACATACCCATAGGCTTGCCCTTATCGTATAATACTCCCTTACAGTTGATTCACAAAGATCAAGAAGGTTTTTCTCGATCTTGTAATGAGGTTCCGGGGCTAGGTGAGGACAAATTTTAGGAAAAGTGACTTAAATCTCAAACTTTTACTCTCTTTTCCCTTGGTTGCTACTTACCAAGACTACTGTTTTTTCAGCTCACTTACAATCTCTATTATTTATTCACGCCTTCTCCATAGGCCCCTTTTTTATAGTTAGCATCATCCACCCTCAACTTATGTTGATGCAGTCAGTTAAGTTGCACAATATCTAACTAGATCAGGGCCAGATGCAATATTTTATCTCAACTCTAAACAACCGTTATCAAACTGCTATGTCCTGACAGTAGCCACCCTCAACTTAGGTGTTTTACCTAGGTTAAGGAGCATAATGTCCAATATTGGACCAGGAACAAAGTTAGGTGCTAACATCCTAGAGAGAGTTACCAGGGTCAATTTTTGGGAATGAATAAAACTAACATAAGCTCAAAAGAGGTTCAAAAAATGGAAAAATCTTTTTGGTGGGTCATTCTTTTTAGCAAAATAGACTAAAAGGTACAAGGAGGCCTGCTATCCTATCTTATTGAATTAACCAAAAAACAACATCAATGAACCGGACAAGTTCTAGGTGCAATATTAAGCAAGAACTATAACAAACACTCACACACAAAGGCAATGAGTTAACACTTATTCTACCAACTCTGGGAATTTACATCACATGGTTATGCACACTTTTCATCCTAATGCCAGTTAAAGAGTCACAAATGGTTATTCAATATATTTACCAGGTGACAAGAAAGAATAGTCATGCCATCGTTCTCAAATTATTTTGCCACCGTCACTTTTTATTCTTACATACAAACTGGTGCTAAAAAGGAGAAAAATAACATAAGTAACATATTTATAAACAAAACACGATATGTACTTCACAGGAAAAGTAAATATAGAACCTATATATGTCGTTTCTACTATATAACACACGAGAGGAAAAGAACATAGGCAATAAAAACCCCCGTGGAACAAGAATACCTACCCCCACTAAAAATGAATGTTTGTCCTCAATGCATTAAAATAAACTACAAAGAAAGACAATACTTGTAAAGCCTCTTAGTCTGATGAGGTGTCAGTAAAATGTGGTGAGGCTTCTTTGGCCACACTTGTAGCAACATTGACTCCTATGGTGGTAGGGGTACTCAAATCAGCTTTCTCCTGGCTCAGAGATACATTAATCAAAACTGGATTTGGAATTGTCCCCCTAGGTGGGGCAGAACTGGTGAAAATTCCTGCAGCTTCATCTGCAGCCCTTTTCTGTCTCTTCTCTTCAGCTCTCTTCGATATTTTTGTAGTTTTCCTCATATCTTGGGCTTTAATTTCTTTTGGTATCATTGTTTCTCGCCTTCTTCTTTTGGAAACTTTTCTATCAATACTTTTGTCTACGTGCTTGCCTTTGTCCTTGAGCGACATCCCCATCAAGTCAACAATGCCCTCATCTTCATCACTGATAACCAACGTAGGGATAAAAAATAAACTGTTGTGGTTTTATTTTCAGCGTCCGCCAATGCTTGCCTAAATTTTTCTATGAACTTAGCAAAATCTAGAATATACATTGCATCAAGCCTTTTGTTGACATGCTTTTTCATATGGTCCATCCTGATCTGAATATTTTAAAAAGGATGGATTGCCTCAGCTACAATATGGCCAACGAAAGGCTTGAATTGTGTAGCCCATATGTCTAGCTGTTTCTGAAACTGTCTGTTGTTTATCAGACTTGGTAAAATTTTCTTGTGTTAACCTGTACTCCAAATATTAGGGTGGGACAGATGCAGTGTCTGAAGTCCCACTCATTGACGACATACATGCTGATCCTGCAGAAGTACTAGGTGGCACATAATTGGGCAGCACATAAGTAGTGATAGGCAACGACATACCTGTGGGAATCTCGAAAGTATTAGGGGATGGAGCTGACTGCGTCTGATAAGCAGGAGGTTTGTTGACTCGTATTTTATATTTTAAGTCATCTTTCATCTTCTCAATATCCTGCCTGTAAGTTGCCCGTATCTTATTGTTAACTCTTCGAATCAAAGGCACATTGGCTTACCTGCAAATTCTGTGATCAAACACGAAAACAATAATGCGCTCGCCACTTTGTGTACCCTAACATATATCTCATCAGCAATAATTTGGCCAAAATCCATCTTCAGCCCGATAATGAGACTAGCCACCAGCATAGCCCTATGACAGTCTAAATTAGCATCTCCCCCCGTCGGATTAACCTTAATCGAACAATGACCCACCAAAACTTAGTTTGAAAGCTAAGAGACGATTTAGCAATGTGCTCTCACGGGTTAAGTGCCCAGGATTAGGGCTGCATATTGGTCGGTTCAATTTGATTTTGATAATTATCGATTTTACTTATTCATTATCAATTTGTGTATATGGTAAACCATTAAAGAACCGTTAAGATATCGGTTAATCGGTTATCGATTATCGGTTTATCAATTTGTTATTATTATCGATTCGGTTATCGGGTTAACTATTAACATTAAAAATATATAATTTAAATTCCAAAACTAGTAAGCTACTGTGAACTGCCTAGTTCTCTTTTTATGCACAAAGCCATAAATATAAATTAAAATATAAAACATTCAAACTAAAGTGATAAATTAAAAACAGTCTACTGGTCTAGCACAAACAGAATAGGAAAATCCAAAAAAATAGTCACTCAATTTGAAAATTAAGTTCAAATTATAAACATAGTACTAATACTAATTATTACTCAAGTCTTATACTACGAGCATGATACTGCATCTTCTCCAAACAATGATCAACATGATCCCTCAAGCACCAAGTCCCAGTATGTCGTGGATGGTAATTATAAACATTACCACAATGAATACACTTCACTTTGCACCCTCCATCATCATCCTCTTCAAGATTTTGATAGTGATTCCAACTAGGTGATCGAACTTTAAGACCACGATGTTAAGACATGGTGAAGCCTAATTAATACAGAAAAAATGATATTAGAAATACCCCAAACAACTTTAACTATAGAAGATAAATAAAAGAAATAAACCTATAGGGATAGTGGATACACAGTTGTTTATCTATAATGCTGCAACAGAACACCAAAAACTTAAAGGGGTACTTACATGAGCTAGCCGTATGAGACCAAATTTAGAATTGGAGAATAGACATGTGTAATAGTTAGACAATGTCATCCCTAGGTTTTTATATGTAAAAACAGTGGGATAATCCTACCAGATTGGAATTACATTTCCTTCATTTACTAAGCAGTCTAGAAAAATCGTGTTTATCTAATTTATAGTCCTTACTACTTCACACTTAATATGCTCTACTGCAAATAGTATTGTCAATTTAAGACTATCAATATGTAGTTTGATAACTTAAAAAGTAAAAGTCCCATAGGTCATTCTCAAATCTCAACAAGATCAAGACAGTTAGAGTAAGCTAACAGTGAAACAAAAGTTTATTTACTAAATGACAACTTAAGCCCAAGCTCCTATGAAACCAAACTAATTTTGTAGGCCACAAAAGAACAACTTGTATGCTAGCATCAGTAGTAACAGAGAGACAAGGATGAAGATTATGGTAGTGATTAATAAAGGAAAATAGAGAAAACTTAGCGCCAACTGCTTAAATTCTATGGTGCCACCATATTATTGCAAACTTTGATGCATCCCCTCATCAGAATACACAATTGGCCACTCAACTTGAGTCTCAAGTTTTGGTTAGTATTTGTACAACAGTTATTACAACAAAGCCAACATATACACATTAAAGAAAATGAAAAAAATTCTTAGCTAAGCTCGTCGTTAAACTTGAAAGAGCTTGAATATATCTTAAGGAGTTTGCCAACTTATCAAATAGTACTTATAGATGACCGGAATAAAAAGGGCCACTAGGCACCAAACAGAAACCAAGACACATTTGTCACATATACAAGTTAAACTGCCAACTAAAGTGTGTAGTCTCTCTTCTGCTTTGGTTTATGCATGTTGTCTCTAATCAAAGTATTGTGAAGTAGGAAAAATTCAAGAATATCCATATACTACTACTGGCCCAAAAACAATGAAGCGACACTGTTTCAACAGTAACCAACTAATGCAACAACAACCAACTGAAAGAATCTTCTGCTTCTATCAATCATCAGACAGTAGGTATTGCTTAATCAGATCCAGAAACTAGTTAACCAACAGTTTGTTGTACAAATTCCAGAAACTAGAAAATCAGTGTGCAAAATTCTAGAAATAAGAAAACAAAAATTTAGTGTGCAAGTTCCATAAACTAGAAAAAAATGCATGGTTCTTTATTTACCTTGTTCAAGTTTCTAATATGTCATCAATACTATTGCTAGGTTCTTTTCCAACTTTGGCCAAATCTAAATAAATTAAAAGAACAAGTCAAGACTCAAGCAATAAAAATATTAAATAAATAATTTACCAAATACAAGGTTCATTCTTTACCTTGTTCAAGTTGCTCAAGAGAATCTAAATCCTCCTCGATACATTTCGAAGCCAATCTTGTAGACACACTAGAGCTTATACCAATTTAGGAGTTAATGAACTCCTAAATGAATCAAGAACATGCTCCCTGGTACTGAAAGAACATTCTGATGCTACACTAGAAATAGCAACAGCCAAAACATCACGAGCGATTTCAGAAAGAAAAGAAAATCTAGCCGAGTTATATTTCCACCAAAGCAATACACTAAAATTAGACGTTCCAGCTTCAATATCTTATACAAAATATTTATCTAACTCCGACTTAGAATTCCCAACTACACTTCCAGACGTGTGTCTACTCAACTCCGCATAAAAGTCACCAATATCAATCATAGTGCTTGAACTAGAAGCCTGCACTTTTGGAGAACTACCACCTTTGTCTTTTGAAGTAGACAATGAATACTCATTAAACAATAATTTCATGTACTCTCGCACATCTTTTTCTATAGTTGGTGCATTATCACTAAACATCTTCTTAAGTACAAAACTAAGAGTGATAAATTTGTGACGAGGATCCAAAACACAAGGTATAAAAAGCATCTTATTCATTTTTGTTGGATCACCCCAATATTTTTCAAATTTCTTCTTTATGTTTGTTGCCATGTGAGCCAATACACTATCATCACTTGATATTAATTTTGTCAAGCAAAAACCAACTTGAAAAATTTCAAGAAAATGAATATTTGATGTAATATACAATGATCCAAAAACCTTAAAAGTGAGCTTAAAAAATAATTCAAAAAATTTTGTAATTCTTTTAGTGCTATCTCAATCACTACTAAAAAATATACCTGCAGGTTGCTCTTCATCCACACATCACTATCACCATCACACACACAGAATGGCTAAACACGAGATGATGTGCCAAACCAATATCACGATCAACATAATTTAAAATTTCACCCTCATAATAAATAACCTTGTTCAACATCAAGTCGGTGGAATTCCACCTTGTGGGAACATCTAAGCATAAAGACTTTTTTGCAAGATTTTCATCTTAACAACATTCCTTAAAGTTCTTCCATTTAGCAGGAGATTGCCTAATGTATCTCACTACTTGCCTAATTCGTACAATAGAAATAGTTTCTTCTTTTATACCATCTTGAACGACAAGAATTATGATATGCACCATACACCTAACATGAAGATGTTTATCACCCATAAGATTGGTTCCCCAGTTAGTTAATTGCTTAGATAACTCAACCACACACATACACTATTTGAACTAGCATTATCAACAGTAACCGTGAAAAATTCAAAGCAATCCCCACTCATGTAAATATTTAATAGTGCCTTTTTTCTATATCTTCACCTCTATGGCTACAAATTGGACAAAAATTGATGATTCTTTTATGAAAAGTCAAATTTTTATCAATCCAATGAGCAATAATACACACATAATTGATTTTTTGCACAGAAGTCCAAGTATCAGTCGTTATACACACTCTTTGTTGAGTTCTCTTAAAAATGCTCCTCATTTTATTTTTCTCTTCATCAAAGAGATCAAAACAATCACGAGTAATAGTTGTACGAGAAGGAATTCGAAATGAAGGTTGTACCACTTTCATAAATTGTCTAAAGCCTTTTTTTTCAACAAATCTAAAAGGAAGCTCATCAAGAATTATCATACGATATAAAGCTTTTCTACACTTTTCTTGATCAAATTTCCATGAGATAATTAATACGTCACCCTTGTTACCCCCTGTAACCGACTGAAATTCTATCTTTGATTGCTTAGTATCAACAGTGTGAGGTAGTTTTTTTACATCTTTTTATATGACCAAGCATTGTCATCGTACCATGTTTTTTTGTATCAGCTAAATACTCTTGTTTACAATAATTACACACACCCTTTTTAATTCCTTCCGAATCAACTTTACTAGTAAAATGATCCCATGCAATAGATCTTTTTTCCTTTCTTTCTTTGCTTTAAACTCAACTACATTCGAATCAGAAGCTACACTCTCACTAATCAATTTATCAACTTTAGTATTTTGTACCATATAGTTTTATCGATGTGATTGTGATTAAAAAAATAATCAAAATAATCCAACAATTAAACATGACAAAAACTTGACAATATGCATAGGGCAGAATAGAATACACCAGAACAACAATAAAAATTACATTAATGCGATGAGTAGGACATACTTGAGGTCAATTTTTTCTACTAATATTGACTTGTCATCATCTTATATCTCAATTTTGAATGCATTTCACAACAACTATGTGATACTCCTTTGTGATTTTTTGTTTTTTTGACGACAGACACCAGAAAATTACAATGGCAACTTGAAATCATCACTAATTTACACCAGAACAACCATAAAAATTACACTAACGTGATGAGTACGACAGACTCAAGGTCAGAAATCAGAACTTAGTAAGAAATTTTGTAATTATGATTATTAAATACTATTATTAGTATAATACATCGAAGATTGAACAGAAATTAAGATAAAGCTGAACAATTTTGAACTTTAACATAAGATTGAGGCATTGCACAGTAAGAATGAGATGGTGTGAATCGTCTTTACTTGTTGAGCGTAGCAAATCGTCTCTGGTGTGAGCTTGAATACCTCTTCTTGGTGTGAATATTAAGACTTGAGAGTGAGAAACGACTGAGTACTGACAAGGAGAGGCACCACTGGCATGAGAGTTTCCGTGTTTGTGAATTATGAATAAAACCTAAGTGGCTTCTGACTAATTCACTTATTGAGTTATTTCACTAATAGAATTAAAACGGGTATTGGGCTATTGGGCCTTTAAGCCAGACGGTAATGACTAATGGGAATAAATGACCTAAGTAGTGTAATTGTATATACTGTATTATTTATATCGAGTTATCAGGCAATCCATTAAAAAGGCAAAATTAATTAAGGCCCAAATCGATAACTCAATTTCAAAAATATTTGACCCAAACCCAACCCGACAGATAAAAAAACCAAACCATTAACTTGATAAATATATTATCGGTTTGGGTTAATGGTTTGAACCAAAATTTGCACATTCCTACTTAGGATGGGTTTCCATCATCAATAAGAAGCCTTGATAACCAATGCCTTTGAGTGGATGCCTTTGAGCTCTGGAACCGCAGTCGGTACATCATAGTCAGGCCAAAATAACATCCTATTTATTATACGGGCCAATATATCAATAGTAACCCCTCTAACCAAAACTAACTCCCTGTTGGGCAAATCTAAAATTTTTGAGCCCTTGGGATAGTCTTTCTTTATCAGTGCCAAATAACTAGCAAAACTATTCCATACGAGGTTCGGTTGGTATTTCTTAAGAGATTTGATCATCCAGGATAACTCATATTTATTTAATTATCGCTCAAGCTATGGATACTCGAGCAACTTAGTCGTCACTATCTGGTGATCTTCAGAGATTGACCTGGTTGCGGTTGGTTCTAATATATCAAGGTATTTATCCTAAGATCCTTTAAATTTTCACCTTATTTCTCCCCTCGTTTGAGGGTCTTTACTCTTGATCACATTGGCATCTTTAATTTTCAATGACTCAACTTGGTGGAGGTTTGATGTATTGAACCCTTCCTCATTGGAGGCTCAAACTTGTGCTACTAGAGCTGCTCTCACTCTCCTTTTTAGACTGGGAAAATGCCTAATTCATCTTGCCCCTTTGCCTAGTGTTGACAGTCGGAGCCTCCTCACTTAATGCCAGTTCACCCCTTCCCCGTTGAGTTCTTCCACTGCCCCTGGGTAGGGGAAGAATTTGTACCATATTGCCTGAATAACATATTAAGAAATAGATGAATCAAAAAGAATTATTATTGTAAACATGACTTGATAGAGGGGTTGATGGTCCGTCGAGATTGTGATGGGCCTTCACCCTAACCTTCAGGCCTTAACCAGTGACTCCATTATCAAGTAGACTTGTGATGATTGATACGACTGTCCATTAGGGTACTGACAGCTCATCAAGTCATGCATCGTGGCTGAACCAGTAAGTTCCAATTTTGACAACATTATAATTGTCTATCAGACGATCCTCGGGGGTTCTATGGTCCGTTAAGACAATTGTCAGCCTCACTTTTCAATTTTAAACTTCACTTTGGCATTTTGTTGAACACCTGGTGTGTCATGCATTATTATGCGTATAATAATGACATTAGTTTAGTATTTACATACAAATATTTGACTCATTTGGTCCATGGGTTACTTAAACTTCACCCAGAATAATGCACACCAGGGTTCGACTTAGAATCAAAATGACATAAAATAAAACCAAGATGGAATTTCTTTCAACAATCAACAACTTACATAACCCATTTTTGGCAATCCAAAAAGAAGAGTAAGTTGTGATCATACCTCAATTTTGAAGTAACTTCTCTACTCTGACTTGTAAACTTAGAACAAAAGAAAACTTGGAGCCATTATCTGTTACTGCTAAATTGATTTCTGATGTAAAGAAGAGAAGGATAGGGTTGTTTAAATAGGAGATAAATAGAAGAAGGAAAATCCTAAGAGGAGATAACTGATCCTAGGTACTTTGAATGCAGAAGAAGTTACACAGTTTTAGGATTTAAAAGGGTGGCAATGTATGTAACTGTTCTATTTTATCTATTTAAAACCGTTTGGGTCGGATAAGTATAATTTATTTTGCATTAAATTTTAGCCGACCCAACCTGTCAGATTTAGGGTTAAGTTGATTGTTGACCTGACAGTTCGTTAAGGCTCTGACGGTCTGTCAGGTGAATCATCGCATCTTACCAGAATTATATCAATTATGTATTGGTACGACAGACTTCTCGATGGTCCACCATATATGTGATGGTCTATCGGATATCCCATCAGTCCTATCCAGAGACTTCGTATTTAAGCTTTATGTTGACAGTGGTATTGACAGTCCGTCGGACACATAACGGTCTGTCAACTTGGCCATCAAGCCTTATCCAGAATTTCAATTTTTTACTATGGCTTTGATGGTTCCATTGACGGTTTGTCAATTTTCTCGTCACCCTCTCTCAATCAGGGTAAATTCTTTCTTTATGCATTCTTAGTCCTGCACGCTTTACAAACACATCAACTTGCACAAAAATAACAAATTAACTCTAACTATGCTTATAATAACACTTTGTGGGTTGCCTGCCACTAGCACCTGATTTATTGTTATGGCACGACTCAGTTATCTCAATCACTCAGACTCTATCTAGATAGATGGTAGCTATGTAATTTATCGAGTCCATTAGACTGATATACAACTTCATTCGTTGCCCGTTAACCTTGAAGACACTTTCTTCCTCATTTTTTAGTCCAACTACTCCAGATAGTTAGACTTGGTTAACTTTGAATGGGCCAGACCATTTTGACTTAAGTTTACCTGAAAAGAGCTTCAACCTGGAATTGAAGAGGAATACCCAGTCACCCCTCTGAAAGTTGCATTTTTCAATCCTTAGGTCATGGTACTTCTTCATCTTTTCATTGTACAACTTTTCTCTTTCATAATCCCCGGGATGGAACTCATTCATCTAATTCAGCTTCCCCAGTCGCAACTCTGCTGCCTTATTCCAATTCAAATTTAGCCTCTTGAGTGCCCACAGTGCCTTGTGCTCCAATTCAATTAGTAAGTGTAATGCCTTTCCATAGACCAATTAGTACGGTGATATGCCAATGGGTGTCTTGAAAGCCATTTTATAAGCCCACAAGGCATCATCCAGCTTTCTAGACCAATCTTGTCTACTTGCATTCACCGTCTTGGCAAGAATGAATTTTATCTCCTAATTTGAAATCTTTACTTTCCCACTAGTATGTGGGTGATATGGATTCACCACCTTGTGTTTATTAACACCATATCTTTCCAAGGCAGTCCAGAATATTTGGTTGCAAAAATGTGATCACTGTCACTTATGATGGTACGTGGTACCCCAAAGCGAGAGAAGATGTTCTTTTTAAGGAACGCAAAAACTCCTTTCCCTTAATTATCAGCCAAGGCAACAACCTCAACCCATTAGGATACATAATCGGCGACAACAAAGATGTGTTTCAACCCATAAAAGCTCACAAAGGGCCCCATGAAGTTAATGCCCCAAAAATCAAACAACTCTACTTCGATCATTTTTGTCATAGGCATCTTATTGTGTTTTGAGATTGACCCTTGTCTCTGGCATTGGTCACAACTCCTCAAGAATTCATATGCATCTTTGAATAAGGTCGGCTAATAATAACTGCACTGCAGTACAGTCACCTACATGGTGACCACCGACCAAAGAAGCATGATAATGTTATCCGCACACTGCCAAAATAAATATGACCTATACCAGAAATAGTGCATAACATCATGGAGAAACTTCTTCCTTTGGTGAAAAAAAAGATTCTCTGGGATAATTTCACTTACCAAATAATTTGCAAAGTCCCGTACCAAAAGGTACTCTTTCAAGCGCAGCAACCAGGATTTTTTCATCCAAAAATGATCATCAATTTTGGTCTCATCCTCAACTGTTTGATCTTTCTCAAGTCTGGACAGGTGATCTGCAACTTGATTCTCACATTTTTTCTGATCTTTGACTTCAAAGTCAAGATATTGAATAAGCATCACCCATTTGATTAGCCTTGTATTATAATTCTTCTTTACCATCAAATATCTCAAGGCGGCGTGATCTGTATGAACCACCACCTGGTTCCTAACAAGTATACCCAGAACTTCTTAAAAGCATAGACAATTACAAGAAGTTCCTTCTCAGTAATAGTTAATTATGTTAAGCCCCATTTAATGCCTTGCTTGCATAGTTAATGGGATGTAACAACTTTTTTTTTCTTTTGTCCAAGCACATCCCCAAGCGCCACTCCGCTTGCATCACATGTGATTTCAAATGGCTTTGAACAATCTGGCATGACAATAATTGGGGGATCAACTAATTATCCTTATGGCATTCAAATGCCCTCCTGCAATCATCATCAAAGGTGAACTTGGCCTCTTTCTACAAAAGCTTGCAAAGTGGATTTACAATCCTGGAGAAGCTTTTTATAAATCGATGATAAAATCCAGCATGGCCAAGAAAACTATGAACTCCTTTTACTAAAATGGGGGGAGGTAGTTTCTCAGTAACCTCGACCTTTGCCCGATCGACTTCAATTCCCTTGGCTGAAATTTTGTGACCAAGGACTATGCCTTCTTTCACCATAAAAGTGGTACTTTTCCCAATTTAGCATGAGATTGAATTCCTTGCACCGATGCAATGCTCTACTCAGATGTACCAAACAAAACTCAAAAGAATCACCTACCACTAAGAAGTCATCCATAAACACCTCCAGATGTCTTTCACCACATAAAAAAAGATATACATCATGCACCGTTGAAAGGTATCGGGTGCATTACACAAACCAAATGACATTCGCTTAAAAGCTAAAGTACCATTTAGCCAAGTGAATGTCGTCTTCTCTTGATTCTTTAGGGTGATAGAAATATAGTTATAGTCAGAATACCTATCCAGGAAATAATACCATCCAATCAAGCATTTCATCCATAAATTACATTGGAATGTGGTCCTTCAAAGTCCATGATTTGAGCTTACGATAGTCTATGCAAACTCTCTACCCAGTCACAGTCCAGAGTGGAATCAACTCATTTTTCTCATTTACTTACTATAGTTATGCCCCCTTTCTTGGGCATACATTGGACGGGCTTACCCACTTACTATCAGAAATGGGGTATACAACTCCTTCATCAAGACATTTAATGATCTCTTTCTTAACCACTTCTTACATCAGTGGGTTAAGTCGGCATTGGTGCTCAATATTTATTGTGTATCTTCCTTATGCTGAATTTTGTGAGTGAAAATACCAGGAGAAATACCAATAATATCGGCATTAGGACAGCCTATAGCCCGTTTGTACCTCCTAAGCACATATATAAGTGCCTCAACCTATTGCTTACCCAAATATGTTGCAATGATCACAAGTGGAGTGTTTCCATTGCCTAGAAACACATACCGTAGATGGCCTGACAACTCCTTCAACTCCAACACCTGTGGGTCTTCAATAGATGGCTTAGCTGGTAGTGTTGGGAAATTTTTTAGATCTAAATCCAGCTTCTTGAGAGAATATAAATATGATCTCATTCTTGTCAGGGCACATTCTATCTCCTCATATTTCTTAATCCCGTGCTATCAAAGTTCATCAAGACTGTAGCCAGAGTCTCAACAATAAATTTCTTCTCAATCGGCACCTCTTGTTCATTTTTATAATAAACGTCAATGATAGAGAATACACTCATTTCTTTATGTTGCTTCATAGACTGACACACATCAAACCAAACTACCTCATCATTATATCTAAACAAGAGTTCATTAGTCCACAGATTAATAAGCACACTTTTAGTAATGAGGAAAAGTCTGACTAAGGTTATGGGTACCTCGAAGTTCACCTATCAATCCAGAATAATAAAATAAACAGGAAATATAAAGATAGCCACCTTTACTAGCACATCATACAATATCTCCATTGGCCATTTCACTGACCTGTCTATTATCACTAGTTGCATATTAGTAGGTGTAGGATCCTCCAAACCTAACTACTCATAAACAACAAGTGGCATTAGGTTAATACTTGCTCTAACATCACATAAAGCCTTAGAAACATCATGCGACCCAATAGTATAAGGGATGGTGAATGCTCTCAGATCTGCTTTCTTTTATACTAAGGATCTTATCGAAATGGCACCACAATGGTGAAAATTATCCACTGGTTCAAAGCTAACTGTTCTCTTCTTTGTCACAAGGTCCTTCATAAACTTAGCATATCTGGGCAGCTGCTCTAGTTCCTCCACCAAAGGCATATTCATCGTCAGTTGCTTTAGAATTGCCATAAATTTACTGAACTTTATGTCATCGACCTTCTTTTTCAATTGATGGGGGAAAGGCGGTGGTGGTTTTGGGAGTGTAGTAACCACTGCTTCCATTTTCTTTCCCTTTTTTTCTAAATCATCAACATGCTGAAAGTTAGATGGACTTTCATTACCCTCCAGCTTCTCAGACTCCACTGGATGGTTTTCATTATCTTCTTCAATTACATCATTAATTACAGCTTTTCCTAGTGAAGGGACCGGTAATACTTTACCACTTTGAGTGGTAACTTCCATGCAATAACCATCATTTTGAGGATTTTACACTATATCACTCGGTAATATACCGCTCTTCCTCTAATTAAATGCCGCTGAGAGTTGGCTCATTTATTGCTCCAACTATTTAATAGACTTTGAATGTGAATTAACAAGATGACTCATTGAGAATAAGTCACTATTCATTATTGTCTCACCGGTATTGGTTTCTTTACCCCTTTTAAAAGTTTCTCCATCATGTCCTTCGTGGATATTTTGCTTAAACTAGTGGTAGCATTATCACGACTTCCAATAGGTACATACAATTCACTCTTATCATTCTTATTCTTCCAACTCCTTTGGTCTCTATCTTTGTAACCAGCTTTGTCGTAATAGTTTCGACCTTTGTTCCCTTGGTTATTGCTTCGAAAACCCCCTGATTATTTAGACAGTTGGCCTCCTTCTCAGAATCAAAATCAACTCTACTTTGTGACCCAACAACTTTCACCTTTTCAGTCTTCCCAGATAATAGATGTTTAGTAAAAAAATCCATCTGGGTTTTCATGTATGTCATATCTTGGTCACATTCTTCTTTCTTCCGGCGTTGCTCTGCAGACATACCACTAGACATAGTAGGCTTGCTACCACAGAATACTGATATGTCAAGCGCTACTTATCTTTGTCAAATGCTACAACATATCTGCAGCCTCAGTAAAAGTAAGCTCCATGATTGCTCCTCCTGCAGCATTGTCCACAGTTGGTTTAGTGATGGAATTTAAAGCTCAATAGAAAGTCTCCATCAAATACTCATCAGTCTTCTTATGGTTGGGGCACTGTGTCAACTTCTTCTTGAATCACATCTAAGTTTCATGTAGTGTCTCATTTGGTAATTGTGTAAAGTTGCTAATCCAATACCTTAACTGTAATATCCTAAAGGGAGAAAAGAACTTTTCTAGGAAAGCTCCATACAATTTCCTCCAGATTGTTATAGAATCGGGGGCCAACTCATTCAACCACATTGTTGCCTCCCCAGACAGAGACAACGGGAATAACCAAAGATGAATTGCATTCTGTCCAACACTAGGATTGTCAAAGGATTTGCAAATGTTGATAAAATTCACTAAGTGCATATTCGGGTCATCCCCTGGAAGTCCTCTAAACAACCCCTTTAGATTAAGCAGTTGTATCATGGTACTTATTATGTTGAACTTCACCCCTGGTTCCAATGGTGGTGGAATAATTGCTCTGATCACACCAGCTTCATCCAAGTTTGTGTCATCTTCCTCATCAGGTACAAACTGCAGAGCAGGTTGTCAGTTTACACTTCCTCTAGCTGCCCAATTTCTATTCACTGGCATAACTACATTCTCAGCACGCCTCCTATTTAATGGGTTGATAAAATCATCATCCCCCAAATATTCCTCATAAGGATTAAGGACACGGGCTAGTTGACCATCACTTTGTTGATTAACTTATACTCTAGCCAAGGCAGCTAGTCTCACAGCTTCTTGTTGCTCTTCCATTCTGTCGATTACATACAGTTTAGGATTGAAGGGTAATAATGGTTATCCTAAAATTTTGTTGTGTGGAATAAATAACAATGAGACTTAATGAACCAAAAACAAAAAATAAAAGTAAGATTTGGGAAACTTGAAAAAAAGTCAATTAATAATCACAAACTTAATTGACAACCATATTCTCCGGCAACGACGCCAAAATCTGATATGCCCAAATTAAAACTCTCGTTAGAAAGCATAAGAGGTCATCTTCAAATATAGAACCCAACTAGGTTAGGGTTGAATCCCTCAGGGAATACTGTGCAAACTAAGTGCTATGGTTGTTAATAGACTGTTGATCAAATATTCTAGAGTAAAGGGGGGTTTGACTTGTCAATAATATCCAAATATTTGTAGTAATTTGAGTTCCAACTACTAAGTTCTATTGCAAGTGTTAATTTAATGAGAGAAGACAAACTAGAGTTATGTTCAACGAGATATTCAAGCAGCCGAGTTTGCAAATTATCTTGAGTTTCCACGTTATAACTTTAATTGTAAAAGTTGTTGAATTCTAAAGTTTACCCATTTGTTTCTCAACCTAAGTGGATAATTTACCCTTCAATTCTTTAAAGAATATGTTGGTTTATTCAACTAGTCTTTTATACGGGTTGATCCCGTTAAGGCATCAACCCATAACCCAAAAGTTAAAGCCTTTAGATTTCATGTAAGCCTTTTCTTTTCCTAACATACACTTTTCTACTCAAACAAGTGATGTTCTTGGGCTCACTCTTCATGTTTGCAACCAAGAAAGGTCATTAATATGAAGAAGGGTTTATACAACCTCACTTAAGTATAGAAATCAAGTATTTCCACAAACCCAAATCAACTATTCACATCAAGGCTCTCATAACCCTAGTAATAGGATATTAGCCACTCATCTCAAGAGAAGAAAAAGAAGAAGAAGAAGTCATTATGTTCTTCATAAATAAATTTAGAGAATTACTTATAAAAGTTACAATAATTGTTCTTGATTCTTCAGTAAAATATGAATAAGATAAATTGATCCATAATTATAGCTTAAATCTCAGCAAAAATTACGTTACAATGAGTTTCAGGATGGAAATATGATAAAAGATACCTAAATAAAACCTAAACTGGGTATTTATATGTTTCGAGGTACTGGGATTTATAATTTGAACTTATTAAAGCCGCATCGAAGTTGATGGTCATGCTGACAGCCCGTCGAAAGCCTGACGGTCCATCACGTGAACCACAACTAATGTTCCTAAACTGTTACTTTCTGGTTAAGGGGTGACGATCATGTTTACGGTCCGTACTTAGCTTGACAGTCCATCACGTAGACCGTTGTGTGATCAGTTGAGATTCCATTCACGATTTCAGCCTAATGGCCAAGTTGATGGATCGTTAGAGGTACGACGGTCTGTCACTTGGACTGTCATAGAAGTCATCAACTTGGTCCATTCTATTTAACCTTGACAATCACTCTAGCAGTCCGTCACTTGGCTGACGGTCCGCCAGTTTGACCGTTAGTGGCCTTTTTCTGCTACTTTTATAAGTTTCTTCTTCAACTAAATCCTTGACCTGAAAATACTAAAATTTAGTATCAAAGACAATAATAGTTTCTTGAAAACACACAATTATCCCTTGTAAAAGGTATAAAGTGCTCCATTAAAATCCAAAACATCAGCATGGAAAGGAGAAATCCTAGAAATCGGGGCTTACTAATTGAATTGAAAATTCAAGGCATAATTGTAAGTGATTTCTCTTGTTATATAACTGGGGTATATGCTCCCAAGTATTACATTAAAATAAGATTAGAATGGGAAGAGATAGGGCAGTAAGGAGATTGATGGAGAAGGTCGTTAGTTAGTATGCAACGATTTTAATGTGGCCAGACTCATCTCTGAGAAGAGAAACTGTCTAAGAATATCTAGGGGCATGAGAGAATTCTCTGATATTGTTGAAGACCTAAAGTTGATTGATATACAACTGGAATATTTCAACTATACTTGGTTTATAGGGCACAACCTTGAGATAGCCTCCATAATTGATAGACTTTTTTTAGAATAGTGGGGTGACAAATTCAATAATCTAAAACAAATGTCACTTTAGAGGATAAGATATGATCATTCACTTATTTTATTACAAGAGGGTGAGTAGGGTAAGAACAAGAACTATTTCAAATTTGAAAATTGGTGGCTAAGAATAGAAGGATTCAATAATAGAATCAAGAAATAGTGGGGCTTTTTCAACTTCTTTGGACATCCAGATTTCATCCCTGCATCCAAATATAGAGCTCTAAAAAATAAGCTTAAGGAATAGAGCAAGAGTGAACAAGGAAACTTAGAAATAAGAAGGAGGAACTTTCTCAATATATTGACAAAGTTTGAAGAAATAAGAAAAGAAAGAAGTTTGACAAAAAAGAGATAAAAATAAGGGCAACAAATTTACTTGAGTATGAGGAATTAACTAAAAATAAAGAAATTTCATGGAGGCACAAGTCAAGGTCATTGTGGCTGAAGAAGGGTGACAAAATCACAAAGTTTTTTGTAAAATTGATCAACTCATGATTCAAGGAGAATTATCTCAAGATCTAGGAAGAATTATAGGTGAAATTGTGGAGTATTACAAAAAGTTGTATTCTGAAATCACAAGCTGGAGACCAAATTATATGTTTCCTAACTGTCCCAAACTAATAGATGAGGAAAAAAAAAGTTACAAAAGGGTTTTGAAGAGAGTGAAGTTTTGAGATGACTAAAACTATGTGAATCAGACAAAGCACCTGACACATATGACTTTACTATGGATTGTTTCATAAAATATTGGGGAATATCAGAATAAGACATTATGTTGGCCTTTTAGAATTTTTAGGAACTTGAAATATTTGAAAGAAACCTTATGCTACTTTCATAACTCTTATTCCAAAGAAAAAAGGAGCCAAAGAGTTGAGATATTTTACACTAATTAATCTGATATGCAATACAAGTTATTTGCCAAAGTACTGACAGAAAGGCTGGAAGATGTGGCAAATAAGTTGATTGATTCTCGACAAATGACCTTCATCAAAGGTAGACAAATCATGGATATATTGTTAATAGCTAATGAAGCTATTGAGTCTAAACTAAGGTAAAAGAAGCTTGTAATCTTGTGTAAGTTAGACATGGAGAAGGCATATGGCCATGTTAACTGGGAGACTTGTTAAATTTTATGAGAAGAATGAGTTTTGGTTAGAAGTAGATATGATAGATCAAATACTGCATCTCAATTATGAGATTTTATGTGCTTATCAATGGCTCACCGGTTGAATTTTTCAATACACAAAAGGGTTTAAGACAAGGAGATCTTTTTTCACTCTTTCTCATCAACTATGAAGGGTATTAATAGCATGGTCAAAACAGCTAACACGAATAGGTGGCTCAAAGGATGTAATGTGGTGAGAATTGGAGAAATAAACCTGGAGATAACTCACTTGCAAAATATTGATGATACTCTAGGTTGATTTTGGTACTTTCTAAAGGAATTCTAGGTTGCACATTAATTGGAGGAGAAGTTTCTTTATCTTATTAATTTGGTGCAAAGCATAAAGTCATTGAATGTAATCCTAGGTGGCGAATTGAAAAATCTACCCACTATCTATCTAGGGATACCATTGGGAGCAAAATCACAATCAGCCAAAATATAGAATAATGTGATTGAAAGGTATGAAAAGAAACTGTCAAGATGGAAAACTCAATATCTATCCAGGGGAGGCAGACTAACTTTTAGCAGATAAGTTCTTGATTCACTCCAAACCTACATCATGTATGTTTTTTCTATTCCAATGGAGGTTATTCACATAATGGACAATATAAAGGAGCAAGTTTCTCTGACAAGGAACCAATAAAAAGAAGGGTTAAGGCTCTTAGAATGAAGTGGTTATAGAAGTATAGTAATAAGAATCTGACTATATGGAGGAATGTCATTCATGCAAAATATGAAGAGGAAAACCACTGAATGACCAAGAAAATAACTACACCCTGCGAAGCTAGTTCATGGAGGTTTATCAGAGCATTGCGGAGTGAATTCAAAACCAACATTAAGATTAAAGTGGCAAATGAAGCTAAAATAGATTTTTGGAAAAATGAATGGCATAAAGCAAAAAAATTGCATTATTCTCTCATCAATAAAAGACTATTGCGGAGTTTTGGACATCCTATGAATGGAGCTTCAACTTCAAAAGACATATAAACTATTAAAAAATTCAAAGAGTAGCAGATTTCTTCAGTACCATCGAACATATTAATTGATTGGACACACTAAATGCAGGTTAAGATATCTTGTGGTGGAAAGATAACAAAAAAGGTCATTTCAAAGTTAGTAATGCTTACAGGTGAATGATTCAAACAACCTAGTGCATAAACAACTGGACATGGAGAGGCATATGAAAAAACAAAATCTCTTATAAAGTGGTTTATTTTATCTGATTCTCGCCAAGGAAGCAGTTCTTACCCAAGACAATCTGATGAGAAGAGGGATACCACTTTGTCCGAGGTATTTTTTGTGAAAAAAATGTTGAAATAATTAACCATCTATTTCTTCATTACAAAGTCACAGAACAACTATGAAGGATTTTTCGAAATCTCAAAGGCATCTCATGAACTATGCCTTTAAAGATTATTGAAGCAATTTAGAGCTGGGAGGAAGCTGGTGCACAGGAAAAAAATAGAGATTGATGGAGAATTTTCCATGCTTGTATCTTGTGAACAATTTGAAAGAAGAGGAATTCTAGGTGTTTTGATAGCATAGAGAATAGGATGCAAAAGATTAAGCTAAAGTGTCTTCATTACTTTATTTTTGATGTAATCAAGTATATTCAAATGATACTATCTCCCCAATTGATGTTCTAGATCCAAATTAGTTAGGAGTTAGCAAAATTTCAAAGTAAATATTGTAATGATGATTTTTCAATACAATCTATGTACTATATGTGAGAAATATACAAAGTTACCGATTTAAAAAAAAATATTGAACGAAGGAACTATAGTAAAATTAAGTTTAAAACTAAAACATATATAAAATATAACAGAAAAAGTAAAAAAAAAAAGATAATTAGGTAAAAATTGCATGTATTGTCCTCAAGTCTCAGCCATGACCAGATTTTTCTCCTTCTCTCAAATGCTTGCACACATTCAAATACCGAACTTGTAAAAAAGACTTACTCCTCCAACTCTCACTCCTTCTTCCTCTTCCTCCTTCAGTGCCTCCTCCAACTCTCACTCCCTCTTCCTCTTTCTTCTTCAGAACTTGCAATTTCATGGTAATCTTCTCTTCTAACCTGAAGAAAATGTGAGGAGGTAAATATCAAATTCAAATATGTATATATTTGGTTAAAAAAATAAGTATGTGTTTGTTTCTAGAAACTAAATAATAAACAGATAGTGAAAAAAGCTAAGGACAATTATAAAAAAGTTTAGGAAATAAAATACTCAATCAGAAATCAAGTAATTACAACCTAATATGAGAATTCAAGATTCAAACATGTAATATAAATAAACATAAAAAACATACACAGAGAAACAGAGAAATTGAATTCCTAAACACAAGAACACAGTATCCACTATATAGATGTAATTGTCAAGTAAGTACTTCTCTTCATATTTCTTTTATCATTAATTGTCAATTATTAATATGATTATCAATTAATACCAAGAAATTCATATTTGTAGAGTGACCTTTGGGTTTTCAAATGAAAACTTAAAATTTTTTATTTCTCCTTTTTTTTCTCCAGATTTTTCTCAGCTGTTCATTCTTAGATACAAACATAAACTAGTTAGCATGATCATATTAAGTGTGTACTTATATTCCCCCAAAAGGAAAGAATGATGTATATGGTATGCAATAAGGAATTTCTTTTTCTAAACATGGATGAGTTATTGCAAAAGAAAAAAAATGCTACAAAATTTACGTTGCTCCATCTCCTAGTAATCCCTATTCATGGATAATAAATGGAAATAGTATAACTAAGTAAATAGTTTGTTTCCCTCTTCTAAGAGAGCCTATTATTTTTCTCTTTTAATTTTTCAACTGAAGTTAGAGAAAGTACTAACCCAAATAGGCCTGAACCTGAAAATGTAATCAGAGAGTACAAGCATCATGTACAAACATAAACCTGAACAAGAACGTACTGCGTATGCCCTTATAATTCCCTCAAAAATAGAATGTTGTATTAAAATATGCAATGAGGAATGAATTTCTGCAATACATGGATGAGCTATTGAAGAAAAACATCTATAAAATATTACATTTCCCAATCTCAATAATCCTGTTCATATATTACCCTCTATCAAAAGAAAAAAAAAAGGCAAAGCAGGGGGTCTAAGTTTCAATGCCAGGTACTTTGGGAATGCAACATTTCAGAATAGGTGAATGTGGAAAGTAATATCTCAGATTTAGAGTTTGACACTGCTATCATGAGGACACCATGATATTTGAACTTTAAAAATATTGCATCTACCATTATTACCGATCTACAGTTGGTCCATCCAACGATTGAAGCGCCATAAGAAAAAAATGCATATTGGAACCTTTGTTGAGCAAAAAAATATTAATAACAATTTGAATTTGATGTTTATAATCAGAGTACAACAATTGTCTAAACTAATTCTTGCCCATGAGGCAAGAGTTGCATATATGTAATAATCTAATCAGTGCAGTTAAAGAATGAACTTTTGCCTCTTGGGCAAAAGTTTTCAACTTCAATAGTGTAGCATTTGTACAATAATTTTCTAAACTAAGTCTTGCCCATGAGGTAAGAGTTCCATCTATGTTAATAATATAATCAGCGCAAATAAAGGATAAACTTTTACCTCTTGGGCAAAAGGTTTCAAGTCCAATAATTTTTTAAATTAAGTCTTGCCCATGAGGCAAGAGTTGCATATATGTTAATAATATAATCAGTGCAACTAAAGAATAAACTTTTGCCTCTTGGGCAAAAGTTTCCAATTTCAACAATTTTTAAAACTAAGTCTTGCCCATTAGGCAAGAGTTGTATAGATGTTAATAATCTAACTAGTGCAATTAAAGGATAAACTTTTGCCCCTTGGGCAAAGGTTTTCAATCTCAATAGTATAATATTTGTACAATAATTTTCTAAACTAAGTCTTGCCCATGAGGTAAGAGTTCTATCTATGTTAATAATAATCAGTGTAAATAAAGGATAAACTTTTGCCTCTTGGGTAAAAGTTTTCAATTTCAATAATTTTCTAAACTAAGTCTTCCCCATGAGCAAGAGTTGCATATATGTTAATAATTTAATCAGTGTAATTAAGGAATAAACTTTTGCCTCTTGGGCAAAAGTTTTCAATTTCAACAGTATAACATTTGTACCTGTTCTCATCGTCCCTCTTTATGTTTGTGTACGTGTCTGGGTTGTTTTATTTCATCATGTGAAGATACGATGGTAACCTGTTGTAGTTCTCTTTCGTGGTTTATCTTATCACCGTATAGGCATGTTGTATGGCTCGCCATCCTTTATTGTATGATATGATTATTTTGTATTTCCTTCTCGTTTCATCTACCACAAAATTTGGTGTGATTACATTACTAGAGTCACACACAAGCTCTAGTATGTAGTCACATATGACCTTTTATGTTCCATTCTTATGGTTGGATGTTATAAAATCAACCGAGCAACTGTGAGCCTTTTCATATGTAGTAACCTGAAAGAGCAAAGAATCGAAAATCTTCAAGGCATAAAACCGCCACACATAGTTGTCTTCCAAACATCGCAGTGAATATCTTGTTGTGCTTGATTTGATAACCTTAAATTGGATGTTGTGTGTTATTACAATGTTTAAGCATGTCATCATCTTTTGTTTTTCAATAAAGATCGACTTTACACTTACCTCATTGAAAGAGGCATTGTGTCTTAAGAGAGTAGTCTCGACATCAAGTATCCTCTTCTTTTTTTGTCGTACCCTCTTAATCTTTGATGACTGCCCCATTTCTTCATCTATTGCAGCCTCCAATATTGGTTCGATAACCTGCAACTCATTATTTCAATCAATAATTTTAATTGATTGTCCCATATTGTATTTCTCAATACTCATTTTTTCCATCTATTCCAAGCACAACCCTTGTGAAAAATGAAACAACAAAAGATTAGTAACAATTTAATTTAGAATAGATATTTTCAATAAGTAAAATTACTGAAGAGTAAGGCATATTCAACTATTGCCTATGGGGCATAACTGTTAAAGTCTTGCCTCTAGGGCAAGAGTTATAGGTCATCTGTCAAATTATTACAGACTATGACAGTGTCAACTCTTGCCCATGGGGCATAACTGTCTCAGTCTTGCCTCTGGGGAAAGAGTTATAGGTCATCTTCCAAATCATTACAGACTAAGAAAGTGTCAACTCTTGCCCATGGGGCATAACTTGAAATGTATAGCAGAATTTGGAGATGCTAAAATCGCACTTGAAATTACTGAATAACACATACTATAGGGGTGATTCTAAGATGGTTGTTTACTTTAGAGATACATTGCAAGTGATACAAAATAGTTTATCAACTCAATACTCTGAAAGTATGGCCTTGAAAGAGAATGATGTACTGACTATTATTGAGAAGTAGAGCAATATTAAAGAGAGCATGTTACAATAAAAATTCAAGGCTTTGTGTGTATAAGCTAGGTGATTCAAACTCTAGGTATTTTAGTGCAATTAGACTCAAACATAAGGCATCTAAACGCTACGATAAATGCTTAATTGTGTGAACATATCATCAAAAAGCTTCAGATGTTAAAGAGCAAACTTCGAATACTTCATTATATATTCTTAAGCAAACACAACAGGTCAAATTGGTTTCATAGCATCAATCTGCATGTATACAAATTTTCTAATCATATTAATTTAATGTTGCAGGTTAAATATACATAATTGTGGCATCGTAAGAGGTCATTATGGACACGTCAATCAGATGGGACATAGCTTCAACACCGATACATCAGATTGTGAGATAAAATGTGTTGATCATGTTTATGAGGAGCAGAGTCACCATGTTCAACATTCTAAGCAATCAAATCTCTATCTGTATGGAAATGTTTTGTACGATGATACTAATGAACCACGCTATACATGATGAAGAAGATGACACGCCAGCTCCTAAGCAAGTTAGATTACTAAGCTTGTTCAAATACTCAACCAAGTTGGATATAGTACCACTGTTGTTGGGTTGTATTGGGGCTCTAATAAATGGAGCATCGTTTCCTTGGTATTCTTATCTTTTTGGTAATTTTATAAATAAAATTGCTCTGGACAAAGACAAAGACCAGATGATAAAGGATGTGGGAATGGTAATATATACTTAGACTTTTATTGTGTGCTTCGAAAGGTCTCAGTTAATAACTCCTTACCTTTCCATAGCGCGAGCAGTAAAAAGAGATGAATTCATGAATACTACTATCCTAAAGTAGACGTAACCAATACTACTGTAGTTAATAAAAGATGAAGGATTAAATATAATGTGTCTTCAACAATGAACGATTTTTTTTACATAAAAAAGTTGTATAATGCAGTGAACTGTACAATAGTAACCTTGTTACTTAAAGTATTAAATCCTACTACCATTAGAGAATTTAAACCCATTGCCTGTTGCTCTATGTTATACAAGCTAATAGCTGAGGTGCTCTCTCTTAGAATCAACAATTTAGTGCTTCTTTACTCTCTAAAACATAGGATGGATTCATCCAAGATGGAAAACACAGCCTTTTCCTCCAAGACCAAACTCTCGCAACTACTCAAACACAATTATAATCGCAATAACAAATTTTCCACAACTTGTTCGACACAATTCCTCATCATCTTCTAATGCTAATTATACCACTAATTTGAAATACTTGGAACTAATTTCTTTTACCACCTTGACTTTATACGTTTGGTCTTCCCAAAATATATTTTGATCAATGTTAACTTCAATATTAACGGTCTTTTCCTCCAAGATCAACCCTCCCACAACTACTCAAACACAATTATAACAACACTAACAAAATCCCCATAACCTGTTCGATAAAATTCCTCAATGGTAAATATGTTACTACAACAACAACATATTCCAAGTTCAGGCTACGTTCACCTCCCCAAAAAATCAAATCAATATGTTAATTATATAACGAGCTAAAATTACCACAATAAATTTTGATGATAAATTTAATACCTGAAGGACCCTTACGGCTAAAGTCGATTCTGAAATTTGGAAGAAAAAGTCGATTCTGAAATTTGGAAGAACGAGAGGAAGAAAACTCAATTCTTAAATTTAGAAGAAAGAAAGGAAGAAAAAGTCATTTCTGAAGATGAAATAGATTTAACAGCAAATAATTTGGAGAAGGGTATTTTAGTTCAAAAAATATGACTTAACAAGTTAAGGTTATTTTAACAAAGCCTTTTTATTTGAGGTTAAAATTTGAAAGTCACCCTAATTTGGGTCTATATTTGAGAATAACCCGAGCATGGCCCATATCAGCACGGGCCCAATATTAAGATATTTATTTATCTTTACAATCTTGCTATGTTTAAATAAAAAAATTTAATAAAAGGATTGCATATGTTTTCTAGGATTCATCAGAAATCTTGCATGAGTTCAACATATGTTATTTTAAATGTATTTAGATAATTTAAATTGTTAACTATTGTAATTTATAATATTTTTTATGTATTTTTTAAATTAATATACGTTACTTTTCTTGTCTAAATTTTCTGGCATTGATAGTCAATTATATTTTAAAAATAATTTAATTTTTTAATCATTGTGATTTATAATACTTTTCTTCTATTCCAATTTCAGTGACACTAATATAATTTCAAGAGTCGACCAAATATTTTATATCTTTTAAATTTTTTAAGTTGTTAATTATTATGATTTCTAGTATTTTTCATGTAATTTTTTTGAAATATATAACATATTAAATTATTTTTAGATATTTTAAGTTGTTAAATATTATAATTTATAATACTTTTTATGTAATTTTTGAATAATATATGCTACCCTCCTTGTCCAAAGTTTTGTGTCGACGATAGCCAAATATATTTTTTAAATAATTTAAAATTTTTTATCATTGTTATTATAATATTTTTTCTATTTCAACTTATGTGGAACAATGCTTAAATATCCATAATAATTAATTAGGGGTGATATAGTAAAATATAATTATTATTATTTATTATTTTTATTTTGGTTATGTGTATGTGTTGATTCAAGAAGAATTTGGAAACATTTAAAAATGTGTTGAATGTTACAAATGTTAATAATCCATTTGGTGATCCTTGATTTCTCTACATTTATCTCTTGTGTGTTTTTACTCTTTTGTCCTTTGAATATATGTAGTAATTTTTATTTTTTTAAAAAAAATATCATGAAATATATATATATATATATATATATATATATATAGTAAAATCATGCATTCCATATTTTTAATTTTTCAATAAATAAGTGACTTATAGTAATTTATTGCAGGTGATACATTAAAATCACGATTGAAGCAGCAGAAATCAATCCATTTTTTTTTTGTTAATTATTGTTATTTACAGTACTTTTTATTTCATTTTCAAATAATATATGTTGTTTTATATCTTCTTCCGTCCCGTCCCAATTTATGTGGTATTAATATAATTTTGATAGTCAATCAAATATTTTATGTTGACATATCATTTTGTTATTCTTATTTTTCTAATACATAAATGACTTATACTAAGGAGTGATATACTAAAATCATCGTTCGAACGGCAAAAATTTAATTTTAAACATTAAAAGTTAATTTATCATTTTATGTCTATTTTATTTTTTATTAAATATTATTTATTTTCTTAATACCTAGATGACTCATAATAATTAATTAAGAGCGATTGATTATGTTATTACTATAAAAATTAATATAATTTTATCATATCCAATAGTATCATCGATAATTCACCGAAATAGTATATTAATTAAATATGGGATGCTATATTTGCATATGCAAAATATGATATTATTAAATATTATTGGATAGTACGTTATATTTATCTTTCACAATAATAAAATTTTACTATTTATTTTTCTTTATTTCTTTTTAACTTGATACATATGGACCCAACACAAATTTTAAGAAAATATTCATTAGAAATTTATTTTATTAAATTAAATTTATTAATTTTGTACTTTAAAGTTAAGTTTAAATATTAGTATTTCTATTTAAGAAAAAATAATTTTAAAATTTAAATTTATTAAAATAAATAAAAAGATTAATTTTCTATATAAAAATCAATTAAAATAATAAAATTGATTTACTTTAAATATTTAGTTGCAATTAATTAAGATAATCTTTTATTTTGTCATGATTTATGGCGCACCAAAAAAAATTTGAGAGTTGAATAAAAATTTTATCTATTTTTTAAAAAGTATTTTAACTTATTAATTATTGTGATTTATGATAATTTTTACGTAATTGTCAAATAATATATTTACTCCTTGTGTCCCAATTTATGTAGTTTCGATACAATTTTGAGAATCAACTAAATTTTTTATATATCTTCTAAATATCTTAAGTTGTTAATTATTATGATTTGCAGTACTTTTTATTTTATCTCAATTTATATGGGATTGTTAAAATAATGAGAGTCAATAAAATTTTTATATGTCTTTTAAATATCTTAAGTTATTAATTATTGTGATTTGTGGTAACAAATTTGTTTTGAACATGATAGCCAATTAAATAAATAAAAAAAATTACTTTCAATATATAGTTATAGTTAATTACTATAAATTAATAGAGAATATTAAATATTTAAATCATTATGATGAAACGATGGAATTATTATATATTGAGACATGATATGTAATTAAATAGGAATGGAGGTTTTTTTTGATATTAACATGAGAAGTGGTCGAAACCACTTCTTTTTTGGGGGGGTTTCCCAAGGTATCCCCACAGCCGGCAGCCGTGAGACTAATCCTCCGTTCCTCTGTCAACGCATTAAGCGGTAGAAAACTGGCCACAGAGTTTGCTCCATTCACCAGAAGCGGGGATCGAACCTCTGACCTCTTGCTTAAGGGACATGATGCTGAACCACCATGCTAACTCTAGTGGTTTGAAACAACTTCTTCTATATAATAGAAATGCGAAAGAATAATCTAGGTAAAATAATGTTCATAATAAATTACATAACTGTTCTCATATTTCTATTATCTTAATTCGTTAATGTGCCGGGCCAACAGCTATTTAATTTTACAAAGATACAGTTGCAGCTTTAGATTTCTACCAAATCTTATTCTTCCAATTTTGAAGAAGCCAAATGTAGGGTAACTTTTGGGATAATTCCAAACAAGTACGTAACTATATATCCCCAAAATGAGCAGGTGTACTGAGTGGATTCTGTGACTCCACGCCGAACCGCTGCCTTCCTCTTGAACAATTTTTATTTTATTTTTCAAAATTATAATTTCATAATGTAAAAATTTTAAACTACCCCTGCTTTCTATATATATTTTTTTGTTGGGGAGGGAAGCTAGAAAAGTAAAAATTAACGCGAAAAGAAGTGCTTCAGTTGGCAATCTTGCGAATTTATGTAATTACATTGCGTAAAATCACATTATATGTATAATTAAGGTTAGGAGACAGTTTACCCGAACTTTCATTGGGAAAATCACATTATATATATAATTAAGGATATAGTTAAAAATAATTATCAATTTTACTTTTGAATCTGAAGTAAGGGTAATTTTTTCGTGTGTTAAAATGGCTGTTAATTTGAGACAGAAGAATTTGTGTATAATATTTTTTTTTTTTTAATACTAACTGATTTGGGTAAAATCATGAGATGAGGATGGAGGGGAGACATGCAGATATCTTGCATATATTCCTTGGAAACACCCCAAAATTTTGCATTGTCCTTCCATTCCATTCCATTCTGACAATCCAAGTTGCTATTTTAACCTTTTTCCAAATTAAATGAGGCTGCTTCCTGGATTCATGTCTGACAAAAATCTCGTTAATTTATTTGGAAAAACAAATTGACAAAAAATATAGTAATATTTAATTCAAAGTTAAATTAGAAAAGCAAGTTGGAAACGGTGTTTCTTTGAAAAATCGGCTTACTTATTTCTCAGTTCCACAAAAGATATGCAGATTGTTTATTTTGTATAACATAATTGTTTAAATTGGAAGATTAATTCAAAATTGGAGTAGGAAGTTAAAATTATTTGTAGAAAAGAATTAGGAATTAGTTTAATTTCTAGTTTCTAGTTGAATAGATTTTGTACTATTATAAATAAAAATGTTTCTAATTATTTTGTGTAAATAAATTGCGGTGAAATATATTGGTAACCACTAATATGTACTACTACTTTTGAGAACATTAGCTGTAATTTGTTTCAGATAATAATCTATCGGTTACAAAAAATAACTTATAAGCTATTTTGATCAAATTAAAAGTTTATTCAAACATCCACTATAATAAGAATTTATATGTACTTTTATGTTTATACAAGTCACGTAGGGTTTCAAGAATTTAGGTTGCAACAGGAGAAGGTAGTGTATATATTCAGCTCTAAAGCTCAGTTCAAAATTCATTTTATTTCACAAGTAAAATAAGATAAGTAAGGATATCTCATGGGTTGAAATATCTCAATAGTATTTTATAATATAAATAACGACATAAAATAATCTAAAAACTAATTAATATCTATAATTTCAAAAATTAATTTTATATTTTATTTCAAAGTTATTATTCTTATCATGTAATCAAATAATTTTCAATTTAATTAATCCCAAGATGGATAGATGATAGATACTATAACCACGTAGTACGGTCAGTGGTACATCCATATCTTAGGCGCTTGATTAGAATCAGCAATCACATGTACGTACGTTGCTTTTTTGCTATATATGTTGGGATCTTAAAAGTTGATAAGATACTCCAACTAGCTACTAGTTCTGTCACATTTTGCCAGCCAATATTGCTCATGTTATTGGTCCTCCATTATTTATGCTTCCTTTCTTTTTCTTATCTCTAGACTTGGGGTACAACACTTTAAATGACAACTTGCTAGGAGAGTACAATTGGTATTCCCCGCCAACCCGCCATTATAAGAAAATACTTGTTATTTGATACTGTCCCGAAAATTCAAGTCCTTCAAGAATTTAAATTAATGTGGAATGAAAAGCAATCAACATAAGAATTTTATGTGAAAAAACTTCTCTTGCAGGAGTAAAAATAAAATAAAATCAGGGTCTCTCTCTTTTTCTTAAATTATCACTAAGAACTTCAGGCATGGCCAACTCTCATCGTGTGATGGGCAGTGTGTACATCGTTATCACCGGTAGTCTAAATTTGAATTGGCACAAGTTTAATTGAGAAACTAACCTCTATAGGACCTAAGAAACTAACCACTATAGCACCTTTCCGCTCTTTCTTTTAACACCTCACGTCTTGAATTATGTTTTAGTTCATCTCGTACATGTGCCGGAGCTTCGAAACCAAGTTAATTGAACCAATGATCAATTAATAATCAGATCAGAGCTCGTTAACTTAGACAAAATCTAGGCGGGCACATAGGACAGGGCATCCCAGGCCAGTGATATGACCACTATGCCATCATAAGGCCTAAACTTCAGTGAGCATGTAAATCATGTAAATCAGCAAGTCGGTGCCTACGACGCCCTATCCATAGCCCTGCAGGGCCAGGGCCGCACGTTGGGGATACTTTTGTCAAAATATTTACACTCCATTCACTTAAGGGTGTTTTCAGCCTACCACCTTTTGATACTCAGTATAAACGAGATAAAACCTCTTTTAATAGAGGAAAAATAGTTAGTCATTAAGGATTATTCTTCTCCTCCTTCTCCACCCAAAACCACAAGAGTTTTGAGAAAACTACACTTAAAGGCTCAAGAATGAGATCGATTTATAAATCTCCTTTCTAATTCCAGCCTCCTATAGTAGTTAAGATATGTAAGGCTATCCTCCATTCCGTTCTTCCCCATGAATTTCATATCTATGATCTCAAGTTGTCCTCCATAAAGGAACAAGGGTTAGAATAGAACCCTCAAGCTTTGAATCAATTCTTTGTGAATCCATACAAAATTCCTAACTCTATATGCAACTATTTTATTCTTATAATACTCCTATGTTTATATGATTCATATGGGTTCTCTACACCAATTTATAAATCCAACAAAATAGAAGGATCATTATGTTAAAATGCTCAATCTTTAAGATTTTTTTATGACTTTACAAATGTGATTTCTATGACTTTTTCCCAATTTATGAGATTCTCTCAAGAATGTAACTTTCATGATTCTACGATAATAATATGATCTTTATGACTTTTAAAATACTACGAAACTCAAAGGATATAACTTATGATTATATGACATGAAATCTCTTAAGTATGAATTATGACATGATGATATTGCAACAACTCTTTCTGTTATTATGGGTAAGTCTAACGTACAAAAATTTGAGTAAAGATTTTTCTTGAATTGGGAGTTAGAATATTAGACAAAATTCAAGCAAGGTATGATCTAGGACAATTCAAAAATGGATTGCATAAATGTAATAAAGTTTAACATGCTTTTATGTTAGTTAAGACGATAGCAGAACTTTTGATATCGAACTTGGCATAAAGAAGTTAGTCTAGAATGTCATGATTTGAGGGTGCACTGTGAAAAATAAAAAATTAGAAGAAACTCTGAGTTTCGCCTTGCCACACCCGCTATAGCGGATGATAGACCGCTATGATGATGATGCTATAGCAGAAAATTTCCTCTATAGTGGGAGTCAAAGTAGGTCAATCCCAAAATAAGGGGTGGATTATGCTATAGCAGTGCCACGGGATGGGGCAGCTATAGCGGGATATGCATGTATTTAAGAAGAAGTTACCCCAAAATAATTTATTATTTTTTAAACTCATTTTGAAAAAACATAGGCAATTTTGGGTGATTTTCACACTTTTTCCATTAATTTTTTTTGTAAAGACAAGTTTATCACTCCGACTAACTAGGTTTTCAATCTCTAAACTTTAAAATCTCTAGTTTATGAATTTTTGGAGAGGAACCTAACTAATTTTCTGGTGCGATAGGGTAATTGGGTGTAAAACCTTTAGGTATTGGTTAATTGTTGATACTTTGTACTTGCATCACTATAATTCACTATTCTAACTATGAAACTGGTTGGTTTAAGGGAGAATTATGGTAGAAAAATCTTAGAACCAAAGAAATGATCAAGAAATTTGTCTTGGGGTTTGGGTTAGGACTAGAATCCTAGATATTGTAGGTTATTTGATTGATTTTGTATTATATTCTTATTTTTTATCACAATAAAGCCGAGGTTGCAAAAAAAGGGACTACTCAAGTTTGTTAGAGAATTTTAAGGTTAGATTGAAAAGGGTAATGGTTTGATGTAGTTGAAATCTAATTTATTTTATGTGAACATGATACTATTCCTTGATATTGCTTGTATAATGTATGTTCAATACAAATGAATGACTATTTGATATCCTAAGTATTAATCGCATGCAATGAACTTATATGAAAGCTTGTTGATTTTTACAAGTATTGTTTTGGTTATTATTGTGGATGTGATATTATGATATCTGTCATTATTGTGGGGTATTCATATTTGGACATCTTCATAGTATTGGTTGATATTAGACTTGAATACACTTGATATCTAAGATTTGGTACATGATCAAGAGATCGTCCCTGGAAGGTCATGGCTAATGGGTGACCATAAGACCCTTAACATGTATGTATAAGGTACAAATGATTGTGATGGTTCCTTGAGTGAATTGTATTATGTGTTTGTTGTTATATTAGTTCCTTGAGCGAAACAGGTTTAAATGTTGACTTGTTGTTTTGGTAACATGAGTGAACTGAGTTTGTGTGCTTATTTGTTAATGGTGGTTTCTTTATGTAAAGTGGGTTGAATAATAATTGCCATTGTTGTTTTACTTATGTATCCTTGAGTGGTCAGGACTAATTATAAGTTATGACAAAACTCTATATTGTCTATTTACTTATGTAATTGAGACATAGTTGATGAAATTACATGTGTCATGGTTGCTGACTTAGAGTCTTGTTGATAGTCATGGTCTTGACTTGATTTATCATCTATGTTGACGTATAATGATTAAGTTTCACAATGTTGTTGAATAAGGTCAAGTGTTATGAACTAGAGGAAAGGTTATATGGTATGTGTTCATGGTTGTCTTGTTTTACTATGTTATGATTATGTGTTCATATTTCTCATTTTGAATTGCCCGGTGACCTTACCAATACACTATTGTTTCTTGTGTACTAATACTACCACGTGCTTTTATTTTGTTCAGTGCAAAGTATATTTTGGCGACTGTTTAAGACCTCAATTATGATTCAGATAGTGTTCGAACTTAAAGATGAGCTACATCTTCTGAGCTATGATGAGTTTTCATTCAGTTTCTGGTCCACTATTTTGGACTTAGGCATTTTCAGTTATTTTGGATTGAAACTGTTTATTGATACTTATTAGTGTTTTGATATAATAACTTTAAGATTTTAGGGGATTTATTAAGTTTCATTTATTATGCATTATTTATCATTTAAAATTTTAGAGACATTGTTTTATTTAATGAAAAATAGTTAGTTTCCTTATTTTAGCTAAGTTCTGGGTTGATATTTTAGGGTTAATTGCTTCTCCCACCGAGAAGTTAGTGTAGGTGTAACTACGACGGGTTTAGGCCATGAAAAATTTTGTAATGGAGCCCTAAGTTCATTGATCTCATTGTACCCAAATGAGTGTATTAGAGTCCTGTAAAATGGTATAGAGACGTATGTACTTTTGTTTGAGAGGCTATAGGACTTTAGGAAACTATCATTTCCTTCTTCTTTTATGTTGTGACTTGATTCCAATTGGTATATGGTGAAAAAAATTTATAGCTAACCTTCTCCATTCTTTTATCTGCAGATGGTTAATACTAGAGAAAATGGATACAGAGTTGTAGCCCACACACTAACAACACTAGATGCAGAGTCGGTTTTTTAGGTATGATAATATGAAAGGGGTAAGGAAATAAGAAGAGAGATAGCAAAACCCACCAGGATGGAGCTCAGGCAATAACAGATTAGCCTTGTCAAAGATCAGTGACAACTCCCCTATACTAGGATCATTATAAGGAGGTTAATGAGATGAACGAGGATGTTGTAGATCAAGAAAAGGTGGCACCGGTTAGAGGTGCAACACTTTTCTCTATGTATTTTGAGATAATTCAGTATTTGTTTTCTTTCTTTAGTGGATTACCAGTACTGGGTCCACTTCTACTATGTCTGTTTATTAGTTTTTAGGTATTCGGTGAACTGGTATAGTTTCTTCTAAAATGGGTGAGGTCTTGGAGACTGAGATTTTTTCCTATCCGGTGTTAGGTCATGTTATGACTGGAACTAAACATGACATGCTAACTAAGTTCCTAAAGATGAAATCTCCTACTTTTGTTGGTTCTATTTGAAAGGCTACATAAAATTGGTATTATTGAGTAGCATAATGTTAAGTTTCCAGCAACAAGGTGATGCCATGCAATCGTGGAGGGCGTATGTGGAGTGTCATTCACCAGCTTTGCCTCCATTGACATGGTCTCAGTTTCATACCCTATTTTAGGTAAAGTATACATATTTTATTCTATGTGATTACAGAAAGGATGAGTTTTTAGACCTTGAGTAGGGTAATATATCAATTGTAGCCTATGAGCCAAAGTTTCATTCTTTGTCCCATTATGCTACTCAGTTACTTGGTAAAGATAAGAAGAGGATTTGGTTGTCTCTAAAAGGCCTAAGATTGATTCACATATTTGTATCACTTTTCCAGAAAGACCTTTAATAATGTGGTTGATTATGTGAAAATATAGAAGGGGTGAAGCAATTTGGTCAGACAAAGGTGTTAGTGAACTAGTCCCAAAATGCAAAAAACTTTGGTGGTTCTTACTGCAGGGGTCTTAGCCAACAGAGTTATTTGATTCGCCTCATTCATTTAGCTCTGCCAACTTCTATGGGTGGTTATTCAGGAGGCAATTCAATATCCCTTAATTGCTAGAGGCTAAGAGGATTCTTATTCTTCAGCCAACAAGCCTTTTCTTGAGTGATCTTGTTATACTTATGGTGTTGTGGAGTACTTTAAGAGAGCGTGCACTCAGATACTGGTTGGGTTATAGGGCTAAGAACAAGCTAAGGTTATGGTTCCTGCTGGCAGAGGAGGTGGTTGTAATGGTAAAGGTCATCCTTAGGATGGTAGGGGAATATTTAGGGTGTTCTTAGTGGAAGTATCCAAGATTAATGATAAATCTCACTATTATGCCTTTCTAGGCAATTTTGAGGCTGAGGCATCTGATGACGTTATTAAAGGTACTATTCTTATCCGTGATCAGAAGGCTATAATTATTTGGTCTGGGTTCCACATACTCATATGTATATGTCAGATTTTCTTAGGGATCAAACTTGATTTTTAATAAACTTAGACTCTCTTATTTATGTATGTATTTCTATTGGAGACTCAATAGTAGTAATCCATGTTTATCGTGCTTGTTCTGTTATGTTTACAAGTTTATAAAGTTGAGTAGATTTGATAATCTTGGATAGCTTCACTTTGACATTATCCTGGGTATGATTTGGTTATCTCTGTATCATGCTATATTAAATTTAATGCTAAGACAGTGACTTTAGAGATGCATGGAATGGATAAGTTAGAGTAGGACGGTGTGTTTAACCTAAGAAGGTGAAAAATATATTTTTATTTGGGTTAAAGAGATAGTTGAGAAATGATGTTCGACTTTTCTAGAATATCTCTAGGATGTTAGTGCAGAAATTTCTTGGATTGCGTCAGTCCTCGTGGTGTCAAAAGTTTAGGAGGTATTTCCCAAATATTTTCCTGGTATGCCTCTGGACTGGGACATTAACTTCTATATTGATTTAGAGTTAGGTATTAAGCCTTGTTTATATTCCTCCCCATTGAATGGCTCTAGCTGAGTTGAGGGAACTCAAGACTCTGCTGAAAGAGTTACTTGATAAGGTATTTATTTATCCTAATTTTTCTTGTTGGGGTGCTCCAGTGTTGTTTATTAAGAAGAAGGATGGAAGCATAAGGATGTGTTTTAATTATTAACATTTGAATAAAGTTACTGTCAGGAATAAGTATCCCTTGCCTCAGATAGATGATCTTTTTGACAAGTTACAGGGTACTTCCATTTTCTCCAAAATAGACTTGATATTAGGTTATCACTAGTTAAAAAATTCAGCTTGAGGTAATACCCAAGACAACCTTCAGGAATCAACATGGGTATTATGAGTTCTTGGTGATGTCATTCAAGTTGATTAATGAACTGACAACGTTCATTTGCTTAATGAATGGTATCTTTCAGTCTTTATTGAATTCTTTTGTGACTATCTTTACGGATGATATTTTAGTTTACTTTAGTAGTAAGGAGAAAATGCAGGTCTTCTTCGCATTGTGTTTTGAAGGAGAAGCAATTTTATGCTAAGTTCTCAAAATATTAGTTTGGGTTATCTTCGGTTGTTTTCCTAGGGCATATGGTTTTGAAAAAAGGGTGGTGATGGATCCCCAAAAGATTAAGGCTGTTACGAGATGGGTTCAGCCTAACTCTATGACTGAGGTTTGGTGTTTTGTGGTCCTTGTTTGTTATTATCACTGTTTTTCATAAATTTTGCATCTATTGCTACTCATTTGACAAGGTTGACCCTGATCATCCATTATCTAGTTTAAGCATTGTCTTAATGCGGAACACGAAAGTGATTACCTATGCTTCAAGGTAATTGATTCCTCATGAGAAGATTACCCAACCCATGACTTGGAGTTGGCTGTAATGGTCTTTGCACTTAAAATTTGGAGACATTATCTCTATGGTGTCAAGTATGAGGTGTTTATAGATCATCATAGTTTGCAACATATGTCATGCAAAGGGACTTAAAATTGAGGAAGATTAGGTGGATGGAATTATTGAAAGAATATGAAGTGATCATCCTATACCATTCATGTAAGGCCAATATGATGGCAGATTCATTGAGCTAAAATGCAATAAGCATGGGTAGTCTGGCTTATTTGAGGGTTTTAAAGCAATCTTTGGCTAGAGAGATTTAGACTCTAGCATTTTTGGATATGTAGTTTGTTTGTTTTTTAAAAGGTGGTCTATTTTCTAGTATGAAGATTAGGTCAATGTTCCTTGATTCGATCAAGGCCAAGCAATTTGAAGATGAGATGTTAAACAAGATTCGGAACATGGTAGTAGTGGTGAAACTTTAGATGCCACACTTGATGCATGTGGGGTTTGTATGGCCAGGGTATGTATTTGCGTGCCTTGAGTTGGTGATTTGATTTCAGGCTTACTTGTCAAAGCTTATATTTCTCGATCCTCTATTTATCTGAGTACAACCAAAATGTACCATGAATTGTCATAACTCTATTGGTGCTCCAAGATGAAAAGGGATATAGTCGAGTATGTGTCGAAATGCCATAATTATTAGTAGGTGAATTACAAGCATTAAAGGACTACAAGTTTAGTTCAGAGGATGCCTATTCTCAAGTGGAAGTAGAAGAGGAGAGTGATGGACTTTGTCATGGCTCTTCCTAAGACCTTGGGGCATCATGTCTCAATTTGGGTCATAGTAGACAAACTAACCAAGTCAACTTATTTTATGCTGGTTAGAGTGATTTACAACTCAAAACTATTAGACAAGATTTCTTTCAAGGAGATATTAAGCCTACATGGTGTGACAATTTCCATCAAGTCTAATAGAGGTATGTAATACATATTTAAGTTTTGGAACGAGCTATATGAAGAGTTAGGCATTATGCTTGAATTCAACACTACTTTTCATCCTTATACAGATGAACAGTCTTAGAGAACTACTTAGGTGCTTGAAGATATGTGGAGGGCCTGTGAGATTGACTTTGGTGGTCATTGGGTAAGTTTTTGTCATTGTGTGAGTTTCCATATAACAATAGCTATCACTCTAGCATTGATATAAATACATTCAAAGTACTCCTTGGGATGAGGTGTTGATCATCCATTAATGGTTTGAAGTTGGTGATGTGAAGCCTTTGGGCATGAACTTGGTGAACAAAGCTTAGGAGAAAGTGAGTTTTGTTCAAGCCAAGTTTTTGGTAGCCCACAAAATGAGTACGCAAACTATAAGGTAAAGGACATGCCATTCAAGGTTGGCAAACATATTTTTTTGAAGGTATCTCCTATGAAGAGAGTCATGAGGTTTTGCAATAAGGGCAAGCTAAGCCCTTAACATATAAGTCTGTTTAAGGTTCTTAAGGATATGGGTTCGTTAGTGTACCAGTTGGCATTGCCACCACGCCTGTGGGGGGTCCATATGATGTTCTATATATCTATGATCAAGAGATATCATGGGGATGGAGATTACATTATCAAATAAGATTCAATTTTTCTAAATAAGGATCTTGCTTATGAGGAGAAGTTGGTTGCTATTGTTGATCGGGATACCCGTAAGTTGAGGATAGAGGAAATTTGATTGGAAAACGTATAATGGTAGCATCGTATAATAGAGGAAGCGACTTGGGAAATTGAGAAGGACCTGCGGAGTAAGTACCCACACTTGTTTGAGGTACAAGTACTCTTTTCTTGTATAACTTGGATCATTTTCCTTGTATGATCATTAGGGGATGAATGATAAGTTGGTAAATATTGTAACAACCCCTTTTATTGCTATAGATAAGTTTAATGCATGAAAATTCAGGTTGAGATTTTCCCTAAATTGAGAGCTGGAAATTTCAAGCTAGGCTAGTCTTAGATTAAATTTGAGCGAGGTGTTATCTAGGACAATATGGTAATGGATTGGATAAATTTGATAAAGTTTAATACGTTTTTATGTTATCTAAGACAATAAGAAATCTATAGGATTTTCTGAAAGTGAATTCAGTGAGTAGAATTCTCGATATCAAACTTGAAGTAAAAGGGTTAGTTTGAAATGTCATAGTTTGAGGGTCCACTATGAAAAAGGCAAAACTGAGAACAATTTTGAGTTTATGCCTCACCACACTTGTTATAGAGGGTGGCAGTCCGCTATGATGGCACCACTATAGCGGAAATTTTTTTGCTATCGCAGGAGTCAAAATCAGTCAATACCTCCCATAGTAGGCGAATTCCGCTATACCGATACATCTATATAGGAATAGGACCACTATAGCAAGTTATGTGGTTATTGATGCAAAATTACTCCAGAATATTTTATTATTAATCAAACTCATTTTGGGAGGTGTAGGCAATTTTGGGCAATTTTTAATTATTTTCCACAATTTTTTTTGTAAACGTAAGATAATCACTCCCATTAGCCATTTTCAACATTTAAAACTTAGAATCAGTAATTTATGAGTTATGGAGAGGATTTAGCTTAAACTAACTATTTTTTTGTGAAATCTGATAAATTAGGAATAAAACCTTTGGGTTTTGGTTAATTGTTGATAATTTACGTTTGCATGACTTTGATTTGCTATTGTAACTATGAAACTAGTAGGTTTAAGGTGGATTTATGGTAGGAAAACCTTACAACCAAAGGATTGATTTGGTAATGAGCCTTGGGATTTAGGATTAGGAATATAATCTTCGATACTGTAGGTCATTTGATTGGTTTTGAAACCAGATTTTTTTTGTATAGATGATATCCATTCTTTCATGAATAACTATTTAATATACTAAGTGTTAATCAATTGCAATGAACTTATATGAAAGCTTGTTGGTTTTTACAAGTATTGTTTCTGTTATCATATTGGTTGTGATTGTGTAATATCTGTTATTATAGTGGGATATATAGGTATTTGGACATTTTCAAAAGATTGATTGGTATAAGGTTGGTAGAAACATGATGTCTGAAATTTGGTATATGGACAAATGCTCATCCCCCATAGGTCTTGGCTAGTGGACGATCATAAAACCCTTAACATATATGTACAAGGTATAAGTAAGTGTGATAATTCTTTGAGTAAATCGAAGATTATGTGTTTATTGTTATTTTGGTTCCTTGAGTGAACCGAGCTTAAGTATTGACTTGTTGTTTTGGTTCCTTGAGTAAATGTAGTTCATGTGCTTATTTGCTAAATTTATTTCTTTATTTATATCGAATTGCATAATAGTTGTCATTGTTGTTATATTTATGGATCTTATTTGCTAAAGGTGGCTAATGGTAAGTTGTGACATAACTCTATATTTGATATTTACTTGTGTAATTGAAATACAGTTGATCATATTGGGTGTCGTGGTTGTTGACTTGGAGTCTTCTTGGTAGTCATGGTCTTGACTTGACTTGTTATGCATGTGGACTTATAATGACTAAGTTCCGAAGTGTAGTTGCATAAGGTTAAGTGATATAAACTTGTGGTAAGGCTACATGGTAGGTGTTTATGGTTGTCTTGTTTTACTAAGTTATAGCTATATTTCATAGTTCTCATTTTAGGTTGACCGATGACCTTACACCCTTGTTTCGTGTGTATTGCTACTACACGTGCTCTTCTTTTTGTTGAGTGCAGAGTATATTTCAATGCCTATTTTGAGACCTCATATGTGATTCTGATAGTGTTCAGACTCAAGGGTGAGCTATCACATTTATTTTGTGTTGTTTAGAATATTGGAGACATCATTTTTAGAATGAAAATCTTATTTTCCTTATTTCAGTGAAGTGTTGGTTTGATTTTTTGGGGTTAGTTGGTTCTCCCACTAGGAAGTTAGTGTAGATTTCAATCATGTGGGATTTATAGTCATGACTGACATGAAACTCATACGTATGAACTATCTTTAAGTGACATTAGGCGATGCATCAGACTCCTATCGTGATGCAAGAACATATAACCTATTTCGACCAGCGTCGGTACCAGAAGCAAGTGCAGATGCCGAAGCAGCACCACTAGGTGCAGGAGCAGAAGATGAAGAAACCAGAGCTTTGACCACTCCTGAAACACCCCTTCCAACCGGATAGTTTCTAAGCATATGTCCTGGCTGGCCATATTTAAAAGACTTGTCCCTCCATTCATCACAAAATCTCCGATGAAGACAACTATAGAACCGACAAGGAGGGCATGAAAAAGCCAAGTGAGCCCCACTCTCATGAGATTGGGAACCCTATGCCCGAAAATTATTGCCACCCTATTGTTGCCTATCACCAGAATGCTTCGGGTAAGGAGCACTAGTAGAAGAGAAGGATCCAAAACTACCCCACTGCTTTTTTGGCCACTTACCGTCATCCTGACCACCTTGTTGTTTCCCACCACCTTGTTCAGAAGACCTGAACTTCTTACGCTTCCTTACCCCAAACTCCTCTTATTTCCTCTTTTCATCCTTCAACTACTGCATGTGGACAACTAACCTCGAAATATCTATATCCTTAATCAGTAAAGTAGTTTTGCTTTTAAGGATCAAATCTCGAGACAACCTCAAAGTGAACTTTTTCATCCTCGCCCTTATATTTGACCCCAAGTCTGGAGCATAACTTGACAGCTGATGAAACTTCAAGGCATATTCCTTGAAAGTCATCTTTCCCTGCTTAAGATTCACAAAATCTTCGATATTTGCTTCCTTCAACTCCTTAGGAAAGAAGCGGTCCAAAAAAGCATTTGAGAAAGTCTCCCATAAGGACAACTCCTCAATATCACCTCTATATCTATCCTAGTCCTCGTACCACTGGTATGCAATATCCTTAAGCTGATAAGCTATAAAATTTACTCCTTCCACAGTCGTGGTCTACATCACCCTGAAGATTTTCTCCATTTCATCCAAGAAACGCTGAGGATCCTCCTCTACCTTTACTCCAGTAAAAGTAAGAGGATTCATCTTCATAAACTGGCCAACCCTTGTGGCCTCAATATATAAAATACCAGATGCATCTCGCTCAGCCTGAGCAACAACCAACTGAGAAATAGTACCAATCGATTATTGAATTCCTCATTCATCACCTCACTTTGAAGAGGACTAGTAGCAACCAGTGGAATTCTAGAAATATCAGGACTGGACCCCTAGACTGAGTATGGATCCCCTGTGTCCCTTCCACATTATCCCCAGATAGGACAAAAGATTTTTCTTGTGTTCCAGATCATAGAGGCATGGTCTAAAAAGCAAACAGACAAGGATTAGAGAAGATTCCAAGACTTAGACTCCAAGCTTGAAAATAGACTTAGTCTCTTTCTTATGAGTGCAGCGCGCTACACCCGCTTAAAATAGACTAGACTACACACGGTTTTGCAGACTCGCAATTAACCATGAACCTAAAGCTCTGATACCAACTTGACAAGACTCGAACCACGGCCATCTCAAAATAGGCATCCCACGTCAAACCAGGACTAGTGACCACTTCCGTTACCCACCCCAACCAACCAACACATATCCTGAGATGGATGAATTCCGAATATATTACAATATAGAGTAATTGCAAAATCCAAGACTCTGGGATAGGTCTATATCTGTGACTACCCAACCGAATCCAACCGTTCGTTACCCAACCGATAACCAACACCAAACCAAACCATAATAAAAAACCATAACCATATGAGTTCCATAATAAGTATATATAATCTCAAAATAAAAGAGGATGGAACAATGAGCAATTTAGTCCAACGATATTAGCTCCAATATCAATGCCAATACCAAGGCTGATACCAATACCGATCCCGCCCATACCAACCAATAGTAGTTCCATTACCAAACAAACCCATGCAATAGTTCCATTACAAATTTAATAACATTGTAAAAGTATTATCATAGGCATTCTATCAAATATGTTGGGGGTATAGTATTTTCAAAACCAAAACCAATTACTATATGACCATTACCATGCAACCAATTACCCAAAATAACCATTTAAGCATGTAATAATATAATTAAAACATGGAAAAATCATAACCATGCATTTATAACCAAAACCCCAACACATATTTGAAAATCCAAAACCATGCAATAGATTATGCTGAGAAAACATTATATAAAACTACGCCTTTAGTTGGAACTAGCAATGAGGGAAGATTACATGCCTTAATTAAATCTATATTGGAGATAAATCACCAACACAAGCCCCAAATTAATCCTTGAGATAAAACCCTATCTTCCTTTGCCCACGAACTTTAGAGAGAATTAGAAAGTGTTTTCCAAGTGTTGATAAATAGAATAATAGGGCAAATAAAATCCCAAGTATGTTAAAAGTCCTAGGGCCGTATTAGGCTAAGTGGGAAAATATCCAGATTTCCCTCACTTAAACTGAATATAATTCCCATCAGAGGGTACAACTAACTTTACCAGTCATCCCCTTCAATACGAGTGGTATGCTCCACTCATATCCTAGACCTTTCCCTTGGACCCAACACTGTCCAAAGTATGACTTATTCAAACCAAATCGTATGCAAAGTATAAGACTCGTCCCTCTGACCCATACCCCTGGCAAAATAGAATCAAAAGAGGACTGAACACTGTCCACCAATCGAGTCCATGGTAGAACTCGTACCCTTTCTTATGGATCATTGTGAGCCAGTTATACTCAGATCCAAATTAAGCTTCCAAGTTCAAGATTAAGTGAAAGAAATAACAAAACCTAACAACTCATACCTACCAATGCGACTTGTACCACTCAAGTCGTATCTATTCCAGGAACAAAATTCAACCCACCATCCATAACTGGTCGGCGTACGACACTATACCACTCATATCCCTGTGTATGACTCGTTCTCTCTAGTCGTATCTTGTCCAGAAAGTAGAAATCCAGGAAATTTTCTAAGGGTCAAAAATCTAGGGTTTTATAAACCTTCATGGTTAGCTATCACAACCCGCCATTATTTCTTAATTAAAATATTTAGCACACAATCAAACCACCAATTTTCAGGAGTCAATTACCAAGGTATTATGAAGTGGTATTGTAATACCGACTATAGCTTGCAAATAATATCATTAGCCAATACTTAGGGGATTCCCATGTACCCCACAAGATCTCTAATTAAACCAAATCCTTGGCCACCAAGGCCTTTCCAAACCATTTAAAATAAACCAAACCAATTTAGGTTCCATTACCATATTATGTAATGCAAAGATTTTTAGAATAGTCAAACTATGTGATAAAAATCATTCTCCTTGGCGTTTTAACAAACATATTAAGGGCATATAGTTTCCACAGCCAAAACAAGTATCAATTGACCATTCCCAGGCAACCACATGTTCAAACCATAATTAAAACATAAAAAACCATAAATAAGACATGAGAAAACATTATTCAACCATGAACAACTAAATAAATCCACAATAATACCATGAAAACCATTCATTAAAAAATTCTATTAGTTGAACTACTAATGAGGGAGGAGTAACATGCCTTTGACACTAAAGAAGATGGAGAAAATACCTCTTGAAAGCCCCAAATTGATTGACTTGAAGAAACCTTAGCCTTTTCTTAAACTAAGATCTTGAGAGAGTTTAGAGAGTGTTTGATTGAGAATTATAGGTTAATAAGGCCTCCAAAGGTGTTTTATATCATGGGGTCAAAAGGAGTCAAGAGGGTAAATGTCCAAAATTCCCCCAACTTAAACTGTAAAAATCATGCAGGTGGGTATGATTGGACCTCTCAACTCGTAACCACATCATACGAGTGGTACCCTCAAGTCATCACTTGATTAGAAAGTTGGACACTATATTTTGTCTAACATATGACTCCCTTGCTTAACTCGTATCATCACCATATGACTAGTATTATTCCTGTCGTACGCTAGGCAGAACATCAAAGGCTAGACACTAGATAACATAAAGTTTAGACCCTACCTCTCATCACTCAAACATACGACTCGTCACCACTAACCTGTAACCACAATAGAGACCCAATTACCAAACACTAGACACCTTAAGACTTGGATCACCTGACTCGTACCCAAACCATACGACTAGTATGGTGAGTCATATGATGATCAGAAAGCTCAAGACTCAAGAAGCTTTCAAGGACCAAAACCCAAGGTATTTCAATTAGTATGGGCCGACTTGACTAAAACTTTCTAAATTTAATATTTTTGATTGGTCTGAAATCATCCCACTATTGCATGATTTTTCCTGCTATAGCAATGTCGTCATAGCGGCCGGCAGGATGCTATAGCAAGATGATGAGAATAGAATATCAGGTGAAATAGTAATATTTTCCTTTCTCTTCTTCAGTTGTACGAATGATGAGGATTTCTCCAAAAACCCTTTTTGGTTTACCTTATGGCCTTGACTTAATAGAAAGAAGGGATTTTGCTCAGATAAGGTGAAACCCATAATTTTCCCATAGATTTCACGCAAATAATCACTAGCATGGAGTTAAAATTTAGGTTCCTACCTCTTTAACAGTTGCTCGAATATTGGTAGGATAGGTATAACTAAGAAGTTTATATCGGGTTTAGAAAACTCTAGCATATTATAGGTTGATGGGAGACTTAATGCTTAGGCTTTTAGGAATTATATTTGGATATATAAAATAGTGGAAAAGTTGATGCAGTTATTCTTATGATAATAATTCTATCCATTAATTTATGTGTTTACCTTGTTGTTGTTCACCCTTGCATGATTAAAATGATATTGTTCCAAAAAATTACATTAAACCCATTTAATTCCATAAGTAGAGGTGGTTAGTGTTGGGGGTTCTGAAGAATCCATGGTGGTAACCATAGAAATGGGAAATTGGTAAGATATTAATATTGGATAAATGGTTGGAGTGTATTGTGGCATGGGTCATATGTGAAAAACTGTAGGTCATGGTTTAATATTATTAAAAACCAATATGTTTTTGTGTGAGTGGGAACTATTCCTTTATATCACTTATTTCAATGTATGTTAAAGGAAAGTGAATGGCTAATTGATATCCTAAGTGTTAATCATATGCAAAGAACTAATGCATAATCGACTAATGGCTATCCTTAAGGTGAGTAACTGGATATCATATGAATCCATCTAGAATGACTTAAGCAAGGAAAATTAAAACTGGGAATGTTCTAATTAGTATTTGGCCATTGAAGAAGTACAAAGTCAAGGATAATCAACTAATGGTTATATTTTAGGAGAGTAAAGGATAATACAAAGGGCTTGTTTAATGATGAAACTTGAGATTGGTACTTATGTGTATTGGTATTTATTGAATGACTATGAGTATGTAAAATGTGATTGTTTGAATTATTATGGAATTCGTGGTTGGTGAAAGGTCATAACTTGGTTATCTGTTGATGATTAAAGGAATTATTGCCATGTGACATAATTGGAAACTGTATGCTAAAATGCTAGGCATAGATTTATTATTGGTCAAATGGTAAGGGGAAGAATGATTTACGAGTGTGGGAGCTCTTGTTACAATAGTCAGGATTTGGTTGAGGACCATGGAAAAAGGGTTATTGTTGCATAATAGCGGGATTTTTGTAATGAAAAGTTTTGTGTTGTGATTTATGACTGATAAAAGTAATCTAATGCCAAGTTGTTGTTTCATGCATTGCTAGGTTCAGTCATGGAATTATATTGTAGGCTATAATGTGATTTCATGTGTTATTTTTGGAAATATGATAGGGGAATATGGGAATTTGCAGGAAATATTAAAATTTTGGGGCTGCTACTATTGGGGCTACCATAATAGTACTAACCCGCTATAGTTATCCCGTTATAATGAGATTTTTTAGACTATAGTGGTATATCCTTAGCCTCTACAATGGGATGGACAAGGATAAAACCCATGTCGGGTTTTTCACTTTTGGCCTGTATGATCTGCTATTTAAGCTATGTGCTACCACATGAATTGTAATTGCATAAATAAGGGTAAAACCATGCATACGTTATGAAAAGTTGTTAGAACTAGAATTCATGTGCATAAAATAAAGGAAAAAAATAGAAATATTATTTTTTACATGGCCTGAACACGGGCAACCCTGATTAATAAAAATATATAAAAAGTCAAAGGGGTTAAACTTGTATGAACAAAAGGGCCTAGCTGGATTCCGTGTCACCATCACGGGCTATCAGGGCGAGGACTTCTTCCTCTATATCACTAAATAAAGTAACTCCTACATATATTTTTTTCTCCAATGGAGACACTCTTGATCTATAAATTCACACCTAAACATGTTATTTACGGGCTTCCACATCTGTATGAGCGTATGATCCCAGGAATGCTTCCTCTTTTCTCTTAGTCAAGCTTCATGCAGAGTGCTACATAGTCTTAGTTAGCAGGATATAGGGATGTGGAGATGGAAGGGGTTTTACCGTTGATAAAAGTGGGTATGCTTCATGACCTCCTCACAGCAGCCAAGTTTTCCTCCAGTTGGCTACGGGAAATTGAGAGATAGGACTGAGAAGGAGGGGCATCATCATCATCATTATCTTTCTCAATATCCTAGATGCTCTTGGTGTCACCCACCTTTCTTTTTCATTTTCCCCTTTGACGTGACGACCTTTACCTGAGGGGTGAAAGGGGATGTCTATCTCCAGTGTCAACATCTTCCTTAAGCACATCAATATGCCTACATAGCACAAACACTGGAATAGGAAGGTAAGGTCCCTTTTTAATGTTCTGGTAGAAGTCTTCCTGGTCAATCACTATTTAAGACTTATATTCAGCGGTATGTGTTATATATCACAAGACACCACCGGAGCTCGAGGGGAGGTCATGTTGAAAAGGTTATGTAATGAAAGAATCCTTTAGGAACCAGGTTTAACCACCTCCTAGCATCAGCTGTGAAGTACGTGCTACTTATCTCCTCAATAGTGGGCCAGTAGATTTGGTCCCTCTTATTATCCACATCTAGAGTGTCCCACAATCACTTTATATCCATGTCCTGAGCCTTATCCATGTACCCAATATTAGAGATATTTGACACTCCCAACACCTCATTAATAGTATTAGTGTCCACTAGGACATTCACTCCCCTAATATAAATGGTGTCATTAGGGTCATTTCAAAGCATGATAGAGAGTATGACATAGAATTCCTTTACCCAGCTTGAGACAATAGATGGGGAAGCCTCTACCAGTAGCATCCAACCAACTTTTGATAGCCAGTTATAAAATTTAGGTGCCTTAGTCGGCACCTCCTTCGAAACAAAACCCCACTCAGAGTAGAATCTTATTCTCTAATACTCCAAAAATCTCTCTCAATAGTTTTCATCACAAAACCTCTTAAAGATGGGGGCATCCATTTGATTTTCGATTATTGGTCTAATAAATCAGTAAAATTATGGTAAAGAAATGTTCTAGAACTAATAACATTGTTAAGAAAACAAATTTCAAAAAAGGCCCAGTCTGGGCCTAACTGGGTGGTACTGCCTGTAACCTCCAGCTATAGTAGGCTATACCATGCTATGGAGAAGTCGCTATAACTATAATTTTTCCACTATAGTGAAGTGTCCATAGAGAGACAAGGCCTCTATAACAACTTTTATCATCCCCTAGCTCCACGGGATGCATCAAAGGCGTCCCTTAGACAAAGCCACATTTTTGGCATTCCAACCCCAAATCAATATTCATAAAGTACCCTAAAACTCTTCATGCAAAAATTTGGGCATGATAACTCCTAAAACATGTACAAATTTCCAAAAAAAAAACAAGAACAACCCTTTAGGTTTCCTACTATTTTAGACCTAAATCGATCATGAAATTCATAATTCTTATGATCAAATGCTATAGAACTATTGTAAACATAAGGAAAGACCCCAAGCTTACAAATTTTGGGCAAAACAATTCCAATTTCCATCTTTTCAAAATAACCCAAATCCTATTCAATTTCTATGAGTTCAAGCAAAAAGCATGCAGAAATGCGAGTAAAGATGTAAAGAGATGAAATATAACTATAATTACTTTTTTTATGATGTAAGAAAAGTGATCTCAGAGGGGTTGGGAGTTTTTTCAGGGAAAAAGGGAGAAATTAGTAGGAAAACCATTTCTCACTCCTTTATATTATTGGCCCCTACAATAGCGGGATCCAATCTCAAGGTTTGAAAATTTTTATCCGTTTTGCATTGAGTCATTCTCTTTCTGATATATTGATGAGACTCCAAATACCTTTGTACTGGAGAAATGTTTTACCCCAATCAACCTCATTCAACTCATATTTAAGGAAGATTCGTTGACAAAGAAGAGTAGTAATAAAGTATGGTTTGAAATTTTAGAATGCCAAGAAATTGAAATTCGGTATTTCACTTAAATCTATAATAAATTATCATTGGGAGGGCATTATGGTTCAAACTTAGACTCGTATCATTCTGTTGTTATCGTGATCATTCAGGGATGAAAGATGGATACACATGAATATATTGTATTGAAATATTCTATTATTATTAAGAGATATCTTTTTAAGGGTATGATTTATGGGGAACTTTAGAAATATTTTCTCAAATTAGTATGGGACGATGTGACTAAAAATTAGAAAATTAAAAGTTTTTGGTCAGACTGAATCATCCTGCTATAGTGGAAATTTTTCCTCTATAATAGTGTCGCAATAGAAGCCGACAAGCCACTATATTAGGATGATGGTACTACAATCTAAGGTGTAATTTTAACATTTCCCTTTCTCCTCTTTAATTTTAAAAGGGATTGGTTTGAACCAAAAACCTTTCTAAAGTTATCTCAAATATTGGATCAATAAAGAGGAGTAATTTCGCTTGAATGAGTGAAATTGATGAGTCTCCCATAGATTTCACACTAGAACTCAGTAGTACGGATCTAAAACTTGCGTTTGCACCCTCTTAGCAGCTGATTGGCATCTAGGTCGACTAGATTTAATTGAGTAATTTAGACCTGGGCTAGGAAGAATAAGCATGGCATAGATTAATGGGGGATTTCATTATTAGGCCTTCAAGCACGGTGATTGGATGGATAAAATAGAGGAAAATCTGATTAATTGGGTTGGAATTTGTTATTATTATTACTATATTAAACCTGTCCATTAATTATGTGTTTACGTTATTGTATTCACCCTTGCATAACTAAAAATGGTGTTGTACCCACTAATTGAGTTAGAGGTGGTTAGTGTTGGTAGAGTCTGACTAACCCAAGGTGGTAACCTAAGGAATGGGAAATTGCTAAGGCATTAATGTTAGGATGAATGGTTGGGGTGTATTATGGCACATGTCATTCGTGCAAAATCATAAGTGGTGATGTAAGGTAGTTCAAACCCAATTTATTTTTTGTGAGCATGATAACTATTCCTTTATTGTTACAATGCATGTTCAAGAAAAGAGAATGACTAATTAATATTCTTAATGCTAATCAAATGCTATGAGCTTGCTGGTTTTTAAAAGTGTTATTTCTATCATCATTATGGTTTTGATCCTTGTGATATCTATTATTATTATAGGATGTACTAGTATTTGGACATCTTTATGAGATTTTTATTCATTATAGGGAGATGTGCCGCTATTTGGACATGTTCTCGGGATTGGTTGATATAAGGTTGGAAAACTCTGGACGTCTGAAATTTGTAGTACATAGACAAGAGCTCATTAGCTATAGTTCATGGCTATTTGAAGACCATAAGACCCTTAGCATGTATGTACACGATACAGGTAAGTGTGACAGTTCCTTGAGTGAATCTATAATTATGGGCTTACTTGTTATATTGGTTATATAAGTGAATTGAGTTATTTGTTACTTGTTATATATTGTGCTATATTAGTTTCTTAACTGAACTAGGAAATTATATGTTGACTTGTTACATGGGTTTGTGGAGTGAAATGGGTTATTTATTACTTATCATTTATTGTGCTGTATTAGTTCTTAGAGATACTTGGGAAATTATATGTTGATTTGTTATATGGATTCCTAAAATTAACTAGGCTTATGTGTTGACATGTTATAATTGGTTTCTTGGTATAAAATGAAATTCATGATTAATATCACTATTATTAATTGGGATAGATCCTTGAGTGGTTCACGCTTAATTGCATGTTTTGGATGTAACTCTATGTTTTCTTCATACTTGTATAACTGAAACATGGTTGATTTACTTGATTAAGTCAAGGTTGTTGGCTTGGAGTATTGTTGGCAATCATGGTTTTGCTCTGACTTGTTATATTGTTGGCTTTTATTGATTGAATCCTTTGGTATTGATGAAAAAGGTTAGGTGTTATGAACTAAAGCTAAGGCTACCTGGTATATGTTCATGTTTGTAAATTATGATATGCATATCGTCGGTGGACTATTGGTTATTGCAGTTGATGCCAGAAAGGCGGGGTGTTGCTATCTTGTTATTTAATTCGCATAGGCTTAAATGAATCTAGAGATACTAGGGTACTAATGCATACCTATATAGTGGGACAAAGCTAAGTATTACGTAAGGTTTCTAATGACTAACTGTTAAGAGTAAGAACTCTCGAAGATTGAGTATCGTAGAGTTCATAGTTAATTACAAAATAAGCCTTGACTTAATTAAGTAGTGGATATATGGTGATTAGGTTTGAAAACGATAAGGCTATTACAAGCTAAATATGTTACGGGATTACTTTGATGGAAGACATCTGGCTAAATAACTCTCAAGATGTATGTTTTCTTTCTATATATTTATGTGATATTTATGTGATTTAAGTTAGGTCGGCCGATAATGCTGACCAGTACTTGTTGTTTGTACTGATACTGCTCTTGCTATATGTTTTTTTGGGGGTATAGTGTAACACCCCATATTTTTGAGCTAGAATTTGAGTTGTTGTTCCTACGTGTATAAACCAAAACCCAATGATTCTATGTCAACATAAGTGTGATTATCAATTCTATAGTGTGGGAACATCTTTGAAGATGAATTAAGATCATAAAAATCTCCTAAGTCCGAGACGAGTTGAGAACTTTCTATCAATTTAGTTTTAGTGAACGTCTCAACTTGGGTCAACTTCAAATGACTAGTACTTCTTAAATATAAATAGATAGGTGGCCTACTATATACCAAATGAAATATCTTTGAGTCTTCTTTCCAAAGCATCCAATTTCACCTTGATCCAATATTGGAGTATAAAGTTATTCTTATTTTACTTGGGAGCATTTGTCTATCGAAAAGTGACGACTAGGCTAACGAGCCGTCAGCTGGGTGATGACTAAGGTGACGAGCCATCATCTCAAGTCATTAAAAATCATCTTGAACGTGACGACTAGTGTTACAAGACGTTACCTAACTGACGGGCCATCAACCTTGTTGTCAACTGAAGAATTTATGCAATTTTTTATATTTCTTAGGTGTGTTTTGGTCTTTTCCTCACCCCAAACTCCTATGGCTTTTCTGAATAATTGAACATTATTAAATTAATAGCTTTTCCTATGGCTTTTATGAATCCTGTATGGTTTGAATTTATGGTTTTAAATGTGTGTGGAGCATGGGAATGGTGAATAAACTAGGGGACTCATAGTTTCCCCCAAATTTGTGAATTTGATAACTGAATTGGTATAACCCCAACCCAATCTTGTGAAATTAGCTTTGAATATGAGTAAATATACATTAAACCATGTTTTGAATTATTGCATGCAATAAAATGCCTAATGAAACATGAATTGATTTTAACAAACTTTGGGGTTTTTGTATTCCCTATATGAATGAATAATTAAACCTAGAGATGTCATGAATTCGCCCATATGATGGGTAATTTATGACACCCCAAGTGTTGGCATCTTGAATTCTTGAGTTTTTACACTCACTGCCTAGACTATGACTCCCTGTGAGTCATAGGGTGTATTATGGGTCATAGGACCCTGTTCGTAGCTTAACCAGAGTGATTCCCAATGATCCTATCCTGAGTACAACTTGGACCCTATGTAGTGTAGGGTCACGTTACGAGTCGTATAATGGTTCTCATGCCAAATCAATAAAGGTTGCCAATGTTTTTATCTTGCCTATGATTTGACCCCATGAGTCATAAGGTTTGAATATGAGTTGTAGGGCATGAATCATGTTCAGACCAGTGTTGGTGCCTATGGGTACCATCTAACCTACGACTAAATGTCACGAGTCATAGGGTGACCTCACGAGTCGTAAGGTCACCCATAACGACTGGACGACAGTTTGTAAATCTTTTTATTAAGGGTACTATGGACATTTCCCTTTTTCCCCACTTAGATTCCACGTACATAAAATACCAAAGGGTGGTCATTATCAACACTTGAATATGTCAAACACTCTCTTTACTCTCTCAAATTCCCCATTCAAAGACAAAGTTAAGGTTTTAAGAAATTGGTCATCTAAGGATATAAGAGTGGTTTCTTCTTCAAATTTCTTGGGGATTAAGGTATGTATATCTCTCCCTAAACTTATGTTTTTATTATTGTATGAATTGGTTTAATATTCACATGGTTTTGATGTTGGGTTTTGAATGATGGGTTGACAGTTTTAGGTGTAAATTGTTTAAATGTTTTTCTATGATTATTATGGATTTATAATGCATTGAATTGATGATTTGTGAAATCATTAGAGTACATGGGAGTGATGAATGAAAAATGGGTACAAGGATTCCCCAAATTTGTAAACAATGGAACTAGGAGTACGGGGATTTCCCAAAATGATTAGATTTTGGTATTGAACTTGAAGAGAACCTCAACCCACTTGCATAATTGGTTTTGGAATGTGAATAATCATTTGGATTATCCTACTTTTCTTTAACCTAATGCATTGCATAAATGGATAACAGATAAGAATGATCTTAAAAACCTTGTAGGGTACAAGGATTCCCCTAAGTGAATGAATTTCTTGAAAACCATGCGGGGTACAAGGAATCCCCCAAGTTACTTTTAATAATGGAGTATGGGGTATAAGGATTCCCCAAGTGTTTGCATAATTGCATTTTTTGCATGCTATAGTCAGTATGATGATACCACTTAATGATGCCTTAATGATTGAATCCTTAGACTAGTGGATCAGTTATGTGTAAAATGTTTTAATTGGGCTTAAAAGAGGTTATGTAGCTAAATATAAAGGTGGAGGTCCCAAGGGACTAATACTGAAAACTCATGTTTACAAACGTGAGGGTTGGAATATATGATCGTGTGCTTATATCACACTAAATGTATATTTGCATTATAGATAGCGTTAGGTACAAGAAATCCCTGGCCTTATATGATATCTCCGATTCATGTGGCTAACACGCACTTGGGTTCGACCAGGGGGTAACATCTGGACCCATATAGCCTGTGGGTTGTTATTAAGACGGTCACACTACATATTCCAGGTTAATGATTTAAAGTTCATGCTAAGTCGTTTTCCCTACCCGGGCATGTAATATTTATTTATATTTATAAGCATATGATTGTGTACATTGGATTTTGATAGATTTTGTATTGTTGATCACGACATTACTTTACTTCTTATCTCTGAGTTACATGCTAGTGCTTAACCCGCTAACCATTTTTAGATATTCTATCCCAATGTGATGCAGGACATAGAGATGCTTTTACTTTTTTAGCACAGAGATAGGATTTCGAGGTGTCAACAACTAACTTGAAGTAGTGAGCTTCCATTCTCCGAAAGAGCTTCATTTTATGGTTTTCTTTCTGTTGGTTATAGAATTTCCTTAGGACTTATTTTGGCTATCGTCTGGGGCATGTCCCAGCTTAGATTGATTTTTAGTGTAACACCCCATACTTAATTACGTGCATTAGTCATGGTTATATGTGTTGGAGTATCTGTATTGATCCTAAGTTAGGTATATATGAGTTTAAGTATGAGTATTGACTATTTTGAGATGGTTTCAAGTGTATAGTTTGATTATATATGTAAAGGAATCGACTTTATTTATACCGGAAATTGCCCGTCGATGGTTCCATATGAAGGTTATTGAATAATATTTCCAATGATATAAAGATTTCCAAAAATGGATAAGTTTTGAATATAATCGAGCACGTTCTAAACTATAAAACGGTGGCCGGGATGTTGTGAACAGTAAAAGTACAGAAAATTTCCTGCACACAAACTACTGAGGCCTGCCAATTTTTTGGGTCAACTTTGAACGATCATAACTCCCTTAATATAATGAACTGGGAGAGGTTCGACATATCAAAAGAAAGATCTTTGAGTCTTCGTTCCAATTCAATTGGTTTCATCCAAATCCGACATCTGAGTAAGGAGTTATACTGGTTTTACTTCAGCCTCTCAAAACAGATTTTTAGGGTCAAATTCAAACGATCATAACTCCTTGTACAGGACTAACTGGGTGGCCTACTTTATATGAAATGAAACACCTTTAAATTATCTTTCCAACTATACCAATTCCACCCAAATCCGATATCGGAGCAAAGAGTTATGGCCGATTTACTTTAGCCTGTCAAAACAGTCCACCATGGGCAGATTCGGATTTACTTAAATTTTTAAGGGCAATATGGTCATTTTCCATCACCTCATGGACGAAAATTGGTCATTATATACATAAACTTAGCCTCATATCCATCATTCATCATCCAATTATTGAAAATAAGAAACCCTAGCCTAATTTCAACTTCAATTATCTTGTGATTCAACCTTAGAAAATCCAAATTGATTTCGTAATTGTGTTCACAGTCTTGAGGGCTTCGAAAAGCATCCCTTATTGGTGCCAACAGGACTTCGAAATCAAAAGGACCATTTTATGGTAAGGATGTAAATTATGTTGGTGTTATTTTTATGGATATGTATATATAGATGCATGTGAGCATAAGAAGTATGTTATGTGATTGTTGTTGAAAGATGATTGGAAATGATGTTGGATTATTCTTGTGCATGGTTGGATTATGTTGAATTGTGAAGGGATTTGGTGTGATGATGTGGTATTGAAATGATGATTATATATATATATATATACATAAACCTATTGTTCGAGTTGGTTTTTGGAATGCTTTGCAAATATTGGTTGTATGGAATTATGGAAGAGAATTGTGGTGCTAGGTTGCTAATACTAGATGCCAAACATTTCATTGTAGATAAGTTATTTGTAAAGGATGGAAGTTGTGTTGAATTGGTATCCAAATCTACAACGAGGTATGTAAAGCATACTCTAACGATGTTCTTTGGCATGAAAACACCAATGTTCCATCAAGTAAGATTCCGAGGTGGTCCAAAAACATGTATTATTCTATGTTACCAACGAAGTTGTTTCCATTCTATAAAGTGTCAAAATGTTTCATTGATATACCAAAAGGCTCCTATTTCATTGTTGTGATATTGATGATTCTAAAACACATTGTTGATGTACCAATGAGTCTTTATTACATCGTTATTATATAGAAGGTCTATTACTTGATTCCTATTGATGTATCATTGTTCCAAAGGTACTATATTGGCATGAACACTAATGTAGTAATCTCAAAAGCTTTTGAACTAAGTTATTGGAAAGATCTCTTATATGTGTTACTTGATATACGTGTGGGTGGTATCCCCGGGGCATAAGCCTAGCATGGGTCGATCCCTATTTATGTGTTTATGGGTGGTATCCCAGGGGCATAAGCCTAGCATGGGTCGATCCCAGTTGATATGTACTAGAGGCAGCCTAATGGTCATAGTACGGTACAGTATTGATTATTGTTAGGTGGTTGGAGGTTCGGAAGAAGGAGGTAATGGCGAATGATAATTGTAAAGAATGAAATGAACGAATGTATTCCGTTCCACAAATGTGTTTCAATTCAAGAACCCAATTCATATTAATGATAATGTACATGATCCTAAAAGTGTTTATGAAGTGTGGTTCACTTCTATTATGATTTATTCACTTGCGTCTGATTTTCTTGATCCCCCATATCACATATGATTATTTACAGCTTTACATACTCAGTACATATTTCGTACTGACGTCCCTCACGGGGACCTTCATTTCATGCTGCAGGCATAGGTGCTTCAGCTCACTCACAGCATAGATAGGAGCCAGGTCATACAACTATTATTGGTGAGCTCCAGTTTGCTTCGAAGCTTTCCAAGTCGGTTCCTTATGTTTTGTCATTGTACATGAGTTTATATAGTGATGTTATATTTGTATATGTGGTGGCCCCGACGGCCAAGTATTATATATATATATATATATATAATTGTGCGTGTTGTGCTAATATAGGTAATTATATTCTTCTATATGTAACGAAGTGCTGTCCAAATTTTTGGTGACATGTAAGTGAAAGTACAGGTATTTGAACGGGTTCTCCCAGGCCTTCTCAGCTTCGGGTGTCAGTCCAGCCCGATGGGATTTTAGGGCTTGACATTTAGTTCAATTCAGTTTAGAGGCTTTATAGATTACTATGGACTGGGTATTGGTTATTGATATATCCAAGACTACTTTGAGCTTATCTTTATCTATCTTGTTATATATTTAGAGTTCATCCGTTGCTAGGGTATTATGTTCTGTTTGACTATGCACAGGGGGTGGTATTTGATCCATGGTGAACTTGGGATACTCGTCATAGCCAACCCCTGGTTTTAAGTCATGACAAAGTTGGTATCAGAGCTTACGATCATGGTAAATTGAGTGTCTAGAAAGTCATTTCAGGTAGAGTCTCTTTTATGGGTGTGTAGCATATCACACTTATAAGAGAGAGGCTATGAGACATTTAGGAATGTTTCCTTTTCTTGTGTTTAACTGTTAGGATGTAGAGTCTAGGATATTGAAATCTCTTCTAATTCCCATTTGTTTTCATTTCAGATTAAGCCACCCAGAAGATCTGATGCTCATAGAAACTCTTTTGTCCTGCTTGAGGATAATGTGGATGAAACTCATCCTAGCTATAGGGTACAGACCTAATCTAGGGCCTCATCTTCTTATTTCCCCCATGGAGTTCCATCGGTTCCCATTGATCCTTATTTCAATGGTGATACTTCTGCTCAGTCAACTTAAGAAGATATTGGTGAGTTTTGCTATTCTATTTAATTGTTGATCCATTTGGTGACTTCAGTTATGTCAGTCGAATCCTGCTGGTACTACTATGAGTTCTTCTGAGGTTACTCGATTTAGATAGATTATGGGGCTCAATCTTTAAACCTTTACTAGCTATAAGGTTAAGAAGGATCCTCAAGGGTTCATAGATGAGATGGAGAAGATTTTTCGTATGATGCATGCTTCTGACTCCGAGGGTGCAGAGTTCTCTACATACTAGTTGAAGGATGTGATGTATCAGTGGAATGAGGAGTGGTATCAGATGAAGGGAGAAGATTTTAAGCCAACTTTTTGGGATGGATTGTCTAGTGCTTTTCTAGATCGATTCTTTTCATAAGAGTTGATAGAGGCGAAAGCTAAGGAGTTTGTGAATTTAAAGTAAGGAAAAATGACTGTTAAGGGGTATTTCTTAAAATTCATTAATTGTCACGCTATGCTCCTAAGTTAGTGTCTAACATAAGGGCTAGCATGAGAAAGTTTACTTTTGGGTTATCTTGAGACTTGATCCTTGAGTTTAATGTTGCACTAAATAATAATGACATGGATATCTCTAGGCTTATGTTTTATATGCAGCAGGTCGAAGAAGAAAATAAGAAGCAAGCAGATATAGGAGAAAGGCAATGTATGAATATCAAATATTTAGATCAAGGTAGGGCTCAAAAGCATAGTGGTAGAGATGGCAAGTAGTAGTGTAAAAAGAATCAAAGAAGTCCTAACTTTTACTCAACGGCTAGTACTCCTTATCCAAAGTCATTTGGTGATCATCATTCCTAGGCTACTAGTGGGTTTAAGGCACAAGGTGCCCAGTCTTAGATTGGAGGAGCACAGTCATCCATAACCCATCTTTCTTGTTGGTTTTGTGGTAAGTTGCATCATAGTTTCTGTGGTGAGAGAAGGAATTGGTGTTTTAATTATGGTCAACCTAGACACATGCAGAGAAATTGTCATATGGGTAAGGTTGGTTCTGGGCTAATAAGGTCCCTATAGATACATCTTTAGCTCTGGCACTAAAGGGTGCTACTTCTGTTCCAACATTGGCAAAAATCATTTGTATACTCTTTCCACCTGTTAGGATTTTGAGGCCTCTCCTGATGTTGTTACTGCTATGTTACTACTCTTTTCCCGTGATATGTATTGTCTTCTTGATCTGGGGTCTACTCTTTCTTGTAGGACCCCTTATGTGGCTATTCATTTTGATTTTGGAGCTGAGTCTATATTTGTTCCCTTTTCTGTGTCTACCTCAGTGGGTGATTCTACAGTTGCTAGATGATTCTATAGTGGTTGTGTGGTATCTATTTGTGGTAGAAAGATATTAGTGGATTTGATAGAGTTAGATATATTAGATTTTGATGTTATTTTAGGGATAGATTGGCTCTATTCATGCTATGTATCTTTGGATTGTAAAACCCAAAGGGTTAGTTTCCAATTCCCAAATGGACCGGTGATTGAGTGGGAGTTAATTCCCTAGTGCCTAAAGAAAGGTTTATTTCATATCTTAGAGCTCAAAAATTGATTTCCAAGGGGTGTCTATATCATCTAGTTCGGGTTAAGGATTCAAGATTTGGAGGTCCTTCTTTACTGTCCATCTCCATAGTTATTAAATTTCCTGAGGTTTTTCCTGATGATCTTCCTTGTATTCCTCCCAAAAGGAAAATTGATTTTGGGATTGACCTTCTTCTGAATACCCATCCTATTTTTATTTCTCCCGACCGAATAGCTCCGACTAAATTGAAAGAACTCAAGGAGAAGTTGAAAAATCTTTTTGATAAGGGTTTTATTTACCCAAATATATCTCTGTGGGGTGCTCCTGTTCTCTACGTGCATAAGAAGGATGGGTCCCTTCGAATGTGCATTTACTACTGCCATTTGAATAAGGTCATAGTAAAGAATAAGTATCCTCTTCCTAAGATTGATGACCTATTTGATTAGCTTCAGAGTACTAAGTACTTTTCTAATATTGATCTTTGGTCGGGTTATCATCAGTTGAACATTAGGGAGGTGGATATCCCTAAGACTGCTTTCTGAACAAGGTATAGTCATTTTGATTTTTTGGTGAAGTCCGTTGGTTTGACTAATGAGCCAATGACATTTATGGATCTTATGAACCAGGTATTCCAATAGTACTTTGATTTGTTAGTGATTATGTTTATTGATGATATTTTAGAATATTCTAAGAAGAAAGAAGATCATGTCGATCACCTCCGTATAGTATTGCAGACACATAAAGATTAGCAGTTGTATGCAAAAGTTTCTAAGTATGAGTTCTAGTTAAATGCTATTACTTTTGGGTCATGTTGTTTCCAGTGATGGGATCATGATGGATCCACAGAAAGTTGCGGTGGTTATGAAGTGGCTTAGACCCACGACTCTAACCGATATTCAAAGTTTCTTGGGTTTATCCGAATATTATAGAAGGTTTGTGGAGAGTTTCTAATCGACTGTTGCCCCGTTATACAGTTAACTAATAAAAAGGTAAAATTTTTATGGTTCGATGTTTGTGAGGGAAGTTTCAAGAAGTAGAAAGATATGTTGATTGTTGATCTTGTTTTGACCCATACCAGGGGTACTGATGGTTTTGTTGTCTATTGTGATGCATCTCCTATAGAACTTGCCTCCTTTTTGATGTAGCATGGCAAGGTGGTGGATTATGCTTCTAGGCAGCTGAAATTACATAAGAGGAATTATCCAACTTATGATTTGGAGTTGTTAGGTGTAGTGATGGCATTGAAAATCTGACATCACTACTTGTGTGGGGTTCATATTGACATCTTCTCAAATCATAAGAGCCTGTAGTACGTGTTCACCCAGAAGGAGTTGAAACTCAAGAAAATGAGATGGCTTGAGTTGCTCAAGGATTATGACATTAGTCTTCATTTTCATCCAGGTAAAGCTAATGTGGTTGTTGATGCTTTTAGCAGGTTGTCCATGAGAAGCTTATTTCTTGTGGAAAAGGAAAAGCAAGGTTTGGTGAGGGATATTCATCGATTATCTAACCTTGGGGTTCGTCTTTTGGATTCTAAGGATAGAGGTGTGGTTGTTTAAGAGGTTGTGTAATCATCTCTTGGTATTGAGGTGAAGGAGAAGTAAATTTTTGATCCTATCTTGATGCAGATTAAAATTATGTGGGTCAGTAGAAAGTGATGGCTTTTGAGATTGGTGGTGATGGTATCTTGAGATACCAAGGTAGGTTGCGCGTTCCCGATATTGATGGGTTACGAGAAAGGATTTTGGCTGAGGATCATGAGTCGTGGTATACTATTCTTCTCGATTCGATAAAGATGTACCATGACTTGTAGGAGATTTATTGGTGGAATAACATGAAGAGAGCTATGGCGCATTTCGTGGCTAAGTGAATGGATTGTCAATAAGTGAAGGTTGAATACTTGAGGCTTGGTGGGTTTTCTCAAGAGATTGAGTTGCCCATACAAAAATGAGAGTTGATTAATATTGTAAAACCCCATAAGATTCTAGGCTCGTTTCATCTCTTAGTGTAGGGGACTTAGTCATTTTTAGGACCCCAAGATGTCCAAGAATTTATTTTTGGCCTTTCTCGAATACAAAATATTGATTTATAAGTTGAAACATGTTTAGGGATGTTAAAGGGATGTCCCTGTAGACTTTCAAAATTTTCGAAAGGGTTTGGGGTGTTTTTGGACCTCAGAGGCAGAATACTCCGCGATAGGGGTGTGTCAAAGAGGCAGGAGCTCCGCGATGAGCTCCATGACAAGGAGGTTGTACCTCCGTGATAGGGATTGTGTCGTTCCACAAAGGCAGTGTTTTTCATACATTGTACCTCAGTTAACACTTACATAAATCCTTCCCCTATTCCCAAGAACAAGAAATTCAAACTTTCTTCCCCAATAATTCAAGAATTCAAGTTTCAATTTCAAGCTTTCCTCAATAATTCATCCAATTGATGTAAGTGAGGTATTCATCAATAGGTTCCTTCCGCCCACTGAACCGTAAAATCTCCTTTTTGGTTTAATTATGAATTTTATCCTCTTTTTTGAAATTATCATGCTAAATATGAGTTTAATCCATGTCTTTCTTAGTAATTTGAATTCAAGCCACGTCAAGATATTTTTTCATTTAAAGTGGGCTATTTCATGTTTTAACTTTCAATTACCTGTGTCATATTCACTTGATTTCATGTTAAATCATAAAGTTATGAATTAACCATGTAAATATGTCGCTATCTCAAGTTTAACACATCCCCACGTTCAAATTCATGTTTCTCACCCACTTATTGAAATGTCTTATGCTTTGGGTCTTTGAATTGTGATTTTATACCAACTGTTTTGAACGTTGTTATCATATTTTTGAGATTATTCAGTGTTGGAAGGTTATGAACACCCGATACGTATCTGTTTATACATGACATTATTTTTAAGTTACAAGTTAGTTAGTCAAACCATGATTTTATTATTACATTCAGAATATTATGTCCATGCTGAGCACATATCAGTACAATACCACGTCATGTTAACTTAATAATACTACCAGTTTCAGTTCAGTTGAGAGTAGAATTTAGCACCTAGTGAACGCAGGGATGGCGGCTCCCCCATAATTTAGATAGAGTCATTAGTAGCAACCCCTAAGTTCCAGAACTACGGAGCCAACGTAGGTTATGAAGGGTCACTCATCAGTTTAAGCTTGACTTTCTTTCAGGGGTCATCCGTCAGTTTAGACTTAACATCCTGGTCCTTTGGAATAACAGATTAGTGGATCTACATAGCCATATGTTAGTGCCAAAGGCAAGGTACTAACACCCTTCAAACTGGGGATATAGGCTAGACCTCAATAACTCAAATTAGGGCATGTCGGTTAGATGATAGCTCCGACAGTTTTAGTCAGTACTCAGTCTATATCAGTTCAGGTTTGCTTGACCAAGTAGTCAGATTTTCAGTTATTTAGTTTTATATAATTTTTTCAGTACATGCTTTAATTGGTCTTCCATTTTTAGTTTATTTTGTGGTCATGTATCCATGTTTCGTTCCACATGTATTTCAGCTATTCATTACCTCACATACTAGTACATTTAAAGTACTGATTGCATACTTTTTTTTAAGTTATGTTGTCTTATAACATAGGTACGGACGCTCAATTCCCCAACCATTCTTAGGCATTTCAATATTTTCCCCAGTAGCAGTAGTGGTGAGTCCTCATCCATCAAGGACATGACATATTATTACAGTTATTTTAGTATTTCCTTATGTTCATCCAGTCGGAGTTAGTTGGGTGTTTGTCCCATCATCTCCTTATGATTTTAAATACTTTTAGACAGACATGTAGTCTAGTTTTTAGTATTTATCATATGTTTTAGACATATTTTATTTAATTTCAGTATTCTAGTTGATAGTACTTTATCAGTTTATCTTCTGCATATGTTTTCTCCTCATCATTTTATTCAGTGCTCAAAGTAGGTACCAGACCATAAGTTAGCTTGGGGTTACCTATGGCCTTAAGCACCATATCACGTCTAGGGGTAGCCTCGTATCGTGACAAATATGGATTTCATTACCGATCTTCTGTGGTCTCATAGTCAATTTGTTTTGATTTGGGTCATCGTGGATAGGATGACTAAGTTTGCTCATTTCTTGTCTGTGAGGACTAATTATGCGGCAGAGGATTATACAAGGTTGTTCATCCAGGAAATTGTAAAGTTGCATGGTGCACCAGTTCGTATCATCTCGGATTGAGCTATGTAGTTCGTCTCACTTCTATGCTTTTTTCAGAGAGGTTGGGAACTAAGGTAAATCTTAGAATCGCTTTCCACCCTCGGATGGATGGAAAAGCAGAGAGAACTATTCATAACTTAGATGATATGCTTTGAGCTTGTGTGATTAACTTTGGAGGTAGTCGATTGATCATTTGTCTCTTATAGAGTTTGTTTATATTAACATCTATCATTCTAGCATTCAGATGGCTCTATTTGAGTCTTTGCATGGTAGGAGATTGTCATATGATATTAAGAAAGGTTAAAGGTTGAGGCATAAGTCTAAATAAATAATGCTTGAAACTATGTTACCAGCATAGGTTATGGATTATACTGTTGGTTTAGGCAACTTCTTCTTGTGCCCCTGGTTAGGGCTTATTATGGATCTTTTAGTAGAAAATCATGACATATATGTCCTGTACCTAGTAAAGTATCGAATGTCTTAGTTGATCGAGTTGAAATCAGACTCCATGCACTCACGTAGTGGTTTATGTAGGTTATATTAGCAGATTCTCATAATGAACTAAAGAGGATAAAAGGTCTTAACATTGAACATTTTATTTCTTTGAGTTATATCTTTCATTTTATTATCATTTATTTTGTTGGTTCATATTTTCTCTGATACTTATATGTTATCTTTTGGCTATTTTAAATACTATATATCATGTTATTTGGTACTGAATCTTTTTATGATGCGAACTTAGGTACTCAAGCTCTTGTCCATATGGTTCATTAGGATCTATCTCCTCATCTAGTGTTGAGTCTTTTTTCACTTTCAAAGGACTTAGTTTGAGGTTTAGCTCATTAAATTTGCTTACTTTTGCTAAATAAATGTAGATCAAGGGTTGTCTCGGTAGTGAGTACCCAATCTTGTTATTAGAGGCTTTATAAACAACTAGTTTGATTAATCTATTAGGATTCAATGTTCAAAATTTGGTTTGACTCTTAAGAATTTTTATGAACTACTTTACTCTAATTAAAGATCTATTTTTATTAAATGCTTCTTAGTGCTTCCATTTTATTTTAGTACATGTTCTAGTAGTATAATAGGCCAAGGGTACGCAGGGGTCAGTAGTGGCCTCGGTTGCTGGTCTCGCTGAAGATGTATGCTTGGAGCGTGACATCTCTTTACAATATGCTTTGAGTGTAATCTAACTCTTCTTTAATAATTCAATTCAATCATTTTCCCGTACAAATCAAAACAACTCTTAATACAAATCATCTAAGAAATGTAAAAGGTTACATTGAATCAAACTTCTAACAACAAGCATGATTTTGAATGTACCTTGATCAAAACATGTTCTTTATAGTTGTTAGTTGATTCGTAAGGTAAAAAGAATACTCAATGTTAAGATTTTAATTTTGCTCTCCATTTGGTGACTCTATTTTGTTCCATCTTTTGCATCACAATGAGACACTTTATATCAGAGAAGATTGACACTTCTTGTGTTCCCAATTCAACATGGATTCATTTAAGACATTTCAAAAATCTAATATCCAAGTTTAACTTGATTTGAATCTTCATGTGTTGAATATTTTCTTATATTTTCAAAGCTTCTTTTCATTGGTAAATATGATAATCTTTTTATATTTTGGTTCCTTATTTTATTGGATTTGTCATTATCCTAATTTCTCAAGGAATCTTTCTTCACACTTGAAATCTCTCTTGACTTGATCAACAATATCCTCCAATTCATGAATGTTATTGTTCCTTCATTATTTTGTCACTATTTATGATGTATTCTTGATAGCAGTTGTAACTTGTACACGTGGATAGGAATTGATTCTTATAGTATTTTATCCTGAACACTAATACTACTTTATTGATAACTATGAAAGAATTGAGTCTTACATATGCTTGTTAGGTTTTGCAACACATTTTTTAATCATCAATTAATTATTTTAGCCTTAGAGCATGATTCTCTAGCTCACATTGTTCTTATCAAAACAATTTTCTACTCTTTGATGATGATAAACTGAACAATCCAAAAAAAACATAACACTTTATTATAGTCGCATATTCTATTAGGTGAAATTCTCTCTCCTAAGAACCAACTTAAGGCCGATCACCTCATAACTTAGTATGATCTGAACTCTCAGCTAAGTCATTTATGGAACTAAACCTTCCTCTCTTTGCAAATCAGTAGGTGGACAGGCTATGTGAAGTCAATCAGATATATATTATATTTATGCATGGAGCAGGTTCACTCATAACTCATTCTTAGGAACTTGTTTTGTTCAACAACTATATCGGTGTAAACAGTTCAAGAACCACATTTTTTTTCATAGTTATCATCAAAATTATGTAGTATTTCAATACTCAAATCAAATACAACTCAATATTATTCCTTTTTATATCATTACAAATCCTTAATGTATAGTGGATGAAAATATATCAATTAATAGCAAACTCATGGTCACTTAGCTATACAAATATTTACATAATACTAGAGTAATAATATTATCAATCTCAAAAATTTATCAAACCTATGCTTAGAAAGACTTGAGAGAGTAGTGGGGATGCAAATATTATGTGAGATGTAACTACCAGTTGTATCAGAAAAAAGTTGTACAGGCTAGCCAAGGTTAGGGAGAGGTGAGCTCGGACCTTGACCAACCAAAGTGCGCAAAGGATACAGATGATAGAGTTTAGTAAAAGAGGTTCTTATTAGAAGGGGATCATGACCTTAATTACATAATGTAATACCCCGCAAGATCTTAACCCAATTCAGCTCATTATTGCATGTTCGAGGGGTCAAAGACTTAGAATATTTCACTAAGTGTTGAGACTTAATTATTTCTAAAGATCCTAAACTTCGATGAATTTATTCTCGATCTTTTCGGCCTTAGAATGTCGATTTTAAAGTTGATTCATAATCGGGGGATTCAAAGGTACATCTCAAGTAAGTTTTGAAATTTTTGGACAAGCTTAAGGACATGTTTGGGAGTCCAAAACAGCAATAGCATGCGATGAGTGATAACTCTCAAACTACAGCTCTCGTAAGAGTGTAAGCGGTCGTTGTCAAATATAGAACCCAACTGGGTTGGGTGTCGAATCCCACAGAGAATACTTAGTCACTAAGTAAGCAAAGATTATTCTACTTTTGGTGAAAGTTTCGTAAAAGGGGGGGATTGTAGCGTGCAACTAATGTAAGCAAAATAGTAGAATAAAAGCAGAAAATAGAAGAGTAAAACGGATTGCTTGGTTGGTTTTGATCAATGAGAATTGAGAGTTAGGGTTATGTCCACCTTATGAGTTGTACGTATCTATTGACTATGAGTTGTGCGGAATTCAGATATGCATGTGCTTATAGAGAATCGTATTCTATGGTAAATCCAAGCGTCTTTCGACCTAACAAGGACTATTTCACTTTAACTCTTTCGAGCTTAAAGCGTATCTAATGGTACAAATTCTCCAAGAGGTTAATCCAGTTATGGCACTAACTTTTTAACAGGGGTTGGTGCCCTATTACCTTGACATTATCTCTTTTCCAGACATATAACTTTTCTTTCGAACAAGTTAATGCTATACTGGCGTATTCTATATGTTTGCAACCACAAGAATTTAGATTAAGATGAAGAGAATAATGATATAAGCAGCATACTTGTCAAGAATTCACAAACTCATAGCAATAGATAGTATCTCAAAAGGCTTCCATAACCCCAACCGAGAAGTTTAGCTACTCATGAGTGCAAAGGAAATCACAAGAGCCATTATCATCATACCAATATAAGGATCTCACGTGTAGTATATGTTGGTAGGGCTTTGTGGCGTGAAGACCTTGCAATTAGCGGTTCTCTTATTGTGGAAATTTTAGTCGAATAGATGAAGAGAAAGTAAATAAGAATTAATTGAAAGCAAATTGTTTAGAGTTGTAGATGAATGAATTAGAATGTGAATGATGAGAATAAGTTATCCTAATCCTACTCAATTACTGCATCATTATCCTAATCCTAATAAGTTACTGCTGAGCCCCAAAGTCTTTGAAAATGTTGTTTTTGCCCGGGACAGGTTTCCCATGCGTCGCTTTTAGTCCTAGGCCTCCAAGCTTTGCTTTCCTTCTTTTGTGAAGCTTCCTTTGGCGTCAAGTTATCCATAAAATGCTGAAATCTTCATCATTTATACCTGAAAACTTACTAATCACGTTTGTTAGCTCACTTACAGGAAAAAGGACTAAAAGTGCATGAATTATATATTTTGTCCTCAAAACTTAACTAAAATATGGGTAAATTATAGCACTTTAGGCGTGGAAATACGCCTATCATCAACACCCCACACTTAAAGCTTTGTTCGTCCTCGAACAAAATATCATATCCATCTAAACATCAACTTAGGGTTTCATAGAAACAGCACAAAATATTCGTCAAGACAGGCACGACAATCATTAACAAAGAGTAGTTTTCTGATCACTACTAGAAATAAGTTAAGGCACAGAGAATCATACACAACTACCCAAAACTCATCAACTATGTGTGTCTCACAATATATCACCCATAATCACTCACAAGTATTTTATCTTTTGAAACATGGGTATAAGATTATCCTTGATCTCACTCTCACAAAGAATTCATATGTTACAGCTGATGTCCATAGGCTTTCCCTTAGTGTAATGCTCCACTAAATATCAGAATGCTAAGCTTAGGATCAAATAGGTCTTTTACGGGTTGTAATGTAGGCTAAGGGACGGGTAGGACTATTTTGGCCAGAAATAGTGACTATGTTCCTAAGCGCTTTAATACATCACATTATGTGATTAATACTTTCTTTTAAACAACCTTGCTACCTTTCTTTCGTCTATCACCCCTTTTTACCTCTTTTGTTTTTCAATTTTGAACAAAATTAACTTTTTATTTTTCTATTTCTTTTTCTTTTCTTCTCTTTTTTTTTATAACATACCTCTATGATAACCATTCTTTTTCATAACGAATTCAAGTACCAATTCACTTTAAAGCACTATTCTCACCCAATTTCCTCTTATTTTGTTGCATGACTTTACAATTTAAAGCACTTAGGAATTTGGATCAAATTATGGTCTTAAAAAATGGATTAGGCTTACATATGAGGCTGTCAAAGAAAATAGGCTAAAGGCTCAAAGGGGGTTATCTAGGATGATGTTCATGGGTAGGTAAAATAAAAGAAGGTAAACAAGTATAGGCTGCCAAAGAAATTCCTAAATCATCTCCTAGTCTCACACTCTTTATTTCGTTTTACATACATACCAAGCAAGTTGTAGCATCAGCCACAAACACAGAATATACTATTATCTCACACACACAAGGCACATGGTCGACTTTATTGGGAGTAGTATAGACTCTTGACCCAACAGATGAAGGAATTGAACCACACAATTATCACATAGTGAGTCACAATTAGAGCCTAAACGTCTCAATAGTAATGATTTTATCACAGACTCTTGTCATAATACCATGCTGCCTATTAGAACAATTTCATGCAAAGTTTTTTTAAAAAAAAAATTTAGCTACTAAAAAAACAAAAAAAAAAAACTAACACAAATAAATGTAAATGCAGATAAAGAAGTATAGCATGCAAATACCAGCACCCCACACTTAGACGGGACACACTATGTCTGGGGTCATACCCCCTTCATCGGAATCATCATTAGAGTCGTCGTCATCAGAGTTCTCCTCCACATCGGAGTCTGGCATTCGACAATCATCATCGGTTAGCACATCGTCATCAAGAGGTTCCTCAAAATATACTCCGACTCCACATATCGCCCTTGCATGCTCGTTCATTGGGTAGTCATAATCCAGCTGTTGGAGCTCTGCAGTAGTTTGAATACGACCTCCACTCATCATGGTAAATCGAGTCATGCCATAAAGATAGCGAAAGAAACTCTCATCCCGAGCATGCCTTTCTGCAGTGGTAAGGTTGACGCCATGCATAGTTTCAGCATCTTTAACCTTTGTGAGGTCAACCTTCTTTGGGTTGTGCGGAAGTTTATGACCAGCCGTTTCCTCTTCGATGTCCTCCTTCCTCAATATTGCAGTCAACAGATTGCCAAAGCTGAAGTGGGACCTCTTGTGCAGCCTAGCCTTACGCATTGTAGATCGAATAATTGCCCTAATTTTAATAGGGATATTCGTCATTAATGCGTACACCAATAACACTCTATCTCGTGTTATCTTTGTGTACTGTGTCCCTTGAATCAGTCAAGAGTTGACTATTCACATCCATATCCGAGCTTCTCTATTCAAGGAAGCATATGGGAAGGTGTTGTGCTAACTGGTGTCCTTGTGTCTGCTCCATCGTGCCATAGATCTTGTTCCGCATAATGTGTGTCTAATTTCCCTGTATGGAGGTCTATTATACAGCTCCTTGAGTGGTGATGGATCAATAGATGACAGCCTTAGAAAAGAGTTGAAGAACTCCGCATTTAGTTGTAGAACTTGGCCCCAAATCTTTACTTCACTTTCTGTAGTTTTCGATGACCAGTTGGCATAGAATTCTCGTGTTAAATCGAGATTGCACTCTCCCATATCTTGGAAGATGAAATCAAGATGTAACGCCATTATCTTGGCCAACATACGGGGTTCTTTCTTCACTAGGCTTTCCTTGTGTATCAACTCCACATGAACATATTTATTCTCTTTATTGTTCCTATACCACTCATTTCCTTCCTATTCGAGGACCCATTTAATTCCAAACATGTGGTGAGGTATTTGGAGTGTGGAGGATTCACCTTGCTCTTTACGTCCCCTTTTCTGGCCTTTTTGTGAAGTGGTTGCTTTTTCTTTTCCTTGTTTTGCTTTTGGTGTTGTTGTACCTGAGATTAAAATAATAGTCATGTTAGCTACATCTCGGTGGATACAATCAACAAACAAGCAGTAGTAGCACCACCCCACACTTAGTTTGTTGGCACAAACTAGTGAAATGAACTATGTCGATTACTCAGGCTTCATCGATATACGTTTAGGTGTTATGTTCCAACAATATAATCAGTGCAGTCATACTTTTCTTGTCATATTAACTATCCCTTTTTAATTTGATTTCATGAAATCTTGGCCCAATTCATCACTTTGAATAAAACTACTATATAGATATTGTATCAATTTATGCCTTGGAATAATCACATCTTATGTTTTGTAGTTAACCATGATTTTCATTGCAATAAACAAGTCATTCAAGCAAGCTTTCAAGTTACAAGGTTATGCAATGTTCTTTACCATGTCAACTCCGCAAAAGTATGACAGTGCACCAAAATCAAATTCAAGTTGGGAACAAGTCAAGATCATCCTTACGTGTTCTTTCACTCACTTAGTTGTATCACAACAAATCAACCATATTCAAATCACTAATACTACTTCAAGATTTAATAATTCATTATAGACGTAGAAGTGTAGTACTTACGAAATATAAAAGAAGAACAAAGAAGTACTTACTTGGTTGATGGCCTTTGGAAAATGTTCTTGCAAAGTAAAAAGAGCAAAAAGAAAATGTTGGAGAGAATTTGGAGAGGTAGGCAGCGCTTTAGGGTGGAATTGCAATGTGTTTTTGATTTAAAACTAAGGTTCTATTTATAGGACAAGCTTAGGTCGGGTTTTGACCCGTTTGGAATCGGTTTTGGAGACCAAAAGTGACCATAGACGGCGCCTAAAGCTTTGCCTATGTTTGGCATAGGCGGCGCCTTTTGCAAAGCATTGTTGAGCATAGGCGGCGCCTATGCTATGGCATTGTTAGGCATAGGTGGCGCCTATTCCATGGAATATGAGATTCAGAGACAAAAGGCTTTTGCATAGGCGGCGCCTATGCTATGGCAGCCATAGCATAGGCCTTGCCTTGTTCGTGGCCTTGATTTACATAGGCAATGCCTTGTTCTTTGCCTATATTTTCATAAGCAATGCATAACCCATAGCCTTTTGCTTCTTCATTACTAACTTACCACCTTCAATATGCAATTCTTCCAAATCAAAATTTGAAACCAATCTCCTCCTTTACACCTCTTGCACCTACATTCACTCAAAACGACAAAAACGAACGATGGGTTGCCTCCCATCTAGCGCCTTAGTTTTGGTCTTTGATCGACTCTTATTTTTGAATTTTTATTTAGTAAAACAAATGCAAAGGAAATGAAAAAACACGATGGGTTGCCTCCCATCTAGCGCTTGATTTATTGTCGCGGCACGACATAGTTACCTCGAGTACTTAGACTTCGTCGAGATAGATGGTGGCCATGTAGTTTATCGAGTCAAGAGGACCGATATATGGTTTTACTCGTTGGCCATTCACCTTAAAGACAACACCATTATTGTCTTCTAGCTCAACTACTCTAGACGAGTAGACTTGGCTAATCTTGTATGGACCAGACCATTTGGACCTTAACTTACCTGGGAATAGCTTTAGTTTGGAATTGAAAAGAAGTACCATATCACCCTTTTTGAAAGTTTCGTTGAACAATCCGCTGATCATTATACTTTTTTATCCGCTCCTTGTAGAGGTCTGATCTTTCATATGCATGTAGACGGAATTCATCCATCTCATTCAGCTGCTCCAACCTCAGACTCATAGCATCATCCCAATTCAAATTTAGTTGCTTCAGCGCCCATAATGCCTTATACTCGAGCTCAATAGGTAAGTGACAAGCCTTACCGTAAACTAGTTGGTACGGGGACATGCCAATTGGCATTTTGAATGCAGTCCTATAAGACCATAGTGCATCGTCCAGCTTTCGAGACCAATCTTTCCTATTAGCATTCACCGTCTTAGCAAGGATTTGCTTGATCTCTTGATTGGAAACCTCTACCTGTCCACTAGTTTGAGGGTGATAAGGCGTGGCTACCTTATGTTGCTTGACACCATATTTTTCCAACTCGGATTTGAACAGCTTATTGCAAAAGTGAGATCCTCCATCGCTTATGATAGTACGTAGTACCCCAAAATGAGAGAAGATGTTCCTCTTTAAGAATGCAACAACGCGTTTTCCTTCATTATCAGCCAATGCTACTGCTTCGACCCATTTTGAAACATAATCTACAGCAACTAGGATATATTTCATTCTAAACGAATTCACGAATGGGCCCATAAAATCGATACCCCATACATCAAAGAGCTCTATGTCAAGGATTTTCGACACGGGCATCTCATGGTGTTTCGAAATTGCACCTTGTCTCTGACATTAGTCGCATCTTCTCACAAAGTCATCGACATCTTTAAATATCGAAGGCCAATAATAGCCACTTTGCAATACCTTCCTTGCTATCCGATTACCTGCATGATATCCCCCAACTTGGGAAGTGTGACATGCTTTCAATATATTCGGCTCCTCAATATGGGATACGCATCGCCTGATAACACCATCCGTGCATCGTCTAAACAAATATGGATCATCCCAGAAGTAGTGTCTCACATCATGCATGAACTTCCTCTTTTAATGAGATGATAGATTCGTAGGCATCACATCACTTACCATGAAGTTTGCAACCTCTTCTATCTTTTACCTCAAAATCAAATTCTGGCAGCAACAATCCCCATCGAATAAGCCTTGGTTTTGCATCTTTCTTTGTCATCAAATATCTCAGAGCCGCATGGTCTGTATGAACTACCACTTTGGTTCCCAACAAATAAGCACGAAATTTTTCAAAAGCATATACCACTGCTAAGAGTTCTTGTTATGTGATAGTATAGTTCTTCTGGGCTTCGTTCAGGACCTTACTCGCATAGTAGATTAGATGGAATAACTTTTCTATTCTCTGGCCAAGTACAGCACCCAAAGCTACCCCGTTAGCATCGCACATGACTTCAAACGGTAAAGACCAATCAGGTGCTACAATGATAAGAACTTCAATTAGCTTCTCTTTGAGGCATTAGAATGCCTTCACACAATCTTCATTGAAGTCAAAATTTGCAGCTTTCTCCAAAAGTTTGCATAATGGACTAGCAATTTTGGAGAAGTCTTTGATAAACCTTCGGTAGAAACCTGCATGCCCGAGGAAACTATGAACTCCTTTGACCGAGATTGGGGGTGGTAGTTTTTCGATGACTTTGATTTTAGCTCGATCCACCTCAATTCCTCTTTCGGAGATTTTATGCCCAAGCACTATCCCTTCTTTCACCATGAAGTGGCACTTCTCCCAATTCAGCACTAGGTTGAATTCAACATACTTCTGCAACACCATACTTAGATTTTCAAAGAACGAATCAAACGACTCACCCATCACTGAAAAGTCATCCATGAATACCTCCAAAGTGTCTTCCACCATATCGGAAAACATGGACATCATACAACGCTGAAAAGTGGCGGGTGCGTTACATAGTCCAAATGGCATACGTTTGAAGGCAAACGTACCATATGGGCATGTAAACGTTGTCTTCTCTTGGTCTTCTGGAGCAATACAAATCTGATTATAACCGGAATAACCATCTAACAAACAAAACCATCCTTTCTATGCTAATCGATCAAGCATTTGGTCTATAAATGGCATTGGGAAGTGATCTTTAAGTGTCCACAAATTCAGTTTACGGTAGTCCATGCATACTCTCCATCCTGTGACGGGTCTGAGTGGAATAAGCTCATTCTTTTCATTTGTTACTACCGTCATGCCTCCTTTCTTGGGAACACATTGTACTGGGCTTACCCATTTACTATCGGAGATTGGATACACAACCCCTCCATCTAACCACTTAATAATTTCTTTCTTCACCACTTCTTGCATAGGTGGATTGAGATGCCTTTGATGTTCAATAGTGGGTATGAAATATTCTTCAAGCTGAATTTTGTGTGTACAAATCCCAGGCATAATACCAATAATGTCTGCGATGGTCTAACTGATGGCTCTTATGTACTTCCGTAGCACAGCCGTGAGAGCTGCAACTTGCTGCTCACCTAAATCTACTGCCACAATAATCGGAAGTGTGTTACCTCTTCCTAAGAATGCATATTTTAAATAGCTAGGCAGCTCTTTTAATTCTAACATGGGTGGTTCTTCAATCGATGGTTTAGCTGGTGTGTTGGTCGATTTTTGAGATTAAGGTCCCGCTTCTTGGGAGCATGAGGATATGACCCTAATCCTGTTAGAACAGAAATAGTTTCTTCATAAGTTTCAGCATCCTTACTCTCAACATTCATAAGCACAACCGTCAATGGGTCATCAACAAGCTGTTCCTCTACAGGTAGATCTTTCTCATCTTCAAAATAAACATCAGCTGCCGAGAATATATTCAGATCTTTGGGTTGCTTCATTGATTTACACACATCAAAGCGAACTACTTCATCATTCATCCGGAATAGAACCTCATTAGATCTTAAATCAATAAGCACACTTCCTGTTGCAAGAAAAGGGCGCCCCAAGATTATGGGAACTTCAGAGTCTACCTCACAATCCAAAATAACGAAGTATGCCAGAAAGATGAATGAAGAAACCTTCACCAATACATCACATAAAATACCAACAGGTCGTTTTATCGACCTATCAGCCATCACAAGCCTCATATTGGTTGGAGTAGGATCACCCAACCCCAACTTTTTGTAAATGAATAATGGCATCAAGTTGATGCTGGCTCCTAAATCTCATAATGCCTTGGCAAAATTCAAAGATCCGACAGTGCACAGAATAGTGAAGGCATCGGGGTCGGCCTTCTTCTGAACTAGTGATCTGGTAGTGATTGTACTACAATGATAAACAGTATCTGTCAACTCACCACTTGCTACCTGCTTCTTTGTTAGAAGATCCTTCATGAATTTTGCGTAGCCTGACATCTTTTCTAGTGCCTCAACCAAGGGAACATTAATGGTCAGCTGTTTTAACATTGACATAAATTTATTGAACTTGGTATTATCAGCTCTCTTCTTTAATCTTTGAGAAAAAAGAGGTGGTGGAAAGGGAATAGTTTTCTCCATGACTTTTTTTCCATCATGCTTTGGTTCGGAGATCTTTTCAGGCTGTAGATGTCGAGGAATGACGTCATGAGCATCTTTATCACTTTGGATGGCATCATCTTCTTCTGCATTACCTAAGATATCTTTGGCCACTTGCTTGCTTTGGGATGAATTTTCCAGCACCTTACCACTCCTAGTAGTAACAGCCATACATGTTCCATCATTTCTTAGGTTTTGCACTGTGTCGCTCGGTAAGGTGCCAGCTTTTCTTTGATTTAATGCGGCTGAAATTTGACTCAATTTTTGTCCCAGCTGTTTTATTAAAGTGGAATATGAGTCAACCAATTGCTTTATTGAGGCCAAGTCATTTATTACCTCCGTTACTCCCGTGCTGGTTGCTTCCACTCCTTTCAGCAGCTTAGCCATCATATTTTCCATTGGCATATTTCCTGAACCTGATGTAGTGTCCTCACGTTGTCCAGGAGGAATATATACGCCACTCCTATCAGTATTGTTCTTCCAACTACCTTGATCACGGTCCTTGTTTCCAGAATTATCATAATAGTTCCGACCTTGGTTTCCTTAGGCATTGCCTCGGAAACCACCCTGATTGTTCACGTAGTTGGCTTCTACCTCAGAATCGGATTCCTCTCTTCCTTTTGATGCCACTGCTTTAACTTTTTCGGTCTTTCCTGATAATAGTTGCTTTGTAAGAAGATCCACTTGTGTTTTCAGGTGCACCATATCTTGATCACGTTCTTCTTTTCTTCTCCTTTGTTCTGCGGTTATGCCTATAGAAAAAGTGGGGCTTGCTACCTCGGAATCTCTGGTGTGCCACACCCTACTTTTCTTTGTTATCCGGTCTAGCATATCATTTGCCTGAACAAAGGTGAGGTCCATAAACGATCCTTCAGCTGCATTATCCACCACTGGTTTAGTTACCGAATTCAAGGATCTATATAGTATCTCCATCAAGTGGACATTATTCATGTGATGGTTTGGGCATCTCATAAGCTTTTTCTTGAATCTCTCCCATGTTTTGTGGAGGGCTTCAATTGGAAGCTAACGAAAGTTGTTGATTTCATCTCTCAATTATGCTCTTTTGGATGGCAGAAAGAATCTTTCTAGGAAAGCGTCTTTCAATTGCCTCCAATTTGTAATAGAATCAGGAGTTAGCCCATTCAACCATAGAGTTGCCTCCCCAGATAGAGACAAAGGAAATAAGCGCAGCCAAATTGCATTTTATCCAACGCCAGGATTGTCGAATGACTTGCAAGTAGAGATAAAGTTGATCAGATGCATATTTGGATCATCACCTGCGATTCCACCGAATAGTCCCTTGAGTTGCAATAACTGGATCATGGTGCTAGTGATGTTGAACTTGGCTCCGGGCTCCAAGAGCGGAGGAATAATGGCTCTTGTGGCACCAGCTCCATCAAGATCATCATCATCATCATCGAATGGTATTTGCATGGCTCGGCGTTCAGGCCTGAACCTAGCTTGACGATCTCTTCTTTTGGCAGGTGTCGCCATCTCAGCATCACGCCTCAGGTTTAGTAACTCGTCATCACCTAGATCCTCATCGTCAGGAATTGTTGCTCGCCCAGGGTTATTAATATTCTGTTGATGTACTTGAGCGGCGGCCAAAGCAGCTAGTCTAGCCTGCTCCTGTTGAGCAGCCCTTCTTTCGATTTCCTGCTGAGCCTGCATTCTGCTAATACGATGTGGTTCAGGATTGAAAGGTAATAACGGTTGATCAGAACTTCGAGTATGGGGTATGCACTGGATAAAAACCTACAGAAAACAAAAACAACAACTAAAAGTAATGTACAAGAATCTTTGACCAAAGGGTCTAGTAACTATCACTAACTTAGTAGACAACCGTATTCCCCGACAACGGTGCCAAAATTTGATAACGCTCAAACTACAGCTCTCATAAGAGTGTAAGCGGTCATTGTCAAATATAGAACCCAACTGGGTTGGGTGTCGAATCCCACAGAGAATACTTGGTCACTAAGTAAGCAAAGATTATTAGACTTTTGGTGAAATTTTCGTAAAAGGGGGGATTGTAGCGTGCAACTAATGTAAACAAAATAGTAGAATAAAAGCAGAAAATAGAAGAGTAAAACGGATTGCTTGGTTGATTTTGATCAATGAGAATTAAGAGTTAGGGTTATGTCCACCTTATGAGTTGTACGTATCTATTGACTATGAGTTGTGCGGAATTCAGACATGTATGTGCTTATAGAGAATCGTATTCTATGGTAAATCCAAGCGTCTTTCGACCTAACAAGGACTATTTCACTTTAACTCTTTCGAGCTTAAAGCGTATCTAATGGTACAAATTCTCCAAGAGGTTAATCCAGTTACGGCACTAACTTTTTAACAGGGGTTGGTGACCTATTACCTTGACATTATCTCTTTTCCAGACATATAACTTTTCTTTCAAACAAGTTAATGCTATACTGGCGTATTCTATATGTTTGCAACCACAAGAATTTAGATTAAGATGAAGAGAATAATGATATAAGCAGCATACTTGTCAAGAATTCACAAACTCATAGCAATAGATAGTATCTCAAAATGCTTCCATAACCCCAACCGAGAAGTTTAGCTACTCATGAGTGCAAAGGAAATCACAAGAGTCATTATCATCATACCAATATAAGGATTTCACGTGTAGTATATGTTGGTAGGGCTTTGTGGCATGAAGACCTTGCAATTAGCGGTTCTCTTGTTGTGGAAATTTTAAGTCGAATAGATGAAGAGAAAGTAAATAAGAATTAATTGAAAGCAAATTGTTTAGAGTTGTAGATGAATGAATTAGAATGTGAATGATGAGAATAATGAGAATTTATAAAAGCTTCAGCAAAATAGGGTATTTATAACACCCATATCCTATTCCTACTAAGCTACTGAATTACTTATCCTAATCCTACTAAATTACTGCATTATTATCCTAATCCTAATCCTAATAAGTTACTGTTGATCCCCAAAGTCTTTGAAAATGTTGTTTTTGCTCGGGACAGGTTTCCCATGCATCGCTTTTAGTCCTAGGCATCCAAGCTTTGCTTTCCTTCTTTTGTGAAGCTTTCTTTGGTGTCAAGTTATCCATAAAATGCTAAAATCTTCATCATTTATACCTGAAAACTTGCTAATCACGTTTGTTAGCTCACTTACAGGAAAAAGGACTAAAAGTTCATGAATTATATATTTTGTCCTCAAAGCATAACTAAAATATGGGTAAATTATAGCACTTTAGGCGTGTAAATATGCCTATCATCAATGAGCCCACGGCACATGCTCCATTTCGGTGCTCCAGATCCCGCAGTGCATGCCCCAGTTCGGTGCTCCAGAGCCCATGGCGCACGCTTCCTAACTTTTCAATATTTATTTAGCATATTTAAGGGCAATCAGATCATTTTTCCTCACACAAAACCATCCAGAACATAAAATTAAAGTCCCAAGGAGCATTAGTTGCCCCATTATTCACTTTTTCTCTCCAAGAAAACCCTAACCTCCCCCCAAGAACACCAAGAACTGCATTACTCCTTATTTAAGATAAGCAAGAATCTAAGTTTTCTAATCCAATAAGTTCAAGGAAAGCATTCAAGAACATTTCTAAGGCTTCCAAGTCAAGCTTTCAATTTCAAATCAAACCAATTAAGGTATGTGGGGTTATGAACAAGGGTATCCTTTCACCCTTATGCCGAAATTGCATGAATTTTAAGATTCTATTTACTTGTTTTGAATTAGGGTTCATACCCAAGTTTCTATATTCTTGAAGCATGTTATTATCATGAGATTTAATGATGCAAGTATATCAAGAAGTGCTTATGTTTATGTTTTAACTTATTTGATTTATATTATGAATGAGATTGCACTATCTTGACTTGAGATTGTTGAAGTATTACAAGATTTATATTGATCATGAAGTTTTGTTGTGAATTGTCATGAGTTTAAAGAATGGGTTTTAAGCCCTAAGTTTAAGTGTTATGATTTCAAAAAGATCATGTTCTTAAGTTTTATTTGATAAGTTTATACCAAGAATGAGTTTGAGATTTCAAGAAAATCATGCTCTTAAGTTTTATTTGATAAGTTTATACCAAGAACGAGTTTGAGATTTCAAGAAGATCATGCTTTAAGTTTTATATGATAAGTTTATACCAAGAATGAGTTTGATATCTTAAGGTTATTTGATGGTTTTATACCAAGATTTAAATTAATAATGATCTTTTGATACTAAGCTAAGATATTGAATCCACATTTGTTATTTTGATTACAATTTAAAGCAAAGAGAAGTATAACTGGTTTTCATTATAAACTCTTATGCTATTTTTAGATAGATTTCCTATAGTATGAGCACTAAGTAATACGGGAGTAGTATTTAGCATTGATTCTGGTATTCGTCCAAGGTCACATGCCCCAGAACTATAAGACAACATAGGTTCAGCTTATTTTCAATATGGATAGAGTTACAGATATCGATCACTTTATATTAGGTTCTATTCCGATGGTATAACACCATGAGACTATACCCTGGAAGCCACATGGTGCTTACGGTCACAAGTGACCACAAACTAACCCATTAGTTGGTACCTACTATGAGCACTGAGTAAAACTGATAAACAACATGCGCGGATATTAACTGAAAATGCCATAAAGTTTTAGTATCTAAAAACAATACCAAATCATGGTTTTGAAATTTTGAAAACGTACTGGCAATACTAATAAAACAATTGCTAATAACAACTGAAAACTGACCAACTGTCTATACTAACCTGAAAGCCTCTAAACAGTCTGACTGTGGAGTTGATGGGACATACCCCCAACTAACTCCGACGGACTATAGAACTGAACTGAAATAAACACAAATAGTCCTTAGAACATGAGGACTCACCACTAATACTGCTGCAGATGCACTGGGGAGGTCTAGGTGCAGATAGGAACCTAAGCGTTCGAACCTATTATATCTGACATCATAGCACAAGAAACGAGTATGTGGTCTGCACTTTGAATGTACTGGTATGCTAAATGAGGTTAGGATGACGTGCATAGTTCATATGTATGAAATAATAACTGAATAGCATAATTTAACTGTATAAGAGTACATGAGAAACTGAAAATACTGTAGATGCAAGACCAAGCACATATCATATCTGAAATAGTCTGAAACTGTAGTACTGAGATCTGTAATGGAATAACTGATATGAATTCGTGAATGCTGTAAAATCTGAGAATGCATGACCAAGCATATAATATGATTCTAAAAATAGTCTGTAAACTGAAATACTAAAATTTGATGACTGTATTCTAAGGTCAATACAGGACTAAACTGAAGGATACTGAATACTGGACTAAGACTGTAGGAGGTATCATCTAACCAACATTCCCCAAATGAGCTAATTGGGGTTCAACCTATAACCCCAGTTGGAAGGGTGTTAGTATCGTGCAATGGGTACTAACACATGACTGCGTGGATCTACTAAAGTGTTGTCTCGAAGGACTAAGGGTTACCCTGAACTGGCAAGTACCCATATGAGATCTACCCTCAAATGGTAGGTTAACATCTGAACCTACACTGGCTACACAATTATGGAACATTGGAATTGCTACTAAAGGTCACACCCTTAACTGGAAGGTTAGCTCTACTCCCTGGATTCACTTGGTGCTAAATCCTACTCCCAACTAGACTGACTCTAATCATTGGACTGAACTAAGCTTACGGACATGATGCACTAACTGAACTGGTAATACTCTAATAGGTTCAAAATTCTTTTGAAAGAACTTAAACTAAGTAAACAGCAATGTTTTAGGGCATTCATAACCCCCAGGACTTGATATCAATAATGGCAAGATAATAGTAACACTTTAAGGACATGATATGTAACCATTTATTCAAAACTCGTTCTTTGAGGCATTTCATCAAACACTTGCAATGCATAGCTTAAACATGGGAATAGTTCTATTTTAAAGTACTAGTAGTAGCATGACTTTGATACTAAATCTCCAAAATAAGGCTTAAATCAGCGGACAATACCATTCAAACATATAGGGTTTGATAACCACAACAATTTTATGGAGACATGATACAGAATAAAAATTCATCAAGATTCATGGTTAAAATCACAATAACTTGTATAATTCATAGCTTTGAATTTGAAATTGGGTTCTTGAACTCCATGGGTCAAAAGGGTCCATGGATGAACATTTAACATTCCTTGTTGGTGAGATTGAGAAAGCTCTTGACGAATTCTTGAAGCTTCATCTTGAATATTGGATGAATTAGGATTTGTTCTTGAAAGAGGGCTACTTTAATTTGAGATAATAGTGAAATAATGAGAAAATAATGCTCTCTTGGGGCTTTAATCCCGTATTTTGGCTGAATTGGGTGATGGAAAAGGACCTAAATTCCCTAGGAAAATTGTAATTTAATAAAAAAAAAATGTGCCAAGTGACGTGACAGGGGATGCGCCGCATCGATGGTGTCGATACGATTACTGATGCGTTGTGTCAATGGTGACGATCAATAGCCAACACGAAGCTTCTTGATCACGTTGGCTCACTATTTTGGTCATCCAAATGTGTCTCAAACAATGTTCAAAAATTTTGAAACTCACCCGAGATGACCTATAGATAACCCCGATCATGAATCAATTTAAAAATTGACATTCTAAGGTCGAAAAAATTGAAATAAAATTCATCGAAATTAAGGGGTTGAAATAAGGTTAAGTCTTTAACACTTAGCTAAATTTTCTAAGTCTTGAATCCCTTTAGTATGCAGCGTAAGGCTGAAATGAGTTAAGATTCTTGCAGGGTCTTACAGATGGCAAGGGTAGGATGGCTCTCCCCAACGTGAGTTTTTTTCCTATGGGGGACAAGATGTTGGACACCATGATAGATCACATGATGTATGTCGGTTAGAAAAACCTCCTAAGACAGAATAAAAGAAAAGCTTTTAGAACTAAGTGTTGTGGCTCACAAAGCTTATCATTATGCTTTACTACTCATATTTACGATTTCACAACTTTGTTTATTCAAGCTCAAGGTGAGCCATTTACATTTAGCATGCAGTATTTGAAAATCTATAAGTACATTGAGTTATTGTTTTCACTTATGCATTCACCCCCACATGCTCAGTACTTTCCAAAAGTACTGATCTATATATATGTCTATGTGCTATATTGCCTCATAATGTAGGTACCAGTTGTATCCCACACCTCATAATCAGACAGTGTACAGCTTTTAGTCAGCACGTGATGTGTTCTTTTGTTTTGAGGATTTGAGTTAATCATAGTTCTAGTAGCATCTTATTTTCTTTATTCAGTCGTATTGATTTGAGAGCTCGGGGTCATACCCCGGCAACCTATGGTCAATATTTGTAGAGTCTTCATAGAAATTCAGTAGATTTGATGTATTTGATTTTAGTTTTATTTTGTATAACCAGAGTTGCAATCGTTTTAATAGTTTTATTTTGAAGGTCTTTTAGATTTATGGATTTTATTTTGTTGCTCATGAGTTATGTCAGTCCAAGGGTTAGCTTGGAATCACTTGTGGTTCTAAGCACCATGTGACATCTAGGAGGTAGTCTCGGGGTATTACCCATAAACTCTTGAACAAAGATAGGGGCACTAACATTGTGATTTTGTAAGGGAATTATGGTTGAGGAAGTTAAGGTCTCTATTCGTAGGATGTATAGGGGTAGAGTGACTAGGGTTAGTGAGATTCCAATAGATTTTTAGATGTGCATACGAGGGGCAAGTATGGGATGGCAAACTGGGTTGTTTAATATCATTTTTAGTATAACAAAGATTCCTAAATCTTGCAGATAAAGTAAGATGATTCCATGCTATAAAACCAATGATAACATTTAGAATTAGAACAGTTATAGGAGTGTCAAGATGTTAAGTTGTACTATGAAGGTTTGGGAGAGGGTAATAGAGTAGAGGTTAAGAAGGATTGTGACTTAGATACATGCTAGGATGCTCGACTACTGAGGCCATCCATCTTGTAAGGAGACTAGTGGAGCAGTATAGGGAGAGGAGTAAAGACTTGTACATTTGTTTATCTACTTCGAAAAAGCCTATGATAAAATCCCCAAGAAGGTTCTATGGAGGTTCTTAGAGGCTAGAAGTGTACCAGTGGTAGATACTAGGGTGATTAAGGATATGTTCAATGGAGTCAAGAATCATTTTAGGACTATAAGAGAGAATTAGGGAATTTTTCTGTCTTGATAGGGTTACATATGGGATTGACTCTTAGCCTATTTTTATTTGACTTGGTGATGAATTTATTGAAGTGGCAAAGTCAAGGTGATGTGCCATGGTGTATGATATTTCCGAACGATGTAGTCTTGATTGATGAGACTCATGGTGGAGTAAATGCCATGTTGAAGGTTTGAAAGCATAATCTAAAGTTTAATAAGTTTAGATTGAGTAGGTCTATGATGGAAAATATGAAGAGTAAGTTCAGCAAGGTGACACATTATCACGACCCAACCCAGGGTATGGTCGTGATAGGTATCTCAAGCCTACCGTGGGTCAGAGACCACCCCCTTAGCCTTACCTCAAGAACATATAAATATAAAAAGCAAAAATCAACAAAAATAGCAATGAAAATGATAGATAAGTAAAATGTAAACTTTAAGAATAAAAAAAAATAACCAATCCCATACTTGTCCACTAAAGACTCTAAAACCAGAAATGTTAACTAAGTCAGGACATGTCTCCGACAATGACCAAAAGGAATCCAAAATAAATACTAAGGTGATACTGAAAATAATGAAATATCCGGACCTTCTAAAAGATGGTGGCTCATCACTTCACAACAGATCCACAAGAATACCAAATCACCTAATGTTGTACAAGAGAAATAGAAAATCCTTCGGATCCCTAGGGATGTTCAGTGGGGTAAGCACTAGCATGTATCTCAGAAAAAGTGATAAAATAATACCAATATAAAAAACTAGTCAAAATCAAATATACAATAATAATATACATATATACGATACCAGGATAGGGATAAGGGTCATGAGCATGAGAGTTTAAACCATTAACCAGAATTGTGTAGCTCGCTCTATCCTAAAAGCATTTACAGATTATATGGGTTTATCTCCCCCTGCTGAAAGGGTTCAGTGTGTGTTAAATGCACGAACAAAGAAATCCAAAATAAGGTCTAAAGACCCTAAGCCTCTAGTCATCCCAAAATTAAAATAGTTAGCACATAAACTCAATCATTAACCAAGGAGTACAGTAATTAAGGCACTTACCACTAGGTATCGTCATACCAATATAATCATGCCAAACCAATCCACATAACCATTAGACTTCCAAGTTTAATTTAAAATCCAAAACCATGTCCACCAAGGGCCTTTAAAATTCTTTTTAACTATTTATGCGTTAATGTGATGCAATGAGTTCATAAACAAGTTGAGTTATGCAAAACATCCATATTGTAAACCAATTTTATAGAGGGTTTTGAGGTTAATTCCCATTATCAAGTCAATAATATCAATTTGCAGAAACCCATGTTCCCCGTTCCAATTCCCATGCAGTCCAAAAACCATAAGTTTTAAGTATAAATTATTTAAACCATGAAAAAAGTAATTCAAGTAATACTCATTAAAATTCCTCAATTCAATTTTAAATCAATCAATACAAACCACATGGATAATGAGTAAATAAATTCCACAATGTAAAATTAAGGCTAGCGAATAAGATACATGCCTGAAATACACAAGAAATTTAAGTAAATTCAAAGTTTTGAGCTTATATGGTTAATCATCTATAAAACCCTTGAGGTTTCTTGGATGTTGAGTTAGAGAGATAAAAGAATGATTTTGATCATTGAAAACTGAAGAAAAAGGGTTGATTTTATGTTTAAAAGTCATATGAGGGATAAAAAGATCAAAAGCCCCTCACCTCAAGTGAAAAAACAAAACTAGATGTATTTAATAAAGCAGTGTGGCACCAGAATATCACAAAGGCTAGCCTTATGACACGCTGATATCATGGAACTCCAGTGGCATGACATGCCACTATCAAGGAGGCAAACTGCCTCAAAGTTTCAAAATAGCCTCGAACTCATTTCGAATATTCCAAAAGTTTTTCAAAACACCCTTTCAATATACCTAGACTAATTCAAGTTAAAAATTTACATTACACACGCGGGAGCGTCAAAATAAAATTATGGAAATTTTATAGGGACTCTCACATATGAGGTTGATGTGGTTGTGAAGCTTGATATTCAGGCAATCAAAAAGAGATACAGTTTCAAGTATATTAGCTCTATGTTCTAGGGAAATAAAAAGACTGTCAAAGATATCACTCACCGTATTGGGGCAGGATGAATGAAATAAATGCTCGCTTTCAAAATCTAATATGATAATAAGAGTACTCCTAAACTCAAAGGCAAATTTTATAGAGTGGTTGTTAGATAAACTATATTATATGGGATGAAGTATTGGATACTCAAGAACTCTCAATCTAAAATATAAAGTTTACAGAGATGAGAAAGCTATGATGGATGTGTTAGTTTACTAGGAAAAATAGGAATGGAAATGATATTATTCGAGATAACGTAGAAGTGTCTTCAGCAGAAGTCAGGATGTGGAAGCGAGTAGTTCCAGCATGTGATAAAGAGGTGCACAAATGTCCTAGTTCATATGTGTGAGAGATTATCTGGAGATGGTTTAAAGTGAGGTAGAGGTAGAAGGATAGTAGAAATGGGTGCATCCTTGGTAGTAGGTAGAGGGACTTTGTTTTGTTGTCTGTGCTAGTGGCCATAATGCTAATCTATTTTTGGAGTGTAGTATTATTTGTCGTCTTATTTAGTGATAGTCTTGGTTATGTTATTGTTTGGTGTGTTAATACTTATTATTTTTTCTTCCTTTACTATTTTTATCTAGACTATTTTTATTTTGAGCAAAAAATCTATCAAAAATAGCCTCTCTATCGCACCACTAAGGTAGTGGTATAGACCGCGTACACATAGTTTCTTCAGACCCACTTGGTAAGAATATACTGAATATTTTTGTTGTTGATAAGAATTCATTAAAGCCATGTAGAATATATTTTGATTCATTCTCTGAATTCATACAAATCAAAATAAATAAATAATCACATAAGCATATAATACTGTCATGAAATAAGATAGTATTTACCTTTAATTTTATAAGGGTGACTAGAAAATTGGTTCATTTGTCAAAACAAAAAAAGGTATTTTAAAGTGAGATTTCAAGTATTTTGTGAAGGGAAGTGTGAAATTGTTCAATATTTTTTTTCGTCTTCTTTAATTTTTGATCATTCTTACAATGATAAACTTCTCAAATTTTATTAATATTATTCTCTTAAAATACAGAGCTTTCTTCTTTTTCATCTTCATAGTCCACACCTTTTTATTTTTCTTTAAGTCAGTACCTACTTTTTTTGTTGATCTTTTGATTTTAATGTTTTTTGTTAAAGAAAATTAAAATTTTAAAGTTGAAGAATCTCAAAATTTACGTGAATTGAAGAAGAATTTTAAGAATTAGATAAAGTAGGGATAAAATAAGGTTAAATCTTTGTTATGGTTTCAAGCTTCAAATTTGACAATGACATGATTGTGATAGAATAATATCAAGATATGACTTAGAAATCTGACTTAACATTGTAGCAATTTAAACAGTCTTATGCAACTTACTATTAGGAAAGGATATTCATACCCGACTTGACATATGAACTGATTTTTTGACTTTATTTTCTCTAATATGGTTGAGTATTCTCAAGAATAAGATAACATTACTAAACCACATCTAGCGTGCTAGATCATGTCACGCGTGCATAATATTTAAGGTATAAAATTGAGTCAAATATTTATTTTACTTTTATCTTTAACATTATAACTAATCTTAAATAATCATAGAGGAAATCAAGAGAGTACTTGATTTCACCTTATTCAATCAAACTCCAAACAATTATTTTATTTTCTAAAAATTAGGGTATGCATTCTTATTAATTATATACTAAATAATATTAGCCCATCGTATCTCTGTTACCGTAACCAGTTACGTCAACAATTGTGTTCTTCATGCATAACTTTTGAAGAATTAAGTTATTGTATGTTTTCCTTCTTTGTTCACCTGGGATCTAGAACTCCAACTATTGCTCTTCTTCCAAACATTAGTATATGATTTATTTTTCTATCAAAAGTATTTTTCAACTTTTTTTCTTCTTGATTACTCAAATTTATTATTGCTTCTTATCTTTAAAGAATATGAGTTTTACAATTATGAATTAGTTGAAAGTCTTCATACTTTGATCGATTGATCAAAAATTTGTATTCCTTTCTATAAATTTAAAAGGCTCAAAGAATATTTTTTGTAGAAGTCATGTCTTTGTAGTATCTTCACATCCATTCATAATTTATCAAATAAACTTAGTTCCTTAGTTATGCAACAGCTTAGACATATTTCTTCCAACATATACTTGTGGAGTGCTTCATCATTTGATCTACTTATCTTCATAATCTCGAAGTAGGATTTCAAATATTCATAATGTATCCTACATTATTTTGATAAGATTTTAGAGTGAGGAGTTCTTCTCTTTTCTTTGTCGTTGTTAAGACCTCTTTACATGCTCTAATTTTTTATACTTTAGTCTTACTTTTTAACTCAAAAATAATTCTTAGAAGCTCAATCTAGCTTGAGTTACTTTATATAAGAACTAAAATACCTTCTAAATTATTAAGGATGTTGAGATGTTGAGTTAGGAATTAGTTTTGTTTCTTTATTTTCTCAACACAATATTTTTTTCTCTGAATTGGCTTAACTTTGACATTGTATGTATTCATAAAATATATTTTTTTGTGTGTGTTTAATGTATTCATGAAATATCGAATGTCTTTATAGTGTAAATATGTTTTTAATAGAGAAATCTACACTCATGCTTTAGATGTGATTGTAGATGCAAGAAATCACAATCAAGTAAATAGGATAAGATACAATGATTTAAGAAATAAGGAAGGAGAAAATATTTAGAAAAAATAAAGGAAACTCAAATAATTAAAATATATTAATCATTAGATTAAATTCAAGAGGAAAAGAAATTAAACTCATACAAGAGGTTTCTTACTCAAGTAACCAAAAGGGTACAATGAAGAGATAAAAGAGCTTTCATCAAAAAGTACAAAGGAGATAAGTTCATTCAAAAGCTAACCAATGAAATAAATCATAGTTTTTACTATTTATGGTAGACAAACTAATCTAAGCTAATAACAATGTTATTGTAATACCCTCAAAATTTGTATCATGATTTAATAGGCGTACATGCACTTTTAAGCATCGATATGATGTTAATTGACCTTTAAATTTATTAGAAATTATTTATCCATGTTTTCAGAGTTTAGATGAGAGTATTCAATGTTAAAAGATGTTTATCCACTATGTTAGGGTCCCGCGTATTGATATGCATGCTATATATTAGAAGCAACCCCAAAGAATAACATTTTTGTAACTCAATGCATTGGCATCTTGTCCAGCTAGCTAACGCACCTAATTGCATGGCATGGTGGCTAGCTGATGAGATAGTAGTAAGTGCAAGTTTTGGCTAAGGTCATTAGAATTCCTTAGTCATATCATTTAGGTGATGGCATTAGAGTAGATCCTCAAAAGACCGAAGCAGTAAGAAACTGGCCTCACCCTATCTCTCTATTCGATATCAAGAGTTTCTTGGGTTTGGCTGGCTATTACAGATGGTTTGTTGAGGGATTTTCTTCTATTGCATCCCTTATGTCCAGATTGACTCATAAAAAAGTCAAGTTTCCATGGTCAGACCCTTGCGAGAAGAGTTTTCAGGAGTTGAAGACTCGAGTCACCTCAGCTCTAGTTTTGGCTCTTCTTGATAGTCCAAATGGGTTCGTAATGTATTGTGATATATCTAAAGCAGGTTTGGGTTGTGCTCTCTTGCAGCATAGTAAAGTCATAGCCTACGCCTCTAGATAGCTTAAACCCCAAGAGAAGAATTATCCTACTCATGATCTTTAGTTACCAGCTGTAGTATTTACCTTAAAGATTTAGAGGCACTATCTATACGGAGTTCATATAGATGTGTTCACAGATCATAAGAGCATTCAGTATGTCTTTTCTCAGAAAGATCTCAATCTTTGTTAGAGAAGGTGGTTAGAGCTCTTGAAAGATTATGACATGAGTGTCCTTTATCATCTAGGCAAGGCCAACGTAGTGGCCGACACTCTCAGTAGACTGTCTATGGGTAGTTTTAGTCATGTTAAGGATAGTAAGAAGAAGTTAGTTTAGGAAGTCCATCATCTTGCCAGACTAGGTGTTTGCTTAGTCGATACAGAGGAGAGTGATATGGGTTCAGAATCATCTCTAGTTTTTGAGGTAAAAGAAAAGCAAGATAGAGATCCCAGTCTACTCAAGTTAAAAGAGTCGGTCAAGGATCATAAGGATGAGGTTTCTCCCAAGGGAGAGATGGTGTCCTACGTTGTCAAGGCCGTTTATGTATTCCAGGTGTAGATGACTTGAGGCAACGAATTCTTGAAGAAGCGCATGGTGCACTCTACTCTATTCGTCTAGGGGCCAAAAAGATGTACCACAACTTACGGGAGATCTATTGGTGGAGTCGGATGAACAGAGATGGTGCAGAGTTTGTGGCTAAGTGCTCTACATGTTAGCAGGTTAACATAGACCATCAGAAGCCTAGTGGGTCCATGAAAGAGATTAATATTCCTACTTGGAAGAAGAAAGAAGTGAACATGGACTTCGTGATGGGTTTCTCTCGTACTCATCATCAGCATGATTCAGTTTGGGTCATTGTAGACAGAATGACTAAATCAGTACTTTTTCTTCCAGTCTATACCTCTTATTCAGTCATGGATACGCCAAACTCTACATCAGAGAGTTGGTCAGATTGCATGGTGTTATATTATCTATTATCTCAGACATAGGTACCCAGTTCACCTCTTATTTCTAGAAAGCATTCCAAAAGGGTCTTGATACTCAAGTTCATCTCAGTATAGCCTTTCATCCTTAGACAGATGGTCAAGCAAAAAGGACCATTCAGACTCTAGAAGATATGCTGCACGCGTGTGCAATTGATTTCAAGGGAAGTTGTGATGACCACTTGCCTTTGATTGAGTTTTCATACAAAAACAATTATCATTCCAGTATTAAGATGGCTCCATTAGAAGCTCTCTAAGGTAGGAGGTGCAGATCTCTTGTCGGTTGGTTCAAAGTTAGTGAGACCTCAGTTATAGGGTCTGACATAGTATTTGATACCTTAGAAAAATTCCAGTTGATTAGAGAAAGACTTTGGGTTGCACAGAGCCAACAGAAGTCTTATGCAGATATGCACAGAAAAGATCTCGAGTTCAATATTGGTGACTATGGTTATCTAAAGATCTCTCCCATGAAGGGAGTAAAGAGATTCAGTAAGAAAGGAAAGCTTAGTCCCCAATATTTCGCTCCCTTCAAAATTCTTAGTCGTTTTGGCAAGGTAGCTTATGAGCTTGAGTTGCCTTCAGACCTAGCCTCAGTTCATCTAGTCTTTCATGTATCCTTGCCCAAGAAGTGCATGGGTGATCCAGCAGTTGTAATCCCCATTCAGAGCATAGATATTCAGATCAGCATCACTTATGAAGAGATTCTAGTTTAAATCCCTGACTACTAGACTCGCATATTAAGGAATAAATATGTCCCTCTAGACAAAGTTCTTTGGTAGAATTAGTTCGTTGAGGGAGCTACTTGGAAAGCAGAAGCAGATTCGCAGACCAAGTATTCTTACCTCTTCTCTGTAAACTCATATTTAGATCAAGGTAACAGTTCTCACTAAGCTTATTCATCATATGTTCAAGTCCCAGCTACAAACTAGTTTCATGCTTAGATTCTTATTTTAAACTTGGTACCCATTTACCATGGCATATTCAATCATGTGTTTATGCATTAGACATGCATTCTCCTTGTGAGGAGACTTAGTTATTAGAAATCTCAGTCATGTAATCAGTTTTGTCATGTATTCATACATCAGATATGCTTGATCAGCTTATCAGTACTCTCAGTCATCCATTCATGTATCAGCTCAGTCATGAAATCAAGCATCAGATATGCATGCTTAACATGAATCTCAGAAATATCAGTCATGTTCCAGTTGTTTATGTTAAGTATGTACTTCAGCTTATCATTTCTCCCATCTCAATCAGTCTCATTCGAGGATGAATGTTCCCAAGGGAGAGATATTGTAATACCCCATACTTTTACCTAGCATAAATTCATCTCAAAAATGTCAAAGACTTGTTTTAAAGATGAATTCACTTTTATACATGTGGTATTTTCAATATTTTCACCTTTTATCATGTGGAAAATTGTATAAAATTTCCATCGATACCAAATTTGCCCAAATCCGACACTCGGGCGAAGAGTTAGAGCCTTTTTAGTGAGATAGTGTATCACCTAAGCCATCAAAATGTCGTAGAGTAGGATAAAAGGTCAATCATAAAAATCCAGTGAGCCTCCATAATTACAGTGTATCGTGCTAGGGCTCAAATTCAGAATTGTCCTTTTTCCAGTATCTCAGCGCGATGTCTCTGCGTCGCACCAAACTTTCAAGTCCCACGCGATATTACAATGTGATTTGACTGCGCTGTTCCGTCAACCCAGTTCCTAATGGGCAATTTCTAGTGACACGTGTGATAGCATTGCATCGCACCAGCCTGCCAAATCGAAAGATTTTGACAAAACTCAAAAGACGCGTCCAGGGTTAAATGGGTCTTTTCCCATGATTTTAGTTCAGCCTTAAACATAAAATTTAACCCCACATAACCTAAGGATATCATTATTCTCTCTATTTTTTCCAAATTGAGTTGTTTTCTCTCAAGCGAAGAAACCCTATCTCTACAATTCAAGGGCCAAATCACAAGAACTCTCCATCAGTCCTTCCAAATTCATTAACTCAGGTATGCATAGTATTCATTCATGGACTCCTTTCATCCATGATGCCCAATAATCTCTTTTCAAAGTTCAAGTATATGGATATTTATGAATTCCATATTGGGTTTGCTTTTGTTCATGTTGATAATGACCAATTAAATTATAATCCATGTTTGGTGATAAATTTTTAGTGGAATTAATTATTATAGGTGTAGATTCATGTGAACACATGATTAAACCCTTGAATGGTGAAATTAGAACTGAATCATGATGTTTAATTTTTGCGTAATGTTGTCTGCATATACTATGCTCACTATGTGTTTGATTAAATGCCTATGGGAAGGAAAAGTTTCTTGCTATTATGATAATATGAATCCCAATTCATATACAAGTTCATGCATGTCAAGTGTTTGATGAAAGGTCTTAGTCAATGGACTATGGATATATGTGTAGCCATTGTTATGCTTTAGAATTTGTGCCATGAATTACGATTATGCTACCGAGTCCTGGGGATATTTAATACCCAACACTTTAGTTGTGTGCCTAGAGTTTGTGTCATATTTTCACGATATCCTCAGTCAAGCCATGTTCAGTAGAATTCAGTCAGTCATGTGACTCAGAAAAACTCAGTAAACTCAGTAATTCAATAAATCTCAGAAAGCTTAGTACTTCAGTAATCTCGGTAGTATTATGTCAGCCAACGAAACTCAATGAACTCAGTCCAGTTCAGTTCAGTTAATCAATTTCAATGTATATTCAGATGGGAGTAAGATTTAGCACCGAGTGGACCCAAGGATGAGGACACACATAGATAGTTGAGGGTGTGATCCTTAGAAGCAATCCTTGTGTTCCAAAACTATGTAGCCAATATAGATTGAGATATCGACACAGACAGATGAGGGTTGATGAGGTGAATAAACACTATCAGATAAGGGTCCCACCATTTTCTTATGGGGACACTGTCAGATGAGGGTTACCTACAGCTTGTCTTTACCAATGGCACGATATTGACACCCTTCCAATTGGGGTTATAGATTGGACCCTAAATCAGCTATATTGCATTATTTGGGGCATTCCAGTTAGATGACTACTTCCTACAGTTACAGTTTCAGACTCAGTCTCAATAATAGATCTCAGATAGTTCTTCAAAACTTTAGGATTGTCAAATACAGTTAACTCAGAATAGTATGGAACTCAGTTAGTTCCATCAGAACCTAGACTGTCAAATACAGTCGCTTAGAATCAGTTATATCAGTTAGAAGTAACTCATGTTATCAGTAATCACACTCAGTAATCAGTACCATTACAAATTCAATCACAGTTACTATTTATGTATGTATTCTCACGTTCATGTTATTCAATCAGTTAGCATTGTTCATGCATTTGAAACCTTTGCATTCAACCTACCTAACTTGCATACCACTACATTCAAACGTACTGATGCATTTAAGCTATGGTGTCTTATACCATAGGTTCAGAAGCACGAGTTTCAAAGTATCAATAGCCGCCAGATTTAGCAGTGAGTCCTCATCATTCGAGGATGATATTATGAGTTATTTCAATAATTTAGTTTAGCTTTCAGTAGATGGAGTTAGTTGGGGACATGTCCCATCAACTCCTTATTCAGACAGTTTAGAGACTTTCATACCACAGTGTTTTAAGACTAGATATTTTCAGACATTGTTTCAGTTTTGGTATTGTTGTACCACATTATTCAAATATGGTTTTATCAGATATTTATCATTTTTGAACCTTATCGCCTTTCAGTCATTATTTTTGCATTTATACAGTATATTATTTAGTGTTCAGGTACAGATATTAGTCATGGGTTAGCTTGAGGTCCTTCGGGGTCATCAGCATTATGTATCATTTTGGGTACCAGATTCGAGAGTTACATTTTTTTTGCATTATATCTTGTTATGAATTAGATTTTGAAACTCATATTTAGACATAAAATAGCATTTAGAGACACGCCATTTTCCTTGTTATCATATGAAAATATGTCGCTAAATAGAAATAGCAATGGAATAGCAACGGATAGTATTTTTTGCTATATTCCTCATTGCTAGCCTCATAGCTACGAAAATTTGATTTCCATCACAAAATTTGTGACCCGTTAGTGACGAAATATTTTGGTTGTTAATGTTACCAACGTATTTATCCATTGCTATTCCCAAAATACATTTTCGTCATGGCTAAATTTATGACTGAATATTTTATCTCTGATCAGTTGCAACATAATTTGATCTTTTGAGTAGCCATCTTTAGCAACCAAATTTATCTATCGCTACATTTTTTCAGTTGCAATGACTAAAGTTAGTCTCTAATTTTTTGTCGCTAATAGCAGCCGTCTTTAGCAACTAAATTAATCCATCCCTAAAGTTTTTCAATAGCAGCGACAAATATTAGTCACTAATTTTTTGTCACTAATAATTTTGTAAGAAAATAATTGAAACTGGTAAATTAAATAATGATTAAAATAACCAAAATTCATATAGATAGCAAAGTCCACAATAATTGTATCCAATACCCACAATTTCTAGTATTTTGTCAAACATAAACTAATGTCAAACCAACATCCATCAAAATTAGTATTTGTTGCTACATAAATGTTTTGTACTTTCACACAAAATAGTCTATCAAAAATTAATGCAACGATCAAGAACTACGAATACTATGAAGCTAGGAATCAATATTGTTATCATCATCATTAGTAGGAGAAGGATGAAGAAGGTCCCCTTCTTGTATCCTAATACCACCAACACGCTCAATAACTACTGAAAGAAAATGAGTAGTAAGTGCCGGAATCAATTGCTCCACAAACTCCTAAATATTTTTGTCGGTAAATAAACCGAAGGTGGTACTGATGATGTGGAGGAATTTCAGGCACAAAGTTTTTCCCAAAGTATCTGTGGCTTTAGACCCAAGATCAAATAATTTTTTCTTCTTTTCTCCTCCCGCAGCTTCATAATATTTTCCAATTCATCAATTTGAGATTCACACTATAATTTTTCCGGTACAATTTATTCATACTTTTCCAGCAACAAGTGAAGTTATTAAAATAGACTCAAGTTTATGTCAATACAAAAGAAAAATAAAAGATGAGTATCATATCATTAGATGTAAGTTCTGGACTTACATGTACAAGCCAGGAACGCTCACCAACAAAAGATTTTCCATCATGATTATGTGTATGGAAGTGCAAATATAACTCACTTGGAGTTGGATCTTGACCTATTTTAAGAGCATATACAAAATTTTCAGGTATTTAGAATTAGAGCAACTTACATAGCAGTAAACCAAAAGAGAATCATGACACAACAACCAAGTTTCTTTGACCCATTCTAACCAAGAAAATATCACCAAACTTCTTGGCATAGCATCAAAACAAAGAGAAAAAAAGAAAGAGAAACTTGTAGGAAATATAGTAGTAAAACAAAGTAGAAAAAAAAAACTAGCATAGCAGCAGCCAGCTTGCAGGAAATATAGCAGCAGCCAACTTGTAGGAAATATAGCAGCAGTTGCTTACAGTAAAAATAGCCATAGCTGCTTGACATATACAACAACAACAGAAAGAGGAAAAACTATTAGCAGCAGCCAAAATTTCCAACAAAAAATATGCAGCAGCAACAACAATTTCCAGGTACGTAGCAGCAGACCAGAGCAACACATATAGCACCAAAAGAAAGAGGATTTATACACAAGCATTTACCAAGGTGTTACAAAAGAATTCCCATAATGGACTGTTGAAAAGTGACTCAGAGGACCAAAACATCCTTGTGTATGTTTCTTTTTTAGAAGATCAAAATTTGATAAAAGGACAAATTAACACATCAATGTAACTTGCTAACAAGGAATTAATTGTTCTGAAGAGTTAATTTCCAAAAACTCCAGCAAAGCTTATGTCCAAATATATTATATATTCCCAAGAAACCATGTGTTCCTGGGAATTGAAACTGAAAATCTTGCTACAGTTTGTATAAACATGAATCTACATTTCATCCATTCTGATCTTTGTCCATATCTATTATTGATGTAAATTGGTAAAAAACACCCCTGACTATATTTTAAAGGGAAAAACAACTACATACCCAGTGTAATCTCACAAATGGTGTCTGGAGAGGATAGGATGTATATACCTTACCCCTATCTTTGAGGTCAAAAGGTTGTTTTCTATAGGCCATTGACCTTCTTCATTTCATAAAATAACTAACCAAATGACAAGAGAAATGAAGGTATTCAAAAAAGTGACATGACAAACTTCTACAAAGAAACAACAATACATACTCTAAATTTATTTTACCAATAACTCAGATAGTAATAGAACTAACTACATCAACCATTCTGCTAATGATCACTATCAAGCTAATGTAATCATCTCGATACTACCATAGCATAACCAAGATAGTTAATCATCTCCATCATCTCGATCAATCACCACCAAAAATTAAATTATCTCCCTCACAGACTAATTACGTAAACCACACAATAAATAATCACCAATACTCATCATATTATTACAATCATCAATACTCATGGCCCCGTAAAATTAATAAGCTTAATTCAGTCCTTTAAGCTTGTCAGGGGATCCTAAACTTAGAAAACTCTAGCTAAGTTCCTAGACTTAGCTTATTTTTCGCCATTAAAAGCTGGCAATCTCATTTCACCACCTTAATATCTTTTAATGATCCGTATGTTTGTTAATTCATGATCAGAGAGGTCAATAGGTGTTCCTGGATAAATTTTAAATTTTTGGAACCTCGATTAGACCATGTTTGACATCCCAAAATAGTGGACTAACGCGATCTTAGCGCGTCGCATCGCCCATTGCGTTGGTTAAGACTTTTGCAGGGACTCCCAGTGAAAATACTGAGGCTTGGCGCGATCATGGTGTGACGCATCCCGATGCATCAACGCCCAATTTCAGTCATTAAATGTCTGTATTTTTAAGAGCAAAAAGGTCAATATCCCACCCCTATATAAACCCTATAACACGTAATTCAACCATTTTTCACCCAAAATATACTAGTTTATCTCAATTTTCCTCAAGAACTAGTTTCACGTTTTCAATTGGGGATTCAAATTCAAGGAAATTCCACCATCAAACTTCGTAGAACCAAGAACTAAGGTAGGAATAGTGTTCATTCATTGATTCCTTCCATCCATAAAGTTCAAGAATCAAGTTTTAAATCATGTATTGTGAATATGTTGTTGTGGGTTGATTATGTTTATGAGATTATGATGATGTAATTCTCAAGCTAGAATCTTTATGTGTTGTTCATGAAACTATGTTAATGTGTGGCTTAAAATCTATAAGTTTGGTCGATTCATGGAGTTTTGAAGTGATAATTTTGATTTATGCCTATGCCTTAAGTTGTTCATGCAAGGTGTTTGATAAAATGCCTAAAGGGCTAGAAATTATGCATCATAGCTTAATTGTGACCCAAATGATAAGTGAATGCTTTACCCTTATGATCACAACGACTTCTATGATATTGTTATGCATTATAAATATTTTATAAAATGCTCATTAGACTAGTTGATGAAATTATGACATGTTTATAGGCTTTCCCATTCATGTAAAAGATTATGATAACCATATACTTCATAAAATCCCTAACTTATTGTATTATGGATTGTTGATGTTGGTTATGTATTCAAGAATGTCATGCCTTGTTAGTTTTCTTCTATTAAGTCCTTAGGATACTTGTACCTGACAATTTAGTTGTATGCCTAGAGCCAGTGTCATATTTTCATGATATCCTGAATCAAGCCATGTTCAGTAGAATTCAGTCAGTCATGTGACTCAGGAAAATTTAGTAAACTCAGTAATCCCAGTAATATCACTAGTATTCCATCAGTCAGTGGAACTTAATGAACTCAATCCAGTTCAGTTTAGTTAATCATGTTCAGTGTATATTCAGATAGGAGTAGGATTAAACACCGAGTGAACACAATGATGAGGACACAAATTAGTAGTTAAGGGTGTGATCCTTAAAAGCAATCCTTGCATTCCAGAACTATATAGCCAGCAAAAGTTGAGATATCACACTGACAGAGAAGGGTTGATGAGGTGGATAAACACTGTCAGATGAGGGTCCCACCATTCTCTTCTGGGGACACTGCTAGATAAGGGTCACCTACAGCCTGTCTTATCAGTGGCGCAGTATTGACACCCTTCTAATAGGGGTTACAGATTGGACCTAAACCTAGCTATAATACATTATTTGGGTCATGTCAGTTAGATAACTACTTCCCACAGTTATAGTCTCAGTCTCAGTCTCAGTAATAGAACCTATATAGTTCTACAAAATTTAGGACAGTCAGCTACAGTCAATTCAGTACAATACGGAACCCAGCTAGTTCTATCAGAACCTAGACTATTAGACACGGTCGCTCAGTATCAGTTATATCAGTTATCAGTAACTCATGTAATCAGGATTCAGACTCAGTAGTCAGTATCATCACGAATCCAATTATAGTAACTCATTCATGCATATATTCTCACGTTCATGTTATATAATCAGTTAGCATTGTTCATGTATTTAAACCTTTGGCATTCAGCCTAACTCACTTTCATACCAGTACATTTAATCGTACTGACGCATTTGTACTATGGTGTTTTTATACCATAGGTTCAGAAGCACGAGCTTCAGAGCATCAGTAGCATTCCCGTCTCAGCAGACAGAGTCGGCAGTGAGTCCTCATCCTTCGAGGAAATAATCATTAATTTATTTCTTTATTACTTTGTTTATTTCAGTAGTTGGAGTTAGTTGGCAACATGTCCTATCAATTCTTTATTCAGATAGTTCAGATTTAGAGGCTTTTCAGTCCACAGTATGTTCAGACAGTTTTGTTTTAGTTTGTTTTGGTATTGATATACTGTACTTTCAGATGTTATGTTTTATTATTTTTGAACCTTATGGACCTTCAGCCTCTATTTTCATATTTATGTAGTATATTATACAGTGCTCAGGTACATATATCTGTCATGGGTTAGCTTGTGGTACTTCGGGGACATGAGCACCATGTGTCATTTTGAGTTTCATATTCGGGGAGTTACAAACTTGGTATCAGAGCCTAAGGTTTAACAGTGTCCTAGAAAGTCTAAAAGTCGCATCAGTAAAGTCCTATACATTGATGTATTTCTTACCACATTTATGTACAAGAGGATATGAGATATTTTTGGAAAGTATCCCTTCTTTCAGTATTCATGTCATGCCAGTAAGCATAATCTTAAGTTAATCTCTCAGTCTAATCCTTTCTCTTTCATTTACAGAATATGCCTCCCAGGAAGAGAACTGAAAATCAGTCAAACCCTCAACCCAAAGATACTTTAGGCGAACATGTCTCTTTTGCAGAGTTCAGAGCTGCATTTACTACTCTTGCTCAGTTAGTTGTTGCCCTGAATGAATGACCAGCTATCCTTTCGGCTAACCCAGTGGCCAATTACGCTACAGCCAGGATTCAGAACTTCACCCGAATGAATCCTTTATTTTTTTAGGTCTAAGTCAGATGAGGACCCTCGTGTATTCCTTGACAAGGTTTAGAAGGTTAAAAACATCATCAGGGTTACTGCTAGTGAAGTGCTTAGCTAGTTCTATATCAGTTGCAGGATGTTTCTCATACTTGGTTCAAACAGTAGAAGTTAGAGAGGCCAGTTGATGCTGGATCCATAGAATGAGAGAAGTTTGTCACCACATTTTTAGATAGATTCTTTTCCCTAGAGCTGAGAGAAGCTAAGCTGTTAGAAATAATCAACCTCAGGCAGGTCAACATGATGGTGAAAGAGTATTCTCTTAAGTTTACTCAATTAGCTAGATATGCTCCTCATGTTGTTGCAGATAGTAGGGACAAGATGAGTAAATTTATTTTCGAGGTGAATGATAGTGTGGTTAATAAGTGTAGGTATACGATGTTGAATAATGACATGAACATAGCTAGGCTAATGACCCATGCTCATCAGGTAGAACAAAAAAAGATTAAGATGAGAGAGAAGAAGAATAAGAGAGCAAGGATGGGTAGTTTCTACTTTGCTCAGCCTAAGTCAGAAGGTGGCAACTGTTCTCAGATCTACCCAAAGTCATCCATTCCAGCTCCTTCCTCAGCCAGTGCTCCAGCTCCAAAGTTTATAGATGGTAATAGAGATAGAGCGCTAGGCTCTAAGTCTCAGGTCAGTGTTAGCAGTGCCCACACCCATCCTCTTTGTCAGACATATGGACAACACCATCAGGGTACTTGCAGAGCTGGTAGTGATATTTGCTTTGGATGTGGCAAGCCAGGACACAGAGTTAGAGATTGTCCCCAGTCAAGTTATTAGGGTCAGCGTAATCGTTCCTCAGCCTAGTCTGGTCGCCTAAATTAGTAGGGTGCCACTTCCAGTACTACTAGTGGGCAATGCCCAAATAGACTTAATGCTCTTCAGTACCTACAGTATCAGGAAAATTCTCCTGATGTGGTCACTGGTATGTTACAGATCTTTCATGTATACGTTTATGCTTTGCTAGATCCAGGAGATTCCTTGTGTTTTGTTACTCCTTACATAGCAGTTAATTTTGGAGTCAGTCCTAAAATTCTAGTAGATCCCCTCTCAGTCTCTACCCTAGTAGGTAAAACCATCATAGCCCAACAGGTATACAGGAATTGTCTGGTTATGATATTTCATAAAGTCACTTCAGCAAACTTAGTCAAATTAGAGATGACTAATTTTGATGTCATTCTCTACATGGATTGGCTTTATTCCTATTATACCATAGTCGACTACAAAAATATAGTTGTCCGGTTTCAATTTCTGAAGGAACATATCCTAGAGTTGAAGGGTAGTATTTCAGCTTTCAGAGGTCAGCTTGTTTCCTACCTTCGAGCATAGAAAATAATATCTAAGGAATGTGTCTATCATCTTGTAGAGTTAAGAATACTAGTTTCGTAACTCCCAGTCTTGAATCAGTCTCGGTAGTGAATGAATATTCAGATATCTTTCTCGAAGATCTTCCTGGAATTCCTCCCTAAAGGGAAATAGACTTCGGCATCGATCTTCTTCCAGATACTCAGCCTATATCTATTCGGCTATACAGAATGGCACCAGCAGAACTCAGAGAATTAAAAAAGTAGTTGAAAGATCTCTTAAACAAGGGATTCATCAGACCTAGTGTGTCCCCATGGGATGCACCAGTTTTATTCGTGTGCAATAAAGATGGTTCACTTATAATGTGCATTGATTACCGTCAGCTCAATAAAGTCATGGTTAAGAACAAGTATCCACTTCCCAGAATTGATGACTTTTTGGACCAACAACCAACTTCAGGGTGCCAGTTATTTCTTAAAAATAGACCTAAAATCAGGCTATCATTAGCTCAGAGTCAGAGAATGTGACATTCTAAAAATAGTGTTTCATACGTATGGTCACTTTGAATTCCTAGTCATGTCCTTTGGTCTTACCAAAGCCCCAGCATCCTTCATGGACTCAATGAACTGTGTGTTCAAGCAGTACTTGGACATGTTCATCATAGTATTTATAGATGATATTCTTGTCTATTTCTATAGTGAGCAGGATCATGCAGAACATCTCAGCGTAGTATTGCAAACTCTCAGAAATCATCAGTTGTTCACCAAATTCAGTAAGTGCAAATTTTGGCTAAGGTTAGTAGCATGCCTTAGTCATACATTTCCGATGATGGCATTAGAGTTGATCTTCAATAGACCAAAGCGGTAAAAAACTTGCCTCGCCCTATCTCTCTATCAGATATCAAAAGTTTCTTAGGTTTGGATGGCTATTATAGATGGTTTATTAAGGGATTTTCGTCTATTGTATCCACTATGTCCAGATTGACTCAAAATAAAGTCAAGTATCAGTTGTCAGACCATTACGAGAAGAGTTTTCAGGAGTTGAAGACTGACTCACCTCAGCTCCAGTTTTGGCTCTTCCTAATAGTCCAAATGGGTTAGTAGTGTATTGTGATGCATCCAAAGTAGGTTTGGGTTGTGTCCTCATGCATCATGGTAAGGTCATAGGCTACACCTCCAGAGAGTTTAAGCCTCATGATAAGAATTATCCGACTCATAATCTTGAGTTAGCAGCCATAGTTTTTGCCTTAAAGATTTGGAGGTATTATCTATACGTTTTTCATGTAGATGTGTTCACAGATTATAAAATCTTTTAGTATGTATTCTCTAAAAACAAACTCAATCTTTGTCAGAGAAAGTGGTTAGAGCTCTTGAAAGATTATGACATGAGTGTCCTTTATTATTCGGGCAAGTCCATTATAGTGGCCGATGCTCTCAGTAGACTATCTATGGGTAGTGTTGCTCATGTTGAGGACAGTAAGAGGAAGCCATCTCAAGAAGTACATCAGCTTACTAGACTAGGTGTCCACCTAGTTGATTTGGAAGAGGGTAATTTATGGGTTCAGAGTAGTTCAGAATCATCTCTAGTTTTTGAGGTAAAAGAAAATTAGGATAGAGATCCCATTCTTGTTAAGTTGAAAGAGTCAGTAAAATATCATAAAGTAGAGGTTTTCTCTCAAGGGAAAGATGGTGTTCTGCATTGTCAGGGTCATCTGTGTGTCCTAGGTGTAGATGACTTAAGGCAATGAATCATTGTAGAAGTGCACGGTGCGCGCTACTCTATTCATCCAGGGGCCACTAAGATGTACAACGACTTGCAAGAAATCTATTGGTGGAGTGGGATGAAGAGAGCTATTGCAGAGTTTGTGGCTAAGTGCTCTATATATCAGCAGGTTAAGATAGAGCATCAAAAGCCTAGTGGGTCTATGCAGGAGTTCAATATTCCTACTTAGAAGTAGAAAGAAGTGAACATAGACTCCGTGATGGGTCTGCCTCATACTCATCATCAGCAAGATTTAGTTTGGGTCATTGTAGATAGAATGACTAAGTTAGCTCATTTCCTTCTAGTCCATACCTCTTATTCAGCCTAGTATTACGCCAAACTCTATATCAGGAAGTTGGTTAGATTGCACGATGTTTTGTTATCCATTGTCTCAGAGAGAGATACCCAGTTCACCTCTTTTTTCTAGAAAGCATTTCAAAAAAGTCATGGTACCCGAGTTCACCTCAGTACAGCCTTTCATCCTCTGACAGATAGTCAAGCAGAAAGGACCATTCAGACCTTGGAAGATATGCTAAATTCGTGTGCAATTGATTTTAAGGGTAGTTGGGATGACCATTTGCCTTTGATTGAGTTTGCATACAACAACAGCTATTATTCCAGTATTCAAATGGCTTCATTTGAAACTTTCTATGGTAGGAGATGTAGATCTCCAGTTGGTTGGTTTAAAGTTAGTGAGGCCTCAGTTATAGGGCTTGACTTAGTATTCGATGCCTTATAAAAAGTCTAGTTGATCAGAGAAAGACTTTGGGCTGCTCAGAGCCGACAGAAATCTTACACAGATATGCGCCAAAAAGATATCGAGTTTGAGATTAGTGATCATATATACCTAAAAATCTCTCCCATGAATGGATTGAAGAGATTCGGTAAGAAGGGAAAGCTCAGACACCAATATGTCGGTCCCTACAAAATTCTAGATCGCTTCGGCAAGGTAGCTTATGAGCTTGAACTGCCTTCAGATCTAGGCTCAGTCCATCCAGTGCTCCTTGTCTCTTTGCTAAAGAAGTGCATATGTGACCCAACAGTTGTAGTCCCTATAGAGGGCATGGGTATTCAGAACAAACACTCTTTCAAAGAGATTCTAGTCAGAATCCTTAACTACCAGACTCACAGACTGAGGAACAAGGAAATTCCTATAGTCAAAGTTCTTTGGCGGAATCAGTCCATTGAGGGAGCTACTTGGGAAGCAGAAGAATACATGTGGACCAAGATCCTCATTTCTTCTCCGCTAATTCAGACTCAGCCCAAGGTAATAGCTTTTCTTAAAGCTTATTCATGTTTCAGGTCCAAATTTCAGTTACCAGTTGGCATTCATTTTCATGCTCAGATTTTCATTATAAACTCGATATTAAATTACCATTGCATATCCAGTAATATGTTCATGCATTATGTCAGTCATGTATTCATACATCAGATATGCATCTTCATTATGAGAAACTTGGCTTATAAGAAATCTCAGTTATGCATTCATGAATCAGTTACGTATGCATCAGATATGCATGTTTAGTATGATACATTCAGTTTATCTGTCATGTCAGTCTTGTAATGATGTGACAGTTATTCATGTCTCATATGTACTTAAGTTATCATTTCCCAAAATATACTAGTTTCTCTCAATTTTCCTCAAGAAAAAGTTTAGGGTTTTCAATTAGGGATTCAAATTCAAGGAAATTCTATCGTCAAACTTCGTAGAATCAAGGACTAAGGTATTCATAGTGTTCATTCATGGATTCCTTCCATCCATGAAGTTCAAGAATTAAGTTTTAAATTATGTATTGTGAATATTTTGTTGTGGGTTGATTATGTTCATGAGATTATGATGATGTGATTCCTAAGCTGGAATCTTTATATGTTGTTCATGAATCTATGTTAATATGAGGCTTGAAATCTATAAGTTTAGTCGATTCATGGAGTTTTGCAGTGATAATTTTGATGATTATACCTATGCCTTAAGTTGTCCATGCAAGGTGTTTGATAAAATGCCTAAGGGACTAGAAATTATGCATCATAGCTCAATTGTGACCCAAATGATAAGTGCAAGCTTTACCCTTATGATCATAATGACTTCTATGATATTGTTGTGTATTATAAATATTTTATAAAATGGTCATGAGACTAGTTGATGAATTATGAGATGTTTATATGCTTTCCCATTCATGTACAAGATAATGATAACCATGTACTTCATGAAATCCCCAACTTATTGTATTATAGATTGTTGATGTTGGTTATGTATTCAAGAATGTCATGACTTGTTAGTTTCTTTCTATCGAGTCTTGGGGGTACTTGTACCCGATAATTTAGCTGTGTGCCTAGAGGCAGTGTCATGTTTTCCCGATATCCTCAATCAAGCCATGTTCAATAGAATTCAGTCAGTTGTGTGACTCAGGAAAACTCAGTGAACTCAGTAATCCTAGTAATATCAGTAGCATTGCATCAGTTAACGGAACTCAATGAACGCAGTCCAGTTCAGTTTAGTTAATCATGTTCAGTGTCTATTCAGATGGGAGTAGGATTTAGCACTGAGTGAACCAAGGATGAGGACACACACTGACAGTTAAGGGTGTGATCCTTAGAAGCAATCCTTGTGTCCCAAACTATGTAGCCAGTATAGGTTGAGACATCAACACTGATAGAGAAGGGTTAATAAGGTGGATAAACACTGTTAGATGAGGGTCCTACCATTCGCTTTTGGGGACACTGCCAAATGCGGTTCCTACCATTCTCTTTTGAGGACACTGCCAGATGAGGGTCACCCACAGCCTGTCTTTACCAGTGGCGCAGTATTGAGACCCTTCCAATTGGGGTTACAGATTGGATCTCAACTCATCTTAATGCATTATTTGGGGCATGTTGGTTAGATGACTACTTCCCACAATTACAGTCTCAGTTTCAATAATAGAACTCAGATACTTCTATAGAATTCAAGACTGTCAGCTACAGTCAATTCAGTACAGTATGAAACCCAGCTAGTTCTATCAGAACCTAGACTATTAGAGACAGTCCCTCAGTAGCAGTTATATAAGTTATCAGTATTCAGACTGAGTAGTCAGTATCATCATGAATTCAGTTACAGTCACTTATTCATGCATATATTCTCACATTCATGTTATATAGTCAGTTAGCATTCTTCATGCATTTAAACCCTTTGCATTTAGCCTACCTCACTTGTATACCAGTATACTCAATCGTACTGACACATTTGCACTATGGTGTTTTTATACCATAGGTTCAAAAGCACAAGCTCTAAAGTATCAATAACATTCTAGTCTTAGCAGTCAGAATCAGCAGTGAGTCCTCATCCTTCGAGAACATGATCATTACTTTATTTTTTCATTACTTAGTTTATTTCAGTAGTTGGAGTTAGTTGGGGACATGTCCCATCCATTTCATATTCAGAAAGTTTAGCTATAGAGGCTTTTTAGACCACAATATGTTTAGACAATCTTATTTCAGTTTGTTTTGGTATTGATATACCATACTTTCAGATGCTATATTTTATCAGTTTTGAACCTTATGGCCCTTCAGACTTTATTTTTGCATTTATATAGTTTATCATGTAGTGCACAGGTACAAATTAGTCATGGGTTAGCTTGTGGTCCTTCGGGGTCATAAGCACCGTGTAGCATTTCGAGTGTCAGATTCAGGGCGTTACATCACCAATACTTATCAATGTTAAAAGTCTGTTAATGAAATATATACTTATAAGTTTTTTCCGATGCTCTCCAGCTATGATAGAGCCACCTATGTGTGTCCCAGTAGCTACTTCCCATCCACCATAATGATTCTTTGAATTTATCTAAGACTTCAGAACACAGTCATCACTTTGCCAAAGTTCCATCCGCTTTTCCCACACATAGTCATTTACAAATTCTGGTTGAACTTTAGTTCTATCCTTCTTTATATTAGAAATGAAATTCTTGTAGTATAATGCAGGTTTCTTCATCCATTGTTGCTTCACCACAACTTCAGTAATGGAAGCATCCCAATAGAAATTCTTCTGAAATACAGTTTAAAGTAATATAATTAAGTGTCAGCTAAAACCTCAAACAATTTCTATCGATTATGATCTTAAAAAACATACCTTGAATTCTCCAAAATAACCATGTTTGACATCTTTTGAGACACCTTTCCTTTTGATCCCATTAGGTTCAACTTCACTTTTGAAAGACAATGTAATGGAACTAGAGCATTTGGAAGACGGTTCCAACCTGTAAAACATCAAATCCAACACCAATAATACTACACAAAATTTATGTACAAAAACAGTAAACACAAAATCAGCAAACACATAAATAGTAGGTACTAACCCTGAAGAAGTCAGAAAAATAAGGGTCCGGCCATTGCTACAACTGGAATCACCTGAAGTAGATACATTTCTCTGATGAGATGTTGCCTCAACTGTTGTGTTGCTTTGAGTTTTCATATTCTGGCCTGTTGGGCTGCTTTAGTTAGGTGAAACTGGAAATGTCTTAGGAATGGCCGGTATACTTCTTGGTCAATGTTTGATCTGATGACGTACTATTTGGATCATCCTGTTCAATCACTGGAGTTGGACTATAAGGAATTTTTATACGATTAGCAGTCTTGCTCATACCTAGGGACTTGCCGGCACGATATCCACCTCAAGTCATATCTGGAAAAAATAACAGTGTTGTTATATCATTATTATTAAAAATTAAATTAAAATGATGCGATATGAAAAACAAACAGATTATTAAAAGGAAATCAAAAACTAAGAAAATGATAATATTTTGGAGAAAAATTAGTAAAAACAAAATACAACAAAGATAAAATAGCAGATTTTTATCAAGCACTTGTCACTGTCTATGTTTCTTACTAAAAATAAAATAGAACAAAGCTAAAATAGCAGATTCTTCAGTTTCATACTTAAAATAAAATACAACAAAACTAAAATAGTAGATTTTTATCAAGCTCTAGTCACTATCTATGTCTTTTTCAAACTCTCCATCTTCATCATCATCCTCAGTTTTCTCAGTTTCATATTCTTTTTCTGTAGATCCATCTTGTATTTCATGATGCTCTTCAAATAAACCATCATTAAGAGGTTCATTCATTTCAAGTACACCCCCATTTAGATCATGCAATAGAATATCTTCATATATAGAAACAGACATATCTATCTCATGGACTTCAACTTCTGCAACTTGAAAAGGAACATTCAGTTCTGAAGTTGTCACCACTTCCTCAACTGGTAATTCAATAGTATTTTGAGGTTTGACTTTCAATACAGCTAGCCAATCATCCTTGCCCTTTTTCTTGCTTGGATAAGGTACATAACATACTTGAGTTGGCTGCATTGCAAGAATAAAAGGCTCATACTTTTTATGCTGACAACGATGGTTAATATCAACCAATTTGTACCGATCATGCTTCATAACACCGACATCCATTATTGGGTCAAATCATTCTCATTTGAATAACACATTTTGTTTTAAAGATTCTTCACGATATTCCACTTGTATGATCTCTTTTATCCACCCATAATAATTCCTAAAAATTGGATCCGAGATACAAACACCACTGTTCATTGTTGATCTCACGCTACCATGACATTCTGTGTGAAATTTATATCCATTAACAAAATAAATTGAATGGGATGTAGCTCCTATTAATGGTCCACGAGAAAGACTACACAAGTATTCATTTTCAATAGAATTGCACCAAGACTATTTACAAAAAATCAAAGATCTAGTTAAACATAAGCCAATTTAAGTACATGCATCATTATATGAAAGTTAATACTTATTTAAATCTTATATATTCCTTGAACCATATAGCGAAATTTTCTTCAAGGCTCTCATCTATTTCACTTTGAACGAGATTCAAAAATTCTTCTTTCAAACGTTGCAGGTACATACTTCATTGCAACAAAATAATTTAAATAAAAGAAGTCAGGATATAAGAATAGATTTTATTATTATTAAGAGAATTTGGTTACCTCACAAATGGCTCAATCTCCTTACAATTTAGTAAAATATAAGTTTGGGCCGCCTTGATTTCATCTAAGGTTAAATCTCTTTTCTTTGCTTATCCCCAAAGTCGACCTGGATGGAAAAATATTGAAAGATTTCGTTTATGATCTTCCACAACAATACAATCCTCATTACGATCCACATTATGATTTCATGAGATGACACGACGTTCAAAATAATGAAAAAATAATTGTGTTGACTCCATCATCAAATACGCTTCATAAATGGAACCTTCAACACTAGATTTATTCCCAATCATCTTTTTAAGAGTTTCCAAATACCTATATATAGACAAAGATGTAACATTATGTTTTGAAAAGTTATGTATTAATTAACCATCACAAGTTTGACATAGATTTTCATATTTACCTTTTAAAAGGATACATCTATCGATATTGCACAGGTCCAGTAATCCTTGCTTCATATGAAAGGTGCACAGGAAGATGTTTCATTGAGTCAAAGAACTCAAAAGGAAATATACATTCCAACTTGCACAAAATTTATGAAATATCTCTCTCTAATCGCACCATACCATCCACTCGCAGAGAGGTCAAAGTAAGATCCTTAAAAAAATAAGCTCAATTCTGTAAGTGTCTGCCACACATTACTAGGAAGTAGTTCACGAAAATCAATAGGCATTAGTCGCTGCATGAACACATGAAAATTGTGACTCTTCATACCAAATTAACTTTTTGCATTTGTGTCTGGCAACATACCCAAATTTGAAACATACCTATCTAGAAACTTTAAGACTTTTACCCAATTAAACAATATCAATTTTTCTTCCTTGTCTAATGTATAGATAGCTTTTGCATATTGTCCATTACTATCCCTTCCCAATTGAGGTTGATCACAATACGTTGTCGTATTTAGACGTGACTATGGGTTGTCTTTGATTTTGTCATCAAAATTAAGAATAGTGTTAAATGCATTATCAAAGAAGTTTTTCTCAATGTGCATAACATTAAAATTATGTCGAATCATGTTAGAACTTCAGTATGGCAAATCCCAAAGATGCTTCACTTTTTCTACCCACATGTATTACATATTATTTTATTAACTTGTTATGCATCTAACTTTGTTACAGTTCTTATCTCCAAATTAAAAATATGGTCCAAAATTTCCTCTCTTGTTCTATATGTTGGGGGGTTCTTTTGACAGTCTGGAATTTAAGAAAGTTCTTTCGATCTCTCCTAAATGGGTGATTCTGGTCAAAGAACATTCTGTGGAAATCAAGCTAGGATTGTTTTCCTCCATGCTGCAATATAAAGGCTTATGTTTCCTCCATACAATAAGGGCATTCTAATTTACCCACAGTACTTTATCCCGATAACATAGAATATGCAGGAAAGTCACTAATTGTCCATATCAAAGTTGCCCTTAATTGAAAGTTTTGCCTTTTTAAGATATCAAATTCTTCCACACCTGTCTCCCACAACAAGGTCAATACCTTTATTAGGGGTTACAAATAAACATCAATTTTATGTTTGAGATTGCTGGGACCTGGAACAATGATAGTTAAGAATATATAAGCCTCTTTCATGCACATTCCTGGAGTTAAATTGTATGGAGTGACAATCACTGGCCACAAAGAATATTTTCTTCCAGACTGAGTGAATGGTTGAAAATCATCCGTACATAACCCCAACCTAACGTTTCTTGGTTCAACAACAAAAAAGGGATGAGTTTCATTGAAGTGCTTCCAAGCCTCAGAATCTGATGGATGGCGCATCAGACCATCCTCTTTTTTATGCTCATGATGCCATCTAATGTCAGCAGCTGTAGCATGGTATGCATATAATCTTTGCAATCTTGGAATCAAAGAAAAATAATATATTTTCTTATAAGGGACCAATTTCCTCTTACGAGAGCCAACACAATGTTTATACCTTAGCTTGCTACAAAATTTACAAGATGTAAGGTGTTCACCATCATCACCCCAATACAACATACATCTTCATTCACAACAATCAATCTTTTCAGCTTCTTTATCTGATAATAGCTATTAAGTACTATGTTATCTTCAGGTAAAACCTCTTTAAGTAATTGTATCATCTGGTTATAGCCTCTTTGCGACATATTGTTCTCCATTTTAATATTCAATATTTGAGAGACAAATGAAAGTTGAGAGAGGGATGAACCGGGATATAATTCTGCAACAGAGTATCTAGAAAATCATAAAAATTTTTAGATACGAGATTAGGATCTTCCTCCACTGAATAATGAAAAGGATGAGATGACTCAGGTTCACTACTGCTATAAGTTTACCAACTTGAACCCTGAGAAAAATTGAGACCAGCTGCATCCAATATCATTTGTCGGTATGGATTCTCTTCAAATACAGGTTGACCACCACCATGCAAGTCATTACCATAAGAAGTCCCACTTATATCATCTCTTTCCCCTTGATGCTTCCAAATAAATTAGTTCTCAACAAATTTGGATTGATAAAGGTGACATTAAACAGTTTCGAAATCCATGAATTTATAGTTCTGACATTTTGCACATGGACATCTAACTTTGTCACCACTTATGCGATTTTGTTGAGAACATGCGAATTGAATAAATTTATTCACCCCGATTACAAATCTAGAGTATAATACCCCTCGGCCATCTAACCTCTCATACATCCAACCACGCTCTAGATTATTCATGTTCCTATTAATGTTGAAATAAAAAAATAGGATAATTAGTGCTAATTAACCAGCTTAATAAGAAACGCGACAATTATTCTTAATAATTAACCATGTTAAAAATTCATATTAACAAATACGATAATCTATGATCAGACTCTATATGAAGAACTAGTTAGCAAAGAAAGCATAAATAAGTAGATCAATTGACAGTTAAATGGTTTCACTAAATTATTCAAACCTATGCTCTCAAAGTAGAAAACAAAACTAATTTGCCATAAAAATAAGATAAAAGTGATACATACTTCTATTTTAACTACAAATTTATCGTTACATTCTTAATATCAAAAATAAGTTACAAACATAATCGAGAAGCACACAAGCATAGCAGGAAAAATGAAAAAATAGAAAGAAAGTTTTAAAACAAACCTGATTGAATACAATATTCCATTTATATTGCCACCAATCTACAACTACACTACACCAATTTCAGCAAAAAGGCACCTGAAAGAAAAGTGTATCAAATAAATATTTGAATATATGTCACTTACACTACTAGATCTCTAAAATCACAAAAAAGATTCAATATTTTTAAGAGTAATCTATCAACAGATGTGAAGGTACCCCTCAGTCACCCACCAAATAGAGCAATCCATCAAAGGGCAAAATCAAAATTGAAAAATAAGTCACACAACAGATAGTTGTTTTTTAGTAGGGACCCCTCTTTCTATTGATAAGGCCACTAGCACACAGACGAGACCTACTACAGCAAAAATAAAGGTAGGGATAGACTTAACGAAATCCTGAGGCAATGAATTTTACTAAAAATCAGAAACAAAAAAGGCAACATGACAGTGATCACCCAAGTCCTGGAATATGAAACTATACCGAAAATAACAGTATTAGCAAACATAGGCAACACGAGGAAAGTTCAAAGAAAACCCCCTCACCGCAGAAGAGAAAACCCAATATGGAAACGATGGATGCAACAAAACAATATCAACAAGAAAATTGAAAGAATCCTAATATTTCAATTGTGAACCACTTTAAGAAAATCAAAAAAAGTTGCGGAGTGACAAGGCAGAATCCCAGCCTACTGAGAGCTCAAACATAAGTTATCACAACAAACGCTCTGCTGGAAAGATTTAAAAAAAAACACATCTCATCTAGTTGAACCCTAACAGTCAACTATCCTAGCCCCAAATGCTTCCATGAAGTCTAATCCCAACAGGTGGCATACATCCAAAACCGTGTAAAATAAAGTAAAATCACAAGATTCACCCATTGTAAAGTAAAATCACAGAAAAAAATCCAAAATAAAATTGTTTCCCTAAGAAATTGATAAGTTAACACTAATTCAAGCTTAAATTCGAATAGAGAGTGAATAATAATTTAAAATCAACATAAAATATTAAAGAAAACACAAATTTCAATTCGAATAGAGAGTGTACAGAGGAAGAAAATACTTTCAAATGCTTCAAATTGGCAAATCAGTGTAAGCTTGACCTTCAATACATGCAGAAATGTCTTCAATTCATGCAAAAACTCATTCAAATCGGGCAAAAGGGCCTTGAAATCATGAATGGTTCTTGAGAGAGAAAGAGTAGAAAGAGAGTAGGGGCAGAAATGAATAAAAACCCTAGAAGCCCCCCTCCCTCCTTTTCTATGCTTTAATATTAATTAAAAAATAAAATTAATATTTTACGACGAAACGGTTTAGTCACTAAATAAAATTTAAAAAATTTAAAAAATGAAGCGTATCGATGAATATTTTTTGCTAAATTTGTTGCGACAAAATAATTAACATAACGATTAATATTTTATTGCTAATCCGTCACTAAATTTAGACACCAATTTTTTCGCTATTATTTTATGACGGAACTATAATTCCGTCACTGATTCGTTGCTAATAGCATACATAAAATTTGAATTTCTATGCATGCGACCAAATTGAATGTTCCGTTGCTAATCTGTCGCTATATAGTGATGAAAATTACTCTTTCAGTAAATTTCATCGCTAAACATAGTTTTTTTTTGTAGTGAGACTCATAGTTAGACAGTTGTACGATTTCAGTCAGTGTTGGTGAATCCTCCTCATTTGAGGACTATTGGAGTAACTGCTCTTTTTATTACAGACATTATTTTAGTTTTATTTTTATGATTCAGATATAGCTAGAGGTTTTGTCCCAGCAACTCATCCTTATTAGTAGAGGTTTATCATACATTACACAGATCAACTTATTTTGGGTTTTATTTTTTTTAACTCGGTTGAATTGGCTCGTTCAAATGATTTTTAATTTTTTAATTTTTTAATATGATCCTTGCTTAAAGCTTCCGCTGTCTTTTAAGTTTGATGATTTCTTAACAATACACCAGTATCAATGGTCTGCTTGAGATCACTTGCGTTCTAAAGTGCCTGTTACGTTCACGGTGTAGGCTTGAGGTTTGAAAATTTTCCTTGAGCTAAAAATGAGAAAAATAAAAAATTATTTTGTCTTGCCAACTAACTATTTTAAATATAGTCATTTTTACATAAACTTTCATTTTAATATATTGTAGATCTTTCATGCTTCTTTCATCAATCTTTTAAGATCTTGAAAATACTTTGAATCTAGTTGACGGTCTTTATATCCATGATGACTATTTTATATTTTATCAATTTTTTTAATAGTCTTTACCTCTTTATATCCTAACTTTCTACACTATTATGATTTTCATGTAAGAAAGCATACTCAAGGAACTGATCTAAAGTGTTCTTACTTTCTTACTCTTGATTTTCCTAAACTCTTCTGGAAGTGTCTTATCCTTCTCATATTCATCAGAAGGATCAACCTTAACACCTTGTATCATATTCTCTAGTTCTTCTTGGACATCATTAGCATAATTCTTTCTTTTTACAGGTGTAGTTAGAATTTTCTTGATCTCTATATTTTCCTTCTAATTCTTTAGTATGAGAATGTAGTTCTTGAGTATATCAACTTCACTCTACATATTCTTGCAATTAAACTGAAAGGGATATACTTTTTTATCAGCTTGTCCGCAATATGAATCTTTTGAATGAAGCAAGAACATGTTAGTTATATACTCCAGTTTATCCTAAAGTAAATATGTATTTTATATTTTTATTTCAAAAATAATTATCTCGCCATTGTCCTCCTTAGTGTCTGAATTAGAGTTAGTCATCAGCGCTAGGATCATCTTTGATTTGACCAACATGGATTATTTCTCATCATGATCTTTATCACCTTAGGAGTTCTCTATTGTTTTCAATGCTTTCCTATTTTTTCATGCCTCAAACACTCCCGACACTGGTGCAACAAACATCTGATGTTCTGAAACTATGAAGGAAGCATCCTATAGAAATATTATACCAAATATATTTCTTTTTTGATTTAATTAATTTAATTATGCAATAGAAAGGTCAATCAATATTAAATAAAGTAAGAATATAAATGCAGAAATTTAGGCTATAAATATGAACTAGCAAAGTAGTATGCCAATAAGTCAAGCAATGACTTTAAGAAATTCTCACGAAAAACTTATCTCTGAAGTATCTATGAACAAATAAACTGAGTCAAAACGCAACTCAAAAATTAGTAAAGCTATTTAATAAAGTTAGAATATAAATGCAGAAGCTTATCCTATAAATGTCAACTAGAAAAGTAGTGTGCCAATGAGCAACACAATGACTTTACAAAAACTATCATGACATATCTATCTTTGAAGTCTCTACGAATGTATACACTGAATGAAGACACAACTCAAAAATTAATAAAGCTCTAATGGTGCCCCACGAGCAACAATATGAGTTCACCAAACATTTGATAAATATCAAGTTCCTCCTAAGCGTCTCGATACTCTGGAATCTGCTCCTACTATCTACATAACGTCAAAATAATAATCATATGCTTGGTAATTAGTTAGTAAAATTTGTGAGATTTAACTTACAACAACAACAACAAACCCAGTGTATTCCCATATAGTGGGGTCTGGGGAGGGTAAGATGTACGCAGTCCATACCATTACCTCTGGAGAAGTAGAAAGGTTGTTTCCGATAGACCCCCGACTCAAGAAAAGGAAGTAAGATTTAACATAATAAAAATAATAAACCTAATAATAGTAAATAATTAAGTAAAGCAGTGTAAGTAAAATAATTCAAATCCAGTAATAGAGTAAACTACGAAACTCAATAAAACTATCGATTAAGAAATGGTCAATTCTAGTTCATCATGTTTGAAAATTATGTTGGGTAATTCAAAGCCAAAAATTAAGTACAAGTATATTATTATCACACCAATTGTTTCAAATATATATACTAGCTGCAGTCAGCTTAGAGAAGTCACCAGTTAGTTGTTACTGTTACATTAGCTTAGCATTGTTACTGTTACATTGGTTCCATTTGTATTGTAGGATGTCTAGTCGGTTAGTTAGTAAGTGGAGTGGGCCTTCAAAGAGAATGTTCTAGAAGAAGTTACTTATTAGATATTTTGTATCACACTCACACCCTATAAAAGGCACAATGTCTTACATTGTAAAATAGTTTTTCAGAAGTAGTTATAACTTTGATTCTTCTTATTCTCTTCTTAGATTCTTCTCTTCTTAGTTCTATTAATGGAGTATTAGTAAGCTTTTTCACATGGTATCAAAGCCATGAAGAGGAATTAGATTCCTTCTCGTCTGGCTAATCTATTTTTTTTATTTTATTTGATTTAATTTTCTACAGTCTTGATCCATTTTCTTTGGATGCATCTGCTATGGCGCTAATCAGAATGATCTACTGTACATTAGTGACTCAGATAGTTCGAGTGCAATTCTTGTACCTAACAAGTTAACTGGATCTGAAAACTACAGTTTGTGGAGAAGATCGATGTGAATTACTCTTCTAGGGAAGAGAAAATATGTCTTTGTTACTAGAGCTTGTAGCAAACAAATATACAGAGATGAACTTCATAAACAATAGGATACCTGTAATGCAATTGTACTTTCATGGATTATGAATACAGTAAGTGAAAATTTACTCAGTAGAATTGTCTATGCCACTAGTGCTTATACAGTCTGGGAGGATCTTAAGGAACGATTTGATAAGGTCAATCGCATGCACATTTACCAATTACATCATAAAATTAACATACTTTCTTAAGAAACTGATTCTGTTTCAGACTATTTTACAAAGCTGAAGAGCTTCTGGAGTGAGTATGATGATTTAGTCTCAAATCCTAGTTCTGATTGACCTAAATCTAAGGAGTATATAGATCGCATGTATGAATTGAAATTGCTTCAATTTTTGAGTGGTTGAATGAGTCGTATGACCAGGCTCACAGGCAAATCCCGCTGAAGAGAGACACTCCTAATATTAACAAAGCATATGATTATAGAGGATAAAATTCAGCATTTATCTTGTATGATTGTTGTGCTTGACAAACTATAACCACTTTCTATGAAAGTGCATCAAAATAGCAATTCTAGACAAGGAAATTCAAATTATAGAGGAAAGAGGTCTGAATATTGTCACCTCACAGGTCATGCCAAGGATAATTACTACAAACTAATAGGATACCCTACTGATTGGAAGCAAAGAAAGACATCGGGATATAATGTTAGCACTAAAAAGTCCTATGGTAGTGGATATGGCCAGGTAGGACCTAGTCATAACTACTCTGGTAACTATGGAATAAAATCATGCAATGCAAATACAGTGACTGGACAATCAGATATGGCTAGCACCAGTCAAGAGATGCATCATCCACAAATGGCTAAGGGGAATACTTTACTAAAGGAGAATATGCTCAAATCATGACTATGTTGAGCAAGGACACCAAGGAAATGAAGCAAGTTAACATGACAGGTATTCCTACTTATTTTTTATCCAAAATTTGTTCTCAAAGTTAGGTTGTGGATTAAGAAGCTACACATCATATGTCTACAACTACACATATGTCTAAGGATGTCGCTATCACCATAACAAATTGCATTTACCAATGGAGCTGCAGTAGATATATCACACACTGTAGAAGCATACATTTTTGGAGATGAGATGACTAAAGATGTTCTGTTTATGCCAGAATTCAAGCTTAACTTGTTGTCTGTAGCTAAAGTAACCAAGAATTGTCTTGCTTTATTTCACTTTATCCTAATTTCTGTGTGTTTCAGGACCTCTTCAATGTCAAGGTGAAGGGGAATGGTAGAAAACAAGGTGGAATCTATATTTTCAAGAATGACTGGAAGTAAAGAACTAACATTGCAGTGAACAAGCATGATAAAATTATTGCAAAAGTTGTTGTTCCCAGAAGCACTCTCTGGCACAAGAGACTTGGACATCCAGCTTCACAGGCTTTAAGAGTTTTGAATATATTGAAGATTAATAAGGAGTTATAAGCTTTACATAAATGTACAGTATGTTTACTTGCTAAGCAAACTAGATTGTCCTTTCCTGTAAGTGAATCTAGATCATTTGTTTGCTTTGACCTTGTACATATGGATATCTAGGAGGCTTATTTTACTTTTGACAATAAATACTATTTCCTGACTATGGTGGATGATCTTAGTAGATTTATAGGGATTCATATGTTACAGTTGAAATCTAAAACTATAGTAGCCATTAAGAATTTTATTTCTATTATCAAAACACAATTTGGTGTATTGATTAAGGTTATAAGGTCTGATAATGGGACAGCATTCTTAACTCATAGTGTAAGATGTTGTTTCAATATCTTCGCATTTTACATCAAACTAGTTACCCTCATACACCACAATAAAATAGTGTGGTGGAGAGGAAGCATAGACAACTTTTAAACATAGCAAGGGTACTCAAATTTCAATCTCATACACCTACCAGATTTTGGGGATTGTGTGTGAAAGTTATTGTGTACCTGATGAATAGGTTGCCTTCGTTAGTCCTAGTGTCAAAAGATCTTTTGAACTTATGTTCTTTAAGGAATCTAAACTATCTCATCTGAGAGTCATAGGCTATTTATATTATGTGATAGTAGTTCCTAAGGGTGATAAGTTCTCTGAAAGAAGATATATTATCTTTCAAGAGGATGTCTTTCCTTTTGCACAGCTGAAGCACATGCAGACTTCAAATGACACTCACAATGATATGTGCATATCTGATTTTTTGGTCTCAGTTGATGGAGACACTGATGGTGATAGTGACACTCATGAGGATGTCTATCATGAACCATCTCCACATATTGAAGATGCTAGTCTCATCCTTGAGATATTACCTGTTGCAGATGCAACTTATGATACAGTTACAAGCATGAATGCAGATTCATCTGGTGAAAATACAAACATGACCACTACATCAAGTAGACCATGTAGAGTTAGTAAACCCCCGATATGGATGTAGGATTATATTAATCCTATTAGAGGTGAGAAATGCAAATATCTACTAGCTCACAATTTGCGTTGTAGAAAAATGGGTAATGCTTATCAAAGCTACTTGAAAAATTCCTCAAATAAAATTAAGCCGCAATGTTTCAAGAAAGCTATTAAGGATGATAGATGGAGTAGCAGCAATACAGTTGGAGATTCAGGCTCTAGAAGCTGACAATACATGGATAGTTGTAGACTTACCAAAGGGTAAGAATACTATTGATTCCAAATAGATCTACAAGATCAAATACAAGGAAAATGGTAAAGTGGAGAGGTTTAAGGCAAGACTGGTAGCCAAGGGTTATAGTCAGCATAAGGGATTGGACTATCATGAGACATACTCACCTGTTGAAAAGATGGTAACAGTGAGGTGTGTCATTACAGTAGCAGTATCTAAAGGTTAGTAAATTCAGCAAATGGATGTCTGCAATGCTTTTTTGCAGGGTGACCTTGGGGAAGAAGTTTATAGGGAACTATCAAAAGGTTTTAGAAGAAGGGAGAGAAGAAAGTTTACAAATTGCTTAAATTATTATATGGACTTAAAAAAACCTTCAGACAATGGAATCTCAAGCTTACTTCTGTATTGATTACGCTGGATTTACTCAAAGTGCACATGATTACTCTTTTTTAACTCTAAAAAAAGCCTCTGATATAGTGATTGTTCTAGTGTATGTTGATGATCTGCTTATTACTGGAGCAGTGCTGCCTTGATTATTGCCACAAAGAGGTGCTTCAGCAATAATTCAAGATGAAATATTTAGGTGATCTCAAATATTTCTTGGGGATTGTAGTTCTCATGTCAGATTCAGGAGTCATTCTAAACCAAATGAAATACATTCTTGAGCTTATATTAGACAGTGGACTCAATGGTGCTAAGCTAGCTCACACCTCTTTGGAATCAAATTTTAGACTAACTATTGCAGAGTATTATCAATCCATTGGTGTACATGAAGATGAGTTACTATCAGACACTTCATCCTATCAAAGACCAATGGGCAAACTCATGTATGCTACTATTACTAGACTTGACATAAGTTTTGTTGTACAAACTCTTAGTCAGTTTATGCAATAACTAAAAAGATCCCATTGGGGAGCTGCCACTAGAGTAGTGAGGTACCTCAATGGTACAGTTGGGCAAGGAGTTTGGTTGAAAGATCAACCTTCCACATCTCTTACTTGTTGGTGTGACTCAAACTAGGCTGCTTGTCCCAATACTAGAAGATCAGTCACAGGCTATGTAGTTTACTTTGGTGATTCTTTAATTTCCTGAAAGTCCAAGAAATAGCACATTGTATCCAGAAGTTCTGCTGAGGCTGAGTACAGGAGCATGGCCACATTTGTGGCTGAATTAACTTGGTTAATTGGATTGGTTCACGATCTTAGTGTTCCTATTAACATGCCTATTCCAATGTTTAGTGACAACAATTCAGCTATTCAGCAAGCCAACAATCTTGTATTCTACGAGAGAACCAAACAAATTGAAATTGATTGTCACTTCATCGGGGATAAGATTAAGAGTAGTCTGATCCATGCTGAACATATTTCTACCCATGATCAAGTTGTTGATCGATCTGCTCACTAAAGGTCTAAGTCAGGCTCAACATCATGCACCCTGCAGCTTGAGGGAGAGTGTTCCAAATATATATACTAGTTGTAGTCATCTTAGAGAAGTCACCAGTTAGCTGTTATGTTACATTAGCTTAGCATTGTTATTATTACATTGGTTTCATTTGTATTATAGGATGTCTAGTCGATTAGTTAGTAAGTGGAGTGAGTTGTCAAAGAGAATACTCTAGAATAAGTTAGTTATTAGATATTTTGTATCACACTCACAGCCTATATAAGGCACAACAGCTCACATTGTAAAACAATTTTTCAGAAGCAGTTATAACTTTGATTTTTCTTCTTCTCTTCTTAGCTCCATTAATGAAGTCTTAGTAAGCTTTTACACACCAATAATGTAAATCAATCATGCCAACAAATGAGCAAACTAAATCGATCATGCCAACAGAAGGGACAAACAATGATGTGAGAGCCATAGATAGAATCCTATTGCTCAAAAGCAATGCACCGGAGCAGCTATTAGCCCTAGCATGCCAAATTTCATCTAGATAGGCACAACATTGCCTATGGAATCCATAACGACTATTCGTCCTCTGGAATAACCGAGCTTGCTCATATAGGCCCAAATGCAAAACCGACCAAACTCGATCGTGTACTTGATCAATTATTTTAAATTGTTTGAATAAATGATTGACAAAATATAAAATCGAGTTCGGTAGATTTATGAGAGATATATTCTTATTTCAAAAATAATTGAACTCGATCGATTTTACTAAAAAAAACTGTGCGGTATTTAAACGACCTCATGGATAAGTTTTTTTTATTTTTGAATTTTGGCGCTAAAAAATTGATCAACTATTTGTTTGATTTTACTAAAAAAAAAAAAAATGGAACAAAACTGACCGTCGTCAATTTTACGGTTGGGTCGATTTTTTGCGTGTTTTTATAGTGTGTTTATGTTGAAACTTGAAATGAAATCTATCTTCACAAAAGCTTTATTTTTCTATGATTTATTATTATTCTTTTGCGCCTAGCTCCTCCAAGTATAAGTACCTCTCTTCATGCGAGTACTATTTGATACAGGGGCGGAGCCAGTCTTTTTTAAGGGGTTCGAATGAACCCCTTCGACAAAAAAATATATTATTTATATATGATTAAAATTATTTTTTATATGGTTATAGTAGGTGTTGAACCCCCTTCGACTAAGATTTTTTTAAATATTGAACTTCCTTAGTTGAAATACAGACTCCGCCTCTGATTTGAAATGTATTCATGTTCTTTTATGGGGGATGATGCATATATATTATAGATGTATTAATATTATGGATCCGTTTGGCCACAGAATTTTTAAGTAGTTTTTGAAAACAAAAAACTTGGATTTGTTATTATTTGATTTTTGGCAAATAATTTAAATTTTTAAATATTAGAAAAATTAGTATTTGAGAAAAAAATATTTTTTTAAAAATTTTTAAAAGTAAAATATATTTTTTAAATATTATAACCAGGTGAAACTTTAATTTGCCAAAAATATTTGGAAGCCTATGGTAAAACGCTAGCTAAGCTTGGCACATGTGGATACTTAAGGCATAGCACTCCTCATTCCTTCTTTTGACGTTCAAGCACTTTTTATTGATAAATTCTTTTGAGTATATAGCCAGGACTTTGTCACGACATTTGTTATATTCATGAAAGTCCTAGAGCCTCCATGACACAATTTATCATATCGTGTTTCATTTTGTTATTTCAACGTAGTGTCACGGCTTTTATGAATACTACTAGATAGTATCTAGCGTGTCCTAGCGTGTCAGCGTGAGTTCAACATATATTATTTACGTTATCTTAATTTATGTAGTACAAATAGCATTTGGAGTGTCAATTAAATTTTATTAATATAAATTTTTAAATAATTTAAGTTGTTAATCATTGTGATTTATAGTATCTTTTATGTAATTTAGTAATTTATGTTATTTGCTTTGTCCCGATTTTAGAATTTAGTGAGTCTGGCAAATTTTTTTTGCTAATATATTTTTTTAAATATTTTAAGTTGTTAATCTTTATGATTTTAGTATATTTTAATGTAATTTCAAATAATTTATGTTACTTGTTTTATCGCAACTTATGTGACACTATTAGAATTTCAAAAGTCAATTATATTTTTTACTAAATATTTTTAAAATATTATAAGATGTTAATAGTTATGACTTATAATTATTTTTTTGGATAATTTTTAAATATATAATATTTTGTCAAAATAAAGTAAATAAATTAAAATAAACAAAGTACTAAATTTTTAAAACGTGTTAAATTCGAAAATATCATTTGGATCAATAAATTACTAAATTAAAATAATAAAACATGCAAATTATAAAATTTCAAAACTATTCCGAATTTACGTGACACAAATATAACTTAGATAATCAATCGGATTCTCAATATGTTTTTAAATATTTTAAATTGTTAGCTATTGTAATTTATAATATTTTTTATGTAATTTTCAAATAATATATGTTACTCTCATCCAAATTTTTGTGGCATTGATATTCAATTATATTATTGAAATAATTTAAGTTTTTAACTATTATGATTTATAATATTTTTTCTTCTATTTCAATTTTAGTAGCACTGAAATAAATTCGAGAGTCAACCAAATTTTATGATTGAAGTAGCGAAGTGGATATGTCCTAAATGACTTATAATACTTAATTAGAAGTGATATAGCAAAATTACTATGAGAATATATTTGTGAAAAAATTTTAAATGAGTCTCATATAAGATGTCATGTTAATTTAAAATATCAAGAATTAATTTATCATTTTATGTCAATTTTATTTTTATTAAATATTATTAAATTTTTAATTCCTAAATGACTTATAATAATATATTAGGGGTGATATAGTAAAATTACGGTTGAAGCAGCTGAAGTAGACATGTCATAAATGTCTATTTTATCTTTTTTTTATTAAATATTATTAATTTTTTTATATGTAAATGTCTTACAATAATTAATTAGGGGTAATATAGTAAAATCATGGAGCAAACATACTTGTGAATTTTTTTAAATAAATCTTATATAAGATGTCTTATTAATTTAAAACATCAAGAATTGATTTATCATTTATATCTATTTTATTATTTATTAAATACTATTAATTTTTTAATACCTAGATGACTTATAATAATTAATTTGAGGTGATATAATAAAACTACGATTGAAGCAGCTGAAACAGACATGTCATAAATGTCTATTTTACCTTTTTTAATTAAGTATTATTAATTCTTTTATATATAAATGACTTAAAATAATTAATTAGGGATAATATAGTAAAAATCATGAAGCAGGTGAAGAAGAAGACATGTTGACGAAGAGTTGTCTGCTTCTTCACTCTTATTAAGAGTAGTAATTATTTTTGAATTTATGATTCCACATTTATTAAAACTAGTATCCGTTCCTGCGCGATGAACGGTCAATACAAAAAATTTATCGTGATAATTATTTGATAATTAGTTTCAACACATTTACTCTTGTTGGTATAATAATATTTCAACTATCATTCTGTTTCTATTTATAATATCATTTTTTAAAGTAAAAAGTGTATGAAATGAAAGAAAACAAATATTGAGTTAAAAAATATTTAACAATAATCTAATTTTTGAAAAAAAAAAAGCATAAATAGACCATAATATGATGTCATTTACTTAGTCTTAGCAGATAAATATAAATTCTACAGCTGGTTAATTAAGAGTTAGATTTGTAAAATAAAGAATTTGCTATGTATAAGGAAACTCTTCAATATCCCATTCACCCATATCAAGTTAAAGCACCTTAAAAATCTCAACAACTTTATCTCAACAACTTTGTGTGCATAGTTAATTTTCTGTCTCTTAAAATTATATTATCTCAAATATTTTTATATTGTTATCTTAAATGTGTGAATATTATAATATTTTTTACTGTTACTTTTTTACTTTATTTTATTGGTTATATATATATATATATATATATATATATATATATATATATATATATTCTACTATGATATCGTAAATAACCTTTTTTATTAGTATTCTTTTAAGCAAGGGTGGAGCCAGGTAGGTCGAGGAGTATATGCAAACTTCCTTCGATGAATAACTTTTATAATATTTTTTACTCTTACTTTTTTACTTTATTTTATTGGTTATATATATATATATATATATATATATATATATATATATATATATTCTACTATGATATCGTAAATAACCTTTTTTATTAGTATTCTTTTAAGCAAGGGTGGAGCCAGGTAGGTCGAGGAGTATATGCAAACTTCCTTCGATGAATAACTTTACTATTCATAAATAGTTATGTTTATATCTATATATATATATAGTAGCCGTTGATCTACGTACCTTTGATTTTTATTATATTTACTTTTTTATATTTTAAACTACTTAGTGAAAATTATGTTCTACCTTACTTTTAACAGTTAGCAATATATGCTCTCCAAATTTTTCATTTAGGTATAATCTCTTTTCCTTAATATCTACAAAATTATCTATTTTGTTTTAACTAAGATAACCAACAAACAACCCACAACTTTATACTACTTCAATAACTCAGCCATTATGAAAGTAAATAACAAAAAAAGATACAGAGAGAATATATTTAAAATAAAAAAAGGAAAAAAAAATTGAAATATTGTATTCTTCATATAGAAATTGAAATATTTAAATGCTCATTGTCTTATTTTTATCTATCGAATTTTCTTCAATGCGTGAATGCTGTGTGACATTAAAATTATGATTTATGTGTATTTTATGACATATTCTCTGATCTTCATCTCTTGTTAGGGCTCGTCATTAGCAAGAGATCATGTTATTATCATACGTGAAGTCTTACAAAATGAAAATATGAAAATTGCCATTATAAGGTGTGAAAATAGATATGCACAATAAAATTGTTGATAAAGTAATATTTACAAAAGATTAAAAGATGATTGATTAAATAATTTAACTAGTTATTTAAAAATTTTAAGTAAACATCATAATCAACATGAAATACTTATCTCCAATTGAGACTTGCTCATTATTAAAATTTTGATCCCTTATAAATCAAAATATTAACATTGTAACAAAAAAATGTTATACATAATAAAGAGTATCTTAAAGTGAAATAGAAAAAAAAATATTGAAATATCACTCAACTTCTATTATCAGCTTTTTTTTCTGAAAATGCAAGTCCTTCACAATTTTGAACTTAAGAAATCTCGTTTCTTCCTCAATATATCTTCTTCTTAATCTTCCCTCTCCAACACCCCTCAACATTTTAGTCCACATATTTGTATAAATATAAATTATTTTGAATTTGTTATGTGCTATTTTATTTGATTTAATTATTATTTTAATATAAAGATTTGATACAAAACAATGTTAAATTTCAGAACCATCACCAACATTGGTACATGAAATAAAAAATATACTATGAAAAAAAAAGGTTAGAGTGACTTGATAGTTCGGATGTCTTGATTTGCCTTCATCTGAAAGAGCAAGCATAGAAAGAAGTATAAGATCTCAAGAATATGCAATTTCTAAATAGAGATGAATACATAAATTCAAAGTCCTAGTAATTAGAAAAATTAAACTAAAAAATATCGCCAAACACCCTTATGAATGATATAACGATATTAACCAACCAACCAAGATGATTTTTCTTGATAGTGATTGAAACCTGGTAATTAGTATGTACTTGAATTTTCATCTTATATTGACTTGAAATTCAGTGTAAATATCCAAATGAAATGATTAGTACTCAATCAGAAGCTTTTTCGTTTTTGGTAAAAAAAAAAAAAATAGCCCAGTCAAAGGGCCTTAGTTTTCTTTTCTACGAAATTTTGTCTAGATTCAAAAGTTTGAAATTCATCTTTCACTATTTTGACAATTGGTGTGGAATATCCTTTTGAATCATTTCCCTTTTGACAATCTTTTTTCATCTATGTCATTGAATTCACTGTCAATTCACTGACACTGGTCCGTTGATTACCGGTGTGGAATCGGTTCGGATCAAAACGACACTGAAGCTATACCGGAAGAGATGCCGGAGCTAGTAAGTTATGTACCGTTCTTGATAGTTTTTTTCTTTTTAATTTAGATTATATATATATATATATATATATATATATATATATATATATATATTAACTTATATAATTTATATAATAGATTAATATAATATTAATAATTTTAAGTTATGTTTAAGTTATTATATTTATATATTAATAAGTTAATATAATATTAATAAGTTTAAGTTAAATTAAATTTGTATAATAAGTTAATATAATATTAATAAGTTTAAGTTATTATATTTAAGTTAAAGTTATTATCCAAAATTCCAATTCCAAAATCCAAAATTTCAAATGACAAAAATTAAAAAAAAAATAGTAACGGTCTTCAGTCTTCATGTCGTCGGATCGGAATCGATCAATCGGACCGGTCAATCGAAACCAGTCAATCAGAATCGATCAATCAAAATCGAAATTACCAAAATTTATGCATAGTCCACACTGGTGCCGTATTCCGGATCATTGGGTATCAGTATACCTGTACCAACCGACACCGTTGTGTTACAGGTACCGGAACGTCACCGGAAATGAAGTAAACGGACTGAAATTGAATTTTCCGATTTCATTGCCAGCCTTACCAATGACTGATTTTCAAAAGAGTAAAAAGGTTGTTCTACAATTAGAGTAAAGGATGCGGTTTGAACAAATGACAATTATTTTTGCTTAAGTCATGTATTTACCTTAAGATAGTTGTGTAATGCATACAAATTATTAATGTAAAAATCAGTAACTTTTAAAAATTAGAATGTAAAATTTATAAACTTAAGATCTGGCTTCACACTGCACCAAAAATAATCTTTAGCGAAAATAAATTAGCAGTAATAATTTAATTGTGGCTAAGTATATTTCTTTTTAGAGATTTACTAGTGACAATTATATTTTAGCTCTCTTTGTAATGCCTCTAAAGCTTGTAGCAACACTGAATCCAATAAAAATTAACTAATGCTCATAAAATTTTTAGTATTCTCTATTAAACAACATATTTATTGCTGCTAAAGATTGTTTTTGTTGCAGCTCCACCTCTATGTATAATTTTTCACACAATATAATTAGCAAGTGGTTAGTTTTCTTTTCTTTTTGGTATGATTTCACAACTTGCGAAATTTGGTAGACATGTGCAAGTATCAATATACATGCAATGAGCAAATCAATGAAAAGTTACAAACAAAAATAAAGAAAAGTGTAACATTATTTGTGAGATTGAATAAAATCAGATAAAGAGAGTATCATTTTAGTTCGAGCAAATGTGTAAGTAATGTTAAACCATTTAGCATCTTCATCTCAATCACACAATTGAGATTTCCATCCAACTGCTTTAAATTAACTAATTTGTCCTAAAAACTAACACATGTAATAATCCTGTGTTGCCACTTGGCAAGATCTTGGCAAGACTTTCTTGCTATTTAGTAGATACTAGTATAAGTACCCGCACGATGCGCGAATTATATTAAAATATTAATTTTAATCATTTCATATTGAAAATCTAGTGTTCAATCTTATTATCTTAAAAGAAAGTTCAACTATCATATTATTTCTCAATAAAATGTAAAAAAAAAAAAAAAATTCTACCTTTCTGTATCTTCACGCCGACCTAATCCCAGCCATCTTCAATTTTCTTTCAAAAAAAAGAAAATTCTATTCCACCCCTCCACTCCCACCACCTCAGTTTTCCCACCTCTAATCAAATTTATATGAAAAAATAATTATACAATTATAAAAAAATATATATTTTATAATTTTTTTACTATACTATTCATAATTTAAAGATATTAAGTAGATTGTTAATATCTCTCCCCCATCCCCACCCCACTCCACCTAATCCCAGTTCCCCACCTTTAATCAAATCTATATGAAATTATAATTATATAATTATAAAAAATAGTTTATGTTTCATAGTTTTCTTTACTATAATCACAATTTGAAGATATTAAGTAGATTGTTAATATCTCCCTTCTTCCTCACCCCCATCCACCACAATTCCCCCAGTTCTAATTAAATTTATAAAAAAAAAAATTATATAATTGTCAAGAAATATTTTATGCATATCTTTCTTTATTATACTATTCACAATTTAAAGATACTGAGTAGATTGTTAATATATTCCTTCCTCCCCTCCCTCACCCAGCCCCCGCCCCACCCTAATTTTCCCACCTCTAATCAAATCTACATGAAAAAATTATTATATAATTGTAAAAAATATTTTATGTTTCTTAGTTTTCTTTATTATACTATTCACAATTTAAAGATATTAAGTAGATTGTTAATATCTCTCTTCCTTCCCCTCCCTGCCTCCACACACACACATCTTTAACTAAATCTATATCTGTAAAAATAATCATATAAAAAAAAGTTATTAATAGATCATGTTTTCTTTATTATACTCTATTATTTAGTGCTACAATTAATAGATTTCAAATTGTCAAAAATAATTTAAATTTCTATGCTATTGCCTTTCCATCTTTTTCGTCGAAAATTTATAAATATGTATGTATTATCTTATTAAGTTCATTATATATTCTCAAATTTATTTAAAATTACCCCCTCCTTCCCTAATCCCAGCCCTATCCCCCACCTCCACCCAACCTCAATTTTTTTTCCAAAAATAATCTATCCTCCCCCCCCCCCCCAACCCCAAAACCCATTGACATCTAATCAAATTTATATGAAAAAATAGTCATGTAATTGTAAAAGAATCTTTTGTTTTTCATATTTTTCTTTATTATATTATTCACAATTTAAAGAAATTAAGTAGATTGTTAGAAATGGTTATAATTTAAAATTTAAGTTAGACATTTTCACCCTATTGAAATATAATTTTATCTCGTACTATATGATTTACCTTTGTGTACGATTGTAACAAAATATTTTTTAAAATCTTTTTTATTATATTATTCACAATTTAAAGATATTAAGTAGATTGTTAGAAATGATTATGGTTTAAAATTCAAGTTAGACACTTTCACACAATTGAAATATAACTTCATGTCGTATTCTATGATTTACCTTTTTGTTCTTTATTTTCTTCTTCATATGATGAAATTAAATGAAGCCCAAAATTACTTTCTAAAAAGTTTATACATAAATGTAAACTTGCAAGTAAAATTAAAAGAGGATTAATAAATTAAGATATCTAAATATCGTTTATAAATCTCTTTCATAATCCTCCAAACAATAGTAAATATATGAATGTGATATAAGATATAGAAATCAAACAATTATGAATTGCATATAATTGAATTAAATATAGAAAAATTATGAAATTTAAAAAATATTAAAATGGACAACAATAATATCAATTACATATTTTAAAAAACTTAAACTTGTCAACTACATCAATAAAATTCATATTTCGATTATTGTTGTAGACACGTAATTTTGTCCGCCCAAATATTAATTTCTACTCATTTTCACCTTTCCCTCCTACCTCCTACCCTACACCTACCCTACCTAATCAAATAACTCACCTAATGCCACTCTATTTTGTTTTCCACTCACAACAACCATAAGATAATCATACACACTCACACCATACATACACAATCAGAAAACAACACAAAGAAAGGAATCCAAGAAAAAAAATCTGCACATCTCTCTACCTTCTCTCAAGGCTCTGTCTCTAAAACTCTACTCTCTCTTCCACTCTTAAAAATTTTGTTCGCCGCCAATCGAAGCTCCGACCACCACAACACCACCATATTTTCCTACTCTCTATCATATCTCTCTCCCTAAAACTAAAAATAAAAAAAAAGAATCCGCGGCGATCGACCGGAGCTCCGGCCGACGCCATCTCCGAACCACTGCCAGATCCACTGTCGTCCGACCAGATCCGACTAGCTAGACCACCGTCAGCCGCCGCAACCAGCCGCGGCTCTCCGCCCGTTTTTCTGTCACCAGAACTCCTCGGATCCCGATCTATGTTTTGGTGTTGTCCGGTTTATTATTCTAACACCAAGTTTGGTTTGCTCGTGGTGAGGTTCTCCGGTCGAGTATTTTGGTCTTCGAATTTCTTTATTATCGACAAGGATTAATTCCATCGAGGTCCATTTCTTCTAACCGAATCTTTAATTTATTTTGACTTCTTATTGATGTTGTGGATGTGAATGATTTATTTGTCGTGTGTTTGGTTTGAATCCTCGTTATTTGTGTTATGTTTGATGTTGGATTTCGGATTATGAGATGTGATTAAAAAATCAAAGCATGCATTAATTATATAGTTTAAATGGAATTCGGGGCACGGAAATATAATAATAATAATAAAAAAAAATCATTAAAGTGAATTAGGATTAATTTTGATTTGTTGTTGTTTTTGATTCGTCGTTATTGTTACTTTCACGTGTAATTATCAATTTCGTGATAGTATCATGGTAAGTCAAACGGGTAGGCAATCGTAGGTTCGGGTAGGCAAAATTTAGGAATAAGTGTTTTGTTGAATGTTAGAATGTGCATGTGAATGTTTCTTCCTAGTTTGTCGTATCTAATTTAGATGTATTTATTTAGCCGGGGAATGTCCCGAGGTCACTTGTATTTATTTACCGGGGAATGCCCCGACGTATCATGGTGATAAAAAATGATCGTGATGAAGGCCCGCGGCGTCGGGTAGGACATTGGAGCTTAGATTTAGTTTTAGATTAGAATTTATATTTTCGTATTTTTTATTTTTCGGACTGTATAATTGGACTGGAATTTTACATTTTTGGACTGTCTTATTTTATTATTTTGTGTTCTTTTGTGTGATTTATACATTCCATAATGCCAAAATAGTCGATACAATCCACCAAGCGACCGTGGTCGAACCACGGGATCGAGGGGTGCCTAACACCTTCCCCTCGGTCAACAGAATTCCTTAGCCGGAATCTCTGTTCGCAAACCGGTTTAAGAGTCAAATGGTTTTCAAAAAGGATTTTCCAAAGGTGACTTGGCACACCAGATTATGCCAAGTGGCGACTCTGAATAAAAATGCAAATAATCCTTTTTCGAAACAAATTTTCATTTTATTGTCACTTAAATAATAAAACCCTTTCGAACTTTAAATATACTCCATTTCTGGAGTACGCGTGCAAAAAGGGGTGTGACATCTTCTGGCGACTCTGCTGGGGAGCAAAAAAAAAAAAGTTTTCAGAATTCGAGCTATTTTTGGAGTCGTATCGACTTTGTTTGGCATTACGAGTGTGTAAACATTGTTTGTGGTTATTGTTTGTGTTATTTTCACTTTTTGTGCTTTTTCGTGCTCTTTGTTTATATTATTTATTCTATGTGTTACCGTTTTATATCTGTCATCATGAGTCCACCCCCCGGCCTTCTTTCTGCAACAAGTCTGTAGTACACGTGTTGTACACAACCTCTAGTTGAGTCACCCTTATTTTAGGGGGGGAGCCGTCAGTGTTATGGAGTAGGTGGAAAGCAAAGCAGCCACTATCGACCATACGCTCCCCCGAACAGCCTTGTTAGTAAACCACAACGTAGGTCAGCCTATAGGTCATTCTTATGTGCATCATATTGAGACCTAGCGGGGCCTACACGGTCCTTTATAAGAGACTCACCTTTAAAGCATTCCTACGTGCTAACTATTGCATTTTTAAGGGTAACGGGGTCATTTGACGGACAAATTTAAAAATAAAAATAAAAAAAAATTGTTAGGAGTAAGGTGTGTAAGGAAAAAAAAAAAAGAAAAGTGAGTCGAAAAGAAAAAAAAAAGGAGGAATTTCATAGTTTATTTTAGAATTCTTTATGGCTTTTGTTCTTCACAATTCAAAAATTCAAAAAGTTTTTTTTTATGTTTCGCATTTGTCTTCTCAAAATACCGTAAAGGCGAAAAAAAAATTGTCTTTTCTACTTAGTTGTCAAAAACAAAAATACCAAAAAGATTTTTCTATATAATTGGTGGTGTCAGTCTTGGTTAAAACGTCTAGTTCAAAAAAATAATAAAGTTTGATTGTGTTTTAGTTAGGGTCAATTTATTAGTTAATCGTTAATTGTCCAATTCGGATGAACTACGCACCCCTGATTCTCCTCTTTCGGGATGTGAGATATGTAGGCAGCCTATTGTTGGTTCGGGGATCTTATTTAAAAATTTCAAAAAAAAATGATTTTCTTCCCTCTTTATTTAGAGTAGGTGTTTCATACATATCTTGAAAAAAAAAAAGAAAAAAAAGAACAAAAAAAGAGATTTTCCTCAATAGTCGTAGGGTTCATTTTGGTTGATCTTATTTAAAAAAAAAAATCCAAAAAAAAAAATATATTTCTTCACTCTTCATTTAATGTAGATGTTTCATGTACATCTTTAAAAGAAAACAACAACAAAAAATGTTTCCCTTTAACAGGTTCAGGTTTCATTTCTCGCATAGAAAAAACAAAAAAAATCAAATCAAAAATATTTTTTTTTTTGGTAATCAAAGATTTCATTTTGTACAAAAATCTGAAAATTCAAAAAGATTTTCTTCACTCTTCATTTAGAGTAGGGGTTTTATATATCTCTAAAAGAAAACTACAAAAAGATTTTTCATTAATAGTTTCAAGTTTCATTTTCCTATGAAATTAAAAAAAAAATCAAAAAAAAAATAAAAGTTTTTTCTTTGTTAATCATAGTTTTCATTTTGTATAAGGATATTAAGCCTAGAAATGAAAAAGAAGAAAAGATTTTCGTAAAAAAAAAAGAAAAAGAGAAAAAGAGTTGAATTGGTCATCTTGGCATGGCTACACGAACTACGCACACCTGATTCTCCCCTTTTGGGGGTGAGATACGTAGGCGCCCTTCTTGGGTTCGATGATCTTTAAAAAAATAAAAAAAAAATAGAGAGGTTTTGAAAAATTGTTGACCTCTAACCATTTGCTATCTCTTGTCCAGTTAGTTTAAGGTGGTTGGTTTGTGGCATTTTGGCTAGTACTCCATATTGCTCCAAGTCACAGAGGAAGTTATGGCCAACAAGGATACTGAGCTAGTTGTCACTAATCAGATAGGGAGTTCGGGAAATGAGAATGTAGGAGATAATGAAGAGGTTCGGAAATTAAGACGGCAAATAATAGAAATGCATCGAGCTTGGGCTAATGGGTTGCCGCCTCCTCTGGTTCCCACTGATAATCTGGAATATCTTTCTAGCTTGCCTCCCGTGTCACATGCACAATTTCCCATTTTTGTTGATATGCCACAACATGTATCAGGATTGACTCCTGGGCAACAATTTCCAACCACTTCCAATATTCATTTCCTCACTCCTCAATACAAAATTACCACATGCTCGGCTTCGCCTGCTATTCATGTTTTTGCAGCCCCACTTTCGTCTGAAGCTCCTGCTTTTAGTGTCAATCCAACGGTTGTGATTTCTCACTCTACAGGCGACCCTGTATTGAATATTTTTAGTGATCAGCATTACGCTCCCCAGCCCACATTTAAGTCGACTGGTCCTTACGATTTTCCTCAACCGCCTGAATTTCCTCCTAACACTAAGGAGCCGGTTATGACAGAAGAACAGAAGGAAATAGTCAGAAAATTGAGAAGTTTGGAACTAACTATGAAAAACTTGCAAGGACTTGGGGGGTACAAAAGTGTCTCATATAAAGATCTGTGCATGTTCCCAGGTGTACATCTTCCTCTTGGTTTTAAAATGCCGAAGTTTGAGAAGTATGATGGACATGGCGATCCTATAGCACATTTGAGACACTATTGCAACCAGCTAAAGGGCGCTGGAGGAAAGGAAGAGTTGCTCATGGCATATTTTGGTGAGAGTCTTTCAGGCCTAGCTTCAGAATGGTTTGTTGACCAAGACATCGACAAGTGGAATAGTTGGGATGACCTGGCTAATGAATTCGTGCAACAATTTCAATACAATATGGAGTTGATTCCTGACGAGAAATCCTTAGCTAATGTGAATAAAAAGAGTACTGAAACTTTCAGAGAGTATGCGATTAGATGGCGTGAACAAGCTGCTAGGGTGAAACCGCCAATGAAAGAAAGTAAGATAGTAGAGGCGTTTATTCAAGTGCAGGATGAAACATATTATCAACTCTTGTTACCTGCATTAGGCAAGCCATTTGTTGAGGTCCTCAAAATGGGGGAGATGATAGAGGATGGAATTAAGACTGGTCGCATTGTGAGTTTTGCAACATTAAAAGCGACTACTCAAGAAATTCATAAAGGTTTGGGAAGTATGGGAGGAAGGAAAAATGTGGAAGAGGCATCTGCCATTGCAGTTGGACAACAGGCATGGGCAAGAGGACCACACCATCGGGCTCAAACCCAAGTTTATGCCCAAGCTCCACAGAATCTTTACCAAAATCCATTATATCCCATTCACTCACACTGGCGTGCTCCAACTCTGTCGAGTCATCCTTCAATTCCAAATACATATCGAAGCCCTTCTAGGCCTGGTTTTCAATTTAAGCCAAATAATGAAATGAGACAGAAGTCAAGAGATAACTTCACACCCGTTGGAGAGTCGTATGCAAGTTTATTCCAGAGATTGGTACAACAGGACATGATCACTCCTCTCCTTGGGTATACTCCCGACCCATATTCAAGAACTTTTGATCCTAATGCACGATGTGCATATCATTCTAATGTTCAGGGTCACAGTATTGAAGATTGTCGTGCTCTGAAAAGAGAAATTGAAAATATGATTCAAGATAAATCAATCATGATGCAGAACATTGACGGTGAGGAAAGCTCTAGTCATGCTGATATGCAAATCAGTGACTAAGATGCCAGGCTGAGCAATTGAGAAGTCGCCCCTCTCCCTACTAAGAAGAGGTCTGGTAGCTTGTTTTGTTTTATTTTCTGTTCTCCGAATTATTTCAGGGTTGTAGTTCGGGATCTGTCTTGTTTTATCCTTTTGTTGTTTATGTTCAGACCCTTCTATCTTTTCTTTTGACTAAATGAAGTGTCCCATTTTTCTTTGTGTTTTAAATATGTGTTGTTTGTTTGTTTTCTTTACATAGTACGTTTCGTGTTAACTCTAGTGATATGACATGCTAGTGAAATTTTCAGCCAGATCTTAAAATCCAATTTAAGCTTGGACTTTGAATCGGAGGGTTAAAGTTAAAAAAAAAGCATATGAGAAAATAGATAGTGCTGAGATATTTGGTGACAAGTTAAGGTAATTATTTTGAGAATCACAAGAACAACTTGGTCATCGATCGAAAGGTAAGTCCCAAATAGGTCAAATGGTGGACGTGTAATCCCTATATCAAGGTTAACAAGAAGATAATCAGCTCTACAGAAGCATGAATCACTAGATGTGAGGGATGCATAACAAAGGTAGAGTTGTATCTTTGATAAGTATATAAAAAGGGGTGAAACACATGTTCGAGGCAAGTTAGTGTTGTATGCGATATTGGTTGTGTACTTTCACATTGCATGTTGTATGCTTGCATTGTCAAGGATTGATATGATGAAGGCATTTCATTCTGCTATCCAAATATTGTGTCATCCTTTGTTTACCCCATTTGAGCTTTTATGTTATTTTCTTTCATACCCCTCTTTTGGAATCAAGATAGAGTAAGTAAAGTTCAAAGAATAGTGTCAAGTAAGAAGGCAAAGTCAAAAAAAAATAAAAATAAAGAGACAAAAATGTTTCCAAAAAAGAGTGTCTAGAAAATAGAGTTAGAAAAAAAAAGAATCGCGAAGTGAAAAGAGCGAATAAAAAAACAAAAGAGAAAAATCAGGTCAAACCAAAAGGGCAATCTGCCATAACTACGCATGACCTGATTCTCCTCTCTCGGGGGTGAGATACGTAGGCTGCCCTACTAAGGGCTCGGTCCAACCAAATAAATAATTTAGAATAACCCAGTCAAAAGTAACTGGGGCATGTGTTAATCCTCATTGTTTGAGTCGATTCCAAAAGTTGTAAGTCCTAACCCACTTTAAGTGTCGTCTGGGCCTCACGCTATCCTTTCTTTCTAACCCTATCCAAAAGCCATGTTACAACCAAAGAAAAGACCTGCAAATCAATCTTTGGGAATGTTAAGGTAAAACATGCAAGGGATATGCTGATGTATTTGGGAACTACCTGTCTTCCTCGGCTCAAGGAATCGAGAGAGAAATAAAAAATGAGAGTTTTATTGGTGAAAACCTTCACGGGCACCGTAAGACGATAGTAAGTTGAGAGAGATAAAAAAAAAGAAAAAAAAAGAAAGAAAAGAGAGTCTTATTGGTGAAAACCCTCACGGGCACGGTGAGACGATTGTGAGTTGACAGAAAAGAGAATAAGAGAGTCTTATTTGTAAAATCCCTCACAGACACCATCAGACAAGGATGAGCTGAGGGAAAGACCCTTCAAAACGTCACTAGCCGAATGAGGTCTGAATGCAATTGGTCTAAGGAAACGACTCAGTTTCAAGGCCATTAACTCAACAATAATTGGTAGAGGTTGGATGGAAAGATCAGGTAGATTAATCCAAAAGGCATGGCATAATCATTAGAGTTGATTGTCATTTTTAGAAAAATTTTCATTCCTTTGCTTCAAATGAGGACACTCATTGTCTTTTCTTTCTTCTCTTTATTTTATATTGTTTTCTTGAGTCAGTGGTCCAAATAAAAGTCATTGTCATTTTTCTCTTGTTTTTGAGTCAAGTCCATATCAAAACAAGTGAGAAAAGAATTCAAAACTGGCCGCCAACTTCTGCAATTGCACAATCCAAGACAAAGTCAGCATATGAAAGAGGCATAATTATGAACTTATGAAACACCAAGGTTTGAAAGATTTATCTGAGAAGCATGACAAAGTAGAGATACTGTGGTTATTTTAGAGTCGCTCTTAATGATTTGAGTTTGGGTCAATGACATGACAAAGCAGGGAAAAATGTCAACAAATTGAAACAAAATGAAGGGAATGAACACTGAAGCAAATGCCTGGAAAGCCAAATGCTGCAAACTACCACCAAGTTTTAACTGACAAATTTTCTTTTTTTGAAACATGGACAAATTGGTTTTACTTAATTCAGCTACCATTGGAGATGCACAAATGAGATTTCATTTTCTGTTCAGGACCCTCCTGAAAAATGGGATTTTACTTTCTGTTCAGGACCCTCCTAGAAAATGGGATTTTACTTTATGTTCAGGACCCTCCTGCAAAATGGGATTTTTCTTTCTGTTCAGGACCCTCCTGCAAAATGGGATTTTATTTTCTGTTCAGGACCCTCCTGCAAAATGGGATTTTTATTTCTGTTCAGGACCCTCCTGCAAAATGGGATTTTTTCTTTCTGTTCAGGACCCTCCTGCAAAATGGGATTTTACTTTCTGTTCAGGACCCTCCTGCAAAATGGGATTTTATTTTCTGTTCAGGACCCTCCTGCAAAATGGGATTTTATTTTTTGTTCAGGACCCTCCTGCAAAATGGGATTTTATTTTCTGTTCAGGACCCTCCTGCAAAATGGGATTTTATTTTCTGTTCCAGGACCCTCCTGCAAAATGGGATTTTACTTTCTGTTCAGGACCCTCCTGTAAAATGGGATTTTTCTTTCTGTTCAGGACCCTCCTGCAAAATGGGATTTTTCTTTCTGTTCAGGACCCTCCTGCAAAATGGGATTTTACTTTCTGTTCAGGACCCTCCTGGAAAATGGAATTTTACTTTCTGTTCAGGACCCTCCTGGAAAATGGGACTTTACTTTCTGTTCAGGACCCTCCTGGAAAATGGGACTTTATTTTCTGTTCAGGACCCTCCCGCAAAATGGGACTTTATTTTTTTTTGTTGTTCAGGACCCTTCTGTAAAATAGGACTTTACTTTCTATTCAGGACCCTCCTGGAAAAATGGGATTTTATTTTATGTTCAGGACCCTCCTGGAAAATGGGATTTTATTTTCTGTTCAGTGATTTTACTTCTTCATTCGGGTAATCCCAGCAACATTTGTAAGGAGACGCACTTCCTTATTCGGGTAATCCCAGCAACATTTGTAAGGAGACGCACTTCCTTGTTTGGTAAATCCAGCAACATCTGTAAGGAGACGCACTTCCTTACTTGGTAAATCCAGCAACATCTGTAAGGAGACGCACTTCCTTACTTGGTAAATCCAGCAACATTTGTAAGGAGACGCACTTCCTTATTTGGTAAATCCAGCAACATTTGTAAGGAGACGCACTTCCTTATTTGGTAAATCTAGCAACATTTGTAAGGAGACGCATTTCCTTATTTGGTAAACCCAGCAACATTTGTAAGGAGACGCACTTCCTTATTTGGTAAATCCAGCAACATCTGTAAGGAGACGCACTTCCTTGTTCGGGTAATCCCAGCAACATTTGTAAGGAGACGCACTTCCTCATTCGGGTAATCCCAGTAACATTTATAAGGAGACGCACTTCCTTATTCGGGTAATCCCAACAACATTTGCAAGGAGACGCACTTCCTTGTTCGGGTAATCCCAGCAACATTTATAAAGAGACGCACTTCCTTATTCGGGTAATCCCAGCAACATTTGTAAGGAGACGCACTTCCTTGCTTTGACAATCCAAGCAATCTGGGTAAGGAGACGCACTTCCTTATTTGGGCAATTCAAGAAACATTTATAAGGAGACACACTTCCTTGTTTGAGTAATTCAAGAGACATTTGTGAGGAGATGCACTTCCTTATTTGAGTAATTCAAGCGGCATTGGCGACATTGGTAAGGAGACGCACTTCCTTATTTGAATAATTCAAGCGTCATTGGTAAGGAGACGCACTTCCTTATTTTGATAATTCAAGCAACATTGGCAAGGAGATGCACTTCCTTGATTGGGTAATTTGAATTTTGCTTTTCAGGTGATGCACTTTCTAACTTAAGTCTTGATTCCTAGAAGATGCACTTTCTAGTCGAGTCGTTGCACTTAATCCTTAGGAGACGCATTTCCTTGCTAGTTTTTATTTTTTAGGTAACACACTTTTAACTTAAACTTGTATCTCTAGAAGACGCACTTTCTAGTTAGAATCTCTCACTTTAATTCTTAGGAGATGCACTTCCTAGTCTTGGTTATTTAATTTTACTCTTAAGAGATGCATTTCCTAGTCAGAGTCTTGATTCATCATTACAACATGCAAGTAGGTATGATGTGACTTTTCCAAAAAGTCTTCTGATGATAAACTGGGGCAAAAAAATTCAATTTCTGTTTTTGAAATTTTACTTTTCTAGCAAATAAAACCTCTTTATAATAATAGTTGTTTGGGATAATTTTTCTTCTTTTAGTTTTGATGTGGTTTCAGGAGCCCGCCTGCAGAACAGGGCGAAGAAGTGAAAAACATAGCAACAATGTGATGAAATAGCAAGTCAGGAGCCCGCCTGAATAACAGGGTGATGAAATAACAAGTCAGGAGCCCGCCTGGAGAATAGGGTGAAGAAACGAAAGTCAAGCAACAAGTTGGAAGAAATTGCAAGTCAGGAGCCCGCCTGGAGAATAGGGTGATAAAAGTCGAGTCAAGAGCCAACAAAAGTTGTATAGATAGGATTTTTGTAATTTCCTTTGTGTTTTAGCTTTTAATTTTCATTTTGATGTAATAACAGAGCTGCGGACCGAAACCTCGACGGAACCTCACTCGACTCTCCAACTTGGTATAGTCCACTCCTCTTCTAATCCTTTGAAATACCCGTTACTCGATCCCTTCATAACTTGGGTGGGTAGGCTGTCCTAATTCAAAAACCCGATAGTCTTTTTCTTCTGTTTCTTCTTTGAATAATGGTCGGGACAAAATTCTGTCTCGTTGTCTACTTCTTTGTCTGAAAACACTGCGTGTTTACATTCAAAGGGGGCATGTTGTAGACACGTAATTTTGTCCGCCCAAATATTAATTTCTACTCATTTTCACCTTTCCCTCCTACCTCCTACCCTACACCTACCCTACCTAATCAAATAACTCACCTAATGCCACTCTATTTTGTTTTCCACTCACAACAACCATAAGATAATCATACACACTCACACCATACACACACAATCAGAAAACAACACAAAGAAAGGAATCCAAGAAAAAAAATCTGCACATCTCTCTACCTTCTCTCAAGGCTCTCTCTCTAAAACTCTACTCTCTCTTCCACTCTTAAAAATTTTGTTCGCCGCCAATCGGAGCTCTGACCACCACAACACCACCATATTTTCCTACTCTCTATCATATCTCTCTCCCTAAAACTAAAAAAAAAAAAAAAGAATCCGCGGCGATCGACCGGAGCTCCGGCCGACGCCATCTCCGAACCACTGCCAGATTCGCTGCCGTCCGACCAGATCCGACTAGCTGGACCACCGCCAGCCGCCGAAACCAGCCGCGGCTCTCCGCCCATTTTTCTGTCACCGGAACTCCTCGGATCCCGATCTATGTTTTGGTGTTGTCCGGTTTATTATTCTAACACCAAGTTTGGTTTGCTCGTGGTGAGGTTCTCCGGTCGAGTATTTTGGTCTTCGGATTTCTTTATTATCGACAAGGATTAATTCCATCGAGGTCCATTTCTTCTAATCGAATCTTTAATTTATTTTGACTTCTTATTGATGTTGTGGATGTGAATGATTTATTTGTCGTGTGTTTGGTTTGAATCCTCGTTATTTGTGTTATGTTTGATGTTGGATTTCGGATTATGAGATGTGATTAAAAAATCGAAGCATGCATTAATTATGTAGTTTAAATGGAATTCGGGGTGCGGAAATATAATAATAATAATAATAAAAAAAATCATTAAAGTGAATTAGGATTAATTTTGATTTGTTGTTGTTTTTGATTCGTCGTTATTGTTACTTTCACGTGTAATTATCAATTTCGTGATAGTATCATGGTAAGTCAAACGGGTAGGCAATCGTAGGTTCGGGTAGGCAAAATTTAGGAATAAGTGTTTTGTTGAATGTTAGAATGTGCATGTGAATGTTTCTTCCTAGTTTGTCGTATCTAATTTAGATGTATTTATTTAGCCAGGGAATGTCCCGAGATCACTTGTATTTATTTACCGGGGAATGCCCCGACGTATCATGTTGATAAAAAATGATCGTGATGAAGGCCCGCGGCGTCGGGTAGGACATTGGAGCTTAGATTTAGTTTTAGATTAGAATTTATATTTTCGTATTTTCTATTTTTCGGACTGTATAATTGGACTGGAATTTTAAATTTTTGGACTGTCTTATTTTATTATTTTGTGTTCTTTTGTGTGATATATACATTCCATAATGCCAAAATAGTCGATACAATCCACCAAGAGACCGTGGTCGAACCACGGGATCGAGGGGTGCCTAACACCTTCCCCTCGGTCAACAGAATTCCTTAGCCGGAATCTCTGTTCGCAAACCGGTTTAAGAGTCAAATGGTTTTCAAAAAGGATTTTCCAAAGGTGACTTGGCACACCAGATTATGCCAAGTGGCGACTCTGAATAAAAATGCAAATAATCCTTTTTCGAAACAAATTTCCATTTTCTTGTCACTTAAATAATAAAACCCTTTCGAACTTTAAATATACTCCATTTCTGGAGTACGCGTGCAAAAAGGGGTGTGACAATTGTTATCTACTATTCTTTTCTTTTTTTTATCTCTTATGCACGTCAATAATAGCAACAAAATTATCACTAAAAATAGAAAACTAACTCTCAAGAACAAAAAAAAAACTCTCAAGAACATTTATTCGTAAATTAAACGATAGAAACATTATTAATTTGAAATTAATTTACCAATGAATCTTTTATTTATCGAAGTCGTTGTTTCAATTATTATTGATTTCTTTTTCTCCTTTTCTGCTTGGGGGCTATTACTATTTGCAGTGAATGCGAAGAGCCGCGTGAATAGATAGTGATAACATCTAGGGGCGGCTCAACCTCATGAAAAAATAGGCGGACGCCTTAGACCCCAAATTTGAGGGGCCTCATTTTTTACTGATAATATATAATAGATTTTTTTTATAGAAAAAATAAATATTTTTTATGACGAGGGTTTATCGGAAACATCCTACTTCTTCGGAGGTAGCGGTATGGACTGCGTACATTTTTCCCTCCCCAGACCTCACTTTGTGGGAATACACTGGGTTTGTTGTTGTTGTATAAGAAAAATAAAATTTTCATATAACATGAAAGAATTATTAGAAGAATTTCATATATATAAAATACTATGTCTCAAAAAAGATTTAATAAATTGATTATATTATTACTTAAAAAAATTAATTAGAAAAAATCGATTATATAATTTTGAAAATAAAGTTCATTCGAAAAGGGTTATTTTTTCTTTAAAATTTAAGGTCTTTGTTTGATCTTCGCCTTAGGCCACAAATATGGTTGAGCCACCCCTGATAACATAAATGATTGTGGACTTGTTTTTCTTTGTTTTCGTTAACAGAGGACGATGAAGATGAAAAAATAATATCATTCCTGCATATGAAAAAGAAAAAATATAAAATCAAAAATATATTTTTTATAAAATCAAGAACACCAAAAAAGTAGTAAACAAATTCAACAATAAAATCAATGATATAGGAGTATATATAAGAGATACTACGAAGCTAGAGCTCATTTCAATTCTAATTTTATTTAAATTCAAATTTTAAATATCTTATTAATTTTTTAAAAGAAAATTAATTTGTTATTCAAATTCAAAGAAATTAATAGGGGAAAGAATCTACGATATATACGGTATACAATTCAAAAAGAATTCTAGTTGAAAGTCTTTTTCGCCAGAAAAGAGACTTGGTGGCATTAGAGATCGTTAATGTGATAGTTACTATCTTTCATATGTATTTTTTTTTTAAAATTTAAAATATTTATTACAATATTATAAGTCTTGTCCTAAGAATTTTCACATGGCTTAATACTAATAGTCTACAACTTGACTAATTTTGATTCTTCTTTATAATATATATATATATATATATATATATATATATTATAGATTGTGTAATTTAATTTATAATATTTTTTTTATTTGCTAGTATTTACGTAACTTTCCAAAAATGAGATTTCTTCACAATAACAATTGTATATGTGATATATAAAACAATGCATCCATGCTATTATACACAAAATCAGAAGACGTGCCAATTAAATTCAAATGATTGAAACGAAATGCTATTTTATATATTTTTTCATAACACTTCAAATAAAAGTGTCATGCACATTCAGATGCACGTAGCAATATTCTTAAAATTATATTCTATTTGGTTTTGTTGTTATAATTCTTTTTCTCCAACTTTTTCTATACGTGAATTTTCCTATAATTGCAGAGTTAAAAAATATAAATATCAATAAATTTTTATCATTATATGTTTTCTGATTTGGTTTACAATATTCTCATTATCCTTTTCCTTAACTGATTATCAAAGAAAAGCCTACAAAAAGTGAAAACACACATTGAGTAGATTAATTTCTTGCAAAAATAAAAATATTAAGACATATGCAAAACCCCTCTTTTCTCATCTCGTATTCATCCTTTTTCAACTTTTTTCTTTGAATTCAACCTTAAAAAAAAAAAGGAGAAAGAAACTTAAAATTATATATCAATATAGGAGTATATATAAGAGAAGTTAAGAAGATAGAACTTTACTTCAATTTAAGTATTTTTAAAATTGAAATTCAATATCAAAGTATATATTTACTTACTTAAATTCAGAGATGAATATAGTAGAAAAAATAGCCTGCAATACGGTTATCACTAATCTATATATAATAAATAAAAATATTAAAATCAAAAAAAAAAAATTAAACAGTGAAAAATGTGAAAGTGCAGGAAGCTAATTCAAAAGAAAAAACATATTCACACGCATGAAAGTTAATTCAAACGATCCGCAGTAGCCTCGAGCAGTAGCCATTATCTGAGAAAACCTGAGCAGTAGCCATTAACTGAGAAAACTTGATAAGATGGTTATCAAAATAAAGAAGAAAATAACAACATAAATTGAAAAAATCCAATCAATAATTCAAAAGAAAAATTCATCTGAAACCCTAGATCATCATCAATTGTAAAACATATAAAACTTTCTTGTATATTGGCAACTGTGTATCGGTGTATTTATAGTGCTGAAATAATTTTTGAATTGCAGTTGAGATAAAGATAAAGAATTGGAATAAATTAATTTTAAATTCAAATTCAAATTAGATTAGGATAAATACTAAGAGATGAGATAAAACTAAAACACTAAAATAAAGGTAGAAGTTATAATCAAATTAAATTCAAAATTAATTTGAACTTTTCAGTTTGGTTAAGATATGTTTTGTTGAAAGATGATAAGTTCTTCATTATCTTTAATTTTTTAAATACAATACATATTTATCTTCTAATATTGTATTTAAATTAAAAATAATTTTAAATCAAATCATATTATTTACCATTTACGTATGTACTACTATTGCTATTTTTGTTTTTTTATATTATTATCTTATTATTATTATTATTATTATTATTATTATCATTATTATTATTATTATCATTATCATTATTATTATTATTCTTGTTCTACATTCTATGTACGTACTATTACTACAATTGTCAACACTATTACAACTAATTATTATTATAGATATAGATTCCCTATTATATAAATAAATTATATTTAAATTTATTTTATAACATTTAAATTTTATAAGAGATAAGTTTGAAATAGTATATATCTATTAGAACTCTTTAATTATTAGATTCTATTTTTACAATAATGAAAATCTTTTTTTTTTTAAAAGGATAACTTATTCAAATTCAAATACTTAATTTTTCAATTCAAAATTATTATTACAATATTTTTAACTTTGTCTTAAAATATTTTTTAATATTGTCTTAAAAATTGCCACGTGCCTATTTTAATAGCTTGACACGTGGCGTCTTGTCTTGCTTATATTTTGTTTTATATAGAGATATATATATAGATATAGATATGAAATATTTACGAAATGTTTTCTCTTTCGTGATATTAATGTATTTGTCTCGATTATAAATGCATGTAACGTTGGTCCGCTTCAAAGTTAAGGTTCCAGGAGTTGATTCATCTTACCAAAAAGTTTGGAGCATGATAATGATGTTTTTAATAGATTAACTTAACTACACCGATAATGTAACAAATTGATTACACTGTCGATATGTGTGTATATATATATAAAGTCTTTCTAAAAAAAATTGCAAATATTTTCCCCAACCTTTCTCCTAAAGTTTTGCAGCAACAATCTCCAAAAGTAAACACCAGAAGTTTAACGCCAAAGTGTGGAGTTAGGTAACTCCTACTAGATGAGTAGGGTTAGGAATTAGGGTCAACAATAAGTTAAACTCTAAATTAAATTCTTAGACTTCAAACTATTTATGCTAAGCTGGCTAGGTCAAATTTTTATGATGATGATGGACAATTATGTTTTGGTCTGTCATGTTACCTCCATAAAGATTTCCAATTTTGCACCAGTTTTTTCCTGCTACAACTTTGAAAAATCGTGATAAATAGTAGTTGTGTGCTTCCACTTTTTCCATTGTTAGAATCTTTTTATGTTTGATAGCTTGTCTCTGTCACTAAAGTATGTTACTCTAAATTCTTTTCACATCTTGTCCGTACAATTATATAATGAAGGTTCATTATTATTATTATTGCTGTTTTTGGGTCCTCAAGAAATAAATTATAATTTTTTACTTTTCTTGAACATATATTCCCTGCATATTTTTAGAAAAATATAAACATTTCTTTAAGATACAACAAAGTTTAACATTTCTTTAAGATACAACAAAGTTAAACATTTCTTTAAGATATAACAAAGTTACCGTGTACTGTAAATTAACGTAGCTATTTCATGAAAAGATACTTGTATTTTTAGAGTTGGAAGAAGATTATATATTCAAAATATTCATCTTATATCATGATCGAATAGACTCGCTTATTTAAATATTAATTCAAATAAAAATAAAAATTAAAAATATCAAAGTTTTTAATATATAAAGCCTTTTTACTTTTCATTATGTGATAACCCCCATTCATATATTATGAAAAACTATCAAATAATTTTCATTTTCAAGATAAATATAGGATTTGAACCAAAATTATTGGTATGATCGAACTTGTAAGTTGTAACTAACACGCTAGCTCCGCGCCTAAATAGATTAGAGACTAGTTCTGCCTCCAAGTCCAAGATATATTATTTGACGTTGCACCACTTTCGTTTGGTTGTTAGAAAAAAGGAAAAGGAAATTGTCGGATGTTTTTTCTTTCTTTTGAATTGTTATGTTAAGCATGAAAATATTGATAATTTGAAAAGATTTTGGACAAGAAATGAAGTTCTGCAAAAAGTTGTATGAGATCTTACTTTATTTTTTAACCTTTCAGGCAAACAAATGTAAGAAAACTATTTTCTACCCTTTCCTTTAATTCTTTTCAGTAACTTTCTGAAGAAAATATACAATTTTAGTGACTTTCTGATAATTTCAATAGTTGAACAATTTTGTGTAACTTTTTCTGAGATTCAAAAGAGACAGAGAGGCTATGACAGAAAATAACAGCCATAATAAAAAAAGCTGAGGTTACTTTAGAATTATGGAGAGAAATTAAACGAAGAAACAAAAGTTACTTTAGATGGCAGTCATTTATATCATATGTGGCAGCATATTTCTTAAACATTGCTGAATTTGCTAATTTATCTAAGAAACGTCTTGTCTATCTATAGAAATATAGTATAATATAGTCATTATAAATATGTAATAAAAGATGTTCAAAATGTTTGACCTTAATGCATGAAACTTTGAGCGCACTTCAAAATTGAAATTCACATGAGACATGTTATTCTTTGTGTTGGATTGTACATTTCCAAACATTCATTTTGTCATGTTTGGTGGATGGATTTCCGGCAATTTTACACCACAGGGTGGCTAAAATTCCCCAATTTATGCATCCAATTGCTGACTTTTACTTACCATTATATTATTTCCAGCAACATAAAAGGAGAAAGTGACACCATCCCACTTCACACACATTTAATTTCTCACAAAATCACTAGTTTTAAATTTTGTGATTTTAGTTATTTTTTTTTAATAATATATTAAAATGGTATATGGGGTCAGTTTGTGTACCTCAATTAATTCAACGACTACCTCTCGTAGCTATTAGTAGCGAGTCCAGCATGTGATAGTTACAGATTTATAATTTATGAAGACTCAATATAAATATATATATATTAAGTAATTGTAATTCTCAACTCACTTTTTCAAACACTTAGTCACTCCGTTGGATGCTTTAATAATCTTTTATTGATAACTAGTATTTATTTTCTAATTTACCAGCCTTTATAAGTTCAGTGATTTTAAAGTAACAAATATTAGTATAGTGGTGTTTGTAGAATAGCTTGTAAGGTGATGATATTACATGTAGGCGAAATGATCAGACAAATTCTGGTAATACTAGTCTGATTTTGTAATGTGTATATTTCTACTTATATTTTTATTATCTTAATTCTTTAAATATTTTATTAAATTTTTTTGAATATTAACCGAGCATATGTGACATTAAATTATTGATTATTGAGCTGAAAAAACGCATGTAAATATTTATTTTTAAGCGAGTGAAATCAATATTTTTCATTTAAAAATATATTATAAACTTAAAAAATACTCTCTTTATTTCAAAAAGAATAAACTAGTTTGACCTGACACGAAATTTAAAAAAATAAAGAATACTTTTAAATCTTATAATTTTAGATTAAAGTTATATTAAATTTATCAAAATATCCTTTCATCTTTTGATGTTAAATATATCACATAAAAAAAATTGAAGTTAAAATTTTGCCATAAAAAAAAAATCATTCTTTTTAAAACGTATTAAAAAGAAAAGTAAGTTTTTTTTTTAAAATCGAAAAGTAATAAATTTTTAAAAAAAAGAGGCAAAGACTTTTTTTAAAAAATCCCAAAATCCTCCATCCTCTTCTTCATTGCCCTCTCCCCATCTTCCACCCCCCACCAGCACTACCACTATACATCCAGCCAAACCATTCCCCCCTTCCCGTCCCTCATCCTTCTTCAGCATGGTCTCTTTCAGTTCTGATTTTTTCGATAAAAATTTCGTCGAAAAACGCCATCTTCATTAATCAGTGACCAAACTATCCAAATTATCCTTTTGCGTCAATAGAATGACGCGTGTACAAAGCAGCTTCATTCGAATCAATTTCAAAATTTGACTGTTCAAATTCAGCCGATTAGCGGAAAGTGGAGATATATTTTCGGGATGTTGAGGGCGTTAGGGTTATTAACGGAGCTAGTAGGACGAGGTTGTTGATTTTATTGACGGAGGAGGGATAAACGGTGTGCAATATAGAGGCGATGTTTGTGTTTACGACGTTCGGTGACGGTTTCTTTAGAGGTGGCGAAGGAGAGAAGATGGAGGGAGATGAAGGAAAGTGGTGGTTGAGAGCGGCGGAGACCGGAGAGGGAATGAAGTGGGTGGTAGGTAACATAAAGAAAATGGAGAGATTTCTCATTGTTGTTGTTGTGTCTGTTGTTGGGGTGAAAAAGAATTGGGGGCGGCCCGGGGGTGGGGGGGGGAGCGGAGACCAGATTTTGTTTTGCTTTTTTTTTTTTTTTATAAATAAAATATTATTTATATTTTATATGTATTTTTAATATTTAATTTATTATGTGTCATTTAAAAATGATGCGGCATGCCACACGTAGTCGGTTGTATTATGCTTATATTAATCGGATGAGAAAATAACTTAAAATATCATGTTTTGATGGGTTTAAGAATTAAAATGATAATATAATAAGTAAAAATATTTACATTATAAATTCAGATAAATATAAGGTTTCATCTAATTATTTCTCCTTATAGGTACGCAATTAGCTTAGTTACGTACTGACTTTCGTAAATAGCTCATAATGAAGTTGGAAATTTTAAGTGACAACAATTAGTTTAAGTGACCGAGTTTAGAACAAATTGTAAAGCGGATGGCCACTTGAGAAAAATAAACCAAACTTACATTAAGGGTGTGTTTGGTACGAAGGAAAACATTTTCTGGAAAATGTTTTCTAGTTTTCTCCTGTTTGGTTGACTTACAGGTTTTGGAAAATATTTTCCAAATCAACTCATTTTTCTTAAAACTAAGGAAAATGACTTTCCTACAAAAAGTAAGGAAAACATTTTTCAAAACTCTCTTTCAACATCATTATTAAATTAAAATATTCATACAACTCTCAAAATCACCCATCCCTACTCCGCCCCTCAATCTCCCACCCCAACCCCCAACCCCCAACTCCCAACCCCCCACCCCAATCCCAACCCCTACCATTCAAAACTTTTTTCTTATCTCACATTTTTTATCATATTTGTTCTCAATTTTTTCGTTAAATATATACAAATACTTTTAGAAAGCATATACTTATCTAATTTGCATAACGACACATAAATATAAGTAGGGCTGGGGCATATATTAGTTTAAATAGAAAAAATTGAAAAACCGAATCGAAATTTAATTTTGATTTGGTTTTTCGATTTTCCGAATTGGTTTTGATTTCAAATTTTAGAAATTTGGTTAAACGATTTGGTTTTCAAAACTTAAAAAAAATTTGGATAAACCGAAAAATCAAAATTATATAAATAATATATTATAATTTATATATATATATATATATATATATATATATATATATTTCATATTATATGAAAATTTACTAAAAATATAATATAATCTAATCTAATGTAACATATAAATATATAAACTATAATCATTTAGTAAACCTAAATCCTAATATGTTGTTTTGATTTTGACCGTAATTGTAACGTAAAGGCTGCAACGACGCTCATTCATCCTCAGTTCATTTGAAATTTCAACATCACCAACGACAGTTGCAGCCGTTTGCTCAGTTTGTTTGCTCAGTTCGTCACTGCCGTTGACAGTTGCTGCCACGTGCGGCCATTGTCGTCATGCCAACGGTGATGACTCGGCGAAGTCGATATTTATGATTATTTCATTCGTGTTGAATTAATTATATTTGAGAATGAAAATAAGTTTGAAAAAAGATTATTTTTCTAGAAAAATCACCAATTTTAAATGGTCACTACTTTAATCTTCAAAATCGAAATAAAAATACGAAATAATCGAACCGAATCTGTAAAAACCGAACCAAATCGAAATAATTTTGGTTTGGTTATGATTGTTATTTTCGTCAATCCGAAAACCAAAAAATCGTACCGATATTCAACAATCAAACCGAACAAACTAAATTCTCACCCCTAAATATAAGTAAGAAACAACTTATTTTTTTAGAAAGTATTTCTCCTCCTTCATATCGAACACACTCCAAAAAATATTTTTTGAGATCAAAAAATACTTTTCTAATATGTATTTTTATGTTTTAGCTAAAGATTAAAATGTATTTTTTAAAAAATTATTTTTTCATTTTCCAACCAAACATTACAAAATATTTTTCGAAAAATATTTTCTATCCACCAACCAAATATAGGAAAACAAGTAAGAAATCAACTTATTTTTCAAGAAAACACTTTCTAGGAAAATATTTTCCATGGAAAACATTTTTCATGAAAAATATTTTCCTTCGTACCAAACACACCCTAAAACTTTTCAAAAAATAATGAATGTTAAAATTCTTCTTCTTTTTTTTTTTCTTTTAGAAAATGTTAATGTCCCTCATCCTCTTTCCCTCTCCAACGTCATAGAGAGAGAAAATTCCTCGGAAGAAAGTGTGAAGGACAATGAGTTTATAATCCTTCTTTCCTTTTGTAGTTTCTGATTAATGAAAATAATCACAAGAAATTCATACAATGTGGAAACAATATAATCTTACTTGAGTAATCATTTTAAAGATCCTTTAGGCAGTTTAAACAAATAACAAATAGAATCAAAATAGTATTTGAAAATCAACCACGTCACTACTAACATTAATAAAGACTTGTAACAACAATAAGTATGCAATTTAATAAATAGTGTTAAATCATTTAATAATATTAGATAATTATGGTGGGTTCGAAATCGAGAGCACGTCATGCGGAAGCTATTAGTTGTAAATTATGAGACGATAAATCAAACGACAAAGAAACAATACTAAAAACATAATATTATTATATGATTCGACCAATTAACCTACATATAAAACCTAATATTAAAAATAATATTAAAAAACATAAAATTAATCAGAGAGTAAATCTCCCTTAAACGAAACTGTTAAAAGACTATATTGTAGATGCTATTGTGTTATGATATGAGAAGAGGTCATCGATTTATAGAGTTTTAAAATCTTTCCTCTAAGAAAGAGATTTGTCAAAGATGGAAAAGTTTTATATTTTAGAAAAGTAAAAGTATTTATGGTTACTTTTATTTTCCTTCCAAAAGAAATTAAAACTTAATGTTGGTAAGAAAAATATGGCAAAAACCCTAACAAATCTTTCCTTTTTGGCTTGATTTTTTTCACTTAATCCACCTTCTTTACATCCTTGATCTTTGTTCTTCGTATAGTCTTCATCACTGCTGCTTGACATACTTAAAAATTGAGCTTTTTTGGTTAAAAATATATGAACCCTTTGGGGCTAAAAATATTGGAACCTTAGGGTTAACAGTGAGCTTTATTTTCAAATATGCGACAATAAGATTGTTGAAAATATGATTGACAATTATCTCTATATGTAGTTTTATTTTGATAAAATATCTTCATTATCATTAAAGTGGTTGCAACTTTGACATTAAACTATCCTCAATTGAACCATCGGATCTTTGAACCATAGGCCCTGATACCACTTTTGGGTTCGAAATTCAGAGGGCGTCATGCGGAAGCTATTAGTTGCAAACTATGAGACGATAAATCAGATGACAAAGAAACAATACTAAAAATATAATATTATTATATGATTTGGCCAATTGGCCTACATATAAAATCAAATATTAAAAATAATATTAAAAGCATAAAATTAATGAGAGAGAAAATCTCCCTTAAACAAAATTCTTAAAAGACTACATTGTGGAAGGTATTGTGTTATGGTATAAGAAGGGGTCATCTATTTATAGAGTCTCGAAACTTTTCCTCTAAGAAGAGGTTTGCCAAATATGAAAAAGTTTCATATTTTACTTTCAGGAAAAGTAAAAGTATTTATTATTACTTTTATTTTTGTTCCAAGAAAAAGTAAAACTTAATTTTGATAAGAAAATCAGGACAAAAATTCTAAAAAATTATTGTTAGATTCAATAATGTTATAGGCGTTCGGGACATTTTCAAAGGAGTATGATTGTCACTAATAATTATTTCTAAAATATAATACTTAAGCTACTTTTGTAACTAATTATTATAAAATATCTTTTTTGATGTAGTGCGTAACCTAAGAAGTCATCTATATTCACACCTTTGCCGATTTCAAAATGAATGTTTTTTAACGTAAATTTAAATTAATTAAATCTAAAAGTAGATACTCAACACTAGATCAAATATATTAAATTAAACCAGTATGGATACCACTTTTCTTTGCTGGGGTATATATTGATTTTGCAATGTTAATAACGTTGATTCCTTAACTTCTTGTTATGGCATGACTAGAGCGTCACAAAAGAATTCGTAACTATGATTACAATTACTTAAAAAGTCAATATATGATTTACCAAAATGAGTAGTAAAGTGGGCCATGTGCATCTAATGACAAAAATCTTTAACGCCACTTCTAAATTAAGCAATCTTCGCTTATGTCATCATTCTTGTACAGCCTACCATTTGTTACTCTCAAAGTCTCAATTGGTTTTTCCTTTCTCTACTAAGGAAGACAAGATAACTTTATAGGAGTTTGTGAAACTTTTGAGAGGCTATGTTTAATAACCATAATAACTGCCAACCACAAGCTTACAAGTTACAAGGCATGCACTATTATGGAGTATAAAGTGCGAAAGTTGAACTATTTATAATTTACTTATTGTATAAAGTTATAACTAAAAAAAATTATACTGTTACTACTTATTGTATAAAATTATAACTAAAAAAATATTGTATCACTCAATAATTTTTATAATTAAAATACATTTCAAATTTTATTTGACTCCCATATAATAATAATAATAATAATAATAATAATAATAATAATAATAATAATAAAAGTTTGGAAAAAACAAAGACTCGCTTATGTGAGTGAGAAATGATTTTCTAACCTTCTACATCTTTTTTTGTTCCACGTCTTTTTTAGAATTCCCATGTTCAGTAGATACAAGTGGTAGAAATAAGAAAGTTGAGATGAACATGTGGGCGTGCTAAAAGCGATATCATTAAGAATGAGGATAGACAAAACAAAGTGGAAGTGACCTCTGTTGTGGACAAGTTGAGGGAAGGGATGAGATCAAGATGGTTTTGGGGAATGTGAAGAGTATAAAGCTGAGTCAAGTATGAAAGCTTATTTGATTTCATTTACATGTGTGTATATATACAAGAGAATACAAACTAAATAAGGAAGGAATCAAGTAATAAAGAATGTTGATCTTATCCTAACTAGAAACAAAATCACTATGATATACTAAGATATGGAAGATCTGCGGAGATAGGGAAGATCAATCATGAGATATCTTCCAAGATAAGATGTATGCGTCAATACGCCCCCCTCAAGATAGGCAATGTGTAGCAAAGCCTAGCTTGAATAGGTGTTTATCAAAGGTTGGCTTTGGTAGGGCTTTAGTTAGAGTATCCGCGATTTATTCTGCAGTATGAATATGAACAGTGTGAACTTAATTCTGCTGAACTTGTTTGCGAACAAAGTGAAATTCTACAACAATGTGCTTCATGCGGCTATGAAAAACTGGATTTGCACACAAATAAGTTGCACCAACATTGTCACAGTAAATAGTTGGTCTTTGAGGGAGTGAAATATGTATTCTTTTAGCAGATTTGTCACCCAGTTGGTTTCAGCCAGCGCATTTACAACAGCATGATACTTTGCTTCAGTTGATGAGCGAGCAATTGTTCTTTGTTTCCTAGAAGACCAGATTACAGGATTTTGTCCAAAAAATAATATGTAACCAGTAGTGGAAGCTCGATCACTTACATTTTTAGCCCAATCCGCATCAGAGTACATGTGTAGGTTGAAATCATTGACTCCTTGAATATGAAGAGCGAACTAAAGTGTTCCTAGGAGATACCTGAGTACTCTTTTGAGTGCTTTCCAGTGCACTTCAGATGGAGAGTGCATAAATTGAGACAATTTATTCACAGAGAAGCTAATGTCTGGACGAGTAAAAGACAAGTACTACAGTTTTCTAAGAACTCTCCTGTAGCGAGTGACATCAGTTGGTTCCGTTCCATCACGTCGTTGAGACACTTCAGTGGTACTCATTGGGGTTTTTGCTGAATTACAGTCCTTCATATTTTCGTTAGAGAGGATTTCATTGATATAGTTGGACTGTGCTAAAGTGATTCCTTTGGCAGTTCGGAGCACCTCCACTCCAAGAAAGAAGTTTAGATTCCCAAGATCCTTAATGGAAAAATGCCCAGCAAGACGATCAATAACCCAATTTACCTCGGAGTTGTGATTCCATATAATAATGATATCGTCTATATAAACCAGTGCATATAAAATGTTGTTTGACACTTTGTGAATAAAGAGTGAGGCATCAGATTCTGACTTGACAAATCCCAGATAAAGAAGAAATGTCTTAAGTTCATTGTACCACGCCCGAGGGGCTTGCTTGAGGCCATATATTTATTTCTTTAGCCAACATATGTGGGAGGGAAACTACTCGTCTGCAAAACTTGAAGGTTAGATCATGTATACTTCTTCTTTTAAACGACCTTGCAAGAACGCGTTGTTAACATCAAGCTGACGTAGGGGCCAATTCCGCTGGACAACAATAGAGAGAACCAAATATACAGTAGTTGGTTTGATAACCGGACTAAACGTGGCATGATAATTAACTCCAGTATGCTGTGTAAACCCCTTTGCAACAAGTCAAGCCTTGTAGCGATCGATTGTCCCATCAGCTTTTCTTTTTAACTTGTATAATCATTTGCAAGAAACAATGTTTTTTTGTGGGGTCATATGGTACCAAATCCCATGTCTGATTATTAAATAATGCATCAAATTCAATTTTTATTACTCTTTGCCACTCTGGGTGTTTTTTTGCTTGTTTGAAGTTAGTCGGGGTGATAGAGGGGGATAAGTGAGCCATGAAGTCAAGAATGGCTTTTGATTTGTAAATATTATGCTGTGAATGGGTCAAAAAATGATTTGGATTGGAAGATAAAGTTGTTGAGGTTCTGTGGCTTGAGCAGGGTCGGGTGGAGGTTGTTGCGGAAGTGAGTGGAGGGACGAGCAATGATATTTTGGCTAGCAGATGAAATTATTTTATTTCTGCGACTGTATACAATTAGAAAAGCTGATGATTGAGGCAATGGGGGATAAGAGTGGGTGTTACGGATATTAGTAGGAACAACAGAATTTGTAGGAGGAGGAGTAGAGTTATCTGAACTTGCAGATTCTGTTGGAGTACAGGCAGTCGAGACGGTGTCTTTGAGAGCGTTCTTGCTATCTGAACTTAGGATAAGTATAGGGCTGAGTACTTCACTGCTTATGGGTGAAGAAAGAGTAGGGGATGTTGTTGGGGTAGTGTTAGTTAGGTTTTCCCACACAAGCTCTTTGCAAGTTGAAGAAATATTTAAAAATAATTTTGAAAAGGAAAGTTATTTTCAAAAAAATTGATATCACTAGATAAATATATTGTAGAAGATTTTGGATCAAAACATTAGTGACAATGATGAACTAAAGAAAATCCTAAATATACACATGGTGTTGATCGTGGCTCTAATTTATTTTTTGAATAAGGTTTGAGCTAGGGATAACAAAGACACCCAAATTTTTTTAAGGAATTGTAATCTTAAAAAATTGTAATCTGGATTATGACCAAACAACATTTGAAAAGGTGATTTATTTTGTAAAAGTGAGGTTGGCAAGCGATTTATCAGATAAACTGCATGTTGACAAACAAAAGACCAAAGAGTCGATGGAAAAGAAGCTTCATGAACTAAAGTGCGAGCCGTCTCAATAATATGCCTATGACGTCTTTCAGCAAGAACAACTCTTTGAGGGGTGTATGGAGGGGATAAAAGATGCTCAATACCCTAAGATCTTAGGTATGGATCAAGACTTTTATATTCGCCACCACCATTTGTACAGATAGAAAGAACTTTCATATTAAAAGGACGTTCAATTAATGCTTGAAAGTTTTTGAAAAGATCTGTAACCTCACTTTTATTCTTTAATGTGTAAAGCTAGGTGTATCGAGTATACTAATCCACAAAAATACAATAGTATAACTTTTTGTCAATCGATTGAACTGGAGAAAGATCCCATAAATCAGTAAATATTATTTGAAATGGTTTGGTACTTGACAAAGTAAAATATTTAAAAGAATAGCGATGAGCCTTATTCGAGGAACAAGAATTACAAACTGAAATTTTTTCTCACGAGCAAGGTAGCGAGAATTTATTCAAAAGAAAACTTAACACCTTGCATTCGGATGACCCAACTGACTATGCCAGGTAGAAGTAGATTTGCTGGTGGAGGTCAAATTCACATGAGGAGAAGATATGGAGGGTATATTTGGCCACTCATAGAGACCGTCCTTATTCTGACCGTGCACTAATGGAGTTCGCATTTTCAAGTCCTTCACAAAAAAATGAAAGGGAAAGAATTCAATAGAGGTTAGGTTATCTTGACAAAATTTAGATACAAAGAGTAAATTGCGTTTAATACTAGGAGCACAAAGAGTGTTAGAGAGTTTGAAAGATTTATTTGATGCATTTAATTGAGTTGAACCAGTGTGAGTTATTGGTATTTTTTACCATCACCCATGGAGACTTGCTCCATCCCATTGTATGGATGCAAAATTTGAGGTTCAGCAGTGATGTGATGAGACGTGCCGGAGTTGAGAATCCACGAATTTTCTGATGCCTTTAATCCTGAAACATAATTGGCTTTTGCCTTAAAGTGATTGTGAGATTTCGATCGACAGACACTTGCAACATGACCTGGTTTATTGCACAACTGACAGTGAATACCATTAGAAGAGTTGTTGGTGGTCGAAGATTGTCATAGATTGGGTGAAGTAAAGTAATTATTGGATCGCCACTGTTGGTTGTTGCCGTTGTTATTGCTAGGGCGACGATTGGTGTGATTGTTCGACTTACCAGACATGTTGGAGGTTACAGCAGAGGTAGCAGCAGCAACAGTAATCTGATTGGGACCTTTTTTTGACTCTTCATGTCGAAGGAAAAGCTTATGATCCAGAAGTTTTTCATAGAGTTCTTCATAAGTAATAGTGGAGTCCCGAGCACGGATTGCAGTAGAGATCTCACAAAACTCTGGACACTGAGGATCTTGACAATAAGTTCAGAGTTGGAGATCGGAGCACCAGCAGTAGAGAGTTCATCAAAAATAAACCGAATAGTTTGCAAATATTCGGTGACTGGCTGGGATTCTTTGGTCAGACGCATAAGTCGATCATGTAGACTGAAAATTCTTGTTTGAGACGTGTTCGCATAGACGATGTGCAGTGCATCCCAGGCTGTCTTTGCTGAGGTAGCCGCTGCAATAGTTGTGGCAATTGTTGGATCAACATATGCCATAAGTGCGTTTTGAATAAGTTGGTCTTGTCGAAACCAAATAGTAAACGCAGGATTGGCACTAGGGACTGTGCCAGTTGTGAGAGTGCGAGATGGGGAAGGTGTAGACCCATCAAGATGATTGTAGAGATCATGACCATGCATAAGCATGAAAAATTGTGCCTTCCATGTTGCAAAATTTTGGCTGCCAAGCAATTTAATGGGCAATTGGGATGTAGGGTTAAATTGAACAACCAACGGGATGACGTTGTTGTCAACATTAACAACTCGAGGAGTGTCTGCCATTTGTGGAGGGTGGTTGGGAGAGAAAAAAATCTTGCTCGTTAGAGTATACTGAGGTCTCTGATACCATATAAAGCCGAGTCAAGTATGAAAGCTTATTCGATTTCATTTACATGTGTGTATATATACAAGAGAATACAAACTAAATAAGGAAAGAATCAAGTAATAAAGAATGCTGATCTTCTCATAACTAGAAACAAAATCGCTATGATATACTAAGATATGGAAGATCTGCTGAGATATGAAAGATCCATTATGAGATATCTTTCAAGATAAGATGTATGCATCAATAAAGGAGAGATATATAGATACCTCAATAAAGGGGAGATGTATAGATACCTCATTGAGGAGGTATGAGAGGTTGGATATAACGAAAAAGAGGACAGACGGAGGTAAGTCGATAAAGTATTAGGAAGCGATGATTAGACAGGATATGGTGCATCTTCAGCTTACCGAGGACATGACTTTAGATATGTTGATGTGGAAATCGCTGATAAAGGCAGAAGGTTAGTAGGTAGTCGAACATTGTCTTAGCATTAACCTATTCTTGTTGTCTTTAGTTTGGTGGTAGTCTAGAGCACCTTGTTTGTCGTGGTATTTATTGTCATCTCTTGTTTACTATATTTAGGTGGTTGCTCATGTTTTTCTTAATTCACTGCCTTTTATTCTTTTCACTATTACTTTGATTTGTTTTACTTGAGCCGAGAGGGTAAGCCCAGACTTGTGTGGAGTAGATCGTTCAATACTCACGGCAGGACGAACCCATATTGAACCTATTGGTCCTAGTATCATAGGTGACTAAACAACAGTGCTCTAATTTGGAAACAGTTGCTCCACCTCTAAACGGTAAAGATAAAGTTTGTGTATAATCTACCTTTTTCAAACTCAATTTTGTGAAATTTTACTTGATATATTATCATTTTTTTTTACAAATTTTTTTTATTTTACACATAAAAGATCAAAGAAGTCATTTTCTTTTATCTATAAATCGTAAGAGGGCTAAAAAAGTCATTTCCTCAAATTTTTCTGTTATCGAGTTTTTTGCCAATTTGAATGTTGTACTAATGATAATCTTTAAAATTTTCTATTTCTAACAAAGTACTCAAGAAAATTCAGCCCAAGAAAAAGTTTTATACAGTCGGACTCATTAATGAATGGTCCTCTTTGGCAGAAACATTTAAAATTTAATTAGAAGTAAAGGAAATAAAAAAGGGGAAACAACGGACAAAGCAACACAAGACCATATGGAATATATGGAAATGTCAAAAAAAACAAAACACTATAATGAAGTGATTCAAAATCAAACTTAAGTAATAAAGAAGTAGCCACCCATAAAGGCTTCCTCCAATCACAAAAAACCTTGTTCCTTTTTCCACTTTCCTTGCATCTGCTTAGCCTTTGACATTTCTCTTTTCCCATTTCAGCCTCAGCATCAAATTTATTTCCATCTACATCCCATTTCATATTGTACATGTCATTTTCTTCTTCTTTTTCCTCCTCTTCCTCTTTTTCTTCTTTTTCCTCAATTTCTTCTTCTACTTCTTCTTCAGTTCTAATTTCGCTTTCAACAACGTCGTTTTCATTTTCGTCTAATTCTTCATTATCGTCAAAATTGGTAGCAGATGTTTCATTTTTGAAAAAAGAGAGCCTAAGTCGGCCATTGCTTCTTTCAGCTTGTAGATAATTATGAGTAAGTGGGGCTTCGACAGCTTTGATTATTAACCTACCGTCTTCGCGGTGAGGCCTAAATTGTACGGAATTCAAACCCCTTATTGTTGTCAATGGAGGTGGAAATTTGTTGCAACATTTCTTATTACTACTACCAGTACTAGTACTCCTTTTATTCACCTTGCAATTTCTTGACCACGTAGATGATGACGATGACGAATCAGGTTGGTGAGTCGTCTTCGTCATCATATGGTCTGGTGATGGTGATTTTTCAGTTCTTGAATATGAAGAAGAGAATGAGAAAATGGTGGAGTCAATAATATCGTTCCCTGTTTCACTGCCAAGACTTTCAGTACATAATTGAAGGCTTTTTTCACTGAGTCTTGATGAATATGAAGATCTCTTCGATAAAGGGTGGACATAGATGTCACTTTCTTTAGAAATGTTGGTGAGGTTTTGAATAGAACTCCAACCACCACCAAAATCAAGATTAATTGTTATAGTAGAGGGCTTTTTTGTAACTTGATAATTGCATTTTTCTTTAACATTCTCTATATTGTTTTCCTTTTCAATCAAACATGAAGGTCCTCTTCCAAATTCTACAGAAGAAGGGACTTTGAGCTTAAGGGTAGTTGTTTCAATGATTTGGGACTCATAACATAACTGCAAAATGTCTTGATATACTATAGTTGACATGGTGGGAACAAAAAAGAAAAGGGTTACAATCAAGAATCTTGAATAAGAAATGGTTATATATGGAGAGTGAGTATTTTTGGGTTGTTTGATTTTTGTGAGAGAAAGGCAACAGGTGGAGAGAAGAAGAGAAGATAGAAGATTGAATGAAGGATAAGTGAAGGGGTCGGCATCTATTTGTAGTGCTCAAAAAGTTCCACAGACGGGGAAGAGGAGGAAGGGGGTTTGGGGGTTGGGGTGTGAGGTTATGTGCTTTTTTGCACCACTTGAATTGTATTATTATATTTATGAAAAAAGGACATGGCATGATCATTTTAAAAAAAAAATAGTCCAGAAAAAGTGGATATGCTGTTGTTAGTCGGCTAAAGTAATTTTCCTTTTTAGTAATTTGGCCAAATTGGGCACATGAAATCTCTATACTCAATTGATATACTTTTATACCACATTGATATACTTTTATACTATATTGATACACTTTTTAAAAAAAGAGAAAGAAAATTCTATACAATTGATACTCTTTTATACCACATTAATACACTTTTATACTACATTGATACACTTGCAGTGTCCATATACTCAATTGATACTCTCTTATACTAAATTGATACATTTTTAGAATGCATGTAGAAACTATACAGAGTTGTATAAAATATGTATCTAAATAATAATTGTAGTTAAAAATTGTATACAATGTGTATAAAGATGCTATAATTATTGTATAAAATATGTATATGTATAGAAACTGTATCACTATTATATATAAATATATATCTTTAACAATTGTATTATATTAAAAGTATATGATATTATATTTTATTGCATAAATAAGTAAAACCAAACAAAACAAATAGCATGTTATTTTAATAATATTATATCACTTAAGAAAGGTTGGCATGTAAATGGTTTAGAATAAAACTTATAAATCTACCTAAATGTTCAGTTGAATTGTCCAACGTCTACTTTGACTTGTGAAAGTGAAATGAATTAAACTTTGCATTATTAAAAAAGAAACGAAAAAGGGTCAAAAATACCCTTGAACTATCTGAAATAGATCAAAAATATCTCTCGTTAGTTTTTTGGTTTAAAAATATTCCTCCGTTAAATATTTGGCTAAAAAATACCCCTCTACTTAACAGAAATGCCAGCTAAGTAAAAAGAAACCACGTAGTCATGCCACGTCACTATCCATGTGTAAAATTTTATTTTTAATTATACAATTTAATTTATTATCTGACCCGACCCACAATTAAAAAAGGCTCGATTCAATTATCCAAAATCAAATAACAAAGGGTCGGATCTTTCCAATTTCACGTCTCTTATCGATCTTTTTAGTTTTTGTTTCTTTGGAGGTGGTCATTTTGGCTATGGATTGGTTGTTCTTTACTTCACCTGCCAGAGGCGACGCCAAAAACAATACTAAAGCTGATGGATTCAAAAGGCTTAGTCATTTTTCATGTAAAAAGTCATTTGCAGGTACTTGTTAATATGAAAGTAGTACTTTCTTGGAACACTTTTTTCTATTTAGACAAAATTCTGAAGCAAAAGTTTTTTTCTTACTTGTTTTGACTAGAAATATCGAAATGCAAAGTTCATCCCTGAATCGACAGAAGGTATGTATTATCTGAATTAAACTTAATGTTTATTAAGAAGAAATATTTTTCAAGTGATATATAGGCATAGATTACATTTTGCATCCCGGAACACTAATTAATATATAGGCAGCCGGGGACGCAAGCATCAATAGCTAATTCTTAAACCCTTAACTATGTCGTTGCTTTAAGGCTCCCCTTCATTACACGATTTTTATATTCATGCAGCTTGTTTTATGGTTTTGTTTTAATTTCTGAACAAAAAGGGAAATATGTTTCGCGAAATAGGAGATCCTTAACATGGCCCTTTAACCACATAGAAGTATTCTCTTATAGACCATGTTATGGATCTAACATGATGAAAAACACAAGGAGAGACTATTTCCTTACAGAAATATGCTAATCCTAAAATCTGTTATGGACTTTGGAACTTGAATCAACATTTTCATCTTAATTCTTAGGCATTTGACTTTTACTTCACATAGTATGATAACAAATATGAAATGAGCTTATATGAAGAAGCCAGGATTCAACTAGCCAGCCTTCACTTGTTTGGGACTGAGGCGTAGTACTTCTTGTTGTTGTTTAAATCTAATATTTACAACAAATTACAAACTTAAAACCTTGTTAAAGTCACCATTATTATTAATGTTGACTTTGCTTGTGGAAAATGCTCTCTAAGATGTACTCAGTTTGGCCATAACATGTTAAGTACTTAATCTTAAAGTTTCCATCTCTTTATGATGATGCAAGAAAATCTGAAAAAATGGACAAACAGAATAATGAGACACAGATCTACAACAAAACGTATGTTCTTTTAAACTATCTTAATCAAATTTTGCGACTATTTTAGCTGGAAATTTACCTTAATCTAGATTTTTTTTAGTGGAATGCAAATCAAAGAAGCACTGCATATACAGCTAGAAGTCCAGAGGCGTTCACCTCACACGAAGATGAAGTTTTTGTTGCAGAAAGCTTCGATAATTCCCTTTTTCAATCTAAAATAAGTTACAATGACATGGAAACAATATTAGTTTAACATTTTTTCAGATAGTTTTTAAAAGAGAGGTGATATTAGCTTTTTGTAGAGCTAATTTGCCTTTTTTCTATGTATATGAGAACTTTGCGCTTCAAGCTTCAATGTTTAGTGGGATGACTTTTTTCTATTATGCTGGGAGATCAGGGAATGGGGAAAGAAGAAGATGAGACGGTAGGTGGGGGAATATTTGTGGCTTCGACACCAGTGCTGGAGGGTGCTGAATGGCTCGTTGTTCTTGGACCAATATTCTTAATGTTGTTGCTGCTTTTTGTTAGTGGCATTCCCTTGCTTGAGGTGCTATCATCGACTTGTTGCTTGTGTCTCTTACATGCCCATTCGAGCATAACCTTATACCATTTAAGTGTACATTAAACAAGAATTAGCAGACAAAAGATCTGAAAATGTGGCTGAATATATAGTATATAAGGAGTTCCATATGTACCGTGTAGCATATTTTGAATTACAAGAGTTGTAAGCTCTTTCTAAAAAACTACTCCCCCCATCCCATTTTATGTGACATTATTTAACTAGACATCTTTTAATGACCTTTAAGGACAACAAACTTGTAATTAATCTTCTTAGTTTTTCCTTGCCTGGAGAACTCATTTTGTCTCATTTTCTCGTGTTATGCAAAGTAGTAAGGTTTGGCTATATGAAAAACCCATGATCTATAATTTGAGGCACAAATATACGGGAACAAGTGGGCTAAAATTGCAAGGTTTCTGCCTAGAAGGTATTCAAGCATTTAGAGTGCATTTCAGTAGATTTCTCTTTTGGATAGGATACACTTATGGCAATAATTATACTCTCTGAAATTTTCAAAAACAGACTCTCTACCTTCGCGCAAGTATCCTACCATAGGTACTTTCAACATAAAGAGAGCTTTCGAAGGCTATCTTTTTGCCAATTACATTTATTGTTTTTCACCTTTGCTTTGCTTTAGAATGCATGGGCAATAAGGCATCATTAGTCAGTTGCCAGTATGAGACAAGTAATTCATTTCATTAACAACACGTCATTCACATCATTACAAACACTTCAACTTCATTAACAACACAATACAAACACTTCTACTTCATTACAACCAACAAAATAGTTTTTTTTCAACATATGTTCTCCTATCATAGACAGGAACATACATTCACTTCATGATTCCTAAAACATACACGGAGAGCAAAACACATGACACGAAACTGACAACTTTTGAACTTCTTGATTTTCTTCTCCAAAATGAGAACTTTGGCAGCTTCTTGGGCTAAAATAAGCTTCATTTCTTCTCCAAGACGTCAAATTTAGAGCATTGAGTCCACAATAGCATCTTCTTGAATTCTGAGTTTCAAGTGAATTGATTGAACCTTCCGACATTGCTATAAAATTTAGGAGGAAAGAAAGCTTTTTTAAGAAATGTGAAGTGTAGTATGCTAGAGTAGCATCAACACTATCACTTCTCACAATTGCTTCGACAACCTTATCCAACCTTTGATATTCAATGGCCACGCCAATGGCTTGTTGATATTTGCCATCCTTTATACACCTAAGTTAAAAGAAAGGCAATTGTAAACCAGAAGGAACTTCCAGAATATAATGTGAGACTTCTAGGTTCAGATTCTTATTCTTCCACAACAGAAGATGAAAATGTACTTACTTATCAAGCATTCTCTCCACAATAGCCGCCAGCCTGGGATCCACCTCTGTGGCTTCATCATTTGACTATGATGCCTTAATCTTATGGCTTACATGCTCATTCAGGGCTTTAGCTGAAGAAGGAAAGGAAATATATTGCAAATTCGACAATATTAAGTCAACAATTGAAAGCATAAGGAAATTTAAAAGAAGTTAACAGGTTACAGTACATAAAACAACCAAGTGAGCACAAATTTCTGTTTGAAATATCAACTAAGTTGTAGTACACACTGAATGAAGTATAGCCAACACAAAGGTGGAACCTGACATCAAGAAGTATAGCCAATTGTACTGAAGTTGCACCTTTGCTCCACTTCTTATCTCTCACCCCAACCTTACCAATCCACCAAACCCGTCCCTTGCACTCCCATAATTCCCTTTTCCTCCTCAGAATTCTTCTAATACCAAACTTGCTTTCTATTTCCTTATGAACAACTTTTAAGGCTATCCTGGTATCAAGAGTGTAGAGTTTCTTGCACATAACCATCCTTGTGCATGTCATAAGTGTTATTGACATATAAGTAAAAACATCCCCTTTGTTTACAAAAAAACATTAGTCTCTCACAATCTCCCCTCGTCCCAAAAAAGAACTCCCTTTCCTTAACCAATTTACCCATGTTATTTCCAGGATAAAAATGATTTCTCTTGAATGGTTTCTGTTGTAGTCCTAAAGAAATAGATAAAAGTACCCTCTCTCTGAAGCTTAAACGTCTAAATAATGTAGTCCCCAAATTTAACAAAATATCAACAGATGGAACATGACGTATTGCGAACCTAAAATTTTTTCACATGCTTGACATGGTGCATTGCAAAGTTAAGTTAATAGATAGAACGTCTTGAGCAATTAGATGAAATGGTCACAAAATTCAACATTATAATATATATAAAAACCAATCCAGTGCTCTAGCGTCGCAAAGTCTAATACACTCAAGCTATGCCTGCATGCAATATGTCAGCCATAAACTATTCCAGAAAGGAATTTCTTTCTATTCTTGTTTGAGCTTTTCAATAGATGGTTAATAACCACTACATGTACATGCAAATATGGTTAAACAGAATGATACTTGGTATAAAGATCTAATAAGCATGCTTTTCAATATGCAAAAAACAAGTACAGAGTGCAAGCATACCTTAAGTTTCGTAAACCCACCAGAAATAATAAAATAACTTTTGGGAAAATTCATTGATCCCACAACATCTGATTGCAGAGCATCAAGGAATATCCCAAAATCAAAGAGTGTTGTGTTTGGTATCTCTATAGGGTAGGAAATATTCAGCAATCTTTTAAATCCTGTATGATCATCATCATAGTACAATACAACATAACGACAGGCAGAAGAATTTCCACAAGTTTTTTTCTAGCAAGTAGTTTCACGTTCTATAGAAAACAGATACCAAAAGGCTCCAAGTACCAAAAAAGCGGGAAGTCACTCCTCATACTAGTGATATCTGCGGGTATAACATAAGCTTGTATGCCAGGAAATACTTAAGATGGCTAAATATGTACAAATTTCAATTCTATGATGCCAATTAGGACAAACATGATAAAATTTTATATGATACCTTCAAAAAGAATCATCCATAGGTAACCTCAGGTACACAAAATTTAACAACATAAAATATAGCAAACCATCCATCAGAATCGTAACTCAAGCTTGTTGCAAACTTACATGGCTAGTAATAAATTGTTTATTGGTAATAGTTGCGCTAAGCCTGGTTAAAACATCATCAACTTCTGTATTTTCAACTACGACGAACTTCAACAACTCTTTGAGCTCTCACCACAACAACCCTTGACGGTAGTGAACCTTAGATTGTGATAATAGATTTTTTCCCTTTCTATTGAATGCAAGCAACAACCATAGTGAACCCTAGAACGTATTTTTCTTTTAGGAGAGAGAGATTAAGGGATATGAAAATTGGAAAGATCCGACCCTTTGTTATTTAATTTTAGATAATTGAATCGGGTCTTTTTTAATTGTGGGTCGGATGGGATAATAAATTAAATTGTGTAATTAAACATAAAATTTTACACATGGATAGTGATGTGGCATGACCACGTGGCTTCTTTTTACCTAGCTGGCATTTCTGTTAAGGGGAGGAATATATTTGAGTCAAATATTTAACGGAGGGGTATTTTTGAGCCAAGAAACTAACGAGAGGTATTTTTGATCCATTTCAAATAGTTCAGGGTTATTTTTGACTTTTTTTCAAAAAAAAAAAGGAGCCAAAAAAATATGAACCCATTAAAGATGAAACTATGTTGAAGTGGAGCTGCTAGCATATCTGCTATCGTTATCAAGTAGATTTGGTTGAAATGGTTACTTAGCTCATACTATGTTAGAAAGAATGAGTTGTTGAAGTGTGCTTTGAGATCGCTCGGCTCAGTACACAAAACGAAAAGGGCCAAATTGTGATGCTTAATGGCTATTTATGGGTTTTTAAATTTAGATGCTAGTTTTGTGAAATTATTTTAGTTTTAGGTGTTATTTTTGTCTTTTCCCCCTATATTTATTACTCCTTCCGTTTCATATTAGTTGCCCCACTTGACACACCCATTAAGAAAATATTAATTAGGAATTTATTTTTACCAAATTAGCCTTATTAATTATACTTTGAAAATATAAATTTGAGTAAATACCCTTTGTTTAATCATTAATGTGAAGGGTAGTATTGGAAAAACATAATAAAATCCTCTTGATTTCATCAAATGAACAACTAAATTGAAACAAATATTTTTAGAAAGAGGGTCAACTAAAACGAAACAGAGAAAGTATTTTTTTATTCGGAGGATGATATTTATTTTGGGTTTCAATTAATTTAGACTCAACTAGTATAAGTAACAAATTGAATTTCTTGAACACAACACTAAGTTATACTCCTTCCGTCTCAAATTACCCATTTCAAATAGAGATGTCACATTGATTAAGAAAAATAATTAATAACTGGCTAGTTTACCATAGTGCCCCTATTAAATGATGTTTACATTTTAATTTGAAGAAAAAATAATTAATGCAAAGGGTAAAACATGAATTTTTTTTTTCTCTTCTTGATTAATGAAAAAAGACAAGTAAAATGAAAAATCAAATTAAGAAATTTGGGACGGGTAATTTGAGACGGAGGGAATATTATACTTATTGAATCCAAATTACAATTGAAAATTGAAACAATAAGATAATAATGAACAATACTAATAGAGAAAACGTAAAATAACAGGAAAAAAAGGATAACTAAAACGTGATGAGATACTAGAACATAAAAGAGAAATTAGAAGATAAATTGACTATGCCAAAACTTCAACATAATTGCATAATATATTTTGCTTCCACAAATCGCTAGTCATTTAATTTGATATTGAGCTTCTTTGTCAATATTGATCTAGACCCATTCATAATAGATAGTACAAATCTATTAAAAGGAAAACGGTTTTAAGAGAATATTTTTATTTTCAAAGTTTAAGTTCAAGACTTTTAATTAGAGGTAACAATATTTTATTTATCCCACTAGAATCTTTGGTTATAATTATATGTTGATGTCAAACGACAAGAAAAAAAACAAAACAATAGAAAAGTTCAAGGGAATGAAATTATTCCAATGTAGTATTCCCATTCTGTGTTAACTATATAATTGTACAAAAAAAAATAGATGAAAATTCGATGTTTTGAAGTGCGCGCATACAAAATAAAAAAAAAAGGCAATTTGGTGCACTAAAGTAATCGGTATGCGCGGTGTCCGGGGAAGGGTCCACCACAAGGGTGTATCGTACGCAGTCTTACCTTGCATTTCTGCTAGAGGCTATTTCCAAGGCTTGAAATCGTGACCTCCTAATCACATGACAGCATAAAAAATAAGTTATTATAATAAGGACGCGTCTATATTACCATTTTGCTCCCTAAATGAAAACAAAATTAATTTGTAATTTTCCAATATATCCTCAAGAAAGTTACAAATAGACAGAACATAAAAGGATCCTCCCATATATTTTTTGAAAAGGACAGCATCCCTTCCGCAAATTTGACTTTATATTTTTGAAAATAAATAATACGTACAAATAGGATAAAGAAGGATGACCATTCCTCTATGTATGTTTCATACTTATTTAATTAAGTCAAAATCTATGTATCATGTCTGTATATTATCAAACATCATAGCCCCCAGCCAGCCTCTTGAAATTTCTGGGAAGAGAAGTGGATATATTCATTCACTTCTCCACGCATTTGTGCATTATTGACCAAAATATCCCCTTCATTTTGCATGATTGAAGCCAAGATATGATAAAATTGTGATACATATAAAGTGGCAGACGACAACAGTCAGCCCACAAACAATTTAAATCAAGCAAAATATATACATAAAAAAAAAAGTCATACTAGTCCAACCGTGTTATTGGACTTTTTGTTGATTTGACGAGAAACGTTTTTTTTTTTTTTTTTTTGAATTTTAGTTCGTATACTGATTACTGAGGGCAAATATAGTGCAAGAGTGGCAAAGCCAGATAGATCAAAGGGTAAATTATCTTTGAAGATTATATTGCGCATATACAAAAATATATTATATTATGTACATATATTTAATCTTGATTGCCTTTCATAAAAACTAGTATTAGTAATCGCACGATGTGCGGATAATATTCAAGTAAAAGTAATCATTAAACAAAGATAGATTAAAAAAATAATTTAGATTTACAAATTTATCAAATAGTAAAACATAAAAATATATTTCATTGACCAATAAATAAGGCAACATAAACTAATGAAATATAAGTCAAAATCTCCAATCAATTATAGTTTCTTGAATAGTTCATAACAAATAATTCATAATAAATCACTTCAAAATGAAAAAAAGTAGATAAAATCAATTTGAATTTGTTAAAAATATTTACCTATATACGAATATTGAAATAAGACCAAGTATAAAGAAAAAATATTATCGTTCTAGTTATACCATTTATAACATTCATATTTAAGTCAAAATAGGATCATAAAATACTAAATATAAAAAAGAGATAAAATTTATCTTTAAAAATTTTAAACGAATAAATCATAATAATCTCAAGCAAGATCTTGAAATTTTTATTTTTCATTCGCATAAGAAAATTGATATTTTTTTAAATTTTATTAATAGATTTATTATTTAGTGAGACTTTATTACGAAAAATTGTATTCGGAAAAAGAAATCACTAAGGTAGCAAACTTATTTTTCTTAAGAAAGAAAAACACTATGAATAATTAAAATTATTTTTAACAAATAATTTTCTTGTTTCAAACCTATATTGTTTGAATATATAGTGACCTTCTCAGAGGTTTTTTCTGACCTTCTCATAGGTTTCTTCTTCTTAAAATCTCATTATTAATTAGTGACAACATTCCTTCAATATGCGAATCTTTTACTATACCAAAATATGATATTGAATAACGATTAATAAAATAAAAAAATCAATCATTTTTATATCATAATTATGCAAGACCTCAAAATAATATATAATCAAGAAATTAGATTATTCATAGTATAAATTTATATTCGTATAAAGAGATTAAAAAATTAACAAACTTAATTTTCTCGAGAAAGAAGAATCACTACGAATAATTCAAATCATTTTCAACAAATGATTTTCTTGTTTCAAACCTATGTTACATTGTGATTACATTGTTAAACCTTCTCACATGTATATTCTTCTGCTGAACTCTCATTCTGAAATATTGATAATATTTCATCAATATGTGTGATTCTTATTATGTCGAAACCTTTATATTTCTTACCAAAAAAAGAAACCTTTATATTTAAAGCCTGAAATTTATGAAGAAAATTTTGAATTAATATTTAGCAAACTATTGACAATTCTTATTTCTACAAATTCATAATGATAAACTTGATAAATACCAATAAGGCTAATGATCAATAACAATAACACACACACACACACACACACACAGAGAGACAGAGAGAGAGAGAAGAAAAGTGTGACAATATTTATGTGTTATTGAATTAGTATATATAGCCATATAAGGTCAAATTTTCCATATAATAAATATAGAATGTAAATTATAAATTAACTTTTTAAAATAAGTACACAAATTAACTTAAATTATAAAACTTAAGATATTTATTTTTTTAAAATTTAACTTTTCCATATAGACATCACTGAATTGATGTAAACAATATTTTAAAATGTGATAAATGAATTAAATAATCCAAAAATGTTGTGGCATTATATTTTCTTAGTCTCTATTTTTTTTAATACATAAGAGATGCTAAATCCATACAATGACTCCATTTAAATGTGGAGATCTTGTTGAATACTAATACCCCACTAAAATAGATTAATACATATTAATTTAAAATTTCAACAAAATAATCTCCTTTCTTTTATAGTCCAAACTTACCATTTAAATTATTTCATTTGAATTAATAAGTTCATAGTAGATTGCACAAAATAAGTTAATTAATTATATGTATTTTCATTAAATAAATAATGTACGACATAATTCTAATACGACTACACAACAACTATTTAATTTCAATTAATGAGAATCAATTTTATAACCATAATATAAAATTCAAGTTCCTTAAATTTAATGTTGTAAATTTCAAAATATATTTATGGCTAAAGTAGCAGTCAATGTTCATTGTTTTTTTTTACCAATATATGTATATCAATTACTAACTTTGCATAAATTTTCTGTTAAAATAATTATCAATATTAACTGATTTTTACATCAATTTAATCTAATTAATTAGTTGAAAAATAAAATTATTATTAATATTATAACTATCTACTTACCATAAATCTGTCTTAATTTTATATCTTCATTATATTTAATTAATGTGCAATTACATAAAGGACTCAAAAACGGAAACAATTGATATTAGTTCCAATATTTCTCATATTTGTATAGTTTGATTACATTAATTTGATATTATTTACTTTTATAATTTGGGGAAGATTTTTTTTTCTTTTTTTTTGGTAACTAACATTTTATTAAACACCAAATAGGAAATACATAACTATAACTGATTTATGACTCAACCAGCTACTACTCAGTTTACCACTTCACCTCTTTTGTAACAGCATGCTACACATCTATCAATTTCAACTTTCAATCTAGGTGGTGCTCGTATACAACATGAATACAGTATTTCTTTGGCTACTTGCTCGGACTGTTTTCTCTTTTCCTCAAACACTCGCTGATTGCACTCTTGCCATATGCAATATATGAATTCTATGTAAGCTGTTTTGAAAAGAAGGACTCTGCTTGTTTTTCCTTTTGCATGCTGCACGATCCATTCTAGTTGTCTTCTCCAGGATGTGTACATTGTGGTTCTGTTGCCTGCAGCCACCTTAGAGTGCTATTCCAGGTTGTTTTGACGCTAGCACATGTGGTAAATAAGTGTTGGTTCGTTTTATCCTCTTGTTGACAAAAAACATATTTCGAATCCACTTCAATGCCCCAATTAGTTAATCGATCCTTGGTCATCAACCTTTCCTGTAAATGTAGCCATAAAATAAAGATGGCTTTTGGCCGAAAACATCATCCCTTTCCAACTTTTGCTTTCTTCATTTTCCAGTAGCTGGTGATATATTTATCTTGTGATCTTACCCTTGGGATCTAAGATCCTTTGTGTTTCCAGAAGGATCCCTCTGTTGTCAAATATCTTCCTAATAAGCCATGATGCTTGCTTCGAGGTAGAAACTTGTTAGAAATAAACTCCTTTGATGTAATATGCATGACCCCACTTGATCTACAATGCATCTTTCTTAGCAGCTATATCCCAGCATAACCTAGTTATTGTGGCTTTATTCCACTTTGAAATGCTTAGAATGTTCAGTCCTCCAAAATTCTTTGGTAAGCATACTTTTTCCTACACAACTAAAGCTTTCTTTGTGATGACATTGCCTTCAGACCATAAGTAGCCTCTACAATAACTTTCAATGATCTTTAACACCTTGGCTGAGATAGTGAACAATTGTGCCCAATATATTTTGATGCTAGTCAACACATATTATATTAACTGAAGTCTTTCTAAATAGGATAGGTATTTTTCTGTCTAAGGAAAGATTCTTGCTTCAATTTTATCAATTAATGGTCTTTATTGCACTATGAATATCTTTTTAGTGGATAGTGGGACTCAAGGTATTTAAAAGGTAACTTACCTCTGGATTAGCCTAAGAGTTGTATGATTTGGTCTTGTTATTGTTGTGTAACACCACCAAAGTACACCGAGATCTTCCCAAGATTTACTTAAAGTCCAGATACTTGAGTGAACTTATTGAAAGCTGCCTGCAATGATGCAACTATTTGAGCTTTCCCTCTGGCAAACATAAGGAGATCATCTGCAAAACATAAATGAGTGATGCCAAGCTTGGCACATCGGGGATGGTAGTGAAAGTTGTCATTATCTTTAATTGTGATAGTGTTTTGCTCAAGTATTCCATTGATATGGTAAACAAGAAAGGTGACATAGGGTTACCTTGCCCCAGTCCTTTAGCAGCTGGAAAAGGTTTACTTAGTTCATCATTAATCATAATATTGTAAGAGACTGTTGTTATACATGTCATGACCCAGGTAATAAACTTTTCTGGGAATCCCATGGTAACTAAGCTCTGGTGTAGGTACACCCATTTAACAAAGTCATATGCATTTTGGAGGTTCACTTTGATCATGAATCTGAGAGATATATTTTCTGTTATACCTCTTAATGAGCTTATGTGCCATAATAATATTATCCCCTATCTTTCTTCTCGGTATAAATCCAGACTGAGCCTCATTAATGAGATTTGGCATGATAGTCTGAAGTCTGCTTGTAAGAATCTTAGGAATCACTTTGTATATAACTGAGCAGCAAGCAATGGGTCTGTAGTCCTTGACTATGATAAGAGCTTGAATTTTCGGAATCAAAGTAACTAGTGCACAGTTTAATGGTTTATATAGCTTACCAGTATCAAAGAAGTTCTCCATAATAGCTATGATATTATGCTTGATTATTGACCATGACTTCTAAAAGAACACTACATTGTATCCATCTACTCCAGGTATCTCCTATAGCTTTCAAACTTTTAAAGATTTCATCTTCATTCACAGGTTCACACAAGAGAAGTTTCTAATTTTGTTGTATCCAGGGCCCTTTCTGCATAATTGTAACATCTACAACTGGTAGACACCTTGTTGCTGAACCCATAAGCCCTTTGTAAAAGGAGATAATTTTCTCTTTTATATCCTTGAGCTCGGTTAGTGTTTTACCATCTAGGCTAGTGAGCTTACTGATGGTCTTTTTCTACATCCTTTTCTTGACAACTGCTGAGAAGTACTTTGTATTAGCATCTCCTAGCTTGATCCATTGTGCTCTAGATTTCTTCTTCATGATGCTTTCCTCCACTATAGACCATTTTTCAAGTGTTTGCACTACTATCATTTCTTGAGCTTGCAATGTATCAGTATGTCCATGAATCAGGATCTCTTATATGATTTGCAGATCAATTCTTTCTTGTTCTACCTTCTTGGCTGTGCCTCTAAACTCCTGATTCTTAAGAGCTTTCAAGTCAGTCTGTAGGGCTTTGATTTTCAGCCATAGATTTTTGCTAGGGTCATTATTTTTTACACCTTGCCATCTTTCTTTCACAATGTGAAGAAATGTTGTATGTTCTGACCATATGTTAAAGAATTTAAAGTGAACCTTGACGTTGTACTGTGATCTTGTAAGATTGATAAGCATTGGGGAGTGTTCTGAGATATTTGGCAATCCATACTCTACTTAAACATGTCCCTATTTTTGCATCCACTCACTATTGCCTAGAGTTCTATCAATTCTATTTCTGATTCTATCTTCTCCCATCTGTCTATTGGACCATGTATAATACTCCCCCCTCTATGACATTTCATATAGTGCACAGTCCTACAGGTATTGAGTAAAATCTTTTAGTCTACTTTGTTTTACTAGGTTTCCTGCATATCTATCTTGTGGGTACAGAAGAGCATTGAAATCACCACTGATCATCCAAGGGATTTGTATGCCAAGTGATATTTCTCTTAATTAATCCTACAGGTTCAGTCACAGAGCAGCAGTATTACAGCCATACATTACTGTAATAAGATACTCCCCCCCTTTTGTTAGGTTCCTAACCTAGAATTGCATGAGCTATATTTCTTCTCTCAGTGGAGTAATATGATATTTTCTTGTGTCTTATAATATCCAGATTCGACCATTTTCAGCAGTAGTGTAGTTGTGTAGCTTCCCCCATGATGGTGTAATATTGGTACTGATTTGAGCAGCTTTGTGAGCTTTGACTCTAATTTGTACCAAACCTACTAGATCTATATGCTTATTCCACAGTGGATTTTTAACTTCTTTCTGCTTATACCTCTTATTCATACCCCTAATATTTCAAAATAACCAAGTCATATGGTATTAAAGATTTTCCCTCTATCAGGAAGGACCAAACTCGCTTCACCCAATTCATATTGAATACTTAAGAATCTATTTTTAAAACTAATATTAGGCATACTCATATTCAAATTACTCTTCTTAGGATTAGTACCCCTTTTCTTCATAGTTACTGTCTGGAAGCTAACCTTTTTATCTACAGTCTGCACCAGTTGTGGTGATCTAATTGCAAGCTCCAATGTTGTAGATATGTCTCCTTCTGTTATTATAGGTTGCTCCATAGAATCTTGCTCTTTGTCCACTATCTTCTCTTCCCGGATAATTGGACCCTTGTATTGCCAAGTAGGGATCATCTTCTTTGGTATCTCTTTCTTTTGCTTTGTATTTGGGTGTTGGTCCTTATGGCATGTATGTCCTATTATCTGACACTTTTGGCAGTACATCGGCTTCCATTCATACTTAACTTCTTATTGAAAGACATGATCATCTGGTGCCCTTATACCAATTATATTTGGGAGCGGTTGGGTAATATTAACCTCAACAAGTATATGAACATATGGCACACGGGTCTTCTTAGTTGTGCACTCATATTCATACATAGGTGTGCCAATTAAACTAGCAATTCGACTTAACAGTCACTGCTCTAGAAGTTCAATGAGAGTTTTGGAATTTCACCAATAACGGTATCTCTGTGTGGTACTCTTCATTGAAATCAAATAGGGCTGACCATTGTTTAAGCATAATAGGTCGATTGTTGATTGTATAGGGTCCTGAACATAGTACCTCATGGACATCATATAGTTATTGCAATAGAACAATTAAATAACCCTCTTCATGTATATATAGCTTCGGCTTGTCTATTTCTTTCTAGTTCTGGTTGATATATCGCATCTTCACATTGTACCCTGGATTTTCCCCAATTACGTATCCAATTAATGCACTCTTCCATTTTTTTGTTTCTTTAGCAACCTCTTTCTCTTCTAATTTAGCTATACACTTGCCATTCTCGATTGTCGGAGCTATATAGTTTAGAGGCATATCGTTGGCTGCAGATTTGTTCTTCTCAAATAGGTTCGCCCATGTTTCATCATTAGTTTTCCCTTTTCCTTTCCTCTTTCGTTCTTTCTCTGCCAAATCTAATTTTCTCTCTTCAGTGTTCGGTTGTTCCACATCTCGTGCCATCCCTCCGTTGACTCTAGCAGAGTGCTCTCTTGTAGAAGGCCCAGATTCATCAACTTTACTACAAGTGGGAGGTGTGTCACTTAATTGAAGCTTTTTTGCTATTGTTGTGGTGCCATTCTTAGCATCTGTTCTTTGTTCTGTCATCTCTATTCTGGTGGTGGTGTTATAAACTTAGTTTCCATGGGGACTTTTTTCCTGGTAGTGGTAGAACTACCAAACAAAGTTATTACCATATTTGGGGGTCTTCCACGACCTCACCCCGTTCTCTTCCTCGCCCTCTAGTCATGGTTGTCAAGGTCAGCGTACGTTATCTAACGTGCACCGAGCGTAACCATTTAAGAAAAAAAAAGGTAAATTGATTTTTTTCTCAATTATTGATTTATTTCTCAAAAATTTCTTATAAAATTATAATTTGACTATAGTCAATTGATTATTTAATTATCTTTATAATTTTCTAATCACTCAAATAAGGTAACAATTATTTTCTTTCCTAATTACGGATTTTCTTATATTCACTCATTTATTGTTTTACAAAAATAGATCAAACTTATTTTTGATTAAAGTTGAAATATTTTTTTTAAAATGTCAATTAAGCTTTTTTCCTATAAGTTGTTTGATTGCTAATTGATTATTAATTTGCAAATTTTTCTTGTAATACTTTCTGATTTACTCAGTTGTAATGAAATCATAATTTTTTTAATCTAACATCATTATTTATATTGTTTGCATATTTTGAGGGATGACATCTATATATTTTTTTGGTTTTCCATTCGGTGTCTGGTGCCCTCATTGGTGCCCTAACTAATCGGATCACGCGTTGCAGGCCCATTAAGGTGGCAGTGCTCCCAACAGAATTTTCTCCATACCCAGGATCAAACCTCGACCTTTAGTTAAGGGTGGAGCAACCCCATCCATTGCACCACAACCCATATTGGTGACATCTGTATTATAATATTCCCCATTTGATAATATTTGTTTCAAGATTCACAATTAACTATTTTCTATTATACAAAAATTTAATTAGTGAAATTCATACAAAGATTGTTTAATTAGTTGGATTAGTCTCAATATAGTATTAATGTCTAATTTTAACTATCTTTCAATTAAATTCGTATTTTTGTTTTATTTGAATTCAAAATTTTACATTCTTTCATTAATACTAAAAGTTTCGCATCTCAATTAAAATATTTCTTTTCCAATTATGTCTCTTGATTGTAATTGATTACCCTGTCATACTGAGTTAATAATATGTCTTTTCATATATGTCAAGTAATTGTACAACTAATATTACATACTTTTTTTAAACATACGAAGGCTATGAAATAAATAAATAAATAATCGACAAAACATAGATTAATTAACTACTAATCTTAATATGAAATAATTGAACAATAATTTATTTTTACCACAAAATGAAATGTGAGATAATATTAAATAAATAAATAATCAATAAAAACATAGAATAATATGACATAATTAACTACTAATCTTAATATGAAATAATTGAACAATCGGAATGGTTTTCATCCGACAGAAATGAAATTTAATTATTTTTTAACCACAATATGAAATAATATTAAATGAAATAGTATGAAATTATAATAGATTCCACCCAATAGAAATAAATATTAGTTATATTTTACCAAAATATGAAATAAGAAATAATATTAAATATTTAAATAATCAATAAAATAGCTTTTTGTTATAAAATGATAGTTTTTTGTTGTAAGAATTCAAGAGGGTAGTTCTCAAGATGCCACTTGACTTAAATTTAGGTTAGACTGTACAACTTTATTATGTATATAAATGCGTATATAAATATTTCACCAATATATACACACACAAAAACATACACACGTATTCACAACATCATTTGAAATCAAATAGGGAAATTAACCGTTTCTCAAAATGACACTCAATAATTTGCAATTCCGTTAGATTTTTGTATCTTAATTTCTTCTAAAAACTATATAGAAAGATAAAGTAGTATCAGTTAAGTTCAATGAATAATCATATCAATAATAAAAATTTCAAAAATGTAAAAAAAATTGAAGTAATGAAAAATACTGGAAAGAGAATAAAAATATTAATTGGAAGATAAAAAAAATATAGCAAGACTAAATAAGAAAATAAAATCTGTTGGGTTCATAATCTAGAAATCATCAACTACTCAGAAATAAATTAAAAAATAAAAGACATATCCTCAAGCAATTAGTATCAACTTTTTTTTTTTTCCAAATTGCAGAAGAAACTATATTACAACAATTAAATCATTATAGAATATGATAGTGAGTATGTGAGTGAATATTATTCAGAGAAAAATAATCAAGAAGTTCAAAACTAATTATCTATCGAACTGTACACAACAATGATCTTTTCTTTCTTCTGTGGAAATACACTAAGAGTTGAATAAAACCTCCTCCTTAGTCGAGCGAGTTCTTGTTTCTATGCTTTCTTCTTCAAATAATCTCATAGATTGATATTGTGGAGTTAGAATTCACACACACACACACACGCACACACACACACACACACACATATATATATATATATATAGTATTTTACATAGAGATTTTTATATAGAAATGACTCTTAATTACAATATTATTTTACCATACATATTGCTTGACTGCTAATCAATTAATAACTTTCATAGAATTAATATGATAATTAAAATGTGAAATAACTTTTCCATATTAATGTTTACTTAAAAATCTAAACAAAGTAAAAATAAATAAATTGATCAAGTAATTTAGTCACACAAAAGGCTGTGATTTAAATGAATAAGTTTGCTTACTTGTGAACAAGAGTCCCTACATGGAAGATAATTAATTGAGATTATAATCTGTAAGCAATTTACCATTTTTTAGCAATAAATTAGTCATAAATTATTTAGGTAGAATTATCAAAAATATTTCTAGCTAAAAAAAGGAAATAATCGATATTGATTGAAATTTACTATAAATCGTTTGCTTTTATATTTTTTATATAATTCATTAACAAGGCAAAAAAGAGATTTTATGTCATATAAATTATTTTTATGGTAATATTAAACACAATATAGTAAATGTTTTATATAATAACCTAACATGTTGAAAAAAGTCTATCTATAAAGGAAAATTAATACAGATTAATAATTTTATTAGCAATTTATAATTCTTAACCTACAACTCAAGTATAAATCATTTAAATGTAAATATTATGCTTTAATTCTGATTAATATAGAATTGTTGAAAAGTAAATACTTAAAGTTTTCTATTTTTGTACACTACATCTCCTGCAATTTTTTATATTTAATTGATTACATAATTATCTCTCTTTCCTTAATTATAGTTTTCATTCAATATTAGTCAAACTTAGTTGATTTATATATACCATAATATGAAAATTTTGAATAAATCTATAGTATTAATGTTCCTTAACTCTTAATATTTTTCATCCAATTTAAATAAAACTTAGTTATTTTTTATCACAATATAAAATAAATATGAAATAATTAATTATTTATAAAATAGTTTTTTATTGTCAAAATGTCAAGTGGCTAGTTGTCAAGATGTCACTTGGCTTAATTATAGGCTAAACTATTCTTCTTTATTGCATATGTATGTATGTATGTATGTATGTATGTATGTATGTATGTATGTACGTATGTATGTATATATATGTGTGTGTGTGTGTGGGAAATAATTAACCACTATTCTTAATATAAAATAATTGAACAATCGTAATAGTTTTCATCTAATAGAAATGAATGTTAATTGATTTTTACCATATTTTTACCACAATATGAAATAACATTAAACGAAATAATATTAAATCATAATAGTTTTCCTCTGATAGAAATGAATCTTAATTGTTTTTTACCACAGTATGAAATAATATTTAATATTTAAATAATCAACAAAATAGCTTTTTGTTATGAAATAATAGTTTTTTGTTATAAGATTTCAAATAGTTAGTTCTCAGGATGACACTCGTCTTAACTAATAATAATTATGTTAAATATGCATTTTCTTTTATAATCATATGATTTTTTTTACAAAATTAGTTAGAATCAACTTTGATCAGAATATATAATGAAAATATATTAGTTTTCCATATAAAATTATTCCCTCATAATTAGTTGTATTACAATTTGGTAGCACTTACCATAGCCATATATGGTAATGATTGACAGTGTAATGGTTTGACAGTGTAATGGTTTGATTTAATATAAATGCGATCCACTTACCATAGTCATCTACTTTTCATCTATGGGAGTAAGGAAATCTACAATTCACTTACCATATCCATCTAGCATTTGTATGATCTTCTTAATTCACTTTATTGATTGAAATATATATTTGAAAATTGGAATACAAATTGTGGAATTAGGAGTATCGTTTGATTGCAATATATATTTGGAAATTGAAATACAGATTGTGGAATTACTCCTATAGCTTGATTGGAATATATATTTGGAATACAAAAAGTGAAATTACTCCAACGATAGTGGAATTAAGAGTAATTGACGGATGATCTTCTTAAATCACTTGATTGATTGAAATATATATTTCTAAATTGGAATATAGATTGTGGAATTACTCCTATAGCTTGATTGAAATATATATTTAGAATACAAATTGTGAATTACTTCTAATGATAGTGGTGTGGATTACTCCTAATGATAGTGGAATTAGGAGTAATTGATGGAATTTTTATGTTGAATTTTTTTAATTCTGACATATCTATGAAATAATCTATATACTAATTAAATAGAAGTCAAAATGATTTTTTACCACAATGTGAAATATATAAATAATTATAATAGTGTTCACTAATAGGAGTCAATTCTAATTATTTTTTATCACAATATGAAATAATAGAATAAAAAAATAAAAGTATTCATCAAACATTTTGCTTTATGATATATAAAGAGTTGAAATATATAAATAATTATAATAGTGTTCATTCATAGTAGTCAATTATAATTATATTTATCACAATATGAAAATATGTGCGGGCGATGCAATTTTGAAGATTTAAATTCGTATAAAATTCAGATTATATTAAATTCAAAATATATTAGTCCCAAATAAATATTGTGGATTAGTATAATTGGATTAATTATTTAAGTCCAAACATATATGAATTTAATTAAAGTTCATTTTTTAATTGGGCTAGCCCATTGATTTGGGCAACAAATGAAGAGCCCATTTTACTTAGCCCAAAATATTGTCATCTTATACAGGCCTAAATAAACGCCACGTGTCAAATGACGTGGCATGCCAAGTCAAGTGAAAAAGTCAATAGGACCATGCCACATGTCAAAATAATGTAGCAGGCCCAATAAAATCAAAGCCCATAAAAGGCGCTACGTCACTTGAATTTGATTGGTCAAAGGAAGTTCATCTTCATCATGACTCTTCCACTCTTCCTTTTCCACAACTATAAATAGGGGTCTCATAATTCAGAAAAGGGAGACTCCAGAACTCTAACAAGTAGCAAGAGAAAGCTCGTGGATCAAACACTGTAATTTCTCAAAAAAGCTCAAGCATTCAAATCAACTTCATCAAGATTCAAGATCAAGACCGCAATATTCAAGAACAAGCCCCTTGAATTCAAGAACAAGTCAAGATCAAGTCCCTCAAATCAACAAATCAAGTTCAAATTCAAGATCAAGCTTTAAGCCTTTGAATTATATTTGAAAAGGAGAATTAGAGGATTCATAGAGATTGTAACACTCGCATTGAAATGAATAAATTAATTGTTACAATATATTTTTCTTGTCTCGATTATTTATTTTTGGCCTCGAGAATTTTATTGTCCAACAAATTCTGGCACGTCCAGTGGGATGATCTCTACCTCTCATCTCAATTTTTCTAACTGTAAAGTTCAACAATACTAAAATGACTTCCAAGAAGGTCAACTCTTAATCAACTGCCTCCAAGGCTGCTGACTCAAAGTTCTCTGCTGAAGTAGAAAACATCCTTGGTGTTACGTTCAGCAGCTTAGGAGCTGTCACAAGCAGAAAGGCAGGCTTTCTAGGACAACAAACACATCCAGTGTCGTCTGAACCAACTCTAATTTTTTAATCTTAAACCCCAAAAGGAACGAAGTCCAATGCAAGTGCTTCTGAAGGAAAAGCAGTGTGGTAGAATTACTTTATAAGACTCTAGCTCTACTTGAGCATTCCGGTTCCAAATACGTTAGTGCAAAGAGTGATGGTTGTTCAAGCAACTCATCATCCTCAACTACATTGCATAATTTGAGCACTTCAAAGATCAACTTATGCGATAATCGTGCTACTCTCCAACATATCCAATGATTATGCAAGTGATGGTAACTGATACCTTGTCTATGGAGGAGCAGCTTGCGAATCTAGCAAAAGCAATTGATGGCCTAACCAAATATGTTCAAAATCTAGATGCTCAAATTGATAATATAGTGGATAGGGTGAAAGGTATGATAGATGGAGAGTCTAGTCATGCACTTGGAAAATCTCCAAAGGTTCATGAGACAGAAAATCCTGTGAAACAAACACCACTGATTAAAGAGGTGCAAGTTTCTTCTGAGGGAATAATCCCGATTGGGCAATTGAGGGAACTCATTGAAGGGACCCTCAAAGACAAGTATGATATTGTCATAAAATATTCCCTTGCGTATGCCAATCCCTACACTACAAGTATAGATATCCTCAAAATGCCTGCCGGCTATTAAACCCCCAAATTTCAATAATTTGAGAGAAAGGGAACCCAAAACAACATGTCACACACTTTGTTGAGACATGTAATAATGTTGCAACTTACGGTGAATATCTTTTCAAATAGTTTGTTCATTCCCTAAAGGGAAATGCCTTTAATTGGTATACGGACCTCGATCTTAATTCTATCGATAGCTGGGAGCAATTAGATCACGAGTTCTTAAATTGCTTTTATAGCACAAGGCGTACCGTTAGCATGATAGAGATCACAAATACTTGGCAAAGAAAGGATGAACCAGTCATTGACTTCATTAATCAATGGAGAAATGCTAGCCTAAAGTACAAAGATAGGCTCAACGACACTTCTGTAATAGAGATGTGCGTCCAAGGAATACATTAGGAAATTCTCTACATCTTGCAAAGAATTATGCCTAAATACTTTGAAGAGCTAGCTACGCGTGCTCACGATATGGAGTTGAGCATGTCTTCTACTGGAAAAAGATCAACGCATATCCATGATCCTCGAAGGGAAAAGGATAAGAAGAAACCCAAAAGATGGGGCAAGTTTGTCACAAAAAATGACAACAATGATTCCATGAATGTTGATGTGTATCTTATGAAGGTTACAACAAAGGTGAGCAAGAATCATGGTGTGAAGACAACTTTTGGAGCACGTTCGAATCAAAAAAATTTAAAGGAGATGCAAGAAAAGGAACATTCCTTCCTTGATTCTAATGTTGGTTAGATTTTTGATGAACTCCTTGAGCATAAGCTCATTGAACTCCCAGAGATGAAGCATCCTAACGAAGATGGAAGGACCAATGACCCTAATTATTAGAAATATCATAGGCTCTTAAGTCACCCTATGGAAAAATGCTTTGTCTTTACAGATAAAGTCATGTAACTGGCAAAAGAGAAGATCTTCTTCGATGATGAGACGACTAGTTCTCATCAAATCTTTATCATATTTGGCTCACTCGATGCAGTCCAAGATGTATCAAAGAGCATAATGAGAAAATATTAGAGCCTGACAGGTCTTTAGTTGATGAAAGCGATGATGAAGGTTGGACTCTGGTGACCAGACGTAAATACAGGAGGATGAATCTGCAAAAGGAGTCATCCGATCATCCAACCAGACGAAGAATGGTAAAGAAACTAAGAAAATAGAAGTTGGTTGAATTCCTAAAGAAGACGAGGGTGATGGAGCTTCACCCTCAAAAACTTCGGCGTCCGGTGACTTTATAGGAATTCTTACCGAGTTGGTTTTATGTATAAACTGTCCAAGTCAAACTTGAGGCATCTTGTATTAATAGCGCCAAAGAGGGGGCAAAGTGAGAGCATATACCCATGGAAGTTCCTTCATCTTTCGAAAATCTTGCTGAAACTCTTGGAAAAGAGGCACATATGTGTGATAATAAAATCACATTCACAAATAACAATCTTCTGCTTGGTGAGTCCCTACATAACCGCCCCTTATACATGGTGGGTCAAATTCTAGGAAAGCAGATCAATAGAATCTTGATAGATGAAGGATATGAAGTCAACATCCTGCCTGTCCGTACGATAAAAGAACTTTGCATTGCTACTAGCGAACTGGGCAAAAGCCGTATAATGATCCAAGGATTCCATCAAGGGGTCTAGAGGGCCATGGTATGTATTAAGTTGGGGATTCGTATGGATGCTTTTCAATCAAACCCATTGATGCATATGATCGATGCCAAAAATTCATACAATATATTGCTTGGTAGGCCTGGGTGCATGGGAATAAAATTATCTCATCCCCTTACCATCAATGGTTGAATTACCTCGAAGGCGGAGTGGAAAGAAAGATAGTTGCGGATGACAAGCCATTCACTGAAGTCGAGTCACATTTTGCCGATGGAAAATTCTAATTAAAGAAGTATGTTGTGGATGAGAAAAGAGTTGAAGATGTCACCAAGACTAAGTGTGATGATCTTTCATCTAAGAAGGTCGCGGTGACTGTTGAAAAAGTCACCACTATGAAGTCTCTCTCCACTTTAAATACAGAAAGTGTTGTTTCTATGAAAAAGAAGGCAACTCCCATTCTTTGCTACGTATCGAAGGTAAGAAAAGAGAACGATCATCCATCGGATTCCCAAGATAATGTGCTAAACGGGATAACCTTACCTATCAGGAAGATTGATGCAATAAATCCATCCTCAAGACTTCTTGAAGAGACTGTGGCTTAAAATCTTCTACAAAATATGACTCCCTACGAAGCGTACGAAATAAGGCTTTGACCCAAATGCATATAAGCAATTTGTAAAGGTTGGATACAATCCTAATGAGCCATAAAGGTTGGTCAAACTTTCATTGGAAGGTACAACCAGGCAGGCACGTGAAGGACTAGGATACACACAAGCACCTCTAATTCGTATCTCCATAAGAAGGGTAGTCAGTAATTACATCACTGTCGAAGAAGAATCTACTGCAGCTAATTAAAGACCCTCTATATTTAACCGACTTGGAGGGTCAACTATAAGAACTTATATTTTTAAAAGGTTGGGACCTCTAAATAAGAAGAAAAGTAACAAGCGTAAGAGGAGTCGTCAAAGCATGATGATGCACTATTCACTTAAAATACAGAAGGATTTCCAAAGTTAGATTTCTTTTAAAATAAAGTGACAAACAAAATTGGTAATTTCATGCAACGAGGTGGTAAAACCAAAGGGGCATACTGTGGTTTGTACTAAGCAACACAAAGAAGATGAAGAGAGTGTTGGATCCTCATATCACGTTATGACCCAGAATAAGAAAGATGTCTCATCTCAAATGAAGGTTGATAAAGAGATAAAAGATACCTTTTGGTGTTATCATATATCCATCAATGACGATGATCCTCAAGAGGAGGAAGATGTTGGAGATGCTACATTGCAACTTCAATAAGGAGTAAAGGCCAAAATAGATCCCTTGATAAAGTTAATCTTGGAACTGAAGAAGACCCAAGACCAACTTACCTTAGTGCGTTTCTAGAAGTGGAAGAGAAAATTGCTTATATGGACATACTCAAAGAATATATGGATCTCTTCGCTTGGAGCTATAAGGAAATGCCTGGCTTAAATCCAAAAGTAGTGGTCCATTAGTTGGCAGTCAAGAATGGTGCCCATCCTGTTAAGCTAGCCCAAAGATGCTTTAGGCCAGAGTTAGTTCCTTTGATTGAAAATAAAGATAAGAAACTCATTGAAGATGGCTTTATTCATGAAGTCAAATATCCCACATGGATTTCAAGTATTGTTCCAATACGGAAGAAGAATGGCCAAATTTGAGTTTGTGTCAACTTTTGGGATCTCAATAATGCCTGCCCTAAGGATGACTTTCCAATCCTTATACCAGAGTTGATGATTGATACCACCACTGGTTATGAGGCAATGTCCTTCATGGATGGTTCATCCAATAATAATCAAATCCATATGGCACCAAAGAATAAAGAACTCACTATATTTCGTACGCCCAAAGGTATTTATGTTTACAAGGTGATGTCTTTTGGTTTGAAGAATGTTGGTGCCACTTATCAAAGGGATATGCAGAACATATTTGATGGCCTGCTCCATAAAAATATTGAATGCTACGTAGATGATCTAGTGGTGAAGTTAGAAAAGAGAGATGACCACTTAAAGGACCTAAGAATGGTATTCGAGTTACTTCGAAGATATAAACTTCGGATGAATCCATTGAAGTGTGCCTTTGGAGTTACTTTTAAAAAGTTTCTTGGCTTTATTGTGTGACACCGAGGAATTGAAATTGATCAAGCCAAGGTTGATGTAATTTTGAAGATGCCCGAGCCTCAAAATATTCATGTGTTAAAAAGCCTTTAAGGAAGGCTAGCATATTTAAGGAGGTTCATCTCAAACCTGGCTGGAAAATATCAACCATTTAGTCATCTTATGAGGAAGGACACTCCTTTCGAATGGGACCAAGTTTGTAGTAATGCCTTTGAGAGTATCAAAACATACTTAATGAAGCCACCAGTTCTAGTAGCACCCATACTTGGGAAACCATTGATACTCTACATCGCTGTACAAGAGAGGTTCGTTGGAGCACTATTGGCTCAAGAAAATAGTGAAGGCAAAGAAAACTCTCTTTACTATTTGAGCAGAATAATGACGCCGAATGAGCTAAAGTATTCTCTAATTGAAAAGTTATATTTGGAATTAGCCTTCTCAATTCAAAACATGAAACACTACTTTCAAGCTCATATTGTCCGTTTTGTATCTAGGAAAAATCCCATCAAGTTTGCAATGTCGAAACCAGTCCTTAGTGATCGACTTGCAAAATGGTACCTTCAATTTCAGCAGTTTGAGATTGTGTGCGTTCCCCAAAAGGCTATAAAGGGACAAACATTGGTTGACTTCTTGGCAGACCACCCGATACCTGATGATTGGGAACTGAGTAATGAAATTCCTGATGAAGATGCAATAGTTATTAAAGCAACAACCCCATGGAAGATGTACTTTGATGGTGCCGCTCATCAAGATGGAGCTGGTGCCGGTGTGGTGTTCATCACTCCACAAGAAGAGGTCATCCCACTCTTTTACCCTAATAAATCATTGCTCTAATAATGTTGCTGAATATCAAGCTTTAATACTTGGACTTAAGATGGCAGTTGACATGAAACAACTGCAATTATAAGTCTTTGGTGACTCCTAATTGGTGATAAAACAACTTTTAGGAAGCGATAAAGTCAGAAAGCATGAGCTACGACCATATCAATATTATGCACATAAATTGATGGGGTGGCTTGGAGAAGCAACCCCCCAACATGTGCCAAGGAGAGAAAATAAGCAAGCTGATGCCCTAGCTACTTTGGCCTCAACCCTGACTCTTCCAAATCAGATGCAAGTCACTATCTACCAGGAATGGGTAGTACCAAAAACAATTGAAGATGAAGAAAATAAAGCTGAATATCTTGTTGCCATATCTGAAGCTGAAAAGGAAGATTGGAGGCAACTTATTATTGATTACTTATGTTATGGGATACTTTCAGAGGACCCAAGTAGAAGAACAGACATTTTTCGTTGTGCACCTCGCTTTCTTTACTGTAAGGAACACTAAACAGAAGATCATTTGAAGGAGTACTCTGATGGTTTTTGGGAGAGGAAGAAGCAATTCAAGCTTTGCAAGAAGTGCACTTGGGAGTTTGTGTCGTATCAATCTGGACCGAAGCTTCATTTTCACATTAAAAGGATGGGATACTATTATCCAATGATGGTGAAAGATTTCTTGGACTATGCTTGAAGATACAAAGCTTTTCAATTCTATGTGAATTTCGTTCATCAACCTCCTGAAGTACTACACCTAACTATAGCATCTTGGCTGTTTAATGCTTGGGTAATGGATGTTGTTGGTCCACTATCAAAATCTTCTGGTGGACACTTATACATCTTAGCCACGATAGATTACTTCCCAAAATGGGCTGAAGCTGTTGCTCTCAAGGAAGTAAAGAAAGAAAATATTGCAAACTTTATCCGAGTGAATATCATCTACCACTTTGGGATTCCTCAGTACATAATAACTGATAATGGAAAACCATTTGATAACAAGCTGATGAACAAAATCTATGATCTCTTTGGTTTCGAGAAACACCAGTCTTTTATGTACCACACTGCCCCCAATGATCTAGCTGAAGCATTCAATAAAACTTTATGCAATTTGTTAAAGAAATCCATCTCCAAATCCAAACGAGTCTAGCATGAGCTAATGAAAGAAGCTTTATGGGATTATAGGACAACTTACCGAACACCAATACAAGCAACCCCATACTCACTTAGTTTAGGTTTTGAAGTAGTCCTGCCACTTGAGCGTCAAATACCTTCTTTGAGACTGGCTATTTAAGAAGGGCTCACTGATGAAGAAAAAGCTAAGTTGTGACTTGCGGAGTTTGTAGCTCTTGATGAGAAGAGGCTGGAGATTCAACAAAATCTTGAATTCTATCAAGCTTGGCTATCTCGTTCTTTCAACAAAAGGTTTCACCTTAGGTGCTTCCAAGTTGGAGATAAAGTCTTTGCAGTAAGAAGGCACATTATCGCTTCTCGTAACTTTGGGGGCAAATTCACCCCGAAGTGAGATGGATCATATGTCGTACAAGAGGCATATTTAAATGGTGCTTACAAGCTTGTCAATTTAGATGGCGTATAAATTGGTCCTATCAATTCCAAGTTCTTAAAGAAGTACTATCTTTGAAGGAAGATGACACTTCTTAAGGCACAAGTATAAACTGCATGTACACTCCTTAAGGCACGAGTATAAAATGCATGTACACTCCTTAAGGAACGAGTATAAGCTGTATGTACACTCCTTAAGGCACGAGTATAAACTGCATGTACACTCCTTAAGGCATGAGTATAAACTGCATATCCATTCTTGGCCCGCAAGAGTATTAACTGTGTACGACTAAAAAAAATGAAAGTCCGCTAGATTAAAAACCTCGAAAGTGGTGGCCTAGGTAAAATTTAGGACACAAGAAAAAAAACACTCACCCAGAACTACGTTGTAATTTGATCTTTTTTACTGAGGTACGTAGGCGCTTGAAATTTCATTCTGTGTTCAGTTGCATGAGTGTAAAAAAAATATTCCTGCAGTGTCTACCATATGGATACTAGTATGAAACTATTCTAATTAAATTTTGGACTTACTCTAAATATTTGTGACTCAATGGGGGCTACCCATTGAAAAGAAAAAGAGTTCCTTCAATGGGATTCGAAATGCCAAAGTTCTCCAAGCCTACAACTAGAAGGATCTCAACATTTACATGCCTTAAGGTGGACAAGATTTTTTCATTTTCACCCTAAGCGGTCCTCTAACTAGTTTATCCTTAAGTGATATTGAAATTTTCATGCCTTAAGGTGGACTAGTGTAATTCCCCAAATCTGGTACCTGGAATGCTACACGGTGCTCATGACCCCGAAGGATCACAAACTAACCCATGACTGATATTTGTACCTGTACACTGCATAATATGACATAATAATGCAGAAACATGCACTGAAAGGCCAAAAGGTTCAATATTGAACATAATCTGAATAATATAACATCTGTGTGGGGTAATAGAATACCCAAGACAAAACTGAACCTTCTGAAGTCTGAAATATTATAGTCTAGAAAGCCTCTAACTGACTGAACTGTCGGTGTAAGGAGATGATGGGACATATACCCAACTAACTCCAACTAATAAACTAATTAATGAGATAATAGAGAATAATCATGTCCTTGAATGATGAGGACTCACTTCTAACTCTGATGGCAAAAACTAAAATCTACTACTGATCTGGAGCTCGTGTCTCTAAACCTATGGTATAAGACACCATAGCACAAATGCGTCAGTACTTTGAATGTGCTGGTATACATGTGAGGTAGGCTGAATGCATGGGGTTCATATGCATGAACAGTACTGGATAACTGAATAATATGAACGTGAGAATATATGCATGCATACATAGTAACTATATTTGAAAATCATGATAACATGAGTATGCTGATGAATAACATGACTAATGACTAAATTCTGATAACTGATAATATGAGTGACTATGCTGTCTACATAGTTCTAGAATACAAGGATTGCTTCTAAGAATCACACCCTCATATAACATGTGAGTTCCCATCCTTGGGTTCGTTCGGTGCTAATTCTACTCCGATCTAAATAGACACTAAACATGATTTACTGAACTGAAAATGGACTGAGTTACTGAATTCCATTGACTGAGGGAATACTACTGATATCTGACAAGTGGCTAAGTTTATGAGATTATGGATATTCCTTGAGTCATAAGACTGTCTGAAGTCTAAAGATCATAGGTTGACTGGGAGTATCATGGAAATATGACATGGCTCTAGGAAGAAAGCAAATATTTTGGGTACAAGTACCCCCAGGACCCGATGGGATGAAACTGACCAAGTATAACTTACTTGAACATATAACTAACATCATAATTCATAAAACATTTAAAGAAGCATTACATCAAAACATGTGATAGGCATAACTTGTACATACATAGGGATTTCAAGATATCATACTAGTTGGGCATTGTTCCTTCATCTAGGCATTTAATAAAACACAAGGTAGGCATAACACATGTAGACAACATTATACAACAATTAATTATCACGACTCACCTCTAATTTCATCATCCTAGGGTTTATTCATAGGTTCACATGAATATACATCTATACAAATCAGTCCCACATAAAATTGATCACCCAACGTGGATTTGAATTTAATTGATCATTCTTAACATACACAAAACAAACCTAACATAAAATTCATAAAGAAATCCGCACAATTAAACTTAGAAAAGTGATTCTCTGGTTTCATGGATGAAAGGAGTTAATGAATTAACATTACGCATACCTTGATTCGTGATTTCGTAAAGATTGACGTAGAAAATTCTTGATTCTGAATCTTCTATGAAAAGCCCTAGGTTATTCTTGAGAGGTTTTTTGAGAGAAGAGTGTATTTTGGGTGAAAAGTGACTGAATCAAATTTTATTGGGTTTAAATAGGGGTAGGAAATTGACCCTTTTAACCCTTGTATGCATCTTTTAAAATTGTAATTTTTTTTGAACTGGACCTTTAGCGCGACACGACGCTATCATGTCGTGTCACTGGATTTTGACAATTGGGAAATTCAGTGATGGCGCGATGCGGCGCTATTGTGTTTCCACTTCCTTTGTGATCTGGAACTTTGGTGCGACACGGGAGAAATCGCGCTGAGACACTAAAAAACAGACAATTTTGAATTTGGGCCCTGGCGAGAAGCGCCATAATTGTTGACCCCTACTAGAATTCACCAAATGCCATTTCCTCTTGTGTCACGGTGCATCACTGACTAATATGGTTCTATTTTATGATGGGAACTTGAAATATTCATTACTTCTAACTCGATTAACAAATTTGAGCGAATCTTATATCGATGGAAAGATTAATGAATTTCCTGCATGACAAAGAGTGAAAATACTGAAAATTCCTTAGGGAATGAACATCATTCAATTTATAAGATAATACTAGACATTCTTGAGATAAAATTAGCTAGGAAAAAGTACGGGCTATTACAACAAGATTTGTCCTTTTGCACCTTAAGCTGACCTCTTACGGGTCTATCCTTAAAAGATATCAAAATTTTCATGCCTTAAGGTGGAAAAGATTTTTCCCTTTGTACCTTAAGTTGTCCTCTCATGGTTTTATACTTAAAAGGATATCGAAATTTCCATGCCTTAAGGTGGACAAAATTTATCCCTTTGTACCTTAAGCTGGCCTTTCGCGGGTTTGTCCTTAGAAAGATCTCAAAATTTTCATGCCTTAAGATGGACAAAATTTGTCCCTTTGAACCTTAAGCTGGCCTATTACATGTTTATCCTTAAAAGGATATAAAAACTTTCATTCCTTAAAGTGGACAAGATTTGTCCCTTTGCACCTTAAGCTGGCCTCTCGCGGGTTTATCCTTAAAAGGATCTCAAAATTTTCATGCCTTAAGGTGGACAAAATTTATCCCTTTGCACCTTAATCTAGCCACTTACGTGTTTATCCTTAAAAGGATATAAAAATATCCATTCTTTAAGGTGGATAAGATTTATCCCTTTGCACCTTAAGCTGGTATTCTGATGGATTTTTTATGTAAAGAGACCATCTTTTGAAGTTAAATTGATTGGTCTTAAAGTGTACGGAGGTGAAGTTAAAATCTCAAACCCTAAGCCAATTATTGTAAAGTCAGCATCTTGAAGTCAAATTGTTCGGTCTTAGAGTGTTTGAAAGCGAAGTTTAACTCTCGCACCCTAAGCCGATTGTTGCAAAGTCAGCATCTTAAAGTTAAATTAGTAGGTCTTAGAGTGTACGAAGGCAAAGTTTAACTCTCGCACCCTAAGACGATTGTTTCAAAGTCAACATCTTAAAGTTAAATTAGTAGGTATTAGAGTGTGCGAAGGCAAAGTTAAATTCTCACACCCTATGCTGATTGTTGCAAAGTCAACTTGAAGTCAAATTAGTCGGTCTTAGAGTGTACGGAAGCAAAGTTAAACTCTTGCACCCTAAGCCGATTATAGCAAATCAGCATCTTAAAATCAAATTGGTAGGTCTTAAAGTGTTCAGAGGTGAAGATAAACTCTCACACCCTAAATCGATTGTTGCAATGTCATCATCTTAAAGTCAAATTGGTCGGTCTTAGAGTGTATGGAGGCGGAGTTAAACTCTTGTACCCTAAGACGATTGTTGCAAAGTCAGCATCTTGAAGTCAAATTGGTCGGTCTTAGAGTGTATGGAGGTAAATTTAAACTCTCGCACCCTAAGCCAATTATTTCAAAGTCAGCATCTTGAAGTCAAATTGGTCGGTCTTAGAGTGTACGGAGGCGAAGTTAAACTCTCACACCCTAAGCCGATTATTGTAAAGTCAGCATCTTGAAGTCAAATTGATTGGTCTTAGAGTGTACGGAGGAGAAGTTAAACTCTCTCACCCCAAGCCAATTATTGCAAAGTCAGTATCTTAAAGTCAAATTGATCGGTCTTAGAGTGTATGGAGGCGAAGTAAAACTCTCACACCCTAAGATGATTGTTGCATAGTCACCCTCTTAAAGAAAAATTAGTTGTACTTAAGGTGTACGAAGATGAAGTTAAGCTTTCGCACCTTAAGAAGATTGTTGGATATTTTTTTCAACCCTACATAAAAAAAGAGGAAACAAGAAAGAAAGTAAAAACACAAATAGAAAGGATGTTACCTGTCAGAGCGTTGCAATTTTAAAAATCATATATCACCAACTTGGATTGAGACAAGATTCCTTGATGAGAATAAAGTCCACAAAATCTAGTTTGAGGCAATCAAAACTCCCTTTGGTGGTGATGGTCTGTAACACCCCGTATTTTGGGCTAGAACAAAAATCATCATTTCTATGCGTAGATAATCCAAAAGCCATAAATCCTATGAAAATTTAGTATGTTAATCAATTATGTAATGTGGGAACCTATTTGATCATAAATTGAGATCATAGAGGTCCCCAAACTCAAGGATGAGTTGAAAGCTTTCCTATCGTTCGAGTTTGAGTGAGTGTTGAAACTTGGGTCAGCTTCAATCGACCTTAAATACTTGTATATGATGAACTAGGTTACCTAATATATATCAAATGAAAGGTATTTGATTCCTCTTTCCAAATCCACCAATTTTTCCAAAATCCGATATCGAAGCAAAGAGTTATGTCCATTTTACTCCAGCTTATCATCCTAGCAACTGAGTGACGACAATTCTGGCGGCTTGTCATAAATTTTACAACTTATCAGAACATGTCGTTAGCCTTAGGTAGAAAATCATAAATTTTAGCTCCTAGGTGATGACCTGGGCTGACGGGCTATCACAGATCTAACAGCTTATCAGCCTTGGTCGTCAGCTGAAAATTTTAGCAACTGGGAAGTGATTTCGTAGGGGTATTTTGGTCTTTACCTCACTCCAAAAACCTTATCCACGAATATAAATTTAACCCTAAGCATTATAATCCATATATTATTAGTTTTTCAACATCTCAACCCTCTCTACTCTCAAGAAAAATATGAAAACTAGGGTTTCTTTAAAGATCAAGAAATCAAGAAAATCAATCCTTAAGTTCAAGATCTCCAAGAAAAAAATCAATATTCAAGTTTCCTTCCCTTCCGTAGATCAAGAATTCATCTTCCTAAGTGAAGATACTCAAGAAACGAATCAAGATCCGAATTTTACCTATCTAGATTCGGATTCCATCTTTTGGATCATATAATTTAAGGTATGTGGGGTTTATCCTAAAACTACATGGTCTTGTTGAAATATTCAAGTATGATTTAAAGATTTATCAAGCATGAATTTAGAAAAGGGTTTTGAAATCCATGCTTTTATTATACATTATGAATCCTAATGATATTGTTTTGGTATTTAGGCCTTCCCCCAAATTGATTCAAAATTATATATATGTAAGCAGGTGTTTAAGGATGAATATTCAATTGAGAGCATGAATAATAAAGAATCTCTCTCTTGTACGATTTTTCCCATCTTTTGTATAATATGAAATATTTTAAATGCATCTTGAAAAACATGATACGAAATGTCTTGATTAATGCTATGACTTGAGTATAATTTTTGAATTCAAAAGAGAGGGTTATGCATGTTGAATATGAATATAACAAAGAGTGACATGGTTTGTCAAAAGAACACATGACCACTTTGAATAATCTCAGCGTAGTTTTGACTTGTGTTTTTAGAACATAAAATCTTTTATATTGTTTGCATGTTTGGGTGGTCTAAACTGTGTTTTAATGAAAAAATTATGCATGATACATTATGGGTCAGAAAAGAGGACTTGCAAGTTTTGGTGTGATGACACCAATTCAGATTATGCCATGGTAATTCAGAACAGAATAGAATGCATGTTTGAACTCAGAATTTTCAGATGTTGAAAGTAGAATAATGCATGATTCAGAACAAGATAAAATTGCGCATAAAGAGATGTTAGGTGGTTCCTCGAAGAAGGCACGAGTTCAGACAACTCGTTGTTCGAAATCATGATTTTACGATCCGAGTATATTATATTACACTGGCCTGTGTCGTGTGGCATATTAGAATCAGAAACTCCAACCCTTGCGACATACTTGGGTTGGGGGCTTCCCCGCCGAGTCAAAGGAGGATTCCATACTGCCCGTGGAATATCAAAATTATAGGGAGTGCCACCTAGCTCAGAAGTAATACAAAGATCAGACATTGGATTAACAAGAATGATTTATGATTTTTAGAAAGTGCCCATGTGTTTTAGAACTATTTCATGCATGATATTTTGACAAATTGCTCTCCAACTATTTTATTTATATACAAGATTTATTTTGGATTACTTTGCATACCAATACATCTGTAATGACCCCCCTCCCTCTAGGTTCTGAGGCACAGTCTAGGGGTCCTAATAAGTAGTAGATTTCATTAGACAGGAGTGAAGAGTACCCGTTAGTAAGCCTTCTATATTTTAGAAGGCCTAGTTTCTTTCAGACAGTTATTATTTATTATAGTTTTGGTCAACTGAGGGCCTTGTCCCAGTTTTCAGACAGTTGTTATTTGATCATGTAGTAGAGATTTCGAAGATGGTTTTTAGACGGTGTTTAGTTGATATTAGATTTTATTCCTCATTGTTAAACTAAATTTAGATTATGACCATGTTTCCATAACAGATTTTATTTCTGAATTTCCTATTTATATATGAATGGTGTATATGATTACAAGTTAGAAGGGCTCTTGGGCCTTCATGGTTTGGGATGTCCATCACGGCTAGAGCCCTGGTTTGGCTCGTGACAAACTTAGTATCAGAGCACAATTCATGGTCCAAGGGTGTCTGGAAAATCTCATCACGTAGAGTCTTATTTATGGGTGTGTAGCATGCCACACTTATAAGCAGGAGGCTACTAGGCGTTTAGAAATGTTTTCCTTTCTTCATGTTCTAATTCGTGCTATGGAGTCAAGATGTTCCTATTTTATACTATAATTGATGCTATGGTGTTGCCCATACAAAAGTAAAGTTATCCTAATTGTTTTCTTACTTTGATGTGCTTAGATATGTCTCATTGTTGAGGTGAATCAAGTGTAGAAGTTTAGATTTTAAATGGTATGGTCCTTTCTGATTGAGCCATATAAGATTTTAAAATTGTGCAAGGACTTGAGAAGAGTCCGTTAGTGCTTTAGAGTGTATTGATTCTAGTGTGAGCTTTGGTTCTGATGAAATCATGATTTTCAGCCTACGGTATTAAGGGTATTCAATCCTTTTCAAAAATTTATATTGCATATGTCATGCCTAAAAGTGGAATGATTTGTAGCAGAATTGTTTGAACTGTATTTCCACCCGAGTAGTAGTATAAGTTAAAGTGTCATGTCATGACCTATTGGTAGTGAGATTATACCAAGAAGTTGATGTTATGAAGTCACAAAGTTAGGAGTCAGAGTAAGTGTGACTTTTGTGTAAATAAATATTTTAGTTGAATAACCGATGTTTGAGGATGATTTACCCTTTATAGTAATAGACTAATGTGGTAGCTAGTAGCATGTGTGGATTATATGGTAGTCTGTGAGGGAAATATTTGACTCAGATTTTTATTATACAGAGTAAGATGTGTATTCTTAGATCATTGATTATTGTGTGTCAAGTTTTTATCTCTTGTAATCTTGTTATCATCGTGTTGTTAAAACTAAAAGTCTAGTGAAGTCGTGTGGGGATATTTCGATTCACTAGCATAGTTACTTTGTTATTTATTTCATTTTCTTGTCCAAAACACAAAAATCAAAGTCTAGTGAAGCCGTGTGAGGCCTATTTCGATTCACTCGCAACTTTATGTTAAACTTGTTGTTCTTGTGTTAGTTAAATATATGTATAGTCAAATCTTTTCTCATGAGATTGAGTTGGTAATGAAGTGACTCGTCCTTGTGTGTTAGTTTAGTTGAAGGTATAGAAAGAGTTATTAGTTAAGGTGAATTGTTGTTTGCTTGAAGTATGACCGTGGCTAGATTAGCCAGTACGTTATAATTATAGTCTCATGGTTGTTTGTAGAAATTGAAGGTATTCTAAATGTATGCTTGGATAAGTAAGTGTGCTATGAGAAAGCCGTATAAGTATATAAGATTGTATGGGGTTATAATATAAGATTAAGGTTGACCGTGTCTATTATGTGACTTTACCCCCGTTGACCTTCTTTTCATTGGTAGTTGTAAACTAGTACTACTTGTGAGAAGGTATGTAGTAGATTTTTTTTAGGTATTTGGATAAAATGTCCCAATTTGATGGACTAGTATATTATGTTGCCTTCTTCATTGGTGGTAGATGATTGATGCTAGACTATTGGCTTAAATTTAATGTAGGACGTCGATGCAAGAATAGTGGCTTAAGATTAATGATGAATGTTTTGTGAGAATTGTGTGTCAGGTTGGGTTGTAAATCATGCTTAGCACTAGACATTAAGTTTAAACAGTAGATGTCCATAAAGGTGGATGTGATGATTTCTTGGTTAATGATACTAGTTATATGGAAGTGATCTAATAGGCTTGAATGGTGTATGCAATAGATTAATTTTATTTGATTCATAAAAAAGTATGATGTTGTAGGTATGAGGTAGAACTATGCCCAAGGTGATATAGAGTTGCGGCATTTTCTAAGACTATTACATGCTGCGTGTGGCTAGTAGACATAGTAGTACCGTTGAGTTGCTAGGTGGAGAAATACTAGTAGTATTATTCATCAAAGGCTTGGTGATATCCATGTTAAGTTTTATAATCTAAGTTTGAATTTTTGAAGATTGAACCGACAGAAATAAGAGTTGAAGTGCTATAGGGTATGCACTCCGACTATGAGAGTACTCATGAAGATTCAAAGTTAGTAAGTGTTCAAGTATTATATGATGACTATTGGTGGCTATAGAAAGATAGAGTGTATCTCAGAATGTAGTATTAATATTGGGTTTTCCACTTTCAGGTGTAGTCATTCAGGTTAAGTTCTATGATATGCATGTATTATCGTTTTCTAGACCCTAGAGTTCAGTAAGTGTAGTTCAGTTAGAATCTAGTAAGGGATCTCTCAAACTTAAGATGATGGCTTGAAGCTAAGGGGGAGATGATAGAATAAATAACCAAAGAAGGCTCTCAGATTTTAGTAGTGATGCAGTATGATATAGAATATTAGAAAGTGAGGGTGAGATTCAACCCATTCTTATCTCAGTATTTTTTAGTTATCCCAATACCTAATTATACCTTATGTTTCAGTTCCATGATTATAGTTCATGTTCATGTATATGATAGAGAATTCCAGTTCATTTAGTAGTCGGAATCACATTCCATATATTATGGACTTCAATTGAGGTCATGCAGCTCATGGCTCATGTGCTCACACTTTATAGTGTGCTCAGTTCCCATAATTCATACTTTACTCTTTATGATTGACGAGATTCAGCTTATAGTCATGTATGCCCCAATTCAGATCACTTTGATGAATCCCTGATGTTGATTTGCTATTCCTTCGGCCTCAGTTAAGTGTCAAGTCTCATATAATATCCTCCCATGATGATAGGGGTGATGAGTAAATGTTTCTTGTTGATGGAAAATCATAGTATGCTTGTAATACCCCATGAAATCCTAAGTCCGAAATTCAGCTCGTTTAGCTCTTAAAGCTCTTTAAAAGATTCAACACTTAGAAAATTTTGGCAAGTATTCCAACACTTAGCCTATTTCAATCCTCTAAATCTCAGGGATTTGTTTGACGACCTTTTTGACCTCCGTTTTTAGATTTTCAGGTTGCGTTATGATTGGGGAAGTCAAGAGTACATCCCAGGTAAGTTTAAGAATTTTTGGAATAGCGTAAGGGCACGTTTAGATGACCAAAATAGTGGCACCATGCGATTAGCATGCGTCGCATGCTCTATAGCATGCTTCAAATTTTTTTAGCATTTCAGGATCAATTTCAAATGATCAAAACTTACTGTATATATTTAACTGTGAGAGCTGCTATATATCAATGGAAAGATCTTTGAGTCCTCTTTCTAATTCAATTGGTTTTATCCAATTTGAGCATTGGAGAAAAAGTTATGATCAATTTACTTCAGCCTATCAGACAGTCAACAGAGGGACAACTGCGTCTTTCTCTCTTTCTTTAGGGGTATTTTGATCATCTTCCACCCCTATATATACCCCATAACACAGAATTAAGCCTCATTTTAAGAAAAATATACTCCTTTTCTCTAATTTCTCTCAAGAACAATAAGAAGAGTTTTCAGTTGAGGATCCAAATTCAAGAATTTTCTCGGTCAATCTTCGTAAAATCAAGAATTAAGGTATGCGTAATGTTCATCCATGATGCTCAAGAATCAAGTTTTAAATTATGTATTGTGAATACTTTGGTGTGGTATGATTATGTTCATGTTGATGGTTGTTGTATGGTTTCAAGTTGGGATTTTTATGTATTTTCATGAAGCAATGTTAGTATTTAAGTTAAAATCTATGAAATTAGTTGTTTATGATATCTATATTGTTGGATGTTGATAATCATGTTGTTGATGTTGAATGATTCCCAAGTTGGAATCTTTATGTGTTATTATGAATCTATGACACCGTGCGAGTTGAAAATATGTAAAACTTGGTTGGTCATGATGTAAAATCTTATGGTTTCACCTATGCCTAAATTGGGCATGCAAGGTGTTCGATGAAATGCCTAGAATAATAATAATCATGTTTTCATGATTTAGGAGTACCAAGTGACAAGTCCATGCTCTACGCTTTATGATTCTACATGAATTCCACATTATTGATGTATTGTGGTGGTGATATGTAGTGAACATGATGTTAAATTAAAAAAGTACTTCCATGTTGAATATATCCCCTCCCACGTATGAAATATTAAGAACTATGTGTAGTATTGAATCCCTTACTTATGATATTGTGAATTGTGGACTCTATTCCTATGAACAAGTCAGTCATGTGTATCAGTTTCTTTTCATCGAGTCCTGGGTGTACTTGTACCCAAAAAATATAGCTATGTGTCTAGTGTCATGTCATGTTTTAATGATATCCACAGTCAAGCCATGTTCCATAGAACTCAGTCAGTCATGTGACTCAGCAAAAATGCAGTAACTCAGTATTCTCAGTAATATCATGAACTCAGTCAGTTGTATGTAGTATTCCGTCGGTCAATGAAACTCAGTAACTCAGCTCAGTATTCATGTTCAGTTTCTATTCAACTGGGAGTAGGATTCAACACCGATCAAACCCCAGGATGGGAATCTACACTGCCAGATTGAGGGTGAGATTCCTAGAAGCAATCCTTGCATTCTAGAATTATGTAGCCAACATAGGTTGAGACATCAACACTACTAACTTTAGAGCTGATGAGGCGGATACCCACCGTTCTCTTATGGGGACACTGCCAGATTTGAGGGTCACCCATATTACGCTATTGTCACCCTTCCAATCAGGGTACAGATTGGATCCTGGTTTAGCTATTGAAGAATATTCAGGGCATGTCAGTTAGATGATTTCTCCCACAGTTATAGTTTCAGTATCAGTCTCTGTTAAAAAAACTCAGATAGTTTATCAGAATATCAGGACTGTTAGATACAGTCAACTCAGTTATAGCACAGAACTTAGCTAGTTCCACCAGCACCAGACTCTCATTTACAGTCACTTATGTTGTCAGTTATTAGAATTATGTTATGACAATTTCAGTCTCGTAATCATGTATGTATTCTCATGTTTATATTAGTCAATTAGGATAATTCATGTATATGAAACCTTTGCATATAACCTACCTCACTCGTATACTCAGTACATTCAGTTGTACTGACGCATTTGTGCTATGGTTCTTTCTCTTATGTTACACCATAGGTTCAGAGGAACGAGCTTCGCAGCAGTAGTAGTTGACCAGTTCCAGCTTTCAGCGTCAGTGGTGAGTCCTTATCATGCAAGGATATATTTTGGCTTGTCATTTCCGTACTCAATTTCATTTTATTATTTTATTTTAATTTTCTAGACGGAGTTAGTTGGGAATATGTCCCATTCAACTCCTTATTCAGACAGTTGGAGGCTTTCAGATGATTACAACATCTTTAGATTTAGACTTCAGTATTTTCAGTTGTTTTGGTATTGCGATACCCCTTTCAGATATTATGTTTTATTCAGTATTAAACCTTATGGACTTACAGTATTACATATTATGCATTTATGCTCTATATTTTGTAGTGTACAGGTACAGATATTAGTCATGGGTTAGCTTGTGGTCCTTCAGGGTCATGGGCACCATGTAGCATTTCGATTACCAAAATCGGGGTGCTACAAACTTGGTATTAAATCCTAAGGTTCAACAGTGTCCTAGGAAGTCTGAAAGCTGTATCTAGTAGAGTCTTGTACAAGGGTGTGTTGCGTGCCACTTTCATGTGCAAGAGGCTATATGATATTTTAGGAATAATTTTTCCCTCTTTTAGTATTCATGTCATGCGAGTAAACATAATCTCAATTTGAACTTTCAGTTTAATCTTCTTCTTTACTGTTTTCAGAATATGCCTCCCAAAAAAAGAGTGTGAATCAGACTGCCCCTCAGCTCGAAAATCCTTTGGGCGAGCATGTTTCCCATTTAGAGTTCAGAGATGCATTTACTGCTTTTTTGCAGTTAGTTGCTACTCAGAATGAGCGTACAACTATCGTTCAGGCCAACCCAGTGGCCAGCTCTGCTGCAGCCAGGATTTGGGACTTCACCCGAATGAATCCTCCATTCTTCACAAGGCTTAAGTCCGATGAGGATCTGCAGGAATTCCTTGACCAGGATCAGAAGGTCACAGATATCATGGTGTTTACTTCTTTTTAGAGTTCCGAGTTAGCCGCATACCAGTTACATTATGTTGCTCATACTTGGTATAAATAGTGAAAGTCCGAGAGGTTAGGAGATGCAGGTCCGATTAAGTGGGAGGAATTTGTCACGACTTTCTTAGATAGATTCTTCCCCCAAGAGCTGAGGGATCCAAAAGTTCTCGAGTTCATCAATCTCAGGCAGGAAAGAATGACGGTGAAACATTATTCACTAAAGTTTACTCAATTATCCAGATATGCTCCTCATGTGGTGGCAGACAACCGATCTAGAATGGGTAAGTTAGTTTCAAGAGTGAACAATAATTTGATGAATGGGAGCAGGTCTGCTATGCTGAATAGCTTCATGACCATATTCAAACTTATGACTCATGCTTAGCAGATCGAGGAGCATAAGATCAAGATGAGGGAGAAATAGAGTAAGAAAGCTAGGACCGATAGCTTTAGTTTTAGATAGCCCAAATCAGAAGGAGGAAACCATTCACAGTTTCGTCCTAAATCATCAACTCCAGTTCCTTTTTCAGCTAGTGCTCCAGCTCCTAAGATTAGAGAGGGAAAAAGGGATAGAGCGACAGGCTCTAAGGCACAGGGCAGTGTTAGAAGTGCCCAAACCAATCCCTTTTGTTAGACTTATGGTAAGAACCATAAGGGTGTTTGTAGGGCTGGTAGCGATGTTTGTTTCGGTTGTGGCAAGTCAGGACACAGGGTCAAGTATTTTCCTCAGCCAGGTCAGTAGAGTCGTCTTCATTATTCAGCTCAGTTAGGTCGCCCGAACCAGCAGGGTGCCAGCTCTAGTGCTACTAGTGGGCAGCTCCTAAATCATCTTTATGCTCTTCACACTCGACAAGATCAAGAAAATTCTCCTGATATGGTTACTGGTATGTTACAGATCTTTTATGTTCATGTTTATGCTTTGCTAGATCCAGGAGCTTCTTTTTCTTTTGTTTCTCCTTACATAGCAGACGATTTTGGAGTCAATCCCAAAATTTTAGTGAAGCCATTCTCAGTATCCAGCCCAATGGTTAAATCCATCATAACCAGATGGGTATACAGGAACTATTTGGTTATGATATTTTAGAAGGTCACCTCAGCAGATTTAGTCGAATTAGAGATAACAGATTTTGATGTCATTCTCGGCATAGATTGGCTTCATTCATGCTATGCCACAGTCGACTGCAGAAATAGAATAGTTCAGTTCCAGTTTCTGAATAAACCCATCCTTCAATGAAAATGTAGTACTTCATAATTTAGGGGTCAGCTTATTTCTTACCTTCGGGCCAGGAAAATGATATCTAAGGAATGTATTTATCATCTCGTTCATGTCAAGGACTCTAGTACCGAGACTCCCAGCCTTGATTCAGTCCCCATCATTAATGAATATTTGAATGTCTTATCGAAAGATCTTCCAGGAATTCCTCCCGAAAGATAAATAGACTTCGCCATAGATCTTCTTCCAGACACTCAACCTATATCTATTCTGCCATACAGAATGGCACCAGCAGAGCTCAATGAGTTGAAGGATCAGTTGAAAGATCTCTTAGATAAGAGATTCATCAGACCCAGTGTGTCCCCTTGGGGTGCACCAGTACATTTGGGTGCCCAAAACAGTGGCACCATGCGATTAGCATGCGTCGCATGCTCCAAAAATTTTCAGTATTTCAGGGTCAACTTCAAATGATCATAACTTCTTGTATATATTTAAATGTAAGAGCTTCTATATATCAATGGAAATATCTTTGAGTCCTCTTTCCAATACAATTGGTTTTATCCAATTTGAACATCAGAGTAAAAAGTTATGATCAATTTACTTCAGCCTATCAGACAGTCAACAGAAGGACATGAGCGTCATTCTCTCTTTCTTTAAGGGTATTTTGGTCATATTCCACCCCTATATATACCCCTTAATATTGAATTAGTCCTCATTTTTAGAAAATATACTCTTTTTCTCTAATTTCTCTCAAGAACAATAAGAGGAGTTTTCAATTGAGGATCTAAATTCAAGAATTTTCTCCGTCAATATTCGTAAAATCAAGAATCAAGGTATGCATAGTGTTTATTCATGGATTTCTTTCATCCATGGTGCTCAAGAATCAAGTTTTAAATTATGTATTGTGAATACTTTGGTGTGGTATGATTATGTTCATCTTGATGGTTGTTGTATGGTTTCAAGTTGGGTTTTTTATGTATTTTTATGAAGCTATGTTAGTATGTAAGTTGAAATCTATGAAATTAGTTGTTTATGATATCTATATTGTTGGATGTTGGTAATGAAGTTGTTGATGTTGAATGATTCCCAAGTTGGAATCTTTATGTGTTATTATGAATCTATGACACCATGTGAGTTGAAAACATGTACAACTTGGTTGTTCATGATGTAAAATCTTATGGTTTCACCTATGCCTAAATTGTGCATGCAAGGTATTCGATGAAATGCCTAGAATAATAATAATCATGTTTTCATGACTTAAGAGTACCAAGTGACAAGTCCATGCTCTACGCTTTATGATTCTACATGAATTTCGTGTTATTGATGTATTGTGGAGGTGATATGTAATGAACATGATGTTAAAGTTAAGAAAGTACTTCCATGTTGAATGTATCCCCTCCCACGTATGAAATGTTGAGAACCATGTGTAGTATTGAATCCCCTACTTATGATATTGTGAATTGTGGACTCTATTCCTATGAACAAGTCAGTCATGTGTATCAGTTTCTTTTCATTGACTCCTGGGGGTACTTGTACCCAAAAAATATAGCTGTGTGTCTAGAGTCATGTCATGTTTTCATGATATCCACAGTCAAGCCATGTTCCATAGAACTCAGTCAGTCATGTGGCTCAGGAAAAATGCAGTAACTCAGTATTCTCAGTAATCTCATGAACTCAGTCAGTCGTAAGTAGTATTCCGTCAGTCAAAGAAACTCAGTAACTCAGCTCAATATTCATGTTCAGTGTCTATTCAAATGGGAGTAGGATTCAATACCGAGCAAACCCCAGGATGGGAATCCACACTGCCAGATTGAGGGTGAGATTCCTAGAAGCAATCCTTACGTTCTAGAACTATATAGCCAGCATAGGTTGAGACATGAACACTACTAACTTTAGAGTTGATGAGGCAGATACCCGTCGTGCTCTTATGGGGACACTGCCAGATTTGAGGGTCACTCACAGCTTGTCTTTACTCGTGGCACAGTATAGGCACCCTTCCAATCAGGGTACAGATTGGACCACGATTTATCTATTGAAGCATATTTGGGGCATGTCAGTTAGATGATTTCTCCCACAGTTATAGTTTCAATATCGATCTCAGCAAAAGAAATTAGATAGTTCATCAGAATATCAGGACTGTTAGTTACATTCAACTCCATTACAGTACGAAACTCAGCTAGTTCCACCAGCATCAGATTCTCAATTACATTCACTTATGTTGTCAGTTATTAGTATCATGTTATGACAGTTTTAGTCTCTTAATCATGTATGTATTCTCATGTTCATATTAGTCAGTTAGTATAGTTTATGTATATGAACCCTTTGCATATAGCCTTCCTCACTCGTATACTCAGTACATTCAGTTGTACTGATGCATTTGCACTATGGTGCTTTCTTTTATGTTACACCATAGGTTCAGAGGCATGAGCTTCACAGCAACAGTAGTTGACCAGTTCCATCTTTCAGCGTCAGTGGTGAGTCCTCATCATGCGAGGACATATTTTGGCTTGTCATTTCAGTACTCAATTTTATTTTATTATTTCATTTTAGTTTTCTAGACGGAGTTAGTTGGGGACATGTCCCATTCAACTCCTTATTCAGATAGTTAGAGGCTTTTAGATGATTATAGTATCTTCAGATTTAGACTTCAGTATTTTCAGTTGTTTTGGTATTGTGATACCCTTTTTAGATATTATGTTTCATTCAGTATTGAACCTTATGGCCTTACAGTATTATATATTCTGCATTTATGCTCTATATTATGTAGCGTACAGGTACAGATATCAATCATGGGTTAACTTGTGGTCCTTTGAGGTCATGGGCACCATGTAGCATTCCGATTACCCGAATTGGGGCATTACAATGCTTATTTTAGATAAGGCTATAAGTGTGAAGTAAGATCTGGGGCCAAGTCTTTGATATATGTGATGGTTAGTGGAAATTTGTGTGTGTATGTTCTTGGGGTAGCGCATAGGAGTTATATTGATAGTGGTTTAGAGAATATATGAAGTGTGTCTTCATGGGTGTTTGCCTTGAAGTTCATATGTGGTTATAAATATAGGCTTGAATGACATGTTGGAATTTTAGTGAAGGAACACAATATGCGCTAGTGAATCAATAGTAAGAGATCAGAGTTAGTCATTAAAGTGGTAAGGCACGATATGCTTAAGGTGTAATAGCTAAAAAAAGGAAAAAAATATAGAAGGTTGAATCATATTGTTTAGACTAGTATCATGGTATGGCATGTTGTATTTTGTGATTTGAAGTTAGGCTTGATCATGGTGAGAGAACTTATGTTACTTTAGGCATTAGTAGAAAGATTTGTCAATGCCCATATAAGAATTCTAAGTTGAATCAAATGAGTATGGTATTTAAAGGGAATAATATAGTTAAGGGAGTATTTGAGAAGTGCGCTATGCTTGAAAGTAAGAAGTTGCATTGCGTAAATGGTTTTGAGAGGCAATATCAATATGATTCGGCTTTAATTTTTTTGAATGGGGTATTCATATGTATGAAAATCATTGCAGCACGAAGGGAACATGTTTAAATAATCATACTTCAAGGCTAGTCTCCAAAATATTAAATGTTTCGACAAGTCTTGAAGTAAGGGGCATTTGTGGGCGATGCAATTTTGAAGATTTAAATCCGTACAAAATTTGGATTATATTAAATTCAAAATATATTAGTCCCAAATAAATATTGCAGATTAATATAATTGGATTAATTATTTAAGTCTAAACATATATGGATTTAATTAAAGTCCATTTTTTAATTGCGATCGCCCATTGATTTGGGCTACAAATGATGAACCCATTTTGCTAACCCCAAAATATTGTCATATTCTACAGGTCCAAATAAACGTCACGTGTTAAATGACATGGCATGCCAAGTCAAGTGAAGAAGCCAATAGGACCATGCCACATGTCAAAATAATGCAGCAAACCCAATAAAATTAAAACCCATAAAAGGCGCCACGTTACTTGAATTTGATTGGTCAAAGGAAGTCGATCTTCATCATGACTCTTTCTTTTCCACAACTATAAATAGGGGTTTCATAATCCAGAAAGGGAGACCCCAGAACTCTAACAAGTAGCAAGAGAAAGCTTGTGTTTCAAATGCTGCAATTTCTCTTACAAACTCAAGCATTCAAATCAAGTTCATCAAGATTCAAGATCAAGGCCGCAATATTCAAGAACAAGCTCAAAAGCCCTTGAATTCAAGCACAAGTCAAATTCAAGTCCTTCAAATCAACAAATCAAGTTCAAATTCAAGATCAAGCTCTAAAACCTTGAATTTATATTTGAAAAAGCGAATCAGAGGATTCATAGAGATTGTAACACTCGTATTGAAATCAATAAATTAATTGTTGCAATATATTTTTCTTGTCTCGATTATTTATTTTTGGCCTCGAGAATTTTATTGTTCAACAATATGATATAATAGAATAAAAATAAATAATAGTGTTCATTCAATATTTTTTACCACAATATGAAAATAGATATGAAAATTTAAAAATCTATCTATAAAATAAATAATTAATTAGAATAATAAATTTTGTTGCCAAGAAAGTAGATTTTTGGTGCTAAAATACCAAGTGACTAGTTCTCAATATGCCACTTGACATGATTTTATGCAAACTTCTTTGCTTTATTATATATATAGATTTTAACCTCGCCCCAGGGGGAAAATATAAAAATTTGCTTCGGGCATCAACATCTTTGCTCTTTTCAATATGCATGAATAAATTGTTAAGACACTGTTAGAGTTAGTCAAACATTGTGAATCACACAGTTAGTGGTGTCACGTTAGTTTGTTAAAAGTGTGCAATGTCAATTGATCCATTGCACTCTACAGTAACAAATATACCTACATTTTGCTGCTTAGTTGAAGAGCTCCCGTTCTTCTTTGTCTATGATGTTAAAATTTAAAATTTGTATTTTAAATATCTTCAGTGTAAATAATTTTTTACATATTAGATCATTGAAATGAATGTTGGACAATAAAATTCTCGAGACTGAAAAATAAATAATTCAAGATAAGAAAAATATTACAACAATCAATTTTATTGATTTCAATGTGAGTATTACAATCTCTATAAATCCTCCTATTTGCCTTTTTCAAATATAAATTCAAGGGCTTTGAGCTTGATCTTGAATTTGAACTTGATTTCTTGATTTGAGGGACTTGATCTTGACTTGTGCTTGAATTCAAAGGCTTTTGAGCTTGTTCTTGAATATTGCGGTCTTGATCTTTAATCTTGATGAACTTGCTTTGACTGCTTGAGCTTTTTAGAGAAATTACGGAGTTTGATCTACGACCTTTCTCTTGCTACTTGTTAGAGTTCTGGGGGGTCCCTTTTCTGAATTACGAGACCCCTATTTATAGTTGTAGGAAAGGAATAGTCATGATGAATATGGACTTTCTTTGATCAATCAGATTTAAGTGATGTGGCACCATTATATGGGCTTTTATTTCATGGGCTTGCTGCATCATTTTGACATGTGGCACAGTACTATTGGCTCCTTCACTTAACTTGGCATGCCACGTCATTTGACATGTGACACTTATTTAGACCTCTAGAATATGACAATATCTTGAGCTTAGTAAAGTTGGCTCATCATTTGTAGCCCAAATTAAATATTGAGCCTTATTTAAATCCATACACATTTGGACTTAAATAATTAATTCAATTATATTAATCCTCAATATTTATTTAGGACTGATATATTTTGAATTTAATATAATCCAAATTTTGTACGGATTTTAATTTAATAAAATTGCATAGCCCATAAATGCCCCTACTTCAAGAATTGCCGACATATTTTAACCTTTTAAAGGCTAGTCTTGAAGTATGACAACATTCTAGAAACATATTGACTTATAGCACGCCATAAAATGCTAATAGATGCATATTTTTTGTTTGTGTGCATGTTACCATTTAACCTCACACATCTCAAATATCATGAGATTAAAATAAAAATACGACAACAATAATTGTTTGAGTGTTGCTTTATATATATATTGAACATGAGACATCACAGACACAGGCATATGGTGACTTCAAAATAATTACCTCAATGGTTTGTGGGTCCCAAAGTTGGCCACTATTTCTCATTATTGTAAAAACAATACTTTTGTAGTAATAATGTTCTCATGCTTCCACCGCCAAGTCTTTCACGGTTGACCCACTTTGTATAGAAAATTAATTGTGCCTTTCGCTAATAGTTGCCGCCGCCAATTGTCCGCCTTTTACCAAAATTGGCATGATCTTCTCTAAATTTATCAAGGATTAGGAGTATAAACCGCCCTACAATTATTATAAATACCCAAAAGCGTACTATTTTTTTATACCTGCAAAGCTTGCACGATTTCAATAGCAGTCGTGGCCGATTAAAATCAAGAGCAAGGTAATTTCTTTTCCTTTCCTTCATGATTTCTTTTCTTTTGTTTTCTTTTTTCTTTTGTAGGGTTGAAAATAATAACAATATGCAACCATTGGCTGGTTTAAGGTGGTAAGAGTTTAACTTTGCCTCTGTCACCTTAAAACCGAAAGACTTACACATAATTGGCCGGCATAAGGTGGTAAGAATTTAACTTCGCCTCTATAACCTTAAGACCAAAAGACTTATGCATAATTGACCAAATTAAGGTGGTAAGAGGTTAACTTCACCTCTGTCACCTTAAGACCGAAAGACTTTGCTTGAAGATGGTATGATTTTCTTTAAGTATGGGCCCTTTCACCGATGTATCAGTGTGATGATCTTCTCTAAGTATGGTCTCTTTATTTATGCATTTATGCCATGGTCTTCTCTATGTGTGGTCCCTTTACTAATGCCTTTATGCGATGATCTTCTCTAAGTATGGGATCTTTATTGATGCATTTACGTGATGGTCTTCTCTAAGTATGGACCCTTTACAATGGCTAGCTTAAGGTGCGAGATTTTAGCTTCGCCTCCATCACCTTAATACCTAACAAGTTTGACTTCAAGTATACGTGACTATATTTCACCAGAGCTGAACACATAAGAAAACCTTTTTTATTCTTTGGCCTTTTTTTTGCCGTTATATTATTTTTTTCTATGAATCTTGACTTCGTGTGTTACCAAGATTCTTTCATTTATGAAGGTTGTAGAGATGGTTCTCTTTAGAGACTACACATATTTATCTTCTAACAGTAAGTATCTTCTAATTGAGGCTGATGATGGTACGGTTTTAACTAGGCTATTGACTAAAACTCCAATAACAGGTAGGTATGCAGATCCGTGGCCACCCTTGCAAAATTTTATCCATATGTCAGATTGCACTTCAGAACATGACATTGGTGCTAATCGGTCGGTAGAAGTATGGATTCTTTGAACTCCCAACCAACGTAAAATTGAATATAGCGAGCACCTTTCCTTGCTTAGGACATCGGGTACTCAAAGGAGAAGTACGTTGGGGGGACACTATGGAGATAACCGGTGAATATTATCATACTCAAGGATATTGGGAATGGGCCAAGGACATATTGGCTAGAAGCGCACCATCCTTGAAGGCAGCCAAAATATATGATGCCTTTTAGGATTCACTATTTACCTATGATTGAAACTTGAACATATTACAGGCATTCTTTGAGGCTTGGTGTCCGACTACCAACACATTGCTTACTTCAGTTGGAAAGCTATACATATCCTTTTGGGACTAATACAAGATTGGAGATCTGCCTATTGGAGGCTTTCCTTATGAAGAAGTAGTGCCCAAAGAGAAGGAGCTTACAGGTGTTGATAAAATTAATAAGAGATTTATCTCTCGTTCTTGTGAATCCTTGATTGTAGCTTTCCAACATCTTAAAAAATAAGAGGCTTCTAATCCGAGGGTTCCTCTAAGAAAGTGGATAAAGTTTTAGTGCAAAAGGGTATTAAAAATGAGTCAGCTCCACCGAGGAAGGAGAAAAAATCCGCTCGCTTGAAGTCAACCCATAACCCAACTGGGACTATTCCGAATGTAGAAAAGTGGTCAAGCGCAGATGATGCCATATTTTTTACACTTGGAATAAAGTATGAACATAGGACTAATACATATTTGGCAGCGTTCCTATCATGTTGGTTGTGCACTTTTGTATTTCCCTCTAAGGATGGATAGTTTATTTGCCCAGGAACTTTTAGAGTAGCAGCCATGATGGCGGATAAGTAAACTTTTAGTCTTGTAGTTCCAGTCCTATCGAGCATTTATAATGGTCTCAACAGGATCTATAAATCTTCGCAGCTTAAGCAACTCAGAGTATCCTTTCCTATCCATTATGTGTATGGTTGGCTTGCTTACTATTTTAAGACACATTTCCACTTTCTAATGGACCATCTATTCCATTGATGATGGCATATTCCGGAGAAGGCGGTCCAAAGTACTTTGATGGAGAGCTTTCCAGAAAGCGCATCCATCAAGGGGACACTGCTATTTAGAATTCAACTATGCCAAACAAGTCCAGTCCTTGTTATTTTATGGATGATGAGAAGAATGAAGAGTTAGAGATAAGCTACTTCGTGAGCCTCCGTTTTAACTTACCCTTTTTTAGATATGGAGGTTCATTCATGCTTGAGCCATATAGTCCACACTGATTTAGCCATCAGTTTGGGTTTTACCAAGGCCTTCCTGGAATCTTGGAGAATGATATTCGCAGTTCTTCACTAGATGAAGGCCTTAAATTTCATTGAATTTGTGTATTGCATGGTTCTATGTCAAAAGAAACTTTCCCTAAAGCCACACCTAATGCGCGAAAATATTCATGCACTTCGTATAAATCTTGGTGGGACAAAGTTTATGGACACTTTCTCGAAGTTAACATATAATCTTTGGTGAACACTGTAGGTCCGATTATTGATAATCCTCAAGAACATGGTGAAGAGGTCTCGATTATGATTAAGCCTTCTATTTGGAAATCTAAGGTAGTCATTCCATTCATGGTTAAGGGACCTCTACATGCAGAAATTTAAAAAGTGGAGTCGCCTGTCCTAACTTAATAGGCTTTCAATAGACGACCACCTTAAGACGAGAGCGAGAGTAGTCATGGAGATCGTTGCTGGAAGAAGGTAAAACCATCCTTGGCAAAGAAAGGTGATTCTGACACCCATGTAGAGATTCTTGCTAGTTTATCGAAGACTCCGTCAGCTATCGAGAAGGTAATAACAACTCTTCTACAATTTCACAGTATATGCATTGCCTTTATATACCCCTCATATTATATTTTTCTTTATAGGTGTAGCCAAATAATGTATAAATTTTGGAAATCCTCATCAAAGTAAGCCACAAGATAGTAGAGAGTGTGTAGTAGGTCCAAACTCAAGGGAGTTACTTTTGTCATCCAAAGAGGTTACTTCTAACTCTTGTGGTAAAGTCAAAGCAAATATGGAGTCAAACTTTTCCCGGCAACCAGCAGTAACCATGTCTATTTTTTATGGCAAGAAGGTCATTTCAGAGCTTAAAAAGGAATTTATCATGAAGGCTTGGGCTCGTATCCGTACCAAACCTGCAGGCCTTACTCCAAATCATGCTTCTTCTATCCAAGATGATGTCAAAGTCATACTTAATAACATGAGTGGAATGGGGGCAGTTATTTCCCCCTTGCAAGATTTATTGGGGTCCTTATTTGGGATGATGGCTTCCTATGACCAAGCACGATCCGCCTTTGTTGATAATACCACGACAATTAAAGAGTCAGATCCATATTTAAAATCCAAAGAGCATTTTGAGCTTGCAATGAGGAAAATGGATGAGAAATCTGAAGAAGTTTGTACCGCCTGCAAATCTCTTGAGAAGGCGAGGAAGAAGGTGAAAAAGTTAAAAACTCGCCGAGATGCTGCTAAGCAAGAAACTGCAGTGATGGAATCCAAATTTTTAGTTGCTGAAGAAGAGTTTTCCAAGTGTTCTGATGTCTCCCTTGCAAAAATAAAAGCCTCAAAGGTAGTGGAGAAGAAGAAGCAAGTCTTAGAGGCTGCTTTACAAGATTTAGTCAATTATAAGCTATACTTAGATTAGCCTTAGGATATGTCTTCCTTCAAACCTTCTTGTTGCTTTCTTTTACCCGTTTTATTAAGTTGTCGGATTTATTAGTCATAATGGAAACTCTTTTTTTTTTTCATATTGCACATTTATTTTAATATTTCCTTTGAATTCTAACCCTAAGAATTGCTTGCTTATTTTGATGCATTAATGTCGTCATATTAAGCTCTGGCTTTTCTGTTCCAAAATTGTTGCTCATTGGATTCACATCTTTGTCTCACAATGTAGTTGGAATTACAACTTCAATTTGAAAGCCTTAATAATTAACTTCATAATTGATAATTGCATGTGTGGTAGATCTATGCCTCAATTGTAAGCTTTGGGTATTCCAAATTCTATCGAAAGAGATTTCTTTTCTTTTGATGGGTTGCCCCCATTGAGCCATAAGTATTGACATAATTCTGACACTTAATTGAGATGTATGCAGACTTTACTTTCATACAACGGATCAAATGGGGACATGTATTTTTTTGACACTCATGCAACTGAACTCAGAATGAAATTCCAAGCGCCTACGTACCTCAGTAAAGAGGATCAAGTCACAACGTAGTTCTGGGTGAGTGTTTTTTTTTTAGCTGTTCACAGTTTATACTCTTGCGGGCCAGGAGTATACATGCAGTTTATACTCGTGCCTTAAGGAGCGTCATTTTTCTTTAAGGATAGTACTTCTTTAAGAACTTGGCATTGATGGGGCCAACCCTCACGCCATCTGCATCGATAAGATTGTAAGCACCATTTGAATATGCCTCTTATACGACATAGGTTCCATCCCACTTCAAGGTGAATTTGCCCCCAGACTTATGAGAAGTGATAATGGGTCTTGTTCCTTCAAGGACTTGATCTCCAACTTGGAAGCACCTTAAGCGAACCTTTTTATTGAAAGAACGAGATAGCCAGGCTTGATAGCATTCAAGATTTTGTTGACCCTCCAGCCTCTTCTTATCAATAGCTTCTAACTCCGCAAGATGCAACTTAGCATTTTCTTCATCGGTGAGCCCTTCTTGAATAGCCAGTCTTAAAGAAGGTATGTGACACTCAAGTGGCAGGACTGCTTCAGGTCTAAAAGAAAGTGAGTATGGGGTTTCTTGTGTTGGTGTACGGTAAGTTGTCCTATACACCCATAAATTTTCTTCCATTCGCTCATACCAGTCTCATTTGGATTTGGAGATGACTTTCTTCAACAAGTTGCATAAAGCCTTTTTGAAGGCTTCTGCTAGACCGTTGGCGGCAACATGGTACATAGAAGACTTGCGCTGCTTGAATCCAAAGAGGTCATAAATATTATTCATCAGTTTGTTATCAAACGGCTTGACATTGTCAGTTATTATATATTGAGGGATTCCAAAGTTGTAGACGATATTCACTCGGATAAAGTTCGCAACATTTTATTTCTTTTCTTCCTTGAGACCAAAAACTTCAAACCATTTTAAGAAGTAATCTATCGTTGCCAAGATGTATAAGTGTCCACCAGAAGACTTTGATAGTGGACCAACAACATCCATTCCCCAAGCATCGAATGGACAAGATATTACAGTTGGATGTAGCACCTCTAGTGGTTGATGTATGTAATTTGCATGGAATTGGCAAGCTTTTCATCTTCTAGAATAGTCCAAGAAATCTTTCACCATCATTGACCAATAATATCCCATCCTTTAAATATGAAAATGCAGCTTCAGTCCAGACTGATGTGATCCACAAACTCCCAAGTGCGCTTCTTGCAAAGCTTGAATTGCTTCTTTTTCTCCCAAACACCGTAAGAGTACTCCTTTAAATGATCTTCTATACAGTGTATCTTTGTAGTAAAGAAAGCGAGGTGCACGACGAAGAATGTCAGTCTTTCTTCTTGGATCTTCTGGAAGTATCCCATAACATAAGTAATCGATGATAGGTTGTCAGCAATCTTTTTTTATAGCTTCAGACACAGCAATGAGGTATTCAACCTTGTTTTCTACATCCTCATCTGACGGTGGTACTACCCATTCTCGGCGTATTGTAGATCGTGTCTAATTTGGAAGAGTTAAGGTTAAGGCCAAAGCAGCTAAAGCATTAACTTTCTTATTTTCTCTCCTTGGCACATGTTGGAGGGTTACCTCTCCAAGCCACCCCATCAACTTCTGTGTATAATTATGATGTGGTCGTAACTCAGGCTTTCTGACTTCATAGCTTCCCAAAATCTTCTTGATCACTAGTTGGGAGTCACTAAAAACTTGTAATTACAGTTGTTTCATGTCAACTGTCATCTCAAGTCCAAGTATTAAAGCTTAATATTCAGTGACATTATTAGAGCAACAGTTTGTAAGAGTAAAAGAGTTTGGGATGACCTCTTCTTGTGGAGTGACGAACACCATATCGGCACCAGCTCTACTCGATGTGCAACACCATTAAAGTATATTTTCCATGGGGGTCTATCTTCAATAACCATTACATCTTCATCAGAAAGTTCATTTCTCAGTTCCCAATCATCAGGTATAGGGTGGTCTGCCAAAAGGTCAACCAGTGCTTATCCCTTTACAGCCTTTTAGGGAATATACACAATCTCAAACTATTGAAATTGAAGGTACCATCTTTCAAGTCGGTCACTAAGGACTGGTTTTGACATTACAAACTTGATTGGATTTTATCTAAAGACAAGCCGAATAACATGAGCCTGAAAGTAGTGCTTCATCTTTTGAATCGAGAAGGCTAATGCGAAACATAACTTTTCAATTAGAGAATACTTTATCTCATTCGGTGTCATCATTCTGCTCAAATGTTAAAGAGAATTTTCCTTGCCTTCACTATTTTCTTGAGCCAGTAGTGCTCCAATAGAACTCTTTTGTACCGTTATGTAGAGTATCAATAGTTTCCCAGGTATGGGTGCTGCAATAACTAGTGGCTTTATTAAATATGATTTGATACTCTCAAAGGCATTACTACAAGCTTGGTCCTATTCGAAGGGAGTGTCCTTCTTTATGAGGCGACTAAATGGTTGACATTTTCCATCCCGGTTTGAGATGAACCTTCTTAAATATGCTAGCCTTCCTTGAAGGCTTTTTAACTCATAAATATCCCGAGGCTCGGGCATCTTCAAAATTGCATCAACCTTATCTTGATAAATTTCAATTCCTCAGTGTCGCACAATGAAGCCAAGGAATTTTCCTAGAGTAACTACAAAGGCACACTTTAATGGATTCATCCTAAGTTTATATCTTCAAAGCAGCTCGAATACCATTCTTAGGTCTTTTAAGTGGTCGTATCTCTTTCTTGACTTTACCACTAGATCATCTACGTAGCATTCAACATTTTTATGGAGCAGACCATCAAAGATGTTCTATATATCCCTTTGATAAGTGGCGCCAGCGTTCTTTAAACCAAAACGCATCACCTTGTAGCAGTAAATACCTTTAGGTGTACGAAATGCAGTGAGTTCTTCATCCTTTGGTGCTATGCAAATTTGACTGTAGCCAGATGAACCATCCATAAAGGACATTGCCTCATAACTAGTGGTGGAATCAATCATCAACTCTGGTATGGGAATTGGAAAGTCATCCTTAGGGAAGGCATTGTTGAGATCTCAAAAGTCGACACAAACTCAAATTTGGCCATTCTTCTTTCTTACTGTAACTATAGTTGAAATCCACGTGGGATATTTAAATTCGTAAATAAAGCTAGCTTCAATGAGTTTGTTAACTTTATTTTCAATTAATGGAACCAACTCTGGCCTAAAGCGCCTTTGGGCTTGCTTAACAGGATGAGCACCATTCTTGACCGCCAACTAATGGACCGCTACTTTTGGATCTAAGCCAGGCATTTTCTTATATCTCCAGGCAAAGACATCCATATATTTTTTGAGTATGTCCATATAAGCAATTTTCTCCTCCACTTTTAGAAATACATTCAACTAAGTTGGTCTTGGGTCTTCATTGGTTCCAAGATTAACTTCCTTCAAAGAATATATTGTGTCCTTTACTCCTTCTTTAAGTTGAGATGGAGCATCTCCAGCATCTTCCTCCTCTTGAGGGTCATCGTCGTTAATAGATATGTGGTAACACCAGAAAGTGTCTTCTATCTCTTTATCAACCTTCATTTGAGATAAGGCCTCATTCTCATTTTGAATCATAACATGATATGAGGAGCTAACACTTTCTTCATCTTTCTCACGTTACTTGGTATAAACCATGGTATGAGCTTTAGCTTGTAACACCTCATTGCATGAAACCACCAGTTCTGTCTGTTGCCTCATTCTGGAAGGGATCAAACTTTGGAAATCCTTCTGGATTTTAAATGAAAAGTGCAACATCGTGCTTTAACGACTTCTTTGATGCTTGTTGTTTTTCTTCTTATTTATATGTCCCAATCTTCCAAACACAGAAGTTCTTGTAGTTTATTCTCCAAGTCGATCAAATATGGAGGGTGTTTTATTAGTGGCAGTGGATTTTTCTTCCACGGAGATGTAATTACTGACTACCCTTCTTATGGAGATATAAATTAGAGGTGGCTGCATGTATCCTAGTCCTTCACGTACTTTCCTGGTGTTACCCTTCAACGAAAGTTTGCATAACCTTGATGGCTTATTAGGATTGTATTCAACCTTTACAAATAACTTGTTTGCATTTGGGTCAAAGCCCTCTTTTGAACGCTTCATAGGGAGTGCCATATCTTATGGCGAATTTTGAGCCACAGATTCCCCAAGTGGCCTTGAGGATGAATTTATTTTGTCAATCTTCCTGATAGGTAAAGTTAGCCCCTTTAGCTCATTATCTTGGGCATTAGGTGAGTGATCTTTCTCTTTCTTTACCTTTGGCACGTAGCGAAGAATATGAGTTTTTTCTTTTTTATAAGAGCAATGCTTTCTTTATTCAAAGTGAATAGGGGATTCTTGGTGTCGACTTTTTCGACAACCACTGCGGCCTTCTTAGAAGCAAGATTATCACACTGGGTCTTAGTGACATATTCGACCCTTTTCTCATTCATGACATAATTCTTCAAGTAGAATTTTGCATCAGCAAAGTGTGATTCAGCTTTCGTGAATGGCTTATCATCAACTACTATCTTTCTTTCCACTCTACCTTCAAGGTACTTCAAGCATTGATAGTAAGAGGATGAGAGAATTTTGTTCATGTGCACCCAAGGCCTACCAAGCAATATGTTGTATGAAGTTTTGGCATCAATTACATGCGTCAATGCATTCGATCGAAAATCACCCATATAAATTCCCAAATTGATTGATTCCATAACCCTATGGCCCCCTTGGTTGAAGCCTTGGATCATTATACAACTTTCATCCAGTTCTTTAGTAGAGATGCCAAGTTCTTTCATAGTGTGTATGGGCAAGATGTTGACTCCAGACCCCTCATCTATCAAGATTCTATTGATCCTTTTTCCTCGAATCTGGCTTACCATGTATAAATGACGGTTATGTAGGGTCTCATCAAGTAGAAGATTGTTATTTGTGAATGTGATTTTTGTATTACATACATATTCCTCTTCTCCAAGAGTTTCAGCAAGTGTTTTGCAAGGTGAAGGAACATCCATGGGTATTAAAACAAGACACCTCAAGGTTGATTTGGGCAGTCATTACATGAAACTAACTTGGTAAGAATTCCTCTAAAGTCACCGAAAGCCAAGGTTTTTGGTAGTGAAGCTCCGTCACCATCATCTTCTTTGGGAATTCAACCAACTTTTATTTTCTTGGTTTTTTACCATTCTCCGTCTGGTTGGCTGCTCGGATGACTCCTTTCGTAGACTCATCCTCCTGCGTCTACACCTCATCACCAGAGTCCAACCTTCATCATTGCCTTCATACACTGAAGACCTGTCTGGCTCTAATATTTTCTCATTATGCTCTTCAACAAATATTTGAACAGGATCGAGCGATCCAAATGTGATGGAGATTTGATGAGAACTGGTCATCTCGTCATCGAAGAAGATCTTCTTCTCTTTTGCCAGTTGCATGACTTTATCTTTAAAGACAAAGCATTTCTCCAGATGGTGACTTATGAGCCTATGATATTTGCAATAATTAGGGTCATTGGTCCTTCCAGCTTCATTGGGATGCTTCATCTCTAGGATTTCAATGAGCTTATACTCAAGAAGTTCATCAAAAACCTCAGCAACATCAAAATCAAGGAAAGAATATTCCTTTTCTTGCATCTCCTTTAAGTTTTTCTGATTCGAACATGCTCCAGAAGTTATCTTCACACTTTGCTTTTTGCTTACCTTTGTTGTGACTTTCACAGGAGACACATCAACATTCATAGACTCCTTGTTTTCATTTTTGGGAACAAACTTGCCCCATCATTTGAGTTCTTGCTTATCCTTTCCGCTTTGAGGGTCATGGATAAGCGCTCTTTTCTTTCCAGCAGAAGACATGCTCAACTCCATATCGTGAGCACGAGTAGCTAACTCTTCAAAGGATTTTGATTTAATTCCTTGGAAGATATAGAGAAGCCCCCAATGCATTCCTTGGATGCGCATTTCTATTGCAGAAGCTTCACTGAGCCTATTTGTGCAGTTTAGGCTTGCATTTCTCCATTGATTGATGAAGTCGATGACTGGATCATTCTTTTTTTGCCGATTATTTGTGATCTCTACCATGCTAACCATACACCTTGTGCTGTAGAATCAATTTAGGAAATCATGCTCTAATTGCTCCCAACTATCGATAGAGTTAGGCTCGAGATCCGTATACCAATCAAAGGCATTTTCCTTTAGGGAACGAACAAACTGTTTGACAAGATAGTCACCGTAAGTTATAGAATTATTACATGTCTCGACAAAGTGTGCGACATATTATTTTAGGTTAACTTTGCCCTCAAATTGTTGAAATTTGGGGGGTTGATAGCTAGCAGGCATTTTGAGGCTATCTATTCTTTCAGTGTAAGGCTTGGCATATGCAAGGGAAGACTTGGTGACAACATCATACTTGTATTTGAGGGTCCTTTTAATAAATTCCCTCAATTGCCCAATCGGGATCATTCCCTCAGCAGAAACTTGCACCTCTTTTGTCGATGGTGTTTGTTTCACAGGATTTTCTATCTCATGAACCTCTAGAGCTTTTCCCGGTGCATGTCTATATTCTCCATCTATCAATTCTTCCACCCTATACACTAACTTATTAATCCTATCTTCTTGATTCTGAACATAGTTGGTCAGGCCATCAATTGCCTTTGTCAGATTCATAAGTTATTTCTCCATAGATGAGGCATTAGTTACCATTGCTTGCATAATCACCGGAGACATCGGAGAGTAACATGGATTATCACATAAGTTGATCTTTGAAGTGCTTAGCTTATGTGGTGTAAGTGGAGATGACACATTTGTTGAGCGACCATCATTCTTGGCTCCAGAGTATTTGGAACTGGAATGCTCAAGTAGAGCTAGAGTCGTTTTCAGTGATTCGGCCACACTGCTTCCTCCTTCTGAAGCACTTGCATTGGACTTCTTTCCTTTCAAGGTTGAAGATCCAAAAATCGGAGCTGTAGAGAACGACACTGGATATGTTTGTTGTCCTAGCAAGCCTTCCTTGCTTCTTGTGATAGCTCCCAGGGTTCCGAAAGTAACACCGAGGATGCTTTCTACTTCAGCAAAGAACTTTAAATTTGCAGCCTTGGAAGCAGTTGATTGAGAAATGACCTTCTTGAAAGTCATTTTGTTGTTCTTAAACTTTGAAGTATGAAAAGTTAAGATGAGAGGTAGAGATCGTCTCACTTGCGTGCCAGAATTTGTTGGACAATAAAATTTGCGAAATCGAAAAATAAATAATTCGAGACAAGAAAAATATTACAACAATCAATTTTATTGATTTCAATGCGAGTATTACAATCTCTATGAATCCTCTGATTTGCCTTTTCAAATATAAATTCAAGGGATTCGAGCTTGATCTTGAATTTGAACTTTATTTTTTGATTTGAGGGACTTGATCTTGACTTGTGCTTGAATTCAAGGGCTTTTGAGCTTGTTCTTGAATATTGCGGGATGAACTTGCTTTGACTGCTTGAACTTTTTAGAGAAATTGTGGAGTTTGATCTACGTGCTTTCTCTTGCTAATTGTTAGAGTTCTGTGGGGGCCCTTTTCTGAATTATGAGACCCCTATTTATAGTTGTAGGAAAGGAATAGTCATGATGAATATGGACTTCCTTTGACCAATCAGATTTAAGTGATGTGACACTTTTTATGGGCTTTTATTTCATGGGTTTGCTGCATCATTTTGACATATGGCACGGTCCTATTGGCTCCTTCACTTGACTTGGCATGCCACGTCATTTGACACGTGACACTTATTTAGCTAGAATATGACGATATCTTGGGCTTAGTAAGGTTGGCTCATCATTTGTAGCCCAAATTAAATATTGGGCCTTATTTAAATCCATACACATTTGGACTTAAATAATTAATTCAATTATATTAATCCGCAATATTTTTTTGGGATTGATATATTTCGAATTTAATATAATCCGAATTTTGTACGGATTTTAATTTAATAAAATTGCATAGCCCACAATGATATCACTACAACATTATGCATATATAGCTATAAAATATGTCGTAGCTAAATACAAAAATCTTCATGGCTAAATGCTTTAGCTATTTTCCTTTCGTAACATGCGTAACTAAAAGTTAGCTACAAACTTTAGCGTGCCTAATACCTATTGCTACAAGAATTTCTATGATGTGGCTAAATATTGAAAAAATAAAATTGCCACAAAATATATATATTTATAACTAATAATTAATTTTCTTGCCACGACAAATTCACTCTGTAGCTATGTCTTATACTTTATACAAATTACCATAGAAAAAGATATAATTATTTTTCCATAAAAATTTAAGTTTTTTCATTGCTATAAAGGGTTCACAATCTATGTGATTAGACTTTTCATTATATTGTATTTCAACTAAATTATTTATTACATTTTAATTTTATTGACCAAATCTTTTTTATCAAAGGCAATAAATGTTTCCATCAATTTTTGTTATTTTTATCGTTAATTTTTTAAAAGATTCTCAAATATTCCATGTTCATTCATATTTTATGAAAACTAGGAACAAAATACTCTTATTTCATACAATGACATTCGAATAATTCAAAATGTTGATTCTCAAACAAACAACGGTATATTTAGAGTTCAACGTCTGCAACTATTCTTCAAGATACGTAATGGAGTTTTTAAAATACAAATTGACTAATGAGAAACTAGAAAATAAATAGAATTCAAATTCTTGTCAAATTAACAAAATAAAAACTATGCACAATATATTTAGATATTTTTACTTCAATCTATAAAATTTTGATCCACGCCAAACTATAAAAGGTTCTAAGTATTTGATTGAGGATTGAAGATATTGATCATATTGCATTTAAGGACGTCGAAGTAGTTTCACTCTTTGCATCAAGGTTGAATCCACGATATTCTTTTATCCAAGAATTAAAATGCATCCTATAAATTCAAAATAATAATAATAAATGTAAAAAGAATGAGTACATATAAGAGAAATTTTAATACAAAATGCAAGTTTAATCAGGGCCGGCTTCAAGGTGAAGCCACCAAAGCAAGCGCTTTAGGCCTCCGATTTTTGGAGGCCTTATTTTTTTTTTTAAAGCATTATAGGGTTGTAGTTTTTTTTTTTAGATTTTTTTCTTTAGAAAGTAACAAATATTTCTTAATATTTTCTTCATCACATTTTAATTTCTCTTAAGTTCAAATAAAAATATCACTTTAGAAATTCAAGATTAAAGTTGACAATCAACATTAAAAAAAAATTCTTTTAATACTCTCAAATCTAAAAAGAACATCTAATAAATAGAGGACACTCAGAAAATCATACCTTCTATTTATTATTTTGACTAATGGGGTGAAAAAAATCAAAGCAACAATTACAGTTGAGTCGAAGAAGTTGAAAGATAAGATGTATTTCGGTCAAATAAAAAGATTTTACTATTTTATGAATGTTTTTCTTGATCCTGTGTAATTGTCTTAGCTGAAAGAAGTTTTTTAAAAATAAAATTTCAAAAATATTACTTAAGTTTAAAAAAATTAATTTCAAGAGATATCAAATGAATTAAGCATACAATTAATTGAAAAGGGATTTTTTTTTCCAGATAAATCAATTACAAAACAGTTTTATTAATAATTTTACACCTCAAAAAACTACAAATACAGATTTGCAAAAAATAATAATTCAAAGCCTCATTTTTCAATTTCTCTTTAGGCCATCAATTATGTTGAGCCGCACCAATTGTAGGGGGTGCGGATAACTTTAATAGATCTATTGTAATTGATCTATTTTTAGCTGTGCGTGGATATTTCTTAACTTCTCTAAATATTTTTATTTTTAGTTTATTGTTCATATTTTGGGGGGTGATTAACTGGTATTTGGTTAAATGTTTTACTGTAGTATTTTTTAGTTTTTTCCTCTTGGTCTTTGTAATTCTTCTATATTATTTTTAAGGTATTCTAAATATTCTATATCTTTTGTTCTAAAATATTCGATTAAATTCTATTTCATAAGCATTTCTTCTAATCTTATTTCTTCCATATCTTGTCTCCAATATTTTAAATACTCACAGTTTATCATTTTATTCTAAAGTAGTTGCTCGTTTACTAGTTTCTATGTAATATTCTATTCTAATTGTACTATAATTTATATCTGAATTGAGATTATTAATACTATTAATTAACTCTCTTTCTTCTTCTCTTAATGAGTTTTTTTATGTTATATAAACTTTTATCTGTACTTTTTTCTAAATTTTTTAAGGTTTCTTTTATCCATATTAATTTTTCTTTTAGATTTTCCATTATTTCTTTGAATCGGTTTCTATAATTAATTTCTTCATATAGGTCACTTTGAGTTTCTGTAATTTTCTAATATATTCTAACATTTTAGTATGAATAATATCCATCTGGGTAATTATCTAGGTATAGTTGTTCTATCCAATTTATAATTTCAATTTCATAGTCTAATATTTTTTTCTAATATTATTCTCTGAATATCTATAATTTCTATATTTCGAAGTATATATAAGATTAATATTTTAAAATTATCTGTCATTAAAATTGGTTAAATACTTTATTATAATATTTTTTAATTTTTTGTTTTAATTTCATTAATTCTTCTATATTTTCACTGAGAAATTGTATATATATTCTAAATATATGTAATTTATCATAGTTGATGTGTGGGTTTGGAAAGTAAGTATTTATTAGTGTAGTTAGGTAGGTGTGGTATATAATTAATTCTAGTCATAAAATATCTATCAAATATTTTTTCCAATATGATTTTTCTTATATCTACTATTTCTATATCCTTAAGTACATATAGAACAAGTATTTTAAATTTATCTATCATTTCGTCAGATAAATAAGTATTCATTTTTCATATGATGCTTTTTCAAAATATTCCCTTCAATCATACACATAATAAAATATGATCACTTTAGATTACTATATACTAGATTATTCTTAAATAACATATTATTTGGTCACTATTAGCATGGTAATCTGGATACTTTTCCCTTAAACAACGCCTCTACTCTGGCTACTCCCCCATTACGGCTTTCTCGCCTCACCGGTTTCACCTTTAGGATGACATAGTTCTTAGGGATTTTTCTCCTTTTTCACTTCGCTAATAAACTTCTTAACATGCTATTTATTAAATAATTCTACTATAAAGCAACTAACATGAACTTATTTTATCATATCATGATTGTTAGAAATTCATGAATTTAGCTATTCATAAAAGTAAATGAATATACCTGTTCTGGTAGATTTGATAATTCTAAGTTTTGTTCCTCCATAGATTTTTCTATTGAAATATACCTGTTTTTAAATAATCAAAATATTTGTTGTAGACAAGAGAGAGTTTTTGCTTCAACGCATGAAGGTTTGCTTCCTTCGGCCTTCGATACCTTTCATTTATAATGAGAATACTTTACACTGTTATTTTTACATGTATCCTAACTTTTTATACCTAACCTATTTATTGTCCTAACTATACTTTGCAAAAAGTCTTCTTTTTTAAAAGAAGAGAATGACTTAAAAATGCAAATAAGGACAAAAGTTATTCATACCTAGACTAATAATAGTCCAAAAACCTATACAATAGATTACTAATTTACGTAAAGAAAGAAAAAAGTCCATCTTATTTTGTTACATGTCTCTTTCATAATTAATATCTCTGTCTTTTATCTTCATTATTGATCTGTTGCTATATTCTTTTCTCTATCTTCTTTTTAGTGTAGCATCGCATCTGGAATAAAGTTGTGTCTGCCACCACATCTGCTACATATGTGATCATTGTATTTTTGGCCAACTTTTTCACTAAATTGTTCCATAGCTTCTTCTGAAATAATTCCTTTTAATAAATCTAGTTAATGGTTGTCTTCTGGTCTGAGGAGTGTCTTGGTCTCTGACTTCTTTACAAGTTCAATAAACCAATGTTTGATTCCTCGAGCTATATATCCAAATGGGTTTCTGATTTGAATAATTATTAAGTAATTCTGATAATATATTACTAAGTCCAATAACTCTTTTGTTGCGGTAAAATCCTGGTATCTGTGTTTTTGGTATCTCGTCTTGTTCACATATTTCTTTTGGAATAATATAATCTCTGGTCATACCTATGTTAATTACTGTAGTAGTCTGTTTAACTTCATCAAGCAATATTTCGGCTAGGGCAGAATAAAATCGAATATAAAATAATTGTCCGTTAGTAATTCTCTTGTAGATCATAAATCCATTGTGAATATCTGGAATTCCTTGTAACTCTTCTCCAGTAGTTGTGTAAACTGTAGATAATAATCCATAATAGTAACATGATTTGATTAAATTCGAACTTGTACCTGGAAAAGCAATAAGTTTTTTGTAATTCTGGCATTTCCGGGTAATATATCCTTTTTGTTGAGCGGCTAGTTCTTTACTTTAAATAGGTTTGGTATTTAACATGGTTTGTAAGGTGTATATATTTTCAATGTATTTTCGGGAAACATAGTTGTATGTCTGTTTTTCTTGGTTAAGTGATTCAGAATATGTATGTATTTGGGGAGGTGCAAATGATTCTGATCTTTGTATATTTGGTGTATATGAGTTTGAAAATATCTGGTTGAGGTTGTAATTCTTTTTCTTTGGTATTTCAGGTTTATTTTGAGTGACTATATTTTCCCCTTTAGATATATCTCCTGCGCCTGCAGCTGTAACTGTAATTTCATTTGTAATTTGAGTTTTTAGGTGTTTCTCATCGTCACCTTCTAGATCTAGTTTTTTAATGTGTTGTTCCTGCACAGTATCTTGTTTTTTATAGTGCCCAACCTGCACTTTTACATTTGTAACTTCAGTAGTTAGTGTAATAACTCTTTCTTGTAATAACTTCATTTGCTCAAACATTTGAAGTAATAAATCCGCCTGGGTATCTGTGGCACCAGCCTCTTCCATTGATAAATCAGTTTGAGAAGCTTTATCTTGATAAGTAATCAGCAATAACATTTTTTTTAGTATTGATCACTTCAATCGTAAATGTAAAATTCAATTTATTTAATACTAGTCTCCGAATTTTCTTCGTCGTAACTAAGTTCTGTATTTTTCTCGTTAGCCACCATCATACCTGTGTGTTATCGGTTCTTACAATAAAATTGTTATATACAATATATGGTTCAAATGCTAATAGACATTTATATAATGAACATAATTCTTTTCTATTTATTTCCAATTTTATTTCCATTTCATTAAATGTTCCTGAATAATATCTACAATGATGTTCAATTTTTTCATTTTTGTATTTGTATTTAAGTACTCCTCCATAACTATATTCACTTGCATCTGCTTCTACTATATATGCAAATTTTTTATTTTCGTCTGGGAATTGTAATTTTGGTAACTCTTTACAAAGTATTTTACTTTCTGGACTTGTTTTTTATCTTTGTCGTTGTAATTATATTCGATATCTTTTTTTAATTTTTTCTGTAATGGTTTTAGATTTTCTGCTAATTTTGGTATATATTCTCTTACTTGATTTACTAATTCTAAGAACGATTGTAATTTCTTTTTTGTATCTAATTCTTCTTTTGAATTTATTTTTTTGTACTATATGTTGTTGCATTTTTACTCCACTTTTATCTATTTGTATTCCTAAAAACTCTATTTGATTTTTCATAATTTTGGCTTTCTTTTCACTTAAACTTATTCCTGATTTTTCTATTATATCTGTAAATTGTTCTAATAATTTTAAATGTTCATCTTTAGTTTTTATATATAATAATATATCATCTATGTATACTATACAATTAAGTAATTGTTTAAAATAACTATCCATAAAGTGTTGATATCTGCCTGGTGCATTTTTATATCCAAATGGTAATACATTCCATTCATAAAATCTTTGTGGTACCATAAATGCGGTTAATTCCTTAGATTCTTCTTCTAACTTTAAGTGGTAAAATCCTGATTTACAGTTAGATTTACTAAAATAGTTATAACATTGTATTTGTCTTATTTTTAATATCTTGTTTGGTATTGGCTAATTACATGTCATAGTTTTTGTATTTAAATTTCTATAATCAATAACCATTCTACTTTTATCTTTTTTTTTGTTCACTATGTTTATTTACTATAAATGCTGGACTATTGTGTTTACTATTACTTTTTTGTATATACTGTTTTTCTAATAATTCATCTATGCGCATTTTAAATTCTTTTAAATCTTCAAAATTATATGTTAATGGTTTTTGAGTTATTATGCTATTTTTATCTATTAATTCAATTTTTATAGTAGTTTTATGTTTTTTCCATCCTTTTAATGGATCTTCACTATATAATCTTTCTAATTTGGTCATAATTATTTCTATCTTATTTACTGAAAATATAGTTATTTCCTTTTTATTTATCGAAAATACGACTAGTTCTATTGTGTCTTCAGTATTTTTTATATTTTCTAACTTTTGTGTAATTTTTTCACTTCCTTCTTTCCAATCAGTTTTCTTTCTTATTTTATTAATAACTCTTTTTGCTCTTACTTTTTGTTTACATGGTGTTGTAAATCACCAATCTGTTTTAGTTATTATATGTGGGTATAATTTATCTAAAAATGGCATTCCTAAAAGCATATCTTTTGATGTTAGTTCATAACTATAGATTTCTTCTATTGTTATTATTTTATCTCATATCTGTATTTTTACATTTTTAGCTTTATATGTAATTAAGCTTCCTTTATTATTAAATCCTTTAACTACTATTGGTGTTTTTAATTTATCCCATTTATTTTCTGGTAAACAATTGTATCTACATAAGTTTGTTTCTGCCCCTGTATCTATCATAGGTGTATAATACCTATTAAAATATCCTTCTACTATTATTTTTACAAGTACATATATTTTCATATCATGTTAAAGTTCTTTTTATGAATAATCTTTCTTTATTATATGTTATAGATAATTGTGTATATTCTATACTGTATGGTTTTACTTGTTCTAACCATTTTTTTTATTCCTAATATTATGTCTGTTTTTTTGTATTTCTTCCTTTATTTCAAATTCTATTTTCTAACTCCTATTATTATTTCTTTTTCTGCCGTATCTTTAATGTTTATTAGACTCCTTGGTAGATCTGGGCATCTCTACTTCTTTAGAGGTAGTGGTATGGACTGCGTAGATTCTACCCTCCCTAGATGCTACTAGGTGGGAATATACAGGGTTTGTTGTTGTTGTTGTTGGTAGATCTGGGCATATATCACTATTGGATTTTATTTCTTCACTTTTTACTAGATATTTTGCGATATAATTTTGTTTTTGTCCTGTGTTTAAGAGTATTAAATATTCTTTTTCATTTATTATTCCTGTTATGTAATATTGATTTAAATTAACTGTTGAAGTCGTTTCATAACTTGTTCTTTTTGATGAACTTGATGATTCTGGTTTTTCGTGAGCTATTCTTTTTTATGTACTTATCCTATCATTTATTATTTCTAAATCTTCTTCTATATCTATATTTTTGTAACTTTAGTCATTATTATCAATTATTTTTACAAATTGTTCAAAAGAACTTTCTATTTGTATTTTATTAATTTTAATTTTTCCTGTTATTTTATGTTTTTTTGTTAATAATATAGATTTTTACATCTTGCTGTAAATATTTTACTTCCTGGGGTTAGTTTTATCCCTGATATTTTCCAATATAATACTAATGATTTATCTATATTTTTATCTGTTATTGCTACTGAATAATTCGCACTTATTATAAATTTAAATTTTTGGTATATTAAATTTCCTTTTATAGCGTTTATTATGCTTTTTTCTATAGGTTTTATAATTCTGTCATCTGCTAAATATAATTTTATTGGTGTATCTATTCCTTCTCTGAAACATGCTTTTATTAATATCTTTATTCCTCCAAGGTATACATATTTTATTAGGTCTTTACTTTTTATATCATTTATTTCCTTATTAATTAATTTCTTACTTTTTATATCATTTATTTCATTATTAATTAATTTTTTTGTCACTAGTGGTATACTAGCTCTTCCTTTTGCATATCTACAATCTATTACATGTTTCTTTTGACTTACTACGTAATATTCTTCCTTTTCTCTACTAAATATATTTTTTAGTGTTGGTATTTTAATTATTTTTTCTACACTTAAGTCTAACTCTTTTTTTTTTATTTCGTCAAATATATTACTATCAAATATTATTTTTTGATCTGTTCCTTCTTCATTCAAAAATTCTTCCTTTGTTATTATTTCTATATCTTCTTTAGTTATTTAGTTCATTTTTATATCTTTTTCAGTCATTTGATTCATCTAATTCACTATCTATTTCATTATCTGTTTCATCCTCCGAAATTTTATATATACTAGATTCACTTTATAATTCATAATCTATATAATCTATCTGCATATATTCTGTATTTTCTATTTTCATTTCTGATATTTGTTTATTTTTGGGGTTTTTTTGGTAATTTACAATCTCTAGCTAAATGTCCTAGTTTTTCGCAATTATAACAAGTACATTCTTTTATAGATTTCTTTTTCTATATGGTCTTTATGTTTATAATTTTTTACATAATATCTTTTTCTTGGTTTCTTATATTTATATTTTGATTTTTTGTGTTTCTTATATTTCTTATGTCTTTTTCTTTTCTGATAATATCTTTCTTCACATCCAAATTAAGGTGCTATTTTATCTTTACAACATGCTAAATTTCTTATTAATGTTTTTTCCATCTTCATTTCTTCTCTATATTGTTCACATAGATTTCTATACCATTGTTGTAAAAAATTTATTCTTGCTCCTAGGGTATCTACTATTTTTGCTTCATCCCAGTTCTTTATTATTTTTGAACTAAATAGTTCAGGTAATTTACTAAAATATAATTTTTTTATTTATTTTCTTCTATATTATATGTTCCTTTATAATAATATTCTTTAAATGCGCACGTATATTCATCTATATAGCACATATTACATATTGCTAATTTTAACATTAAATTCCTATTTGTGTCTTTTTCTTTATTTTGTTCTGCTTCTTCTGTTGTCATACTACTAAATTCATCACTTATAGCTATTTCATATTTTTTCAATATTTCTATTGGTAATATTTTTGTAGGTGTTGATGTTCCTTCTGTTTTTGTATCAGATCTTAATACTTTTTTAGTTGCTTCGTCTTGGTTTAAAAACCATAATTTTACTGTTCCTATTTATGTTTTTTTCTATATATTCTGGCGTATTTGTTGTATCTATTTTATTATCTAATAATTGTTTTGACATGTATCCTAGCCATAGTTGTAGTGTTTTATTTGTGTCTATTACACAGTCTAAACTTAAAAAGTTATAATTAGTTATTTGTCTTGGTGTCCATTTATTATATTCTTCCTTTGAATTATATCGTTTAAATTTACTTTTGTAATTATAGGTTGGTTTTCTTATCTATGATGTACTAGGTATTATATTATTATTTATAATATTTACTTCTGTATTTATTAGTTCAAGATCTTCTTTATTAATTACTTTTTGTTTTTCATTAATTTCTAATTTTCCTATGTTTTCTAGAATTTCTATATATGTTCAGTATCTTTCGAATCATAATTATCTGTTTCTTCAGTTTCTATTGTATTTATTTCTAATTCACCGGTTTCTGGTTTTTTATTTTTTTATTTCTAATTTTTCTTTAAATTGATTTATCTAAATTAATAATTTTTGTTCTTTATCCTTTTCTTCTTTTTCTTTCTGTCTTTCTTCATAAAAGTCTTTTAGCATTTGTAGTTCTCTTTCCAATTCAGAAATTCTACTATTTTTAGTTTCTTCTATTTTTCGTATTTCTTTTGTGGTTTGTTATTTTATTTTATCTATTTTCTTTTTTCTGTTTATATCTTCGTTTTCTCTTTCTGTTCTTACCATGACTGTCAACTTATCTTCTAATTTAAATTCTTCTTTTTCTAACATTAAATATAAATGTTCACCTATTTTCTTATATCTCCTTCCTAAATTAGAGAATACTATTTTTATTTTTAATCCTTCGTGATTTTCATATGTTTTTTCATCTATTATAATTCTTTGTTCATTTAAATGTATATAGGTTATGTTGATATATATATAATATATATATATATATATATATATATATATATATATATATATATATATATATATTAGGCTATCTATTGTTGATTCTAAATTTGATATTTCTTCTTTTGTTGCATTTACTGAGTTTTTACTAACTCCGACAATTATATTATACTGTAGTTTTTCTATCCTTATTTTTAATTCTTTACATTTTTCAGATATTATTTGTTTTAATTCATATTGTTGTGGTTTTTGTACGTCATTCATCTAAACAAATATTATAAATATTGTTTTGGTGGATGTCTAAATCTAATTTTTATTATAATTATTAAATAAATCCAAATATATACTACTTCCATATCAGAGCCTATGCTAATTAAAGTTACGGAAGTAGTATATATTTGGATTTATTTAATAATTATGATAAAAATTAGATTTTGACATCCACCAAAACAATATTTATAATATTTGTTTAGATGAATAACGTACAAAAATCACAACAATATAAAAAATTAAAACAAATAATATTTGAAAAACGTAAAGAATTAAAAATAAGGCTAGAAAGACTACAATATAATATAATTGCCGGAGTTAGTAGAAACTCAGTAAATGCACAAAAAGAAGAAATATCAAATTTAGAATCAACAATAGATAGTCTAGAATATATATATATATATATATTTAAATAAAATGAACAAAGAAGAATTTATAATAGATGAAAAAACATATGAAAATCACGAAGGATTAAGAATAAAAATAGTATTCTCTAATTTAGGAAGGAGATATAAGAAAATAGGTGAAGATTTATATTTAATGTTAGAAAAAGAAGAATTAAAATTAGAAGATAAGTTGATAGTCATGGTAAGAATAGAAAGAGAAAATGAAGAGATAGATAGAAAAAAGGAAATAGATAAAATAAAACAACAAGCCACAGATGAAATACGAAAAATAGAAGAAACTAAAAATAGTAGGATTGCTGAATTAGAAAAAGAACTACAAATGCTAAAAGATTTATATGAAAAGAGACAGAAAGAAAAAGAAGAAAAAGATAAAGAACAAAAATTATTAAATGACATAAATCAATTTAAAGAAAAATTAGAAATAAAAAATAAAGAACCAAAAATCAGTGAATTAGAAATAAATGCAATAGATGCTGAAGAAGCAGATAATTATGATTCAGAAGATAGTGAAACATATACAAAAATTCTAGAGAACATAGGAAAACTAGAAATTAATGAAAAACAAGAAGTAATTAATAAAGAAAATCTAGAACAAATAAATACAGAAGTAAATACTTTAGATAAAAATATAATACCTAGTACATCAGAAATAAGAAAACCAATCTATAATTACAAAAATAAGTTTAAATGATATAATCCAAAGGATGAATATAATAAATGGACACCAAAATAAATAATGAATTACAACTTTTTTAATTTATACTGTGTAATAGATACAAATAAAACAATACAACTATGGGTTGGATACATGTCAAAAAAATTATTAGATAATAAAATAGATACAACAAACACACCAGAATATATAGAAAAGACATTAATAGGAACAGTAAAATTATGGTTTTTAAACCTAGCCGAAGCAAGTAAAAAGGTATTAAGATCTGATAATAAAACAGAAGGAGCATCAATACCTACTAAAATACTACCAACAGAAATATTAAAAAAATAGGAAATAGCTATAAGAGAAGAATTTAGTAGTATAACAACAGAACAAGAAGAACAAAATAAAGAGAAAGATACGAATAGGGATTTAGTGTTAAAATTAGCAATATGTAATATGTGCTATATGGATGAGTATATGTGCACATTTAAAGAATATTATTATAAAGGAACATATAATATAGAAGAAAGTAAAGAAATAAGAAGATTATATTTTAGTAAATTACCTGAACCATTTAGTTCAAAAATAATAAAGAGTTGGGATGAAGAAAAAATAGTAGATACCCTAGGAGCAAGAATAAATTTTTTACAACAATGGTATAGAAATTTATGTGAAAAATATAGAGAAGAAATAAAAATGAAAAAAACATTAATAAGAAATTTAGCATGTTGCAAAGATAAAATAGCACCTCAATTTGGATGTGAAGGAAGATATTATAAGAAAACAAAAAGACATAAGAAATAAAAGAAACTCAAAAAATCAAAATATAAATATAAGAAACCAACAAAAAGATACTATGTAAAAGATTATAAATATAAAAGACCATATAGAAAAAAGAAATCTATAAAAGAATGTACTTGTTATAATTGTGGAAAATTAGGACATTTAGCTAGAGATTGTAAATTACCAAAAAATCTCAAAAGATAAACAAATATCAGAAATAAAAATAGAAAATACAGAATATATGCAGATAGATTATATAGATTATGAATTAGAAAGTGAAGATAGTATATATGAAATTTCGGAGAATGAAACAGATAATGAAATAGATAGTGAATTAGATGAAAATGACTGAAGAAGATATAAAAATGAACCAAATAACTGAAGAAGATATATAAATAATAACAAAGGAAGAATAGTTAAATGAAGAAGGAACAGATCAAAAAAATATTTGACAGTAATATAGTTGACGAAATAAAAGGAAAAGAGTTAGACTTAAGTGTAGAGAAAATATTTAAAATACCAACAATAAAAAATATATTTAGTAGAAAAAAGGAAGAATACTACGTAGTAAGCCCAAAAGAACATATAATAGAATGTAGATATGCAAAAGGAAGAGCTAGTATACCACTAGTGACAAAAAGAATAATTAATAAAGAAATAAACGATATAAAAAGTAAAGATCCAATAAAATATGTACACCTTGGCGGAACAAAGATATTAATAAAAGCATGTTTTAGAGAAGGAATAGATACACCAATAGAACTATATTTAGCAGATGATAGAATTATAAAACCTATAGAAAAAAGTATAATAACTGCCATAAATGGAAATTTAATATACCAAAAATTTAAATTTATAATAAGTGCGAATTATTCAGTAGCAACAACAGATAAAAATATAGATAAATCATTAGTATTATACTGGAAAATATCAGGAATAGAATTAACCCTAGGAAGTAAAATATTTACAGCAAGATGTAAAAATCTATATGTATTAACAAAAACACATAAAATAACAGGAAAAAATAAAATTAATAAAATACAAATAGAAAGTCCTTTTGAACAATTTGTAAAAATAATTGATAATAATGATTATAGTTACAAAGATATAAATATAGAAGAAGATTTAAAAATAAAAAATGATAGAATAAGTACAACAAAAAGAATAGCTTATGAAAAACCAGAATCATCAAGCTCATAAAAAAGAACAAGTTATGAAAAAACTTCAACAGTTAATTTAAATCAATATTATATAACAGGAACAGTAAATGAAAAAGAATATTTAATACTCTTAAACACAGGACAAGAAGAAAATTACATAGCAAAATATCTAGTAAAAACTGAAGAAATAAAATCTAATAGTGATATTTTCCCAGATCTACCAAGGAGTCTAATAAACATTAAAGATACGGCAGAAAAAGAATTAATAATAGGAGTCAGAAAAATAAAAATAGAATTTGAAATAAAGGAAGAAATGCAAAACGCAAACATAATATTAGGAATAAAATGGTTAGAACAAGTAAAACCATACAATATAAAACATACACAATTATCTATAACATATAATAAAGAAAGATTATTCATAAAAAGAACTTTAACATGATATGAAAATATATGTACTTGTAAAAATAATAGTAGAGGTATATTATAATAGGTATTATACACCTATGATAGATACAGGAGCAGAAACAAACTTATGTAGATACAACTGTCTACTAGAAAGTAAATGGAATAAATTAAAAACACCAATAGTAGTCAAAGAATTTAATAATGAAGGAAGTTTAATTACATATAAAGCTGAAAATGTAAAAATACAGATATCGGATAAAATAATAACAATAGAAGAAATCTATAATTATGAACTAACATAAAAAAATATGCTTTTAGGAATGCCATTTTTAGATAAATTATACCCACATATAACAACTAAAATAGATTGGTGGTTTACAACACCATGTAAAACAAAAAGTAAGGTCAAAAAGAGTTATTAATAAAATAAGAAAGAAAACTGATTGGATAGAAGGAAGTGAAAAAATTACACAAAAGTTAGAAAATATAAAAAATACAGAAGACACAGTAGAACTAGTTGTATTTTCGATAAATAAAAAAGAAATAACTATATTTTCAATAGATAAGGTAGAAATAATAAAGAAAAAATTAAGACAATTATATAGTGAAGATCCATTAAAAGGATGTGAAAAACATAAAACTAATATAAAAATTGAATTAATAGATAAAAATATCAGAATAACTCAAAAACCATTAACATATAATTTTGACGATTTAGAAGAATTTAAAATACATATAGATGAATTATTACAAAAACAGTATATACAAAAAAGTAATAGTAAACACAATTGTCCAACATTTATAGTAAATAAACATAGTGAACAAAAAAAAGGTAAAAGTAGAATGGTTATTGATTATAGAAATTTAAATGCAAAAACTATGACATATAATTATCCAATACCAAATAAGATATTAAAAATAAGACAAATACAAGGATATAACTATTTTAGTAAATTTGACTGTAAATCAGGATTTTACCACTTAAAGTTAGAAGAAGAATCTACAGAATTAACCGCATTTACGGTACCATAAGGATTTTATGAATGGAATGTATTACTATTTGGATATAAAAATGCACCAGGTAGATATCAATATTTTATGGATAATTATTTTAAATAACTACCTAATTGTATAGTATACATAGATGATATACTACTAATACAAAAACTAAAGAGGAACATTTAAAATTATTAGAACAATTTACAGATATAATAGAAAAATCAGGAATAAGTTTAAGTGAAAAGAAAACCGAAATTATGAAAACCAAATAGAGTTTTTAGGATTACAAATAGATAAAAGTGGAGTAAAATTGCAACAATATATAGTACAAAAAATAATAAATTCAAAAGAAGAATTAGATACAAAAAAGAAATTACAATCATTTTTAGGATTAGTAAACCAAGTAAGAGAATATATACCAAAATTAGCAGAAAACCTAAAGCCTTTACAGAAAAATTAAAAAAGGATGTAGAATATAATTACAACGAAGAAGATAAAAAACAAGTTCAAAAAATAAAAATACTTTGTAAAAAGTTACAAAAATTACAATTCCCAGATGAAAATAAAAAATTTACATATATAGTAGAAGAAGATGCAAGTGAATATAGTTATGGAGGAGTACTTAAATATAGATATGAAAATGAAAAATTAGAACATCATTGCATATACTACTCAGGTACGTTTAATGAAACAGAAATAAAATGGAAAATAAATAGAAAAGAATTATGTTCATTATATAAATGTTTATTAGCATTTGAACCATATATTGTATATAACAAATTTACAGTGAGAACAGATAATACCAGGGTCGGTGGTGGCTAACAAAGAAAATACAAAATTTAGTTACAACAAAAGAGATTAGGAGACTAGTAGTGAATATATTAAATTTTACATTTACAATTGAAGTAATTAGTACTAACAAAAATGTTATTGCAGATTACATATCAAGACAAAGCTACATAGACTGATATAATAGAAGATAACGCTTTAGAAAAGATACTTAAAACCCTAACTACGCTTTCAATGAAAGTAGACAGTATGAGTAATGAAATAGAAAAGCTAAAGACTATTGAAGTTAAACTAAAGTCTGAAGCTACAAATCAACTATCTCAGCAGTGTGCAGAGCTATATCGATCAACAACAACAACAACAACAACAAACCCAGTGTACTCCCACCTAGTGGGGTCTGGGGGGGGGGGTAAGATGTACGCAGTCCATACCTCTACCTCTGAAGAAGTAGAAAGGCTATTTCCGATAGACCCCCGGCTCAAGACACGAGACACCACACAAATATAAAGTAACGCACAGAACAGGATTTCATAAAACCCATAACGTTTATCAATCTACAATTGTAGGTACAAGCAAAGCAGTTAGTGGACAAATATACCAGAACATGAACATGAATAAGATATTTGAGAAGCCATTTATACCAAAAATACAAAAGGACCCCTTGTACATACCCCCACAAATGACCACATATAGAGATAGTTTTAACCAAGATAAAAAAAACTTATAACCATCTAGCTCGAGGATACATAGAAAATATCCACAAAGTACAAACTTTTTTAAACCTTAACCCCAGAGCTACAGATATCCAAGAACCAAACATAAACTATATAACCCAAAGATTGCAAAGTCATAACAAGCTAATTGCATTACCCAAAACTAACCCAAGTTTAATTTAAAATTGTTTCGAGTATTGATTATTAAATACCATATATACCCATTATGAAGAAGAACTATCAGCTATGGAAGAATTACATAAAATATTCACCACTTATAAAAGAGTAATCAAAGGAAATCTATTTTATATAAAGTTATATACTACACCAGTAAAGATATTATTTGACGAGATCAAACCAGTTATACAAGTTGTAAAAATAGGATTAACCAGAGATATGATTATACTGAAAGATATTGTACAACAACCAGAGATACCCAGAATTGAGATACCTGATTTCTACGCAAATAAATGACTTATTGGACTAGCTATGGCAAATAATTATATCAATAGAAACCCAATATGGAGCAATTATTTAAGAGACCATAAAATGATTTATTCAAATTCAAGAGAACTACGGCAAATAGATATGGAAGATGTCAGACAATGGATAATGATGTTACTTAACCCAGAAAAATAATCTACTGCAAGAGCAATTAAGAAAGGATTTATTTTAGACGGATTATTAACAAGATAGTGCAAGATAATTGAACACAAATATCCAGACCATCAATGTTCAAGATGTAATGGAGAAGATAATATTATCCCAGAAGTCCAACTAGAATAAAAAAAATCAACAATGAAGATAAGAACGCCAGCTAGACACGAAACAATAATGAAAGGGATAAAAAGACAAACTATTAAATTGTGAAAGTGACATATAGATAACTTTCACAATTTCTTGTACATAAATTGTAAATTATTGTATAGGTAGAATCTTAAGCACTAATAGGTTTTTGTCTTTTAGTACTTTAAGTCATTTTTTTTAAGATGTCAAGACTTTTTGACACCTATCATAATTAGCTTCTATAGATGTAAATAGGATAGCCTTTTTTTTTCACTTTTGTAACATCAGGAAGAATACGTAGGAATCATGTAAATTATTCATTTTCTCATTATAAATAGAGGCATAGAAGGAAGCAGAGAGGGCAAGCCTTCATGCGTTGAAGAAAACACTCTTCTTTCACAACAAACTTTTGAATATTTATTAGAAACATTTATATTTCAATGAAAAAAGCTATGGATGAACAAAGCATAGAATTATCAAACCTACTAGAACAAGTATATTTATTTATGATTATGAATAGCTAAATTCATAAATTCGTGACAATCATGATACGATAAAATAAGTTCATGTTAGTTGCTTTATGGTAGAATTGTTTGAAAAATAGCATGTTAAGAAGTTTATTAGCAAAGTGAAAAAGGACAAAAATCCCTAAGAACTATGTCATCCTAAAGGTGAAACCGGTGAGGCAAGAAAGCCATGATAGGGGAGTAGCCAAAGTAGAGGCGTTGTTTAAGAAAAAGTATCTAAATTAACATGCTAGTATATATTAATCTGAAATGATCATATTTTGTTATGCGTATGATTGAAGGGAATATTTTGAAAAAGCATCATATGAAAAATGAATACTTATTTATCTGATGAAATGGTAGATAAATTTAAAATACTTGTTTTGTATGTACTTAAGGATATAGAAATTGTAGATATAAGAAAAATCATATTGGAAAAAATATTTGATAAATATTTTATGACTAGAATAAATTACATACCTCACCTACCTAACTACTGTTATAAATACTTACATACCAAACCTACACATCAACCATGATAAATTACGAATATTGGAAAATGGCTATGAAAAATATTCAATTAATAGAAAAATTAATGAAAACAAATTTCAAAGAATATATGAGAACCAAAGATATAAAATATATAGAATACCTTAATGAAAATATAGAGGAATTAATAAGATTAAAACAAACAACTAAAAATATTTAATTAATCCACCTAAATGACAGATAATTTTGAAGTACTAGTTTTATACATACTCAGAGATATAGAAATTATACACGTAAAAAAAATAATGAAAAAAATATTTAACATTGAAGATGAAGAGTTAGATATAAACCAGATAGAAGATGAGTTAGGAGAAATATGCTTAAGTAATGACAATCACTATTACTACCTAGATAATTATTCAGATGGATATTATATAGATTAAGAAATGCTAGAATATATTCAAAGAGTTAGAGAAAAACAAAGTTGGCTATACGAAGAAATTAATTATAGAAACCATCTTAGAAAAGGAAGAGAACAATTAAAAGAAAGATTAATTTGAATAAGTAAAACTATAAAACAACTAGAATTAAAAGACAGTTTAGAATATGATTTAGATATAGAATTATTCATAGAAGAAATAGACAGGATAATTAACGAAATAGATAACCTAGAATTTAATATTAGATATAGTACAATTAGAATAAATTATTACAAAAAAAGTTTGCAGTATCACAACTACTTTAGGATAAAATGATAGACTATGAGTATTTAAAATATTGGAGACAAGATATGAAAGAAATAAGAGTAACAGAGATACTTATGAAAAAAATTTAATTGAATATTTTAGAACAGAAGATATAGAATATTTAGAATACCTCCAAAATAATAAAAAAGAACTACAAAGACTAAGAGAAAAAACTAAAGAATACTACAGTAAAGCTTTTAATCAAATACCATCTAATCACCCCCCAAGATATGAACATTAATAAAATTAAAATAAATACACTAGAAATAAAAATGTTTAGAGAAGTTAAGAAATATTCATGGACAAATAAAAATAGATCCATTAGAACTATAATAAATCTATTTTTTACCCAAGTTATCCGCCCCCCATACAATTGGACAGTTTAAAATATGATTTAGACATAGAATTATTCATAGAAAAAAAAGATAGGATAATTAACGAAATAGATAATCTAGAATTTAATATTAGATATAGTACAATTAGAATAAATTATTACAAAGAAATTTGCAGTATCACAATTGCTTTAGGATAAAATGATAAACTATGAGTATTTAAATTATTGGAAATAAAAAATTTACATATATAGTAGAAGCAGATGCAAGTGAATAAAGTTATGGAGGAGTACTTAAATATAGATACGAAAATGAAAAATTAGAACATCGTTGCAGATACTACTCAGGTACGTTTAATGAAACAGAAATAATATGGAAAATAAATAGAAAAGAATTATGTATATATATATTTAAATAAAATGAATAAATAAGAATTTATAATAGATGAAAAAACATATGAAAATCATGAAGGATTAAAAATAAAAAATAGTATTCTCTAATTTAGGAAGGAGATATAACAAAATAGGTGAACATTTATATTTAATGTCAGAAAAAAAAGAATTAAAATTAGAAGATAAGTTGACAGCCATGGTAAGAATAGAAAGAGAAAACAAAGAGATAGACAAATAAAAGGAAATAGATAAAATAAAATAACAAACCATAGAAGGAACTAAAAATAATAGGATTGATGGTTTGATCTCGTCGTATAATATCTCTGCTGGTGCAGTATAAAACTTTATATAAAATAGATTTCCTTTGGTTACTCTTTTATAAGTGGTGAATATTTTATGTAATTCTTCCATAGCTGATAGTTCTTCTCCATCTTGGGTATATATGGTATTTGATAATCCATAGTCGAAGCAAGTTTTTATTAAGCTTGGGTTAGTTTTGGGTAGTGCGATTAGCTTGTTATGACCTTGCAATCTTTGGATTATATAGTTTGTGTTTGGTCCTTGGATATCTGTAGCTCTGGATTAAGGTTTAGAAAAGTTTGTACTTTGTAGATATATTCATTGTATATTTGGGCTAGATAGTTATAAGTTTTTTTTATCTTGGCTCAAACTATCCCGATATGTGGTAATTTGTAGGGGTATGTATCTTTTACTTCTTATTTTTGTGATACTTTCTTTTACTTCTTACTACAAGTAACATGAGAAAATTAAAGGAAAGGTGTCTTTTAAGTCTTGAATGAAGGATTAGTGACATTGACCAATTTAAAGGGCTGAACATAATTAAAAAACTTGATTAGGTTAATTGTGGACTTGATTAATATTTTCTAAACTTTTTAATCTTTTCAAAAATATAAATTAACCCACATCCACAAAACTTTCCTCCATCTGCAAATCAATCTCTCTCTCTTCTCTTTTTCTCTTGATAGTTTTTCTCTCTAACTTCTCCCAACCAACAAATTTTCAAAATTCTTCCTTCAATCTTGTGCAACTTCAACCTCTGGCAACAAATAATTTTGAGTTCTTGCCCGTTCCTTTTTTACTTTCAACCGTCAGTTGACGTGACAACATTCTCCGATGATAACAACTTCTAGTTCTTCATCGGTTCTTTTCGATTTTCACAAGTAAAAAATTAGGGCTTTTAAGTTATGACGAAAATGAGGAACTTGATTTGTTGGTGTTTTTATTTTTTTTATGTTTTTATTTTTATTTTTGTAATGTTTCTTATTTTTAGTTGAATTTCTCATCTGGATATATTTGCTACTGCTGTTTTTTAATAATGGATAAAACATGTAACGTGAATCCAACATATGAGTATTTATTGTAACATATATGACTAATTTGTTGCACAGATTAGTAATTTGTTGCAACATATATGACTAATATGTTGCGCAGATTAGTAATCTGTTACAACATATATGACTAATCTGTTGCACAGATTAGTAATATATTGCAACATATATGACTAATCTGTTGCAACATATATGACTAATTTGTTGCAACAAATGAGTAATCTATTGCAACATATATGACTAATCTGTTGCAACATATATGACTAATTTGTTGCAACAAATAAGTAATCTATTGCAATAAATGAGTAAACTATTGTAACATATATGACTAATCTGTTGCAACAGATTACTCATCTGTTGGATTCGTTTTATAGTGTTGTAATATGAATCCAACATATGGGTAATCTGTTGCAGCAGTTTAGTCATATATTGCAATAGATTACTCACTTGTTGCAATAGATGACTCATATATTGGATTCATGTTGTAGGTTTTATCCATTGTAGCAGTAGAAGATACATCAAATAAGAAATTCAACAAGAAAAATATTATTTTACTTACAAAATAAGCTATGAAGTAATGTCCAAGTGATATACGAATAAAATTTGACCTAAAGTTTTTTTAAAAAATTTTAACAGGGGCACAACGAATAAGTAAAACACATGAAAAATTTCATGAAATAGGTAAAGAAGACAAAAATAATATACCATACATCAAATGCAAAAGGATCAAGGGGACAAACATTTGAGTTCTCCTAAAAACGTTTAAGTTCCCTAATATTTTAATTGCTTTCTAATAGTTGACCCATCTTTTACAACAGATTTTTTATCTGTTTGATAATTTCCAACAGATGAATCATCTGATGTAACATGCTAGTCATCTGTTGATTCAAATTAAGAAATTATTTGTAATAACTAAATTGATTTAGCTAAAATTAAAGACGTCTCTACGACAATGGGACAAAAATTTGTGTTCTCCTAAAAATATTAAGATCCCTAATATTTTAATTATTTTCCAGCAGATTATCTATTTGTTACAACAAGTTAGTCATCTATTGCAACATATGTTTATAACAGGTTAGTCATTTGCTTATTCAAATTAAGAAATTATTAATAATAACTAAATTAATTTAATTAAAATTGAAGACAAGTCTTTAATACAATATCTTAGACAAGGGGACAAATGTTTGAGTTCTCCTTAAAATATTTGAGCTTTAGTATTTTAAATTGTTTTTCAACATATATCGAACTCGAAATCAAAATGAGCCATGAAATTTTAAAAAGTGACCAAAATAGGCCACCTATTTAAAAGTTAACAAAATAGGCTAAACGTAATAATTTATTAGTTTTTTAATTTTTTCTTAACGGTCAACTAACGGAGTTGAATTTTACAAAAACGTAAGAATTTTTTATGTTTTACACTTTTTTTGTAAAACGTAAGAAATTTTTACGTTTTATAAAAAAAATATAAAACGTAAGAAATTCTTACGTTTTACATGATAACCGAGGAAAAAATACAATGAATTATCAAATCAATTAACAAAAAGTTACGTTCTTAGCTTTTTTATAGCAGTGGTTGCCCACCCACAATTCGTGTTTTCACAAATGTCCCATCACTTCTACTTTTTCCTCTTTTTACATATGATAATTATAAAAATTTTTTATTGGTTAAATTTATTTATATTTTACATGTAGTTCAAATAATTTATTTTTTCTAATAAATTTTTATGTTTTACATAAAAAAAAATAAAAAAAAAAAGTATCAATTACCTCATTAACTTAACAATTTTCTTATATTTATTCTATATAAAAAAATAATCACTTCTATCCTTAATTTTTTGATTTCTCTTTAAAAAAATTTATATTTTTGAGTTTTTCTCTACTCTAAAATAGTGAAATGTTGAATTATCGTCGATCAAATATGCTACTATATACAAGAAATATATTTTTTAGGAGTGTTCCTAAAAAAATATATTTTCTTATATTAATTTAGGAGTGTTCTTAAATTAAATTGTGATTTTTTACTCCATTAATTATAATATGAAGCGTATTTGTCCATGTATGTCTTCTCAATATCCTAATCGAAACACTAATCAAAAACTACAATGAATCACTATCTGAAAAAATTAATTTCATATTTTTAACACACCAAAAAAATATAATTATTGTATATAGTAGCATATTTGATCGATGATAATTCAATATTTCACTATTTTGGAGTAGAGGAAAACTCAAAAGTATAATTTTTTTCGAGAGAACTCAGATAATTAAGGATAGAAGTGATTATTTTTTGTTATAGAATAAATATATAAAAATTGTTAAGTTAATGAGGTAATTGATACCTCTATTTTTAAAATTTTTTAATGTAAAACGTAAAAATTTATCACGTAGAGAAAAAAATAAATTATTTGAACTACATGTAAAATATAAATAAATTTAACTAATCAAAAAATTCATAATTATTATATGTAAAAAGAGGAAAAAGAAGAAGTGATGGGACATTTGTGGAAAAATGAATTGTGGGTGGGGGACCACTGCTATAAAAAAGTTAAGAACGTAACTTTTGTTATGTTGAACAACTCATTTTTTAGTATCTTTTTAATTGATTTGATAATTCACTGTATTTTTTCCTTGGTCATCATGTAAAATGTAAGAAATTCTTACATTTTATATTTTTTTTTTATAAAACGTAAGAATTTTTTATGTTTTACAAAAAAAAAATGTAAAACGTAAGAAATTGTAAACGTCAACTCCGTTAATTGATCATTAAGAAAAAAAATAGAAAATGTAATAAATTATTACGTTTCGCCTATTTTGGTAACTTTTTAAATAGGTGACCTATTTTGGTCACTTTTTAAATTCTGTAGCTCATTTTGGTTCTGAGTTCCCATATATCTTATCTATTTCATAATTTTCAATAGATGAGTCATATGTTGCAATAAGTTAGTCATCTATTTCAATAAATGTCTATATTTGTTGGATAATTTTCAATAGATGAGTTAGCTATTGCAACAGGTTAGTCATCTGTTGCAACAAATGTCTATATATGTTTGGTCATTTTCAACAAATATCTTTAACTGTTTGTTCTTTTGCAACAGATTACTCTTCTATTGCAACATGTTAATTGAAATAGTAATTGAACTTATCAATTCATCTTTAATTTTAGTTAAATTAATGTTGTTATTACTAATAATGTCTTAATTTGAATCATTTCAAATAGAATTGATAATGTCTTAATTTGAATCATTTCAAATAGAATTGATCAATTAACACTTTATTCAAGACGAATACACTTAGATGATGATGTAATTACTATGAGATTAATTGAAATCGTAATTAAATTATCAATTTATATTTAATTTTAGTTAAATCAATTTAGTTATTACTAATAATTACTTAATTTTAATTATTTCAAATCAAATTGGTTAATTGATCATTCTACTTAAGACGAAACACTTAGTTGATCATGTAATTACTATAAAATTAATTGAAATTTATGTGAATTTACTAATTCATCTTTCATTTATTTAAATCAATATAGTTATTTCTAATTATGCTTGGTTTGAACCATTTCAAATAAAATTGGGCAATTGATCACTCTACTCAGGACGAACACACTTAGTTGATCGTGTAATTACCATGAGACTAATTGAAACAGTAATTGAACTAATTAATACTAGTTAAATCTATTTAGTTATTACTAATATAATGACTTAATATGAATCAATAGATGACTAAGCTATTGCAAAAGATGAGTAATCTGCTGAAAATGACCAAACAGATAAAGACATTTATTGCAATAAATTAGTCACTTATTGCAACAAATTAGTAATCTGTTGGAAATAACAAACAAATAAAGTCATATGTTGCAACGGATTGGTCATCTATTGTAAATGACCAACAGATAAAGATATTTGTTACAACAAATGACTAATCTATTGCAACATATGTGTATATCTATTTGATAATTTTCAACAAATGACTCATCTGTTGCAATATGTTATACACTTAAATGATCATATAGTTACTATGAGATTAATTGAAATTGTAATTATTAAATCAATTTGGCTATTACTAATAATGACTTAATTTGAATCATTTCAAATAAAATTAGTCAATTGATCACTCTACTCAGAACGAACACACTAAGATGATCATGTAATTAATATGAGAATAATTGAAATCATAATTGAACTTATCAATTCATCTTTAATTTTAGTTATATGAATGTAGTTATTACTAATAATATCTTAATTTGAATCATTTCAAATAAAATTGGTCAATTAACACTTTATTCAAGACGAATACACTTAGATGATGATGTAATTACTATGAGATTAATTGAAATCGTAATTAAATTATAAATTTATATTTAATTTTAGTTAAATCAATTTAGTTATTACTAATAATTTCTTGATTTTAACTATTTCAAATAAAATTGGTCAATTGATCATTCTTCTTAAGACGAAACAATTAGTTGATCATGTAATTACTATAAAATTAATTGAAATTGTAAGTCAACTTACTAATTCATCTTTAATTTTAGTTAAATCAATATAGTTATTTTTAATTATGATTTGGTTTTAATCATTTCAAATAAAATTGGTCAATTGATCACTTTACTCAGGACGAACACACTTAGTTAATAGTGTAATTATCATGAGATTAATTGAAACTGTAATTGAACTTATTAATTCATATTTAATTCTAGTTAAATAAATTAGTTATTACTAATATGATAGCTTAATATGAATCAATAGATGACTAACATGTTGCAACAGATGAGTAATCTTTTGAAAATGACCAAACAGTTAAAAACATCTGTTGGAAATGACCAAACAAATATAGACATATGTTGTAACAGATGACTAACCTGTTGCAATAAATGACTCATCTATTAAAAATTATCAAACAAATATAGACATCTGTTGCAACAGATGACTAAGTTGTTGCAACAGATGACTCATCTGTTGAAAATTATCAAACATATAGGATATATGTTAGAAAATAATTTAAAATAGTAAAGCTCGGATGTTTTTAATAGAACTCAAATGTTTGTCCCCTTGTCTAAGGTCTTGTCTTTAATTTTGGTTAAATCAATTTAGTTGTTACTAATAATTGCTTAATTTGGATCATTTTAAATAAAATTTATCAATTGATCATTCTATTAAGGACGAATACATTAATTGAAATTGTAAGTGGACTTATCAATTCATCTTTAATTTATTCAAAATTAATTTATTTATTACTAATAATGACTTAATTTGAATCATTTGAAGTAAAATTGGTCGATTGATCACTCTCCTCGAGACGAATACACATAGTTGATCATGTAATTACTTTGAGATTAATTGAAATTGTAAGTGAACTTATCAATTCATCTTTAATTTTAGTTTTATCAATTTAGTTATTACGAATAATGGCTTAATTGTATTCATTTCAAATAAAATTGATCAATTGATCACTCTCATCATGACGAATACACTTAGTTGATAATTTAATTACTATGAGATTAATTGAAATTGTAAGTTTATCTTTAATTTTAGTTAAATCAATTTAGTTATTACTAATAATATCTTAAATTGAATTATTTTAAATAAAATTGGTCGATTGATCACTCTACTCGGGAAAAATACACTTAGTTAATCATGTAATTACGATGAGATTAATTGAAATTGTAAGTGAACTCATTAATTCATGTTTAATTTTAGTTAAATCAACATAGTTATTACTATTAATGATTTAATTTGAATCATTTAAAATGAAATTGGTCAATTAATTATTCTACTAAGGATGAAACACTTAATTGATCATTTAATTATTAAGATTAATTGAAATCGTAATTGAAATTACTAATTCATCTTTAATTTTAGTTAAATCAACGTAGTTATTTCTAATAATGGTTTAATTTGAATTATTTCACATAAAATTTGTCAATTAATCATTCTACTCAGTACGAAACACTTAATTGATCATGTAATTACAATGAAATTAATTGAAATCTTAATTGAACTTACTAATTCATCTTTAGTTTTAGTTAAATCAATATAGTTATTTCTAATGATGACTTAGTTTGAATCATTTCAAATAAAATTGGTCAATTGATCACTCTACTCAGGACGAACATACTTAGTTGATCGTGTAATTACCATGAGATTAATTGAAACTATAATTAAACTTATTAATTCATATTTTACTTTAGTAATCAATTTAGTTATTACTAATAATGACTTAATATGAATCAATAGATGACTAATCTGTTATAACAGATGAGTAATACATTGGAAATGACCAAACAAATAAAAACGTCTGTTGAAAATGACCAAACAGATATAGACATTTATTGCAACAAATGACTCACTTGTTGCAACAACTAATTCATCAATTGAAAATTATCAAACAGATATAGACATCTATTGCAACAGATGACTAAGTTGTTGCAACATATGACTCATCTGTTGAAAATTACTAAATAGACAAAATATGTGTTGAAAAACAATTTAAAATACTAAAGCTCAAATATTTTTTAGGAGAACTCAAATGTTTTCCTCATTGTCTAAGGTCTTGTCTTCAATTTTAGTTAAATCAATTTAATTATTATTAATAATTTCTTAATTTGAATCAACAAATAACTAACATGTTATAAGCATTTATTGCAATAGATGACTAACTTGTTGCAAGAAATAGGTGATCTATTGAAAAATAACTAAAATACTAGGGAACTCACATATTTTTAGGAGAACTCAAATATTTGTCCCATTGTCTTAAAGACCTGTCTTTAATTTTAGCTAAATCAATTTAGTTATTACTAATAATTTCTTAATTTGAATCAATAAATGACTGATATATTACAACAGATGATTCATCTGTTGGAAATTATCAAACAGATAGAAAATATGTTATAATAGATAAGTTATCTATTAGAAAGCAATTAAAATATTAGGAAACTTAAATATTTTTAGGAGAACTCAAACGTTTGTCCCCTCGATCCTTTTGCATTTGATGTATGATACACTATTTTTGTCTTCTTTTACCTGTTTCATGAAATTTTTTATGTGTTTCACTTATTTGTTGTGCCCTTGTTAAAATTTTTAGGTCAAATTTTGTTCGTATATCACTTGGACATTACTTCATAGGTGATTTTGTAAGTATAATTATGATTTTTGTTGAATTTTTTATTTGATATATTTGCTACTGCTACAATGGATAGAACCTGTAGCATGAATATAATATGTGAGTCATTTATTGCAACAAGTGAGTGTTCTGTTGCAACATATGACTAATCTATTGTAACAGATGACCCATATATTGGATTCATCTTACAACACTATAATACAAATCAACAGATGAGTAATCTGTTGCAACAGATTTGTCATATATGTTGCAACAGATTACTCATATGTTGCAACAGATTAGTCAATATGTTGTAATAGGTTACTCATCTGTGCAACAGATTACTCATCTGTGCAACTCACGTTATATGTTTTATGTACTGTTGAAAAAACAGCACTAGCAGATACACCAAGATGAGAAATTCAACTAAAAATTATAATTTTACTTTCTAAAATCACCTATAAGTAATTCCCAAGTGATGTACGAATAAAATTTGACCTAAAAAAATTTGATCAATTAGCAATAGTAGCGGTAACAATAATGTTCAACAATAAGAAGATGATGATGATGGACGAGAAGAGATGATAATAAAGAATAAGATGATGATAATGAAGAAGAAAATGATGAATAAAGCAACAACAACAATGAACAATAAAAATCATGAAGATAAAGAAAACTCCAATAAATGAGAAGAGAGAGAAACGTGCCTTTTTTCCCTCCATTTCTAGTTATATTAGATTTTACATTGGATCAAAGTGTAAATTTAAAAACTTGTAGGTTATTTTCAATTTTTTCTTACTTTCTTAGTCCTTAATAAAGTAATTGTCACCCACACTCAATTATTAAGACTTGTGTCACCCACACTTCATTTTAAAACTCTTTTGTCACCTAGAGCCCAAGGCCCCAAGTAACATGAGAAAATTGAAGAATAGGTGTCTTTTATGTCTTGAATGAAGGATTGGTAACATTGACCAACAGATAGGGTCAAACATTATTAGGAAACTTGATCAAGTTAATTGTGAACTTGATTAATATTTTCAAAACTTTCTAATCTTTTCAAAAATACAAATCAACCAACCCACACCCTCTTCAATCCAAATCAACCACTCTGTCCTCTCTCTCGACAACTTCTCTCAACTCTCTCCCAACCAAAAGTTCCACAAAATTTCTCTCTTCAACCCTCGATGAAAAATAGTTGGGCTTCGAGTTCCCCTCTTCAATTCATTCAACCTGTCCCTCATCCCTCTCTCGATAGCTTCTCTGAACTCTCTCCCAACCAACTGTTCTGAAAATTTCTTATTTCAATCCTCGAAGACATCAACATCCGACTACAAATAGTTGGGATTCCAGTTCCTTTTCAGCTTCAATCGACGTGACAGCCTTGCTCTCTGGCCACAAAAGCTTTGAATTCTTCATCGATTATTTTCTTCTTTCACAGGTAAAAATTTATGGCCTTTTTAGTTTTAAAGAAAACGAGGAACTTGAGCTAACTTCTCTTATAATATTGGTTAACAATTTCAATATTTGTTGCACTAATTTGAAATGCGGTCGGAATAAAATCCTAATTTCTGGTATTTATTCTCTTATCTTCTCTTTTCGAAGTGAATTATGATATTTTGTTATTTGTTGCATTTTTTGAAGTTTGATTCTTATTGTTTGTGTTTATAAAAATAAAAGGACAATTTTGTTTGATTTGTTCTGTTTCTATTCTTGGTAAAAATGGTGAAATTTCTATTGTTTGTTTAACAAAATTGTGCTACTGTTTTCTCATCTAGTGCAACATATTAACCATCTGATGCAAAAGATTCAGCATATGATGCAACAGATTAAATATCTGATGCACCAGAGGAACCATCAGATTAATTTTTTGATACAACAGATTAATAATCTGATGCAACAACTTTACTATATATTGCAATAGCTTAAGCTTCAGATAAAAAATTTGATGCAACTAATTAACAATCTGGTACAATGGAAGAACCATTAGATTAATGATCAGATGCAATAGATGAACCTCCTGTTGGATAAAATCCTACCAACTCTTTCTACAGGAAAAGTCCAAGACTTGATTTTTCCAACTAATCATTCATCTACCGGGATATACGACCCTATGTTGGAAGAAATCTAAATAATATTGACCATTGATAACTGTTCCAACAGACCACTCATGTGTTGCAACAGATGTATGACCTATTGCACAGACCATTCATCTTTCTTAACAAATGAGTGATTGTTTTGTATTGTCACAACAGATTACTCAGTCGTTGCTATGGATTATTTAACTATTCCAACTGATCACTCATATGTTGAAACAAATAATGTCACAACAGTTGTGTGATCTGTTGAACAGACCATTCATCTATCTTAAAATATGAGTGGTATATTTTATATTGTTACAACATATTACTCATTAGCTGCAACAGTTTGGTTATGTGTTGCAACAAATATACTACCTGGTGCAACAAATCGGTGATTTGTTCTAACTGTTATTTTATTGTTTTGCTAGTTTGATTTACTATTATCCTTTTTAACGATGCATTAATCAGCAATAATATATTATTTTATGTTCCTGTTAATTTTAGATAATATGGTTCCCAGAAGAACAGAAACCAAATCAAGTCCAAGTAAAGGAACAAGTGAAGCAACTAGGCTATATTCACTACTCTATTAGCTTGCTTTACAAACGTTATCTCAATCGGGAGCAGAATATGATGAACACGGGGAGGAGAAATATTTCAAAAGAGATGATGTAGATGCTAATAGCCCTTCCATCGAAGAGCTGATCAAAGCCTTCAGCATTGATCATTATCTATTGAGAATGCAGTGCGATGGTGCCACAGATTTAACAGGTGATTTCGTGGTTAAGTCATCCATGGGAAAATCTTTCGATGCCTTTAGAAAAATACTTCGAGAACAAAAATTAGATGTTTATTTCAGGGATAGCTGCTTTGGGAAATATCTTGATTTACCGGAGGACAACAATGCTCGTTTCCAAATGAAAATGGTATATGAACTTCTCAAGCGTAGGTTTATATATGAAAACAAAGATAAGAAGTATGAGGTATCGATAAATTACTGTGGCATGCCTATTTTTTTTGGTTGGAAGGAGTTTGCCATAGTTACTAGACTAAAATGTTATCCACCTTCTCAAGTTATACTTATTCTAACCCCCAAAAAGTACCCCACACACCCAAAAAAGGTAAAGGCAAGTCGTGTGATCATAATGACCTGGTGTCCATTGTTGGTCCAAGCTTCAAAAATAAAAATTTGATAGAAGCGTTGAAAAGTAAAGGACTTTCAAAGGAGCACAAACAATCATTGTGCTTGTTTTGGTTTGTACATAATATTCTTTTGGCGAGAGATGTTAACAACATAAGCCTCGATTTAATAAAGATCTTCGAGGACCTTGAGGCGTTTAATAGCTAACTGTGGGGGTATGAAAGCTTCAAAATAACTGTCAAATATTTGTTGACTCCATTAGCGCCAAAAACAGTCAACTTATATGGCTTTCCATGTGCTTTCATGGTAAATATTTCTTTCTTCTATTTTGATATCATTCATTTTTTTTTCGCTCAATAATGGTTTTGTTTTATTGGAGTTATTATTAGGCTTGGGCATTTGAAGTCATTCCTTATTTGAGACAACAAGTGAACTACCAGGAAGGAGTTTTTTGTCCAAGAATCTTGAGATGGTTGTCGGCCAAAACTCATAAAAACATAAAATTTCTTGATCTCTTCAACCCCCCGAAGGATGTAGTAAGTATAATTATAATTAATTTTTTCTTTTAATTAATATTTTTTTTGAATGATCTAATCATCATTCTAATATATGTAATGATTTATGTTAGAATGTGCATCTGTCGCTAGTTTAGACCAATCGAGAGTTCAAGATGCCATTTTTTTATACTTTACGGTCTGTGCAAACTTTTTCGGACCCTAAGGTCATCGACAGAATAAAAATGGAATTGTTTGGAGCAACAATCATTACAAGAAAAATAAATTTGGAGGGTGGGGTTGTTGTTGTTGATGGAGTTGTTGGTGGTGGTAGTGGTGCTGCTGTTGGTGCTAATGATGCTCCTCTTACAGTATTTAAAGCAAACCAGTATGAGTATGATCATACTGGTTATACAGATTTTGCCTCTCCCAGCTAATGTTCTACATGAAAATGTCAAGATTGCAGGGCAAAACATGATATAGTGATTAATGCTATTAATGCATTAATTGCTTCTATAAAGGAATTGACATCTAAGAGAGGTGCCATTTCATCAAAGAGGATTTTATTTCCATCCGCTCTATTAGAGATTAGGGCTAAGAGGAGAAGGAGAGTGATTTCTAGGGCATCATCAGGCATCAAAAAAAGCAAAATTGCAACTCCTCTGTATGCGTGTTACATTGAGCAACATACAGTGTCCAAAGAAGAGTAGCACGAGCTGAAGAAGGTGAATATATTATATGTCTTCCAACTAACAAAACAAATAGACACATATCTGTTTCAACAGATGACACATCTGCAAAAAATTATCAAACAGATATATATATCTGTTGCAACAATTGACTAACCTATTGTACCAGTACTTTATCTGGTGCAACATATGTCTCATCTATTTTAGCAAATCAAATAGCTCTTCGTACAACTTTTATTTGTACCAACAGACGACCTATCTGCTGCACCAGATGATTCATATGTTGCAACGGGTGGTTCATCCATTGGAAATTATCACACAGGGTCTTCCTCATGTAGAAATTTTTCTTATAGTTGATTCATTGTTGCAACAGAAATATAATATGTTTGGGAAAATTTAAAATAGGAGGAAGACCTGTTTGATTTGCTAGAAGAGATGAGTTATTCTTTTTCATTTTGTTGTATCTTCGTGATTAGCATTGACCAATTCTGGATTTCCAGGTGGATGTAGAAGAAGCTACTGCTGAACAACATTGACAACATGCTATTCTTTTTATGGAAATACGGAGAACAGAAAGTGCAGAAACCGTACGCAAGCTACAATGAATATCCATGACAAGCAAAGCCGAATTTCATAGCACCATATGAAGAACAACTTATCCATACTGAGTAGATCTTTATAGCTTGAGCCTGTCAAAGAAATCCTTGGTAGTATATTTAAATTGTTGTTCATGTATTTATTGATATCTGTACCCATAATTATTTTTTATATTTTATTTATTCGTTGACTTATTTCAGCTAATTTATGAAGTCTTCGATTTATTTTATTTGGTCTACGAATTTTATTTATTCCTTATATTTGAACTTATTAATTGAAAAGGAATACTAGATTCAAATATTGCTACAGATAATGTATCTGTTGCAACAGATGACATATCTATTGGAAAATTCAAATAGATTTAGACATATGTTGCAACAGGTAGGTTATCTGTTGGAATTTATCAAACAAGTATTTCCACTGTTACAACAGATGGAATTTAGATAAAAACATCAAGATAATGCAACAGATGACACATCTATTGAGAAAAAAGAATAGATTTAGACATATGTTGCAATAGATGGATTTTATCTGTTGCAACAAACGACACATCTATTGGAATAATCGAATAAAGTTATACGTATGTTGTAACAGGTAGGTTATCTATTGGAATTTATCAAATATGTCTTCCCACTGTTGCAACAGATGGACTTTAGATAAAAACATCGAGATAATACAACAAATGACCAACCTATTATAATAGATAAACTATATATCAGAACAGGTAGGATAACTATTACAACGGATGGAGAATCTGTTGTATTATAAATATTCAACTTTTGTTGGACATAAAAAATTACCACTACGTTTAAAAAGGTTAAAGTGAATTGAAATAAAAAAGGTGCAACCCATCGATGGTGTTCTGTTCAAACACCTAAAATAAAATAGGCATCAAGTAGGCATGTTCATTTTAAAGACGTAAAATAAAATAGGCATCAAATGTGATAGTGTCAGTCCTGACACATTTCGTTAACTTGCCGTCATTTGGCCCCCAACGGTATATTCATCTTCCTCCTAAAATTTAATCTTAAATTCCCAAATCTTCTTGTTCATCGTCATCTTCTTTTATCTATCCAAATTCTTTTTTTCCAACTGACCTTGACAATGTCGAGCGCATCTTCCACTCTTTTTTGTGATAATGATTTTCGATACTGTAAGAACGGTCATGAATCTCTATTAAAGACTTCTTGGACTCAACAAAATTTGAGTCGTAGGTTTTTTACTTGTAAGATTTCAAAGGTAATATTTTTTTTATTTAATTAATTGATTAATTATTGACTTGTAATTATTTTGTAATTGTGTTCTCTTTTTTATAGAAATTGGGTGGATGCGATCACTTTGATTGGTATGAAGAACGACACCCTTCACAAGCAAATCGTGTAATTTGGGGTTTGTTGAACGAAGTCAAGGTTTTTGAAGAGAAACAAAATCGAGCGAGAAGATACTACATTGTTGCCATTATTGCTACTAGTTTGGTGTAGTTGGGCACATGGATATTAAAGCCTAATTGCTGAATTTTTTTATGGTTGTGCGTGTATTTGCTACTGGTTTGTTGTCTATGAGCACATGAATATTCAAGCGTAACTGTTGGAAATATCAAAAAGATTTAGGCATATGTTGTAAAATTTAGGTCATCAATGGAAATTATCAAACAGGTCTTCCCACTGTTAGAACAGATTAGACTTAGATTATTAGATTATTCATAGAAATTATCAAACAGGCCTTCCCACTGTTGCAACAGATTACACTTATATTATTAGATTATTCAAACAGGTCTTCCCACTGTTGCAACAGATTGACAATCTAATCTATTGCATTATAAAAAACTCAACTTCTATCAGCAAAAATTATTGCCATTACATGTACATGTAATAAAGTGAAGGGTGACTTGAAATTAAAAATTTCTATTTCACAGGTTCTTCTATATACACAGGCTCTTCTATATACACAGGCTTCAAACGTCCAGTTAGTACCCCATAAGCCTAGACCTCTTGCAAGTTTGCCACAACATTGTCGCACAGAAAAGTCATTGGCTCAGCTATTTCTGTGCCGGTCAGCAAACATTTCATGCGTGCAAGAGCGTGCGAGCCGCTCGCTTTTAGAAGAATCATTCCCCTGTTTTGCCTTAGAAATACCATGATTTCTTCATCAACACTTCCTTTGGAAAATGATTCATCAGTTTACTCTTCCTCAACAAGATAGGCAACAACACCATCAGTGGCTCCACGAGGAGAAAAAGATCAAAATCATTGATGAGAGGTACGTTGGAGTCATAAACATTGATCTTTCCCTCTTCGAGTTATATCTCAATAGCCTGATAATGAATGTCGTTCACGCTAATGAATGTATGAATCCTTTTTGCCTCGGTCCAGCTTTTGCCGTATGGATTTGGCCTGTCCCCTCTAACATATCTTAACGTTTCTTGTTCATCCAAGACCAACATAGGAACTAGAAAATCAAGTCACACGCCAAGGGTTGACACCTCTCCATTGAGTTGATCGTACCTATCCATGAGCTTTTTGCAGAAGTCGAGGTCCATTATCCTATCAGCAGCGTCATAAGCTTCTCGGTATGTTAATTGCCTTTTCCTCATGAGGTAAAGAATTAGTTCACCATGCTGTGAGATAAGAAGTCAATTTTTAAATAGGTTAGTAATTGTAAAGATGCAACGGATGGTCCATCTGTTGCATAGGATTCTTTGAATCAATAATCCAACGCAACGTATGTAACAGATGGATAAAAAGTTATAACAGAACCACAACCAGTTGCACTAGTATACCCAGCTATTGTATCAGATGTGAAATCTGTTGCGTAGCTTCTTCTTCATATGGTAGATTAGAAGGTCTAGGTTAGGAAAAGTAAACTTGTCTTGCCTTCGTACGACATACGCATATCAGTCATAGTCTGGAAGTCTTAGGGGGAAAAGGAAGGCCTAGGGTAATCTGGTGTACCTGGCTTGGCATTATTCGCCTGTCGCAGATCCGTCTTCCCTTCGACGCCAAGTTCTTCGTATATGTCCACCTTCTTGACTAGCCCCTGAACTTCAAAAGATTTTGGAGAGGGAGAAATTACAATTTCTTTTGATTTTCAAGAGGAGAGTACGTCTCTAATTGCTCTTTTCTTTCTCCTAACCAACGTTGTAGGAGTGTGTGGATCCCTCACCTTCTTGGATGGTATGAAACACCTCTTGGATTTGAATTCCTTGATAGATTTAGAAATAGCCTCTACTTTTTCAAAGAGTTTATCCTGTCTGTCGTTGCACTCATTGCATTCGCAACTAGAATACGAGGGTGAAGAGGGGTGAGAGGGACCTGTGTAAGGGCAAAAAGGGGTGTTTTCAAACATATTTATTCTTTGGTAGCAGCATCAGCATGCCAGCCACCAACACCAACAACTCCACCAGAAGAAGCACCCGGATCTGCCTTAGTAAAAGGTTGGTCATGAAGAGCCTCAACATTAGGCTAACCTTGCCTAACAGCTCTTCTTATGGATATTGCTCCTGCCAATTCCTTCTTTATTAACTTTACCGTTGGGTCTGCAATAGTATCAACATGACCAAGAGTAATATAAGAAGTCATCGCCGAATTCTCCTCAGTAGGAACGATCTATGGATGCACACCCTATAAAAAAGAAAAAAAAGACAGAAGCATTTAAATCATATAAAATAATAATTTTCACAGTTGGGTTATATTTAAAAAAAAACCATTTGTTGCATAGTTTGAAGTATATGGTTATAATCCGTTTGAGTCTGGTTCAGAGAAACAGAGCAACAAATGGATCATCTGATGCAAAATATCAATCATCTGTTGTAATAGCTGCACAAGACGGGTAATATGTTATGCAACAGATGATCTGTACGTCACAACAGATGAATGATATATTATCAGATTAAAAATCTGTTGCATAATTTGCAGTAGATGGTTAATCTTTTAAGAGTCGGGTTCATAGAACCAAAGCCACAGATAGGTAATCTGATGCAAGATATACCCCATTGCAATAGATGTCCCATCTGGTGCATCAGATATAACATCTCATGCACCAGATATAGCATCTGTTCAATATCTTTCTTATCTCTGAGTAGAATTATTTTACTTGAAGAAGACGTATTGCATCATCTTGAGGGTTAAAGAGATCAGCCTCCTTAATATTGGTGTTTCTCTTTGCATCCAACCACCTAAACATCCTTGGATGCGAAACCTCATCCAGGTAATTCATTAACTGCTTTCGGAGGGGAGGAATAACTTCAAATGCCCAAGCCTAAGAAGTGCAAACAGGAAGCAAGCAAAAAAAAAATCATAATAACTATATTCAATATAAATTAATGGATGATTAAAGTTAGTGATTAATTTTACCATGAAAGCCGAAGGAAAGCCAATAATGTGGTCTTTTTTCTCTTTCTGACTCTCCAATTCCTCCTTTTTTCTCACTTTTATTTTCTTTATCACCATCTACGAACCCTTGTCCATCTCCCTCAATGTTGTTTTCACATCTCTCCTCAGCTTTACTTTTCCCTGACTGAGATTGTTCAGGAAGCTCCTTCGAATCTCTCTGTACTGTAGCCTTTTTTTTGGTGGTCAGACGTTGATCCACTTTCACTTTCTTTTCTTTTGGGAGACATGTTTTACCTACAGACAAAGAAAAATAAAAATTATATTACAGTTGATGTATGCATAGATTTTAAAACATACATTACAAACACCACGAATACCGACACACCAACAGCTACCACCACAAACACTACCAACCAATGCCAACAAACAAACAAACACCACGAATACCGACACCACCACAAACATCACCAACCAATGCCACCACCGGTACCACCAAGATGACCACAAACACCACCACCAACACTATCAACACCATCCAACTATACCACAAAACAGTTAATGGAACACTACGACGAAAACTAGGGATTTCTCGAGTTCTTCCTATGATTTTACCATCAAAACTGAAAATTGTAAACCCATTATCGAAGATAATACAACTAAAATTTTTATTTTTCATAATTAACTTAAAAGCCCTTATTTTTTAGAAAAACAAAAAACAAATATAGAGCTCTTCTCAAACTCTGTTGCCTATAAAGATAAAGAAAATGACTTATAAAAGCAAGCATGATGTCAAAAATAACACTTATGTGGTTGGAAATAAGTAGAAAAGCGATCTGTTGTGGAGGGTTAAGCACATTTATTGAGTAGTTGTTGTCTGTACTTTATTGTTGAGTGAGAATGAGACAGAAAGAGCCAGACCTCGAGATTTGAAATGATGAAACATTTTGTATGGGTTGATTTGTATTTTGAAAAATAATGGCAAGTAGTTTTGAAAATGTTAATTTGTTCTAAAATGATCTTAATTATTTTTAAAATCATAAATATATGCGTAATTTTTAAAATCATATAAAAACAATTGAAGTTGTAGTTGACCGAGTACTCTAGGAGGTGACCCTGTGAAAACTCACCTCTGGTCCTAGATTAATCAATTTAGGAGTCTAACATATGAACTCAATTGAAATTGTAAAAAACAAATGTTCAACATATTGTGTCAGATTTCTCATCTGTTGTAAATTATCAATCAAATTAGGTAACAACAGATTATAAATCTGACACAAATTATCAAACAGATTAAGTCATCTGTTGCGACAGATTACCCATCTATTGTAAATTATCAAATGGATTGTCATATGTCGAACAGATTACCCATATGTTGTAAATTATCAAATAGGCATTGCCATCTGTTGTGGATGACCCTATGAGAACTCACCCCTAGTCCCAGATTATTCAATCAAGGTATTAGTACCCTAGTCCTAGATTAATCAATTAAGGTATTAGTTTAATATATGAGGTAGTAAGAATCGGTTCGGCTTAGAGTAATCGATCGCTTACTCTGGTCGGGAGGAACGCAATACCATTTCATTATGCAATTGACAAAAGACTCAATTAAAGTTGTAGTTGACCCTATGAGAGCTCACATTCAATTAAGGTATTAGTCAAACATATGACCTCAATTAAATTATATATAAACAAATGCTCAACCTGTAGCAACAGATGTCTTTTCTGCTGGATCAAATCAAATAGGTTATGTAATCTATTACAATATATTACGCATCTATTAAAAACTATAAAAATATTAAGTCATCTGTTGAAACAAATTACTCATCTGTTGTAAATTATCAAATGGATTGAGTCATATGTTGCAATAGATTACCCATCTGTTGTAAATTATCAAATAGGCTCTGTCATTTATTATAGTTGACATTATGAGAACTCACCTCTAGTCCTAGATTAATCAATTAGGGTATTAGTTGGAAATATGAGGTAGTAAGAATCGGTTCGGCTTAGAGTAACCGATCGACGAATTTTGTCGGAAGGAACACAGTCCCGTCTCATCATGCATTTGCCAAAAGACTTGATTAAAGTTGTAGTTGACCCTATAAGAAATCACCCCTAGTCTCAGATTATTCAATTAAGGTATTAGTTGAATATACGAGGTAGTAAGAATTGGTTCATCTCAGAGTGATCGATCGATGACTTTTGTCAGGAGGAATGCAGTAGCGTATCATTATGCAATTGCCAAAAACCTCAATTAAAGTTGTAGTTGACCCTTTGTGCTCATTCACCTATCCCTAATTCCACCTAGATCAATGTAGGTACTATTATTAATCTTAACATTAAGTTAATGATAACACATTTCAACTCAAAGTGATCGATCGACGACTCGGGTTGGGATGAACGCAATACTAACACCATGAAAATGGAATGACTCAATTGGATATGTAATTGACCCTGTGAGATCATTCATTCATCCCTCATTCCACCTAGATCGATGTAGGTACTATTATTAATCTTAACATTAAGTTAATGAGGAGCTCATTCTTTCATCCCTAGTTTATCCTAAATCAAATACAATGAAATCTTTTACAACAAATAACTGAGTTGTTGGAGAACTTCAAACAGATAAAAATATCTGTTGCAACATATGACATTTTTTATTTAATTATCAAATAGATATTTGCATTTGTTATGATGGATGACTGAGGTGTTGGAAATTTTTAAACAGATATTAATATCTATTGTAACAGATGACGTTTCTGATTTAATTATCAAATGACATTTCCATCTGTTGTCACAGATGACTAAGCTATTGGGATTTCTCAAATAGATATCTAAATCTGTTGCAACAGACGGCATATCTGTTTGAAAATCTTTTTTTTTCTTATAATTTAAAAGCAAGCTACTGTTCGAGTAGATAAAATAGTAGTACTAAAGGTGGTAAAAATGTTTCTGGGATAACTCAAAAATCTCATTGAGTAGTCTTATCCTGTCTTTTCAATGTCACCCGTTTTCTTCCTCGTGCCCCTCAAATTATTAGTGAATATTAATTAATGAATATTGAAACCCCTAATACTTCTTCCTTTTCATATTGACTTGGCACTCTCATCAAGAAAATATTAATTAGGGATTTATTTTACTACCAAATTAACCTTATTAATTATCTTTGTAAATATAAATTTAAATAAATACACTTTATTTAGTCATTTAATATTAAGGGTAGTACATCTAGAAATTAGAATTATCTCATCTCTCCCCTCCTCTCCATCATCCCTAAATCTCTCATCTTTTTTCCTTCTATCCTCTTTAGGGTTATCACAACTTTTTGTTCTCTCCTCTTTCTCAAAAATTTTCGTTCGGATCTAAACTGATCGATATCCAATCTTATATTCCTCAACTGAAATTGTTGTTTTGACCCCTTTTTAACATTGTATGATATGATTCACTATTGCTCTTTAATTCTCATCTTCTTCTTGCAACTTTATTTACATATTTTTGTTTATTTAATTACCATGTTTATTTAATTACCATTTTCCCACATCATATTTATTTAAAAACTTTGAAGGAACTTTTAATTGTTGAACAAACATATTGAGAATTTTTATTATAAGATGCGAAAAAAAGTCATCTGTTTGGAGAATTTAAAAGCCTTGTTGGCAGTATCATTTTTTATGTATTTTATTTGTTTCTTTGTTGTTGATGCTGTTATTGGTATTGTTGGTGGCGCTGGCATTGTTGGAACTTGTGGTGTGGTATTGTTGGTGGGTTTGGAATTATTGAAACTTGTGGTGTGGTATGGTTTAGACGGTGGGTGCTTCTTAGCTTAAAATAGTGGAGTTTGAACAATCAACACAAAGAGTAAGGGAGAAAAAAAATAAAAAGTTTAAAGTGAATAAGAAGAGAAGAGTTGGTTACCAAAATTTAAAAAATATGTGCTGAGTGGGAATTGAACTCAAGACCAAAAGAAATAAATAGCCTTAAGCACCCATAAACAATAACTAGGCTAACCAAACAACTCTTACTATGGGTGCTCACTGATTAGATTCTATATGTTTTTTCCTTTATTTTCACATACATATATAATGTTCGATATGAGTTCAGTCTGTGCTCGTGCACCCGAAGGACACCATGTGGGTCCGTACCTTGTTGTTGATGGTGTTGGAACATAGAATGTATGCTTCTTTGTAGTTGATGAAGATGTTGGAACAAATATTGTTGTTTTCTTTGTTGTTGATGTTTTTTATTTGCTGTTTGTAGTTTATGCTGTTGTTGATGTTGCAACAGATGGAGCAACTGATGGAACAAATCAAACCACAAGCAAAGCTATTATGTATTCCAACAGACTCCATATCTGTTGCATCAGACTCCATATCTCACGCAACAGACTCACATCTGACGCAAACTATCTAGGATTTATGTGTTGTGCGTGTTACTTAAATAAAACTGGTGACTTTATTAATATGTAAATTAAAAAAATAGATCTAAATACAATATTTTATCTTTTTGTTGTATTTTTGAAAGAAACAGATTGGTAATCTGTTGCCAAATATATTGCACTTGTTAGATAACTTACAACATATGGACAATCTGTTGCAACAGATGTATATATCAGTTTGCTTTTACATCAGCTGTTACGTCTGTTGTAACTTGCTAATCATCTGTTTATTCAATTTCATCGAGAGTAATAGATTTTTCTAAACACTTCTTGGCCAAACTCAATTTTTGCTCTTGGACTGTTTCTCTTTTTTTCTTTGCATCCTTCAAGTTGGCCTCCAAATTCAATTTTTTCCCTCAATCCAATAGCAAAAACTTAGTTTGGTTGAAGGATGCAAAGAAAAAAAGAGAAGAAATCCAAGAGAAAAAATTGAATTTGACAAAGAAGTGTTTAGAAAAATCGATTGCTCTTGATGAAATTGAATAAACAGATGACTAGCAAGTTGCAACAGACGCCACAGCTAAAGGAAAAGCAAATTGATATATCCATCTGTTGAAACAGATTGTCTATATCTTATAAGTTATCTGACAGGTGGAATATATTTTGCAACAGATTATCAATTTTTATCTTTCGAAAATACAACAAAAATATAAAATGTTGTATTTAGATCCATTTGTTTTTCTAATTTACTTATTAATAAAGTCACCAGTATTATTTAAGTAACGCACACAACACATAAATTTCGGATAGTTTCAGCAATGCATTAAATCCCGGATAATTTGCTAATTACATTTTATCCTGAAATTTCGAATTGCGATACATATGTTAAGAAGTGATACATATAGCATATGTATCACTAGTAAATATGAATCCGGGATTTTATGTAATTTTTAAAACATTAAGGGATATTGTGTAATATGGTGTCTTAAATATGAAATTTGTGTAATTTTTTCTTTTAAGTGATATGAACAGTCGTGGCTTTTTATTTGACTAAGTCCAGTCCCTTCCAATTCTCAATCATTTTATAAATAGGTCCCTCCGGTCTCCTCACTTGCTCTCACACACTCTTGTTCATTCTACTATACTTACAATACTAATATGTTTGATCCAGATTTGTACAAGAAGGTTTATATCGAGTACATATTAGTATTTGTTATAAACCTTCTTGTACAACAGTTCAACTAAATGATATTATAGTCGTAAAAGAAAGATTATTTAATTTAAAAAAAGTCACAACATTGGATTAATTTAATTATGATATATATATGATGATATGATTTTTAAGAAAAAAGTTAATGAATAGTCCTGACTGTGACTTTGTCTAAACGCATTCAACAAACAAACAAAAACAAAAAACACTTTTGATGCATAAAATTTCTCATCTGTTGCGACTTATGAATCAGTTAGAAGAAATAAAAAAATCTCCTTAAACAGATGGTCGATTTATAGCAACAGATGGTATATCTGTTGAAATAGATGGGTTATCTGATGCAACAGATATACAATCTGTTGCCATAACTCAATTGATAAAAATGGTTATTAAAGAAATGGAAAGATTAAGTCACCACCAGCTTGATTTAATTAAGTCATTTCTTTTCACAGAAAAGAATAAGGAAATAGATGATAAACACAATTTAAACCGTAAAAAACTCACCAGAAATATTCTTGTTTTTAAATCTTCTTTATTAATTTATATAATTAAAAAGTCAAAAAATTTGGATGTCATGGATATAATTTTTTTTAAAAGATATATATATATATATATATATATATATTATGTTGCAACAGATATATTATCTGATACAACAGTTGAACTATTTGTTGCAACGGATGATATATCTATTGTAATAGATGATTTATCTGATGCAACAGACATATAATCTGTTGTGCAACTCAGTGTAAAAAGTAAACGGTTATTGGAAAGAACTAATTATTTTAATAATTATAAAGCTAAGCTTCAAGCTGAAAAATTATGACCTATCATAATATTGATTAATTTAATTAAGTCATAACTTTTTACAGTAATCAAGAATGTCATCAATAAATGGAGGTGAACAGTTGTGCCTTTAAATCTGCTTTATTAATTTATATAATTAAAAAGTCAGAAAATTTGGATGTCATGAAGATAATATATTTTTAAAAATATATATATATTATATGTTGCAACAGATATATTATCTGATGCAACAGGTTATCTATTTGTTGCAAATCATGATATACCTGTTGTAACAGATGATTTATCTGATGCAACAGATATATTATCTGTTGTCTAAAACAGTGTAAAAAAAGGTTTCTGGAAAGAACTAATTATTAATAATAATAAAGCTGAAAATGCATGACTTATCATAATATTGATGTATTTAATTAAGTCATAACTTTTTACGGTAATCAAGAATGTCAATAATAAATGGAGGTGAACAGTTGCTATTTTTTGTCTAACTCATTCAAGTTCAATCCTCTATAAATAGGACTCTCCTTACTCAATCGTTTGTTCTACTACACACTATTTATTCCTCGCTCTTGTTACACCTTCAACTACTTTCTCTTCAAGGACTTGATAGCTTTTTCCTGTCTCTGGTAATTTTTTTCTTGATTTTTGTGTAAATATACGTTGTATTACATTACATTACATTCGAATCCTTTCTTTACTTTTGTGTTTACGTGTGTGTTTTGTCAACTTATGCATTTTTTAGATATGGCTGATCCTGTGTGAGATGTCGCTATTTTACGAGACGCCATGAGGGAACTGCAGAAAGAGGTTCATGACCTGCATTGGGAGTTGGCCGCCGTCAGAATGAGGATGCTACGGGAGATCCGCAGGCTGCGGAGGGCGCTGTTGCTGCCCTTTGAAGATTGGCCAGCTGGCCATATAAATAATAATGATGTTAATGATGATGATAATAATAATTAAGCTTTTTTTTTCTGTTATCTATGCATTTTTTTTGTTTGTTTTATAAAAAATTATGTTTGATGCACTTGACTTTTTATTTCTTATTTAATTTTCGTGTTGTCTATTTTTATTTCTTAACTAATGACGTGTCCACAATTAAGGAATAATTTAATTCCAGTATCAATAGCAAGAATATAGGAGTTATTTGTTAGGTTTTGTGTGTGACAAGAGCTGTATTTTATTGTTCGAAACATATTAGTAATCTGATGAAACAGATTATTTATCTGTTGAAACAGATTACTAATCTGGTGCAACAGAATACCCATCTATTCGATTCATAATCATATTACGGGCACCTAGAATCCTTAAACATGAATCCAACATGAGTCTACTGTTACAACAGAACATTTATCTGGTGCAGCAGATAATGGATCCGTTTAAACAGATTGCTCTTGTATTGCATTCATGTTCGCGTGCAAACTATTGTTGAAAAAATAACACACTAGCAGTTACCCAGATACAACTAAAAAGCATAATCTGACTTACGAAAGTCTCCTCTCAAGTAAATTCCAAAGCTGAAAGTGATTTACGAAATAAAATTTGACATAAGAATTTGGTCAAAGAGTAGCAGTTGGGGTAACAACAACAACAACAACAACAACAATGGTCAACAAGAAGAATATGAAGTTGATAATAAAGTATAAGATGATGAAATGAATCAGAAGATGATGAATAAAGCAGCAGCAACAATGAACAACAAGTATCGCGAAGAGATAGAAAATAACAACGGATGAGGAGAGAGAAAAAATGCCTTTTTTTCCTTCGTTCCCCGTTATATATCAACTAACATTTGGATTAAAGTGTAAATTTAAAAATTTGTGGGTTATTTTAAAATTTCCAAAACTTTCTTAAACCATAATTAAGTAATTGTCACCTCTACTCAATTATTAAGACTTGTGTCACCTACACTTCATTTTAAAACTCTTTTGTCACCTATGGCCTAAACCCCCAGTTATGGTCCTAACATTATTTTAGATAAAATAAATATTATAAATGTACATAAGTTAAAATAGTAAATATATGAACTATACTTGTGAAAAAATAAAGATATTAAATATATAATTCACATCAAGTAAAATAGGGAAATATTAACTAGTATTTAATTATATTTATGATAATATTTTTTCTCCATAATATTGAATTATTAAAATAGTGTTAACTATTACATCAATAATTATTATACAGCCAAACCTCGTTATAACGACATTCCGCTATAATGATCTGATTTTCTGTAATATCAATTGTCCATGATATAATTAGTGATTAATATAAATACAAACACACAATTATTTAATTCTACTAAAATCATGTATTCAAATTTTATTAAGTACAATTACATACTTATTTAAAATGGAAATTAGAGCAAGTACTTTCCACGATATTACATTACACTCAGATAGCCAAACTTTTAAGTTCTCAGCTACATAACTCACTATTTCTTTTTATAAAAGTGTTTACAACAATTAGGCACATACATTATTATACAAACTTTGATTTTTTACGACAATATGTTTAAAAACTCAATATACAATATTATACACCTAATATAACATATATAAAATTATAAAAGGTGTTTATGCATCCATTTATACGGTTATACAATATTATATACAAAAATTGCTTCCACCTTCTATTCGTTGCGCATCTTCTAAAATTTATCTCAAATCTACTCCAAATCACTTTAAATTTAATTTTGATATTACTCTTGATATTTAGAATTAATTGAAACAACAACCAGTCAAAATAACTAACATCTTCAAAAAATTCAAATCTGAACTACAGCTCAAGTTTAATTTGAGATAAGAAATGACAAAGTGTGTGAGAGAGATGGACAGTTGTAAAATAGAAAATAAAATATTTTAAATAAGTTTCTTTTCCTGACAAAAATTGATGATTAGCTACAAAAAAAAATTATAGCAAAAAAATTATGACTAATCATGTAATTATTGCCACAATTTTTAATTACATGAAGCAAAAACACTTATTTAGCTATAAATAAATTTTTCAAATAATTTATTATGACTAAAAGATTATTATTGCTATGATAACTTTTTTTACTTGACAACAACTTATGATGAGCTATGAAAGTTTATTATAGCAATAAATTGTAGCTAGTCATTTAACTATTGCCACGACATTTTTAATTTGAAGCAAAATAATTTACTTAGCTCCAAAATTTTGTTTCAAATAATTTATTTGTGGCTACAATGATAGTATTACTATGATAACTTTTATCACATGACAACAACTTATGATTAATTATAAAATAATATTTTAATAATATATTTGTAGTTATTCATACAATTATTGCCACAGTTATTAACAATTATAGCAAAAAAAAAAAAAAGAGAAATTAGCTTTGTCAATTTAATTGACGTAGCTAAGAAATTTTATGAATTTATAAATAACTACGAAATTTAACTTTTTGTGTCTGTTATTAGATATTAGCCACTATTTTTGTACTTGTAGCTAAGATTTCATAGCTATATGTGCAATTTGTTGTAGTGTATCTATAGATAAACTTTCTTAAAATGTGAAATTTGAAATCTTGAAAATAAAATATATCTGTAAGAATATTATGTATAATATTACGTATTAATGACCCACATATTTTTTATAAGAAATTTACCTTGTCCCAAGTAAAGTAATAAATCAGTCAATTACTTTTCCTTCACGTTATGCATATATGTTATTTCTTTTATGTCAAGAAATAATTATGAAAGTCCCCTGGATTAAAGTTATTTGCCTAAGAATACCTGGCCTACCTATAAATAAGTCTGTGACTCTATCAATTTGATATACCTTTGATAGACATAGGCTAGAAGATTCTTAGGTCTCTTCTTTCCCTCATTTCTTGTTAAAGTGTTGACAAAGGTAATTCTCCACAACAATTGAATAATAATGGTTGAAGGTACATTCCTATATTTTTTTTTCGCTGCATTGACTTTGTGTATGCGGTGAAATTCAACAATATCATCTTTTACAATAGATAAATTGAATATGCTACGATATAAGAAATTATATATACTGACAATATATGTTTAAAATCTAAAATTTAACTGTTCTCCTTCAATCATAATCGTTACAAACCGTAACCTTGGTCAGGTATTTCATGCGGTGTGATTATAATACGATTCTTTTTATAGCGAAAATCGTAAATATAATCCTTTATAGATCTAATCCAACTAAATTATTGAAATCAGAGAAAGGAAGAATAACCAACCATTGTAGAAGAAGAGAATCCTAGAGAAAAAATATTTAATTTGATTCCATCGTAATGAATAATTTGTAGATGTCTTCAATACTTTATATACTACTACAACCGACTCTGTTATTCTAATCATCTATCCACTAATCACAATTAACTAACTTCCTAACAATGTAACTAACTTCTAAGCTAAACTATGAAAACTGTCTTAATTAAGTGTCCACTTTTACTACATATATTAAACACTATCCATTGTTGCATTACTGAGCCAGAATCACCACTCTCAATACTCTCCCTCAAACTATTAGTAGTGAAAATATTGAACACCCGTTCCTTGAACATTAGTCAGCCATGTTGTGGTTTCCTAGCTCCTTTGTCATAGTGTCTGACTATTGATCCTTAATTTTCAGAAAGTGTGTTTTAATCAATCAACTCTGAATTTTTCTTAGTAACATAGCAATCTAATGCTATGTCATTAGTGTCACGCCTCAAATCCCAGTGGGTCGGACAAGCACCCATAGCCGTAAAGGTCAGAGAGTACCAACTTATCATTTTGTACTTCTCATGTATGTAACTATAATAATCAAAAGTTCATTCAAGTATGGATATAACGCATCAATGAAAATAAACCACATAAGTAAGCCCAAAATAGATGTACAAGGCTTGGATGTAGGGGTGACAATGCCTCAAAGACAAGACACTACCATGCTTAACTTTACATTGATCTACAAAGTCTATAAAAGATATATAGACTTAGTTAATATTGGGAAATGCACCCGCCTCACTCTTAATTACTATACAATATTAAAACATATATAACAGACTCGAAAAGCTCTGAATCAACTTGAAACTCACCAATAGTCGCCGGATGTCCTGTGCTTCTACAGGAGAGGTGTATTAGCTGAAGCACATGTGTCTGTAGCTTGAAATATAAGGGATGTCAATACAAAAGTATGTACTAAATATGTAAGGCTGAAAGTAATTATACATAACACAAGAGCTCAAATGAAATCAAGTACAAATGTATAGATAGTGCTAATAGACCACCTTTACATATACCTGTTGAAAATTGTAAATTTCATTCCTTTATTTACTTTGCCTTTTTTTACTTTATTATCTTTGTAAGCCATGTCATACAAATGGTCAATTGGCTTGTAGCAAATACACAAGTTGGGATCAGTCCATGCTAGGCTTACGCCTCCTAAACTGCCACCTATATATAAACAGATTGAGATTGGGCTATACTAGACTTTTGTCCCTAAGCTGTTACCTATATATAAAAAGATTGAGATCGGTCCATGCTAGGATTTCGCCCCCAAGCTGCCACCCGTACATAATTAGATTTTCGTTTTTTAGTTTATTTAATCTTTGAGATTATTACTTTTGTAGTCATCTCATTATTGAGATTTTGAACAACAGCCCATCAGTAAGGGACACGTGAATAAATACTTAATGCAGTAACAATGAGGTAGGGAGAAATTTGTATGCAAATAAAATGCTTATGAGCTAAAATAATACTTGGATCTTGTTTGACTAAAAGGAGAACTCCTGAAATTCGCTAGTAAAAGTAGACATGCAGACTTAATAATAAGCATGTTTTGAAGTATTATAACACATTAGGAAATGAAACAAGGTTGTTAGCTACATAAGAGATCATACACTGCCACTATGTATCATTTACTAAAGAAGAACTTTGAAAGCTTACATTTGTAACACAAGTGTTAGATCTCATGCCAAAAATACGGATATAGAGTTGCCTTACATATCTTATTGTACAACTCTGACATTAACCTGAATTAACATCTTGCCTTTCAGATTTGTATCTCTAATAAAGTACATAATAAAACTAGTATTAGTAGATAACTAACACATTTGGACTACTTAACTTTACCAAAATAGTAATCGGATAGTAAGTCTATAATTTATCATATCAAGAGTGTTCTTTTAATCCTTTCACCTCAAATCACATCCACATACCATGCAAATTCATATAAGATCCTCCGAAATAATTTTATCTTCATTACACTCTCAAAATAATATACAATTAAAATGGATAGTAAACATACACAATATTTAATTCGGTTGCGTATCACTACACCCTTATTTTATATTTCAATACAAACTACTCACACCGTTTTTCAACATCAATCCGAAATTTCCCAACATATACACACAAAACATCCCCACAACAATTCTAAATTTTTTTTGTCGTAGCAATCAAATATTGAGCTCATATCCATTGAATTTTTAATGATAGCATATCCATAATTCTTTACCCAAACTCATACATAAGAAGAAAGAAAATGAAGTAGTACCTTACCTTAATTTCTATAACTTATTCTTTTAACTTGAACTCTTTATGAATTTTAACTTTCCCTTACATGTTAAACCAAAGAAGAAGAAAGAAGTCTCTTAATAACCAAGAAAAGTGAACTGTTAGCTTGTGGAAACATTCTGCCCTATATTTGTACTTAAGCATGAATAACATGTTTTTCTAGTCTTTCATAGGAGAGTTAAGCTAAAATCATAAGTTTTTCATGTACCTTGACTTATAAAGGTGAGTATTTCTTCAAGAATCCTAGAAGAAATTTTAAGGCTGTTGTTTTAATCCTGGAGATAAGAAGGGAAAAATTGGAGTTAAAGCCATGAAATTTGTATTTAAATGAGTAATAAAGATCATATATATTGAGACCTCTAGAACCTCCTCCTTTAACTTCACTTTCAGCCACAAATTGGTCCAAATAAGTGATACACATACTTAGGGGTTCAAACTGCTCAAAAGGTCAAGGTAAGTGATGTACCTACTTGCTTTATTTATATCTAAAATAGATCTTTAACTTATTGAGTTTTGGGAAAAGATTTTAGGTGTTGGGCTACTTATTCTATCCTCCTTTTATTTACTTAGTTTGGTCCTTAAAATAGTTTATTAATATAGGCCTCAATCTGATCCATTAGCTTAAGTAGGTAATTCACCTACTTGGCACATTTAAGTTGGCCCATATAGATCTAGTAGGTGACTCACCTACTAGCTTAATTAAGTCACGCAAGCACCTCTATTTTTTATTTCATTTTTAGTTCATAAATCGTTTAATTTAACTTAAAACTTATATACACTTGGTCACTTTAAACTTTAGACTCCAATACCTACTTATGATTTCAAGTTTAAGTTGTTGCATCAACGTTAACTTGATCGTGTCACATAAAATGCACATACAATATCTTCAAACGTATTTACATTATTAATACACGCATAAAAAATCTAGTCCATTACTTATACCACAACACTATATCAAGTTTTATATAATTAGACCAAGTACACACAATACAGGGTGTTACACTTAGTCTTCTTATGATACACTGAATAGATAGCAATTTTGAATGCTACTTTATTGTCACAGAAAAGATCTATTGGCATGTTGATTAGTTTGACAAGATCCTTGAATAGACATGTTATCCATACTATTTCTGATACTATTATAGCCACACTTCTATATTCTGCTTCTACTGAACTGCTTGATATAGTTAATTATTTCTTTGAATTTTATGCTATCACTATATTCATGCTTTACTAGAAAATTATTTATTGATTTCTTTGTACTTGGACAAGCTCCCCAATCTTCATCACAAAAAGTGTTAGTCTGTTTACTGTTTGTAGGGATCCCAAGTCCTGTCTGATTCTTGACGTATTTCATAATCCTCAAACCAGCTTTCATATGTAATTTTCTTAACTATTTGATGGACTGACTTAGTATTTGTACTCTCTAACATATATCTAGCCTGGCAAGTTTCAAATACAACAACTTTTCTATCAATTACTGATAACTCCCTTTGTCTACCAGTTCTTCATCTCTAATTGTACCATTGAGCTTATTATGTTCCACTGAAGTCAACTTTACATTTAATTCTAAGGAAGTGCTTGAAGTTTTTGCACTACTCAACCCCTTTTCACTTATTAAATAAAAAACATACTTTCTCCGATTTATAAGAATACATTTCTTTGATCTGCTAAACTCTATTTCCAAGAAGAATTTTAAGGTCCCTGTCCTTGATTTTAAATGCCTTGTGCAACTTATGTCTGGTGTCTTCAATGAGATCTAAATCATTTCCAACTATTAACATGTTCTTTACATATACTAATAATAATACTTTGATGCTCTCTTTTGGTGAAAGAGAATGGTCAAAACTTCTCCGAGAAAAACAACTTTTGATAGTTTCACATTGTGATTCCAACTTTCTTGCTTCAATCCATAAAGGTAATTGAGAAGCCTACAAACCAACCCTGTCTCTCTTCACTTGCAAATGCCTCTAGAAAAATCATGCATGCCTCATCATGAATATCACCTTGGAGGAATGAATTTATACATTTATTTGATGTATATGGAAATTATATTAGGCAACAATAGATAAAATTGTTTTGATAGTTATAATTTCATCACAGGAGAAAAAGTTTATTAATAGTCCTACCCCTCTTGTTGATTGTACCCTGTGGTAACTGATTTTGCCGCATCTTTCTGCATCACCACTAGACTTGAACTTTACTTTAAACACCTATTTTCACCCTATTGCAGTATTCTCATCCGGCAAAGGAACTAATTTCTACGCCCCATTATTCTGCAAATCCTGAATCTCGTTATTTATTATTGTAACCTATCTAGAAACCTAAACAACTTTATTATAGGTTGTAAGTATGTGAAGAAGTCAGTAGACATGACTTATCGTCTGGAGAGATGTTCTCATATGATAAATAGTTGGCAATGGGATAGGTTCATTATGCATAGGATGGTTTTGTGACAAAATCAGATAACCAAGCAAGGTCCTTTTTTACCCTTAAGGATCTTCTCAGAGGAGCAAAATGAGGAACTAATGGTGTAGGTGCATCAGTTGTAGGATTAACAATTATTGGTACTATTATATTCGAAACTCCTTTAGGTTCAACAATAGGTTTTAAGGCAATAGGTATTGTAGACACTTAATTTTGTCCCTCTCGAAAACTCAAATTATTCATTTTTAGTCTCGTCTTACCATATATCCTACCCCGTGTGACAATCCCTTCATAAAAATACAAAAAATAACAAACACCCTAACAAAATTTTATCTTGTTTTAACTATCCTAACCACCTCTCCAATTAAAAAACAACACCTCACCCTTCTCCTAACCCCCAGAACGTGACCCCCTTTATTTCTTGTCCACAAAGCAAAGAAAAAGGACCTTGGCAATACACTCTCAAGGGGGCCCACACAATATCCATTTTTTTAGATTTTTCACTCACACAGCAACACTATATAGGCACACTACATCAAGATAAAGGAGGAGATCATCCATCATTGAGAAAAGAAAAGAAAATCTCACGAAAAGGAAAAGACCATTTTTCTCTTCATTTCTTTTGGTATGCAAGACACGCACACAGATACAAGGAAAAGACCATTATTGATGTTGATCATGACGTTTGTTGATTCGCCATGTTTGAGGGATGAGTTTAACCATATGTTAATTGTTGATTGATAAAAATAAAGTTTGGGGCGGGAATGGAGAAATTGGTAAAAGTTAAATGTAAGTTAATTTGGGTTGGTAGTCTTTTGTTCAGAATAAGCATGAATGTGGATCGGAATATGATAGAATTATGACGTGTGGAAATGGATAGGCAAACATAGTTTGGGGTAAGCAAATTTAGGATTAAGTTCCGTTGAATGTTTGAATATGGAATGTTGATTGAATATCTTCTGGTTTATCGTACTTGATTCAATTGTATCATTTGGCAGGGAATGCCCCAAAGTACTTGTATTATTTTATCCGGGGAATGTACTTAAGTATTTTGTACTCGGAGGACATCTGTAATGAAGGCACGAGGCATCGGATAAAGCATAGAAGCATAGTTAGGATTAGTATAGGTTAGATAGGATTTATTTACGTATTTTTTTGGACTGTAAAATTGGACTGAACACTATATTTTTAGGGTTTGTTTTGGTTTGTGTCCGTTTGCTTGATTGGGTTGTATGTTTTTGTGTGGTTTATATACTCTTAGTGTCGAATTAGATGATATGCTCCACCAAGTGATCGTGGTCGAACCACGGGATCGAGGGGTGCCTAACACCTTTCCCTCAGTTAACAGAATTCCTTAACCGGAATCTCTATTCGCGGATCAATTTAAAAGAGTCAAAAATAGTTTTGAAAAAGGATTTCCAAAGGTGACTTGGCACACCCAATTATGTCAAGTGGCGACTCTGAGTTAAAAGTAAATAATCCTTTTCGAAACAAATTCTCATCTTTTATCACTTAATAATAAAAATCCCTTCGAAACCTAAAAACTAATCTTTTGTCGAAAAAAGAGGTGTGACAAGTATATCAGTAAGCATTGTCTCATCTAAAATTTGATCAAGATCTGGATTAAAATCATAAAAAAAATGGTTTAGCTTGTGATTCAAGAAAAAAAAATTGTAAGGAAAAATATGTTCTTTAAATATGACATCTCTAGAGATAAAGAAGTGTTTACTCTTTAAGTCATAGAGTACATAACCCTTAGTGACTTCTTTGTATCACATGTGAACAACCTCAACTAATCTTGGATTCAATTTGTATGAAGAAAAGGTAATATTTTTGCAAAGCATAGAAATTTTAGTGTCCTAATGTGGTCCAAAGAGCCTGGTTTACCATGTGTTAGAAGTAGAGTATGTAAACAATAAAAAAAAAGAAAGTCTGTCAAAAAAAGGGAGAGCTTCGTAGTTTATTTTTAGAGTTCTTTATGACTTTTATTTTTTTCACAATCCAAAAATTCAAAAGACTTTCTTACCTTTTCACGCATTTACTCAAAAAAAAAAAAACTCAAAAAGATTTTCCCTTTTTCTCCTTTAGCATGCATTCATAATTAAACAAAAAAATTCTTTCATAGTTGTTGGTGGCAATTTTGTGTGAAACGTCTAATTGAAAATCCAAAATGATTTTATTTTTCATCGTTCGTCTGTAATTGAGTCTCTTAAGTCAAGTCTTGGTTTGTTTGATCCTTAATTGTCCAACCTGGACGAACTATGCATACCTGATTCCCGTCCCTCAGGGCGAGATACGTAGACAATCCTCGGTGGGTCCGGTAATCTTTATTTTTGGTCTTTGTCTTAGTCTTAGCTTAGGTTTTTCTCTTCGTAATTTAGTGTTGTGAGTGGGTCCTAGCTAAGAAGGCTGATTTTATTCAGTGTTCGACGAATTGGATTCATGAAGTGGTCTGTCCACTCGACATATGTCCGTGTCAAAGTCCGAAGGGTTAGGAATCTTTTGAACTTCTTAATTTTTTGAGATAATGTCTTACCTGTAAGTGGGTTGTCCCCTCGACATATGTCTGTGTCAAAGTCCCAAGGGTTGGGAATCTTTTGCCCTTCTCAATTTTTTGAGATAATGTCTTATCTGTTATTACAGGATGGTTTTATCCATAAAGTCTAGGGTCCTTATGGTCGTCAAGGTACCCAAAAAGTTGAACAAGTGGTGGGTCACGTTCAACTACTCTGAAAATCACGAAGTGAGGAAAGTGTTAGGCAATCTTGTAGCACTCCTAAATCTCACGCCCCGTCCAGATCTAATAGAAGCTGTGTTAACTTTTTGGGATCCAAACACTTTGGTGTTTAGGTTCAAAAGTTGTGAGTTGACTCCCACCCTGGCAGAACTATCTCGTTTGTTTCAATTGTCTTATATGGGTCAACAGATGATTTTAGCCCGCAACCATACTCGCAAAAGATTTCTTCGACTTTGTGGATTGAAAGACAACAAGAAGTTGGGATGTCTCAAACAACCTTGGATTTACTTTGACTATTTGTTTGCTAGATTTGGGTCCTTAGAAGGTTTCGACTGCTTTGGGGATAAATTCTGTACTACCAAAAAAATCTAGGAACAACGTTGTCTTGAGGTTTTCTGTCTAGCTTTGTAGGGCATCTTAGTGTTCCCATTAGATGAGAGGTTTATCAATACTCGTCTACAATCAGCGGTGATAGCTTTATTCAAGAAAAAAGATAAGGTTACCATTGTACCAATGATCTTAACAGAAATATATAAGGCTTTAACTGAAGTAAAAGAAGGGGTACGATTTTTTTAGGTAGTAATCTGATATTGCAGTTGTGGATGATGGAGTATTTCCATACGTCTTCTTTGATTAAAGCGGATGTGATTGACCGTTGTCTGGGTGATCGAGTGCAAGCCATGCAAGAGAGAATGTATTTTGATAAATTTTCTTTCCCTGTGGGAGTCAATGCCTGTATTGAATTTCTTGAATCAAGAATTCCAGACAGCATTCTATGGACCTATATGTGGTTTCGTCCTAAGAGAATCTTGATTGGATCTCAAATGCAACTCCTTCTAGTTTTGAGAGGACTTAACTACACTAGACCTTAGAGTCCAAGAAGGGTGATGCGTCAGTTAGGTAGGGTGCAAGACCTCCCACCGACAATGGACCTTCTAAAGGATGTAAAGTATTTTAAAGACCAAGCCTTGGGGGAAAACAAATATGAGCAATTCTAGAATAACGCAATAAGGATAGATATCGATACCCTCGTGGAAGGTTTGGATCATCCAGGGTGCACTCAAAACTATGAAATCTGGCTACAATCTATACCCCGCGACATTAGTAGACCATTACCAGCTCAACTTAGAGGGCGAATACGGCAAGCAATTATGGTTGAGGACGATGAGTAGGAAGATCCTGGTGCCAAAGTGGAGCTTTGGAGAATTTAGCTATCAGGTTTGATCACAACTGTGGAAGGGTGTCAGAAAAATCTTTTTGGGTGTAGTCTCAGAGAGGCGGGGATACATGCGAGAAGCTTATTCCCGAGTATCAAAGCGTCATTGCAGGATATATTGCAAAGTTTGAGTGGAAAAGTAAGAACTTCACAGACAGGTCCATCTCAGCCAGGGTCATCACACAGAGCACCAGTTTGAAAAAGCATTTCCTATCTTTTATTTTTTTTGAGTCCTTTACTTTTCTACCATTGTAGTGTTGTGTCTTCGTTAAGTCAGTGTCAAGTTTGTTTTAATGTTAAGTTCTTTATAAAAAATGTTACGCATGTTGTCCTGTGGGCCTAGAGTGTTGTTTAGTCCTCATTGATTAATGTTAAGGTTGTCTTAAATGTGAAATATGTTTGAGTCGTCTCTTTTATGAAATGTAGTATTGTTGCATTGTTCTTTCTTTTGTTTGTTTTCAAAAAAAAAAAGAAAAATGAAAAAAAAATCTCAACTTTGTGCATGTGCTGCCCGAACTACGCAAGATCTGATTCATGTACAACATGATACATAGGCAACCTACTTCTGGGTTTAATCTAATCATTTTGATTCTTCGTTCTTCATTATTTTTCCTCTTTTAAAGAAAAGCAAAAGCCATAGAGAATGATAAAATAAGGTAGATAGCAAAAAAAAAATAGAAAGAGTAATGAGAGAATAAGGTGAAAGAAAAGAGACTGATGAAAAGAAGAGAGAAGTGAGGGAAAAAAAGAGGTGTGGTTAGAGGAAAGAAGCAAATGGGTGTAGGAGAAAGATCAGGATGATGTTAAAATGGCCCCATTACCCTCTAAGTCCAGCAGAAATGTACATAAACCTAGGATGTATACAATGTGATTTCTATGCTTGTTGCCTGACCTAAATCCTAACGGGTTTTGTCTTTGATGAGCATGTTCTTTCAGATAAGTGGTTGGTTTGTAGCACTCTGGCTAGTCATCCGTACTTCACTAGATCAAAAGCAAAGGTTTCCATGGCTAGTAGGGAGATTGAAAATTCACTCATTGACCCAGATCAGAATCCCAGGGAAGAAAGTTCAGAATGCAATGATGAGGTATTGAGGCTTAGACAACAATTTCTAGATCTGCACCGAGCATGGGCTAGTGGCATGCCTCCTCCTCCACTCTCTGAAGATCTTGGGAATATCCCCAATTTCCCACCGCTCTATTAGGCACAATTCTCTGTTCCTATTGAGTCATCAAAGTACGCACCAGGTTTAACTCCATGGCAATATTACCCTGGCACTTCTAGTGTGCCCATGGCAGTTCCTCAACCAAGGCCCGTGTCTCAGCTGGCACCACCAGAAGTGCCTGTGTTCGTGGCTCCATTACTACCTGAAGCTTCCACATATGTTGTACGTCCGACAATAGTGCTTCCTCGGTCTGCCAGTGAGCTAGTATTGAAGGTTTCAGATAGTCAATATTATGCCCCGGAGCCTACTTTGAGAATGAATGAACCGTATAGGTACGCTCAGCCACCTGCATTTCCAATTCATACGGAGAAACCTATTGCAACAGAGGAACAAGAGTTCATAGTGCGGAAATTGAAAAGTTTGGAACAGGCCATGAGGAATCTACAGGGAACTAGAGGTTATAAGAGTGTTTCCTATAAAGATCTTTTCATGTTCCCATACGTCAACCTTCTCCTCGATTTTAAAATGCCCAAGTTCAAGAAGTATATTGGGCACGGTGATCCCATGGCACACTTCAGACGTTATTGCAACCAATTAAGGGCTGCAGGGGGAAGGGAAGAGTTGCTTATGGCTTTCTTTGGCGAGAGTCTTTTCGATCTGGCTTCAGAATGGTTTGTTGATCACGATATCAACAAGTGGAACACCTGGGATGACTTAGCTTCCGAGTTTGTGCAATATTTTCAGTATAACGTCGACCTGATTACTGATGAAAAATCCTTGGTCAACATGAAGAAGAAAAGCACTGAAGGCTTTAGGGAATACACGATAAGGTGGCGTGAACAGGCCGTCAGGGTGAAGCCTCTAATGAAGGAGAGTAAACTGGTAGAGGTATTCATTCAGGCACAGGATGAGACCTATTTTAAATATTTACTTTTGACAATAGGAAAGTCTTTTATTGAAGTTGTCAAAATAGGAGAGATGATAGAGGACGAAATTAAGACCGGCCGAATAGTGAGTTTTTCTGTGTTAACAGCCACCACACAAGCGATTAAAGGTGGATCTAGCGCGTTTGGAGGTAAAAAGAAGAAAAAGGATGTGGCGACTGTTGTTGCTGGACCCCATTCCTATCCCAATAGACCGCCTCACCCCTATTCCCAATACCAAGCCCAAGCCTATGTCCATGCTCTATATATTCCTCCCCACCATTCTACCCTTCGCAAAACCCACTATATGTCATTACACCCCCTCCTTAACGAGTATGTAGCGCACAACCATATGCCCAAACCCTTTCTTACCCATAATAGTGTGCGCAAGCTCCACAAAATTGTCCATCAGCTTCACCAAATTACCAAAACCCCTCCATACCCGGTTTCCAACCCAGGCCCGAGTACAAGAAAGAGAAGGCGGCTAAAAATTAGTTCACACCTCTTGGGAAGTCATATGCTAGTGATAGGTTGAGAAAGATAAAGGTCTTAAGCCCAATTCAAGGAAGGCTTTCAAATCCACTTCTGAGAAATCTCGATTATTCTTTAAGGTGTGCATATTGTTCTGACATGCCAGGCCATGATATCGAGAAATGTTGGTATTTAAAAAAAGTTGTCCAATATTTAATTGACACAAATTAGATGTTGGTCCAGGCCCTGGAGGTTCCAAACAGTAACCAGAATCCACTGCCAATCGATGCTGAAACCAATATGTTAGAATCGATATATGATGGGAAAGAGTCGTCAAGGTATTATAAGCCTATTGTCAAGATACAGACCAATTAGGAAAAATTGATAAATGTAGCAGATTCGTTGAAAGCAATGTCATTAAGCCAGGAAGGAATAAGAAAGCTAAAGTCTAAGAAAGCACAAAGAGACCTACGGTCACAGTGAAAGGAGTCAGAGCAGTCGTTGGTTTAAGTCAAGACAAGCCTAAGTTGAAAGTGATAGGAGCTCCGTGTATAAGCCTATATTGACAGTGAAAGGAGCAATTGCAGTGCCTATTATCATCAAACCAGTGATCCAACCTCCGATAGTTGATATGAAAAAGATTCCCTGGAACTATAAGTGGACTGTGATGACCTATCAAGGGAAGAAAGTAGTGGAAGATGTAGATGAGGTAGGGGGTTTGACTCAATCAGGAAGATGCTTCATACCTAAAAGTTTGAGAAAATCCAAGCCAATTGGGAGTGGACCTTTATCTATCAAAAAGCCTGTCACTGAAGAAGAAGCTGAAGAATCTTTGAAAAAAATAATATTGCCGGAGTATTCAATAATAGATTAGTTGAAGAATACCCCTGCTCAAATTTTTCTCTTATCGTTGTTGTTGCATTCCAAGGAACATCGTGATATTATATTGAAGGTATTAAATGAAGCATATGTTCCTAAGGAGGTTACAGTAAATCAGCTTGAAAAAATGGTCGGAAAAATCTTTGAGTTCAATCAGATTAGCTTCTCTGATGACGAATTGCCAATTAAAGGTATGGGGCATAATCGGGGGATTTATATTACTGTGAAGTGTGAAGATTTATACGCCACTCATGTCATGATTGATGGAGGTTCTGGCGCAAATATATTCCCTATTTCCACCTTACAAAAGTTGAACATTGGTGTTGAGAGGATCAGGCCCAACAATGTATGTGTCAGGGCTTTTGATGGAGCAAAGTCTAGCTCCATTGGCAAAATAGAACTAATGTTGATTATAGGGCCTGTTGAATTCGCCCTAGAGTTTCAAGTATTGAATATCAACTCCTCTTACAATCTGTTGTTGGGAAGACCATGGATCCACAAGGCTAAGGCGTTTGTGTCTACATTGCACCAGATGATCAAGTTTGATCATGACAGGCAAGAAGTGGTTATTCACGGTGAAGGGGATTTTTCTGCCTATGAAGATTCTCCCTTATATCTAATTGAAGAAAACAATGTAGAGGAGACATTTTTCTATCAAACTTTTGATACAGTGCCAGTAGATCGTATCTTTGAAGGACAGGTTGTTTCGGGACCATAATTGTCTTCCATTTCTATTATGATGGTGAGTGAGCTTTTGAAATATGGATTTGTGCCAGGGAAGGTTTTGAGAGTGTCTCTGCACGGTATCATTTATCCTATATGTCCGAGAGAGAACATGGGCACTTTTGGTCTGGGATTTGAAGCTACGGCTGAAGATTTGAAGAAGGCCAAAGGAAGGAAAAGGGAAACATGGTCTCTCCCTCGTCCAATGCCGCTACTCAGTGAATCATTTATCAAGAACAATATCACAAAACCTGTAAAATTTGAAGCTGAATTGGTTGATAACTTCCAGAACCTGCTGATTGATGTTGACATGGTTGAAATAGGAGAGGGTAACAGTAAGGCAGACGTTCTTTTCATAGGTCCTGAGGTCCAGCTCAACAATTGGGAAGTCACTCCTTTCCCCATCAGGAGGGAGTTTTGGTAGTTCATCTTGTTTTTTTTTTATTTATCCGAGTTATTCCAGGGTTGTAATTCGAAATTTAGCTTGTTTACATTCTATTGTCATTTGTGTTTAAACCCTTCTATCTTTCCCTTTTAATAAAATGCAATGTCCTCTTATTTTGTGTCTAGTATATTTTGTTTTTGTCTTTTTCTTTATAAAGTTCTCTTTATGTTGATTTTAATGACATGGCATGCATGCCAAATTTTTAACCTGATCTTAAAATCCAAACTAATTAAGATATAATGAAGCAAGAGGAGGAATATGATGAAGAAGAGGCACTAGAAGAAATAAGCAAAGAGTTGGAACAGTTTGAATACAAGCCAAATCTAAATTTGAATAAAACTAAGCCAATTAATCTAGGGAATCAAGAAGATGTTAGGAAAACTAAAATCAGTGTACACGCTTTGCCACGGCTAAAAGATGGAATAATTCAAGCATTAATTGATTACAAGGATATTTTTTCATGGTCTTATGATGATATGCCTGGTCTAAGCACTGAATTAGTGGCCCATAAATTGCCAACTGATCCTGCATTCCCCCCTGTGAAACAGAAGTTAAGAAAGTTTAAAACTGATGAAAGTATCAAAATCAAAGAGGAAATCATGAAACAACTTGAAGCCAAAGTCATTCGAGTGGTTCGTTATCCTACGTGGTTGTCCATTGTTGTTCCTATCCCAAAGAAAGATGGAAAAATTCGAGTATGTATTGATTACCGTGATTTGAACAGGGCAAGTCCGAAGAATGATTTTTCGCTGCCCAATATCCATATTTTGCTGGACAATTGCTCTAAATATGAGATTGCTTTTTTTGTGGATTGCTATACCAAATACCACCAGATCAATATGGATGATGAAGACGTGGAGAAGACGTCTTTTATCACACCATGGGGGACCTATTGTTATCGAGTGATGCCGTTCGGTTTGAAAAATACTGGCGCAACATACATAAGATCCATGACCACTATGTTTCATGATATGATGCATAAGGAGATTAAGGTCTATGTAGATGATGTGATTATTAGGTCAAAAATTCAGGATGACCATGTTAAAGTTTTAAGAAAGTTCTTTGAAAGGCTACGTAGGTATAATCTCAAGCTCAACCCAGCAAAGTGTCTATTTGGAGTTCCATCTGGAAAGCTATTGGGGTTTGTAGTCGGCCGTTGAGGAATTGAATTGGATCCCTAAAAAATCAAAGCCATTCAAGATTTGCCCCCGCCCAAGAATAGAACAGAGGTGATGAGTTTTCTTGGAAGACTGAACTACATCAGTAGGTTTATTACTCAACTCACAACCACTTATGAGCCCATATTCAAGTTGCTGAAAAAGAGTGTTGTGGTAGAATGGACTGAAGAATGTCAGAAAGCGTTCGACAGAATCAAAAGATATTTGTCAAATCTATTGGTACCACCGGAGCCTGGTAGGCCTTTGATCTTATATTTATCAGTCATGGACAATTCTTTTGGTTGTGTATTGGGGAAATATGATGTAACAGAAAAAGGAGCAGGCTATTTATTATCTTAGAAAAAAGTTCACTGCATATGAGTCCAGATACACTCTTCTTGAAAGGATGTATTGCGCCCTAACTTGGGTAGCACAAAAGTTGAAGCATTATCTTTCGTCCAACACTACTTATCTCATCTCCCGCATGGATCCTCTGAAGTATATCTTTCAGAAGCCTATGCAAACAGGTCGATTAACAAAGTGGAAAATATTGCTTATCGAGTTTGACACTGTATATGTGACTCAAACAGCCATGAAAGTCCAAGCCTTAGCAGATCATCTTGCTGAGAATCCCATCGATGAAGACTATGAACCATTAAAGACATATTTTCCTGATGAATATGCGTTGTGTGTTGATGAAGTCATTATAGTTGTTGATCCAGGTTGGAAGCTATTCTTCGATGGAGCTGTTAACATAAAAGGAGTCAGAATAGGTGCGGTTCTTATCTCTGAATTAGGGTAACATTTCCCGATAATAGCGTAACTTCAATTTTATTATACCAATAACATGGCAAAATACAAAGCTTGCATTCTTAGTTTGAGGTTAGCTGTTGATATGGGAGTTCAGGAGCTATTAATGTTTGGGGATTCAGATTTGCTTGTCCATCAAATTCAAGGCGATTGGGAAATGCAAGATTTGATGCTCATACCATATCGACAATGCTTGCAAAAGCTATGTTAACGGTTTGTGTCAGTAAAATTTAAGCATATTCCAAGGATTCATAATAAGATTGTTGATGCTTTAGCCACTCTGTCTTCAATGCTCCAACATTCTTATAAAATCTACATCGATCCAGTGCATATACAGAGTCGTGATTAACACGCTTATTGTAAAGCAGTTGAAGAAGATCTCGATGGCGAACCTTGGTTCTTTAATATCAAGCGATACATCCAATCGGAAGAATACCCAACACATGCCACCAATGATCAAAAGAGGACTATTAGGCATTTTTCTAGTGGATTTTTCTTAAGTGGGGGAATCTTATACAAGAGAACCCCGGATCTGGGACTTTTAAGGTGTGTTGATACAAAAGAAGCTTCGGAATCATAGTTGAAGTTCATTCTGGAGTATGTGGGCCTCAAATGAACAATTATGTCTTGTCTAAGAAGATTCTCAGAGCAGGTTATTATTGGATTATTATGAAGAGGTATTCCATTCATTTTGTTTGAAAATGTCATCAATGTCAGGTACACGGTGATCTGATACATTCTTCTCCTGCTGAGTTGCACGTGATGTCTGCTCTATGGATTTTTATAGCTTGGGAGATGAATGTGATTGGGCTGATTGAGACGAAAGTGTCAAATGGGCATAGATTCATTTCGGTGGCCATTGATCACTTCACAAAGTGGGTAGAAGCAGTAACTTTCAAGTCAGTAACAAAGAAGGCAGTAGTAGATTTTGTTCATGCCAACATCATTTACAGGTTTGGGATTTCTAAGATGATCATTACAGACAATGTTGCCAATCTCAATAGTCATTTGATGCAAGAAGTGTGTCAATGGTTTAAGATCGCACATCGAAATTCCACTCCATATCATCCAAAGGCTAATGGCGCTGTGGAAGCCTCCAATAAGAATATCAAGAAAATACTGCGGAAAATGGTACAAGGGTCTAGACAGTGGCATGAAAAGTTATCGTTTGCATTGCTAGGTTACCGCACTACTGTTCCCACTTCAATAGGGGAAACTCCATATTTATTGGTGTATGGGACAGAAGCAGTCATTCCGGTAAAAGTTGAAATTCCCTTTCTTTGAGTCATTGTGGAAGTAGAGATTGATGATGATAAGTGGGTCAAAACCCAATTAGAAAGTTGAGCCTGATTGATGAGAAAAGATTGACGTCGGTATGTCATGGTCAACCGTATCAGAAGAGAATGGCTCGAGCGTGTAACACAAAGGTACACCATAGGAATTTTGAAGTTGGTCAGTTGGTATTAAAGCATATCCTCCTTCATCAGATTGAAGCTAAAGGAAAGTTCTCCACAAATTGGCAAGGTCCCTTTATTGTAAAGAAAGTGTTGCCCAATGGAGCCTTATATTTGACAGATATTGAAGGAAAAATGGCAGAGATGGCTATCAATGCTAATGCGGTCAAAAGATTTTATGTATAATATTTTATCCTTTGTTGGTTCTATTGCATGTTTAGTACTTGTATTCTTGAAGATTGATATGATGAAGGCATTTCATTCTGCTATCCGAACATTGTTTCATCCTTTGTTTACCCCGTTTAAGCCTAACTTTATTTTTCTTTCATACCTCTCTTTTGGAATCAAAATAGAGTACAAAAATAAAATGTCAAGAAAAGAAGAATAAAAGAAAAGCATGAAAAAAAATAATAAAAGAAAAAAAAGAAGAGAAAATTAGATCAAAATAAAGAATGAGCTGATGGAACTACGTGCGACCTGATTCTCCTCTCTTGGGAGCGAGATACGTAGGCTGCCCAATTCAGGGCTCGGTCCAACCAAATAAGATTTAGATTCACCTAGTAAAAAAAAACTAGGGCATGAGTTAATGTGTTGTTTGAGACGATTCCAAAAGCTGTAAGTCCCACCCCCCACTTCAAGTGTCGTTCGAGTCTCTTGCCATCCTTTTCTAACCTTATCCAAAAATCCAAGTTACAACCAAAGAAAGTCCTTCAGATCAATTTTTGATAATGTTAAGGCTAAGCATGCAATGGATATGATGATACATTGTGGGGTACTACTTGTCTTCCTCAGCATAAGAAATCGAGAAAGAGATAAAAATGAGAGAGTCTTATTGGTGAAAACCCTCGCGGGCACCATAAGGCGATGAGGAGTTGAGAGAAATAAAAATGAGAGAGTCTTATTAGTGAAAACCCTTATGGGCACCGTAAGGCGATGGCGAGTTCAAGAGAAAAGTGAATAGAAAAGAAATTTGTTGGCAAAAATCTTTTAAGTTGTCTTCAATTGAATGAGATATATGAATCCAATGGATTTGAAGAAGCGGATCAGTGGAAAAGGCATGAACTCAACAACAAATGGGAAGTTTGGATAGGAAGATCAGGCAGCTTAATCCAAAATGCATGTCATACTCATTGGAGTTGGTTTCCGTATTCAGATAAGTTTTTTTTTTGAATAAGGTACATTGACCTTTTCTTTCATTTACCTATTCATATTTTGTCTTTTTATGTCATTTATCAAAATAAAAGTCACCATCATTTCTTTACATTGTAAGTCAAGTCTGTGCCAAAACAAGCGAGAAAGGATTTCAAAACTTGCTACCAGTCTTTCCAATTGTATGAAGAAAAGCCAAGGACCAGCACATGAAAGAAATATGATCATAATTCAACACAAAGCAAAGGAAGTCTATCAACCGACAGGCTGTTGGGTTCGTAGGAGTATTCAGATTTGGAAAAGGGTGCATCTCAGAGGTCTGGTAAGATGGAAACTCATTGTTCGAGTCAGAACTCATTTCTCTCAAACTGGATCCAGGTCAATGACGCGACAAGATAGGGGCAAGTTTCAGTGATCTGAAACAAACGTGAAAGGAAGAACGATCGGAGTAGATGCTTGGAAAGCCAAGTGCTGTAAGCCACCACTAAGTTTTAAAGTGACAAATTTTATTTGTTGAAACAGGGGCAAATTTACTTCACTTAATTCAGTTACCATTGGAAAAACACATCCATGAGGATTTACTTTCTGTTCAGGACCCTCCTGAAAAATGGGATTTTGCTTTCTGTACTGGACCTTTTTGAAAAATGGGATTTTACTTTCTGTTCAGGAACCTCCTAGAAAATGGGACTTCACCTTCTGTTCAGGACCCTTTTGTAAAATGGAATTTTACTTTATGTCCAGGACCCTCCTAAAAAATGGGACTTTAATTTCTGTTCAGGACCCTCCTAGAAAATAGGATTTTACTTTCTGTTCAGGACCCTCATGGAAAATGGGATTTTTCTTTTTGTTCAGGACCCTCCTAGAAAATGGGATTTTACTTTCTGTTCAGGACCCTCCTGGAAAATGGGATTTTACTTTCTGTTCAGGACCCTCATGGAAAATGGGATTTTTCTTTTTGTTCAGGACCCTCCTGAAAAATGGAATTTTAATTTCTGTTCAGGACCCTCCTGAAAAATGGGACTTTACTTTCTGTTCAGAACCCTCCTGAAAAATGGGATTTTACTTTTTGTTCAAGACCCTCCAGGAAAATGAAATTTTACTTTCTGTTTAGGGCCCTCCTGAAAAATGGGATTTTACTTTTTCTTCAGGACCCTCCTGAAAGATGGGACTTTACTTTTTGTTCAGGACCCTCCTGAAGATGGGATTTTACTTTTTGTTCAGGACCCTCCTGGAAAATAGGATTTTACTTTCTGTTCAGGACCCTCCTGGAAAATAGGATTTTACTTTCTGTTCAGGATCCTCCTGGAAAATAGGATTTTACTTTCTGTTTAGGATTCTCCTGGAAAATGGGACGTTACTTTCAGAGAAATGAAATCTTTCTTTATTATAATCTTTATTCGAGATATTTTCGTTCTAGTTTTGATTTTGATTTCAGGAGCCCGCCTGAAGAACAGGGTGATGAAATTGCAAGTCAGGAGCTCGCCTGAATAATATGGTGATGAATATTGAAAGTCAGGAGCCCGCCTGAATAACAGGGTGAGGAAGATGAAAGCCAAGCAACAAGGTAAAGAAATCGAAAGTCAAAAAATAGCAAGTCAGGAGCCCGCCCGAAGCATAGGGCGAATAAATGAAAAGTCAAGCAACAAGGTGAAGAAATTGAAAGTCAACAAATTAAAAAATAGCAAGTCAGGAGCCCACCTGAAGAATAGGGTGAAGAAATTGAAAGGCAAGCTACAAGTTAAAGAAAGTGCAAGTCAGGATCCCGCCTGAAGAATAAGGTGATGAAACTCAAGTCAAGGAAAGCCGCATAGATAAAGTTTTTGTAATTTCATTTATGTTTTTAACTTGTAATTTTCATTTTGATGTAATGACAGAGCCACGGACCAGAACCTCGATGGGACCTCACTCGGCTCTCCAACTCGGTTGTCCTTCTTCCTTTTGTTTCTTTCCTTGAATAATGGTCAGGCCAAAATTTGGTCTCATTGTATACTTCTTTTTCTGAAAACACTTCGTGTTTACATTCAAGGAGGCATGATGTAGACACCTAATTTTGTCCCTCCCAAAAACTCAAATTATTCATTTTTACCCTCGTCTTACCATATGTCCTACCCTATGTGATAATAAATTCATAAAAATATAAAAATAATAAACTCCCTAATAAAATTTTATCTAGTTTTAACTATCCTAACCACCTCTCCAATTTAAAAACAATACCTCACCCTTCTCCTAACCCCCACCACGTGACACCTTTTTATTTCTTGTCCACAAAGCAAAGAAAAAGGACCTTGGCAATAACTGCCAAGGGGGGCCAACACAATTTCCATTTTTTTGGATTTTTCACTCATACACAGAAACACTGTATAGGCATACTACATCAGAATAAAGGAGGAGATCATCCATCATTGAGAAAAGAAAAGAAAATCTCACGAAAAGGAAAAGACCATTTTTCTCTTTGTTTCTTTTGGTTCGCAAGACACGCACACAGATACACGCAAAATCGTGCACACACAAAAATAATGGAGAAACAGTAAATAAAATGGAGAGATTAAAGAGAGTTTAAGGAAGATATAATCATCTTCTCGAGATTTACCGGCGACGAAACCCGTTTTCAGTCGTCAGTTGATCGCACCAGTCTTAAAATCTCCAAAACCTCTTATTTTCCTCCGATATCTGAATGAAATATGGATGGAGTCCAGTTCCTTCGGTTGATTTTGTCGTCGTCAGCTTATCGGAGCTTAGGTCCTTTGGTTTTCCAGCTCTCCCGGTGATCTATTCAAGCTTTCCGGCGAAACCTTTCGTCGGAATCCACTCCGATTCGATGATTTTTGGTCAAGTCAGTCTCGAAATCCTCAAATTTATCAGTTTCCCATGATTCATAGTTTCGAGTGTTAAACTTATCGATATCGAGCTGGGATTTCGTCGTGGTTGAGGTTTTCTAGTCTGGGTTTTCAGCTCATATTTTCTTAATTTTTATTATCAATGAAATTCGATTATCGGAAAGTTGATCTCTACAACTCTTGCTCCTTATTTAATTTTAATTTGGTATATTGATGTTGTGATTATGTGTGGCGTTATTATGTTTGTTGTTTTTTTTTGTTGATGTTGATCATGACGTTTGTTGATTCGGCCATGTTTGAGGGATGAGTTTGACCATATGTTAATTGTTGATTGATAAAAATAAAGTTCGGGCGGGAATGGAAAAATCGGTAAAAGTTGAATGTAGGTTAATTTGGGTTGGTAGTCTTTTGTTTAATTCGGAATAAGAATGAATGCGGATCGGAACGTGATAGAATTATGACGTGTGGAAATGGATAGGCAAACATAGTTTGGGGTAAGCAAATTTAGGATTAAGTTTCGTTGAATGTTTGAATATGGAAAGTTGATTGAATATCTTCTGGTTTATCGTACTTGATTCAATTGTATCATTTGACCGGGGAATGCCCCGAAGTACTTGTATTATTTTATCCGGGGAATGCCCTTAAGTATTTTGTACTCGGAGGACGTCCGTGGTAAATGCCTGAGGCATCGGGTAAAGCATAGGAGCGTAGTTAAGATTAGTATAGGTTAGATAGGATTTATTTACGCTTTTTTTTGGACTGTATAATTAGACTGAACACTATATTTTGGGGGTTTGTTTTGGTTTGTGTCCGTTTACTTGATTGGTTTATATGTTTTTGTGTGGTTTATACACTCTTAGTATCGAATAGCCGATATACTCCACCAAGCGACCGTGGTCGAACCACGGGATCGAGGGGTGCCTAACACCCTCCCCTCGATCAACAGAATTCCTTAACCGGAATCTCTGTTCGTGGATCAGTTTAAAAGAGTCAAAAACAATTTTGAAAAAGGATTCCCAAACGTGACTTGGCACACCCAATTATGTCAAGTGGCGACTCTGAGTTTAAAAGTAAATAATCCTTTTCGAAACAAATTCTCATCTTTTTTCACTTAATAATAAAAACCCTTTTGAAACCTAAAAACTAATCTTTTGTCAAAAAAAGGGGGTATGACAGGTATATCAATAAGCATTGGCTCATCTAAAATTTGATCAAGATCTGAATTAAAATCATAAAAAAAATGGTTTAGCTTGTGATTCAAGAAAAAAATAATTGAAAGGAAAAACATGTTCTTTAAATATGACATCTCTAGAGATAAAGAAGTGTTTACTCTTTAAGTCATAGAGTACTTAACCCTTAGTGACTTCTTTGTATCACATGTAAACAACCTCAACTAATCTTTGATCCAATTTGTGTGAAGAGAAGTTAATCTTTTTGCAAAGCATAGACATTTTAGTGTCTTAATGTGGTCCAAAGAGCCTGGTTTACCATGAACCACCTCATGTGGTTTCTTACCAGCTAACAGAGTAGAAGGAAGTCCATTGATCAAATATACAACTCCTAATATATGATGCCCTCAAAAACTCAATGGAATGAAACCTTCAAACCTGATGGCTCTGTCTATCTCAAGTATGTATCGATATTTTTTTCTCAAATACCCCACTTTATTAGGGTGTATACACACATGGTCTTTAATGTAAAATACCATGTGATTGAAGCAATACAATTATCATTAACAAATTCACTTTGAGCTGCTTTATTGAATCGAGTGTTGATTATAATAAGAAAATATTTCAAAATAACTACAAAATCACTATTAATCTTCAACGTAAATCTATGTCATCTTAGAGAATTCATCTACCATGGTAATAAAAAATCTATTCCCTCCTACAGTATCTACTTTGAAAGGCCCCCAAACATCAGGATGTTAAAAGCTGAAAAAGTTGTGAACTTTTAGTAGTACTGAAAGGAAAGGTGATATAATTTGTCTTGCCAATGAACAAATTCTACAATGTCACTTACCACCTTGCATTGATCTTCCTTCAAATTCAAGAGCGGTTTCAAGACTCCAATTGGTGTATCTCTCATTCTTCTACGCCATAACTTAACTTCTTCAATTGACTTTCTTCTTCAGTTGACTTTCCTATATACATCCTATCATTTTATGATACGAACTTCTAGGAGAAACTTTTACAGGAAAGAGATAAAGTCTACTTAATTTTTTACCAATTTTCTTCATCTTTCCACTGATAATGTACTGAAATATGCAAAATTAAGGATGAAATGCAACTGAATAGTGCAATTTTCAGATTATCTTTGATACTGATATCAAGTTGTACTGAAATTCTGGTATATATAACACATTCTAAAGAGTTTCTCCATTTAGTAGATTACATGATTCTATATGTGCTACATGATTCACTTTTCCATTAGATAAATGAACATTTTGCGAACTAGTCTCTTCAACAACTTTTCTATCCTCATTCCACATATTCAAATTTGATATCATGTGATTTGTTGCACCGCTATTCGCTATTCATTTCTTAAATTTTTTTTGAGTCAAAAAGAAATGAGATATACCTGCCATGTGTGTAGCTCTTTCTACAACATTTTCTTTATTTAGAGTCCTTATAATCTGGCTAACTTGATCTGAAGTAAATTAACGGGATAGTGTGAAGTATAGTCTCCACTTGAAGGTATACTTGTACGTTGATTAATAAAAGAATAAGGATCATTCTTTATTCCATTGCTTTCTACTTTATCTATTCTCTTATAATTTCTTGCATTAATGTTTTCAAATCTTTGATTCTCATGGTTCTGGTTTCTGCTATATTCTATATTGGCATTGTGAGTATTGTACTCTGGTGAATATCTTATTACTATGTTATAATCTTTCTGTAGAAAAGTGATTTTTGACCCTCCCAAAGTTTTAACCTATTTTTCCAGCGTTAAATACTTATATTTTTTGTCCGATATTTATTTTATTTCTTATTTCAATTTTTACAAGTTTAGTTGAAAATATATAAATAAATAAATAAAATTACATTTTTGAAATATTTTTATTTTTTTATTTCTTCTCTTTTAAAATAATGCGAAAATTCAAAAAGAAGAAAAAATTCTTTCTTCCTTTTAATTTTAATAAAATAGGCTAGTAGTTTTATTATTCTCTTAATTATATTTATTTTAAATTATTATAATTTTTATTATATTTTCTTAAATATAAAAATTAGTAAATATTATTATTATTATTATTATTATTATTTATTCTATTTTTTTAAAAAAAGGATAATAATCAATTTAAAATTTGAATCCTAAACTACCTAAACGACTCCCCCAAAATCTCCCTATTTAAGACTCTCCCCACCCCCAGAACGGATGATCTAGACAATCAGGATAGAAGCCAGAAGAAAAAAAAAAGATCAGAAAAAAAGAATGAAAACACACGGACAGAAAGAAAACCAAAGAAAATAATATTTGGAAGGAAAAATAAAAAGAAAATAATAAAGAAGAGAAATGGAAAAGGAAAACAAAAAAAAAGGGGGGGAAAGAGTGACGAGTTCAGTTTTCGGTTCGAGTTTCTGGTTCAACATAAAAGCTTCTCTATTGATTTAATTCGACATACAGGTTCTAATTCAATCCCTATAATATTATATTTTTTTTGTAAGTTTCGTAATGAATCGAAGCATGATCAAATGTTTAAATAATTATATTTCATGTCGTATTTAGTATGAGAGTTTGTGATTTATATGAAATTTGTGCTCTACGTCTTTGTTTGTAATTTTGCTTTTGAAACGATGTTAATCAAATTCTTCTTGAATATTAGATGATATAATTTCTTAAAATTAATACTCCTAATAATGTTTAAGATGTAAAGTTTCGTTTAGTTTATATGCAATTAGGATGTAATTATGATAAACCATAATATGTGATCCTTGTCTTCATGCGTAAAAGCTTTAAAAATAACATATACACACGCACATGCAATACTCTATTGTGTATATATGTTATGCATGCATGTAAGATAGAAAGCTGTTAATTACTAAAATGGTAAAAAAAAAAAAAATAATAATACACACGCACACAAGAAACAGAAGAGAGGAAAATATGTATATAGAGAGAGAAATATGAAATATTATTGGGTTTTGTTTTCATTCGGAATGAAAATTATTAAACCACTAATGAATCTCGTTTTCGCCTGTTTTTCTTAATTCAATTTAATATAGTTACTAAGGCATTAAATTTCTTATTTGATTTTTGTTTGAATTTTATTCATATTATATTTAAAAAAAAATTCGTAATTTTTTTGCTTCATTGAATTTTAGTTATACCTTATGTGATTCTCAATTAATTATTAATGTGGGATAAAACAAGTTTGTTGCGAAATTATTCAAGAAATATTGTAAACGAAAAAAAAATTGTTAGGGAGTGAGGAGAGTTAGGAATAATTCAGAATTCGTTGTAAATAAAGAGTAAAAAGAATAAAAATAAATTAGGTAAAATGATCTCAAATTTTCAAGAAATGAAGTAAATGCTTTTTTAATGTTAGATAAGTTTCAGGCGCGTTTAATATATATTCATCTCGAATAAGAATGCGGCGAACGCATCTTTCTGAGACGTTTAAAATAATTCGACAACGCAATATTGCACTTTGGCAAAGATCGTCTTAAAACTAATTTCCACTAGTTTGATATAAGGTATATAGACAAATTTTAGATATTAAAAATGTGCGAACTTAGGCCCAAACATAATTTATCAAAATAGTTTAAGTCAAGATAAGTCAATAAAGAGACCGTGCTAGAACCACGGGACTCGAGGGGTGCCTCACACCTTCCCCTCGGTCAATAGAATTTCTTACCCGATCTTCTGTTTTCGCAGACCAAATAAGAGTCATTTTCTTTTGACTAGGGATTCAAAAAGGTGACTTGTAACACCATAACTCAATTCCAAGTGCCAACTCTAAAAAATGATAAAAATAATCCCTATTCAATACCGTTACTTTAATTGAAAAAACCCTTCGACTCGAATCCCTCGGGCGAAAAAGGGGCGTGACATCCCTGGCGACTCTACTGAGAATTTATAAGAATTCGAGCTTTTTATATTGACTTATACTTGCTTTAATTATTATTGATATTATATTTGTTGGCTTTATGTGTTACTTGTCGTTTATTTACTGCTTTGATATTGATTGAACTGTATTATATACTGTCTTCTCTTGCGCACCCCCTCTGAGTCTCTGAAATAGGATAAAAGGAATACATCGCATGCATCCTACTTTCTTTTTGAGATAATCGGAGTGTCAAGGCGCCTGGTGAAGGATTATAGTCACACATGTTAGGCGGGGTTCGGATCGACAACGAAAGAGGTGTTGCCCTGCTACCGACCAAGTTGTGTCTCTCCGACTCGAGTGTCCGATCGGGTAAGCCAGTCTAGAAACCTATCCCTATTAGGCTTAAACTTAGAAGAACTGAAAATTCAGAATCTGGTTATCCCTATTAGGTGCCGCTTTATTTGCATCATATGCATTTGACTTAGCGGGACTTTGCACAGGGGTCGGGTCTGTCTAGTACAGGTGACCTACTTTATAAAGACCAACATGTGCATCCTATATGCTCTTTGACATTAGTTTGGAAGACTATCTGATTGTTGACCAGCTTTTAGGCAACTTTAAAATGCAAGAGATTATATTATCCTCAAATTTAGTGAATTATTTTTCAAAGGAAAATTTTATTTTTATTTTTTAAAAAACAAAAAGAAAGGAAAATTTTAAATTTATAACAACATAGTTTTAAGGTTTTCATGAACTACGAGGGTCTGATTCTCACTCTTAATTGAGATACGTATGAAGCCCTTTTTTGGGGTACGACCCTACCTTTTGAAAAATTATTCATAGATTTATTGGGGAATGTTTTGAAAATATGATTACTTTCATAATTATTTTTCTTATTCTCAAGTTCAATTTATATATATATATATATATATATATATATATATATATATATATATATATATATATATATATATCTTAATAGCCCAGAATCTTTAGGAATCATGAGGCTAAGTTTTACAAAATAAAAAATATATATAAATCTTAATAGCCCTGAATCTTTAGGGATCATGAGGCTAAGTTTTTACAAAAAAATATAAATCTTAATAGCCCTGAACGTTTAGGGGTCTTGCTGAGTTTTGTACGACATAATTTTCAAGAACTACGCACACCTGATTCTCGTTTTATTGAGATACGTAGGCAGTCCTCAATAGATTCCGTGATCTTTTAAAAAAATGGTTGTTTTTCCTTTTAAATTAAAAAAAAAATCTTTCTCATTTATCAAATTACAAGAAAATGTGTTTCTTCATATCTCTGGCTTCAAGAAGTACGAACACCTGATTCTCATTTTATTGAGATACGTAGGCAGTCCTCGATGAATTCGGTGATCTTTTAAAAATTGGTTGTCTTTCCTTTTAAACTAAAAAAAAAAAAAAGTTATCTTCAAAAATGAAAAATATATTATTTAATAAATAAATAAATTTCTCATTATTAAAAAAAAATGGTATATTTCTTTGTATCTTCAATTTTCAAGAACTACGCACACCCGATTCTCATTTTTATTGAGATACGTAGGCAGTCCTTAATGGATTCGGTGATCTTTCAAAAAATGGTTGTCTTTCCTTTTAAACTAAAAAAAAAGTAATTTCAAAAATAAAAAAAAATATATTATTGAATAAATAAATAAATTTCTCATTATTTAAAAAAAAAAAAAGAAAAAAAAGTATATTTCTTCGTATCTCCAATTTTTTAGAACTACGCACACCTGATTCTCATCTTAGTGAGATACGTTGGCATCCCTCATAGGGTTCGCTGATCTTTTCAAAAAGAAGATAAAAGAAAAAGAGTTTTTAAAAAAATATTGCATTCTGACGCCTTTGTTATTTCTTATATAGTTAGTTTAAGGTGGTTGGTTTGTGGTATTTTGGCTGATCCTCCACATCACACCAAATCTAAAGAAGGTTTAGCTGTATCCAACAAGAATATAGAGAGTGACCTCATGGATCAAACAAAGAGTCAGGAAAATGAAAGTTTAAAGAAAGAGAATTTGAGACTAAGGCAACAAATGATGGAAATGTATCAAGATTGGGTCAGTGGGCATCCTCCTCCTCCGTTCCCTACTATTAAAGACTGTGGCATGTCTTCAAGTGTCAACTGGGGCATGTTTTCAAGTGTCAACCTTCTTCAAAGCTTTGAGATATCGAAATTTAAGGAACATGATGGACATGAAGATTCTGTGAAGCATTTGGGACGATACTGCAATCGATCAAGAGAAATTGAACGAAAGAAGAAGGAAAACACATTTATTGTCATGCCATGGCCAAAGCGGAGTTTGAGAGATCCAACCCACCAATACTGCCAGCCTCAATCCCAAGCTTACATATTAGATCTACACAACCACATGCAACAAGGTTCCTTTCTTTAAAATCCAAGAAATCCCATTCTACTTCCTAAATATCCTTTGAACAATATACAGTCGTATGCTTATCCATCTTCCTATCCACAATGGCGTTCCCCGGTCCCTCAACGTTGTCTTCAACCCTCACAAATTTATCAAGAAACCTCTAAATCCAAGTTTTATCCGAGGTCAGAGTTTGCAATAAGGAGGAAGGCAAAGTATAAGTTCATGCCAATTGGGAAGTCCTATACCAGTTTGTTCCAGACATTGAGACAATAGGGCCTGATTACTCCCATCCCTGGGTATATTCCCGATCCACATTCAAAATATTTTGAACTTAATGTACGATGTGCTTATCATTCTAATATACAAGGTCACAGTGTTGAAGATTCTTGTATTTTAAAAAGAGAAATTGAGAAAATGATTCAAGAAAAATTAATTGTGGTGCAAAACGTTGGCACCTCAACCGCCCCACAGAGTTCTTCGTCAGCACGTGGTACTACACAATATGTGGGAAACAATGAGTCAAGTATGGAGACCCAGAACTTATTTGTTGAAGGGAATGTGTCTGATGGTGGTGGAAGCTCTAGTCATGTTGATATGCAAATCAGCGGCTAAGTTTTTAGGCTGAGCAATTGAGAAGTCACCCCTCTCCCTACTAGGAAGAGGTCTAGTAGTTTGTTTTCTTTTCTTTTCTATTACCCGAATTATTTTAGGGTTGTAGTTTAGGACCTATCTTGTCTGATTTTCTTATCATTTTTGATCAAACCCTTCTATCTTTCTGTCAACAAAATGTGTGTCCCTTTTGTTTTTATTTCTCAATATATATTGTCTTTCTTTTTTTTCTTCAAAGAGCTCTTTCTATGGTGATTCTGGTAATAAGATAAACATGATGAATTTTCAGCCAAATCTTAAAACCCAATCTAATGTTGAAACATTCGATCAAGAACCTAGAGTTGAAAAAAATATAAGAAAAATAAGTGAAGTGTTGAGATGTTTTGAGGACCTAGTTACATCCTCACTTGAATATTTTGAGGCAATCACTTTGCGAATAAAAAATGACTTGATCTTCAATGAGGAGGTTCAACTCAAGCATTTTTGAATGAGATCAACCAGAGGATATATAGTGTCTATTGTCATAAGAAGCAAAAAAAAGTTAGCTAAAACCAAAAGAGTCATCTGTTGTGAGGAAAGTACAATACAAGTAGACCTGCATGGTTTACAAGTTTAAAACAAGTGACACACGTGCATGTGCTTAGTCACGGTCAATATTGAAAAGATGCGTATGATCTTCATGTTTCATTCCTAGATCGCATGTTATGTACTTGCGTTTTTAAGGATTGAAATGACGAAGGCATTTCATTATGCTATCCAAATGTTAAGTCATCCTTTGTTATCCCTTTTGAGCTTTTGTTTTATTTCTTTTATATCCCTCTTTTGGAATCAAAATAAAGTCTGCAAAAAAAATTCAAAAAGAAAGTGTAAAAAAATATAGAGTCAGAAAAGAAGGTGTCAAGAAAAAATGGAGTCAGAAAAAATCTCTCTCTCTCTCTCTAAAAAAAGAAGAAAAAGAGAGAAAATTCAAGAAAAAAATTAAGAAAAAGAACAAGATTTCTGAACTACATTTGACCTGATTCTTGCTATGACAAGATACGTAGGCAGCCCTACTCTGGGTTTGGTCCAACCAAAAGAAAATTCACATTACCCAGAATAAAATGAAACTGGGGCAAAAGTTTATTTCCTTAAAAAGAGTCGATTCCAAAAGTTGTATGTTTCACCCAATATTATGTAAATTTTTGAGCCACATGCCTCTCTTTCTTTCTAACCTTTTCCAAAAGCCAAGTTACAACCAAAGAAAGACCTTCAGATCGATCTTTGAAAATGTCAAGGCTAAACATGTTATGGGTGCATGATGTTTCGTATATTAGGCATTAATTTAAAAAAATGAATGAGTAAAAACGAGAGAGTCTGATTGGTGAAAACCCTTTTGGGCACCATAAGGCGATAGTGAGCTGAGAAAGAAATAAAAATGAGATAGGCGTTGACAAAAACCCATTGAGGTGTCACTAGCCGAAGGAGGATTGTGATCTAAAGGAAGCATATTCAAGATTGATTTCATTTCAAACTCAATAAGTAGACAAGAGTTGTAATTATTAGTATGGGTAGATCAGGCTGTTTAATTCAAAATGCATGTCATGATTGCTGGAATTGGCTACCACACCCAAATAAGTTTTCTTCTGTCGTTTAAAAAAAATCCCTATTGTTTTTTCCTTTTCTTTTTATTTTTCTATTTTTGACTTTTGGTATCTTTGTCATCAAATAAAAATTACTGTCATTTTTCTCGTGTCTTTGAGTCAAGTCAATGTCATAACAAGTGAGAAAAGATTTCAAAACTGGCTACCAATTTTTTCAATTGCATAAAGCAAGACAAAAAGCCAACACATAAAAATGACATGATTGTGAGCCGAAATAAGGCATGCAGAAAATTTTGTCAACAAACGAGTTTGGGAACTCATGAAAATACTAAGCTTCAAAGGGTTTATTTGAGAAGCATGGCAAAGCAGAGATACTGTGTTTGTTTCAAAGTCACTTCTGATAATATGAGTTTGGGTTAATGATGCAGCAAGTCGGTGATGGATGGTAATGGTTGGAAGCAAGGTTAAATATGAAGAAGGAAAAGTGATTGCCACGAAAGCTAAAGCCACAAACTTGCCACCATGTTTTTGAACTCACAAAATTTTCTTTGATGAAACAGGAAACATGTTACTTTCAAATCAAGAATTTCAGAGTATAAATATCAAGGGTTGCGATGCCTCATTTTCACAAATGCAGGAAGCAATGTTGCTACACAGCTTTGATAATCAAATTATGATAAAAATTCAATCCCTGGGAGATGCACTTCCTAATCTGGATTCAAATTTCATTTGTTAGGTGAAGAACTTCCTAACTTGAACCATCACTCCTATAAGACGAACCTTTTAGTCGATTCACTCCCCTTGATTCCTATAAGACGAACCTTTTAGTCGAGTCACTTCCTGTGATTCCTATAAGACATACCTTTTAGTCAAGTCATCCCCCTTGATTCGTATAAGACATACCTTTTAGTCGAGTCATCCCCCTTGATTCCTATAAGACGTACCTCTTAGCCGAGTCATCCCCCTTGATTCCTATAAGATGTATCTTTTAGTCGAGTCATCCCCCTTGATTCTTATAAGACGTACCTTTTAGTCGAGTCATCCCCTTGATTCCTATAAGACGTACCTTTTAGTCGAGTTATCCCCCTTGATTCCTATAAGATGTACCGTTTAGTTGAGTTATCCTCTTGATTCCTATAAGACGTACCTTTTAGTCGAGTCATCCCTTGATTCCTATAAGACATACCTTTTAGTCTAGTCATCCCATTGATTCCTATTAGACGTACCTTTTAGTCGAGTCATCCCCTTGATTCCTATAAGATGTACCTTTTAGTAAAGTCATTTACTAAGTATAAACTGGAGCAAAAATTTTGTTCATGTTCACTGAATTTTATTTTCTACTCAGGACCCTCCTGAAGAATGAAAATTTATTTTTTGCTCAGGATCCTCCTGAAAAATGGGATATTATTTTTCTATTACACCTTTTATTTTGAGTTCAGGAACATGTTTGGAAATCAGAAAAAGTAAGTTCAGGAGCCCACCTGAAGAACAGGGTGAAGAAAAAGAAAGTCCAGGAGCCCGCCTAAAGAGCAGGGTGAAGGAATCGTAAGTACAGGAGCCCTCCTGAAGAACATGGTGAAGAAAAAAATAAAGTCTAGGAGCCCGCCTAAAGAGCAGGGTAAAGAAATTGTAAGTCCGGGAGCCTGCCTGAAGAACAAGGTAAAGAAATTGTAAGTCCAGGAGCCCGCCTGAAGAACAGGGTGGAGAAAAAAAAGTATAGGAGCCCGCCTAAAGGACAGGATGAAGAGAAAAGAAAGTTCAGGAGCCCGCCTGAAGAACAGGGTGAAGAAATTGTAAGTTCAGGAGTCCGCCTGAAGGACAGGGTGAAGAAAAAAGAAAGTCTAGGAGCCCGCCTACAGAACAGGGTGAAGAAATTGTAAGTCTAGGAGCCCGCCTAAAGAACAGGGTGAAGAAAAAAGAAAGTTTAGGAGCCCGCCTAAAGAACAGCGTGAAGAAATTGTAAGTTCAGGAGCCCGTCTAAAGAACAGGGTAAAGAAAAAAGAAAGTCCAGGAGCCCGCCTGAAGAACAGGGTAAGGAAATTGTAAGTCTAGGAGCTCGCCTAAAGAACAGGCTGAAGAAAAAAGAAAGTCTAGGAGCCCGCCTAAAGAACAGGGTGAAGAAATTGTAAGTCTAGGAGCCCGCCTGAAGAATAGGGTGAAGAGAAAAGAAAGTCTAGGAGCCTGCCTAAAGAACAGGGTGAAGAAAAAAAAGAAGTCCAGGAGCTAGCCTAAAGAACAGGGTGAGGAAAATCAAGTTCAGGAGTCCGCCTGAAGAACAGGGTGAAGGAAAAGCAAGCCAGGATCCAACCTGAAGAATCAGGTGAATTTTCAAGTCCAAGCCGGAAGAAAGTTCAAAGAATAAATCAATTATCAAGTTCCTCTCTAACGTCAAAAGCCAACGAGAAGGAACATTTTGTGCTTCAAGTTCAACTAAGAATAACGACTATCTCATCATTTTAGAAGTCATGAAGATTCAAGTCAAGATTCCAGAAAAGCAACATAGATAGGATTTTTCACTTGTATCTTTATTTTATTTTTTGTTACTCATTTCAATGTAAAAGCAAAAAGTCAAAAATCGGAAACTCAAACGGCATCTCACTCAACTTCTAACTCATTCTCTTACCATGTTACCTTTGAACTAGATATGACCCGATTCCCTCATAACTCGGGATATATAGGCAGTCCAAAATCAGGACTCGGTCACATTTTTTATTTTATTATATCTTATTTTATCTTCACTTTTTGAATAATCGGAGGGTCAAAAATTATTTCTTTGTCTACTTCTTTGTACGAAAACTCTTCGAGATTTCAGACAAAGAGGGGCAAATGTAGACAAGTGATTTTTGACCCTCCCCAAGTTTTAACCTATTTTTTCAGCATTAAATATTTATATTTTTGGTCCAATATTTATTTTATTTCTTATTTCAATTTTTATAAGTTTAGTTGAAAATATATAAATAAATAAAATTACATTTTTGAAATATTTTTATTTTTTATTTGTATTTTTATTTTTATCTTTTAAAATAATGGAAAAATTCAAAAAAAAAAAATCTTTTCTTTCTTCCTTTTAATTTTAATAAAATAGGCTAGTAGTTTTATTATTTTCTTAATTATATTTATTTTAAATTATTACAAATTTTTATGATATTTTCTTAAATATAAAAATTAATAAATATTATTATTATTATTATTATTTATTCTATTTATTTAAAAAAAAATGATAATAATCAATTTAAAATTTGAATCCTACACTACCTAAACTACTCCCCCCAAAATTTCCCTATTTAACACTCTCCCGACCCCCAGAACGGACGATCTAGACTATCAGGATAGAAGCCAGAAGAAAAAAAAGATCAGAAAAAAAGAATGAAAACACACTGACAGAAAGAAAACCAAAGAAAATAACATTTGGAAGGAAAAAGAAAAAGAAAAAGAAAATAATAAAGAAGAGAAACAGAAAAGGAAAACAAAAAAAAAAAGAGGGAAAGAGTGACGAGTTCGGGTTTCGGTTCGAGTTTCTGGTTCAACATAAAAGCTTCTCTATTGATTTAGTTCGTCATACAGGTTCTAATTCAATCCCTATAATATTATTTTTTTTCTATGTTTCGTAATGAATCGAAGCATGATCAAATGTTTAAATAATTATATTTCATGTCGTATTTAGTATGAGAGTTTGTGATTTATATGAAATTTGTGCTCTACGTATTTGTTTGTAATTTTGCTTTTAAAACGATGTTAATCAAATTCTTCTTGAATATTAAATGATATAATTTCTTAAAGTTAATACTACTAATAATGTTAAAGATGTAAAGTTTCGTTTAATTTATATGCAATTAGGGTGTAGTTATGATAAATCATAATATGTGATCCTTGTTTCCATGCATAAAAGCTTTAAAAATAACACATACACACACATGCAATACTCTACTGTATATATATGTTATGCATGCATGTAAAACAGAAAGTAGTTAATTACTAAAAAGGTAAAAAAAAAAAAATGATACACACGCACACAAGAAACAGAAGAGAGGAAAATATGTACATAGAGAGAGAAATATGTAATATTGTTGGGTTTTGTTTCTTTCAGAATGAAAATTATTAAACCACTAATGAATCTCGTTTTCGCCTATTTTTCTTAATTCAATTTAATATAGTTACTAAGGCATTAAATTTCTTATTTGATTCTTGTTTGAATTTTATTCATATTATATTAAAAAAAAATTCATAATTTTTGCTTCGTTGAATTTTGATTATATCTTATGTGATTCTCAATTAATTATTAATGTGGGATAAAACAAGTTTATTGCGAAATTATTCAAGAAATATTGTAAACGAAAAAAAAATTGTTAGGGAGTGAGGAGAGTTAGGAATAATTCAGAATTCGTTGTAAATAAAGAGTAAAAAGAATAAAAATAAATTAGGTAAAATGATCTCAAATTTTCAAGAAATGAAGTAAATGCTTTTTTAATGTTAGATAAGTTTTAGACATGTTTAATATATATTCGTCTCGAATAAGAATGCGGCGAACGCATCTTTCTGAGAAGTTTAAAATAATTCGACAACGCAATATTGCACTTCGGCAAAGATCGTCTTAAAATTAATTTTCACTAGTTTAATATAAGGTATATAGACAAATTTTAGATATTAAAAATGTGCGAACTTAGGCCCAAACATAATTTATCAAAATAGTTTAAGTCAAGATAAGTCAATAAAGAGACCTTGCTAGAACCACGGGACTCGAGGGGTGCCTCACACCTTCCCCTCGGTCAATAGAATTCCTTACCCGATCTTCTATTTTCGCAGACCAAATAAGAATCATTTTCTTTTGACTAGGGATTCAAAAAGGTGACTTGGAACACCATTAACTCAATTCCAAATGACGACTCTAAAAAATGATAAAAAATAATCCTTATTCAATACCGTCACTTTAATTGGAAAAATCGTTCAACTCGAATCCTTCGGGTGAAAAAGGGGTGTGACACTTGATATATCTTTTAAGTTATAATTATCACAAATCTGATCCAATTCTTTTTTCTTTCATAATTTTTCTGAAAATTACCTCTTCCATAAACATTACCTCTTTCTTGAAAATTTCCGCTGCCTTGGTAATATCCTCTTCTTTTATAATTTCCTCTTCTTTGATAAGGACCGTTTATATCTTCCAACAATGTTGAGATCTCTGTATCTGCTGACATCGCTGACGTTATTCTCTGGCTTTGTCTGTTAATTACCCGTGAATATGCTTTATTCAATTTCTGGTTTGCTCATATAGATCGTTTAATACTATTATAAATTGCATCATTTTCAATATACTCAGATGTTCTACAAATTCAATTATTTCCTCACATGTATAACTAGGTGCAGGGATTAAACAATCAAATTCATCTTAAAAAATTCACAAATTCAAATAATACTCAAATATAAATTTTATACCTTGTGTCATAGTGGTTATTTCCTTGCGCAACTTATAAACTCTCGATCCATTTGTTTTATCAAATTGATCCTTCAAATTTGCTCATAAATCAGCTGTTGTTTAGCATACACTATTCCACTATGTAATTTTTTTCAAAATTGATCCCATAATCCGATCTAGAACTATTGCTTTGCATCTTTTCAAAAAAAATTATTCGTTGGATGATTTAATTTTTTGCATGTACTATCGGTGAACACGAATTTGTTCTTCCTTAAAATCATCATTTTCAAAAATCTACTGTACGTAACATAGTTTTCTAATCCGATAAGCTAAATTGAAACTATAGGTGCTCCTAAAATATCCGATGAATGAATTAAAAAAATGGATGATTATCAATTTTGTCTGTCGCCATTAGAGCTTCTTCGAGCTAAACAATCTCACCTTTGAGCTAAAGCAATTTTGCTATCGGTGTTAATCAACCAGACACTGATATGATATTAAAGTCTGAGGAGAGAGAAGAAAAATATCTAATTTGATTCCATCAGCATAAATGAATTAATTGTACATGACTTCACTATTTTATATACTACTACAATCGGCTATGTTATTCTAATCATTTATCCACTAATCACAATGAATTAACTAACTTCCTAATGATGTAACTAATTTCTAAGCTAACAGTGAAATCTGTCTTAACTAATTGTCCACTTTTACTATATATTACAACACTAGCCACTGTTGCATTACTTAACCACAATCATTATTCTCAACATAAATTTTATTATTCGGACGTGACTCTTTTTTCTTCAAGCACAGTACCACATGGCTAAGTTTAGACATTAATTTATTAATTACATTCAATTTTTTTTAAAAAAAATCAGAATATATAATTTTTGTTTTAAAATAATTGTTATATTTCATTTTTTAAGAGTCAAATTATATAAACTTTCTTCAACATTTTAACATATATTATATCATCATACTGATATGAGATGAATTGTAAATTATAATAGTTATTATATAGTTAATAAATATATATATATATATATATATATATATATATATATATATATATATATATATATTATATTAACAAAATATTAAACTAATTCAATTCAATTTAACTTTAAATTAATTAAATTAACTCTCAAAAAATGAAGCATGACAATTATAAAGAAAATGGAGGAAATATAATTTAATGCAAATACTTTATTCGTAAATACTTTTGTTCACCAAATAATTAGAGAATATGATTTAGCATGCCTTGCATGATTTTTATTAAATATTAGTTTAGTACGTGTATTGCGCATGTATTTTTCATCAATATAAAAGGTGAAAACTTTTCTCTTAGACCATAGTACTTGTTAATCTATACATTATCACTTCTTATAATGTTTAATCATATGAAATAAAATCAATTTCACCATTAATTATCATCATCATACAAACAAAAAGTCTATACCTTTTAAATGGAGAAAACACTAAGAAGAGATCGAAATTTTCATTTTCAAAAAAGAAACAAATTCAAGAGAAAAACGAATGCATTTAAAATTCAAAAATAATTATATATGATATAAATACCAAATAATATTCACAAAATGTTTTAAATATATATATATAATTATACCTTGCCTAAAATTTTTCAGAACAGTCCAATGGTGAACTTGCCTGTTAGACTTACATTTATGGATTACATCTTCTCCTTATCTCTAAATATTGCAGCATCTAATCAGGCCACTGAATATTTAAGACCTGTAGAAATTAAAATTTACATGTATGCACCACATCATTATGATGCAGTGTTAGCTTGCTCATCTGTGAATCACATGAAAGGATGAAACGTATCAGCACAGATCATCAGTACTAATTAAATATCTATGATATTTAATTAATCTAGGAATAATATATATTACAAATCGTCTTAGAAAATCTGTACAATAACACTGTCAAACTCCATAACCGTTTTCAATTCAATCTTTTTCAATTCTTGACACTCAAAGTCAGTTTAAGTATTTCCACAACACAAATTATTCGAATTAATCAGATACTTGTGATACTAATCTGGATATCTAGATATTTTTTGAAAAGATCAATTCATAGAAATGGCCAGAGATTGCATAATTCTTATCTGATCAGATGATGTTGGAGAACGATCACTTATTGAAATTTGTGATGAACTTTGAAACGATCACTTCACAGTCCTATTTTTTGAAACCTTTAAAAGTAACTACACAAAGATGTTTCTTAAACAAGTAATATGAGATGTTGAAACTACTTAAGAGACATTAAACTGGTTCATGTGCAATTACAATTTCATGAAACAGATTGTAATAGATATTAATTTTTGTGCTGACTTATCTTTGAAATTTGTCTGAGACAATTCTATAAAAACTTCTCCTTATAAGTTTTAAACCATGATTCTTCATTATCAATAAAGAACGCTTCAAACCTAATGTAGCTTCTGCGTATTGTGATAAATAGAATAACTTTTTGTAAATTAGTCATTATCCTTGACTTTTTTTAAATTTGTTTCTTCACTTGCTTTGAAGCTTATTTGCAGAATTTTCAATTAAAAAGTCAAGTAAAATTTAGAGTTAAAGTAGTATATATATAATGAAAAGTATTATACACTAACAATTCTAATTTGTAATTTAACATTTCTAATTTTTGAGAAAATAAAACAGTTGAATATTAGTAATATTGTATCAACATAAAAAATTGAGAGGGAGAATGAATTACTCAACGATGTATTCTCTATTGTAACAATGAACAAGATATAAAATATTATATCTATTATTCACAAAAAGAAAAAGCTTTTGACATTTATGACGATTGATCAATATTACTGTTGTCGCTACGACATTATATATTGTGCTACTTTCTAATGAGAGAACATAAAAATTTCTAACTATAAGGCCTAATGCACTGCATCTAGTTATAATGTCTACTAAAGTATATAATTGTGCTTCTAAAATTGAATTGCATCAATTCTCCTCCTAATTCTGTTTCTGGCTTTGTCATTAGTTTTATATATTAGTGTGATGCTTTGATTTGATTTTGTTGTGATGTACGGAGTATTTTATATTATGAAAACGTCACTACACATAATGTATTGTTTGCTCTTGTTTTTGTAATAATAATAACTTATTCTAGATCAATTAAACATTGATTCAAACAGCCATAAAAATGCAGAAGGATCTCATCATTTAATCTATTCACATAGACATTAGTCATTTAAGTGAAATAATAGAAAAAATAACTTTTGTCATTCAACATTGTTATATTTTTAAGCTTGATTTCACAATATATAATGAGCACTATTTAGAGAAACACACAACACTAAAATCATTCATAGTACAAAAATGGGATAGCAAATTAAAATGAGAATATTAACGGTTAAAATCAAAATTGTGTTCCTATTCTCCTTTAAGAAACTTTTACTAAAAGAAACTCCGTATGCCTTCGAAATTGTGCAGCCATTGTATTCCATCTAAAATAAATTTAAATATTAAACTTCATTGCATTTATAATCATTATTAAAGTCAAAAATAGGAATCAACTTCTTCTTTTCAGAAAATTATGTTTCTTTTAACAGTCTCTTTGAAAAAAAATCTTATTTTTTTCATAATAAAGATCATTTTTCAATACTTCTGTCGACATAATTTTAAATTTTACACATACAAAAAAAAATCAGGCACTTCAAATTTTATGACTATTTACTTGATGAAATGCACAAAATATAAAGACAGAATTTAATAAATTATTTATTTTTATCTTTGACTTTCCTTCAAATGAAGCACCTGAAATCAAGTCAACTAGTGTTGGCGGATCATCAAAAGAATTATCCGTTATTTAAGGGTGTCTAGTTCTAAAATGACAATTTAATCAATTAGAAGATATCTCACAATCAATCGAATAAAGCAGAGAACAAATAATACGTTTACGGAAAATTGATACTTTCAAAATAGCCTCTCCTCATCCATGCAAGCTTCATTTATCCTATTTAATATCTCAAGTGCTTCAACAATCTCTCAAGAAATCTAGAACAAAATCACCGATCAAATTTCATAATTAGGGAGAAAGTTACAACATCAAGGAGAATATCAAAGAATCTTAATAGTAAAGGTTAATTCCTTTATGAAATTATATTATTCACAAAGCAGTTAATATAACCAATAAATCGAAGAACATAAATAAAATAAGAAAGCATAAAGAGCACAAATTAAGTAAGATTTAATAAGGAAAAATAAAATAGTTTTAAGTCCGTAATATAGTTGAGCCGCCCCTATTATTTGAATGATAGTAAACAAAAACAGGACTTATTTGTATTATAATTTAAACTGCTGAAATGAAAATGGGTTCACACCATCAGAAATAAAAACCACAAGAAAATTATACCAAAACATACAATTAAACAATAGAATCAATAAGCAACTACACAAACAATTTAAAAATCAGTGATAATAATGATTACGCATTAAATTTGAAAAGACACATAAAAAGGCAAACACAAAGCTCATCTTGATGCAGGTGTATTATTGGGGCATGCCAGCAACAACTGTAAGCAATAGCAATTCTAAAAGTAAGAATATGGACCTGAAGAAAAAAATCGATATTAAATAGCTTTTCATAAACCTTATATGCTCAAATATACATTATATTTTTAGTTTCTTACGTAGACTTTTACCAAATATTTTATATATCTGAATGATCATTTAAAACAAATTATTAGATCGCATGCTACAAATCAGTCTTTCTTTTTCCTCTATCGATAAATAATTTAAAAATTATTCTGATAGCTTATGAATAAAGTGAAAAGTCAAGTAAAATAGTAAGAAACTACATATCAAAGTGGATGAAAAACAAAAAATAAGTCAATAATTATAAAAGCAAGCAATGCACTAGCAATGTAGTAATTGTAAAAAAAAAAAGGGGAAATTAGTGAGGAGCAAGAGGGATCAAAGACGGTGGTATGAAAAAAAATTATTATTGCTGCTTGAATTCACAAAACTTATAAAACACATATCACGTGGTTCTGTCCATATATTTTTTGATTTGTAAGTTTTTTCATATATTGAAGACTCATATATTTATTTTTTTGAAGGTTCTTTCATATATATTTTAGGAGTCCTTAATTTAATAAAATAAAAATTAAAAAATAATAAAAAATAATTTTATCTAAAGTATAAACTTTTAATGAAGGACAAAAAATTTGAATATCTAAGGGTGTTCACACTTCTAATAGTATAGATAAATAGATATAGATGAAATTGCCTAAACGAGAACATTTTTTTCTCATGAATCAGATATTGGCTTCATAGTATATGAAAGAAGTGTGAATGGAAAAAATGGAGAATAAAATGGTGGAGGGGAAGGAGACACTAAAATAGAAAGTGTACTCCCAAATTAGAAAGTTTACTCTTTCTCCCACATTGGTGGAAGAAGAGAACTTGAAAGTGTTTATAATCAAGAACACTTACTCCACATGGCAAGTGAGGCAAGAAATAATAGATGCCTCGCGCCGTTGTCGCCGTCGCTCACTCGGCTCGGCTTCGGATTTGGATTTGGATTTCGCAAGTGATCGATGAGATCTATCTTTTTGGACAAACTTTATTTGAATTCCGAAGAATGCCAAGGAAAAATACAGTAAAAAATTTTCTGCAGTTTCGGGCCTCCATTTATATATACATGCAGTAACAGTTGCACTGTTTCAAGTGAACTGATGCATTGTTTTTGAACTAGTGCTTCAGAAATGATACATTGTTCTGAACTGAGTCTACAGAAGGTTGCAATGGTTCGAAATGATGCTTCTGAAGGATGTAATCCTTCAATAAAGTGACATACTGATTTATAATATGAGATGATTGTTCAGGAAAAGGTGCAATCTTTGATGAACGACATGAACTTACAGCAAAGGTGTAACCTTTGGAGTGAACCATTACCTCTTTTCAGAAAAGGCATGTTGTGGCTATATAAACCTGGTTTCTTCCACAGGTTTAGTACGAAATTTTTAGATTAAAAACTCTCTTCTTGTCTCAAAATATTCTGTGTGATCACTCAAAACGTTCTGTGAGTTCGAAGATATTCCAACCATTTGAGGTACCGCTACTGTTGGTCTGTTTAGCCATTTTATCCAAGAGGGAAAATTCCATAACCTCAGGTACAGTGAGGGAAGTTATTTCCTTAAGGAAACTCCATGAATTTGGACGACTTGGCTATTTTCTATTTCATCTTAATTTCTGATAGAATAAATTACACCTCTTGGAAAGGTCATTTTGATCTTATGTTGAGGGTGTTTGATATACTTCATTGTGTTCTTGTTTATACTTCAACTCTAGTTAAATTTATTGTTCTGCATTTACTGATTCTGTGTACCCGAAGTACAAACGAAAATAACAATCTTAAGGAAATAATTAATTTTACAGAATCTGTATAACTTGTTTTTGGAGATTAAAACTTTAAGCTTTCTACTCCGCTTGAATTTAACTAGTGAATAGAAGACATAAAATCTTCATCACAAGTTAAAGTTCACTTGGTTGACGATTTGAAGTTATAAAAACTTCATCGTTAATTAGAAACAAGAAGAAAAGTTGAAAAGTTATTTAACTTTATAAGTAGTATTCTGAAAATACTAAATTTTTTTGTCTTGTGTTGACAGAAAAGATGACTAACGAAAGTCAAATAATGGATGCGACGTCTGTGGGGGCAGTTAATATTGTCACATCAAGTCGCACAAATGCTCTGCCAACAATGGCACCGGTGGAGAAGCCCAAAAAGTTTTTGGGCATTGACTTCAAGCGGTGGCAGCAAAAGATGTTCTTTTACCTCACCACTTTATGTCTGCAACATTTCACTAGCGAAGATGCTCCTGAAGTGCCCGAGGGAACCTCGGACAAAAATCGTTTCGTTATTGTAGTAGCTTGGAAACATTCGGACTTCCTTTGGAGGAATTATATTCTGAGTAGTCTCCAAGACGACCTCTACAATATTTATAGTGGAACCAAGACATCAAAGGAACTGTGGGGGGCACTTGAACAAAAATATAAGACAGAGGATGTGGGAATTAAGAAATTCCTTGTTGCACGGTTCCTGGACTTTAAAATGATAGATAGAAAATCTGTTGTCTCTCAAGTACAGGAGTTGTAAGTCATCATACATGATCTCCTAGCAGAAGGTATATCTTTGAAAAATACCTTAGTTAAACAAACTAAAAATGTTCTTAATACTCACATAAACTGTTTTGTAGGTTTAATTGTGAATGATGCTTTCCAAGTAGTAGCGACAGTTGAGAAGCTACCACCTTTGTGGAAAGACTTCAAAAACTACTTAAAGCATAAACGCAAGAAGATGACTGTTAAAGATTTTATTGTCCGACTTCGTATTAAAGAGGATAATAAAGTTGCCGAAAGAAGGTCAAAGGGAAATTCTACAATTAATGGAGCACATACTGTAGAAGATGACCAAAACAATTCGAAGAAAAGGAAGAAAGCTGAACAAGAAGGTAATCAACCCAAGAAAAAGTTCAAGGAAAAATGCTTCAACTGTGGCAAGATTGGCCACAAGTACACAGATTGTCGTGCCCTAAAGAAAGGCAAGAAGAAGGATCAAGCAAATATGATTGAATCCAACAAAAAATGCAATGATCCGTGTGCTATGTTCTCAGAATGCAACTTGACGGGGAATCCTCGCGAATGGTGGATGGATTCTGGTGCGACCCACCATGTATGTGCTAACAAGGAGTTGTTTTCGTCATTCGCTCCGACTCAAGTAGAAGAAATGATCTACATGGCTAACTCCGCTACGGCTAAGGTAGAAAGAACAAAAAAACTTTGCTTAAAGATGACTTCCGGAAAGGTCTTGACACTTAACAATGTCTTTTATGCTCCGGAGTTACGTAGGAATTTAATATCTGTTTCACTTCTAGACAAGAACGGATTCAAATTTGTAACCGTTTCTGAAAAAATTGTAATTAGCAAAGGAGAAATATATGTAGGAAAAGGCTATCTAACCAAAGGCCTTTATAAGATGAATGTAATAACTGTTGAAATAAATAGAAGTTTGAATTCTTCTTATTTGTTTGAGTCTTATGATTTATGGCATGAATGTTTAGGCCATGTTAATTACAAACGTTACGAAAACTGATTAATGTAGAAGTTTTGCCAAACTTTGAGTGCAATAAATCAAAGTGTCAAATGTGTGTGGAATCAAAGTATGCAAAGCATCCTTATAAGTCCGTTGAAAGGAATTCCAATCCCTTAGACTTAATACACACTGACATTTGTGATATGAAGTCAACACCATCACGTGGTGGGAAAAAGTATTTCATAACTTTTATTGACGATTGCACTAGATATTGTTATGTTTACTTGATAAATAGTAAGGATGAATCAATAGATATGTTTAGGCAATATAAAACTGAAGTTGAAATTCAGTTAGACAAAAAGATCAAAATGATAAGAAGTGATAGGGGCGGAGAATATGAATCTCCCTTTGCGCAAATATGTGTAGAGAATAGAATAATCTATCAAACTACGGCCCCATATTCACCTCAATCTAATGGAATTGCAGAAACAAAAAACAAACTTTGAAGGAAATGATGAATGTCTTACTTATAAGTTCTGGTTTACCGCAAAACTTATAGGGGGAGGCTATCCTTACGACCAATCGTCTACTCAACAGAGTTCCCCATAGTAAGACACAATTAATTCCTTACGAAAAATAGAAAGGAAGGAAACCCAACTTGAAATATTTCAAAGTGTGGGGGTGTATAGCTAAGGTTCAAGTTCCTATACCTAAAAGGGTTAAGATAGGACCTACGGTGGACTGTATGTTCATAGGATATGCTAAAAGTAGTAAAGCATGTTGATTTTTGGTTCATAAATCCATACATCCGGATATTAATGAAAATACGGTAATTGAATCAGACAATGCTGAATTCTTTGAAAATATTTACCCGTATAAAATTAGACATGAACAGTCTAGTGGAGGATCTAAACGACCTCGATATGAACCAAGTGAGAATGTAAATAATGAAGAAAATCCAAGACGTAGTACACGTCAAAGAACGTCAACTTCGTTTGTATCGAATTTTGTAACATTTTTCTTAGAAAATGAGCCTCAAACATTTAAAGAAGCAATGTCGTCGTCAGACTCATCCTTTTGGAAAAAGGCAGTCAATAGTGAGATAGATTCAATCTTAAGCAACCATACATGGGAATCGGTTGACCTTCCTCCCGAAAATAAACTATTAGGTTCTAAATGGATCTTCAAAAGGAAAATGAAGGTGGATGGTACTATTTACAAATACAAGGCAAGACTTGTAGTAAAAGGCTTCAAACAAAAGGAAGGCCTTGATTACTTTGATACATATTAGCCAGTAATAAGGATAACCTCGATTCGAATGTTAATTACCATGGCGGCGGTATATGATCTTCAAATCCATCAAATGGATGTGAAGACCACATTCTTAAATAGAGATTTGGAGGAAGAAATATACATAGAACAACTTGAGGGTTTTGTGGTTCCAGGAAAAGAAAATAAGGTGTGTAAACTTGTTAAGTCACTTTATGGACTAAAACAAGCACCTAAGCAATGGCATGAAAAGTTTGACCAAACCATATTGGCAAACAGATTCAAGATAAATGAATGTGACAAATGTGTATGTATTAAAGACACACCAAATCACCAATTCATTGTTTGTTTATATGTGGATGATATGTTGATCATCAGCAGAGATATTTGTGACATAAATACAACCAAACGAATGCTCTAGAGCAAGTTTGATATGAAAGACCTTAGAGTTGCAGATATGATCTTAGGTAAAAAAAATCATCGAACTCCACAAGGGTTAGCATTGTCACAGTCTCATTATATCAAAAAAGCACTTGACAAGTTCAAAGATATGGAATTCGGTATTACCAAGACTCTATTGGATGTGAACTTTGCACTTCGAAAGAGTGAAGGTAAAAGTGAATCACAATTGGAGTATGCAAGAGTATTGGGATGTTTAATGTATATAATGAATTGTACATGACCAGATATAGCATGTGCAATTAGTAAATTGAGTCGGTACACGAGTAATCCCAACAAAACTCATTGGATGGCAATGAAAAGAGTTTTGGGGTATCTTAAATACACTCAAAACTATGCTTTGCATTATAATAAATATCCTGCGGTACTTGAAGGATATAGTGATGCAAATTGGATCATCGGATCGAACGAAGTAAAATCCACAAATGGATATGTATTTACTATCGGTGGAGGAGCAATTTCTTGGAAATCATCCAAACAGACTTGTATCTCTCGCTCTACAATGGAATTTGAATTTATCGCATTAGATAAAGACGGTGAGAAGTAGAAAAGCTCCAGAATTTCTTGGAAGATATTCCGTATTAGCCCCAGCCAGTGGCACCAATATGTATACACTGTGATAGCCAAGTGGCAATAGGTAGGGCAGGGAGCATGATGTACAGCGGTAAATCTCATCACATACGACGAAAACATAATACCGTTAGGGAACTTCTCTCTAGTGGAATTATCACTATTGACTATATAAAGTCAAAGGACAATGTGTCGGATCCACTTACAAAAGGTCTGTCTAGAGAATGAGTGAAAAAAACATCCAAGGGAATGGGTTTAAGGCCTAGGACGAGTCAGTATAGCGGTAACTCTACCTAGCAGACAGGAGATCCCAAGAGCTAGGTTCAAGGAGATCAAACAAATTTGTGTCTGACAGGTTCAACATTGTCAATTACCCAACCCATTCTCATGACGTAGGCAATGTATAGTAAACTAGGTTAAGACTTAAGGTAAAAAGTCTTTTAATGATTATCTAAATTTGGCAGATTTGAGCTAATATTTTAATCTACAGGATTGAACGTTTAAAAATCACCTATGTGAGAGTGAAGTGGAAGTCGCTTCAAAGAGAATGTTAGTAAAGGCCTATTCTCTAAGCTCTCATGAAATCGGGATGTGTTCATGGCTGAAAAGAACAAAACCATGAGAACATAAACGTTAAAAGGCTGGTTATGTGGCATGTATTGTCTAGGTGTACATTAAAGCTTGACGGTTCAGAGATATCAAATCTATCGATTGACCGAGGCATCCGATGCATATTTACTACAGAAAGTTCAAAGGGAAACCCACTTATCCAGATGCAATTAGTCTTTGCTTGATGATCACATACTTGTCCGTAAAAATTTTACGAAAAATAGCCATTCCCCATTCATGTGGGGGAGTGTTGGGTTCATAGTATATGAAAGAAGTGTGAATGGAAAAAATGGAGAATAAAATGGTGGAGGGGAAGGAGATACTAAAATGGAAAGTGTACTCCCAAATTAGAAAGTTTACTCTTTCTCCCACATTGGTGGAAGAATAGAACTTGAAAGTATTTATAATCAAGAACACTTACTCCACGTGGCAAGTGAGGCAAGAAATAATAGATGCCTCGCGTCGTCGTCGTCGTCGCTCGCTCAGTTCGGCTTCGAATTTGGATTTGAAAAATGATCGATCGATGAGATCTATCTTTTTTGACAAACTTTATTTGAATTCTAAAGAATGCCAAGGAAAAATGCAGTAAAAAATTTTCTGCAGTTTCGGACCTCCATTTATATATACATGCAGTAACAGTTGCACTGTTTCAAGTGAACTGATGCATTGTTTTCGAACTAGTGCTTCAGAAATGATACATTGTTCTGAACTGAGGCTGCAGAAGGTTGCAATGGTTCGAAATGATGCTTCGGAAGGATGTAATCCTTCAGTGAAGTGATACATTGATTTATGAAATGAGATTACTGTTCGGAAAAAAATGCAATCTTTGATGAACAAACATGAATTTACAGCAAAGGTGTAACCTTTGGAGTGAACCATTACCTCTTTTCAGAAGAGGCATGTTGTGGCTATATAAACTTGGTTTCTTCCACAGGTTTAGTACGAAATTTTCAAATTAAAAACTCTCTTCTTGTCTCAAAAATATTCTGTGTGATCACTCAAAACGTTCTGTGAGTTCGAAGATATTCCAACCGTTTGAGGTACCTCTACTGTTGGTCTGTTTAGCCATTTTATCCTGGAGGAAAAATTCCACAACCTCGGGTACAGTGAGGAGAATTATTTCCTTAAGGAAACTCCGTGAATTCGGACGACTTGGCTATTTTCTATTTCATCTTAATTTCTTATAGAATAAAATAAACCTCTTGAAAATGTTATTTTGATCTTGTGTTGAGGGTATTTGATATATTTTATTGTGTTTTTGTTTATACTTAAACTCTAGTTGAAGTTATTGTTCTGCATATACTGATTGTGTACCCGAAGTACAAACAAAAATAACATCATACTCCTTACTACCTCAATGGATTTTTACTGATCTGATATATTAAAAATTGATGTTTATTTTCATTTATTCAACTTAAAAAATTAAGAAATAACTTATTACTTAATTTCTAATTTACTCTTATTAGCTATAATTATCTCTCACTGCATCTTCTTATTGAATTTATTATATTTAAAAATGATATAGTAAAATTATCATTTAATTTATGTATTAAAATATGCTAAATTAATATATTAAATAAATAAAAATAGACCGAGAATGTAATTAATTAAATTATTGAAATGGACATTGAATTGACAACATTCTCAATGGTGTTTCCCGTTGTTGTTGTCGGTTAATCAGGCAACTTTTATTTCGGTGATGTCGTTACCCAATTGTACGGACGATTAGGTACACTGATATATACAGTATTAAAAATAAATAAATAAGGTTTTCCCGCCATGACGGATTTATTCTGTCATAAAAGGTTCCACTGCATTAAATGATAAATATAATTTTTTCTTTTTAAGAAAGTACATACGTATTTGGAAATTAGTAAAATATTGTGTAGTAATTCATACCTATTAATTAAATTACATTATATAATCGTAAAGAAGAAATCTTTTGAATATGACAATTTTTTTAATGAGAAAATTAAATTTGACAGGTTATGTTTCTTCCTTTATTAAGTCGACAAAATATGAGAAATATTTAACAAAATCAATTAGTTTCTTATGATTCGATCCTTTCTCAAATTCTCCAAATATTTAGTAGCTGTTTGAACATAAAATTATCTATATTTTTTCAAAAAATTATTTGACTTTAGTAAAAAAAGTGAAAATAAGATGCATTTGGCCACGAAAATTTCAAATAATATTTCGGAATAGTATTTGGAAAAGTGACCTCGGAGGTAGCGGTATGAACTGCGTACATTTTACCCTCCCCAGACCTCACTTTGTGGGAATACACTGGACTGTTGTTTTATACCCAACCCTCCCCAGACTGTTGAAATTCTCTTACAAAATTTCAAAAATAACATTAATTTATATTCATGGTCAAACAAAACTCCAATTCCAACTCCAAAAAATTATGATTTTCATGGCCAAACGGCCCTTAATATTTTTCAATATTACTCTTTTGATTCTTAACAGATTCATCTTAACATAGAGATATTTAAGATTTAAAAATAACTGAAAACCCCATTAAAAAAAGAGTAATTCTCAAAAAAAAAAAAAAAATAGTTCATTCATTCTTGAATTTTTGAAAAACTCATTCATTTTGGATTATAAGAAAAGTGTCAACAATTTATATACATACATACATACATACATACATACATACATATATATATATATATATATATATATATATATATATATATATATATATATTTATGCAATGCTTAAAATGTATATAATGTGAAATATACATATCTAATAGATAATGTATATCTTGCTCGATATATATTATTTTAACAATTTATATTATGTTCATCATTGAGCTGCGTGAAATGTTACACTATCTAATATAGTCAAACCTCTCCATAACGTCAATAACAACATTTCACTATAGCGGCTTGATTTTCTCCGGAGTTGATTTTTCATATTATATTTTACTTATCCATAACGATATTCTACCTGTAACAGTAATATCGTTTCTTATATAAGTACACTCTTTGTGAAGTTACCTTTCTGTAACAACATATTCAAATATTAAGTAATAACACTATAAGAAACATATTATGTAAAAAATAAAATATCAAAATATTTATGATAATCATTAATGTCATGCATAAGGTGAATTTCAAGTACGAATATCTAATTAAAAAGAAATTTTTTATTTAAATGATACATATCAATTATTTCATAACTTCACGAGGGAAAAAACTACAAATATTTGCCATCTCTTTTTTTTATTATTATCTATTCTCTTTCTAATTTTGCATACTTTTGTGTATAATACCTAAATAAGTATGGATGTCAAATGCCAGTATATATATATCACATCACCTCTCTATAACAACCCTAAAATTTTTGGACAAACGCTGCCACTATAGAGAGGTTTAACTGTATATAGTACTGTAATGACCTGATTTGTGAAATTTTACTTTTTATTTTGCCTTTTTTATAGTTGCAAAATGTTGATTTTGGGGTGTGGTGATGGTTGGCATGGCTCCCAAAGCCTCCAGGAGGATTTTGGGAGAGTTTGAAGTTTTTAGAGACCTTACAAGTCTAATAGTTGACTTCTGCCAACCTTTGATGTTCTGAGTGTCAGATGACATTTGGATACTCCCATTAGATACGAAATGTCGAATTTAGGTTAGTATCAGAGTTGGTTCGTGTTCAAAACCTTTATTTTATATTTTGACCTTTCGTTTGGAAACTAGTAAAATTTGCATAAAAAAGGAGTTTTGAAGGCTAACTTGTTGTAAATGATCCTTTTTAAAAAATCTGGCGTTGCCATTAAGCTTGGAACGTCAAATATAGCCTAATAGCATATATGGTTTGTTCCAGTGGGATCCTGGACGAATCTCGAGAGTCCGTTCGAAAATATTTCTTCACTTGAAAAATTTACTGGTGCAACATTTTTGGTACATCAAGTCCTTCATCACAATTGTGTGACCACGTGTTGCGATCGCAAACCATGATGGGTTAATCGATGAACTGAATTCAGTTGACTCATCACGATCGCGAGTCCCAACTACGAGACCACAATGACCAGTCTAATTACCGGCTAATTTTGGCCATTGCGATCGCGAACCCCTACCTCAGGACCATGAGCTACTATTCATGAAATAATAGATACCTTGTTGTTGCAACTTTACTTCATTTTTGGACATCTAAGTTTCGAAAAAAGTAATTTTACTAGGGTTTTCCATTCTTTTCGTGCAGATAACCTCTAAAATCATCTTTTTATTATTTTCTATTAGTTATGTCTTCAAAAACACCTTTTAATCTCGAATTTGAAATGAATTTTTGAGGTTTTTATCGGTAAAGCTTAAAACTGAGTTTTCTTTGATTTGTATCTCGTTTTTAACTCTTTTTTGCATGGATTTTCAACTGTAGACTTCCATAACCTTGGGGAATGTGTTTCTGAAATAAAATCAATTTTAATTCTTTTGTTTTTGAATTTATTTTTCGAATCCGTTTTAGAACCAATTTAAATATGGACAATATGGGTATCATTAGCTTTCTTTTTATGATAGATATTATATTTGTATGCTTTAGTTGATTTCAAGATCGTTCAAAAGGGAAAGGCTCTATATTGAAGGACTTAAGGCTTGGATTTTGACGCTTTGAGGTAGGTTATCGCTTAACTATATTTAGAATGGACTGAGTAGTTAATAAATACGTAAACCATACTATGGATTAAGAAAAATAACTGTGAGTATTGTCTTTTGTGCTATTATATATTGTGTGACACCCGTTTGGAGGCTTATATTCTAATTGTTGTTAACTTATGATATTATATATTGTGTGTTGCTCATGTAGGGGCTTTATTTGACATTATTGGCCTTACTTGTGCATTTAAATGTATTTATTCCTAATGTGATGCCCCGCACTAGGGCTTGAATAGATATTATCGGTCTTATTGAGCATTCTTGGTCTTTATCATGACAGAAATGCACGAGTTTTAGATTGTATGATATTAATGATGTCTTACATGAATATTTATTCCAATGGTGCCAAACAATAACTGATATCATGAAATATTGACATAGTGAGTTGATTTTTGAACTCACTTATACACGTATTGAATAGATTTGTTATCTTCATATTTATTTAATTATCAGCATTATATTCCCATTGATACAGACACATTCATGAGATATTGGTACCATTGAGAAACATTGATTTTTGAAAGAAAATGAGACACTTAAAACGCGCCTAGACTGAGGGGTGTGTTGGTCGGGTGGATTGAGTTATGAGAATGAGATTAGTGGAAACTCTAAGATAGTATACGTGTTGTGAACCCCTCATAGGTCCTATTTTAGGAGCATAAAGATTCGATAGCTGTATACAAAAAGTAATGCGATGACTTTCAAAATCCATTCATTTCATCATTCCTTTCATATGTATTTCATGTTATGTCTTAGTTCCTAGTTATCTTATTTCGTATCGCAGTATTTTCTCATATTTCATACGATTACTATTTTTATCATTTCTTATTCCTGATTTCTTTTATGTCACTCATCCCTCCCCCCTTATTTACTATTCTTAATCTTGAGCAGGAGGTCTATCGGAAATAATCTCTCTACTTCTTCAGAGGTAGCGATATGAACTGCATACATCATTACCCTCCCCAGACCCCACTTTGTGGGAATACACTGGATTTGTTGTTGTTGTTGTTGTTGTTGTTAAATTTTCTTAAATGTAATCAGTTTCTATGTACTTTTGTATATGATTGTTCCCTTTTGATTTCGTATACAAATTAGAACTATTAATGGAGATGGTGTGAGCTACCATTTGAAAACTTTTTGTATAGAGATGACGTGCTCATAGTATTTTTTTTTACTTGTATTATTTTTTATTTTGCTCAGTCGACCTATGATACCTACTAAGTACAAGCGGACCATCCTCACTCCTACTGTGGTCTTTTAATCTAGATCCTAGTACAAGCATGACACACGATAGTTGATTTTATGTTGATCTGAGTTGGAGATTTCGAGGTACTGGCACGCTCTAGGGCTTTCAGAATTGACCCTAGACCTCCTCTGATCTATTTTAATGTCTTTATTAGTTTTTGGTGACAGACAGTTGTCCTTTCGATATTTTGCATATATTTAATAGATGCTCTACACTTACGACATCATATTTTGGTGATTTATGTATTTTGTTCAGACTTTGACTAAATTTGTATATGTGTTGATCTGTCTTTATTCTAGAAATCTCATATTGTCTTATATTATTGTTATTTTTGAATTTTGCTTTCTTTGGGCGATTGGCTTATGTACCAAGGTTTGAGTTAAGATACACACTATCATGAACTCCACCTTTGAGTCGTGACATATATATATATCATGTTCAGTATATATCATATTAGCAAATATTATATTCACTATTAGGTAGTGTTAAATATACAATGTCTAATATATAGTATATTACGTTCAGTATATATTATATTAATAGTTTATGTCATATTTTTTTGATAATAAAAGAGAAGTTATTCATTATTAATATGCATCATAATTAGAAAAGTCTGTCGAAAGACATGTAGCTGGAGGTTGTTTTGGCTAAAACTATCATTACAGGTACTTCGATAAGTCGGCATAAGTTGGCCTTCAAAATAGTTCCCGCCTTGTCTATTCTAATTTGATTTTAAACAAACACTGGGGGAACTATCCATTCTTTCAAAAAATGATTCGATAACATCTTGAGACCCTCCTTAGCTAACAAATCAATAACTTTCTTCATTCTTTTACACTCACAGAGTAGCTGAAGCTTCCCCAGCTCCCACAGAAGATCCCTGCAAAGGCATATTAGATTAGAGTAAGTGTCCTCGTTTGATTAATTGGCATCAACAGATCAAAAGAATCAGTAGTTACTATTAGCTTGGTAAATTTGATTTTTAAGGCCAACTTTAGACCAAATATAAGGTCATTATTTCAGCTTCTGGTGTTGAGGTAACATTTATTTTTTGCTCTAAAACCTCAAACCCAATTACGCCATTATTTTGGAATACCCTCGCCCCACCAAACCTTGTGATATGGCTATAGGAGCCGTCTATATTTAGTTTTAGTCCTACTGGTGGGTGTTACCATTGATTAATACTAATGTCTTCCCCTATATCCTGATTCTTAGTTGCTGAATAGTTTCCTGTTACATGAAAAAATTCCATAGCCCTTTCATAAGGAATGTTAGCTGGTATATCTATTTTTTATTTTTGAAGAGGATAGAGTTCCTAGTAATCCATATACACCACAAATAATATGAAAATCTTTGTGACCATTCTAGATTGTTCCTTTTTTTAATATTTTTTATTTTTCTACAGTTGTCAAGCCAGGCCCTACTATTGTTTTAGTAAATAGAATCAATATGATTTTTAAAATTTAATTTCTGCTAAAACTTTCTTGTATTTGGGCACTCTAAGAAAATATGTGTGATAGTTTCTACTTGCCTACAGATGGTATAATAGGGTTGGATATATATTCCAATGCCTCTAAGGTAAGCATTTGCGGATAGTCGTTTAAGATAGCAAAGTCAAATAAAGAACTTTAGCTTGTTGGGGCACTTGAGAGTCCATGTCCATTTGAAATTTTCTGAACCATGGACTTTCCCCATGTTACATACTATAATGAGTTCATAAGCTGATTTGGTAGAGAATTTTTCATTTGGAGTTAAAATTCATTTTAGCCTACTCTTTAAGGATTGAGTTTTGGGGTTGATCACCATTGAGATCCTATCTCTCATATTTTTTGGAATGTTGTAGCTGATATTCTTCAATTTCCAACACCCATTAATCATTATATCTTTAACCTTCATTATTTAATCATTACGGTTTAGAGGGGCATTTAGGATGACAACTAGAGGTTTTCTATTAGGAATCTATCTATCCTTCCAAAGGTTAATATTATCCCCATTACCTAGTTCTCACCAGGAACCTTGCTTGTAAATCTTCCAACCTAATAAAGTATTTCTCCATGTATTACTATCAGTTTTAGAGTGATTTTCCTGTTTACTAATGTCGCTATTCTTTGCTTATTTGCTGAGCAATACAGTTGCCCACAAAGAGTATAGATTCATAAGAAGTTTTCATTTTAGTTTAGTTAGCAGGGCAAGATTTTTGTGGCTACATTTCTGAAATTCTAGCCCTCCCTTTTCTTTAGGCTGCACAAGGGCATTTCAATTTATAAGGTGTATTTTCTTCTTGATATTAGTAGTTTTCCATAGAAAATTTCTTTTAATTTCATTAATTTCTTTGGTAATTTTCATGGACAGTTTTATGTAAGACATAACATGGTTTGGAATGTAATCAAGGCATGCTATCACCAAGGTAGTTCTACCCGTCATGTTAAGAAATTTATTTTTCATTTAGAAAGTTTCTCTTTTAGGTTTTCACTGATGAATTGATAGTCACTTAAGATAGACTTTTTTCTAAAAATAGGAAAACCCAAATATTTTTCAAAGCTCGTACAAGATTTAATGTTTAATATATAGGAGAAGTCAGCTTGTCGTTGGTAGAATAATTTTTTGAGAAAAGAATTTTTGATTTTCCACAATTGAAATTCTATTCGGACCATAGACAAGAGTTTGGCAATACATTAACAATGTTCCTGCAGCTTTCCTTTTGAGTGTCCGACATGAGGACAAGATCATCTGTAAAGAATAAATGAGATAGGTGTGGGCCAGAGTTAGAGATATTTTAATTGGGCACCGATCCTTTGACTTCAATAGTTTGTTGATATTATGGGATAGTACTTCTATATACAGAATAAATATGTACAGTGATAGAGGATCTTCTTGTTGTATTCCTCTTGAGGGACAAAAGAAATCAGTCCGCGTACCATTGACAAGAATGACTACGAAATTGGTACAAATACATGACATGATAAAATTTATGATTTTACTTGGAAAGTTGAAATATTGCAGAGTATGATTGACAAACGACCATTCAAGATTATCAAAACCTTTTCTAGGTCGATTTTCATAATAAGGTCCCAAATTTGACCTTTTATTTTTTGAAAGTGTCACACAATCTCTTGAATAATAATAACATTATCAGCTGCTTACCTATTTTTTAGGAAACTTGTCTGACAAGGCCTAGTAATTTTTTTTATGATTGGCCGAAGATGTATAGCAATGATATTTGTAATTATTTTATAGGAAGCGTTGCATAGACTGATTGATCTATAATTTTGGTTCGATGTATTTGGACATTTAGGAATCAAACAAATGTGAGTTTTGTTGATGTTCTCAATAATCTTCTCTTCTTGAAAGACTGTTTTGCTGAAAGAAACTACTATTAAGTTCCAGTAATTTTGGTAGAATATTGGATGCAGATCATCTGGTCCTGGCGCCTTGTCATGATGAAGAAAAAAATTATATTTTTTATTTATCTATCAAAGGGGTCCCTAGCTAGGTCTTCGCTATCACTATCTGAAAGGCTTATTTTGCTTCTACGATAGTGACATAAGTAGATTGATTGTGAGAAGTATTGAAGAGAGAACTGAAGAAGTTGTAGGTGTGTTTTAAAATATCAGCTTGGTTGTTTCCCAGGAATTATTATCAATTTTTAGTGAGAGAATACGATTCTTTTGTCATCTAATGAGGGTTGATATATGAAATTTTTTTATATTTGTCTCTCCCATATTAAGCCAGTTAATATGAGATATTAACTTTCAAAAATCCTCCTTTATATTTAGGCTCATGTTAAATTCACCGTTAAGCTGATATTCAAGATTTTTCAGGAAGGAGCTATGATAATAGTGCAAAGAGTTATGAATCTCACTGATCCTACTAAGAACTTTATATTTTTTTTTAAGATATTACCAATATTTTCATGGGTCCAAGCAGTCACCTCTTGCTCAAACATGGATGTTACATGTTCAAGCGAGTCATTATTTTCTCATACATTTGTGATAACTTTTATAAAGGCCTAAATCATTGAAGATTTCATTTGGACCCATCAACTGATTTCTTTTCCCATTAGACACTTCAATATTAATAAATAAATATCTATTAAATATTTTTTTGATAATTGGTAAAAAAAAGTGTGTGTGACCCACACGCAAATGACGTGGCAAAGCCACAAATCAAATGATGACATATGACTTTCTAAACTTAAAATAATTATAAAAATAAATTTTAATATAAAACAAATTCAGTGTCCCACCTCTTCAAAAAAAAGAAAGAAAAATCTCATTTTATACACCCTCAGCCCCACTGCAACCTATTACCTACCCAACCCAACCCCTTTTCTGTTCCTGAAAATCACCATTACCGTCTTCCCCTTCTTCTTATTCGCCTCTATTTTTTTGGGTTGATAAAATTTTGTGTTATTGAATAATTTTCACCTTTTAAAGAATGTGAAGTTAGGTAAGATAAAAAATTGGATATTAATAGCATCAAGAAATCGCATTCACAAGTCCGTCGTTCTCATCACTTCTTAATTCATGCTCAAGTATGTATTTTACGTTGCTGATGAAATTGATTGTTGAATCGATTCTTATCAGATTCATTGATTTGAAACTCTTGATTTTGGAAAAATAAAGCGTCAAGAAAAAATGGAAGAATAGCTTCTGTCGAATATGAGCAACAAAAATTACTACGAGAAATTATATTGTAAATATTTAGGGTGAAATGGTGAACTTGCGGTGGTGAATGTGTAGTGAAGCACAGTTTATGAAGTGGAGAAATATGAAAAAATTATTTTTTAAAAAATGAGAAAGAAAAGAAGAAGAAGAAGAGACTGAAAAAAAAAACTAAAAAAGATTTTAAAATATTGATTCACGTGCCTGCTAAGGTGTGAATCATACTTTTTATTCCATGTATGCACAATGGGTTTAAGTGGTTCAAATTTAAAGTGGTAAGAGTGTTAAATAGGTACAGAGGTCAGTTGAGGGGTCCAAATGAAATCTCAAAACAAGTTTAAGAGTCTGTCAATGACCTAGGCCTTTAAAAAATCTAGATGGGCCATCCACATTGTTTGAAATCTATAAAATTTCCTTTGCAAGACTAGGTCATCATAGTAAAGTGTTAGAAACAGTGGTCAGAATGAGTACGTGGTAGATGTAGTACGTGTGTATTTGGATATTTGACTATCCATGCATTATTTGCCAAAAATCTATCTAGCCTTTCAAATATAAGAGCTTTGTGGTTTCTAAAATGTTTGTTAAGCCATGTGTACTTGCTTCCTTTCAAGTCCATATCAATAAATTCATATTAGTTCACCATATCAAGAAATTCCTCAGTACGAGATCTATTAATCAACTTACCTTTATTTTTTTTTGAGTTACGGAGTATATCATTAAAGTCACCTCCTATTAGTCATTTACTTAAAGAGTTATCTTTAATATTTTATAGATTTTGCCAAATGGACCTTCTTTTGCACCTATAAGTAGTTGTATAAATACAACTAAAGAGACATGTATCACTTAAGGATCTTACCTTTACAATGGCATGAATTTTCTGCTTAGTAGTTGCAATGCCACTAACCTACAACAAAGGATCATACCAATAATTGAACCTCTATAATTCTATTGAAGAGAAAATCATTTAACAATATTAAGTGATCCTGCAATTTTGTTTCTAGCAAGGCTACACGTGGTAGTTTATGCCAATCCACCAAGGACCTAAGGTTACTTCTAAATTTAGGGTCATTTGCATCCCTACAATTACTTTTATGAGATTCATTGATCGATTTAGACGAGGTGGATTTATTAGTGAACTTGCCCCTGAGGAGTCCGTCAAGGAGGTATTTGAGTTTAGTCGGGTTCATAACTAGTACATAGTTTCTTATCTATGAGTTGAATAGTCATTTTATATCTAATGAACTTTTTATAAGGTTCTGAGGAAATATAAGGATGAACTTCATTGTGTATTTGTCGTTGAAAACCAGACTTTTATGTCCTTCAGAAAAGTTATCTCGGTCCTTGTTTCTTGCAATATTTCTATAGCTTCTTCTATTTTCTAAGTCTTAGTATTTAATGGACTTATAGGAGCTAAGTTTACAGAGGGAGGTACCTGGGATGACTATGCTATGTTTTTTGGGACAACTGGTCTCGCCACTTCCATTAGCCCCCTTGACCCATAGGCTGATAAGCATTCTCAAACCCCTAGTTCATGGTCTAGGTCTGCCAATGGTGGTAGAGAGGATCTATGTCCTGAAAGTTGGGGTAATTTGACGGGAAATCCTGATTCATCAGTGGCATCTAGGATTTATTGAAGCTGGTAGTCGAGATTTCCCAAGTCGGTGTGTGAAAGAATGGGATGGATGGTATTAAGAAGTTTAATGGCATTTGAAGAGCTATGGTCATCAAAACATGACTGTTGTACAAGTCCATTGCTCTTGTCATTCCTTTTGAAGTCAGGTGGGCTAGAAGATCGAGACTATGCATGATAAACATCACTTTCTGATTATCGAGGAAAGCATTCATCACTAGAGACTGGCCTTGGAGAGCCATTTCTACCCAAGAACCATGATTTGGGTTCAGAGGAGCTACAAGGATTGAGTAGATTGAAATCAATCCCGTCAGTAATCTAGATACAGTATATAGGTGGATCGAAGGTAAGGAGATTCAAGAGAAGTTAGGATTCATTGTTGGTTGAGTGAACGGTACTTGGTTCATGTTCAATTAGCGTTGGGAGCGTAAGGGTCTCCTAGACATACTTATATGAAGATGGATGTTTGTCTGAATTGGAATTAATAGTCTAAGTCACCATATATATTGAAGGCTCTGAGCTTTATCGTTGATCTAATTGAAGCTATTTTGTGTGACTATGACGTCATCTCCGTGTTTGGGGGGATTTCTAGGTTTAATAGTAAGGTTTTGGATATTAGTTTTCGTATAATCTATTTTGGGTTTATTCTGTATTTTTTAACATATTTAAAAGTTTTATTCTCTAAATACTTACCTGTATCAATATGGAAGATTTTAACATTAATACTTTCACATTTTGGTTGTGAATCCCCATTGCTTGTTGAAGATTTTGGAGTAGTTATAGCATTAAGGTTCTTGGTCATGCATTTTTTTCCTGCTAATAACCACTATTTTTCATTCTTCAGACTTATCTGTAGGCTGGGATAACTCAGAGGAGCTGGGCTTAAGGTTACAGTTGTTTCCTTCGATGTTGCACCCAATTTCAGTTGTGGGTTGTTGTAGTAGGAAACTTTTGTATGTTCAATTATGTCACACCCTCGGCATAGTACATCTTCTCCTTCATAAATAATTTGTTATTTTAGATGCTTATTAAAAATATGTGTTTTGACTTGAACTCCAAGTGTTACTTCTATGCAAATGCGTGCATATCTTCCTCTTAGCATTATTGATATGCATATATCAGTTTTCACCAGCTTTTCTATTTACTACCTATCTTTGATACGATTAAATGATCATAGTATTTTGTAGGTAGCTCGGATAATTGTATCCAAATTACCGAGTAATTTTTTGTTGCTTCTAAAGCTACAAAATTCGGGTGCCATTTCTTGAATGATAGAAAGAAGCCATTGATAAACCATGGTCCCTTTTGTAATGTTATCTTCATATTTTCTTCCTTTAAGAATTTTACAATAAAGTAATCATATCCCAGGTCTATTAGCGTTGATTCCTCATATGGTTTCCACAAGAACGCTAATGTCCACCTAAGGTAGTCATGGTTCACCTTTTTCCTTGTTAATTTGAAAATAATAGAGTACACTCATGGTCTATAGATTCTTTCCCTATCTTCTACGCTCATTTTAATTTTGTTCAGATTGGTTATGTGCTCGAGTTGGGCATGTAAACACTCCATGTCTCTCTCCATTAAAAGCATTGTATAAGGGTGTGGTGGTCGATGTGTTTCACTGTTCAAAGGAACAGTTTGTTTCAGTGCATTGATGGAGTTTAGTGGTTTTGTGACAACTGCTAACTTGATTTCTTTAGTTGGTGGACGAGGTTCATTTGATATGGTGGGTCGGGAGGAATGGTCATCTTAGAGGTGGTTTGGAAAAATATTTTAGTGAGAAGTCAGACTTTCTCTCTCTAGCACTCCCTAATTACAGTCTATCTCATGTTAACTATTCAAAGAGAACTTTGAATCTTTTTGGAGATTTATACCAAATTGGAGATGAGAAATTTTTGGATTTTTTATGGAGAATTAGACAACATATGGTGAACAGAGATCTTCGATATTTTTAGAAATATTATATGGTAGTAATTTTATATTAGAGAATATTTTCACATAATTACGAGAAATATTTTAGAGATATAAAAGTTGAATATACTATAATAATATAATTTTTTTGAATAAAATGTATTTGAATTTCAGAAAGTAGTTTTACTTTTTTAATTCTCATTTTAAAATTTTGTATTTGTATAATTCAAGAGATAATTTTCGGGTAAGTACAACTTACAATATTATATTATATCTACCTAGTCAAGTTTTAAAATTTCATGTCATAGCCTATTAATTTAAAGTAATGTTAAAAAATCTAATATACCATGTTATACATTTGGTATACAACATTATATAAAACTCTGATTTTTCAATATAATGTTTAAAAATTCAACATAGAATAGTTTATACGCAAATACAAATATTATATAAATTATGAGAGATGTTTATATACACACACACACATGCACACACACAAACACACACACACAATGATACAACATAATTTCATCTTTCATTACACCGTTTCTGAAATTTAACTAAAATCTACTCCAAATCACTTCAAATTTAACTTTTGAGCTCCTCTTGATATCTATAAATCTAAGTCAAATCTACTTCATATTTAAACTTTGCACTTCTCAAAATAATTGTAAACTATTATTGGATCTGGATATGTTGAATTTAGTAGGAGACATTGTTATTGTGAAGAAAAAAAAAGAAAAATGGGACAATGGTGACAAACAAGAAAAGGAGAGTAGGAGACATTGTTATTGTGGACCAATTTGCGTAAGATTTTAATATGCGAGTCTATTTTTGTAGCATTATTGTATTAATTGTATTACGTATAGTTCAATCTAAAAGAAATACTACTGGACATATTTTTCTATCACTCGATGCATGTTTGATATGTGCTTTGAAATTTCAATTAATTTGAATTTTCATAGCATCGAATCAATAAAGAAAAAGTGCTCCTTATCATGAGTTTCCTCATTCTAATTTGAGTATGAAATTTGCGAATACGAAAGATGAAATTCTATCATATTCTATCACAACTCTTGATTGTACTACTTATAGTTGTAGCGAATAATACTTACTGATGTAAATTTCATTTATTACAATTTGTTTGACGTGATTTAATATGGTACAAAGTATCAAAAAGAGTAATATATATTTTGTAGTAATTAATTTAATAAGTATAAATATGCGCATACATACTATGTAGTTACTTACTTGAGTCACGAATCTATTCAAAACAATCACTCTACTGATAGGTGTTAGATTTGCTCAGATTGAGCATGCAACAATGAGTAAATGCCCTACCTACTGTATTAATAGGGAGAGGAGAAGAAGAAGAGAAATATATTTTTGATTGAATGAAGTATACATCAGATAGCTGGATTTATGGATTTATATATATATATATATATATATATATATATACACACACGCATACACATATATAAGTCACGTGCAATACCTAACTTCTAAAATCAACTAATAGTGATTAACCGATTAACTGTAAAGTTAATTCAACACACCTCCTCAAACTGGAGAGTGGAGATATCTAGAACACCAAGTTTGGACAAAATAAAATGATGTTGAGCCACTCCTAGCCCATTTATTAGCAAATTTGCCACTTGTAGAGAAGTAGAAAGATGGGCAGGTATGATCAATCCTATCTTAAGATTTTCCTTCATAAAATGACAATCAATTTCAATATGCTTTGTAAGCTCATATATATAAAATTAGCAACTATTTGAATTGTTGTCTTATTATCATAAAATATATCATAGAAGTAGGATCTGTCACGCTAATTTTCTTTAGTAAACCAACTAGCCAAACGATCTCAAAAACCAATGAAGCCATGCTTCTATAATCAACCTCTACTGAGTTTCGACTTACAATATGTTGTTTCTTAGATTTTCAAAAATTAGTGAACCTCCAAGTTCTATAACAAATCCTATATTGACCTTCTTCTATTGGGATAAGCTTTCAATCAGAGTCACAATAGGTCTTTAGCTTCAAATCTTAGTTCCTCTTCATAAAAATCTCAAGTCTTGGTGTATGCTTCATAAAACTAACCACTCTAAGTGCAAAATTCCAATGAGACTGCTTAGGTTACTGCATTAACTACTTAACATATGTACTATAAATTGAATATTACGCCTAGTCATTGACTAGGTAATTAACTTCCCTAACAGTTTTTAATGACTTCCAACATCTACTAGAAATGGATCATCTATCCCTCCTACGTAATCATTATATGTAATATTGGTCCGCTTGATATTAGGTTCAAAAGGGCTAGAAGCAAGCTTTGCTCCACTTAGACCTTCTTCAGATATCAGTCTTACAAAATACTTTCTTTGGATAAGCAATATCCTATTTTTAGATCTCAACATTTCAAGTTCTAGAAAATATTTGAGCTCATGCAAGTCCTTAACTTTGAACCTACTATGAAGAAACTGCTTAGCAACCCCAATATGCTTAAAACTATTTCTAGTAATAAAAAAATCATCTATGTATATGAGAATAATTATAGCATCTGCACCTTGCTGCTTGGTGAACAGAGAATAATCATGAGGACTTTGCTTGTAATTGTCATCTAACCAAGATGAGGTAAGTTTGATATTTCATTGTGAAGCATATGTAAAACCATATAATAACTTCAAAAGTTTACAAACTATATTCTTCCTTTGTCTATGGAACCCAAAGAAAGTTTTATGCACATATATTCATCTAAGTCTCCTTGAAGAAAAACATCACTAACAACTAATTCTTTGAAGCAGTTGCATACACCATAGTTCTGATAGTAACTATTTTTGCTAAAGGGAAAAAAGTCTCATAAAAATCAAGACCTTCTCTTTGAGTGTAGCCCTTTGCCACTAATCTAGATTTATACTTATATATCTCACTATTAGTCGTATAATTGATCTTGTAGACCCATTTAGCACCAATAGTTTTATGACCTGCAGATAATGTAACAAGATCTCAAATATAATTACCTTCCAAGACATCAATCTCATGCTGCATGGCAGCAACCCATAGTAGATCCTGAGAGGCTTCTTTAAATAAGGCAGGTTCTTGAACTATGGAAAACATTCTAAATATGCCTGATATATTATCAATAAATATAAATAAGTGGTTTTACTAGCAATAGGATATGCATATTTTCCTTAGGAATTCACAGTGAAACCATAGTCTTGAAGCATTAATGGGAGGTTTGAAACTTCTATGAGGTCTGGGAGGAGGTCAAGTAGACATTTTCCATAACCTAAGGCTCATCTGACAAGTTTAGTTCTAAAACCTCAAGAATAACCTCATATTCAGGTGCAACTAGATCATAATCATGTGTTGCTTCTAAAATAGGGGGATTAGGATTAGTAAAAAGGAAGAATACATAGATGCTTCTTAACTACCTCTTTCGTTGCAACCTCTTTCTCATTTTTTTTTCTTGACTTTAAAACTCACCATAGACATAACTAACGGTGTGATAGTCTTTACTTTCTTTGTTCTCGACCATAGCCCCCAAAGCCAAATCTCACTCAATTGACCAACTTTTTTTGCATCTTCTTCTAAAGAACAAGTAAAAAATTCTCAAAAAGAAAAAGAGTAATTCGAGTAAGAGCTAACATCAGAAGAAGAATTTAGGGAAGAAACTTAAGAAGATAAACCCAAGATGGCATAAAAGCCTCAATGTTTAGGTTAGTACCAACCTTTTCATTCTACATGAGGATTCACTTTCAAACAGAGTGTTCCTGTAAAAGATATTGCTTCCCTATCAAAGCCAATAACAAAGAGACCATAACAAACCCAACAAATAGAAAGAGAAAGATTCAAGGCGGAAGAAACCCAAGATTGCAGAGATAGAGCAGAAGAAATCAACTGCTATGCCTTACCATTTATGGAGTGATGATGATCAGCTTTCTTTACTCAAAGGTATGGTTGAATACAAGGCACAAATAATTACAGAACCTAATGCGGATATGTATGTTTTTTATGAGTTTATGAAGGAAAAGTTAAAAGCTAATGTTTCGAGAAGTCAGTTGAATGATAAGCTTAGGAGGTTAAAAAAGAAATTTATGACTAATGTGAAAGATGGTAAGGACCTATTATATAGATTTTTTAATTTTAAAAAAGATTTGGGGTAACCCTAGTAATAATGGAGTTAAAGAAGACGTTAATAGTAGTACTAATTGTAAAGCTAAAAAGGTGACTATTGTGGTTAAGAAGACTGTTGATCCTAAAAAAGTGATAAAGTTAGTACCATTAACAAGCCAAAGGACGACGAGAAATAGCCTACTCTAAAAGAGGTTGTTAAGGAGGATATAGTGAAGGGTGATTAATAGAATTTAAGAATCTGTGTTTGTGCCTTGTATTCAACCATAACTTTGAGTAAAACAATTTGATTATCATTATTCCATAGAATGCAAGGCATAGCAGTTGATTTCTTCTTCTTTTCCTCTATAATCATGGGTTTCTTCCTGCTTGGATATTTATTTTTTGGGGTTTGTAAGATTTCTTATAGTCATTTCATTACTGGATTCGATAAGGCAGCAACATCTTTTATAGGTACACTCGGCTTAAAAGTAAAGTCAGATGTAGAAGGACAAGGTTGGAACTGGCCCAAATATTGAGGCTTTTGTAGGGTCTGAGCTAGTTTTTAAGTAGTGAATTTTTTTTCAACTAGAGGGGCCATCTTGTGTTCATTTTCTTTGGTTTCTTCCCTGAATTTCATAAGATATTTTGCAACACAATAGCAACTTCACACTTAGAATTAATTAGACAAATCCAAGTATGTGTGTTATAGTCATCCATAATTATATCATAAAAGTACTTCTTGTCATATGTAGGCATTTTATATGGACCCCATAGATCTACATGGATTAATTCAAAACAAGTAGTTGTTTAACTATTACTAAAAGAAAAACTTAGCTTATGTTGCTTTGCCCAAAGACATATCTCACATGAGTTTTGAATACTACTACTAATTGTCTTATTGATAGATGATAAATTTCGTATCACTACTGATGAGGGATGTCCAATCTCATATGCCATACAGTCCCTTCTGGTTCTACTTTAAGTGTAGTATTATAGACAGTATGCCTAATATATTCGTACAAAAGATAAAGATATTGTTTCTCGTTACCACTTCCCGATACATACCATTGTAGAGTCCCTAAAATATATAAAAATCAGGGGAAAATAAGACAACAATACAACATAATTCTTTGATAATATTAGACACTGATAGAAAGTTATTGAGCTCAAAGTTGGGCACATAATAACGTTGTCTATCTGAGATGATCTCAATATTCTTGTAATTTCTACACCTAGTATGTGTGATTTTCATCCAGTTGATACTTCTACTTTACTATTAAGTTGATCTTCTAATCTTTTAATATCAAACAAAAGCTCTCTACAAGGAGTAATATGGTGAAACACCAGAGTCTACTATCCATTTATATGAAAATACACGAGATAATAGAGAGTTAATACATATCATATTAGATAGATACAATTTTTTGTCTTTACGTTCTTGCTTCCTAAGCATATCCTGATATTGTTGCTTTGTTGGGAAATATCCCGTGCCTGATCTTGAGCTCTTTGAATCTTCTATATTTATTATTGCAGTAGTGTTGGCATAGGCTTGAAGCCACTAGGATTTGTATTTTGAGATGAATTCTTCTTATTACTGAAATCTGGTAGATATCCAACTACTCTATAGTAGTCATCACTCAAATATCCCTAATGGACACAATGTGTACAAGGATTCCTTCAGTTGATCCACTAGCTTACTAGGTATATAACCTTGTGTTCTTCATGCTAGCATTGTTAAGGGATCCTTCAGTTGATCCACTACACCTAGATACCTTTGATTTTCTTCCTGAGACGCAATTACATTTGCTTTATTAACATATATAGTTGGAGACTTGGAGAGAATATTTTCTCTTATTTACATACCATTCATTTAGTCCCATATGAAATTGCAAGAATTACTGAGATCTTAAATGATCGACCTAGAGACTTCATTCTACACATTGCATGAAGGTAGTGAAACCATTATATCAAGTTCATACCATAGATCGTTCATCTTCAAGTAGTAGTTAGTCATAGAACTATCTTATACTTGTAATTTCAATCAAAATATAGTAAATCATAGTTAAACTAGATCTATCATATCTCTCCTCGAATTTAGTCCATACCTATGCTACAATTAACGCATAAACATAACTAAGCATAAATGGACTAGAAATTGTGCTTTCAATTTATGACAACACAACTACGTTACATTTTTCCATAATTTTTCACGATCTCCTTTGTATTTGTTTTTACTACAAGTTTCATCTATAAATCCCGGATTTCCTTTTCCCTACATGGCTAATTTCATCAATATATTTCATTGGTCATAGTTTTTTGGTTCGGTGAGTTTGACCAAAATTAGTAGTTGTCCTGGAGATTCTGAAACTTGAAGACATGGAGGAGGAGGAGGAGGAGGATTAATTTCTAAATTTTGTTCTGCCATTTCCATAGAGATTGAATAGCTTCAAATGGCTACTCATAATCTTTCAAATAGCGAAACACAGCTTCGATTAGGATCACTGCTCTGATACCACGTTAAATTTACTTCAAATTGAAGTACATGTAACAATGAATAATGCCTAGCTACTACATTGATAGAAAGGAGGAGAAGAAGAGAAATATATTTTTAATTGAATAAATTATACATCAGATAGTTGGATTATATATACATCTATGATAGTTGTCAACAATTGTCAAAAAAAATACAAGGGTCATGATGGCACTTGTCGCGGCGAACCTTGACAAGTAAGTCTATCATCTAAACTGATACACAATAGAGAAAAGATAGAAAAATCCCCAAGGTAAGGCTTCTAGAACAAATTCGAACCATACAAGTAATCATAACAATGCGGAAAGAACTTATCCAAAATATCAATCATGCCTAAAATCAGGTGTCAATAGTTTAAGAACTACTAATACAATTCAGAAGTCAAATACATCAAAAAATAACAACAAAGGAATAATATCTATCTTCGAATACTATTAAGACATAACTAAAACAGAAAGATAGAGGTGAACTCTGGACGTATGAATGTCCAACAACTACCTTGAGTAATTTGAAGGCGCTCGAAAATCAACTAGAAGCATCTGAACCTGAAGCTGCACTGAAAGGGTGAAGTTAGAGTGAGTACGGTCCACTTGTACTCAGTATGTATCACAGGCCGACCGAGAAAATTAAAATAAAAAATACAAAATACATACTAAGGGCACGTCACCTGCAATAAAAAATGGCCCACAACGGTAGCCCACATTGTTTAATAATAATTCTATAATATCCATGTATAATACAACAACACATAAGATAGAGATACAAATATACAGAATATCACACCTAAGTAGAACAAAAAAGGAACATGTATAATCAATATCATCAAGTACAATTTAAGAAAGATAGAACCATTAGACGTTAACAAGTCAAGATATAGAACAAATAGGTAGATGACAAGTCAATATGGCAATTCAAATACAACATAAACACAATAAAGCGAGTGCAATGTATATGATGATGATGATGATGATGATGATGCATGGTATTGGCACACAACCTTAAGTTCGGCACACAATCTTAAGTTTGGCATACAACCTCAAGTTTGACACACAGCCTCAAATTTGACACACAGCCTCAAGATCACCAATATCCGCAACTCTTCTCCAGTATCATCCTTCGGAGATGGTCCAAAAAATCCAATATCTAATATCAATATCCAGTATTCTAGTATTTTCAATACTTTTAAAGCACACAAATAATATAAGATATAAATTAAATACGCATACATGACAACAAGTATATATAAAGTAATACAAACAAACATGTGAAATGAGGCATATGATGACATGAGAATGACGATGTAATGTTCACAGCCATTCAAAATGAGCATTTCCACAATCAATCCACATGATGCATTTCCACTACCAACCCGCTGATGTATTTCCATAACCAACCACAATAGTATAATTTCACAACCACATGAGCCAATATTCACTCATTACTTTTGTTTCATTCATTAATTTCCATATGTCTCATATGCCAATAAGTATGGATACATCACAATATACCAATGGAACCACATTAGGCATTTCAACAACACAATACAATTATTCATATGTATTCAAGGCTATCAACACTGCATAGGACCCCACACGGTCACACATATCACAACATATTTCAATTTCAGTAATTACATCACATATAAGCCCCCACACGGGTACAATACATAGATAGCCATTTTTCATGATTAGTTTCCATTCTTAACATACATTTTGTACCAATATTTACTACTCACCTCAGTCTGAAAGGGTTAAGTCATAACCTACCTCAAATATGAAATATACGTGTCAAAACAAATCAACAACACCATATTAACTACTTTTGATTTGGGGTCAAAACGAACCCCCGGAACGGGTTTTCAAAAAAGAACGGCAAAATCAGAACTTTACTTTAAAAATATTTTTTTGATATTTTTAGAAATCTACAACTGAAAATCCAAGCCAAATCGAGTAAAAACAAGGTTCAAATTGAAGAAAAACCATTTTTAAGCTTTACCGGGTAAAATCTTTAAAATCTGAGTTAAAATAAAGAGTCAAAGTTGTTTTAAAGGTTAAATTGATGAAAAAATAGTAATTATATGATCAAAACATTATTCAAGTGAAAATTAGTGAAATTGGGGTTTAAAATCAAGCCCTAATATTTTTAAAGTTTTGAAAAATTAATCAAGAAATTACTAATAAAAGAGTGAATTCTTATCTTAAATCCGTAATAAAATCAAGGAATATGTTATGAAATATAAATAAGAAGAACAAGAATAAATAGAGAGAGAAGAGGGGAGACTTCTTTATTTCTCTTGAAAGATGAGAGATGATAAGATTAATGATACAATGAACAAAATTCCTCTGTTTATAGGAGAAAATACTCCTAGTTTCTGACTAAAATACAGATACTTCAAATCCTGATAGATATCAACTAGATCTTGATAGATCTTATCTATATTCTTAATAGACATTCACTATAATGTAAATACATTTATAACACCCCCCTTGAATGTCTAATTAATAGATAAAGTGCCTCGTTAAAACCTTATTAGAAAAAACCTAGTGAAAAAAAATCTAGTGAAGAAAAAGAGTACACATCTCTAACAATACGCATTTTGGTTGCCTTATTAAAAACCTTACAAAGAAAATCCAGTGGAAAAAAACCTTGAAAGGGAAAAAGAGTACAACACGTATTTGCTCCCCCTGACGAGAACATCAATGAACCTTTGTATCCCGATCTTGTGCACCATTCTTTTGAAAGTTGCGGTTAGAAGACACTTGGTGAATAAATCAACCACATTGTCACTTGAATGAATTTGTTTCACGTTATTATCCCATTCTTTTGTAGCTCATATATGTAGAAAAGCTCTGATGAGATGTGCTTTGTTCTATCACCTTTTATGAATTCTCCATTAAAATGTGCTATGCATGTTGCATTATCTTCATATAAAATAGTGGGTACTTTGTCACATTTCAAACACTTCATTATTTTCAGGTACATGAACCTTTCATAAGGTTTCAGGAAGTGCTAAGTCGTAGGCTCTTCAAGAGCACATTGCCTTCTTATTATGATTATTTGCTCCTTATTCTTTTCAAGGATTATTTCATTTAGAACCGATTGGTCTACCACGCTTCCTGCATACGTAGACTTTACGTTTTAAGGACACAAAATAGGAGCACTTGTAGCTTAAATATGAGATTAAATTTGAATCAGTAAATACTTCCAGTATATGACTTGAATTACCTTTTCATGAGGATCTGATGATAATTTCTAACATATTTTATACCTGCTTATAATATTTTCCTTATGTTAGAAAAACTAACATACATCCTCCATTCTTTGAAGAATCCTTCTTTGTGCATCATGGCATATTCACTAATTGTATACCGCATATTAAAAATATTAGATAGAATAGTTGGCCCTTGACCTTGAACCAATTGAGTGAGAAGAAATAATTATAATTTATTGGTCTAATGCATACAAGTGCATATCATATTTCAGACCAACGCATGAAGTTTTGTTCTCATTAACAATGGTTTAGCTATTTATCGAAGGCATTCAATACCAAATCATCATTATCAAGATGAATTGTCTTGATTACATAATTGAAAATTATGTTCTTAACTCAATTTTATTGAGCAAGCAACTTTATGAATGTCAAACTGTAGGTTGACAATAAATGTACATGTGATTATCTTATTGATGCATCTTTTCAAAACATATCACATGATAGGTGAACGGGCCTTTATCACCTTTTATACTTTTCAGATTTTGAGGGATCCAATCCTAAAATTAGTTGGTCCAATCATCTTATCATGAGAACAAACAACATAAACAATTCTTGAAGAATCTTCTAGTTCTTCAATATATGTCTAATACTCAATATGATATGTGTTTTTGCTTTAGTAAATTTCAGATTTACTATTACATAAGTAAATTTCAGATTTACTACTTCAGAAGTAGATTTCAAAATAACTCTTCTCAGTTATTCTGCCTCATTCGGGGGTGAGTTGTGATACCATCACAATCAAGTGCACGTTTACATTAATAAGTTTCTCATTCCCCAGGAAGAAAATATAATCGTGCATTAAGCCTATCAAATTTGAATAGCTTATAACCTCTTTCATGATGTTGCTACTTTAGGAGCAAATCGAGGCATACATATAATGTCAAAAAAATTTCTTTAAAATATTTTATGATCATAATATGCGTGTGAAAATCTCATCATTTTTTATGATCATTATCATATTGTCTCTCCACACGTATATTCGTGCATTCAATCATTTGTCTTCTTTCAGACATATTATGTAATGCTACCACATTCACTACAGAGAATAGCGCATATTCAGTGGGACATGTCTCATAGTTATTCACTAAATAATCATTATTTTGTCTTAGCTATCATAATATCATCAATATGGTGCATTGAGATTCAAACTCAATGTTTTATCCATATAAAGGTGTCTTAGGCATAAATCAATGGGACTTGAATCCAATATCGTATTCTTAATCAATGACATAATATGGCAAACTGCACAAACAACTTGAGTTTCAACTAGAATTAGAGGACTCACATTAATACAAATTTTTGAAATTATCAAAACATGATAAAATAAATTATCAAACTGGAAATTTGTCTTCCACGAGAATTCCACCAAGATCTGCACAAATATAAAATCTTGTTTGGCAGAGTCTCGTACTGATAACGTATTATGAAATATAAATTAAGAACAACAAGAATAAATAGAGACAGAAGAGAGGAGACTTTTTTTTATTTCTCTTGAAAGATGAGAGATGATAAGATTGATGATACAATGAACAAAAATCCTCTATTTATAGGGAAAAATACTCCTAATTTAAGACTAAAATACAGATACTTCAAATCCTGATAGATATCAACTAGATCTTGATAGATCTTGTCTATATTCTGAATAGACAATCACTATAATGTAAATTTTATATTTATAACAGAATAGATATTAATCTAGTTTTTCAAACTCTCACAAGCTTTACTTTTAAGCTCCCATACTATTTTAGGATTCAACTCTCAAGAGGCAAGATGAAAAATAAGAAAAATGGACCACAAAAAGGGGAAAAGTCTGCAATTTATAGCAGATTTTTCTGCTAAAGCATTTTTTTAAGCCTAACGGACTTCGACGGGGTGCCTGAAATTCGTCCGGAGCCTGATATATGTAAATAAACTATGCAACCACACTAAATTTGATGTTTTGAACGTGTTGGCAAAGTCGAATTTTTAAAAAAACATCATTTTCACAAAGTTGACCCCCGAAATTGCAATTTTTCAAATCGAGGGTCGAAATGAGATTTAAAAGACATAGCATCAAATAAAATATGTTACCGCCCTAAAATCGACGTTCAGGACCTACTGGGGAAGTTGAATTTTTCATTAGAGGTCGTTTCAGCCAAATATGTATCGCACGTCCATATTTTCAATTTTTTAACTTTCTGACCAATAGGTCGAAATGAGCTCGGATGCACCAGGACCCGAACCAAAGGTATACCTAGTCTAAAATTGATATTTCGGAGCTTCTGACGCAGTCTGTTCAACCATCCATCGCACAGATCAAAAGATATCTACATAAGTCCAAAATAAGGTTTTCGAAGACATCAAAAATTACAATATTACATAAATGGTACCAAATACATTGAAAACTGTGTCAATCACCCCACACTCCAAAAATATCATAATGTAATTACGTAGAGGAGTAAAACAGTCAAATAACATAGATACACATATTTTATATATTTTATCAAAAAGTTGATCTTTACGGTCAATGACATGTACAAGTCACATGCAGTAACTAACTTCTCTAACCAACTAATAGTGATTAACCGACTAAAGCTGATTCGATAATAATAAAAAAAAATTAAATACACACCGCTTTCTCAAACCCCAATTTCAAAATATGAGATTCATCTCTTTTCTTCTTCTTCCATTTTGCATCTCAGAGTTCCTAAAAGAGACCCATTGAAAGAAAGTTGTAATGAAATCATCTTCCACTAAGCCACACTACTTTTTGGTTTGTCTCCTAGATGTTACCTACGTACCATCATTGACATGGACTTTTTTTTTTTTTACTTTTCTTAGCTTTGTAAAGAGAAACTTTGCTGCTGCTGCTACTGAATACTTCATTAACCTAATTTTTTAATCCTAAGGTTCTTGCCATGTGATGTGAATAGACATTACAACAGTGCTGACCTACCCTAAGATAATAATTCTAGGAAAAAGCTACCCTGGCTTTTTTTCATTAGAATTTTATTTTATTTTTAATAAAAACTTCTCCATGTCATGCTTTCAGAGCAGATTGCGGGTAGAGGTAGTATTTTGATTACAGGTTTTAACGGAATCTAATAGATTTAATGTGATGTACGATAAACTTAATATTTATGTAAAAAAATTTAATTAAATATATACATAAATTATCAAAAATTAAACAATTTTTCCTACTATTTCAAATTAGGGGTATGTATCGGTTGGTTCGATTTTATATATTGTCGGTTTAGTTTATCAGTTTTAGGGTTTTAAATATGTTAAATCAATAATCAAACCAATAAGATATTTTTATCGATTTTCGATTTATCAATTTTTAGTCTTTAACGGTTTGATTTTCGATTTAATCGATAAGAAAATACTCACAAAATAGAAATAGTAGTAACTAACATAAAAAAAAATCGAATCAATAACCCAATAAAGTTTTTACATAAAACCATTAAAAATCGTTAACCCAATAACAATAAATTAATAATATTTTTATTGATCGATTCAATTTTTACACACCTTATCTCAAACTCATAAACTTAAAATTTTAGCTTCACCTTTACGTGAAAAACTTTTTGCCGTCAGTGTAAATTGCGATGTATGGAAATCTAAGAAAGGTGGTGTTTGTTAGAAAAAAGATAGGTGTAAGAAAATGGAAAAGGCATATTGCAGCTGGCATAAATCATTAGCATCATTGAATCATACACTAGGTCCTTGTTGTGTTAACTTCAAGAATCTCTTATGATCACAAATTCTGCTAGCCTGTTATTACTAACCTTTTATGTGTACGAACGTAACTTTTGTAAGAAAAAACTATTCTCTCCACACATTTCCATATTATATGTTCACCTCCCAATATTTAAAATTATTGGTGAATATCAACATTAGAGTTCCCAATTTAACGGTTCAACCTTTACATTTATATGCTTCATCCTGCCAGTACATAAACTGCGGAAATCCTTCGACCTTTAACACCCCTTTTGTTATAAACCAAACGGGAGGGCTCAACCCAAAAGACTAGCCTGATAGGTGGGATAATCCATTGTTCAACCTTTACATTTATATGCTTCATCCTGCCAGTACATAAACTGCGGAAATCCTTAGACCTTTAACGCCCCTTTTGTTATAAATTAAAGGGGAGGGCCCAACCCAAAAGACTAGCCTGATAGGTGGCAAAACCCATTTGACCTATAAATCCCTTAACATTTCTCTATTTTTTCAATGTGGGATAATTGGTTCATAACAATCGCCTTCGCTTGAGAACCAACGACTTCGTTGGTCACGGCTGACACCTCTCTTAGGTCCAGGCCACCATTCCGAGTCGCGGCTCCACACGTGGATCGATCCTCGTTGGTCACGGCTACGCCCAGTTGGTCACAGCTGGCACCCCCTCTTGGGTCCAGGCCACCACTCCTGGCACGCAGGCAACCATTCTGAGTCACGGCCCAACGCGCGACTCCACGCGTGGATCGATCCTCGTTGGTCACGGCTACGCCCAGTTGATCACAACCGGCACCCCTCTTAGGTTCAGGCCACCACTTCGAGTCACAGCCCAACGCGTGGGACTCTCAATGAAAGCCCCAATGTTATAAACCAAACGGGAGAGCCCAACCCAAAAGACTAGCCTGATAGGTGAGAGAACCCATTTGGCCTATAAACTCCTTAGCATTTCTCTATTTTTTCAATGTGGAACAATTGGTTCATAACATCTTTGCTGCAGCTAGAAGTTTCAATACTTAAATCAAAACACGTCCATCTGTTCATGAGAATTTTTTCTTTTTTTGAATCTTTTTTATTTTATTTCAAATACAACTCCAAGTTGGTATTTGATCATGAGAATTCTAAATACAACGTGAAGTTATATTTTGAAAAATGAAAAAATTAAAACTTGTTTTCACTCCTACTTCTCTCAAAAAATTCAAAAATAACTCCAATTTATATTCATGGTCAAATACAACTTCAACTCCGATTCCAACTCCAAAAACATTTTGTTTTCATGGACAATGCGTACTCCGCTGTTGAGAATACAATGAAGTAAATAAAAGTGTATTTTTTCTAATAACTTAAATTTTTAAATAAGATTGTCAAATATTTTAACATGATAGCAAAGAGGACGAAGGTCCTGATATCGAATCTTACGTCATGTGTTTAGTCCACATGAAAAAGAATCAATCTCATATGTGAAGAAATGAGTTAAAAATATATATAACTAAGTATCTAAATTATACTCTTAGATGAAATTGTCACGCACTTCAACAATTAATAACTTCATGTTGATAAAATCAATTTCAGCATCTAAAATAGTATTCCACGCATAAAATGTTTATCAACTACTTTTCATTAGCTAATCCAAACGAACTCTTGGAACATCATGGACATGTATTGTCGCATTAGTGCAAATAGATGTGATTGTCCTCTTTGTTTTTTGGCGATTAATGTTGTAATACGTGAGGGAAAAGAATTTCCATTTGGATCCCAATCTATACTACAAAAGATAATTATTTTATGCCTATGGACACTCTCAACGTCACTCACTTTCATGAGATGTAGAATATATTTATGTAGGTTGGATATATTGCTAAGGAATTCCTGTATTTATGAAATATATATATATATATATATATATATATATATATATATATATATATATATATATATAAAATCTATAATTTATATCTATAATATATTAAAAGTGTGAAGACCCTTAAAAAAGTGATTTGAACTTTTTGCCCTTCATTAAAAAACTCTCTTTAGACAAATCTGTCTTTTTACTATTTTTTTCAATTTATTATTTAATTTTTTTTTATTATATTAACTAAACTTCCTAAAATATATGGGACTTCTAAAATATATGGTAGGAGAATTAATTAATATTTTTCTTTCTACTATGCTTCCTAAAATATATGAGACTCCTAAAATATATGGTAGGAGAATTAATTAATATTTTTCCTTCTACTGTTCAATTAGAAAAATACTCCTAAAATAGGACTCTATTAAGGAAATACATCTATAAATATTGAGATGTACGTTAAATTAGAGAACGAACTGGTTTGCCTATTAGGAGAATATGATTGATGTTCATCTAACTTGATTCGATTGCATGTCTATTTTCTAACCCCCAACTTCTTCACTGTTTTTGTCAGCATAATAGAATTCAACATGTGTGTATATATAAATATATATATATCTTCTTTATTTTCATTCAAGATCATTCTTTAGGGTCAAAATTTTCGCTCAGATAAGAATTAGTTGAATCAAAATCGAGGTTTTGTGATCACTATTTAAATAATTTTTGTATAGTTTATAAGTTGTCGATGAATGTCGGTTAGCTCTGAAGGATTTCTTGTGTAAAGGTTAGGTTTAATTCTATTATTTTGATATCTTTATTATCTTATTATTTTATTTTAATTTACAAATGTTAGATGAATGTCAATCGGCTTTGAAATTTTTTGTAGGTAAAGGTTAGGTTTAACGGTATTATCGTAATATCTCTATTAGTTTGTTATTATGTGGTAGTTTACAATTCGGAGATGAATCTCGGTCGGCTTTAAAAAAAAATTGTGTGTAAAATTTAAGTTTAATTGTATTATTTTGATATCACTTTTATCGTATTATTTTGTTGCAGTTTACAAGTGATAGATAAATGTTGGTCAGTTTTGAGGAATTTTTTTATGTAAAGGTTAGGTTTAGTTGTATTATTTTAATATCTCTATAATCTCCATTATAGTATTATTTTGTTATTGTTTACAGGTAGTAGATGAGTGTTGGACGACTTTGAGAAATTTTTTGTGTGTAAAGATTAGATGTAATTGTATTATTTTGATGTCTCTATCATTGTATTATTTTGTTGCAATTTACATTAGGTAAATGAATGTCGATCGACTTTTAAAAATATTTTTGATAAATGTTAGGTTTAATAAATAAATTCTCCATCTTTACATACTCAAAAGATATTAAATTTAATTATTATTATGTTCATTTTTATTATTTAAACAAATACCCTATTTAATGTAATGTTTGAACTCATTTATATGAGATACACGCGCAACGCACGTACACCTAAACTAGTATATATATATATGGGTGTACAATTATCTGTCTTTAAGTTACCACAAGTCTAATGACATCATGTATGCATTCTTGAAAACATGCTAAAAATGATTGAATGACGGCTTCCTAACATACACATTAAATTGTTAACTCGTCTTATACTCCACTATTATTATTTAATAAGCCTCTAAACAATAATCTACTAAACATTATCAATTTAAAACAGTATTTTAAATTTCATGGTTAACGAAGGGAGGAAGTTCGGAAATTATACATTTTTTTGGTCAATTGGAAATTATACATAATGATGTAACCAAATAGATTTTCCGGGTCAAAACAGAAGAATCAAACAATATTATAGTATTGATTTAATTAACTTAACAAATTGCTTTTTTACATCTATCCTGAGTATTTCTTAAGATAAATCTCATCTAAGTATTAAGAAGCACTTCCCTAGATATTTCATAGTTTCAAGTAGCGGATGAAAACCCCCAATAATTTGACGCCGATAATAGATTTATATAAGAAAATTCAACTTAATTTTGAATAGAAAAATTATATCTGAACTCATAAATTTAAAAGTATAATAAGTTCCTCTCTAAGAAACTTAATAAATGGGTTGTTTCAAGATTGAGCTTCCAACTCATAATATATTTGTATTATGAGCCTTTCTGATCATATATAATAAAAATATGTAAAAAAAAGACGTATATTTGGTCTTCTTACGAAACCAGAAAGGGAGGATTAGACATCTATATATATATCCATTATTTAAAGTTAGGTAAAATATCTAATAGAAGAGATGAAAATGATATTTCAAAGGATTTTTATTAAGTCGTACGTCTCTGTTTATCTTTAATTTTGGAATTATAAAAATAGCATCAAGGTTTTACCTGAAAAGGCTTAATTATAATATGAAGTGGAAACCAAATACTAATGGGCTTAGTTTGCTTGCATGATTATGACAAGCATTACTACGTACTATTATATTGTTTGTTAGGTATCACTTAAAAAAGGAAATGTTTAATTCAATCGTCATAATATGTTGCTGACCTTTTACGTATGTGCTATATTTAATCATCATCTGCATGTTTCATGATTAATCAATTTTCATTGGATTAATTATACATTTAATCAAGAAATTAACGATACCCGACGCTTAGTAATTAATTGTCAAGATTATAAGTCGGGTCCTGCGTTCAGATTAATTAGGAACCTGTTGTCATATTAAGGAGTCTAATCTAGCTTGTTTTTTAACTACGTATAAAATATAATTGTTTAAACTCGATGGCTTTCACTCTGTCATTTATACGACTATAATTATACTGGTATTATGTTATAAGGTCATAATTATATAATTTTATATTTAAGCATGAAGATATTGAATAGCCTAGCTCCTCCCCACCACACACACAAAAAAGGTGTTTGATATAATGAACTATGTTAAAAAAGCATTATTAAAAATTTAGTTTTAGTTTTATGTCCTTTTATTGGAGATTTTAATTTTATATACATCAAATATTTGAAAAGACAATTTTCTTCTATTCAATTGTAAGTGGTCATAAAGAGATCATTTCTACAAAATTTAAGGTGCTTGAAATGGTTATAAAAGTTGTACGGATTAAAACATCTTCGCAAGGAATATTTACAATAAATCAATAGATATATGACATTGTTTATGTGTTATAACATATATATAAATTTCTCTCACTTAACGTAACCATGGCATATATATATATATATATATATATATATATATATATATATATATATATATATATATATATGTATGTATATATATGTATGTATATGTATATATATATAATGTCACATAACAATATTGGTAAGCTAGAAAATTAAATACTGTGTACGTAAACTACGTAGATGTAAGAGGACCTAATTTTATTTGGATGAGGATGATGAGTATGAAAAAGCTTAAATGAGCATTGTGGTCCAAAAGTTACAAACCATGAAAGCTTAATATATAAACAAATAAACTTAAAAACCTTTGGTGACTCTAAACGAGCATACTTTTCAATCCTTTTCTAGCAAGTACAACAAAAACTTTTCTTCACAAGCAAGGCATAAAGATATTAGGTCAGCCCACTTAATTAAGAGCTAATAAAGCAAGAAATTAAACTAACTTGTTTAATACTTTGAATAATTATATTGCAAAGCACATCACCCCATTTTGTTTTTTGTCCTTCTTTCTTTAATTTTATTGGGTTTTCCTCTTTTTTTTTTCTTTTATTTTGTAGCTATTGAAATAGCGATAATCGTATTCGTATATTTAGTTTTCAGCCGTGTATACTCGATTTATAATCAGTGTAAAGTCGTCGTTTAATGTGTATATATATTGATTATAATATACATACTATACTGACTAAAATTTGAAGAAAAAAGAAAGAAAGATTAGAGGTATGTTTAGAATGAAGAAAAATGTTTTTCACAAAATAATATTTTTCAGATAAATTTATTTTCTTACTTATTTTCTAATTATATTTGATAAGTAGATTGAAGACATTGTCTCAAGAGTTGGGGAGGAGACAATCTAAGTGGAATACAATTTATGCAACTTTTTATTTTCAACTTTTACTAGGGTAGAAGTAAGAACATTTTTTTTTGAAGGAAACATATTCTGAAACACCAACCAACAAAACATAAAAAGTTTAGAAAATAATCTTCTCCATTGAGAATAATAATTAACAAAAAAATAGACATTGTTTGATTGAAACAAGAAATTTGACTAAATTGATCCAATTACTCTTCGGAGTTGAGCGGAACACGGAAAATGATTCAATGAACTAAAAGAAAATGAATAAGGAGCGGTAGAGATAAAAATAATTTCATGTAGGATTTTATAGAATACTGTCAGTAAAGATAACTTATTGATCAACTTTTTCTTCGCAAGCACACGCTAGGATTATTTTTAGTTGTGCGCTTTGTTGGATTGTCGTATTAGTATTAAAAAAAATTGGGGAGTGAGTGATTGACAGTTAAATTATTAAAATCAAATGAAAGAAACAAACTTGTGCATCAGAATCCATTCCATCTTTCATTTCATTTTGCTGAAAAGCCATCCAATTGCAGAATATTTTGCTGAGTAATGCGTCATTTTCCTTTGTCCTTGTTTGTAATATTAAATGTTTTGACATGTTGATATTTTGCCCAAAGTCCCCATTATTTTATTGTGAAAAGAGAATCCAGTTCATGGACTTACACAAGCAACTAAAATAATCAATAATGGGCATCTTGCAACCCTTTTTGACCACCATGTTAGTGCCTAATCCTCACTTTCTACTATTGGTAATTGTCTTTTTTTTTATTTGTAGAGTTGGGGCATGTCCTAACTCCAAAGGAAAAAGCTATTGATGTGAGAATAATATAAAGTATCATGGCATCGAGCCCATGAACAAAGGGAGGAAATTAAAATATATGTAATTTAGAATATACTTAGCAAGTTGACATCATAGGTCCTAGGTTACACTTTACAGACAGATGATATATTCATGGTACTTGGTTCGAATCTCTGTCATTATTCTTATTCTCAGTGAACTAATTCTCAGTCTGTCATTTTCATTCAATCTTAGATGCTACTCATGAATGATGGGAGGGGAGTTTTTCGGTGACAGAAGTTTGCGAATTCAAGATTTTAAGTTTATAAGTCTAAATCACAATATATTATCTATCCATCAAGTGTAGAATATATATATATATATATATATATATATACATCATCTAAAATAAACTAATATAAGTATAGAATTCGAGTCATTCTATCTATTCGTTGCATCCTCGCATCACAATCTTCAATGGGTTGATTATTTTTAGATAACAACAAATAGAAATAATGCATATAAGGAGTCCTATTAAAAATTATCAAACCTTGATAATCAACCTACAAAATTATTCAAATTATATTTGATTAATTCTACGTATGGTAGACATTTGATTGGGTTCCTCATTTCCATCCCAAGGCTTTTAAAATTTCTCATTTATGGTTTTCTGTTTTTCTTTCTAAATTAGGGCACGTAAGGAAAAATATGGGAAGAAATTATAAAGTGATGAATCAAACCCTCATCATCAACGTGAAAGTTCAAGTAGTCAGTCAACTGAGTTATTAAAATTTTCTCTTTTATGGTATTACTCTAATTCGCAATGAATAGTAGGATTTTCAACATAGCCTTTAATTAAGCACAATTCTACTTACTATAGAGGTTGCCAGAGAATTCATTAATTAGAGTATACCTGTCAAGTGGGCTGGGCCGGATCAACCCGGAACCGGCTCGTGAAAGTTATCCGGGTTGCGGGCCGGTCTGGATCCGGGCCTGGTTAAGCAGGCCGGTCCGGTTCAGGGCCCAACAGTAAAAAATTTCAAAACAACCCCAACCCGACCCACTTAATCCAACTCGGTCCAACCCACCTAAACCCGGTCAAAATCAGTTAAAAATTGGTCAAAATCGGTCAAAAAAACAAAGAAAAAAAAATCTCGAATATGCACTATATATACAACCTATATACATTTTAAATGCGTTAAACAACATATATACACTATATATATAGTATATAATACATTAGAATTTAAAAAAATATATACGCATATACACAATTACACATGTAATCGTGTATACGACTATATATATATATATATATATGTATTACTCTAAATAAAACATATTCTACAAGATATCTACTACAATATAATGATATATATAATAATTTATAAAACATATACACATGTCTACGTTAAATATATACGTCTATAGAAGATATATACACATATATACGTACCATTCAATATATATGTACAACTTTAAAAAAAAATATACTACAATATATATATACACACACACTATATATAGTTATACACTAATTTATAAAATATATACATATGTATGCGTTAAATATATAGGTCTATAGAAGATATATACACATATATACGTACCATTCAATATATACGTACTAATTTAAATAAAATATACTACAATATTATATACACACTATATATACAGTTATACACTAATTTATAAAACATATACACATGTATACGTTAAATATATACGTCTATAGAAGATATATACACATATATATGTACCATTCAATATATATGTACTACTTTAAATAAAATATACTACAATATATACACACACATTATATATATAGTTATACACTAATTTATAAAACATATACACATGTATACATTAAATATATACATCTATAGAAGATATATACACATATATACGTACCATTCAATATATACGCACTACTTTAAATAAAATATACTACAATTTATATATACACACACTATATATATAGTTATACACTAATTTATAAAACATATACACACATATACGTTGAATATATACGTCTATATAAGATATATACACATATATACGTATCATTCAAGATATATGTACTACTTTAAATAAAATATACTACAATGTATATACACTACAATATATACACACACACTTTATATAGTTATACACTAATTTATAAAACATATACACATGTATACGTACCATTCAATATATAAGTAAACATATAAAATATATGTACTACTTTAAATAAAACATATGCTACTTAATACAATAAATTAATAATACTTAATGGTAAATTAGTAATATATTAAAACTAAGTATTTAATTTAAATTAAAAATTTAATTTAAATCATTAAATGAAAAAAATTACAAAGTAAGGACTAAGGAGTGAATGAATGTTGAATTTTATTAATTGCAAAATGATCCAAAATTTACAATTTACATGAATGAAAAATCTACAAATTTTGCATCATTTTTTCTAACTCATTCATGTTAATATTAACGGGAACTTGCATAGGATAGTCAAAGTCAACGGGGGCAAAACCATGCATTGGACTTGATTCTGCTGAGTTCTCTCGTGAAGTAATAATGTCTTCAAGTCTCTGCTCGTCGTTCGGCTGCACTTCCATTCCTTGATTTCTTCGTTCTACTCTAATTCAATCTCTAAGGCAAACTAGAACATTCATTGCATTGCTTCCCAATGAATGTTGGTTGTCTCCAAACTGCTGTCGTCCCTGACTAAAAGCGCTCTCCGATGCAACGGTTGACATTGAAATATTCAGGACATCTCTAGCTAATCTTGAAAGCACATGATATTGTGCTTCATTATTCCTCCACTAATCCAACGTGCTGATCCGTCGTCTATGATCCTCTAGTGGCGATCGGAGACAATACTTCAGCTCGTCCAGATAAGTTGATGTGTAAGCTCCCTCGTCAACACTGTTTCAACAAGGTAAATCATAAAAGTGATAAGAAAAAACACTATGTGCCGGCCTTTTAGAAGATAATGGCTCCTCAGGAGGACGAGGAGCGACAGTTGGAGTGATATTTGTCAACATAGCTAAATCAACTAAATCAGCATAGTGGTTATATAATTTATCTATGTAAGCGTTCGCATCACCCATAGCCGTCCACAAATCAAGTTCTCCTTGTTCTTCATCACCAGAATCATTGTTAGTATTTATATCTAAGTTAGCATAAATAAGAGTACTAAAGTGGTATAGTATTATATTTCATGCACACATTTAGTATAACACCAACCAAGTAAATAAGGAGAATCGAAAAAAATATTTTTTAAATTTAGCAAATTTGGCACCAATAGCTTCTTTGTAACCTTCTTTATTTTTATATTCTTCGAGCAAAGCAGAAATATCGGCTATATATGCCAAAATATTACAAACAGTAGGATAATAAGTACTGAAAAATTCATCCGTTGCTATATAAAAGTTTTTCAAAAACTTAACAAGATTATTAATTACAGTCCAGTTAGAATCATGTAGCATGCAATGGGCAGAATCAGCAAATGAACCACAATGTTGGTTAAAAGATAGTGTAATAGGAACTCTATATTTATAACAAGTTTTTAAAAAATCATACGTAGCATTCTATCTAGTATCACATTCTTCAAGCATCAATATTGGTGCAAGTCTATTTTGCTCACATTTAAGTTTAAAGTCTTTAATTCTTCTTCTAAAATTATTTCCTTGAATAAAACCAACGGCAAACCGAATTTTTTCAATATAAAGTTCAAAAAACTCAAGACTATCTCTTACAATTAAATTATATATATGACAAGCACATTTAACATGAAAAATTTCAGGTAACGGCGGAGATATCTTAGATTTTAACTTTATTATAGCAGTTTTGTTGTTATAAGCATTATCAAAAGCAATACATAAGATTTTATTTTTAATACCGTAAAATTCTGCAACTTTAGCAATCGAATCAGCAATAAAATCTCAAGTATGTTTACGATCTTCATCATATAAAAATGTAAGAATACGTTTTTGCATAACAAAATTACTATCTATCCAGTGACAGGTAATGGTTAAATAATCATTTTTATTTACAGAACAACCAAGATCAGAAGTTAGGGACATTCTACATTGAATACTTTTTAACAATGTTGATAAATAAAAACAATATTGTGAATGAAGTCTAAAAATATCGGCCCTACAACTAGTTCTAGGAATACCATTAAACATAGGATTATAAATTGCTTGAATATAATGAGTAAAGACATTAGAAGAAGGAAAACTAAAGGCAAACAATCCACACCTACCATTTTAGCTATTTCTTCCCGGTCCTTCAATTAATTATACTTCTTCATTACCTGACCAGTTGCTAGGTCCATTCTAGTTTGCATTGGCCACCAACATCCGCACCACCTCGTGCAATATTTAACTCACTTTCGTGATTATCACTTATATGTCTCATTAATGTACTCGTACCCCCTTGGTTGCCTCCTCTTTTATGCTTATATATTTATTGACAAATATTGCATTGCATCTCAATATCTGATATACGTTCAAAAAATTGTCATGCAATACTAGTTGGTTTACGAGCTCTCGGGGCACGGGGAGGACGGGGAGGGAGATTAACCGATTCGGATCTAACGTTAGCATTTCCTACTGCGGGTATCTCACCAATATTTTCATCATCTTCGTCTAAAATAACCGCATCTACTTCATTTTCTTCTTCTATACCGTAATTTTTCTGAGCTTCTACATAATTTATATCGTGGGCACCTACACCTAAAGGTACACTACTTCTTCCTCAAAAGGTTGACTAAGCGGTGCCGGAGGCACACGGGTATATCTACTACTTGAACCACCTCTACCGCTAGTAATTCATTTTTTACTACCACTATCACTTTCGGGACAAAAAATTTTAACACCTTTAGTAGCGAGGTTTCTTAATTTATCCATAATATAAATTAAACTAAAAAAATTTAAAAAAAATAAATATAATAAAATTAAATATTCAACAATTAATACACTAAATAAAAATTAAATGTAAGAGATGGAACGACAATACCAAATTTCGGAAGTATCCGAAGATTGCGACTTTAGAAACTTTCACACGTACTTTGTAATTACAAAATTAAAAAATTAAAGTGAGCACTTTAGGAAATATATAGAATATTTGAGAATTGAGAATTGAGATTTGAGAGAGAATGAGATTTGAGAGGATGAAAAATTGTGTGGAAAATGATTTGAAAGTGTAGGGTACTTATAGAAATTTTTTTGGGGTTAAAAAATAATTTTAAATGTCAAAAAACAAATTTAATTAAAAGGGCCAAACTAGCCGTTTGGACCAAAAAACGGCTATATAGTCGTTGGGCCAACAACTAGTTTGGCCCAATCTCCAAAATTCTAAAAAAATGAAACCGGGTCGGTCCGGTTAACGACGGGCCTGGACCGGTTTTGGTCCGAGTCAGGTTAACCGAGCCCAAAAAAAATTAAATCGACCCAGGACCCTACAACCCATGGGCTGACCGGGCTGGGTCAAACCGGGCCAGATTTTGTAAGTGGGACGGTCGTGTTAAGGTTTTTGCCCTGATTTTCTTACTATATTTAAGTTTTACTTTTTCTTAGAAGGAAAATAAAAGTTAGCATAATTACTTGTACTTTTCCTAAAAGAAAAAATATAATTCTTTTTCATATTTGGCTAACCTCTTTCTTAGAGAAAAGGTTTTGGACATCTATAAATAGAAGACCCCCTTCTCATACCATAACACAATAGCATCCACAATATAGTCATTAAAGAGTCTTTGTTTAGGGGGAGATTTTTTCTCTCATTAGTTTTTATGTTTTTAATATTAAGTTTTATATGTAAGTCAATTGGCCAAATAATATAGTAATATTAAGCTTTTTAGTATTATTTTATGTGTTTTTTGAATTGTCATCACAATGATTTGCAACTAATAGCTTCCGCATGACGCCCTCTCGATTTTGAACCCAACAAGTAGTATCAAAGCCTATGGTTCAATGATCCGATGGTTCAGATTGAGGACATGTTGAGAATAAAGTTGCAACAAATTTGATGATAATGAAGATATATGTCCAAAAACTACATGTGGAGATGATTATCAATCATATTTTCAATAATCCTGCTATTATATTTTTGAAAAGAAAGCTTACTTTTAACCCTATAAAGAGATTCAATGTTTTCAACCCGAAAGGGTTTATATATTTTTAACCCAAAAAGCTTCAAGTTTTAAAGCATGTCAAACAGCAGTGATATATGAAGAATATATATGAAGAACGAAGATCATGCACCAAAAGAAGGTGGATCAAGAATATTTTGAAGAAAATCAAGCCAAAAAGGGAAGATTTGTTAGAGTTTTTGCCTTGATTTTCTTACTATATTTAAGTTTTACTTTTTCTTAGAAGAAAAGTAAAAGTTACCATAATTACTTTTATTTTTTCTGAAAGAAAAAATATAATTCTTTTCCATATTTGGCTAACCTCTTTTTTAAAGGAAATGTTTTGGACATCTATAAATAGAAGACCCCCTTCTCATGTCATAACACAATAGCATCTACAATGTAGTCATTAAAGAGTCTTTGTTTAGGGGAAGATTTTCTCTCTCATTAGTTTTTATGTTTTTAATATTAAGTTTTATATGTTGGCCAATTGGCCAAATAATATAATAATATTAAGTTTTTTAGTAGTGTTTTATGTGTCTTCTGAATTGTCACCACAATGGTTTGCAACTAATAGCTTCCGCATGACACCCTCTCGATTTCAAACCCAACAGGTCAGACCGGGTCAACCCGACCCGTTTGACACTCTTAAATTAGAGGAATGACTTATAAGCGTTTTTCCCTTAAATTAATGATGAATCATATGCCATGCAAATTTGAAATAGTCAGACTAGTGTATCTCTAATATTAGATAATCTTTTCATTCAAAAAAAAAAAGAGTTTAAGTTTTGTGCATCGTCAGTGTACAAAATATTTTACACTATTAGTTAACTTGACTTGTTATTACAGGTTAAGCAATTATTTACCTAAAAATTAAAAAAAGAAAAAGTTAGGTAACTTGCAATAACAAGTCAAGTTTATCTGATAGTGTAGAATATTTGTACACTAACGATACAAAAAACTTAAATTCTTATTCAAATGAAGGAATAAGGGTACTATATCTAGTGAAAGTAAGAGATAATGAGAATAATATCATGTTTGTGGCTTATGAATTTGTACGAGGAAATTGACACATTTGGATACATATCAATTTGCAGATCAAGTTCCAATAAGGACTTTGCTAATTTGGGTTGTCAACCATGTTATATGTACTAAAATTTAAGACGAGGGAGTACTTGATTCCTCCACCTCTTGTCAAAGACGTTTTATTTTATTTCCATTCTATTTCATAATGTAATTGTGTTGTACTATATCATGAGATCATACTATATTATTTTAATGAATTCAATATTTACTATTATTTTCATTATTACATAATGTTACAAATCAATAATTTAAGAATAAACCTACAAGAAAATAGAGAACGAGGCACAATTACTATAAAAAGATAGGGTAATTAAGGGTTAAAATAAAATTAATAAACAATAAGAAAAGATAAAATAAGAAGAAGAAAAAAATGATGACATGATCACACCAAATTGACTGTTATATAAAATGAGACTTTTTATTGTTATCTAACAATGAATTTAACAACGTGATGCAGTAAAATTTAAATAACAATCAAGAAAAACATTCTATTCATACTAATAACACAATACAATACTATAGGTAACAACCATCCAAACATGTTGTTAACTGATCATTCTACTAAAAATAAATTATTATTTTTTGCTTGTCCACTCTAACATGTATAAAGAAAGATATATTTTTTTTTTAATTTTACTTTTAACATTAACTATAGTCATTTCCAAAATTATTTTCTAAGTTCATTAAGACTATATAACAATTAATATACACTGTGGATATTATAGTAAATTATATACTAGTTCATTTGTTAACTGTTAAAGGAAGTGTAAAATCTGTATCATGGACAAGAAAAAGTTAACCAAGTGTAAAATCTATCATGGACAAGAAAAAGTTAACAAAGTAGCACACTAGTCTATTAACACCTCTTTTATTTAGGAATGTGGAATGTCCAATTTTGAGAGACGTCTTTATACGGTTCGTCTATTTATATATTTTTTTTATAAGACATCTATATTTTTATATATAAAAGAACTTTATTTTTATATATAAAAGATATATAAAGATCATTTACTTCTAGTTATTTAAATTGTAAGAGAGAAAAAGAACTTATTTTGTTCAAATTTTTTTTTTCCAATGTATAGTAGTTTGTTTGCACTGTCGAATTATGTAAAAATGTTTCAATTATGATTTTAGTTTTTTCTTCTATAATTTACTGTTTCCAATTTACGAGAGGGATAAATAATGTCTCATTTCGTTATCCTTCTCTGCTTAAATATCTAACGAAGTTTATTAAAATTTGTTTCTAGCATATGTATCATGGTGTTTATTGTGGATTTGATACAATCGAATTTGTAGGTGAGTCAAAAATACGTGTTATAATTTTATTTTATTTTATTTTTGGTCCAATTTACTAGAAGTTTGATTACTAGCTAGGTGGTAAAGAAATCAACTAAGTATATTATAAATGAAATAAACAAAGTAAATCAAACAAATTTAGGCGAGTCCGACACAATTATTGGCGCCTCAAGATCTAATCCAAGCTATTCAAGCAATTGTCCACAGATGTAGATTATCTAGATAAAGAGTAAAGAACAGGAAAATTTGGAGACCAAGTAAAACTGTTGTATTGAGTAAGAGTGAGTGATTTGATGTCTTTACAAGAAAGGAAGAGCAACTATTTATAGGTTATAGTATTATTTCTTGGCGATGCAAAAGCCCTAAAGGACTTAAATCTATGCCGGTAAGCCACATGGTTGACATGTTAATCAGCCAACTAATATTCCTGCATTGCACAGTTCCGTACTAGTTTATCCGCATAGTTAAGCATCCTAACAAATTTGTCTCTTGTTTGACTCTTGTGTCATGTCATTGGAGTGACGAACCGTTACTCTTATTCTTTATGAGAAGACGCTTTCAATATCGTTAACTCAAGAGAGGCAACCACAGTCTCTACCATCGTTGTTGCGACGAATCTTCAAGCCACCTCTCCTTATCGTACTTAAACCTGCCAACTGGGTCGGGCAGACCCATTCCGATCCGGTAAGCCCGGCCCAGTTCAACCTGACCGGATGGGCCTCTGGGCTACTGGGTTGCCGGTTCTGGGTTGAGCCGTTTACGTTGACGGGCCTGGTGGACCGGCCCAGTTTCAAACTTGGACTAGTCCCACTGGTTATCCGGCCCGGCCCGATAACATAAATTTTTTGAAAAAATAATTGGCATTTAGCCGTTTGGACCCCAACTGTCAATTGGACCGTTAAGGCCTAATGACATTATAGCCGTTTGGAGCCCTAACGGCCAATTGGCATTTTTGGCATATTTTATTTAAAAAAATTAATTCAAAAAAATTTCTATAAATACCCTACAATTTCAAATCATTACGAAAATCTCAATCTCTCTCAAATATTCTAATTATCTCCTAAAGTGCTCAATTTTATTTTTTAATTTTGCGATTACAAATATCAAGTGAAAGTTTTCTAAAGTCGCAACTTTCGGATACTTTCAAAATTTGATATTGTCGTTTCATCTCTTACTTTTAATTTTTAATTAGTGTATTAATTGTTCAGTATTTATTTTTATTATTTTGGTGTATTTTGAATAGTTTTTAGTTTGATTTATAATATGAATAAATTAAGAAACATTGGTAAAAGTGTCAAAAAAATTTATCTCGAAAGTGGTAGTGTAGTAAAAAATGAATTGGTGGCGGTTTCGATAGAGATAGTTCAAGTACTAAATATACTTGTGTGCCTTCGGTATCGGTTAGTTAACCTTTTGAGGAAGAAATATGTGTAGGTGCTCACAATATAAATTATGCAGTAGCTCAAAAAAATTATGGTATAGAAGAAGAAAATGAAGTTGATGCAGTTAATTTAGATGTAGATGATGAAAATATTGGTGAAACACCTACAGTAGGAAATGCTAATCTTAGATCTGAATCGGTTAATCTTCTTCCCCGTCCTCCTCGTGCCCCAAAACCTCGTAGAAGAACCAGTATTACATGAAATTTTTTTTTGAAAATAGAAAAAGAAAGTAAGGTGCAATGCAATATTTGTGAAATTATATATAAGCATAAAATCGGAGGCGATAAAGGGGGTACGGGTTCGTTAATGAGACATTTAAGAGATAGACACGCTAGAGAGTTTTGCACAAGGTGGTGAGGCTGTTGGTGGGCCAACACAAACTAGATTGAACCCAACAACCGATCAATTAATTAAGAATTATAATAAAATGAAGGACCAGGAAGAAATAGCGAAAATAATAACTATGGGTTGTTTACTTTTCATTTTTGCTTCTTCGAATGCTTTTATTCATTATATTCAAACAATTTATAATTCTATGTTTAATGGTATTCCTAGAAGTACTTGTCGGACCGATATTTTTAGACTCCATGCACAATATGTTTATTATTTATCTACATTATTAAAAAATATTTTATGTAGAATTCCTCTAACTTCTGATCTTGGTCGTGCTGTTAATAAAAATAATAATTTAGCAATTACTTGTCACTGGATAGATAGTAATTTTGTTATGCAAAAACTTCTTCTAATTTTTTTGTATAATGATGATCGTAGACATACTGAAAAATTTATTTCAGAATCTATTGCTAAAGTTGCAGAATATTATGGTATTGAAAGAAAAATTTCATGTATTGCTTTTGATAATGCATCTAACAACAAGACTGCTATTGACAAGTTAAAAGTTAATCTTTCTTCGCCGTTACTTGAAATATTTCATATTAAGTGTGCTTATCATATATATAATTTAATTGTAAGAGATGGTCTTGAATTTTGTGAGCTTTATATTGAAAAAGGTCCGGCTTGCTATTAGCTTTATTCAAGAAAATAATTGAAAATTTAGAGTGAGAGAATTTAAAGCTAAATGTGAATAAAATGAACTTAGACCAATATTTATACCTAAAGAATGTGATACTAGATTGAATGCTGCTTATACTTATTTAAAAACATGTCTTGCTTATAAAGTTTCTATTACAATGACTTTTAATCAATATTCTGGTTCTTTTTTAGAGTGTATGATACATGATTCTGATTTGACTGCAATTGCTGATCTTGTTCAGTTTTTGAAAAAAAATTATATAGCTATGGTTAAATTTTCTGGTGCTTATAATCCTACTGTTTGTAATATTTTAGCTTATTTAGCCGACATTTCTTGTTTGCTTAAAGAATATAAGAATAGAGAAGGTTACAAAGAAGTTGTTAGTGCTACGTTTTCTAAATTTGAAAAATATTTTTATCCGCTTTCCCCAATTTACTTAGTTGGTGCTATACTAAATCTATGTATGAAATATAATACTATGTCCGAATTTAGTTGTATTATTTATATTGCTTTAGAGATTGAGCCTGAAAAAGAACCTTTTTTGGTTACGGCTATGAGTGATGCGAACAGTTACATGGAAACATTATATAACCATTATGTCGATTAACTAGATGTAGTCGTACCGACAAATATCACTCCAACTGTCACTCCTCAAGCTCCCGAGGAGCCATCATCTTCTAAAAGGCAAGCACATAGTGATTTTTCTGATTACTTTTTTTGATTTAAATATTTGGGACAGGGTTGCGGCGTCAACACACGGATCAAGTTATCAGGAAGAGCTTAAGTATTATCTTCGACAGCCGATAGAGGATCGCAGAGCAAGGATCAATGCGTTGGATTAGTGAAGAAATAATGAAAGACAATATCCTGTACTTTCAAGATTAGCTAGAGATAGATTGAATGTTCCAATGTCAACCATTACATCGGAGAACGCTTTTAATCAGGGACGACAACAACTTGGAGACAAGCGACACTCATTAGGAAGCAAAGCTATGAATGTTTTAGTTTGCCTTAGAGATTGGATTAGAGCGGAACGAAGAAATCAAAAAATGGAAGAGGAGCCGAAAGACAAACAGAATCTTGAAGAAATTATGACTTCAAGGGAGAACTCAGCACAATTAAGTCCAATGCATGGTTTTGCCCCCACTGATTTTGACTTTTCTATGGCAGTTCCGTTAATATTAACATGCATGAGTTGAAAAAACTGATGTAAAATTTATAGATTTTTCATTCATGTAAATTATAAGTTTTGAATCATTTTGCAAACAATAAAATACAACATTCATTCACTCCTTACTTATTTTTTTCATTTAAATTGAATTTCTAATTTGAATTAAATACTTTTAATATATTACTATCAAACTTTACACTAAGGAATAAACATAACAAACATATATACATATAATGAAAAAATAAATATCTTTTAAGTTCAAATATAATAAAAACATATAATGAATATATGTTCAAAACTTCAAGTATTATTATATTAAATGTATACATTGTAATCTTGTATGTATATATGTGTGTATATTTTTTAAAGTACTATAACATGTAATGTATATATATTTCAACTTTCAAGCGGTATTTAAAGTAGTATATATTCCACATATATGTGTATATATTTTCTATAGATTATAAAGTAGTATATATTTAACGTATACATGTCTATATGTTTTCTAAAGTAGTATATATATAGTGTATATATGTTGTATGTATATTATTTCAAGTGGAATTTTAAGTAGTATATATTCTACATATATGTCTATATATTTTCAATCGACTAAAATAGTATATATTTAATGATACATGTGTATATGTTTCTAAAGTAGTATAATATACAATGTATATATGTTAAATATGTATATATTTTCTATATACTCCAAAGTAGTATATATTTAACATATACATGTGTATATATTTTCTAAAGTAGTATAAATATAGTGTATTTATGTTGTATGTATATTGTTTCAAGTAGTATTTTAAGTAGTACATATATTATATTGTATGTATTTATGTGTATATATTTTCTATAGACTCTAAACTAGTATATATTTAATGTATACGTGTGTATATGTTTTCTAAAGTAGTATATATTTAGTGTATATATGCTGTATGTCTATTATTTTAAGTAGTATTTTAAGTAGTATATATATTATATTGTACGTATATATATGTATATATTTTCTATAGACTATAAACTAATATATATTTGAAGTATATGTGTGTATATGTTTTCTAAAGTAGTATGTATTTAGTGTATATATGTTGTATTTATATTGTTTAACGTATTTAAAATGTATATAGGTGTATTGTATATATAGTATATTGAAAAAAATATTTAATTTCAAGTTTAATTTTTTCTTTTTTTAACATTTTGACCGGTTTGGACCGGTCAAAACCGGATTTATATTAAGTGGGCTGATCCAGATCTATTTCACGCTATTTTACTGTTTGGGCTCGGACTGTTAAGATTGCCCCGTACTGGACCGGCCCAGTAATCAATAAATCGGCATGGGCCGGTGCCGGTTTGAACCGGACCAGCCCAGTTGACAGCCATAATTCGTACTTCGTGTCTTCAGACATATTTTTACCCGATACACATGGCACTTCAGTTTGTTTATCATATGTCTTCAGTAGTATGTTTGTTTTGTCTACTTTGAAAAAATATAGAGTCCATTTACTATGTTTCTTTACAAATTACATAATTTTCATTTGTATAGTTTTAATAGTGCAAAAACAAAATAATTCTCTTATGGGTCGTTTGGTAGAGTATATTTAAAAATATAATGCATGCATTAATTAATGTATTATTAATATCTTGTTTGATACATTCTTTTGTATATGTATAATTAATATAAATATTAGTTATACACTCTATTGTGTATTGAGGTGTGTATTAGTAATACACACCATTTCATATGTATTAGTAATACAAGGACTTTAAACACATGCATTAACTTATTAAATGACTTTAATACCTCTCAGTTTCCCCCCTCAAAATATTTTACAATTTCTTTTCCCACCATTTTAATTTGCAACAATGAATAGTTGGTTTAAATAACTCCAACATATTTTTGTTTTGCTTTACTTTAAAAAGATTTAAAAAAAAATTCTTGAGACTATTCCTTAATTTTACATCTTGTATTTTATTTTTGTTTCAACTATGTTAATTCGTCGGCGTAACATTTTAAGTGCAAAGACGAAAGCCTTGCAATTAATTCTAAACCTCTATATACTAGTTCAACAATACTAATTATGTTTGAGATGGCAAAAAAATTTTATTGCAAGAAAAAATATACAAAGTCAAAGAAGGGTATATTTGTAAACAAAGATTTCTTTTATGAAAATTAAGATATATTAGTTCTAATACATCAAATCAAACAACGTATAAGAAACAATATCAACATAATTAATACAAGCAAAACTAATACAAGCATTACTAATACTCTATATTTTGCATTATTCTTATACACTCTTCCAAACGATCCCTTATTTAGAAGTAGCCGCAGTGAGCTGCTTGGGCCAATATGTTCTTCGTATTAACAATTAAACTAGTATAAGTACCCGCGCGATGCATGGGATATTTTAAAAAATAAATCATTAGAAATATTATTTATTAATTTAAAAGAATAAATTAACTTTCATTGTAGCATATTAATGTATTTTAAATTAATTAAGAATTATTAAATATAATTTGTAATAAATAATTCAAAAAATTACATAGTTCAATTAATTTAGTTGAACAATGTACTCTCCCTTCGCTGCCACTGCGTCATTCCCCCTCCACTCAATCCCTTAATCGTATCATATGACAAAAAAAAATGAATCATATATTTATCAAAAGATTGACCTATAATTTTCTTTATTGCATTGTTCACTATCTAAAATTACTCGATTGTTAATATTGACTTTTATTGTTCATTTAACTTGTTGTTTATCGAGATTTTAGTAGTATGAATTTAAAAAATTTAAATGACAAATAGAATCAGTAAATATTTTTATATATAAATGTATATTTGCAAGTAAAATCATGAACAGAATAAATCAATTGCAACAATTAGACGCATATAAATCTATTTTATAGCTTTCTTAGCAGAGAGTAGATATGTAAATGTGATAGATAAATATATTAAGACAAATAAAAATGATAATATCTGTGCATATATAAATATATTTCGATTCATTCTTTATACAAATGGTCTAATAAACCTCCTTTGTATCTTTCCATTCTCGATAGTACTTGTTAATTTCTTAAATATTCATTTCGCATTTTGGAGAAATTTATGTGCATAAGATTTGTGAAAACTTCATTTTCCTTAGGTACATCTGTGACAAAAGATAAATATAATATTAATCACAAAAAATAATAAAATAACTATAAAATTAAATCAAGTATGAGAACATACCTTTGTAATTATTCAGAAAAATATGATGAACATTACCTATGATTTTTTCATTCACAGTAGCTACATCTATTTCAAAAGATAAATATAATATTAATCAACGATAAAATAATTTTTAAATTAAATTAACCATGAACAATATATATTTATATTTAAATAAAAGAATCTGATGAGAATTACCTATAATCTTTCTATCCATGGTAGATATATTCGTAATAAAAATAGATATAATATTAAGCATAAATAATAATAAAATAATTAAAAATCAAGTAAAGCATCAACATACTTTGATAGTTATTCAAAGAAATTTGAAGAGCACTATAACCTAAAATCTCTTTATCCATTGTAGAAATTCTTTATGATAAAAAGTTGTATATTGAATTATAATTTGTAAAAATTCTTTACTTTTATAGCATGCTGATAACATGGTAGTATTTTGAATAAAATGAATAAGGAAAGGTATAAATATGACTTTGTTAGTATTAAATACGAGAATAAGAAATCTTATCATTGCTACACTGCATGTATAAACAAAAATAGTTAAGCACATAAACGATAGAAAATTTGAAAGATTTAAGATTAATAAAAATTTGTAAATGATTAACAATAAAAAAGAAGAAGAAAGCTTACACTGCTATATGTGTCACTGGAGGGTATATATATAAGAGATTGGAAAATTAAAAATTTCATGAAAATTATTTTTTTTTTAAATTCAAAATTGAATGTGCTATTAATTTGTTAGAAAAGATAGAATTCTTAAATGGCATAATTATCTTATAATTTACACATTTTGAGTTTGAAAATATATCTAAAATTGATGATATCAATAAAGAGTTTTTCATAATAAAATATACTAAATAGAAGAAGATATTTGAAATTTATACTACTGATTTTAAAATTTATTAACTTATTTTATCTTTTTCCGTATGTGTTCCCCCCGCCCCCCTCTTATCAACTTGTTAAATTAAAAAATAAACAATTCTTCTCTATTTTTATTAAAATTGTTATTATTATTATTATTGCTTTTATGGTTACTATTTTAAATTTATATTTTAAATCCTTATATGTTAATTATTATGTTTATTTTTATGTTTGATCAAAATAATAAGTCTTTTTCTAAACGTATTTTTGAATTTGAAAACTCCACCAGTCTTTATTTAATGGCAATAACAAATCCTGAAAATTAATAGAATAGACATCTATTAATTTTGTTTTGAAAAATTTAAGTTTATTTAAAGTTGGATAACTAAATATTAGATAAAAAAGGTATAATTATTTAAGAGCACTCACAATCAAACAACTAACTTTCAAATGAAGTCAAAAAGAGAAAAAAAATATGTGTATTTTATTGCTAAAATCAAGAAGATAGTTTATCTCCTTTTTTTTTAATTTTTCAAAAAATGTGTATTTACTATATATTTTTTTTTTAAATGTGTATGTTATTAGTTTTTCAAATAAGAGTCTTTATTTTTTCCTTTTTAATTACTTTTCTTATGTTTTTGTCTTCTTTTCCTTTTCCTTTCTAATAAAGATAAAAATAAAAAAGAAACATAAAGATTAAATAAACTTTTATTCTTATTATTAATGAATAAATTCATTTTACAAAAAAAAAAAAATCAAATAAATTACTTTATAATTTGATTTTTTTTTTGTAAAATTATCTTATTGTCTTACTAATTTTGAAGACATAAAAAATGTTTTTTTTTAACTTATTGTGATATTAATTTGTTAGAAAAGATAGGATTTTAAAATATCATAATTATCTTATACCTTACACTTTTGAGTTTGAATTTTTTTTTTGTCTTAAATTAAAATAAGATTGATATAGTTGAGATATCCGTATCAATTCAAATTTTTTAAAATATAGATGTACTTTATTCCTATTGAAACACACTACTCATTTTGTATAAGACACATTCAAATTTAACACATGTTAATCTCTCAAACAAAAAGTCTCCATATATTTATAGAATATCTTTTTAGTTGTTGAAAGTTAGAATCAGTTGGGTTAAAAAATAGTATCAACTAAATAATATCACCAACTTAGTTGTTGAAAGTTTTGATCACTTGGGTTATAATTACAATTATTTTTATAATTATTATTTGTAATACTACTTGGGTTATAATCATATTTTATTTTTATCTTTTATCTTTCGTTTAATTTTTTTATCCACTATACGTACTTCTCCTCCTATTATTATTTATTATTATTATTACTATCAATTTTAGTACTACTTTTACGTACTGCCATTATATTATTATTATTATTATTATGTAAGTAAACTATATATAATAATAATAATAATAATAATAATAATAATAATAATAATAATTAAATTTTATAAGATATAGCTTTGAAATAGTAAGAGTGTATAAGGACTCTTCAATTATGAATTTCTATTTATTAAGATAATAATTTTTTTCTAAAAAAAGAGAATGTATTTCAAATTCATATATTTAATCTTTCAATTCAAAATTTTTATTACATACTTTTTAACTTTATCTTAAAATTATTACTTAGACTTATTCTGGTGCTACCACGTGACTTCTTATCTTACTTTTAGTTTTGCTTTTATATATATATATATATATATATATATAGATTCAAGGAATGTTTTGTCATTTTAAAGGTATCTACACGTGTAAGTTATTACTGAAAGGAAAATAAGGCTCCACCTACGGCTAAATAGCCTTCCCACACGTATTTTGCAGCCATTTAAAAAAATTATTACTACTACTTATATTGAGTTTAACAAAAATTCACTATCGGTAGAAAAACTTTTTTACACGGACAGCTAATTTTAAGGGGTAATAGCCGTCTGTTACCAATTTTTGTTCTTATTTATTTTCTTAAAGTTATTTCCTTACACTACTATTTTCTCCGTGAGCTACAAATATTTGATCTTCCACTTCATCCCATTCTCTCTTTCTTCGTCTCAGTCCCAAATGAAATTTCAAAAGTTATTTTACAAAGAATGATCTGGAAAAAAGAAGATAACGTATAAGTACTTATTTTTCTTATCTTAATTTACCTAACATTTTTTTAAAGATTCAAATCATGCAAATTTTCATCAATATTTAAAACATTTTTTTATCATAAACGAAGTGCAATCTATAGTATTTTTATATAATTTTTAAATATTAATATTTTAACTTTAAAATGTTGGGTCGATTTAATTCTATTTGACTTCAAATATTAATCAAATTAACTTTAAAAATAAAAAGTATCACAATAATTGAAATGAAACATTTACCAAATTATAAAATGCCGATGATTGCTTCAAAGGTTGATGTTGTTAATTTGCTCCAATGGGTGTTGAATAATGATAAAATAAAAAATTTACATCAGCGAAAATAAGAACACAATGGATGCTAAGAATTTGAGTATCACAAATATAGAATCCAAATTATCTTCAACAACTAAATTTTTGATTTATAACTAGTATTAATATTCGCGCGATGCACAAAAAATATTAAAAAATATTGATTATATCATATTGTAATAGGCTAATTGAGTACTTTGAATCATATTACTTAAAAAAATTATTAATTGTCGTCTTAATTTTAGTTCCCAAAATGAGAATAATGAATTGCATTATTCCTTAAGAACTTTAATTTCTTAATTTTCATTTTTACATTATTAATTACTCATGATATGACTTTTTTACTAATTTATCATTGAATACCTATCTTTTTTGTTTTTGCCATACAATTTTGAATTTTTAATTATTTTTGTTTTCCTAATTACTTTTTTAATTTAAATATTTGGGACAGGGTTGCGACGTCCAAACATAGATCAAGTTCTCGGGAAGAGCTTAAGTATTATCTTCGACAGCCAATAGAGGATCGTAGAGCAAGGATCAATGCGTTGGATTAGTGAAAAAATAATGAAAGACAATATCTTGTGCTTTCAAGATTAACTAGAGATATATTGAATGTTCCAATGTCAACCATTGCATCGGAGAACTCTTTTAATCAAGGACGACAACTGCTTGGAGACAAGCGACACTCATTAGGAAGCAATGCTATGAATGTTTTAGTTTGCCTTAGAGATTGGATTAGAGCGGAACGAAGAAATCAAGAAATGAAGGAGGAGCCGAAAGACAAACAGAATTTTGAAGAAATTATGACTTCAAGGAAGAACTCAGCACAATCAAGTCCAATGCATGATTTTGCCCCCACTTATTTTGACTTTTCTATGGCAGTTCCGTTAATATTAACATGCATGAGTTGGAAAAACTGATGTAAAATTTATAGATTTTTCATTCATGTAAATTATAAGTTTTGAATCATTTTGCAAACAATAAAATACAACATTCATTCACTCCTTACTTATTTTTTTCATTTAAATTGAATTTCTAATTTGAATTAAATACTTTTAATATATTACTATCAAGCTTTACACTAAGGAATAAACATAACAAACATATATACATATAATGAAAAAATAAATATCTTTTAAGTTCAAATATAATAAAAAAATATAATGAATATATGTTCAAAACTTCAAGTATTATTATATTAAAAGTATACATTGTAATCTTGTATGTATATATGTGTGTATATTTTTTAAAGTACTATAACATGTAATGTATATATCTTTCAACTTTCAAGCGGTATTTAAAGTAGTATATATTCTACATATATGTGTATATATTTTCTATAGACTATAAAGAAGTATATATTTAGCGTATATATGTCTATATGTTTTCTAAAGTAGTATATATATAGTGTATATATATTGTATGTATATTATTTCAAGTGGTATTTTAAGTAGTATATATTCTACATATATGTCTATATATTTTCAATCGACTAAAATAGTATATATTTAATGATACATGTGTATATGTTTCTAAAGTAGTATAATATGTAATGTATATATGTTATATGTGTATATATTTTCTATATACTCTAAAGTAGTATATATTTAAAGTATACATGTGTATATATTTTCTAAAGTAGTATAAATATAGTGTATTTATGTTGTATGTATATTGTTTCAAGTAGTATTTTAAGTAGTACATATATTATATTGTACGCATATATGTGTGTATATTTTCTATAGACTCTAAACTAGTATATATTTAATGTATACATGTGTATATGTTTTTTCTAAAGTAGTATATATTTACTATATATATGTTGTATGTCTATTATTTTAAGTAGTATATATATTATATTGTACGTATATATGTGTATATATTTTCTATAGACTCTGAACTAGTATATATTTAAAGTATATATGTGTATATGTTATCTAAAGTAGTATGTATTTAGTGTATATATGTTGTATTTATATTATTTAACGTATTTAAAATGTATATAGGTGTATTGTATATATAGTATATTGAAAAAAATATTTAATTTCGAATTTAATTTTTTTTTTTTAACATTTTGACCGGTTTGAATCGGTCAAAACCGGATTTATATTAAGTGGGCCGGTCCAGATCTTTTCACTGTATTTTACTGTTTAGGCTCGGACTGTTAAGATTTCCCCGTACTGGACCGTCCCAGTAATCAATAAATTGGCATGGGCCGATGCCGGTTTGAACCGGACCAGCCTAGTTGACAGCCATAATTCGTACTTCGTGTCTTCAGACATATTTTTACCCGATACACATGGCACTTCAGTTTGTTTATCATATGTCTTCAGTAGTATGTTTGTTTTGTCTACTTTGAAAAAATATAGAGTCCATTTACTATGTTTCTTTACAAATTACATAATTTTCATTTGTATAGTTTTAATAGTGCAAAAACAAAATAATTTTCTTACGGGTCGTTTGATAGAGTGTACTTAAAAATATAATACATGCATTAATTAATGTGTATTATTAATATCTTGTTTGATACATCTTTTTCTATATGTATAATTAATACAAGTAATAGTTATACACTCTATTGTGTTAATACACACCATCTCTTATGTATTAGTAATACAAAGACTTTAAACACATGCATTAACTTATTAAATGACCTTAATACCTCTTAGTTTCCCCCCTCAAAATATTTTACAATTTCTTTTCCCACCATTTTAATTTGCAACAATGAATAGTTGGTTTAAATAACTCCAACATATTTTTGTTTTGCTTTAGGGGTCATTAAAAAGATTTTAAAAAAAAAAATTCTTGAGACTATTCCTTAATTTTACATCTTGTATTTTATTTTTGTTTCAATTATGTTAATCCGTAGGCGTAACATTTCATGCGCAAAGACAAAAACTTTACAATTAATCCTAAACCTCTATATACTAGTTCAACAATACTAATTATGTTTGAGATGACAAAAAATATATACAAAGTCAAAGAAGGGTATATTTGTAAACAAACATTTCTTTTATGAAAATTAAGATATATTATTTCTAATACATCAAAGCAAACAATATATAAGAAACAATATCAACATAATTAATACAAGCATTACTAATACACTATATTCTGCATTATTCTTATACACTCTTCTAAATAACGATCCCTTATTTAGAAGTAGCCGCAGTGAGCTGCTTGGGCCAATATGTTCTCCGTATTAACAATTAAACTAGTATAAGTACCCGCGCGATGCACGGGATATTTTAAATATAAATCATTAGAAATATTATTTATTAATTTAAAAGAATAAATTAACTTTCATTGTAGCACATTAATGTATTTTAAATTAATTAAGAATTATTAAATATAATTTGTAATAAATAATTCAAAAAATTACATAGTTCAATTAATCTAGTTGAACAATGTACTCTCCCTTCGTTGCCACTGCACCATTCCCCCTCCACACAATCCCTTAATCGTATCATATGACCAAAAAAAAATGAATCATATAATTATCAAAAGATTGACCTATAATTTTCTTTATTTCATTGTTCACTTTCTAAAATTACTCGATTGTTAATATTGACTTTTATTGTTCATTTGACTTGTTGTTTATCGAGATTTTAGTAGTATGAATTTAAAAAATTTAAATGACAAATAGAATCAGTTAATATTTTTTATATATAAATGTATATTTGCAAGTGAAATCATGAATAGAATAAATCAATTGCAATAATTAGACGCATATAAACCTATTTTATAACTTTCTTAGCAGAGAGTAGATATGAAAATGTGACAGAGAAATATATTAAGACAAATAAAAATGATAATATTTGTGCATATACAAATATGTTTCAATTCATTCTTTATACAAATGGTCTGATAAACCTCCTTTGTATCTTTCTATTCTCTATAGTACTTGTTAATTTCTTAAATATTCATTTCGCATTTTGGAGAAATTTATGTGCATAAGATTTGTGAAAACTTCATTTTCCTTAGGTACATCTGTGACAAAAGATAAATATAATATTAATCACAAAAAAATAATAAAATAACTATAAAATTAAATCAAGTATGAGTACATACCTTTGTAATTATTCAAAAAAATATGGTGAACATTACCTATAATTTTTTCATTCATAGTTGCTACATCTATTTCGAAAGATAAATATAATATTAATCAACGATAAAATAATTTTAAATTAAATTAACCATGAACAATATATATTTATAGTTAAATAAAAGAATCTGATGAGAATTACCTATAATCTTTCTATCCATGGTAGATATATCCGTAATAAAAATAGATATAATATTAAGCATAAATAATAATAAAATAATTAAAAATCAAGTTAAGCATCAACATACTTGGATAGTTATTCAAAGAAATTTGATGAGAACTATAACCTAAAATCTCTTTATCCATTGTAGAAATTCTTTATGATAAAAAATTATATATTAAATTATAATTTGTAAAAATTCTTTACTTTTATAGCATATTGATAACATGATAGTATTTTGAATAAAATGAATAAGGAAAGGTATAAATAGGTATAAATATGACTTTGTTAGTGTTAAATATGAGAATAAGAAATTTTATCACTGCTACACTGCATGTATAAACAAAAATAGTTAAGCACTTAAACGATAGAAAATTTGAAAGATTTAAGATGAATAAAAATTTGTAAATGATTAACAATAAAAAAGAAGAAGAAAGCTTATACTGCTACATGTGTCACTGGAGGGTATATATATAAGAGATTGGAAAATTAAAAATTTCATGAAAACTATTTTTTTTTTCAAATTCAAAATTGAATGTGCTATTAATTTGTTAGAAAAGATAGGATTCTTAAATGTCATAATTATCTTATAATTTACACATTTTGAGTTTGAAAATATATCTAAAATTGATGATATCAATAAAGAGTTTTTCATAATAAAATATACGAAATAGAAGAAGATATTTGAAATTTATACTACTGATTTTAAAATTTATTAACTTATTTTATCTTTTTCCATATGTGTTCCCCCCGCCCCCCTCTTATCATCTTTTTAAATTAAAAAATAAACAATTCTTCTCTATTTTTGTTAAAATTGTTATTAATATTATTATTGCTTTTATGGTTACTATTTTAAATTTATATTTTAAATCCTTATATTTTAATTATTATGTTTATTTTTATGTTTGATCAAAATAATAAGTCTTTTTCTAAATGTATTTTTGAATTTGAAAAATCCACCAATCTTTATTTTATAGCAATAACAAATTTTGAAAATTAATAGAATAGATATCTACTAATTTTGTTTTGAAAAATTTAAGTTTATTTAAAGTTGGATAACTAAATAGTAGATAAAAAAGAAATAATTATTTAAGAGCACTCACAATCAAACAACTAACTTTCAAATGAAGTCAAAAAGAAAAAAAAAATGTGTATTTTATTGCTAAAAATCAAGAAGATAGTTTATCTCCTTTTTTTTCATTTTTCAAAAAAAGTGTATTTACTAATTTTCTTTTAAAATGTGTATTTTACTAGTTTTTCAAATAAGAGTCTTTATTTTTTCCTTTTTAATTACTTTTCTTATGTTTTTGTCTTCTTTTCCTTTTCCTTTCTAATAAAGATAAAAATAGAAAAAAAACACAAAGATTAAATAAACTTTTATTCTTATTATTAATAAATAAATTCATTTTACAAAAAAAAAATCAAATAAATTACTTTATAATTTGATTTTTTTTTGTAAAATTATCTTATTGTTTTACTAATTTTGAAGACATAAAAATATGTTTTTTTTTTTTTACTTATTGTGATATTAATTTGTTAGAAAATATAGGATTTTAAAATATCATAATTATCTTATACCTTAAACTTTTGAGTTTAACTTAGGCTGATGCTCATTAACACAAAATAAATACTGAAAGAAGGAAAACTTTTCTTAAAACATCTTGTAGCCTTTTGTCCATAAGTGTGGCACGCTTCACACACATGCAAAAGACTCTACTCAATATGGATTTCAGACTCCCTAGGACACCTTAAAACCTTAAGATCTGATACCAAGTTTGTAACGCCTTGAGAGTACACCCTGGATGCCACAGGGTGCCTACAACCCCAAAGGACCACAAGCTAACCCATAAGCTAGTACCTGCTGTGAGCACTGAATAAAATAACAAAGACATGTATGAAACTTTAACTGGAAATGCCATAAGTTTTTTAACCACTAAAAATCAATACTAAATCATAGTTTAACACGTCTAAAACATACTGTCAATACTGATAAAACAACTGATAAAATAACTGAAAACTGACTATCTGTCTGTACTAGTTTGAAAGCCTTTAAATAGAATGACTGTGGAGTTGAAGGGAAAAGTCCCTAACTAACTCCAGATGACTGCTAAACTGAAAAGAAATGCTAAAATAAACATCATTGGTACTCAGAGTATGAAGACTCATCACTACTACTACTACTGATGTACTAGGATATCTAAGTGCGGTCGGTAACCTGAGTGTCCGAACTTATGATATGAGACATCATAGCGCAAGAAATAAATATATGGTTAGTACTTTGAATGTACTGGTATGCTAAATGAGGTTAGGCTGATATGCATGGGTTTATGAACATGAATAATACATTGTTGAATAAATAGCATGTGATGATTGATATAATATACGTGAAAGCTCTAAAATTTGAGGATGCATGGCCAAACATATAACATGATACTAAAATAATCTGTAATTTGAAGTACTAAATTATTGATACTAAATAACAAATAACTGTATGCTATGGTCAAGCAAATTTGAAACTTTTCTCTATACTGAATACTGAATTGAAACTGTGGGAGCTAACTATAACCAACATGCCCCAATGTACTATTCGGGTTCAACCTATAACCCTAGTTGGAAGGGTGTTAATACTGTGCCACGAGTACTAATAATGGCTGGGTGGATCCACTAACTGATGTCTCGAAGGACCAAGGTGTCAAGCCTAAACTGATGGGTGACCCCTGAGAGGTAGTCATGCCTAAAATGATTGGTGAATCTTTATATCTTAAGCTGGATACGTTGTTCTGGAATACAGAGACTGCTACTAACAACTTTGCTGAACTGACGGGGAAGCCGTCATCCCTGCATTCACTCAGTGCTAAATACTACTCCCAACTGAAAGACACTGAATACCGGACTGAACTAAGTTTAGCTATTTATGATGACTGAATGAACTGAAAATGCTCATAACTATCCTGAACCATTCTGTAGTTACTAAAAACTAGATAAACAACTAGATTTTGGGTATTCAAAACCCTCAGGACTCGATAGTAATAACAATAAGACCGTACAAAACCTTAAGGATATGATAAGTAACCATTATTCAAGACTCATTCCTTTGGGCATTTTATCAAACACTTGTAATTCATGGTTTAAACATGGGAATAGTTTTTAAACATGTAACAATATCATGATTTCGATACTAAATCACAATTTAAGGTACAAACCAATGAGTAAGCATCATTCAAACGTGTAGGGTTTAACTTCAACAACAAATCATGTATAAACATAATATAAAATTGAAATTCGTGGGTAATTTATGGTTAAAATTCATGATAACATGTAAAAATAATTATTTTAAACTTAAAATTGGGTTCTTGGACTCCATGGGTGAAAGGAACCCATGAATAAATATCTAACATACCTTAATTGAAGAATTCTTGAAGGTTCTTGGTGGTTTTCTTGAACTTGAGCTTGAATCTTTAAGGGGCTAGGGTTTATTCATAAGAGAGAATAGTTTTAAATTGAGAAAATTTGAATAAAATATGATCAAATATGATTTTGGGGGCTTTAATCCCGTGTTTTTAATGGATTGGGGCCATGGGAAAAGACCAAACTGTCCCTGAAAAATTAAAAGTTTCAGCAGGATCCTGATTTTAAGGCTTACGCTGACCGGTATTGGGTCCACCGCTATAGGCATCGCCGAGCGGGGTAATAGCGGTGAACTACTATTTTGGAAAATCCTGATTTTGAGGTTTACCATTGAGTGGTATTGTTTTCATCTCTATAGGCACCGCCGAGCGGGGTAATAGCGGTGACCTACTGTTTCACACACAAAAATCTATAACTTTTAGCTCGGGTATCAGATTTAGCCGAAATCGGTATCGTTGGAAAGATGATTTGATTATCTACAATTTGGTGGGTTTTAATCTTCCAAATTACATATATAAATCAAGTTATACTTGTTAAAAAATGAACCTTATAACATCAACCACCAAAACTTGGCTGATTCAAAAGCTCTTAGCTCGCATTACTCTAAGGGACTCTTACGAACATGTTTTACACATCATAAGCTCTCTTCTCACTAGGATAATGGTCATAATACATACACCCAAATATGAATTATGAGATTAGAGGTTTTCACACATAGGAACAATAGTTCATTTTCTAACTTAGAGCGTACGGGGTACTATAATATTTTTGATGTTTAGAATGTAGAATCTCTCAGAACTTAAGTACTTTACCACTCTCAACCACCACTTGCAGTTCGGATTAGAACATTTGTAGCAAAAGACTTTGGTCGAATTAATCGCCTTTATTATTCTGAAATCATTTTCAAACAATAAATAAACAAACTAATAGAGAGTTATTTCTTGTCCATGAATGACATTCCCTTATAAAAGCCGATCTCTTCGTCTTGAAGATTGCCATACTGTGTCAATCTAGAATAACTGCCCACCATATTAGTCGCATCAACGGGCGTTAGTGTTTGATCATCATTTGGAATGTTCATATCTAGATCATCCAACCTATCATCAAAGATGTCTTGTTGTTGTTGTTGTTTTATATTTTGGTTCTCATTCTCACTCGTATTTTTAACCACGTAAACCCTTAACACCAGCCTGGATGAATCACTAAGATAAGTACGCAACCAAACCTGATCGGTTATCTTAAAAGGTAGTACCCTCTGATTTTCAAAGAAGCTGAGCATGTAGCTGATGACGAGTTCTTCCAGTTGAATAATCAGTCCACAATAGCTGATGATTAGGTTCATAAAATCATCAGACAAAACATTACTTTGGACTATTATAGCTATCGTCACTAGCATTTCACCCTCATTCCAAAGCCATATATATCGATTGCTCTTCTCGATCCATTGACCATGATAATATACCCCTATTATTATTGATCCCCCCATTAGTGGTACCTAAATAAATTCATTTATTTTTAAAAAAATAAAAATAAAAATAAATTCATTTATTAAAAAAAGTTAACAGTGATTTCATAGTACTGTAACATGAATTCCAACAGATGTGTAATCTTTTGCAACAGGTAAGTTATCAATTGTAATAGATTACTTACCTATTAGGATTCATGTTACACTCTTAAAGCTGATTTCAATAGGCAAGTCATCTGTTGTAATAGGTGAAACATATATTGCAACAAATGTATAGTCTGGTGCAATAGATGACACGTTTGTTGTTACGGATTATAGGTTATGTTGCAACAGGTTATTAATCTGTTGCAACAGATAACTAGTCTGTCAGAATCGAGTTCAGATTCTATTGCAATAGGTTACTAATGTGTTGCAATATTTACCCTGGTGCAACAGATAACTAGTCTGTTGCAACAGATTACCCATCTTTTCGATTCATGTTATGACACTATAAAACCATAAACATGAATCCAATATATATCTTCTGTTACAACAGATGGCTCATCTATCACAATAAATGATTGATCTGTTTAAACATATGTCTCTTATGTTGCATTCATGTTCGTGTGCTATCTATTGTTGAAAAAATAGCACAATAATAGTTACCCAGATGACAAATTCAACTAAAAATCATAATTTGACTTACCAAAGTCTCCTGTGACGTAATGCCAAAGTGAAAAGTGATGTATGAAATAAAATTTGATCTTAGAAATTGGTCAGATAGCAGCAGTAGCGGTAACAAAAACAACAACAATGGTCAACAAGAAGAAGATGAAGATGATAATAAAGTAGAAGATAAGTCTAATGAAGCAAAAGATGATGAATAAAGCAGCAATAATAATGAACAACAAAAATCGATAAGAGTGAGAAAACAACAATGGATAAGAAGAGAGAGAAACACACCTTTTTTTCCCTCCGTTTTCCATTATATTAGGCAAACATTTGGATCAAAGTGTAAATTTTAAAACTTGTGGGCTACTCTCAAACTTACCCAACTTTGTTAATTCATAATAAAGTAATTGTCACCTACACTCAATTATTAAGACTTGAAGTCACCTATCCTCATTTTCAAACTCTTCTGTCACTTTTAGCTTAAAGCCTCAGTGCTAGTGTTAGTATTAGTTACTTTTGAAATAATTTTAAAAATCTATTTTAATATAATTGCTTGAATTGAGAGAGGTGATATATGTCAGAAGTTAGAATAAATATTTCACATATTCAAAAATATTCAGTACACACAAAATAATAAAATAAAAAAAGATTCAAACAATATTCCGCACTTCATTTCTTATAGATTTTTTCCATTCAAAGTTGTAGGACCTACATAAAACATAAATAAAAGTGAATGATAAAGTTAGCCCTTGCAAAAGTTATATAAAATGTATTATTTGAGGGGATTAAGTAAAGAAGGAAAGTATATGAAAAAAATGGAGTAGCTTAGGAGTTAATTTAGAATATTTTTATCTTACAATTCAAATGTAAAATTTTATCCTCAATGCACATATTTTATCTACATAAAAAGGAACATGTAATAAAAGGATTCAATTAATTTGATTATACCTGTTGAATATACGAAAATTAGTTGTGTTTCATAATTCTAGAAAACATTAATTAATAATTGTCTTAAATTAGGAAAAATATTATATGATTAGTTCTAAGCATTACTTATCAATTCAATCCAAATTCAATTTTTGTTTTATTTGAATTCAAAATTTTATATCTTTCCATTCAAATTAAAAGATTTTATCTCAATTCAAATATTTATTTTTCCAAATATGTCTCTCAATTGCTAATTGACTGTCTCATCATCTTGATTTATGCAATTTAAATTAAATGATAAATATTCTTGTCATGTAATATATATTTATGCAATATGTCATTTAGAATAAGACCAGACTACGTTTTAGATAGAACCCAAAAATGCTTAGTAGACAATTTATGGATTTCCTACAATAAACAAAGCCGTAATCATTTCATGGCCTCTATGAATGCTTTATGCCAGTACATGGCAGAGAAAAATAGACCCCGTTTTAAATATTATGTAGTAATACATGGAAAAACTAATGGTATTTTCCAAACTTGGCTAGAAGTTTTAGACTCCATACAAGGTTTCAAAACTCCTCTTTTTAAAGGCTTTAATGATTTTACTGAAGCCACTAACCATGCCAGAGGATACTTAGGACCCAATTACTATATTTCTCCTTCTCTTAGACAAAATCCAGATCAGATTCCCCAGTATAATGTACAGAAAGACACTGGGAAGATAATTTTTTGTGACCATTGCTCTTCCATGATGGAAAACTTCAAAACATTGAATGCTCAAAAGAAGTCCCTTGTCATGGAGAATACTAGATTAATCAAACAGATCCAGATACTAGAAACAAGATTCAGACAACAACACTCAACCAGTAAGACAAATGCTCAGACACAGACTACGCCAGAACAGAGTTCTCCATCTCCTCAAAAAATGGATGAGAAGGGTGTGCATTTCCCACTAAATGCTAAGAAATCCACTGTACCGGATGTTGGTACAGCTAGTCCGGCTCAAACGGTAACCGGTAAAGACAAACCAAATCCATTGATGGTTGTCACTTTACCAAAAAGTGAAGATGGAGGAAGTTCTTCATAAAAAACTAAACTAACAAGATCAGAAAATAAGCTTAAAAAGACTTTAATGGCTAAAAGAAAAAATCAGACAATAGAAACCATAATTAAACAAACATTAGATAAATTTTTCAGTAGCCAGACTCAAGATAAATATGTAAACGAGCAGACAAGGGAACAACTCATTAATTCAGATAGAGTTGTACCAGAACCTTTTAATTCAGACAGAGTTGTACCAGTACAAGAACAACCCATTAATTCAGACAGAGTTATACCAGAGCAAGACACTAATGGTTCTAGTTCAGGTGAAGACAACAATTTCCAATTCCAAGATGCACAGGATCCCTATGAGGATGATGACTCAGGGATGAGTTTCGATTCAATTGCCCTGCACAACTTGGACACTTGAAGACAAGACAAGACAACCTATAGTCAGGATAATTTTTAGTCTTTTTCTACTGTATTTTGGAAATATATGTAGCTAGTCAAGTGGGGATGCCCACTTTATGTCTTGTAAATATCAGGGTCAGTCTGAGTGCTTCCTTTATCACTACTTTCTAAAAAGAAAGAAAAACTGTTGAAGCACGCGTCTGGAAGAAATTAATAATGCATGTGACGATGGGGCCCAAAGAGCACCCGGCTTGCATTATTGAAGTCTTCTTTCTTATCCCTTATCTAGAAGTGTCGGCCCACTATGTGATGGCCACGTAGTATTACTTTAGACCACTCCTTTATGAAAAATTTGCCTATAAAAGGCATGCATTTTTAGAGTGAAGAGATCAGAGTGCAATTACCCAACTCCAGAACCCATGTATAAACCTCTCCTTCCAAAACACCCATCAAAGCCAATCTTCTTTCTATAAAATTTTTATATCAAGTAACCTGTTTGTTTGAATAAAAGCTTCAAGGTTTCTATCTGATCTTTAGGGGGTTCCCGAAAGGGAAACCTCTCTCCTAAGTTACTTCATGTAAGTTCTTATTTATGTATTTTTTCCCCACAAAAATATTTTCTTTATGAATGATTTTATCTATGTTTAAACACATCTTACATATTTTTGTACATCATGTAAATTAGTTGTTTCTATAAAAATTTTTACCCTCAGTATATGGTTAGCCTCTTAATTTCTTGATAACAACGATGGATTAACCTGTAAATTCCTAGGAATTCTGGCCTTGATAGTCCGTCAAGTCTGCAGAATAGACATAGGACGAGTGTTAGTTGCCAGATAAAAATATTCCGGGGTGTGGTTAAAGAAGTATGGTATTAAGAACATAGATTAGGAGGAAGAGATGAACATGGTAAGTTAAAAAAAAAAGTAAAAATTTTGGGGAAAATATAAATCATAAGAACGATAAAAATGAAGAAACAATGAGAGAGAGGGAGTACTGAGTAGGATTTACAAGTCTGATAAATTTCCACTCGCAAATTCTCTTTTTTATTTTAATATCCTTTCTTAAAATTGAAAAATCTTTTTAAATTTAAAATCCCTCCATTTTGGTATCAGAGCGAGAAGGTTTTGGGAACATTACCTGCTAACTCGCAAAAGGTTTATAAATTGTGTATGAAAAGACATAGATCATTCCAAGATATAAGGTGTAGTTATTTTTATTTATATAAAGAAATTAGAAAACGATATAGTATAATAGCTAGAAAAAACCATCTAGAAGAAAGTTTAGAAAGACTACTAAGAGCCTGTAGAATTAATAAATCAATTAATAAATCTAGACGAACTTGTGAAATAGTAAGCGCGATAAATTGGGAAATACAAGGTTGTGAGAGAGACTTAGAGCAAAGTACTAGAGCAGTAAAGTGGCTTAAAGAACGAATTAAGAAAAAAGCTTATCAACTAGGATAGTAGATGCCAATAAGATATATTCATTATATTAGAGAGGTACAGCGCCAATATTATAGGGAAGTTACTTATAAACGTGAGATTATAAAAATACGGAACCAATTTATAGAAAGATTAGAAAAATTAGATAAAGAAATAAAAAAGTTAGAGACAGATATTATAAAGTTTAGAAAAACAGAAAATTACGAAATAGTTGCTATAGGTATAAATCATTATAAAAATATTTTAATTAGCGAACGATCTAGATTAATAGAGACTATACAAGAACTAGACTTAGATATAACTTGGTCAAATAATAGATTAAGATATCAAACTAAACAAAGCAAAAAATATCTTAACTTAAACCACTTAGGATAACAACATAGCTTCATTAAAACGTCTAGACTATTTAGATCTTAGATTTCAACCAGAAAGGAAAAATAGAATATTAAAAGATAATTCTACTATAAGGTGTAATTTTAACCAAGGAGAACATATATTACACTCAGAAGATAAACAATATAACACAATAATAGTCTTTTTGATTAATTCTAGCGAAAAAACACAAGAAAAAGACAATAGTATAATAAAAACGTTAGAACAGATAGAAGTTACTCAAAACAGACATAAAAAGACCTTAGAAAAAATAGAACAAAATTTAGACTATTTAAAATCACAAGAACTAGAAATAGATAGAAAAATTCAATATCTAAATCATAAATTTAATTTAGAACAAATACCTACAAAAATAGAAATCGAAAAACTAATAAAAACATTAATAGAAAAACCTAAAGAACTAGAAGCAAAAACAACACAATTAATATCTAGGCTTGTTGAACAAGTAGAAAATATAACTAGTGAAATTAAAGACTTACAAGAAATAACAAAAAGATTAGAAGAAATATCGCTTTCATGAGTGAGGAAGATACAAACTATATAAAGGCACTAGAAAAATCAAGAATTCATCACAGCGAACCAGAAGGATTATCTAGGTATATACCCTCAAGTCAAACAGACAAAATTTTACTAAAACAAAATAATACCATAATAGAACTACTTTTAGATTTGCATAAAAAGATAGATAGTTTAATTTAAAATAAAGAAATAGTTACAACACCAAAAGAACCAGAACTACCTGAACTACATAAAAAGATAGATATCTTAATAAAAGATAAAGAAACCAAAGAAAAACAAAAACCTATTTCAGAAATAGAAGAACTGGTAAATCAATTAAAGAAAATTGAAATAACCCCTCAAAACGAACGCAAGAAAATAATAAGAAAACCACAAAGATGGACCTTTTATCAAATAGACGGAGAACCATCGAAAATAACAACGAAAGACAAAGAATCAGTTTCTCAGAAAACAGGATAGGAAATAATAATATATTATCTAGAATATGCAGAAGACAATCTAATATAGAACAAAACCAAGAACTTAATGAAATAATAGATGTAGATAAAGATTTACAAATCTTTCAACAACATCAGTTAAAATTACTAAATCCTAAGACGTTATATAACGCAGGATATTTTTCTTCAGACAATCAGTTATTTAGACACTATAGGGAAGAACAAATATCAGCCTTAGGAGAAGATTTTAAAATACTAGACTTAGTAAATATTAATTCATTAAAACATATAAAGAATAGTAAAATGATTTTAATGCATATGAGATTAATTGTTATAGGAATAAAAGGATTAACGAGAAAAAACTTAGGAGCTAAAGTATTAATAACAATATACGACGATAGATGGTCAGACATTAAAAAATCTATAATACGATTAACAGAAGTGGATATGACTAATAATGGCGGCATTTTCTATATTAGTCCAGATTTCCTAATGAATCTAAAAGAATTCAGAAGAAATATTAAAATAGGAATCCAAACTAAAGGATACGAGGAAATGAATAGTGGAAATAATTTACTAATGTGCATAGGTTTTATAGGTAAGTTAACCTTAAGTAGTAACACAAAATTTAAATTAAAAGTAAATGATGTAGTTGAGATAATGGGAAACAAAGGGATAAGTCTTATAAAACCAATAAAAATAGACCCAGAAATATACGCAGGTTTGGAATGGAATCTAAACAAATTTACTAAACCAAAAACTTTCACACCAAACTCTCACTTATTATATACTACAAGTAAAGGAGAGACCTCAGTTAGATTTACAGATTATAACTACACAACGAAAAAAAATTTAGATGACGATGAAACAGAAAGTAACATAGAAACAGAAAACGAATTTATGAATATAGAAGTTTTACAAGAAGGATACGAAGTAGACTTAGCCATAGAAAAAGCAGAAAACTTAGCAGAAGAATATAAAAATATAACGTTTAAATGTAAAGGATGCCAAAAAGACGACATGAAGATAAATGAATGTATAGAACACTTCAAAAGTTGCCTAAAACGAAGTGACAATATAGGATATAGAAGTAATGAATCTTTCTTCAAACTTGAAGAAGATACAATATCTATACCAAGTTCTACCATTAGTTACAAAGAATTAGCTGAGTTAGAACCAGCTAGCTCCTCAAGTGCTAGCCCTTTCCAACAAACAAATCCTAATCCGCAACCAATAGATTACAGTACCGGCAATGTACCTAGAAGACCTGCAATTAGGGTAAACCCAGATACAGAAATTAAAGGAGAATGTATAAAACCAGCAGGAAAAAAAATGCCTATAGAAGAACCAATTAAACTCCAAGAGGGAGGTAGCAAAGGAAAAATTTTAAATATCGCGGCACATGATCCCCAAATGTGGGATACAGTAATAGATTTATGGAAAGGTATAGTAGCCGCTGATTACTTAAGACATTATACTGAGACTGATACTGAAACAATGTATAAATATTTAGAAACCTTCCTAGGAGAATCTGCAAAAGCTACATGGGAAAGTTTTAAGACAAACTGTCCACATGATATCCAGATTCTACTAAGTATGGGACCAAACCCTTATAATTTTACAAATAAAATACACATGTTATTAACAGGAAAAGATCCAAATAGTGGATTAATAGCTTTACAAAAGGAAACCTTAATCAAGTTAGAACAACTCAGTATATCACACTGGGTATACATAAAAAAGTTCTTACAAGATTATTTTTACTACTGTACTGTTAGTGGAAATACATTTAATGAAGAACTAGGTAAAAAATTATTTAATAAACTACCCGAAGCCTTAGGAAGAGAAATCGAAGAAAGATGGTATAAAAGAGATGGGGTTGCAGCAAACCCAAATTTTAAATGGACAATAGGACATAGAACTCAACATATAATGGATATCTTAACTGAAAAATGTACAAACATACAAATACAGAAACAATTAAAAAGAATGAAATGAATTTTTGTAAATCAGTTATATATACAACCCAGAATTATGATCAAAAACAACATAGGAGGTATAAGAAACGAAATAATCAAAAACCGTATAGCAAAAAACAATATTTCCTAAGAAAATCTAAAGCTAAAAAACCATGGCTTAATAGAGATAGACATGTTAGAAAGTACAGAAATGATAGAAATTATAAAAATAAACTAGAATGTTATACATGTGGCAGCATAGATCATTTAGCCAACATATGTCCTAAAAGAAATAATAATAGGACAAGAAATTCGCAACTAATAGAAGACTTTCAAGAAACACTTTTAAATGTAGATGAATACATGTCAGATACAGAAAGTATATACTCAATAATAAGTATTGCTATAAATGACAAAGACAATTTAAAATCTGATTCGTCAGAATCAGAAGAAGACAACTTAGTTAATGAACTAGGACAAGAAATTGAAGATTTAGATCTAAACAATTTAGTAATCAATAATTTGATGAATGTTACACAAGAGTGTATTCATGACTTCCAAAGAAATAAGGGTCTCGACAGTAATAAATGTAGAATATGTAGTTGGTATCCAAGTAAAGAAAATAGAGCAAAATGCAAGAAGTGCTACCTAGAAGCATGTATAAATTGTATAGAAAATACTCTAAAAATAAAGATAGAATCACAAACAAATAATGGACAAAAATATACAAATAATCAGATCTTAAATTTAAGAGTATCTACTCTAGAAACCCGATTAAATGATTTAGAACAAAGAATAACTACTCTAGAGAAAGGAAAAACTAAAGAGGAAACAGATACACAAGAGACAGTAGACACAGTACATTTAGAAAAATTAGAAGCAGAACTTATGAATAAAGAGAATAGTCATACAACTTTAATATGTAACGAAGATAAAGAATTCTCCACCATAAAAGTTCTGATAAAACTTAAGATTAAAGATATAGAAATAGAAACATTAGCACTAGTAGATCCCGGATGTACCAGTTGTTTAATTAATAAAGCAATAGTACCCGAATACTTATTAAAAACACTTGAGAAACCTATACTAGCCACTCAAATGGATGGCTCTCAAAACATTAATCGTTATTATGTAGAAAATGCACAAATAAGTTTCCTAAACACTTGTGATAAATTCTATAACCCAGTCTATAAAGTAAATAGAATATTGGCCAGAGATTTATATATAGGATCAGACTTTGTAATAGGATTAAAATTCTGTATACAAGATAAAGGAGGATGCCTTTTGACAAGAGACGGAATAATGATATTTAGGAACTTAACTTATACACCTGTACAGACAAAGATCTTGCCTACCATATATAGAACCCTAAATACTTATAAAAATAAATCACTTCCAGAACCATGCTGCAAAGACTGCCAAGGTACGCCACAATGCAGCAATTTGTTAAAAGAAAATCTAGACGAAGTTAGAAGTTATACCTTACTTAATGCAGAAGGACAAGAGTGTCTTGAATATATAGAAAAAGAATATACCTTAATAAGTATAGAAACCCAGTTTTACAATTTTAGAAAAGGAATAGAAAGAATAGGAGTAATAAACAGTCCAAAAGATTTGAAAAATATAATATCTATATTAGACAAAATGGAAATCATAGGAGAACGACCACTAGCTCACTGGAATGCTAATGAACTAATGTGTAAGTTAGACATAATTAACTTGGAATATACTATAAAAACAGCTCCTATAGAAGCAAATAATGAGGACACTAATAAATTTGATGAACAGATAAAAGAACTTTTAAAATTAGGAGTCATAAGAAGATCTACCTCTAGACATAGATCAGCAACATTTATGGTAAGAAACCATAGCGAACAGGTAAGAGGAAAAGCCCGTATGGTAATTAATTACAAGAGATTAAATGATAATACTAGAATAGATGCATACAAATTACCAGATAAAAATGAATTAATTAATAGAATCCAAAATAAAAAGGTTTATAGTAAATTCGATTGTAAATCAGGCTACTGGCAAGTAAAAATGCATCCCGAAAGCATAGAATAGACAACATTCACATGTCCAGGAGGACATTTTGAATGGTTAGTAATGCCTTTCGGATTAAAAACAGCTCCACCCATTTTTCAAAGAAAAATGGATAATATATTTGGAGATTATAAGCATTTCATATTAGTCTATGTAGATGATATTTTAGTATTTAGTCAAACCATGCAAGAACATTTAGGACATTTACAACTAGTTTTTAGATTATTTGTTAAACATGGCATAATAATAACTAAGAAAAAAATGGAGTTATATAAAACTTATATTTAACTTTCTAGGAATAACTCTAGGTAACGGAATACAACCACATATAGCAAAAAAGGTACTAGAAATGCCAGACAAATTAGAAACAACAAAAGATTTACAAAAGTTTTTAGGATTAGTAAATTACGCTCGAAATTTTATTCAAGATTTAGGAAAAATAGCAGGACCTTTATATGCCAAAACAGGTAGTAAAGGACAGAAAAATTTTAATATAGAAGATATTAAATTGGTTCAAAAAATAAAAGAAAAAGTTAAAAACATTCCAGACTTAAAAATACCACTAGAGTCAGATTACTTAATTATTCAAACGGATGGTAGTGACTTAGGATGGGGAGCTATCTTAAAAGCTAGACCCAATAAATATAGTAGTAAAAATGAAGAACAAATATGCGGATATCAAAGCGGTGCTTATAAAGAAAAAGGAAATATGAGTGCCATAGATTTAGAAGTACTTGCAATCATATACGGATTAAACAGTTTTAAACTATATATATTAAATAAGGAAGAAGTCTTAGTTAGAACAGACTGTGAAGCAATAGTCAAATTTCATCAAAAAATTAATGATAAAAACAGTAGTAGACGAAGATGGTTAAATTTTACAGACACTATATCTGTTTACAAAAATATAGTATTTGAACATATTAAGGGAAAGGAAAATGCATTAGCGGATCAGTTGAGTAAACTACAACTAGGAATAAATAAATAAATAAGTTTAATATTACTTATTTGTTTTCAGAATGAAACCAACAAGACAACCTCCCGCAGACAAAGGAAAGGGAGTAGCCTCGTCCTCAGACTCTTACCAGCAGACAATGTTAGGTAACTTACATTTTAGACCTTTAGAAACAATGGAAGGTTTCTATCTGATCTTTAGGGGGTTCCCGAAAGGGAAACCTCTCTCCTAAGTTACTTCATGTAAGTTCTTATTTATGTATTTTTTCCCCACAAAAATATTTTCTTTATGAATGATTTTATCTATGTTTAAACACATCTTACATATTTTTGTACATCATGTAAATTAGTTGTTTCTATAAAAATTTTTACCCTCAGTATATGGTTAGCCTCTTAATTTCTTGATAACAACGATGGATTAACCTGTAAATTCCTAGGAATTCTGGCCTTGATAGTCCGTCAAGTCTGCAGAATAGACATAGGACGAGTGTTAGTTGCCAGATAAAAATATTCCGGGGTGTGGTTAAAGAAGTATGGTATTAAGAAAATAGATTAGGAGGAGTACTGAGTAGGATTTACAAGTCTGATAAATTTCCACTCCCAAATTCTCTTTTTTATTTTAATATCCTTTCTTAAAATTGAAAAATCTTTTTAAATTGAAAATCCCTCCATGATACCAAAATGGAATATTAAATAATAAATAAATAATCAATTAAAAATTAATAATAAGTAATTAATTAGTAATCTTAATATAAAATAACTGAACAATCATAACATATTTAATCCAATAGAAATCAATCTTAATTATTTTTTACCATGATATAAAATATAAAAGAATAATAAATATTTAAATAATTAATAAAATAACTTTTTTTATATCAGAAATGATATTTTTTTGTTGTAAAAATTTAAGTGGCCGGTAGTTCTCAAGATGCCACTTGTCTTAATTTTATGATAGCGTATCTTCCTTTATTATATATATATATATATATATTATATATATATATATATATATATATTTATGAAATAATATTAAATAATAAATAAATAATCAATAAAACACAAAATAATAATAAGTAATCAATATCTTAATATAAAATAACTGAACAATCATAATAGATTTAATCCAATAGAAATCAATCTTAATTATTTTTTACCATAATATTAAATATAAAAGAATATTAAATATTTAAATAATTAATAAAATAACTTCTTTTATATCCAAAATGATAGTTTTTTGTTATAAGAATTTAAGTGGCTGGTAGTTCTCAAGATGCCACTTGTCTTTTAGGATAGACTATCTTCCTTTATTATATATATATATATATATATATATATATATATATATATATATATATATATAGATAAAATATAAAAGAACATTAAATATTTAAATAATTAATAAAATAACTTTTTTTAAATATAAAATGATAGTTTTTTGTCGTAAGAATTTAAGTGGGTAGTTTTCAAAATGTCACTTATCTTAATTTTAGGCTAGACTATCTTTCTTTATTATACATATAGATTTGAATGTTTAAAGAATATAAATAAATGAAACTTAACTTTAATGGAAAGACTGATTAAGTAGCCCACCTAGAAAGAAGTAATCAAGGGAAATAGTTCAAAGAAAATAAAAAAAATATTATGGTAACATGTTGCTATTACCCCTTGAAATTACCTGTCAGTGTAAAAAATTAATTCGCATTGGCTGTGCATGTTAGTTGAGAAAATTGAAGGAAATGTGTCTTTTAAATCTTGAATGAAGGATTTGTGACATTGACCAACTTAAAGGGTCAACCATTATTAGCAAACTTGATTAAGTTAATTGTGGACTTGATTAATATTTTTAAAACTTTCTAATCTTTTAAAAAATACAAGTCAATCCAACCCACACCCCCCTTCAATCCAAATCAACCATCTCTCTCATGTCTCTCTTGATAGCTTCTCTCAACTCTCTCCCAACCAATAGTTCTAGAAAATTCTCCCTTTAATCCTCGACGACTTTAACCTCCGACATTTTCTTTCAACTTTCAACCATCAATCGACGTGAAGACTTTTTCGGCAACAGCAACTTTGAGTTCTTAGTCGCCCCATTTCCTTTTTCACAGGTAAATGAGGAACTTGAGCCAACTACTCTTCTAGTATTGATAAACAATTTCAATATTTTTATCTTAAATTTGAAATGTGGACTGAATAAAATTCTAATTTTTGGCATTTCTTCTTCTTGTTGTCTAACTATTGATTTGAATTTGGTGGTGATTATTGGACACAGTTGATGTTCTTAGTATGTATGTGTGATATGTTAGTGTTGCTGGGTTGATTTGTTGTTTGTCTTGATAAAGATGGTGTTGCAACAGATGAAACATTTGAAGCAACAGATGATAACATCTGATGCAACAGATAAAACATCTAATGCAACAACTTAAAATATCTGATGCAACAGATAAAAATCTAATACAACTATAAAAATCTGATGCAACAGATGAACAATCTAACAGATCATTCATCTATTGCGACAGATGATTCTTCTATTTGGAAGAAATCTAAATAATATTGATCCAACAGATAACTCATTTTGTAACAAATGAGTGATATGTTTCAATACACCAGTGATCTGTTTTATTATTTCCAATGGATTACTCATCCATTGCAATAAGTTGGTTATATGTTGCAATAGATAACCTTCTAGGTATAATAAATTTGTGATCTATTTTGTTGTTTCTAATGATTTACTCATCCTTGCAATAAGTTGGTTATATGTTACAACAGATAACCTTCCTGGTGCAACAGAGGAGTGATCTATTTTTACTGTATCCAACGGATTGCTTATTCTTGCAGTAGGTTGGTTATATGTTGCAATAGATAACCTTTCTGGTGCAATAAATGAGTGATCTATTTTTATTGTATCCAACGAATTATCCATCCATTGCAACAAGTTGGTTATATGTTATAACAGATGAACTACCATTATATGTTATAACAGATGAACTATCCATCCATTGCAACAGATGAGTGATTTATTTTTACTGTATCCAACGGATTACTCATCCTTGCAACAGGTTGGTTATATGTTGCAACAGATAAACTTTCTGGTACAACATACCAATGATCTATTTTTACTATTTCCAATGGATTATCCATCCTTTGCAATAAGTTGGTTATATTTTGCAACAAATAACCTTCCTGGTGCAATAAATGAGTGATCTGTTTTTATTATTTCGAACGAATTACTCATCCTTACAATAGGTTGGTGATATGTTGCAACAGATAACCTTTCTAGTGTAACAGATGAGTGATCTATTTTTACAATTTTCAATAAATTAATCATCCATTGCAAAAAGTTGGTTATATATTGCAACAGATAAAATATCTAGTACAACAGATTAGTGATCTATTTTTATGGTTTCCAACGATTACTCATCCATTGCAACAGTTGGTTATATGTTGCATCAGATAAAATACCTGGTGTAATAGATTATTGATCTGTTTTTATTGTTTCTAATGGTTTACTCATCTATTGCAACAAGTAGGTTATAATTGCAACAGATAAAATACCTGGCACAATAGATGTGTGGTCTGTTGAAATTGTTATTTTACCATTGTGTATGTTAGATGCTAGATTTACTGTTATCCCTTTTTAATGATACATTTATCAATTATAAGCTCTACTTTATGTTCCTCTTAATTTAAGATAATATGGCTCCCAAAAGATAAGAAATCGAATCAAGTCCAAGTAAAGGAATAAGTGCAGCAACTCGGCTGCATCCACCACTCTATGAGCTTGCTTTACAAGAGTTATCTCAATCAGGAGAAGAAGATAATAAATACAGTGATGAGGAATATTTCAAAAGAGATAATCCAAATGCTAATAGTCCTTTCGCCGAAGAGTTGGTCAAAAACTTCAGCATTGATCATTATTCTGTAAGAATGTAGTGTGAAGGTGCCACAGATTTAACAGATAATTTCATAGTTAAGTCAGTCATGGGAAAGTCTTTCGACGTCTCCAGAAAAATACTTTGAGAATAAAAATTGGGTGCATTTTTTAGGGAAAGCTGCTTTGGGCAATAGCTTGATTTGCTGGAGGACAACAATGCTCGTTTCTAGATGAAAATGGTATATGATCTTCTCAAGCGTAGGTTTATGTATGAAAACAAAGATAAGATGGACGAGGTGTGGATAAATTATTATGGCATGCCTATTTGTTTTGGTTGGAAGGAGTTTACCATAGTTATTGGACTAAAATGTTATCCTCCTTTTCCTTCTCAAGTTATACCTACTCTGACCCAAAAAAGCACCTCGCACACCCAAAAAAGGCAAAGGCAAGTAGAGTGATCATGAGGACCTGGTGTCCATTATTGGTCCAAGCTTCAAAAACAAAAATTTGATAGAAGCGTTGAAAGGTAAAGGGCTCTCAAAGAAGCACAAACAATCATTGTGCTTGGTTTGATTTGTATATAATATTCTTTGGGAGAGAGACGTTAACAACAACATAAGCCTTAGTTTAATAAATATCTCAGAGGATCTTGAGGCATTTAACAACTATCCTTGGGGTTATGAAAGCTTCAAAATGGCTGTCAAATATTTCTTGACTCCGTTAACGCCAAAGACAGTCAACTTATATGGGTTTTTAATTGGCCTTCATAGTAAATATTTCTTTTCTCATGATACAATTCATTTTTTTATTTAATAATACTTTTGATTTATTGGCGTTATTTTATAGGCTTGGGCATTGAAGTCATTCCTTATTTGAGACAACAAGTGAACTACCAGGAAGAAGTTTTTTGTCCAAAAATCCTGAGATGGTTGTCGGCCAAAACTGATAAAAATGTAAAATTTTTTGATCTTTTCAATCCCTCGAAGAAAGTAGTAAGTCCAATTCTAATCAAGTTTTTATTTTAATTAATAATTATTTTAAATAACTTCATTATCATTCTAATATATGTACTGATTTATTTTAGATTGTCCATCCGTGGATTGTTCCGACCAATCGAGAGTTGAAGATGTCATTTTTTCTTACTTTACGGTCTGTGTAAACTTAATCGGACACTAAGGTCATTGATGGAATTAAAATAAAATTGTTTGAAGCAACAACTATCACAAGAAAAATAATTTTGGAGGGTGGGATTGTTGCTGTTTATGATGGTAGTAGTAGTGGTAGTGGGAGTTGTAGTAGTGCTGCTGTTGGGGCTAATGATGCTCCTCTTACAGTTTTTTGAAACAACAATCCATTATGATTATGATCATACAGATTGTACAGATTTTTCTCCAGATTTTGCCACATCTAGCGAATGTTCTGCATGCAAATGTCAATTGTGCAAGGTAAAATACGATGGAGTGATTAATGCAATTAATGCACTAACTGCTTCTGTAAAAGAAATGACATCTAAGAGGGGTGTTATTCCATCAAAGAGGATTTTATATCCATACACTTCACTAGTGATCAAGGTGGCTAAGAGGAGAAGGAAAGATATTTCCAAGACATCATCAAGAATAAAAAAAAGTAAAATTACAACGCCTCTGTCTTTATCTTACATCGTTGTTCAGTTTGCAAGGGCCACATGAGAGTAACATGAGCAGAAGAAGGTAAATGTACATCACCTGTTCCAATAAACAAGCAAGCATATATCTGTTTCAACAGATGATACATCTGCTAAAAATTATTAAACATATATATACATCTATTGCAACCGTTGTCTAACCTATTGCATCAGATGCTTTATCAGTTGCAACAGATGAGTCTTAAGTTGCAACAGGTGGGTCATCTGTTTGAAATTATCGTACTGCTCTGATTTACCTATTTGAATTTGTCCCAACAGATGATCCATCTATTGCAACAGAAAACTCATCTGTTGCACCAGATGGATAATCTATTGTGTATCTATAATTAGCATTAATAATTTTTGGCTTTCCAGGTGGATGTCACAGTAGAAGCTACTGCTGAAGAGAATAATATCACAGTTGATAATCCATCAACTGCTTCCAAAGAAGAAGAAAAAGTGGAGCCTGTCAGTTCGAGAGAATGGAAGAATTACCCATTTGAAGGGTTCAACATCTCGAATGAGGCTCCAAAAAACTAACACAGTTGATCAACGACTATTTAGAATGGATTGCCAATGGACTGTTAAAGCATCATGCCGACAGGTACATAAATTAATTTTTAAAGATATTGGTTTATACAATTCTTATTGTAAGAACATGAAATTAACGCAATATAAATCATCATGTAGAAAACAAAATGACGAACACTACAAAGTGAATGAATTGAGTCTTGGTTTTGATATGTTCGACTTTGTTTTTGCACATCCCAGAATGAAGAATTGGTTTTATTTGATGTCACAACCCTAAACTTACTGGAGTGATGAGGTTTAAATGTCATACATATTACTCTTAATTAATACTTTATTTAATTGCATCTGCATTTTAATTTTTGTGTCACGTAATCCAAAATGTTTGATAATATGTGCAGCACATCGATGTCATTTTTACTACCTCTGAAAGAAAGCCGAGTTGCAAATACAAGAACAAGATAGATAAACGACAGGCAACTATTTGTACAAAGTTTAGATCAATAATGCCTATGATAGATATTGTCAACAACAACCGGAAGTTTCTCGAAATAAGGAATGCTTAATCAACATCATTAAAGGTTTTAGCATTCCAACTGGATTACCTTAACATTTGGTTGACGAATTGTACATCCTAATCAATTATGGAAATGAATTCCATTAGATGTTGGCTGTCGTTGTTCTAAAAGAGAGATGCATATGAGTTTATGACTTGATGTTGCGAAAGAGATATTTTGAGCCGTCGTCTGAGATATAAAAGCTGGCCAAAATATTGCCTACTTACCTTGATATGAGTGGCTTTTTGGATCAAAATATTCATACTAATTGGTCGACGATTGAAGCATACCAAGATAAAATGGGTAATTCATTTGATATACAATATGTTGAAGGAATTGCTCAACAAACCATTGGTAGCCTGTAATTTTAAGTTTCATGATTTAGTTTCATTGCACAAATTCACAATGTTTGCATGAACAACAAGATATGGATTATCTATTTTTCTTAAAACACAGGGATTGCAGTCTTTTTGTTGCCGCATACGCCGAGTATTTGAGCGATGAATTACAAGTACCAAATGATGGACTTGATGCTGGATTACTCTACAAAATATGGAGAAGCGAAAGCTCAGAAGCCGTACGCAAGCGACATTAAAGAACCACGATGACCAAAACCGAATTCCGTAGCACCGGATGAAGAACAACTTGTCCATATTGAGTAGATCTTTATAGCTTGAGTCCGTCAATGTAATAACCTATCCTTCTTGGTTTAAATTGTTGATTTATTTGTAGCGTAGATCATTTGTACCCATAATGATTGTTTTACATTTCATTTATTTGTTCAGTTATTTCATGTAATTTCCGAAGGCTTTAATTTATTTTATGCTGTCTATGAATATAATTGAATCCTTAGTTTTGAACATATTAATTGAAATGGAATACTAGATTTAAATATTGTAACAGATAATATATCTGCTGCTACAGATGACATATCTTTATCAAATAGATTTACACATATGTGGCAACATGAGATGCAATATGTAGGTCATCTACTGGAAATTATATAACAGGTCTTCCTACTTTCTTGTTTTTTTCCAACAGATTACCGATCAATTGCAACAGATAGATTATATGTTAAAACAGATTGGATATATGTTGTGACAGACAGACTGGAAATATCTATTAATGCAACAGATAACCAACCTATTCCAATAGATAATCAATCCGTCACAACAATTACTATATCTGTTACAATAGATATGCTATCTGTTGCATTATAAAAATTCAACTATCAGCAAACACAAAAATTATTACCACTACATGTAAAGTGAGGTGGCTTAAAATAAAAAATTATTATCGTGTTCGTCTCCATCTTTGTACATATACTTCTTTATACACGAGCTCCAACCATTTAGTTAGATCATCTGCTGGAAATTATATAACAAGTTTTCCTACTTTCTTAATTTGTTCCAATAGATTACCTATCAGTTGCAATAGATAGATTATATGTTGCAATAGATTGTATATCTGTTGCAACAGACAGACTGGAAAACATTTACATAATACAACAGATGACCAACCTATTCCAATAGATAATCAATCTGTCACAACATGTATTATATCTATTACAACATATATAATATCTGTTGCATTATAAAAATTCGACTTGGCCAGACATAAAAATTATTGCTACTACATGTAAAGTGAAGTGGCTTGAAATAAAAAATTGTTATCGTATTTGTTTCTGTCTTTGTAAATATTCCTTTTTATACACGGGCTCCAACCATTTAGTTAGTACCCCATAAGCCTAGACTCATTGCATCTTTTCCACAATGGTGTGGCACATATCGGTCATTTCTGTGCCGGTCATCAAACACTCGATATATGCAAGCGAGTATGGCCCGCATGCTGCACCGGGTCTATTTCTTTGGAGCTGAATGTTCTTATTTTGACCTTCAAAAACCTATGATTCCTTCGTCAAGACTTCCACTAGCATATGATCCATCAGCTTACTCTGCATCAACAACTTGGGCAACAACTTCAAGGGTGGCTGCATGTGGGCTAAAAACGTGTCCTCGCTAAAGACAGGTAAGTTGCAGTCATAAACCTTAATCTTTCCCTCATAGATTAGTCTCTCAACAGCTAGAAAATATTTGATTTTCATGTTCATGACTGCAAGGATTCTCTTTGCCTTGGTCCAGCTCTTGCCGTGTGGATATGGCCTCTTCCCTCTAACATATTTAATAACTTCTTCATTCCATTGGAATATAGAAACTAACTTATCAAATTCTGGGCCACTGAAATTAGTTAGCTTACGGAGATCATCGTACCTATCCCTGAAATTATTGTAGAAGTTGAGGTCCATTATCCTATCGACAACATCATAAGTATCCGGGTATGCTAATTGCCTGCTCCTCATGAGGTGGAGAGTTTCATTAACATACTATGGTATAAGAAGAGAATTTCTAAATAGGTTAGTAATTGTAAAGAATAAAAACACAGTGACAAGAATCTATTGCATAGGGTTCTCTGAATCAGTTCACAGATTACCCAACTAACGCAACTTATGCAACAAATGTGTCTTATGTTGCAACAGAATACAAAGCTGTTGCAATAAATTACACATATTCTACGTAGATTATTCTTCATGGAGTAGATTGGAGGGCTAGGTTAGCAAAAGTAAACTTATATTGTCATCGTACCTCTCACGCATATTTTTCATATTCGTGAAGTCTTTGGCGGCAAATGAATGCATGGTGTATTTTTTTCGAACCTTCATCTTGCCATTCATGATTTCTTCCGGTTCCTTCTTATTCTCCTTGCCAAGTGCTACGAATATGTCCACCTTCTTCAGCAGTCCCTGAACTTCAACAACTCTTGGAGTGGGAGGAGTTGCAATTTTTTCTGTTTTCAAAATGGAGAGAATTTGTCTAATTTTTCTTCTTTTCCTCATAACCACCATTGTAGAAGTGCATGACTCCCTCACCTTGTTGGATGGTATGACACCCCTCCTGTATTTCAACTACTCGGCAGCTTCAGTAATAGTCTCTAGCTTTTAAAGGAGTTTATCCTCTCTGTCCTTATACACTTTACATTTCCAATGAGAACATGAGGGTGAAGACGGGTGAGGCAATACACGACCCATTTGTCGGAATAGATGGAATATCTGTGTAACACCCCAAAAACGGGTCCCGGAGCATCACACGGTGGTTGAGGCTACGAGTATCCCCAAGCTAACCCTTTGAGCCATTTTCATTCAGTCCAACACAAATCAACGGAATTTTCATAAATAACCCTCAAATATGAACAAAGTAATCATCATCCAAGAATAAACGAATTTCAGAAAGATAACAAAATACGATTTATTAGTCAACTCCCAACATCTATACTAGTCTAACAAGCCTCTAAGAAAATCAATAAAACCAGTGAGCCATTGAGACATGCCCCAACTGACTCATACTCAGTTATTAAATAAAACAATTCTGTGAAACCAACATCAGACATCATGTCCTCAGAACATGAGGACTCACCACAACAGAGGATGTAGAACAGCGTGGCCAAAGAATCACTGTCAAACCTGGAGCTGAGCACCTAAACCTATATTCCAAGAAAATGCAGCCCACATCCGAAGATGTGGGTCAGTACCATGGAAAGGAACCGAGTATATGGGGGTGTATGCAGTTGTATAAACATCATCATAAGAAATATGCAGGATGTATGAAAGACTCACATAGCCTGAAGAAAATCATCATAATCATGAGAGGATGAAATAAGTATAATAACACATGTGAGTCATCATATAATTTGTCAATCACTTTCAGTTCATCAAGAATATCAATTCCCATAATGTAAATATCGTTTAAATCTTTCGAAAGAAAAACTTTCACAATTCCACTTTCAAATTACTTCACCGTTTACCATAGACACAAGGAAATACACACACACTGGGAGATCCTATAATCGACATAAACCATGTGAGCTACATAGAGTCCAATGTACAACCCACGTTGGGGAGAGCTGGCCTATCCTTGCCAACGGAGTAGGACTATCGATATCAAATCCACACAAACTAGTGATCACTATATAAATTAGCCTTAGGCTCACTCCTACGAGAGCACGTAGTTCTAGGGAAGTAAGGTCGATTTATACCTCCTACTCGGTGCTAAAGATTTCTCCCGGACTTAGCTCAGATTATTTCAAAGACAAGCCATAACAAAACAATTTCAGTAATATATAAATATACATCGGGAGCCATCATGCTTTCCATCTATCAAAATCAACCACGTTGTGGATTTCTTTCACACTCGAGTTCAAAACAACTCCATTAAGACCAAAAGGTCAAATCATTCAAAATATCTCAAATATTCAACATCAACGTGCTTATAACACACATTTTCTCAAAAAAAAAAACACAATTTCCAATGGGGATTCACGACCCAAATATCAAAATCATGATAAATATCGTTCAAGATTCATGCTTTATATCACCACACATGTAAATTCATCTTTAAAAATCATAAACATTAAGATTTCAAATAATCATCATAAGATATGGGTTCATGCTTCAAATTCATAAAAATTAAATAAAAGTCATGCCTTTGTAAAGAAAATTATTTTTGGGCATAAGAACGAAAGAGAGTTCTTATTGAAAAACCTCACATACCTTGAATGATGAACTTTAGATCGATACTCATTTTTGAGATGTTAATCGTGCCTTTGAATGATGGTTCTTGGAGTTCTTGAACTAGGAACTTGGAATCTTGAATAAATTTGCAGAATTAATGGTGAACTTTGGAGGTTCTTGAAGTTGGATGTAGGAGCTTAGGGTTCTCTTTTTGAGGGAATTTGATGAAATATAACATATAACGCTTCTAATAGGCTTTAATATAGGGTTTGGACGGATTTTGGGTGATGGAGAATGACCAAAACGCCCCTAAAAATCAAATAATTCTCGAATCTGTCATTTGGTGGACTGTTTTGATAGTCTAAAGTAGATCAACCATAACGTTTTACTCCGATATCCAAATTAGATGAAACTAATTTCATTAGAAAGAGGACTCTCATATCTTTCCACTGATATATAGTATATCACCCATATCATTGTGTACGAGGAGTTATGATCATTTGAAATTGACCCAAAAATTTACTTTTGATAGGCTGAAGTAGATCGACCATAACTTTTTGATTCGATAGAAAAATTGGATGAACAAATTTCATAGGATAAAGGACTCGCAGAGCTTTCCGTTAATATATAGTAGATTACCCAGATCATTATGTACAAGGAGTTATGATCATTTAAAGTTGGGGCAAAAATACGCCAGGCCTTAGTACTTTTTCCTGCACGTTTTACTGTTCACTACTATTCACGGTTCGATCGGAATGTTCATAACTCGTCGCTCGGGTATGCGTTTTGGATAATCCACATATATTTGGAAAGATTATTTTATACTCTATGCAATGGTGGGTCATAATCTAAGACATTCTGTCCAAAATATTTATAGTTCATTCTAGAAGATAGAACCCAATACGTTTATGCACAAAATTTCAACGAAAAATTTCTCAGGGTATTACAATCTGTTTCAATATCTTTCTTTGAGGCAAATTATATAGTTGAAAGAAGACGTACTGTATTATCCGAAGGGTTAAATAGATCATCCTCCTGCTTCTTAATATTTCTTTTGCTACCCTTTACAACCGCCAACCACCTAAGGATCCATGGATAAGAAACCTTATCTGGGTAATCCTTCAACTGCTTTTGGAGGGGAGGAATGGCTTCACATGCCTAAGACTACAAAATGTAAACAGGAAGCCAACAAAAAAAATCATAATAACTATAACTCTATTCAATATAAATTAATGGATGAGTAAAAATAGTGATCAATTTTACCATGGAAGCCAAAGGAAAGCCTTATAATATGATCATTTTTGTGGATATCTTTGTCAGTAAATATTCGATAGTCAAGTAGTAGCTATCATAGCCCCAGGAATAATCGTCAAATTTGTTAAAATCACCAGCAAGCACCAACAAATCATCTTTTGTGACTTTCCTGACATCTCTTGCCAATGGAACGGAATTGACAAACCAAACTAAGAATAATTTCTCCCTGTAGTGCTTTGGTATGTCTTTATCCTCGAGATCTGCCATCAAATCCTCTGCTTTGTAGATATTATGTCTAACAACGTCCAATAACCCATATTTTTTCCCTTGCATTTGTTGGACCCTTTGTGGTGTGTTTTCTTGATGAGAGGTTCTTCAGGACGATTGCATCTCAAACTGATAACGCCCAAACTACAGCTCTCATAAGAGTGTAAGCGGTCGCTGTCAAATATAGAACCCAACTGGGTTGGGTGTCAAATCCCACAGGGAATACTTGGTCACTAAATATGTAACTATTAGTAGACTGTTGGTCGAAAATTCTATGGAAAGGGGGGATTTAATTTATGCGTGCAACAAAGTAATGAATGAACGCTGGGTTTAGTAAGATTTAATCACAGAGAATAATAAGTTAGGGTTATTTCCACCTTATGAGTTCTACGTATCTGTTAACTATGAGTTATGCGGAATTCAGACATGCATGCACTTATAGAGATTAGTATTCTAATGGTAAATCCTAGTGTCTCTCGACCATCCAGGATTATTTCACTTTAACTCTCTTGAGCTTAAAGTGTATAACTAACGGTACAAACTCTCCAAGAGGTTAATCCAGTTACGGCACTAACGTGTAAATAGGGGTTGGTAGCCCTATTTCCTTGTCACACTCTCTTTTCCAAACATGTAACTTTTCTCTCGAACAAGTTAATGCTATAATGGCGTATTCTATATGTTTGCAACCACAAGAATGTAATTAAGATGAAGAGAGTAATGATATAAGTAGCATACGTATCAAGAATTCACAAACTCATAACAATAGATAGTATATCATAAGGCTTCCATAACCCTAACAGAGAAGTTTAGCTACTCATGAGTATAACGGAGATCACAATAGATATAATCATCATACCACAACCTAGAATAATCTTGGCGATGGGATGACTTAAACGTCAAGAAGGAGATGATGTTTTTCTTCTTGGCCGTTCCTCAAGAGAGCTGAGTTTCAGAAAGTAACGTGAATAAATCCTAAAAGTATCGAATGAATTATGAAAAGCTTAATGAAAAGCGTGAATGAAAAGCTTGCTGAAAAATTCAGCAAATAGGGTTTTTATAACATCCTTGTCCTAGTCCTACTGAAATAGGGTTTTTATCCTTGTCCTAGTCCTACTGGGTTACTGCTGTACCCCTAAGTATTAAGAAATACTGATTTTGCTCGGGACAGATTTTCCATGCATCACATTCAGTCCCAAGCTTCCAAAAGCTGCCTTCCTTCTTACGTGAAGTTTCCCTTGCTACCGAAAGGTCCACAAAGTGCTGAAATATTCATCATAAATACCTGAAAACATGCTAATCACGTTGGTTAGCTCACTTATAGGAAAATGGACTAAAAGTGCAGGAATTATATATTTTGTCTTTAAAACTTAGCTAAAATATGGGTAAATTATAGTGCTTTAGGAGTGTAAATACGCCCAACATCAACACCCCACACTTAAAGCTTTGTTCGTCCTCAAACAAAATATTTCGTCCATGCAAACATCTACTTAGTATTTCACAGTAATAGCACAAAATGTTCAACAAGACATGCACGACAATCATTAACAAAGAGTAGTTTTCTTGATCACTACTAGAAACAATTCAACCTCCAACATAGACTCGTGATGATGGTTAATTCGTATCCACAAGTTAAGGCACAAAGAATCATACAAAACTACCCAAAAATCATCAACCATGTGTGTCTCACACAATATATCACCCAAAATCACTCACACGTTTTGCATTTTTCGAAACATGGGCATAAGATTCTCCTTGCTCTCTCTCTCACAAAGAATTCATATGTTGCAACTGATGACCATAGACTTGCCCTTAGTGTAATGCTCTACTAATATCAGAATGCTAAGCTTAGGATCAAATAGGTCTTTACATGGTTGTAATGTAGGCTAAGGGACAGGTAGGACTATTTTGGCCAGAAATAGTGACTACGTTCCCTAAGCGCTTTAATACACTACGTTATGTCATCAACACTTTCTTTTAAACCACTCTGCTACCTTTCTTTCATATACCACCCCTTTTCACCTTATTTTTTTATTCAAACATAAACACAATTATCTTTCTAGTTTTCTATTTCTTTTTCTTTTCTTTCTTTTTTTTCATATTATAATGCACCTCTATGATAGCCACTCTTTTTCACAACAATTTCAAGTACCAATATGCTATGAGGCATCACTCTCACCCAATTTCCTCTTATTTTTTCACATGACTACCATTTAAAGCGCTTAGGAATTTGGATCAAATTATGGTTTTGAAAAAAATGGATTAGGCTACATATGAGGCTATCAAAGAAAATAGCTAAAGGCTCAAAGGGGGTTAACTAGGATAATGTATACAGGTAGGTAAAAAGAAGGTAAACAATTACAGGCTGCCAAAGAAATGCCTAAATCATCTCCTAAACTCACACTCTTTATTTCGCTTTACACACAACCCAGGCAAGTTCTAGCATCAGTCACAGCACAGAATATACTATAATCTCAACACACAAGGCACATGGTCAACTTTATTGGGAGCAGTATATAATTTTGACCCAACAGATGAATGAATTAAACCACACAATTATCACATAGTGAGTCACACTAGAGTCTAAATGTCTCAATAGTAATGATTCTAGCACAAACTCTTGTCATAATACCATGCCGCCTATCAGAACAATTTTATGCAAAACCTAAAAAAATCTAAAAATCAAAAAATTTAACCTACAAACGAGAATAAATGTAGGCAAAGAAGTACAATAAAGCATACAAATACCAGCACCCCACACTTAGACGGGACACACTGCCCTCAGTGGAAAATAAATAAGGAAAACCTGATTAGTCGGACTCTTCTTCTATGTCTGGGGTCATACCCCCTGCGTCGGAATCATCATCAGAGTCGTCATCCTCAGAGTTTTCTCAAAATGTACCCTACTTGATCCCAAAAGCGCGTCGTGGTATTTGTAGAGAGGAAGATTCAGCTTGCTCTTTTCTTCCCCTTTTTTGTCCTTTCTGTGAGGTGGACGCTTTTTCTTTTCCTTGTCGTCCTTTTGGTGCCATTCTACCTGAGATTAAAATAGATTCATGTTAGCTCATCTCAGAAGATTTAATCGTCAAATAACCAATAGTGGCACCACCACACACTTAATTTGTTGGTACAAACTAATTAAGTGAGTGATGTCGATTACTCAGACTTCATTGACATACGTATAGGCGATATGTTCCAACAACACGTTTAGCACAGTCATACTTTCATGTCATCTTTAACTATCCTTTCCAACTCTATTTTATGTAATCTTGACAATACTTTCATGTTTGGATTAATGCACCTTTTGAACAAGACTACTACATAGAGATAGTATCAAGTTATGCCATAGAAATAATCACAACATCTCATGCTTGTATTCAATCATGATCTTTATCTCGATGAATGAGTCACTCAAACATTCAAGCATTCAAGTTTGAAGATTATGCAATTAATTTCACCATTTCGATTCCATGAATCTACGATAGTGTATAACAATCAAATACAAGTCGGAACCAAGTCAAGAACAACCACACGTATTCTTTCACTCAACTAGTTGTATCATAACAAACTAACCACATTCAAATCACTAACACCAGTTCAAGATCTAACAAATCGTTATAAGCGTAGTATTATAACACTTTACGAAATATAAAAGAAGAACTTACTTGGTGATGGACTTGGAATATGATCTTGCAAGGTTAGATAAGCAAAAAGAAAAGTTTTGAGAGATTTGGAGAGTAAAAACGGTGCCTAGGTTGAGCAAATAAGTGTGTTTTATTCTAATGTTGAAGATCTATTTATAGAACAAGCTATGAATCGGGTTTGACCCATGTAAAATTGGGTTAGGAGACCAAAAAGTAAGGATAGGCGGCGCCTAATGCTTTGCCTATGCTTGGCATAGGCGGCGCCTATGCTTGGCATAGGCGGTGTCTATGCTATGGCATTGTAGATTCAGAGAGCAAAGGCCTTGGCATAGGCGGCGCCTAATGCTTTGCCTAGTTGAGCATAGGCGGCGCCTATGCTATGGCATTGTTGGGCATAGGCGGTGCCTATGCTATGGCATTGTAGATTCCGAGAGCTTAGGCCATAGCATAGTCCTTGCCTTGTTCGTTGCCTAGATTTACATAGGCCTTGCCTTTACCATTGCCTAGTTTTGCATAGGCAATGCCTAACCGATAGCCTTTGCTTCTTCACTCCTAACTTACCACCTTTAACATAGCACACTTCCAAATCAAAATTTGAGACCAATCTTCTCCTTTATACGTCTTGCACCTACACTTACTCAAAAACAACAAAAATGATTAGAACGATGGGTTGCCTCCCATCAAGAGCCTTAGTTTTGGTCGTGGCTCGACTACAAAAACAAACTCCTAGTAAAACAAAACAATTAAAGACGATGGGTTGCCTCCCATCTAGCGCTTGATTTATTATCGCAGCATGACATAGTTATCTCGATTACTTAGACTTCATCGAGATATATGGTGCATCATTTTTTGAATGGATTCAGATGACGCTGATGCTTACTTTTAGGCACGCAATCTTCTTTGCGATGACTCTTGTGCATCCATACCCCAGGAGGGATACCAATTATATCATCAATAGTCCATCCCATAGCTCTCTTGTACCTCTTTAGAGCAGAGATGAGAGCCTCTACGTGCTGTTCACCTAAATCAGCTGCAACACTCACTGGAAGTATATTTCCACTTCCCAAGAATGCATACCTTAGGTGACTGGGGAGCTCTTTCGATTCTAGCACTGGTGTCTCGTCAATGGGAGTCTTCTCTGTTGGTGAAGATTGATTCCTAAGATCAAGGTCCATCTTCTTAGGATCATAGAATAGGACCTTATTCCTGTTAGAGCACAAACGGTTTCATCATGTTCTTCAGCCTCCTCACACTCAAAATTCAGCAGCACATCAGATAGTGACTCAACAGTATGCTGCTTCTCTATAGATAATTCTTTCTCATCCTCATAATAAACATCAGCTACAGAGAACACATTCATATCTCTAGGATGCTTCATTGGTTTGCATACATCAAAGCGGACCACTTCGTCATTCAGCCGAAATAAAAGCTCATTAGCTCTTAAATCAATAAGCACACTTCCTATTGCGAGGAAAGGACGACCCAAGATTATGGGAGCTTAAGAATCCACCTCACAATCCAAAATAACAAAGTCTGCAAGAAAAATGAAGGAAGAAACCTTCACCAATACATCATATAAGATACCAACAGGTCGTTTTACCGACCTATCTGCCATCACGATCCGCATATTGGTTGGTGTAGGATCGCCCAACCCTAACTTTCTGTAGACGGATAGCGACATCAAATTGATGCTAGCCCCCAAATCGCATAATGCCTTAGCAAAATTCATAGATCCCACCGTGCAACAAATAGTGAAAGCACCAGGATCTACCTTCTTCTGAACTAAAGATCTTGTAGTGATTGCACTGCAATGATGAACATTGTCTGCCGGCTCATAGCTTACTACCCGCTTCTCTGTCAAAAGATCCTTCATGAATTTAGCGTACCCAGGCATCTGTTCCAGCGCCTCCACTAAAGGAGCATTTATAGTCAGCTGCTTCAACATAGTCATGAATTTACTAAACCTGGTGTCATCAGCTTTCTTTTTTAATCTCTGAGGAAAAGGTGGTGGTGGAAGAGGAATAGTTTTCTCCACCACTTTCTTTTTATCTTGCTTTCGATTATCAACCTTTTCAGAAGTGTCATCAGCCTTCTTCTTCAGTCTCTGAGGAAAAGGTGGTGGTAGAAGAGGAATCGTTTTCTCATGAATGCTTTTATTTTGTTTTTCAGATTCTACAGAATCATCACAATCTGCATCAATAACATTCTCCTCTGTATTATCAACCACCTGCTTGCCTTTGGACGGTTTTTCCAGCACTTTACCACTCCTGGTAGTAATAGCCATACATGATCTATCATTCCTTGGATTTTGCACGGTGTCGCTAGGTAAAGTGCCAGCTTTTCGTTGATTGAATGCCGCTGATAGTTGACTCAATTATTGCTCCAGCTGTTTTATTGCAGTAGAATGCGAGTCAACCAATTGACTTATTGAAGACAAATCATTCTTCACCTCAGTTATGCCCATGTTGGTTGCCTCCACCCCTTTCAACAGCTTATCCATCATATCTTCCATGGACATCTTACCAGAGCCAGATGCCACAGCCTCACGATTTCTAGGAGGAACATACAAACCACTCCTGTCAGTGCGGTCCTTCTATCCAGATTTATCATAATAGTTTCGACCTTGGTTTCCTTAGGCGTTGCCTTGGAAGACCCACTAATTATTCAAATAGTTTGCTTCTCCCTCAGAATCTGATTCATCTCTTCTCTGTGATACGATGGCCTTAACCTTTTCGGTCTTCCCTGATAATAAATGCTTGGTAAGAAGATCCATCTGCGTTTTTATGTGAGCCATATCCTGGTCACGTTCCTCCTCTCTTCACCTTTATTCTGCAATCATGCCAATAGATACAGTAGAGATTGCTACCTCAGAATCCCTGGTATGCCAAGCTCTATTCTGCTTTGTCATACGATCTAGCATACCACTTGCCTCATTAAAAGTAAGGTCCATGAATGACCCACCTGCTGCATTATCAACCACTGGCTTAGTCACCGAATTCAAAGCCGTGTATAATATCTCCATCAAGTGGACATTGGTCATCTGATGATTTGGGCACCTCATAAGCTTCTTTTTGAACCTCTCCCATGTTTCGTGGAGAGCTTCAGTTGGAAGCTGTCGAAAATTGCTGATCTCATCTCTTAATCGTGCTCTCTTGGATGACGGATAGAATCTTTCTAGGAAAGCGTCTTTCAGTTGCCTCCAATTAGTGATAGAGTCAGGAGTTAGCCCGTTCAACCATAAAGTTGCCTCTCCAGATAGAGACAATGGAAATAAGTGCAGCCGAATCGCATTCTGTCCAATCCCTGGATTATCAAACGCCTTGTATGTTGAGATAAAGTTAATCAGATGCATATTCGGATCATCTCCGTCAAGATCACCAAATAACCCTTTGAGCTACAATAACTGAATCATAGTGCTAGTGATATTGAACTTTGCTCCGGGTGCCAAGGGCGGAGGAATAATAGCCCCTGTGGCACCAGCTCCATCCAGATTGTCATCATCATCATCAAAAGGACCCTGCACAGCTCGGTGGTCATGTCTCATTCGAGCTTGACGATCTCACCTATGCATAGGTGTCGCCACCTCATCAGTACGCCTAGGATTCAGTAACTCATCATCACCCAGGTCCTCATCATCAGGATTTGTTGCCCGACCTGGGTTATCAATATTCTGTTGATGCACTTGAGCAGCTGCCAATGCAGCTAATGTAGCCTGCTTCTGTTGAGCAGCCCTTCTTTCAATGTCACGTTGTGCATCCATTCTGCCAATAAGTTGAGGTTCAGGATTTATGGGTAATAATGGCTGACCAGAACTTCGAGTATTTGCCATGCACTGAACAGAACCTAAATAAAACAAAAACAACAACTAAAAGTAAAATCTGAGAATCTTTGACCAAAGGGTCTATTAACTATCACAAACTTAGTAGACAACCGTATTCCCCGGCAATGGCGCTAAAATTTGATAACGCCCAAACTACAGCTCTCGTAAGAGTGTAAGCGGTCGCTGTCAAATATAGAACCCAACTGGGTTGGGTGTCGAATCCCACAAGGAATACTTGTTCAGTAAGTATGTAACTATTAGTAGACTTTTGGTCGAAAATTCTATGGAAAGGGAGGATTTAATTTATGCGTGCTACAAAGTAACGAATGAATGCTGGGTTTAGTAAGATTTAATCACAGAGAATAATAAGTTAGGGTTATGTCCACCTTATGAGTTCTACGTATCTATTAACTATGAGTTATGCGGAATTCAGACATGCATGCACTTATAGAGATTTGTATTCTAATGGTAAATCCTAGTGTCTCTCGACCATCCAGGATTATTTCACTTTAACTCTCTCGAGCTTAAAGTGTATAACTAACGGTACAAACTCTCCAAGAGGTTAATCCAGTTATGACACTAACGTGTAAATAGGGGTTGGTAGCCCTATTTCCTTGTCACATGCTCTTTTACAAACATGTAGCTTTTCTATCGAACAAGTTAATGCTATAATGGCGTATTCTATATGTTTGCAACCACAAGAATGTAATTAAGATGAAGAGAGTAATGATATAACTATCATACGTATCAAGAATTCACAAACTCATAGCAATAGATAGTATATCATAAGGCTTCCATCACCCTAACAGAGAAGTTTAGCTACTCATGAGTATAACGGAGATCACAATAGATATAATCATCATACCACAACCTAGAATAATCTTGGCGATGGGATGACTTAAACGTCAAGAAGGAGATGACATTTTTCTTCTTGGCCGTTCCTCAAGAGAGCCGAGTTTTCTCTGTCAGAAAGTAACGTGAATAAATCCTAAAAGTGTCGAATGAATTATGAAAAGCTTAATGAAAAACGTGAATGAAAAGCTTGCTGAAAAATTCAGCAAATAGGGTTTTTATAACATCCTTGTCCTAGTCCTACTGAAATAGGGTTTTTATCCTTGTCCTAGTCCTACTGGGTTACTGCTGCACCCCTAAGTATTAAGAAATACTGATTTTGCCCGGGATAAATTTTCCATGCATCACATTCAGTCCACAAGCTTCCAAAAGCTGCCTTCCTTCTTACGTGAAGTTTCCCTTGCTACCGAAAGGTCCACAAAGTGCTGAAATCTTTATCATAAATACCTGAAAACATGCTAATCAAGTTGGTTAGCTCACTTACAGGAAAATGGACTAAAAGTGCAGGAATTATATATTTTATCCTTAAAACTTAGCTAAAATATGGGTAAATTATAGTGCTTTAGGCGTGTAAATACGCCCAACATCACAAACCCATCACTATGGCAAACTCTTTCAACCTAAAACAAATCGGCATGCCACAATAGTTGATCCGAATTTCATCTATATTTTTACCCCCTCTTTCGGATCTTTATCATCCCCCATGTACTCTATCCTGCACTTAAGAAGACCATATACCATGCTCATTGGGAAACGGAGAGTGCAGTCATCAGGAAGCTCAAGAAAGTATGCAAAGTAGCTCTTGTTAAAAAATCTTTCTATGTTTTTATTCTTCATAATTCTTCTTAATTCATCAAAATGTTTCCCCAACTGACATTTAAGTACAAGATCACCAGTTACTTTGTTAAGATTACCCATCGATATCGCAACTCGAAAGCTATCGACACTAATGGTTTTGACAGGATATTGCTAGGAGTTTGATATTAATTCACTCCCCATTGGTGAGAAGGAGATATCACTTTCCTCAACTTCATTTTTCTCTGACTTAGATTGTGTAGGAAGTTCCTCCGAATCTATCTGTACGCTAGCTATTTTTGTTGGGTGGTCAGAAGATGACCTACTTTCAGTTTCTTTTCTTTTGGGAGACATCTTTTAACTACAAATAATAGAAAAACAAAAAATACATTGCATTTGATATCTACATAATTTTTTTTAAAAAGGTAAGACAAATTTCAATAAATTATTCTACGCCACATTACAAAAAAATTCTCTAACGGACAGAATCTGTTTGAAAACCTATTTAATATCTCTCAACAGATCTTCCACATGTTGCAATAAATGGACCACCAACATCACAACCAATGCCACAAACACCACCACCAATTCCATCAATACCAACACCAAGACCACTGACACCACCACCAAAAGCTCAAATACCAACACCACCAACAACCTGCCAACAACGGCACAAACACCACGCAATAATACCACAACAGTCAACAAAACACTGAGTTAAAAACTAGATTTTTCTCAGGTTCATCCTACTTTTTTAAAATCTAAACACAAAATTGTTAACCCTTCTCGAAGATAATACAACTAAAAATCTTCTTTTTCATCATTAACTGAAAAACCCTAATATTTAGAATAAAGAACAAATATAGAACTCTTATTGAACTTTGTTACCTATAAAGATAGAGAAAATAATGGATACAAGCAAGAATGAAGTCGAAAATAACAACTATGTGGTTGGAAATAGGAAGAAAATCGATCTGTTTTGAAGGGTTGAGCAATATGTTGAGTAGTTGCTGTATGTATTGTTGAGAAAGAGAGACAGGAGAAAGAACTTGATATTTGAAATGAGGCAAAGTTTTTCCCACAAATGGATTATTTGTATGGGTTGATTTGTAATTTTGGAAAAGAATGACAAGTTTTGAAATTATTAATTTGGTACGAATTGATCTTAATTAATTTTTAAAGTTTCAAAAGATATAGTTTTTAAAATATTAAGTTAATGAGAACTTATTTCAACTCAGAGTGATCGATCAACGACCCAGGTCGGGATGAACGCAATACCAACACTATGCAATTGTAACAACTCAATTAAAGTTGTTGTTGACCCTATGAGCTTATTCATTCATCCCTAGTTCCACCTAAATCAATTTAGGTACTGATAATGTTAACATTAAGTTAATGAGAGCTCATTTTAACTCAGAGTGATCAATCGACGACTCAGGTCGGGATGAATGCAATACCAACACCATGCAATTACAACGACTCAATTATAGTTGTTGTTGAACCTATGAGCTCATTTATTCTTCCTTAGTTCCACCTAAATCAATTTAAGTACTATTAATCTTAACATTAGAACTCATTTTAACTTAGAGTGATCTAAGATGACTCGGATCGGGATGAATGAAATACCAACGCTATGCAATTGCAATGACTCAATTGAAGTTGTTGTTGACCCTATGAGGTCATTCATTCATACCTCGTTCCATATAAATCAATTTAGATACTATTAATCTTAGCATTAAGTTAATGAGATCTCATTTCAACTCAGAGTAATTGAATGATGACCCGGGTCGGGATGAACGCAATACAAACACCATACAATTACAACAACTCAATTAAAGTTGTTCTTGACCCTATGGGCTCATTAATTCATCCCTATTTCCACCTAAATCAATTTAGGTACTATTAATCTTAACATTAAGTTAATGAGAGCTTATTTTAACTCAGAATAATTGATCGACGACTCAGGTTGGGATGAATGCAATACCAACACCATCCAATTGCAATAACTCAATTGAAGTTGTTGTTGACCCTATGATCCCATTCATTCATCCCTAGTTCAACCTAAATTAATTTAGGTACTATTAATGTTGACATTAAGTTAATGAGAGCTCATTGCAAATCAGAGTGATCGATCGACGACCCGAGTTGGGATGAATGCAATACCAACACCATGCAATTACAATGACTAAATTAAAGTTGTTGTTGACCCTATGAGATCATTCATTCATCCCTAGTTCCACCTAAATCGATTTAGGTACTATTAATCTTAACAATAAGTTAATGAGAGCTCATTTCAACTCAGAGTAATTGAATGATGACCCAGGATGAACATAATACCAATACCATGTAATTTTAACGACTCAATTGAATTCATTGTTGACCTTATGAGATCATTCATTCATCTCTAGTTCTACCTAAATTAATTTAGGTACTATTAATCTTAACATTAAGTTAATGAGAGGTCATTTCAACTCAGAGTGATCGATCAATGACTCGGATAGGGATGAACGCAAGACCAACACCAATTGCAAAGTCTCAATTAAAATTGTAGTTGACCCTATGAACTCATTCATTCATCTCTAGTTCCAACTAAATCAATTGCAGTAAAATCTTTTGGAACAAACGACTGAGCTGTTGGAAATTTCTAACAGATATTCATATCTGTTGTAATGGAAGATATATCTGATTTAGTTATCAAATAGATATTTGCATCTGTTGTGATAGATGACTGAGCTGCTGGAAATTTTCAAGAAGATATTTATATTCATTGTAACAGATGATATATCTGATTTAATTATCAAATGGACATTTGCATCAATTGTCATAGATGACTGAGCTATTGGAATATTTAAATAAATATTGATATCTATTGTAACAGATGACATATCTGCATTAATTATTAAATACAAATTCATATCTGTGAGTTGTTGGAAGTTTTAAATAGATATTTTATTTATTGTAACAGATGACTATGCTGCTGGGATTTTTAAACAGATATTTCTATCTGTTGCAATAGATGATATTTCTATTTGAAAATCTTTCTTTTCTTTCAATCCTAAAGCTTTTTGTTTGAGTAGATAAAGTAGTAAGTACTACAAAATGCGGTAAAAAATGATGAGTTTTTTTTACTTGGATAACTCAAAAATGAGTTCATTAAGTAGTCTTATCTTGCCTTTTCAATGTCACTAGTCTTCCTCGTGCCCCCCAAATTATTAATGAATATTAATTAATGAATATTGAAAAACCCACGTCTATGTACACAATACATCAAGAATTATCTTATCTCTCCTCAGCTTCAGCCCTAAATTTATTTTATTCATCTCTCATCTTTTTCTTTCTCTCCTCTTTAGGTTAGGGTTATCACAACCTTTTTTCTCTCTTTTCTTTTCTCTTTCTCATAAAGATTCTTTCGAATCTAAATCGATTCATATCTTTTCTCGACTGAAATTGTTGTTTTAATCCCTTTTTGACATTAAGGTATGATTCACTAATGCTCTTTTATTCTTGTCTTCTTCTTTGCAAGTTATGTACATCTATATTTTTTTATTTAACTACCATTTACCCATATCATATTTATTTAAAAAATTTGAAGGAACTTTTAAGTATTGAATAAACGAACCGATAATTTTTATTACAATATGCAAAAAAAGAATTCTGTTGGAAAAAGTTTAAAAGCCTTGTTGGCAGTATTATTTTTTTGTACGTATTTTATTTATTTTTTTGTTATTTATGCTATTATTGATGTTGTTGGTGGGGTTGGCGTTGTTCGAATTTATGGTGTGGTGTTGTTAATGGTGTTAGAACAAAGAATGTTTCTTCTTTGTTGTTGATAATATTGTTGATGGTGTTGGAACATATGTTGTTTCTTTGTTGTTGATGTTTTTTATTTGTTGTTTCTTTGTAGTTTATACTATTGTTCATGTTGCAACAGATGGGGCAACTGTTGGAACAAATCAAACCACCAGCAAGGCTGGTTTGATGTATTCCAATAGACTCCACATTTGTTGAAACAAACTCCACATATATTGCAACAGACTCCATATCTGTTGCATTAAACTCCACATCTGTTGCATCAGACTCAACATCAATTGCAATAGACTCCAGATCTGATGCAACAGACTCTATATCTGTTGCAACAAATGGATAATGTTTTTTCTATGACATAAATATTTTCCCTCTTTTTTTATAGATATAAGCAACTGAAAGTTGATCAACTTTTACCCGATCATCACAAGAGGCTACAGTAAAGATGGTTTCGGAGGAATAAACTGCATGCAGATGGAACCACTTCATATGTGGGAGGTATGTATTACTGATAATGTTATCGTGGAAATACACATAGAGTACACTGATTTTTTGAATGTCTTTTTTACCGATTAGTCATAGATCATTCAAATAAGATATTTGCAAATTTACAGTTAAGTTTGGTTGGTCCGAACTGATAAGGCTGAGGGACCATGAATATGGTTCTAACACCTTGTTAAGATTTAATGTCGGTTATTACTCATGTTTATTTGTCAAGCATTATGAAGAGATCTAGTTTTGGTGTCATTGTAAAGAGATTCAATAGCGATTGGACTAATTTTTAGGGTGCATTGGACTCTGAGAAGGCCTTCGAAGCCTAGCAATACATCTAACAAGAATGAAAAACCAAAATAGTTATTTCCCTAGACCAAATTTATATGGTTGGGTTTCTCTAGGTGATAATTATATGTCATAAGGTGTGGTAGAAGAATGACTTAGAGGGAAAATAAGTGGCTAATGAAAGACTATATCATCTGAGAGCTAATTGAAGAGGATAAATAGGGTAGAAAGTAACTTCTAATGAATTTGGCCAATGAAATTATCTTAAAACATGAGAAATCTATATCAAGTACAAATATGAAAGTGTATCCGGTAATGAAAAATTTATCTCTTGCTTCTCTAAGAGAAAAATAGTGCAGATGGTCACTTTGCTAGGGAGCTGTGACTAGGTAGTGTAGTTGAGATTATCACCTACAAATATGGATGATCTTGATTCGTACAAGAAGATTCACATTGAGTCCTTGCAGGAACTTCAAAGGCAGTTTGATGAACTCTAGAGGGATTTGGCCGACTTTGGAGCAAGGCTTAGGAGGGCCCTACTGCTGTCGGATGAAAATTGTTCGGTTAAAAATAATAATAGTAATAATAATAATAATAGTAATGATAATAAACAGTAGTAGTAATAATTAGATTATGTTTTTCTTTTAGAGTATGTATTTTCCTTTTTTATATCGGATCTACCTAAGAGATTCAAAAATCTATGTTTGGTTTGGTCGACTTTGAATTTTTAATTCTTATTTAATATTTAATTATCATTCTATTAATTCCTTATTCTCAACATGTCTACGGTTGGAGGTAGGGATTGAGAATTTGTGGAAATAAAGTTTAGTTTATTCTGATGCGACAGATGGATCATATGTTGCAACAGACAGTTATTAATAAAAAAAGGATTATTGTTAAGAGGGTGGTCAAAAGTCATGATTCTCCTATTATTTAATAGGAAAAACGGTTCGTAAATAAATAAAAAGAAAAGGAACTAAATGATTTACGCAATATTTATAACCATAAAAGAAAGATTATTTAATAAAAAAAAGTCACAACATTGGATTAATGGAGTTATATGATGATTGTTTGCTAAGAAAAAGGTGAACAGTCGTGACTGTGACTTTTTGTCTAAACACATTAAACAATCAAACAATGTTGCTGATCATCAAATTTCCTATCTGTTGCGACTGATGGTATATCTGTTACAACAAATGTATTATTTAATGAAACAGATATACAATCTATTGCCATAACTCAATAAAAATTGTTATTATTTTATTAAAGAAATGGTTATTGAAAAGGTGTTTTCATTTTTTAATTTAAGAAAAATGTTATTTAAATTTAAGAATTAATTAATAATAATAAACTGAAAAGTCATGACTTGTCACAATAATAAAAAACACACCAACTTGATTTAATTAAGTCATTTTTTTCAGAGAAAAAAATAAAATAAATGATAAACACAATTTACAATCATAAAAAAATGGTTATTTAATTTGAATAATTGACGTTAATATTAAATAGACTCCATTTCTTTTCACAAAAATATTTTTATTTTTAAATTTGCCTTTTTAATTTATATAATAAAAAAATCAGCAAATTTGAATTAATGATATGATGATAATTTAAAAAAAAAGATAGATTATATGTTGCAACAAACATATTATCTGATGCAAAAGGTTATCTATTAGTTGCAACAAATGATATATCCGTTGTCACAAATGAGTTATCTAGTGCAACAGGTATAGATTCTGTTGTCACAACTCAATAAAAATAATTTCTAGAAAGAACTAATTATTATTAATAATAAGCTGAAAAGTCATGACTTATCATAATATTTAATTAAGTCATAATTTTTTACAGTAATCAAGAATGTCATTAATAAATGGAGGTGAACAGTTGCGCCTTTAAATCTGTTTTATTAATTTATATAATAAAAAAGTCAAAAAATTTGGATTAGTGATATGATGATAATTTTTTTTTAAAAGATAGATTATATGTTGCAACACATATATTATCTGATGCAACAGGTTATTTATTTATTGCAACAGATGATTATCTGATGTCACATATGAGTTATCTGATGCAATAAATATAGAACCTGTTATCACAACTCAATAAAAATGGTTCTTGGAAAGAACTAGTTAATAATAATAAGCTGAAAAATCATGATTTATCACAATATTGCTTAATTTAATTAAGTCATAACTTTTCACAGTAAGCAAGAATGACATTAATATAATAAATGAAGGTGAAAAGTTGCAACATTTTGCCTAACATATTCAAGTTCAATCCTCTATAAATAGGTCCCTCTTTACTCAATCGTTTCATTCATTCTACGACGCTCTATTTATTCCTTGCACTGGTTACACCTTCAACTACCTTCTCTTCAAGGAATTGATAACTTTTCCCTGTCTATGGTAAGGTTTTTTCTTGCTTTTTGTGTTAATATACGTTGTATTACATTCGAATTCTTTCTTTTCTTTACTTTTATTTTTACGTGTTTTATCAATTTATGCGTGTTCTAGATATGGCTGATCCAGTGTAGGATGCCTCTATTTTACGAGATGCCAGGCAGGATTTGCAGAAGGAGGTTCATGACCTGCAGTAGGAGTTGACCGCCGTCAGAGTAAGGATGCTGCGGGAGATCCGTAGGCTGAGAAGGGCACTGCTGCTGCCGGTTGAAGATTGGCCGGCTAGCCATAAAAATAATAATGATAATGATGATAATAATAATTAAGATTATTGTTTTCTTTTACCTATGTATTTTTATTTTTTTTGTTTAATAAAAATTTATGTTTGATCCACTTTGACTTTTTAATTCTTATTTAATTTTCATGCTGTCTATTTTTTTCTAAACAAATGACATGTCTACAAATTAAGAAATAATTTAAATCCAGTATCAATAGCAAGAAATCAATATATGAGTTATCTGTTGGGTTTATGACAGGAGCTGTATTGTTTTGTTCGAAATAGATTATCATCTGTTGCAATAGAATAATTATCTGTTACAACAGAATAATTATCTATTGCAACAGATGAATATTCTTTTGCAACAGATATATATTCTATTACACCAGATTACTTGTCTGTTGGAACAAATAACTAATCTGGTGCAACAAATTAATTATCTATTTGAAAAGATAAATAATCTTTTGTAACAGATGAATTGTTTGTTTGAACAGATTACTAATCTGTTGCAACAGAATACTCATCTATTCGATTCATATTACGGGCACTTAGAAACATAAACATGAATCCAACATGAGTCTTCTGTTGCAACAGAATATTTATCGGGTGCCACAGATGATGGATATGTTTAAACAAGTTGCTCTTATGTTGCATTCATGTTCGCATGCTATCTATTGTTGAAAAATAGCACACTAGCTATTACCCAGATGAAAAATTCAACTAAAAAGCATAATTTGACTTACCAATGTCTCCTCTCAAGTAAATGCCAAAGTTGAAAGTGATGTACGAAATAAAATTTGACCTAAGAAATTCATCAAAGAGTAGCAGTCGCGGTAACAACAACAACAACAATGGTCAACAAGAAGAATATGAAGTATAAGATGATGATAATGAATCAGAATATGATGAATAACGCAGCAGCAACAATGAACAACAAGTATCACGAAGAGAGAGAAAATAACAACGGATGAGAAGGGAAAAAAATGCGCCTTTTTTCTTTTCATTTCTCGTTATATTAACTAACATTTGGATTAAAGTGTAAATTTAAAAACTTGTGGATTATTTTAAAAATTTTCAAACTTTCTTAATCCATAATTAAGTAATTGTCACCTTCACTCAATTATTAAGACTTGTGTCACCTACACCTTATTTTAAATTTTTTTTGTCACCTGTAGCCCAAAACCCCATGTTAGTTAACAGGAAAAAACACAATAATAGCACTTCGATGTAAAATATAAATAATGTCACTAAATTGGTCATGAAATTTGATTTTCATCGTTTTAGTCTTTTTGACTTTTTTCTTGGTAAAGGACGACAATTTTTATCTTTTTCGCTCTTTCTTTTGTATGTTTGATTTTTAATTTTTTTCTTTAAACTTCTTTTATGCAAGTTTTTTTTTAAAGAAAAATCATTGGTCCTTTTCATTTTTTTCTTTTTTTGCAACTCTCTCTATTTTTTTTTTTTTTTTTTGGAAAAAAGGACTTATTTTTCTCTTTGTTTTTTTCCAAAATCAACTACCAAAAAATGTTTTTTAAATACAATAAAAAATGTAGAACAACATATTTGATAGAAAATTCATGTATTTTGTTTATACCAAATACAATATATATTGTATAATTGTATAATTTCTATACATATTCTATAGAAATATATATTCTATACAATAATGATACAGTTTTTATACACATCATATACAATTTTTATACAATTATATATAAATACATATTCCTATAAAATATTTGTACAATTTCTATACAACCTTTATTTGCAGTTATTATTTAGATACGTATTTTATACAACAACAATATTATTCCTAGACACATTTTTTTTTTTTACAATTTTTTATATATTTTATACAACAATTATAGTGTTTCTATACAAATGTTATATAATTTCTATACATATATCTTTTATAGATCTATGTTATATATAATTATTATACAATTTCTGTACAATTATTTTTAATCTCTCTCTATATAAGAAATAAAGGGCCAAAATGGCCCAAATTGTGAAAGGATTATATTATGGAATTACTTGGACCGATTGACCATGTTATGTCTAATTTCCCGAACATGGGCCATTAGTTTTGACAAGCGCCATGTGGTGTTCTTTCCCTTAGTTAAACTCTACTTATACTACCCTAATGTGTAGGCCCACTTGATATAATGTTGCAACCCCTTTGAAACCATCGGGTTTTCATAAAACAATGTTAAACACTATTTTTTTAAAGGAAAACTATCATTAAGAAAATTATGAAAAAAAGTGTCATGAAACATATTGTCTGTCCAAATTTCATTCGCACCACATAAACTGATTGGGGGAATAACATCTATTATTTGAACATTACCTAAAAGTACTATTAAATACAATAATTTAAAATTTAAAATATTTACAAATCATATGAAAAATTTGGTTGACTCTTATAATTTCAGTTGTACCGCATTGATTGAGAAAAAAGTAGTAACATATACTATTTGAAAATGACGTAAAAAGTATTATAAATCAAAATAATTAATAATTTAAAATATTAAAAAAATATATAAAATTACTTGAATCTCTACATTTCATCTATGTCACATGAATTAAGATAGAAAAAATAGCATATATTGGACCTATACTGACACAAAAATTTGTGTCTAGTCTTAGCTTAGAGAGGCCACTTTAATCAAAACATCTTGATTCTCTTATTTAGTTTTTTGTTGAATATCTAATTGAAAATTTGGCATCGTGTGCTAACAAACATATATAATTGGCATATTATTAGCCATAGTTTAAGAATTCGACCATTAAACATCTTTTCGGTCAGAAAAACAACATAAACATACAACATAACTTACCTTATTTACATAAATCTCCATCCATACAAAATAATTACAAAAATTTCTGAAAGCACTTTCTCTCTCTACAAATTCAATACATAACAAACACCTGCTTTTATCGCCTAAAAAAGGGCACAACCCACCAATCTAATACAAAGTGTTTGTGATCTAAAAAAGTGGCTGAAATAGTGCGATGCACCAGCGGTTTCCCCAATTTTAGAAGATTTTAGAATAGAAGTCATCTTCTTCTTCTTCAATTCTTCCTTAATTTACAAGCTTCTACTCTTTTTTGCCCCCAAAAAGGTTAGTTTGTTTTCAATTTTCTTCAAGTCCAATACATCTTAAATTTAATGTTCCTAAACATATTTTAGTCATTTAGTGAAATCAGCACCATCATTTGGTTTTGATATAAGTCAATTAGATGAGCAAACTTCAATGAAGGAATTAGATGTAGGAAGTGCAATGCCTACTTTAGATGATAATTATCCATCGATAATTTTATTTAGGAGAATTTTTTAATGACCCTCATGGTCATTTTTCCTTTTTTTAATACATTCTCGGTGTCTAGAGATTTTCTATAACCATCCCATGTTTTTATGATTTACTGGATTGGTAGTTCGACTTTCAATCAGTTCATTTGAGAGTTTTAGTGATACCAAATATATTGTGGAATATGTGCTCTAAATTAGCATTTAATAGAAATATAATTTATTACCCTTCTAAAATGTTTTTAATTTTTTTAAGATTATTTAGTTATAATATGTTTATATTACTTTATAAATAGTTTTATAACTTGTTAATATTTTAAGCAGAGATGGTGAATCTAGATATGTTAAAATATTATTATTATATAATAGCATTTTTTATTAGAAATATTTTTCTATTAATTATGGTATATTCAAGATATGATGTTTATTTTATCATGAACTTATACAATACCCGAGTATATACATAATGGATTAACTTTGATTTATTTCTTGATCCCTTTTTGTGCTTTGGGTTTGAGTTGGTTTTTAATCTTTAATGGTTGACTCATCACGCAGATGGCTAGGACGCGGGGTACAGGACTTGGGGATCAGGACCCAAAGCTCGTTGTTAAAGTTCTGGTTATAATCTAAGTTCGACCTAGAGGTCGGGGGTGGGATAGAGCAGTAACCCCCGTTTGAGATCAGGCCAGGGATCCATCACTTGATCTTGTCATTGCTCCTGATACTGTGAGACCTCCAGGTATTCCACTATTACAGCAACAGGTAGGGCATGGGGTAGCCCAGGCTCCACCTGGTTTGGGGTTAGTTGGCGGTCCACCAACTGAGAGAGATCAACAACGACAAATGACAATATTAATTTAGGGGCATAACCTGCAGTAGCAATGACAAGGGCGAAGGTTCTGCCAATACCAGTACTCCATAATCGTTAGTAGCCCAACTAGTTATATATTCAGAAGAGTAGAAGATGCTTTGCTAATTTTTGAGATTGACTCCACCCAGGTTTGCTGGGAACCCAGTGAAGATGCTTATGAGTTCCCAACCGATTGCAAGGAGAGGTTATAAAATTTGGGGTTGGTCGAGTCACGAGGAGTGGACTTTGTTGCTTATCAACTATACACGACAACAAAAAAATGGTGGAGAGGTTATCTTGATTCTACGCCAGCTAGATTTCCACCGATGACTTGTACTTAGTTCACCAAGGTTTTCTTGGGGAAGTATATGCCTCACAACATGCACGAGTATCTTCGAGATAAGTTTTCTGCTTTGATACAAGGTTCTATGTATGTGGATGAGAATAAGGCGAGATTTGACGAGTTGGCCAGGCACGCCAGTATGATTCTGCCTATGGAGTATGAGCGGATTTGATGCTTTATTAGGGGATTGAGATTATCACTTCATAGGGATACAGAGTTTGGTGACTTTAGGAAAGTCTTCTGCTAATATTTCTGAGCATGTTTATTATATAAAAGATATGGATTGTGAGTCCCAAGGGGAAGCCACAATGGCTCACAAATCACAGGTTGAGGGTTTCATAGTAGGTACATAATAGCCTTATCAGTATCAGGGTCAGCCTAGTCATCTAGTTCAGATATTGCTTCAAATATCAGATAGGGGTCAGCTTGGTTATTGCAGTTCTAGTTTCCAGAGAAGTAGTCATCCGCAGAGGGATGTTCAATCAAGATCGTCGAGTAGGGGTGGTCATTATGGATCCCTCGAACCTTCTAGATAGAACAGGATGCTTGAGGCATGTTATGACTGTGGGGTTATTAGGCATTTCGTAGTGAGTATCCCCAACGTGGGGTGATTGAGCCTTAGTTTAGACTAAATAGTCACTTAGATCAGTACAGTCGCCAGCCAGGAGTAGTGTACAAGGTCGTAGGGGTGGTCCCCAGGGTTATAGAGGTGATATGCAGGAAGGTAGGATAGGTGGTCAAATAGACACCCTGTCTAATAGTGGATAGGGTCATTTGTATGCTATACCAGGTAGACCAGAGGATGAAGCTTTGGATGTTGTGATCACAGGTATGATTTTTATATATCATCATCTAACTTTTTCTTTGTTTGATCTCGGTTCCATATTTTTTTATATTTCTACTTATTTTGCATCGCGATTGGGTTTATGTTTGTATTCCTTATCTGTGCCATTGCGTGTAGCTACCCCCATTGGTGATTCTTTAGTAGCGGATCGGGTATATAGATCTTGTTTGGTGACTGTTAGCTGTTTGATGCTCTAATTGATCTCACTATCTTAGATATGGTAGATTTTGATGTGATTCTAGGCATGGATTGGTTATCTCTTTACCATGCGATTATGGATTGTTTTGCTAAGATTATTACCTTAGCCTTGCATAGCACACCTCCGGTTGTGTGGCAGGGTTCTATTAGTCGTGCACTGATAAGGATTATTTCTTACATTCGGTCTAAGAGACTGATATTAAGGGGTTGTGAGTTATTTATTGCATATGTTCGGGATGTTAGTTTTGATAGTCCATCGATTGACTCCATTCCTATTATTCACAAGTTTCTTGATATGTTTTTGACAAACCTACCTAGCCTTCCTCTTGAGCTTGATGTAGAGTTTATTATTAACCTCGAGCCAGACACCCAACCTATTTTTATGGATCTATATCATATGGATCCTGCTGAGCTAAAGGAGCTGAATAGTTAGCTTTAAGATCTTCTGGGTAAAGGTTTTAGCAGATCAAGTGTATAGGGTGTTCCAATTCTATTTGTGAAGAAGAAAGATGACTCTATGCATATGTGTGTCGACTACAGATAGTTGAATAAGGTGACTGTGAAGAATATATATCCTATGCCTCGTATTGATGATTTGTTTGACTAGCTTCATGGTAAAATAGTGTTTTCCAATATAGATTTGAGGTCTTGTTACCATAAGTTGAGAGTTAGGGCTACAGACATCTCTATGGTAGCCTTCAAGACTCGTTACGGTTATTATGAGTTTCTAGTGATGTCTTTTGGGCTGACCAATACCCCAACAGCTTTTATGGATCTGATGAACCACGTGTTCAATCCATATTTGGAGTTCTTCATGATAGTATTTATTGATATCATTATGGTATATTCAAGGAGTAAGAAGGAGCACGAGCAACATTTAAGGATTGTGCTCCCCGTTTTGAGTGATCATCAGCTTTATGCCAAGTTCTCAAATTTTGTGATCTAGCTTGAGTCTGTAGATTTCTTGGGGTACGTAGTGTCCAAATATGGTATTATGGTGGACTCTGCAAAGATTAAGGCTATTCATAGTTGGGCCAAGCCTACGTCACCTACTGAGGTTCTCAATTTTATTGGGTTGACAGGTTACTATAGGTAGTTCATTGAGGGTTTTTCTTCTATTGTAGACCCTATAACTAGATTGACTAGGAAAGAGGTTCCATTTCAGTGGTCTGCGAGTTATGAGATGAGCTTTCTGAAGATCAAGGATTTACTTACTTTAGCTCTTGTTCTGACTCTTCCAGTTGAAGAAAAGGGTTTTACTATCTACTGTGATACATGTAGTGTTGGTCTAGGGTGTGTTCCAATGTAGTGGACTGTGTTATTACATTTGCATTGAGGTACCTGAAGGTGAATGAGTACAACTATCCCACTCATGACTTAGAGTTTGCAGCAGTAGTATTTGCGCATAGGATTTGGAGGTATTATTTGTATGGGGTTCGTTGTGAGATCTTTTCTGATCACCACAGTCTTCATTATATTATGACATAGAAACAACTTAATTCGAGCAACGTAGATGGATTGAGTTGCTGAAGGACTATGATATCTCTATTCTACCATTCGGGCAAGACAAAAGTGGTAGCGTACGCCTTAAGCCAAACGTTAGTGAGTATGGGTAGCTTAGCCTTCATTTTAGTTTCTCAGTAGTTGTTGACTTTGGACATCCAGTCCTTAGAGAACTTGATGGTTCGTTTGGATAGTTTTGGATATCAGAGGATCATTGCAAGTGTTGAGGCCAGATTCTCCTTGTTGGAGACGATTTAGAGTCGTTAGTTTGAGGATAGCATACTTCGTAGCATTTGAAGGAAAGTGTTGAGAAGTGAGTCCGGGAGGGATATCTTAGATTCTGAGGGTGTTTAGAGGTTTGATGGTTGTATTTGTGCTCCAAATGTTAGAGATTTTAGTCAGTTGATTCTTCGCGAGGCTCATAGCTCCAGAAATACTATTCACCCTAGGATAACTAATATGTATAGGGACTTGAGGAAACTTTACTGGTGGTGTTTTGTGGAGAAAAGATGATTACTGTGATTTTACGAATTCAAATACTTTGAAAAAAGTTTTCAAACTCGATTTTTGAAAACACAGTCACCACTTAATTTATTTTGGAAAATCAAGAAAACCTATAAAAATTACTTAAATGAATCAATATAAAAAAATACTTTAAGTTTAGAAATTCCGAATAAGTGGTTCTTATTAATATCCATGGAAGGTTGTTAAGGCACCAAGAGTAGGCTACTAACTTGCGGTTATCTGAGCTATTTAAAAATAACATTTTTGACTAATTCTGAAAAGGGATTTTGTATTACTTAGAAAATGAATTAATTAAGGAAAAAATTGTTTTATGGTTTGTGCAAAATAAGTTTTGACGACTTAGCGGGAATTATAACTAAATTAAAAAAAATTATCAACAAATAGCATGCAAAGGGAAAGGGGGAAACTAAAAGACTTAGGACATTAAGCCCAAATCTCTTAAATGAATCTCTCCTAATCTAAATGGGCTTTCAACGCACAATCTGTCTTAATCTAATTATTTAGGTTTTTGGCCCACAACCTGTCCTAAATTAATTTCGATCATTTAAGGCTCAAAATTTGCTTCACCTGTATTAAGTTATAACATTGCTTCAGGTCCCAAATGGATGAATAAATAAACAGAAATAGATAAAATACAAAACAATAAAAAAAATTGAGACTTTCAAGTCTCTTAGTAACTTCATCAATGGGATGTGACCCATTTCTTCTTCCACCTCCTTACACCTGTACGCCATGTACCCCATCCTTTTCGACCTTTTGGAATTGACTCGAAAAGGGGCCTTATAGGCCCATTACAAAATGCAAAGGAGAAGGAGTTTATTTGGACTCCAAAGCAGATTCATGCAAAGAAAAAGATAAAAGGAATTATATATGTTCTAAATTAGCGGCTAACACATAGATGTAGAAGAGACAATAATTCATGAAATTGAAGAGAACGCATATACCAATCAAAGAAATCCAAATTAATAAAAAGGATAAGATAAAATAGGAAGTTCTCATGATTTCGAGCAAACAAAGTTGAATGATTATATTTTAAGGCTACAAAAAACTTTGGTAAAAGAAGGAAATGAACTGAACAATTTAAGGAAAATTTAGTGAATAGGCAAAGAGAGGTACAAGTGACAAATAAGAACACGATCAAACCAAAACCGAGTAAACTTGCACCATGAAAATCCCATATTATAAGGGTTATTAGCCATGATTAAGATTCAACAAGGTTTAGTTTTTCAAAAATCAAAGAAGAATTGGGAAAGAAAAGAAAGAAAAAATGGTTTAAACAAGCAGATTACTTAATCAGACGATGAGTAAAATAACTACGAAATACTGTATTTAAATTGACACAATTTCTTATAAACTGATATCCTAAATTACAACTAGCAACATCAAACTAGAACATGGGATTAGAGTTACAACAAGCCTGGCTAAAATGGGATGATAAAAACAAACGAGACTTGAAAAGTTAGGATGAAAATAATGAGACAAATTTTAACCCTATTGAGAATTTTATTTCAAAATAATGAAATCAAGAACTCTTACGTGAAAAAGGGGAGTGATAAATCAAAAGAAGCATTTTTAATAACAAGGGAATATAAAAAAAATTAATCCATTTTCATGAAACAATATTCGAAGATGGAAATTTGAGGCTACAAAGGATATAAAGATGGATTTTTTACGATAACTAAAAAACATGAACATCAACAAGTTAACACCAGAACATCAAAACTAGCATTATGACTCCAAAAAATGTTAACACATCAAGTATTATTCTCAACAAAACAAAAGACCTATATAACAAATCTTTTATCCTTTCTTGATGTTTTTTGTCAATAGGAACTTTAGGAATGTCTTTATTTGATCATGAAATTCAAAGATGAACACGATACAAAGCAAAGAAAAGGTGAATCACTAGCAATATTGAACTAAGGCAACACATAGAAATTAAGACAACAAATATTCAGCTAAATAAATAGAAAACCAGACCATAATGTTCAAGTATAAAAATAATATGTTGATGACTAACAAAATTGATGTTGCAGTTACTTTGAAGGTAAAACTAAACACTAATTATATGTCTAGAGCATTGGTTTTACAGCTGAACTAATAAACAATATATCAAAATAAAACTATACATTGGATTTTCACCAAACAAAGTTAACACTGAAATAGTGGTCTAAATCTCACGATAGAAAGTGTTGAATTTAAAAGGCGACCTAAACAGAATATCCTAAATAGAATATCCACGATAGATTCTAAAAAATTAATACCCAGCCAATGACATTAACATAAGATAGTAAACTCAAAACAATCTAACCGAAACCTACGAAATTAACAATGGGGAAAAAAGTTATAGTATAAATAGTGATGCAACAAACAACATAGCAACAACCATTATAAGCAAATATTATAACGCCATCTACAACAAACAGTCCCACCATTACTACAATTATAACTATAAAACTACAAAGAAGGAGATAAAGAATAAGAATAATAGCAAATGAACTAATAGGGAACGGTGTGTTTACCGTTTTTTGGGCATCAAAATGGAACTACGGGCTATCGTCGGAACTTGACCACCACGTAGAACTCAAAATCGACCCAATAACTTTAATCAAGTGAATTTCTAATGAAAATTCTCTTGCTCGAAAATAATTTTCAAGTCTTTATGCTTAAAAGGCTTTTTTCAACCTTCTTGAGACTTGGAATTTCAGCTTTACAATGAGTTTTTATAGAAAATGACCGGGCTTTAATTTTGGGCTCCAACCGATGTAGGATTTTGGGTAAAAAACCAAATCCCATGGCTATGAATTAGTCTCAATAAATGGCTGGTGAGATATGGGGTTCTCGTCCTTGCTCGTACCGTCGAAGAACGGGAAGGGGGCAAGTGGAAATTCTCAAAATATGCCACAGATTCCATAGGGTTTTGGGGGGAATTGATTTGATTTTTTAAATTCATATAAAATTCTTGGGGATTGAGGTTATTGGAACCATGTGTTGTACTAATATAGTACAAATTCAAATAAGAAAGTATCATGAATAAGGTGTCGTTTATATGAGTTGTAATCGATCATTGTTGGGTCGGTTCACGTCGGATTTTTAGAAGCTTCATTGAAGCTACTGGACAAGTCAAAGTCAGGATGATTTTGGGTCTATTAGGGTTTGTTGTTGTTGGTGAATTATTGTAGTTATACGCGTTCACTGAAGATGTTGTTTGTTTGATGCTAATGTCGTTACTTTGTTGTCGATGTTGTCTGATTAGTAAAGGCAAAAAGGAGTGTCAACTGAGTCGATTACTGGTATTGGGCCTGTAGAATGGGCTACTGGATAGGTTTAGTTAAAGGATTGGCTAAAGCAAATGGCCATGGGGTCTTTGAATTTAATAAAGAAAAAGATGGGTATATTAAGCCATTTATTAAATAGCCAAATTAGATCGGAATTTAACCAATCTCATTTAGATTTTGTCCAAAAGGAAATTAATTGGTCAATTGTACTACAATTGTGGCTCAATTGATTTCAATTAGGGCCAAATTCAATGAATCAATTGGATTGGATGAATTTAAATTTGAGTTTTTTTATTTAATAAAAAGAAACAAAGGTTTTTCCAAATAAATTATTTATGATAACAAATTACATTTAAATCCGAATTTTAGTCATTTAAATTAATTTTCAAGATAACCTTTGATTAAAATCTGATTTTCCATAAAATAATTATTTAAGTAACCAAATTAGATGATTTCGTATATACGAATACAAATATATATTCATTACTTAAAATGGCAAAATTACCTAGATAAATACTTTGGAAAGCTTTTATTTGGATAAAATAAGCATTATAATATTATTTAAAATTGAATAAAGCTTAAAATTAAACTTAGTCATGAAGGAAAAAAATTAGGTGTCAACAACTGTCCCCTTCCTTTGTGTAGGGTGGATGCAAGTAACCTTGGGTAAAGGGAGTTTGACATTCTTAATTTTTGTCCGACTGTAAATTCGTTTCTAGAAGAGGTTGCTTTTTGCATAAGTTTAATGCAGTTATGGCCTGAACTCACTATCGGATTTCCTACATATCTCAAATTACATGAGAATTCAGGCCACTTGTAGTTCATAAAGCCTTATTTTTTACCACGATCATCAGGAAAATCCACAAGCTGTCCCACTTTTTGAATTTTACAGAAACTGCAAAGTTGGGGAACAAATGGATTGGGGGAAGGTTGGAATGAAATTCAGTTTACAATATAGATCCCAACCTACATATCCTCGATACCTTGAGAATCAGACTGCTTGTAGTTCAATTCAGTTGGTAGAAGAGATAACTTATTATTTTAGACGATCTTTGGCTCGCGATAAGTGACAAGTTATTTTAGCTATGAAAAAGAGGTTTGTAACCTCTTAAAAATGAATGTAGAGATACTCAAATCCATAGGAAAGAACTTACCATGATATAATTTCAAAAACTCTGAGTATGTTGTCACCTGAATTTGAAAGAAAGAGGAGGTTACCTCCAGTATGAGTTTAGGAATATCCCAAAAGTAAAAATGAATCTAGAATATCCCAAAATACCCATATGCCTTCTAATAGGGGTTTGGTTTGATAGTGGTGACAATCATCCTTTATCTCGCGTCCAAAGAGTTTGACGTCCATCTCCAAACTATGTCCCGGTTTACCGCGAAGAAAAATTTTCAAGTTGTGTTGCATCCTTTTTGAGGTTGTCCACACCTATGGTTTTGGTTTGATATTTTCATCCTCTCGGATACTCTCAACAATATCTAAAACAAAAATTATTAGTAATAAATACAATTCACAAATGAGGTATTTAGTCTTTTACATATCTTCGCATGAGTTGTTATCTGAAAAGTGAAGTTGTTCTCTCATGTACCTAATTGACGGGAAATAAATTGTAATAAAAAATACAAAAACCCTTTTGTTGTTAAATAAAATATCTCTTTCATTGATTGAATATTTCTTAGAAGTGTGGTGGCCCTCTTGGACACCGAGCACGCTTTGTGTAGGACGGTCCCTGTAACTGTTTAATCTTATGTTGATGCGGCGGACCTTTTGATCACCCATCATGAATTTTGTATGTGAAATGACAACATCTTCAGCTATCGACAATAATCCTTCTAAGATGACCTCGGGTAAGTCTTGCCCATCTTTTGGATCGATATGTCTCATAGATAATACTTGAATTATCAATCTTTGGATAATATTGCGTATCATTTGACATTGGATAGAGGCAACTTATAAATATCCTTCGAGTTCCTAGCTTTTAGGTAATCCTACTCACTATCCTACCTTAGAAAAGAGATGACTTACACATATCCCTCGAATCGTTAGCTCTTAGGTATTCCTACACATCATCTGACCTTGGATACAGTATGACTTATAGATATCTCTCAAATTTCTAGTCTTTGAGTAATCCTGAGCATAATTTATTTTGGATATGACACGTCTTATAGAGAACCCTTGGACATATCAATTTGGTAATTTTGCATATTATCTTGTAAGGATTTATCTGTGACTTATGGATAACCTCCGAACTATCAATTTTTGGATAACCTTGTGCACTATTCGATTAGGATGTTGTTGCAACTTACGAATGGCCTATGAACTATCAAATTATAGATAATCTCGCACACTATCATATCTCAAATAATGTGACTTATAGATGACCCTCAGATAGAAAAATTTTGGGAATATCGTATGTCATCCGCTTTCAAATAGCGACTTAAAGATGCCTCTATGGATCATGTGCCCTTTTAACTTGATATATTGATGCATGCTAATCCATAAAATGCTAAAATATCCTCGATGCAGGGCTACATCGCCATTGGCGTGGTTAATAGATATAAAATTTTGAGATATCCTCGAACCTAGATCATGCTATCTTTGTATGGTCAATGGACATTGGTTCTCCAAAACATCTTCCAAGGACAGACCTTATCGTCTTGCATGGTGAGCAATTAAGGAGACTTATCTGAATGGCATGATGGACCTCTTGGAAATGAAGTAAAATTGCCTTCTCGACAATAAATAAACTAAAATATCCCCCTCGGCAATAAAATGGACCTCTTGACAATGGAATAAAATAGAATGGCCCTTTCGACAATGGAATAAAATGGCCCTCTCGACAATGAAATAATATGAAATGGCCTTCTAAATTTTTTGAAGAGGAGCTTCACCTAAGTCTGTTAGTTGTGTTATTGCTTACTACATGTGCCTCTACTCAAGGTAGATAGTTAGTATATATAATGTCGCTCTCACTGGTGTCCACAATCAAGCTATATGAAAGTTTAAGTGACAAATACTGGATGACATAATATAAATAACTTAGTATGCTATTCAACTTCTTTTTTAAAATAAATATGTAAATTGTAGATCTACCGGATGCAAATAAATGGGTAAAACCCTTTATAGGCATCACTTAAATACCGTTTGCTTTGCCTCATAGAAAATTTGAGGATGACTTTTTGGATTTTCCTTCTATTGAGAGATCCTTTGATTGTGTCCTTATAGGGCCGACTCCTTTAAACGCACTTGCGCTCAAGGTAAATATTTTGTAGACACAGTGTCACTTTTTCTAGCCTCTATTTTTGTTAGAAAAGTTTTAAATAAAATATTCATAAAAAGGATTAGACGCCTTTGTTTGTCATCCATGGTCTCATGAAATAAGATAGACAATTCAAAAGGTCCTTGATAAGTGGGTATTGAACCCACATTAGGGATACTCAAAATACCATTCTTAAGCATTATATGCTTTGGTGTAGTTCCCAATTCGCTTGGGGATTTATTTTTAAGAAGATCCTCATTTCTGGCATAGATCCCTACATCCGCAGAAAAATTATTAGTTTTGAGTGACACTACTCTGTGTTGACCTCCTTCAATCTTTGTTTGCTCTTTTCCATCTTTCGGGTGCTTCATCATGTTTGGACTTCCTCTCTGACTCCCCCATTTCGATAGATGTTTAGGCAAAACTATTTAAGTAGAAAATGATGCGTATTGATTTTCAATAAATAGTCTTAGTTTTGTAAAATTAGTTTCAAAAACTTGTGTAAAAGCTTTTAGAAAATTGCTGCCAGTCATGACATGTACTAACTCAATGAATGTCTTCCTCTTGAGGCCCGTCTGTGTCTGACATTCAATGAATGATATCTAAAAATCATTGTCGTTGCTGGGGAGATCTACCAAAAATTCCATCATAGCTGGCGATTTAGTCTATCTAGACCCTATCATAATTGGTGATTTTTGAAATTAGGCTTCAACCTCTTGGTGCTGGGGAAAAATATATTCCAGCATATTAGTGAAACTTTTTGGATTCCCTCAAAATGTTAGACCTAGTTTACTACTATTTGAGATTATCTTGTATTGATAGGATCTAAAATCTTTACTGATCTTCATTCTTTTTGCTGGATGATGATCTTCTTCTTTTGAATTTTTGATGTCCCTTCTAAAAAATTTTGCCCCAGTTTCCATTTTCTAGGGTAATATGATCGAGCTATTGGGTCACCTATGTATCCCATTGTAGCAGGAATTAGGTCAAATATAGTTTAGGATTACACTAGGGATATATAGAAAAATCTGATGGGTTGAACGAAGATGACATAGGCTTTCTATGTATCTCATTCTTGAGAATTCAGGTCATCATGTAGTTCATACATAAAAGGGAAGGGTAAATTCTCCAAAGGGATTGACCAAAGTTGACATACGCCACCTACTTGTCCCTTTCTTGGAAATTTAGGTCAAACGTAGTTTGTACATAAAAGAAAAGGGTAAATTCTAGGAGACTCCAAATCATAAAAGTATACCTTTGTGAATGTGTGATTAAAAACAAATAAGGTAAATAAACAAATAAAAAACATCCTTCAAACATAGTATCTCTTTATCACATCAGAATTGATTTGTTTGATCCAATCTTGACCATCCATCTCAGATAGGATCGAGCTTCTCCGGGTAGTACTTTTCAAACTATATATTACCCTTGCCAATTTGGAGTGAACTTGCCTTTGTACTTTTCTTAGTGAGGGAATATGTGTTTGAGAACCAATTGCCCATATTTAAATGTTTGAACTCTTACTTTCTTGTTGAAGGCATGGATAATTCTGTGTTGGTATAATTGTCCATGACACACGACAACCATTCTCTTTTCATCAATCAACATGAGTTGTTCATAGTGAGCACAAACCCATTCTTCATTGCTTAATTTGGATTCTTGAATAATCCTTATGGAAGGTATTTCAACCTTGATAGGTATCACAACTTCATTTTCATAAACCATTAGATAAGGAGTTGTCCAATTGAGGTTCAAACTATTATGCATACCAGAGCAGAGCGTATGGCAGCATCTTATGCCATGACCTATCATTATCAACTATTTTTCTCAAGATATTCTTGATGTATTTATTAGCTGCTTCCACAACCCATTCATTTGTGGGCTATATGAGGTTGAATTGTGATAAACAATATTAAGCGATTCAGAAATCTCATTCATCAAGTGATTGTTTAAGTTAGCTTCATTATCAGTAATGATTGATTCTGGCACGCTAAATTAGTAAATCAGGTTATTCTTGACAAAATCTGCAACTACCTTCTTATTCACGACTCTATATGATGCAGCTTCTACCCATTTGGCAAAGTAGTAAATAATAACCAAAATATATCTATGTCCATTTAATGCTGGTGGATCTATTGGTCCGATAACATCCATACCCTAGCTACGAAAGGCTAAAGTGAACTCATTGCATAAAGCTCATCTGGGGGTATCCAAAGCAAATCTCTATGTATCTGGCACTTTGAACACTTCTGCACATATTTGCTACAATAATTTTCCATAGTCATCCAAAAGTAACTAGTTCTCAGAATTTTTTTAGAAAGGGAAAGTCCATTTATATGGGCCCCGCATACTCTAGCATGTACTTCTTCTATTAATTTTGTGGATTCTGCAGCATTGACACATCTTAGAAATCCGAAGTCTGGGGTCCTCCTTACAAGAATTTCCCTGCTTGGAAAATAATTCCTTGCCAAACACCGAATTTTGTTTTTCTAATTTTTGTTGGCCTCCTCAGGATATGTTCCAGATTTTAAATACCTTTTAATATCAAGTACCATGGATTTTCATCAACTTCCTCTTTGATATGAGCACAATGTGCGAGTTGTTCTTTCAATCTTATTGCTAAAGGATCGAAGTAACTCTGATCTAGGTGTTGAATTATGGAGGATATAGTAGCCAAAGAATTTGCAAACTCATATTGTACCCTTTGTATATGTCTGAAGTCAACTTTCTTGAATCTTCCACACAAATCCTGTACCAGTGCTACATAAGGGGTAATCTTGGAGTTGTTATCTTCCCATTCTCCCCATATTTGGTGAATTAGTAAATCTGAGTCTCCAATGACTAGCAATTATTGAACATCTATGTTGAGTGCTAACTTGAGGACTAGGATGCAAGCGTTATATTGAGCCATGTTATTGGTGCATGGGGAGTATAATTTAGTAGTTTTTTTTGATAATGTTGGCCTATTTCTTACACCAAAAATGCTCCAATTCCAGAGCCCTTAAAGTTTACCATTCCATAAAAAAACATTCTCCATCCAGGGTATGTTCTTGTAATGTCTTCTCATATAAATAAAACCTCTTCATCCGGGAAGTAATATTGAAGTGGTTCATATTCATTATCAACTGAATTCTCAACTAATTGATCTGCTAAAGATTAAATCTTGATTGCCTTTTGAGCCATATACATGATGTCAAACACACTTAGCAACATTTGCCATTTGGCTAACTTTCCCATGGGCATGGCTTTCTAAAATATATAATTCAAGGGATCAATTATGGAAATAATATATGCTATATATGAGGATAGATAATCCCTCAACTTTTGTATGACCTAGGTCAAACTACAACATGTCCTTTCTACAAGAGTGTAGCTAGCCTCGTATGGTGTGAAATTTTTAGTTAAGTTGTAGATTGATTTATCTTTCTTATCGGTCTCGCCCAAGGATACATTCAAAAGAATTTTCAGAGATGTATAGGTAAAGCAACAATGGACTTCCTTCCTTTGGTGGAACCAGAACTGGCAGGGAAAATAAATAATCTTGATTCTATCAAAAGCCTTCTGATATTCTTTTGTCCACTCACTTAATACATCTTTCTTCAACATCTTGAGAATTGGCTCGCATATGACTGTGGATTCGGCAATGAACCTACTAATGAAATTCAAATAACCCAAGAAACTCATAACTTATTTCTTAGTCCTTGGTAGTGGTATATCCTGAATTGTATTAATCTTAGATGGTTTGAGCTCGATGCCCTTTCTACTGACTATGAAGCCTAGTAAATTTTTGGTTGGCATACCCAAAGCATACTTAGCAAGGTTTAACTTTAAGTTATACTTTCTCAGTTGTTTGAAGAACCTTTTTAGGTATGTCAAATGATCTGAACTCTTGAGACATTTGATGATTGCGCCATCCACGCAGAACCCAATTTTTTAATGAATCATATCATGAAAAAGTATTGTCATATCCTTAATGTACGTTGCACCAACATTCTTGTGGCGAAACGACATTACCCTATAATGATAAAAACCCTAAGGTGTAATTAAAGTCGCCTTTTCTGCATCTTTCTTATCTATTAATATCTGATGATACCCAATAAAATAATCCACGAAAGATGAATTTCATTATTCATACAGTTATCAATGAGGATGTGGATGTTGGGTAGCGATAAATTATCCTTAGGACTAGCTCTATTCAAATATCTGTAGTTGACACATATTCTGATATTGCATTTATTTTTTGTACCGAAACAATAATGGATAGCCATGTTGGGTATTTTTTGACCTCCACAACTCTAGATTGAATTTGCCTTGTTACCTCTTCCTTGATCTTCAAACTTAAGTCTTGCTTGAATTTATGCATTTTTTTGTTTTACTGGATCAAATTTGGGATTGATTGGTAACTAATGTTTTACAATGTTGGTGTTTAACCTAGGTATATCATCGTATTACAAAGAAAATATAATGATGTATTCCCATATAAAGTGGATGTGTTCTCTTTCCTTTCCCTCTATCAAGTGAATACTAACTCTACTCTATCTAACTTCATCATGATCTTTTAGGTTTACTACTTCAATTTTCTCCAGGTTGGGTTTCTCTTAATTTTCAAATTCTTCCATATACTTTGTTAACTGCACATCATCATAGTCTTCTCATTCATCATTATTCACCTCGCCTGGTTCATTAAATCTTGATATGGCATTGACAGGTTTAAAATTATTATTACTGAAATAGACAAACAAACCAAGTTAGATAATAAAAACATAACTCAAAATAGTAAATAAGTATAATCATACTTCAAAATGACTTCCTAGATAAAGAGAAGCCTTTTATTGCAATTTGAGAAATATGTTCTAACTATGGCTTATGACTTGTACAATTACGGGCCCATGCCTTTTTGAAAACAGTAAAATGCAAAAAGGAAATTTGAGACATAAAAGGGTGGATCACGAGGCCTCCTTTGGATCATTATCAATTTTTAAAACTACTAGTAATTTTCCTTTCATCTACCATTGTGGTCGACGAGTCATGAGGGAAGTGGAGGTCCAATTTCGCAAAGTCTCTCTGGGCGCGACCCGACCAACTTTTGGGTAATATTCTAGTATTGCATTGTATTCTCGGAATATATTTCCTATCCCATCCCCCAAACTATCATCTATTGGCACCGATACACAGGAAACGACTGGTACAGGAGTGGCAATGGTTTGGGTAGACCTTTTTTTGATGTTTCTACATTTTCGTCTTCCGTTATTGGGTTGTACCCTAACCCATACATAAATGTTTTTTCTAGGACCATAATTGACTCAACAATTCCTTCCAAATTCTTTACCAAGCCTTGCCTAGGCTCGAACCCACTTCTTAACATCATAGTTGCAATATTGTATAGATAGAGGGCATTAGAATTTAGGGAGTTGGATCTTTCTCTATGGCATTTATAATAAAAATTTCTACCCCTTGGAATATCTTCAATGACAAGTACAAAACCATTAGGGTGACTCAAATGGCTTTTTTCTCTTTGTATGACCACCTTGTAGTATTTCCAAATTATCTTTAACAATTGATGAAGCGGTGACGAAACTGCTTTTGCACTATGAATGCAAGACCTTTGAGATGTAGGTTGTAATTAGGATTTATATCCATAACATAAAATCTCTTCTTGAATTCAGCAGGTTCGATCAGGATGTATAGGTCAGATTCACTTATAATATCTCTTTGCCCTCCATCAAAAGCTTGCACATTAACATGGCTTTGGTGAAACTTTTCCAAGTTATAGCCTAGTTGAGTCAATATGGAAAGAGGACAAATTTTCAGAGTAGATCCATCATCTATCAATACATGATTAATCACATAGTTATGACAATTAACAGTAATATGTAAGGTCTTATTGTACATTATGCGTTCAAAAGGCAACTCTTTATCACTAAATGATAGGCTATAACATTCCCTATCATTGCGGACAAATTTTCAACATTCATGCCTGCAAAAACATATGCTTTATCTAGAACATATTCCCTATCATTACGACCAAATTAAATACACCCAAATATAAATCTGGGATGGATTTTTTTTCCAAATGCTTGATAATTGAATATTTCGTTGTCTGTATATGCCTATAAAATTATTTGTCCTCCCCTTCAGTGATTGGCCTTTTCTATGAATCCTTCCTATTGGTTGAATCTTTGGGAATATAGCGTCGTCTAGACCATGACATCCCATGGGTGGTGGTAGTCTATATTTTCCTAGGTGGTGGTGAAGAATATGCCTAAGTTGAGATGTGATCACTAAAATGAGGGCCTTTCATTGACACTTAAAGAGGCCATGACTCTCTTTATCTTTTCCACTCCCTCTATTTTTTGGACTTTTCCAATTCAACCTCGAGTATATTCTTGCCAACTACCTATACATCCTCTATTTTGATCTTGTCGACCATAGTTCCCCCATGATTAGGCAATGGATTACTATTGACATTTGATATTGGTGATTGAAGAGTAATAACCTTTTGTTCAATCAAATCTTGAATCTTATGTTTTAGTTTAATATAATCTTTGATATTGTGCCCGACCACTCCTAAATGATAGGTACAGTTTTGATCGACATGAAAAAAATTGGGAATTAGGATTGGTAGGTTTTGGTTGGACTGTAGATAACTGACTGCTCTTAATCTTTAAAAGAGTTGGGTTCAACTTTCAGCTAATGAAGTGAAGTTTTGAGAAGGTTTCTTCTTAAGGTTTAGATGAGGAAGGTTGTAATTGTTTTTTCTACTGGGAGGAGGTACTTGATGATAATTTGGAGGTGCTGGGATATTTGTTTGGTGATTTGGATGGGTGGTTCGAGCATTAGTATGACAATTTAGTTGTAGAACTTGATATTAGGGTAAAATATTTGGCTACGAAGATTAATATTGGGTTAGGATATTTTGTTGTGGAACTTGGTGCTGGGGTTGGATATTTGGATGTGGAGCTTGGTATTGAGATTGGGCATAGAAGATGAATTGAAGACTTGGGGGTGGTGGAGAAAAAGAGTGTTCCTAGGCTTGAATTTCTTCTTCAATTTGGCAACATTAGTGGAGACTGCACTCATATCTTATCTTTTCTTCTTTGAGAACCCAAAAGGCCCAAATGATGTTGGGGTTTTGATAATATTAACCATCGAATACCTTCTTCTAGAGACTCCTCAATTCTTACTAAATTTGTGAATGTTTTTCGGATCACTGATACCATCCTGGTATAAAATTTTCCCTATTGATCATGAGAGAACATAGACACTATTTTCTCCTTAATCATGGGAGGTTGTACTTTAGCATCTTCTTTTCACCAGTGGTATCCATAGTCTCGAACACACTCATCATTCTTCTGCTTAATCAGGTATAGTGAGTGTCAATCAAGGACTATTTCAATATTGTATGCAAACTTATTGACAATGCTTTTATCTAATTCCCCCAATCAGACCATAGAGTTTCTATCTGGCCACCTATCCTAACTCTATGCGGACCTCTATAACCTTAGGGACCACACTTATGACCCTGTGCACAACCCCTGGCTGGCGGCAGTATTGATCTAAGCAACTGTACAGTCTAAACTAAAGTCTCGATCAACCAATGTTGGGGATACTCATGGGAAAAGTGATCAACAACCCTATAATTATAACATACCTCAGGCATCCTGTTCCATTTAGAACTACTAGATAGACCACTAGAACTACTATCACCGAGCTAACCCCTGTCTGATATCTGAAATGATGCCTAAACTAGATGACTAGGCTGACCATGATACTAATAAGGCTACTGTTGGGGGTACCTACTATAAAACCCTCGACCTCTGAATTATGAATTGTTGTGGCTCCTACTATAACTGCCCTTGTAACGAGGTCTCTTATCGCAGCCCCTATTGTATTCATGATCGATATCTTCTATATAATAAACATGCTTAAATATATCAGAAGAAAACTTTTCAAGGTTTTCTTGATTTTTCTAAATTAATTATGTGGTGACTCTATTTTCAAAAATCGACTTTGAAAACTTTTTCCAAAGTATTTTAATTCATAAAAATTGCACTAGTCATCTTTTCTCCACAAAATAGAAATGGAAACTCTGATGGGGAATTTAACTTAGTTCTAACCAAATATTTGAATTAACGTCTTTGACTAACTATTCGGGTTTGAAATATTTAAACTGTTTGCATGCTTATGTCTTTAAATTTTTGTGATGTTAAAAATTGTCCCACTTCAAGTCATACTTCCACATTTGTAATATATAAATTATTTGGGGGGTTTCGATTGTCGCAGCCCCTATTGTTCAATTTCAAATAAAGTGTTGGGGATACAATGATTTATTGGCGCGTTAGGCGTCCGATGGCTGTTTCTATTTTTAAACCCTAGTTTTCTACTTGAGAACCTGATTCAAGCCCACTATATACACCTAGGATAAAGCAAAACAAAAATCCTTTTTTTAGGTATGAGCCTAGGATGACCCAATACTTGAGGGGGTATTGAGCCCATTAGAAAACCTACCCTACGTATATTAACCAAAATTCAATTACAAAAAATAATTCTTATATTTTGATGAAATATATGTTATTTAAGCCAATCCATTGTCCTTTTGAGGTAGGGAGAAGGCTTACTTTGTTTGCTTTCATATAGGAATTGTTCAATCGTATCCTTGCAGAAAATTCAAAATGGTTACCAAACCCAATAACTTTCTTAAAGCGTGGTGGTTCTATATGAGTACAAAATAAAAAGAGACTATTAAGACACATATTGGGCACCTACCTTCACTTATGGAAATAGAAACTTGGCCTGAAATGATCCACGTGCTAATGAAATATTGGGATGATGACAACATGGTGTTCCGCTTTACAAAATTTAAATTGATCTGTACTATCAAAGAAGTGGTAACTTGTTTGGAGATCACCGTCATGCTCTTTAAAAGGAGGAGAATACACCCGATAAAAATATTTTAGTCTCTATCTTAGGGATCCGTTAAAAGATCCAGGATGTCTTTTCAATTAAAGGTGATACTTGGTTAGGGGAACATGAAAGGGAAAACATACCTTTTCACGAGTTGTACCACCAGTTTGGAAGGTATAATGCTTTTGAAAAATTCAGGCAAAAACTTGAATTGGAGTCAAAATAGAAGGAGAAAAGAGTATTTGCCTTCACAGTGGGCTTACTTGGAACTATGGCGCTCCCACAAGGAGTGAATGACACCACTCATACAGGTGTCGTCATGGTGACACATGCCCTCTTTTACATAGTGAATTATGGTTCCACTAAGTTATTCCATACTTTAGCCCCTATGATCGTCACTGAAATATATCAAACTTCAGGAAATTGTCAGAAGAAACATCGTTTCTTTCAAAGATGTATTACAATGGTGGATGATGAAGCATTTTTAACCAAAACCTAGAATGTAACAACCAGACCCTCGAACAAGCATATATCTTTTACTATCGCATAGCATTTGGTTGTCTCTACAAACTTTTAAGAGGGAAAAGACTCCAGGATTTTCGTTCAAGATTTTAAGGTAATTAGGAGATGACGATGTCCAGTGGTTAATCAGATATCTTTATTCAGAAAATTAAATAATTTGAGGAAATGAATAGCAATTTTAGTACTTCTAGGACTCAGGGGAACTCATCTATATAATCCTGACTCCTTAGACAATTTAAAGTCAAGCAGGAAATATCATAAACTACATCTATAGGATTCATCACCGATTATAGAGAAGGAGAGACCCAACTCAAGAAATTCATATTGTAGGAGTGGCAGAGAAGAAATACTAGAGAAACCTCTTTTTTCATTAGGTATGAACCCGAGGTTAGTGACACTTACAAAGAATGGTTAAAGAAGAATCTTGCCGAAGCATTGGATCCAGGCCCGAATGTGCCCACATAAATCATTGATGTTGAATTAAAACATCAAATTTGGCTCTAAAGGCTCAAGGATGAATTCCTAAAAAGTGATATTTCATACCAATAAAGGCATATGTAGCATATCTCAACCATACACCAATTAAGAGAAGAATTAAAGCGAGCAGGCAAGAGGTAGATGATGCTAGGCAGTGTTTTATTGATGATTGCATGGTTTCCTAGGTTGATAGCACGGTGAAAATGACTTATGATAATAGAGCACAATTATGCAAGAGTCATTTTATCACCAACAGATATTGCATATGGCAAGAGGTAGATAAAGCTAAGAGGGCAAAGGTCAATAATGGATCGTCTGGATGTTAGTTTTTTCTATTTTCATCCTCTGTGCGAGAACTTATTCTTTTTCTCATGTTTATTTTCCTTTTCCTAGAGATTGTGTCCCTTTTGTGCAACTTCATAGGCATTTATGCCCTTTTACATATCTATGAATATTTTGGGGGGATAATGAATTGGTGTTGAAAGTCACATATTCCTTCAAACTTGTTGGACCAACCCTTGGCTCAAAAGGGTTACCCAATTAGGATATACATTTATTATAATGTTGTTGTATGATATAACTGGCTTACTCCAAATTTCTCCCTTCAATTCCCCTATTCAAGGGAGTCATCCAAGTAACATATCATCCGCCCTTGATTTCTAGTTACCCACAGATCCTATCATCAATAATCCACCAATTCACACTCTACCTGTCCAAAATACTAATCGAGACAACAAACCAGATGCTTTCCATCCGTAACTCCACAAAATCCATCCCCAACTCTACAAAATTCATCCCTGATTCCATAAAGTCACTCTTAAATTCTACCAAACCACTCTTAAGTTCCACAAAATATTCCTAATCCTCAAAATGCCCCTACTTACCACCCAACTTTTTCTCATCCTCAAAATTAAGCTATCATCCCAAATTTCTCTCATATCTGACCTAGGCCTCCAACCCATTTCCATCTCATTATATCTCGTAATAGCTATAACCTCTTTCCTAATCTCGAGATATACCATCATGAGGAGAAAGAAAAGAAATAGAGGACCGAGTATGAAAAAATTACTGGCCATGAATTAAGAGATTAAAATTACTGGCCATGAATTAAGAGATTATGAGAAATAAGGAATCTCATGGGGTAGGGGATAATAATAGTCTTGGTTATGATAATTTATGTGTTCAACCTAGGGTGGGTATACTAAAAGGGTATAAAATCACTAAATTTGAGATGTTCAACGACACCAGAAACCCCATGGATCATTTAAGAAGATACTATGATCAAATGGTCGAAGTAGGAATGAATGAGGCATTGCTAATGTGCCTATTCAGTCAAAGTATAAGCAGCGAAGATTTTGATTGGTTTATATCTCAAGAACTAAATATCCATTTGTATACTATACCAGGTAGACTAGAGGCTGAGGCTTCGAATGATATGATCATAGGTATGATTTTCATATACCATCAGGAAACTTTTTCTTTGTTTGATATCAATTCCATATTTTACATGTTTTTGCCTATTTTGCATTAGGTTGGGTTTATATTAGTATCCTTATCTGTGTCATTATGTGTAGTTACCTCGGTAGGTGATTCTTTAGTAGTGGATCTGGTATATAGATCTTGTTTGGTGACTGTTCGGCAACTTGATACTCAAATTGATCTGATTATCCTAGATATGGTAGATTTTCATGTGATTCTAGGCTTGGATTGGTTATCACCTTACCGTGTGGTCATGCTACGATCTTTACCTTAGCTTTGACTTGCATATCCACAGATTTATGGTAGGGTCTTATTAGTCACGCACTAACGAGGATTATTTCTTACATTCGGTCTAGAAGGCTAATATTAAGGGGTTGTGAGTCATTTATTGCATATGTTTGGGATGTTAGTGTTGGGAGTGCATTACTTGAATCCATCTTTGTTGTTCGCAAGTTTCCTGATATGTTTTTAACTGACCTACTTGGACTTTCTTTTGAGAATGATATAGAGTTTGTTATTGACCTCGAGCCAGGCACCCAACCTATTTTTATGGATCTATATTGTATGGATCCTGCTGAGATAAAGGATCTGAATAGTTAGCTTCAAGATCTTCTAGGTAAGGGTTGTATTAGATCGAATGTGTGGGGTTTTATCTCCTTCTGTTTGTGAAGAAGATAGATGGCTCTATTCATATATATATCGACTACAAGAAGTTGAATAAAGTGACTATGAAGAATAAGTATCATATGCCTTGTATTGATGATTATTTGACTAGCTTCAGGGTGCAACAATGTTTTTCAAGATTTATTTGAGGTCTTGTTACCATCAGTTGAGAGTTAGGGATGTAGACATCCATATGGTAACCTTCAGGACACATTACGATCATTATGAGTTCTTAGTGATGTCTTTTGGGCTTACCAATGCCATAACAACTTTTATGAATGTGATGAACCGTGTGTTTAGGCCATAGTTGGACTCCTTTATGATAGTGTTTATTAATGATATTCTGGTATATTAATATGAAGAAGAAGGAGAAATATTTAAGAACCGTGTTCCACACTTTGAGAGATCATCGATTTTATAACAAGTTCCCTAAGTTCGTGTTCTAGCTTGCATCTGCAGATTTCTCGGGGAACTTAGAGTCCAAAGATGGTATTATGGTGAAGTGAACAACGATTGAGTCTATTCATAGTTGGGCTAGTCCTACGTCACCTACTAAGGTTCGTAGTTTTGTTGGGTTGAAAAGTTACTAAATGTGGTTCATGGGGTTTTTGTTCTATTGTATCCCCCATGACTAGATTGAACAGGAAGGAGGTTCCATTTCAGTTGTTTACGAGTTGTGAGATGAGATTTCGAAAGCTTAAGGGGTTGCTTACTTTAGCTCCTGTTCTGACTCTTCCAGTTAAGGGTAAGGGTTTTACTGTCTACTGTGATGAGTCTAGTGTTGATCTGGGGTGTGTTCTAATACAATGGGGCCGTGTTATTGCATATGTGTTGAGGCAACTGAAGGTGTATTAGTGAAACTACCCCATTCATGACTTAGATTTGGCAGCGGTAGTGTTTGCGCGTAAGATTTGGTTGTAGTATTTGTATGGGGTTCACTGTGAGATCTTTATTAGCTTAATTCAAGGCAATAAAGATGGATTGAGTTACTAAAGGAGTATGATATCTCTATTCTCTACCATGTGGGCAACGCAAATATGGTTGCGGACCCTCACTGCGCCAATGTCCCAAAATTACCCCGTACCCTTTCCAAAAATTCCAAAACTTTCCCCCAAAACCCTTTTAACATCCCTAAACATAATTCAAATCATAAATAGACATCACACACATAGGAGGGTCAAAAATAAAATGATCAAAATTATAAGGTGTCTCACATTACACCCTCCTTAGGATCATTCGTCCTCGAATGATTAGTTAGGACACTTTTAACATGAGAATAACAAGAATACACAAGAATAAAATGGCAAACTCGGAGGGAGAAAAAAGGAAATAAAGCTCATACCTTAAGCGCTTTCATCCCACCCAATGAACGAGAATGGGTATTTGGACTTTAAATCTTCCTCAGCTTCCCATGTAGCTTCTTCCACCTTTTGATTTCTCCAAAAAACCTTCACCGAAGCTACATCCTTGGTACTCAATCTATGAACTTGTCTATCCAATATTTTATCTAAGACCTAATCATAAGAAAAGGAATCCATAATACCAACATCCTCAATATACAATATTAAGGACAAATCACCCACACACTTTTTCAGAATGGACAAATGAAAATGGGATGAATGAAACCCAAACTCATAGGCAAATCCAACTCATAATCCGCATTCCCATTTCTTCTCAAAATCTGATATCCAACAACGTAACAAGGACTGAGCTTCCCCTTCTTCCTAAACCTCATGAATCCTTTTATAGGAGACAACTTCAAGAACACCCAGTCACTTACTTCAAACTCTAATTCTCTTTGCCTCATATCCGCACAAAACTTTTGGCGACTTTGAGTAGTATTAAATCTTTCTTTAATCACCTTCACCTTCTCCATGGATTGGTGTGCCAAATCAGCACCAAATAATTTAGTATCACCAACCTCAAACCATCTAATAGGAGACCTACACTTCCCACCATAAAGAGCCTCAAAATGAGCCATCTGAATGCTAGAATGATAACTATTATTGTGCGCAAACTTAATAAGAGGCAAATAATCAATCCAGTTGTCTTTAAAATCAATCACACATCCCCTTAGAATATCCTCCAAAGTTTGAATAGTATGCTCCGCTTGCCTATGTGTTTGAGGGTGGAAAAGAGTGCTAAGATTCACCAGTGTACCCAAACCTTTCAGAAACAAATGCCAGATGTGAGAGGAAAACTGCGTACCTCAATTTGAAATAATAGACACTGGCGCACCATGCAACTCTCCAATCTATTGAATGAACAACTTGGCATAATCCTCTCCTAAGTAGTTAGTCCTTACCGGTAAAAAGTGTGCGGACTTATTCATCCTATCCACAATGATCCAAATTGAAACATACTGATTGCGAGACCACAGAAGACCTGTACTAAAATCCTTATTGATTTTCTCCCACTTACACATTGGTAACTTTATCTCTTGAGATATGCCACTAGGCCTAAAATGTTCTACCTTAACTTGCTAACAAATCATACACTTAGCAAAAAAATTTACCACGTCCTTCTTCATATTATTCCACCACTAGATTTCCTTCAAGTTGTGATACATCTTAGTAAAATCCGGATAAACTGTATATGCAAACTCATGAGCCTCAGTCAAAATCCTTTCATGTATCCCATCAATCATCAAGAATAGACAGCCTACCTTAATACCTCAAGATGATATCTCCCCCAATCTCAAAAGCCATAAACTTTTGCTGACCTACCTCATCCTTAATCCGTATAAGTATATGATCAAAAGCCTACTTCTCCTTTACCACCACTCTTAGAGATGATTTCACCATTTCCTGAACAATTACTCCCTTATCTCCAGAGTCCAAAAGATTGACTCCCAAGTTATCTAGACTGTGAATATCCCTGACTAATCCTCTTTTATCCTCACCAACTTGGGATAAGATCCCCTAGTCATCATACTAACAGCATCAACAACAATGTTAACTTTACCTCGATGGTAGTAAAGACTCATGTCATAATCCTTAATCAATTCGAGCCACCGTCTCTGCCTGAGATTCAACTCCTTCTAAGTAAACACATACTTTAAGCTCTTTTGACCCGAATAGATATCTATATGACCCCATATAGATACTGGCGCCAAATTTTGAAAGCAAAGACCACATCCGGAAACTCTAGATCATGAGTTAGATAGTTCCTCTCATGAACCTTATGATGCCTAGAAGCATCGACCATAATCTTACCATGATGAATTAAATCACAACCTATTCCCACATGGGATGCATCACAAAACACAACAAAAACACAACAAAATCATTAGTACCGTCAGGCAGGGTTAAAATTAGCTCAAAAGTTAGCTTATCCTTTGACTTCTCAAAACCACCCTCACATGCACCGGACCAGAAGAACTTAACCTTTTTTTCAGTCAAACTAGTCAGCGGAGAAGCAATAGATGAGAGATTTTCCACAAACCTCCTATAATACCCAGTAAGACCTAGGAAGCTCCTAATGTCAGTTAGAATCGTGGGTCTTGGCCATTTCTTAACTGCCTCAACTTTTAGTGGATCCACCTTGATCCCCTCACTAGAAATAATGTGACTAAGAAAGGTCACAATATTTACCTAAAACACACACTTAGAAAATTTTGCATACAATTCCTAGTCCTTAAGAGTTAGTAATACAATTCGGAAGTGATTGGCATAATATTCCCAATATTTAGAATACACCAAGATGTCATCAATGAAAAAAATAAAAACAAATCCTAAAACTACTTGAAAAACAAATTTATAAGATCTATGAACACAACCAGAGCATTAGTCAACCCAAATGACGTATCTACAAACTTATCGTGACCATACCGGGTTCAAAAAATAGTCGTAGGAATGTCAACATCCCAAATTTTTAACTTATTATAACTCAAATGAATATTAATTTTAGAGAAACATATAGCACCCCGAAGATGAGAAAAAAAGTCATCAATCCTAAGAAGAGGCTACTTATTCTTCACCGTCACCTTATTCAACTGATGATAATCTATACCCATTCGAAGAGACCCATTTTTGTTTCACGCAAAAGTAGAGGAGCACCCTTAAAGAAACTTTAGGATAAATGAAACCCTTATCAAGAAGATCCTTTAGTTTCTCCTTTAGCTCCTTTAATTTAGCCGAATCAATCCTATAAGTAAGAATAGAAATAGGTCGAGCATCCGATAGAAGATCAATCCCAAAGTCTATTTCCCTATCAGGAGGAATTCCAGGAATATTATCGGGAAACACTTTAGGAACTTCATTTACCACAGGGATAAATTACAAAGAGGACTTTCACAACCGAATCCTTAACTTGAACTAGATGACATCGATACCCTTTTAAAATTAATTTCTGAGCTCTATGATCAGAGATAAACCTCTCTTTAGGTACTAAGGACCCCTGTATTCTAATATCGATTCCTTAGGAAAGTGAGAACTGACCTTTCAACTCCTATAATCTGGAGAAGCATAGCATGAATGAAGCCAATTCATCCCAAAGATAATATTGAAATCAACCATATCTAACTCTATTAAATCCACTGATATCTCCCTATGAAAGATGGACACCACACAACTTCTATAGATTTTTCTAGCAACTATAGAATCACCTAATAGTGTCGACACAGAAAAGGGGTAAAAAATACTTTCAAGGCCAAAAACAAAATATACAACCACATAAGGGGTCATATAAGATAGGGTAGAACCTGGAGCAAGCAAACAATAAACATCACAGGAAAAGAGCTATAACATAATAGTAACAATATCTGGAGATGCCTTAAATTCTAAGGTAGTAGTATATGCATAGAGATGATTCAGGTAATGCTGGAACTAAAAGTGGCACACTTTAGCATAGGAGCTGAAGAAGTGGCAAAAAACCTTATTACCTTTAGTGGAAATCGTGGCTAAAAGGAAATCTCGCTGCATGTAACCTAATTGACCATAATTATAACACTGATTTCTCCCTTTCTCATAATATCCATGGGGAAGTTACCCATAAAAATGACAAGGAGGATAAGGTGGGTATTACTGAGCCACTAGCGTGAAACTGGGAACTAGTGGCTTAGGACCATTACTAGCCTGAGAATGATAGTCGTCCGAAGGCTTAGGATAAGAAGAACTAGGAGTCAAATAAGAAGTTCACTAATTCTTATTTTTAGTCCATTTTCTACAATCTCTTTTACTATTTTGTTGACCCACACCCTTCTCTAACTACCTAAACCTCTTATTTTGACTTTCTCCCATCACTGCTTGCTTTTTTTTTCATATTCTCAACTTGTTGCATATAAACCACAAGTCTAGAGATGTCCATATCATTATTCAGCATTGCAACTTTACACTGTAATACCAAGTTACGAGATAACCCAGAACCAAACTTTGTCATCTTGGATCTCATGTTAGCCACTAACTTTGGATAATAACGAGACAACCATTGAAACATTAGAGCATACTCCTTCGCAGTCATCTTCCTTTGCTTCAGGTTAACAAACTTCTCAGCCTTAGATTCCCTTAAATCCAGATAAAAAAAGTGATCAATAAACGCCCTTGAAAAGTCATCCCATACTACCTGCTAAGCATCATCACCCCTCATACCTTCCCACTTCTCACACAACTAATAAGCTACATATTTCAACTAATAAGCAGCAAACTCAACACCCTCCACATAAGTAGCATGCATCACCCTAAAGATATTTTCCATCTCATCAATAAACCTCTGTACTAAAGGAAATCCATATTAAAGATATCTCCCTGAGGTGGATGATCAAAAGTATCACCATCCTGTAAAGCTTGTGAAGGACTAGTAGTGATCGGTGGAATTCAACATGGGGTAGTACAATCGGAAGCAGGGACCCTAGACCAAGTGTACATTCCATACATAGGGTGAGTCCCCTCTATATTATGCTCAGGTAGGATAGATTTTCCAGTAAAGTTTCTACAAATATTAGATCTTTGGGAGGCATGATCTTAAATGTGAGAAAGCCAGGAGCTAAAGAATTTTCATAACACTAGATTCTATAACCCAAAATGGACCACAAGAAAGAAAAACATTCCTAAATACCTTGTAGCCTTATCTTTATAAGTGTGATGTGCTACACACCTATAAATAAGACTCTATTAAACACGGCTTTGTGGACACCCAATGATCATAAATTGGGCTCTTATACCAATTTTGTCACGACAAGAACTAGGACCTAGTCATGACGTGTATCTCAAGCCTACCATGGATCGAATACCACCCCTTTATTCTAACCTCAAGAGTATAATAATAACAATAAGCAGAACCTAATCAACAGTAATAAGAAGATGAATAGATAACTCAAATAAAACTAAGTGTCAAAACAATAACCAACCTAAAATTATCTACAAAAGCCTTTAAAACTAGAATAACATCTAAGTTGGGACATACTCTGGACTATGAACAAAAAGAATATAAAGGAACTTTAGTTAGTAAAGAAAGAATAATGAAATGATGTAGTCTTTAGATAGTGTGCAAACAAAAAAAATCACCACTTAACATCAACTTAACAAATGCACCACACAACCTAATACTGGATAGGAGTAACAAAAAAGTCTTTGGACCTATATCATGAAATGATGTAGCATCCTAGGATGGTTAGTGGGATAAGTACTGTCATGTAACTCAAGAAAAGTGATCAAATAATGCCATATCAAAAATCAGTCAAAACCACAAGCACACATTCCTATATACATATATATGAATTTGGGAAAGGGCAAGGTTCATGAACATTAGATCTTTTAATCATTAACCTGGACTGTGTAACTTAACCCAGCCTACTGGAAATTATAGGCTATATGGGTTCAACTCCCTCTGCTGAAAGGGCCTCAGTGTATGTTAGTCGCACAGACCAAGGAAAAACCAAGGTAAAACTAAAGCCACCATGGGAAATAGCCGTACCAAATAGATATAGCAAGTGTGTATCAAGTATACTGTCATATAGACCTCAATGCCATCAAATGTGGTTTTCGGTGTTTGCCCCCCAGGACTTACACCTTCATGGTGAGTGACAGTGCCCAAGAGCACACGCAAGTGTACGTGGTCTACTAAGTAGTAAAGGGGCCTTCAAGAACCAAGTATCGATCCCATAGGGACTTATGTTGACAACTACCCAATTATAGTTTAAGAATTGAGAAAAAGTAAACAATAGAGTTTTAGAATTGAAAACTAAAAAGAAACTAAACTAAAGTGGAAAAGTAATGACTCTGGACAATCAATGGGTAGAGATATAGGGTTAAGGCTTATGAACAATCATACTACATTATTGAAATTTTTAAATTAAATTGCTTATCTTGGTTGTTGATTCATAGGGTTGATCAGGCGATTATGGTCTGCCAACCTCTAACCATTTACCTAATTTGAACATTACAACTACATCATTGAGCGGTGAAGTAATATTCAATTAAATTCTTTAAAATATCATCCTATGTGTGAATCAAATAAGGCAACCAAGTACATCCCTGTCCTAGACACTAATTTGAATTTGTTATTTCATAAAATAATACAAACCATTCTTTGTTTATTCCCATGTTCTATCGCCCTATTTCCTCTTCTGAGTTCACAAGGTTGACAATTGGTGTATTCTAAGGGTAACTAATACTTAAAATAGTTAAAACAAGAATAAAAAAACAACCAATTATGATAATAAACTTAATAAACTTAATTCAAAATGAAAGTAGTATTATTCCTGGCTTTAACCCCAAAAAGGGCATTTAGCTGCAAATAGAAATAACCGTAATCAAGATAATTAAATACAAGATAAAATCCATTAAAAAGCTAAAGTAAATAAAGAAAAAACCCTAATTGAAGTTTTTTCAGACCCTCTCCAAGTTTCAAAGTCGTACAAGATGTTTAGCATCAATTACAAGTGCCCTATTTATAGGAGGCGAATTTGTTCGTCGGTAGAACAAAGAATGCATCGAGAGGGCCATTTGACTTGAATAGGGGTCGTGACGCACCTTAATCACAAGGTTACACTATTTTGGGTGCCGTATGAGTCTTTTGGTGTGTAGGACGCACCAATAGTCCTTCCCACATTACCTTACTCACCCAAAACATTTCAGGTGTCCAAATTTGCGTCAAGTTACATATTGTGCTTTCGTGATCCATTCCAAGCCTTTTTGAGTTTTTTACACTTGATTTGAAGCTTGTATATCCTTCATATATCATCATAATCCATTAACCAAGCATAATATAGAATTAAACACAAAAATGTAGAGTTCAACATAACAAAACATCCAAGACGGTGAATAAAAACACGAGCTAAGCAAAGGCTAATTTCACTTTGATCTTTAACTCATTATTTCGACTCTTGTATTGAGCCAATTGACCCTTGAACATTACCAACAATTTGTTTCACATATAAATACATAATTAAAACCTTAGTAACTCATTTAACATAGAACCCAACATGATAGACTAGACAAACACCTAGCTCAAGCTAGTAACACTAATTTTTTCCGTTGAACTCTAAATGATCAATTTGTATCAAAACTCATTTGAAAACACCTTTAAACAATGTAAACACATTAGGTACATGAATCATCCTCAAAACAAGGCTAAATAGGCTATAAAAGTAACACTAGAATTCATAGATTAACCCAACATCAGTGAGCTACACAACCCCCATTTTAAGCCCAAATTAATGCTATTTTGCCCATAATTCCAACCATTAACTTGAGATTTATTAATTAATGTATTCATACCACATAGTATCGTCATACCAATACCCTTGCAAGATAAATTAAACATGCCAAACTAATCCACATAACCATATTAACTCTCAAGTTCTATTTAAAATCCAAACCATGGCCACCAAGGCCATCCAAATCCATTTTTATACCCATTTATTCAGTAATGCAATGTGTTAAGTTCAAAATCAAGTTAAACAATGCAATTTTTCCATATTCAAAACAAGATTATAATGCGAGTTGAGGTTAATACCAACTCCGCGCCAAAATTCATCCAGTTTGGGGAATGCCTTGTTCTCCATTCCAACCATTTAAAGAATGTACCAATTCATTCCCAAAAATCAATTTAAAGAATGAATAACCAATTCAAAATGTGGGACAAGTAATTCAATTAGTATTAATCAAAACCCATTAACCTAGTTTCAGAACCCAAAATTTGAATTACATGTAATCCATTGAATTAATGCCACAATGTAAAATTCATGTTTAAGGAAGAGAAACATGCCGGAAACACACCAGAAATTGAAGTTAATTTGTAGTTTTGGAGCCTGGATAATGAATGCACTTTAGGACCCTTGAATGTTCTTGGGTTTTGAGTTTTATGAGTGAATGGATGATTTTCATCATTGAAAACTCATGAAAAGAGTCTTATTTTATATGTAAAGATCATTTAAGGGGTAAAAGACCAAAATCTCCTCACTATAAGTGAAAAAACAAAACTGAATGAAATTAAACCATCAACATGGCACAACGTTATTGTGGAGGATAGCCTTGGTTCCACATCAATACCGTGGAGGCTAACCTCTATTGCAAGCCAATATCATAGACCCTCACTTCCTCGTTGTCCCAAAATGACCCCAAACCCCTTTCTAAAATTATAAAACTTTCTCGAAACACCTTTTTAATATCCCTAAATATAATTTAAGTCAAATATCAACATCACACACACCGGAGGATCAAGAATAAAATGATCAAAATTTTAAGGGGTCTTACATTACCCTCCCTCCGTAGGATCATTCATCCCCGAGTGATGAGTTACGACACTTTTAGCATAAAAACAACAAGAATACACCTGGATCAAATGAAAAACTTGAAAGGTAACAAGAGGAAAATGATGTGTGAATAGATGCTAACACATTTCAGGCTTTTAACTAAGAATAATTGCAAAGCCTTAAGCAAATTTTATCATTTTTGATTGTTTTTTGTTTGATATTGCACTAAAAGTCAAGATGCAACAGAACCAACAATAATGGAAGTAAAAAACTTAATTTCTGAGCAAGTAGAAAGGGAAGTATAGATGACGACTTGCCTGATAAGTCATCAGCCTTGTGATAAGCTATTAAAGTTGCCATCATCCTTAGATAGAGGATGGGTTTCAACTGGAATTTATGACGACATCTATGATACACTTTCAGAAGTGTGATAAGCTTCTAGGCTCATCGTTAGGCTTAGATAGAGAATAGGCTTCAGCTGGAATTCATGGCGACATCTGTGATAGGCCGTCAGAAGTGTGATAAGCCATCAGGCTCGGCGTTAGGCTTAAAAAAGAAATGAGATTTAAAGTGAAAAAGCGGTGATAATTATGATAAGTCGTTATATGTATGATAAGCCATCATGTCTCATCGTCAACCTAAGGCAGAGATTGTCAAAAGTGAAAAAGAGCTGACGACATTCCTGATAAGTCGTCAGACTCTTGATAAGACATCACACATGTCATCACCTATCTAATAAAAACTGCGATCTATGATTTTGTTTCCATAATTATGCTGAAGTATTTAAAGCATATGTTAGGGTTTTCTAATCATAAGGGGTGGAACAGACGTGTTGAGAATCTCTTTTCTCTAGTTTTCTGACTTGAACTTTACATTTATTTTTTGAGAGATTATTACAATTGTTTTGGGATTTTCTACTGTGAATCAAATCTGAGAAACACTTGTTGCTATTCATCTTGCTGTAAGTTCATATATCAAACTATTAATTCAACTTCTTGTCTTGATTATTTTAATATGAGTAGCTAAATTCCCTTAACCCGAGTAGTGGGATCTATGGGTTTGGGTTTGTAACGTAACTAAGTGTTCAAGATTCTAACGGTGGTAGAAATTTCTTGTTAATTCTATTATTTTATACTCTGACTATTGGCTGCAAACAATAGGACTTTCTTACTGGTGATTTGCTTGAGATAAGAAATCAACCCTAGTAAGAAGTGAGTTATCAATAGGGACTTGGAAGCATCAAACTTCCATTTAATAATTAATGTTGTAACAAGATTAATTAACTTGAGATAACATCCTATTATGAAATATAATTTCTCTAAGTTCGAGAGAATTAGGTGGTTAAATGTTTAAATAGGTTGAGAAACTTTTAGACATAACTTCGACAAGGATAGTCTGCTATTCCTACCTACCACAAGAATCTTGAGCCATTACTAGCGTCTGTCAAATCCCTCAACTATAGTGAACATAACTCTGGTTTTCCTTATCATATTGATTTCAAACACTGAATTGAGGAGTAATTATTTTTACCTTTCCAAAAACCCCATTCACAGGAAACTGATAACTATTAGTTGATTAACCCGTAGATAACTTAAATTCACACCATATTCCTTGTGGGATTTGACCCAAACCTAGTTGAGTTATATATTGAAAACGATCATTTACATTCTCGTAAGAGAGGTGTAGTTTGTGCGTTATCAGAAAACAAAACTCATACGTTTGCACTTTCATCCAACCTAGGGAATAAAAATGGGAATTTGGCCTTCGTATCATTCCCATTTAGCTTTTTCCAACTTTTTGATTCCTCCAATGAGCCTTCACCAAAGCTATATCCTTGGTCCTCAATCTACAAACTTGTCTATCCAATATTTCAATCGAGACTTCCTTACAAGACAAGGAATCTGTAACACCAACATCCTCAACCAGCACTATTAATGAAGGATCACCCACACACTTTTTCAATTCTCCTCAAAATCTTATATGGACAAACATATGACATATACCCAATTCTCTTCAAAATCTTATATGGTCCAACATAGCGAGAACTGATCTTTCCCTTTTTCGTAAACATCATGAATCTTTTCATAGGAGACACCTTCAAGAACACCCAATCACTTACTTCAAACTCCAATTCTCTTCACCTAACAATTACATAACATTTTTGGTGACTCTGAGCAGTCTTAAGTCTTTCTCTAATCATTTTTACCTTCTCCATGGCTTGGTGAAATAAATCAAGACCAAACAACGTAGTCTCACTAACCTCAAACCATCAAAGAGGAGACCTAATCCTCCTACCATAGAAGGAGTCAAAAGGAGCCATTTAAAAGATAGAATATGGACTATTATTATACGTAAACTCAATTAGAGGCAAATGATCAACCCAACTTTCTTTCAAATCAATCAAATAGGCCCTTAGCATATCCTCCAAAGTCTGAATAGAATGCTCTACTTGCCCATCCTTTTGAGGGCAAAAAGCGATACTAAGGTTCACCTGTGTTCCCAAACCTTTCTAAAATGAATACTAAAAGTGAGAAGAAAATAGTGTACCTCGATCTAAATTAATTAACACTGGTTCATAATGCAACTTTACAATCTTTTGAATGAACAACTTTGTATAATCCTCTCCTAAGTAGTCCCCTCTCACAAGAAAAAAGTGAGAGGACTTAGTCATCTGATCAACAATGACCCAAATTGAATCATATCAATTGTGAGACTGCGGAAGACCCATAATGAAATCTATAATTCTCATTTACCACTTTTTCATTGGCAACTCTATCTCATAAAACGTGCCACTATGCCTCAAATGTTCTACCTTAACTTGCTGATAGTCCATACACTTAGCAATATAATTTACCATCCCCCCTTCATATTATTCCACTAATAGATTTCCTTCAAGTCGTGATACATCTTAGTCGAACCTGGATGAACTATATATGTAGAATCATGAGCCTTAGTCAAAGTCCTTTCTCGTAGCCCATCAATCATCAGGAACACATAACCTACTTTGATACCTTAAGATGCCATCTCCCCTATTCTGAAAAGCCATAACCTCTTGTTGACCCACCTCATCCTTAATCCTCATAAGTATGGGATCCAAAGTCTGCTTCTCCTTTACCTCCCCTCTAAGAGATGATTTGACCACTTCTTGAACAATGACTCTTCTATCCTAAGAGTCCAAAAGATGGCTCCTAAGTCAACCAACTTGTAAGTATCCTTTACTAATCCTCTTTTCACCTCATCAAGATGGCATAATCTCTAGATAGATAACTAACTAAGAGCGTAACCAATAATATTAACTTTACCTGGATGGTAGTATAGACTCATGTCGTTATCCTTAAGCAATTCAAGCCATTGCCTCTGTTTGAGATCAAATCCTCTTGAGTAAACACATACTTTGATCTCTTATGATCCGAATAGATATCCACATGCACCTCATACAGATAATGGCGCTAATTTTTCAATGCAAAGACCAAAACCTCCTGCTCTAGATCGTAAGTCGGATAGTTTCTCTCATTAACCTTAAGCTGCCTTGAAACATAGACCACAACCTTACCATGCTGCATTAAAACACAAGCTAGTCCCACACGAAATGCATCACAAAATACAAAAAATCCATTAGTATCCTCCAATAGGGTTAAAACTTGCCTAGAAGTCAACTTGTCCTTCAACTTCTCAAACTACCCTCACAAGCATTGGACCACAAGAATTTAACCTTCTTTTGAGATAACCTAGTTAGAAGAGCAGCAATAGACGAGAAACTATACACTAACCTCCTATAATACCCAGCCAAGTCCATGATGCTCCTAATGTTGGTTGGAGTCATGGGTCTAGGCCACCTTTTAGCTGCCTCACTCACTAGAAATAACAAGCCCAAGAAAGGTCACAACACTTAGCCAAAACTCTCACTTAGAAAATTTTGCATACGATTTCTGGTCCTTCAGAGTCTGCAACACAATTAAGAGGTTATTTATATGATCCTCCTCACTTTTGGGATACACTAAGATATCATCAATCAAATCTATAATAAACAAATCTAGAAACTACCTAAAAATCCAATTCATAAGATGCATGAATGTTGTTAGAGCATTAGTCAACCAAAATGACATAACCAGAAACTCATAGTAACTATACCGGGTTTGGAAAGTAGTATTGGGAATGTCAACCTCCAAAATTTTCAATTGATGAAAACCCGAATAAAGATAAATCTTAGAGAAACACCTATCATCCTAAAGCTGATCAATAAGGTCATAAATCCTATGAAAAAGGTACTTATTCTTCACCGTCACCTTATTCAAATGATGATAATCTATACATATCCAAAAACACCCATTTTAATTTCGCACAAAAAGTACAGAAGCACTCCATGGAGAAATACTAAGATGAGCAAAACCCTTATCGAGCATATCCTTGAGCTCCTTTAATCCAGTCAGAGCCATCCTATAAGGAGGAATGAAAATAGGATGAGTATCCACTAGATGATCATTCCCAAAATCTATTTCCCTATCGGGAGGAATTCTAGGAAGATCATTAAAAAAACACTTTAGGAAATTCATTTACCATAGGGACAAATTGCAAAGAAGGACTTTTAGAGTTAGAATTCTTAACCCAAACTAGATGATACAAAAACCCTTTTGCAATCAATTTATGAGCTCTAAGATAAGAGATAAACCTTCCTTTAGGTACTAAGGTACTCCCCTCCCATTCTAATATCGACTCATTAGGAAAGTGAAAAATGACATTTTGGTTCCCACAATCTAGAGAAGCATAGCACGAAAAAATCCAATACATCCCATGATAATATCAAAATCAACCATATCCAACTCTATAAATCCACCAATATCTCCTTATGAAAGATGGACACCACACAACTCTTATAGATTTTTCTAGTAACTATAAAATCAACCATAGGTTTAGACATAGAAAAAAGGTCAAAAATACTTCCAGGAACAAACCCAAAATGCACCACCACATAAGAGGTCACATAAGATATGGTAGAACCCAGATTAGGCAAACAATAAACATCACGGGAAAAAGTTGTAAAATACCAGTAATAACAGCTGGAGATACCTCAAATTCTTGGAAAGTAGAGAGTGTATAGAGACGATTCTAGCCAGTGCCAGTACTAGAAGCGGCACCCTTTGGCACAAGAGCTAAAGAAGTTACAATTGGAACCTTATTTTCTCTAGTGGAAATCCAGTCTAAAGGTCGATCTTCCTACATGTGACCCATCTGACCATAATTATAACACTGATTTCTCCCCTCCTCATAATATCCATGATGAAGCTATCCATAAAATAATAAGGAGGATAAGGTGGGGATGACGTAGCTTTACTAGCCTAAGACTGGGTACTTGTGTCTTAGGACCACTGCTAGCCCGGGAATGACAATCGCCCGAAGGCTTAGGATAAGAAGAACTAACAGTCGAATATGAGTTTATTTAATTCTTCTTCTTAGTCCATTGTCTACTATCTCTTTTATTATTCTGCTGATCCCCATCCTGCTCTAACTACCTAAACATCTTGTTCTGACTTTCTCCCATCTCTATTTACTTTTTTTCTCATCTTCAGAATGCTGTATATAAACCATAAGTCTGGAGATGTCCATTTAATTATTCAACATTGCAACTTTATACTGCAATACCAAGTCACGAGGCAACCTAAAAGCAAACTAACTCATCTTGGATCTCATGTTTGCCACTAACTCTACATTATAACAGGATAATTGCTGAAACTTTATGGCATACTCCCTTATACTAATCTTTCCTTGCTTCAGGTTAATAAACTCCTTAGCCTTAAATTCTCTCAACTCATGAAAAAAGAAATAATCACGAAAGGCCCTTAAAAAGTCATCCCACAACGCCCGCTCAGCATCATCACCCCGTATTGCTTCCCAATTCTCATACCACTGATAAGCTACATCTTTAAACTGATAAGCTTCAAACTCTATAACACTCTCATTAGTAGCATGTATCACCCTAAGGATCTTCTTTATCTCATCTATGAACCCATGCAGATCCCTTTCAATCGTTTAGCCTATATAGGTTGGGGGATTCAATCACATGAACTAGCCAACCTTTGTGAGTCATTTATTTATCTTCTTATTAATATTATTATGCTCTTGAGGTTAGGATAAGGAGGGTGGTCTTTGGTCCATGGTAGACTTAAGATAACTATCATGGCCAGGTCTTGGTTTAGGTCATGACAAGCTTGGTATAAGATCACAGTTTAGAGTCATTTGGTTTTCACAAAGTTGTGTCGAGTTGAGTCTTTTTTATGGGTGTGTATCACTCCTGTCAAGACTCGAAACAAGGCCTAGTTGTGATGGGTATCTCAAGTTCATCGAGGACCAAGGACCACCCCTTTACTCTAGCCAACCAAAAAATAAGACAACTAGCAGCGGATGAATTCTAAACATATAACTAGATAGAGCTGAGTTCTAAACATATAACAAGATAGCTAAGCAACTAGGTTAGAAAGAAATATAAGAACTTTAACATATATCTCAATCCATAGTAATCCACAGGCCTCTAAGAAACCAACTATAATCTAGGTCAGGACATGCCCCGACGATAGCCAAAAAAAATCAAAAGATAGTCTATGACATAGGGAAACTAAAATATGAAATAAGGGTCTTCCGAAGAATGGAAGCTCAACACTTTAAGATGACTCACGATCTATCTAGAATTTGCCTAATCATTGCACAGAAAAAAAAGATGTGTCTCTGGTCCCTGCATCACATAGGGATACAACATCCAAAGATGGTTAGCAAGGTAAGCGCTAGTATGTAACTCAGGGAAGGGATAAGATAATGCTATGATCAAGTCAGTCCAAAACCATTCAAAACCAATGCACCCAATCACACACACACACACATATATATATAATATGCTGGGATATGGAACAATATTTAGCATGGGATTTAAAACCATTATCCTAGACTGTGTATCTCTAACCGGCCTAAGGGCACCCACAGACATATGGGTTCAGTTTTCTTTGTGGAAAGGGTCTAGCCTGTGTTAGCCGCATGAACCAAAAAAATCAAAGGATGAGCCAAGGAATGCCTTGACCCCAGCCTTGACAATGTAGACGGTCATAAAGACCCCCACCCAAAAAAATATGGCTTCCACTATCAGTCTCTTCAAAACCTCCACCTTCTACGGCTAGTTACACAACCCCCTTTAAGACAAATTAAAAAAAATTTCATATAACCCATCCATTTAACCAAGGAATTACCCATTATGGAATCAACCACATGTATCATCATACCATTATACTTGCAAGCTTATAATTATGCCATACAAATTTCATCAACTTGGGGGAATGACACGACTCCCTTTCTTTATTAAATCAAGTTTGGGAAATGCCGCGAGCCCTTTTGTTCATTAAATCAAGTTGGGGGAATGCCACAACCATCTTTATTCATTAAATCAAGTTTAAAATAAAAAACATGGCAAACAAGTCCTTCAAAATCCTTTTTATTTGTTTAATCATTTATGTACTACAATAGGTTAAGAAAGTAAGTGAAATCATGTGATTAACCATATTTATGTTCTATTTATGCAAGTTGGTTGAGGGAACACAATTTCCAAAACCAAATTCCAAACCAAAATTATCAAATTGAGGGAATACCTCAACCTCATCCCATTAACCATACCCATGCACCCAAATAGGTTTCAAGATACGTAAATTGAACATGGATACTTGTATTGAAACCTTTGGAATGCAAATCATGTAACAATCCTTCCAAAACCCTCAACCCAAATAAAAATCCATATTAAAATCAACATGATTAACTATTTAAACACATGCTTTTAAGTAAAACAAGTTTAAGGGGAGAGTAACATGCCTAAAAGTAATACAATTATGGAGAGAAATCACCATTCGGAAGCTCTAACTGATCAACCTTGAGATACCCTAGCTTGTTCTTGACTTAGGGATTTGAGAGAGTTGAAGAGTGTGTTTGATTATGTTTTTGGATGATAATGAGGTCCCAAAAGGCTTTTAAGGTTGTGGGTCATAATTAGGGAAAAGGGAAAATGACCAAAGTACCCTTAATGAAATACTTATAATATGCCACCTAGTAGTTATTGGTTACCTTACGACTCATAACGACTGACTATGAGTCATCCCCTAGACTTGTAGTTTGGGTAATGTTCAAAGGAATCTCCACTGTTGACCCTACGAGTCTTAACATATGACTCGTAGTCTCATATTATGACTTATAGGGTCGAGTGGTAGTTACAATAGAAACAACGGACCATTACACTGGTGAGACTACGAATCCTATATTATGACTCATAATGTCTCACCACAACTCATATGGTCTTACTCATACTCAGGATAAAAACTTTGGTACCTACACTGGTCATCCTATAATTGGGGCACTACAAATAGTATAGAGTCTTCACGACTCATTAGGTGAGTCGTAGCTAGGGCAGTAAGCTCAAGTCTTTAAATTTTCAATGGCTAAAATTCTGGGGTGTTGTATTTTTGGCACTAGGATCATTAGTCCCAGAATGAAGAGTCAAGGCATCCTTTAGCATGGTTCTAAGGCCAAAACACGACCACATTTTCCTTTCACAAAGTCAGAAAACAAAGATGATAAAGAAAACACATACCTTAAGCACGATTGTATAATTTTGCGAACAAGAATGGATACTTGGACTTTATGTCCTCTTCATCTTCCCAAGTAGCTTCTTCTACTTTTGATTCCTCTAAAGGACCTTTGTCGAAGCCATGTCCTTAGTCTTCAAATGATGGACTTGCCTATCCAAAATCTCAACCAAGACTTCCTCATAAGACATGAAATTTAAAATACCAATATGCTCAACTGGCACCATCCACCCACTTTTTGAACATCAAAACATAAAAAACCAGATGAATTGAACCCAAACTCAAAGGAAAATCCAAATCATAAGAAATATTACCCACTCTTCTCATACTCAAGTATGAGCTTATATACTGGGGACTAAGCTTTCTCTTCTTCCCAAATCTTATTACTCCCTTCATAGGATATACCTTCAAGAACACCAATTCTCTAACCTCAAACTCCAACTCTCTTTGGCTCTCATCCACATAGGAATTTTTATTACTCTAAGCAGTCTTAAGTCTATCTGAAATCACCATCACCTTCTCTATGGCTTAGTGAACCAAGTCCGAACGAAACAACCTAGTCTCACCATTCTCAAGCCATCCAATAGGAGATCTACACCCCCTACCATAGAGAGCCTCAAAAGGAGCCATTCTAATACTCGAGTGATAACTATTATTATAAGCAAACTCGATGAGAGGAAAATGAACCACCCAACTACAACCAAAATCAATCACACAATACCTTATCATAACTTCCAAAGTCTGAATGGTCCTTTCCACTTGTCCTTCCATTTGAGCGTGGAATGCAGTGCTAAGGTTTACCTGTGTGCCCAAGCCTTGCTGAAATTAATGCCAAAAGTGAGAAGAGAACTGCATCCCTCGATCCAAAATATTGGAAATTGGATCACTATGTAGCTAAACTATCTCCCAAATAAACAACTTAGCATAATCCTCTCCAGTATAAGTAGTCTTCATAAGCAAGGAATGAGCCAACTTAGTCATCGTATCCATGATGACCCAAATCAATTCACACTGATGGAGAGACCACTGAAGGCCATTAATTCAGTCCATGTTTATCGCCTCCTACTTCTACTTAGGCAACTCAACCTCTCGAGGCATGTCACCAGACCTCAAGTGTTCAACGTTCACTTGCTGACAAACCATACACTTAGCCACAACGTTATCCACATCACTCTTCATGTTGTTCCACTAATAGATCTCTTTTAAGTCATGATACATCTTTGTCAAACTAGGATGAACTATTTACCTTGAGTTATGGGCCCCAGTCAAAACTCATTCCTGCAGCCTATAAATATCAGTAACATATAATCAAGATACCATCTCTAAAAAACACAAAGGGCATGACCTTCTGCTAACACACATCAACCTTAATCTAGATCAAGATGGGGCCCAAAACCCGCTTCTCTTTCAGCTCTGCACTAAGAGATGACTTCACTACCTCTGGTAAAAACTCACTTCCATCCTTAAAATCCTAAATATGAACTCCAAGATTTTCCAACTGGTGAATTTCCTTTACCAATCTCCTCTTCTCCTGATCCACATGAGATCAACTACCTATGGAAAACCTACTAAGAGCATCAACAACCATATTATCTTTAATTGGATGGTGATGGAGACTCATGTCGTGGTTCTTGAGAAACTAAAGCCATCTCCTTTGCCTGAGATTCAACTCCTTCCGGGTAAACACATACTGCAAGATTTTATGATCTGAGAAGATATCCACATGAGCCCCATACAAATAATTGCGCCAAGTCTTCAAAGCAAAAATTACATCCAACTATTCCAAATCATGAGTTGGATAATTTCTTTCATGAACTTTCAGCTGCCTAGAAACATAAGCTACTCCCTTACCATGCTACATTAGCACACAAACCAGTCCCACACGAGATGCATCACAGTACACAATAAAACCATTGGTACCCTCGGGTCAAAACTAGCACATAAGTCAATTTTTTCTTCAACTTCTCAAAACATCCCTCATAAGCATCAGACTACAAAAACTTCACCTTTTTCTAAGTCAACTTAGTCAACAGAGAATCAATCAAAGAGAAACTCTCCAAAAATGTCCTATACTACTCATCTAAACCTAAGAAACTCTGAATGTCGGTTGGAGTCATGGGTCTAGGCCACTTCTTAACTGCCTCTACTTTATATGGATCTACCATGATCCCCTCACTGGACATAACATGACCAAAAAAGGTCACAACATTCAACCAAGACTGACGCTTCAAAACTTTGCATAAAACGCTGATCCTTAAGCTTCTGCGATACTATAGAGATATTATTGGCATGATCCTCCTCACTCTTAGAATATTACAAGATGTCACCAATAAACACAATGATGAAAAAAATTCAAAATCTACCTAAACAGCCAGTTTAAGATCCATAAACGCCACCAGAGAATTAGTCAACACAAAGACATGACTAAGAACTCATAGTGAGCATACCAGGTAAGAAAAGCAGTCTTAGGGTTATCCACCCCTTTAATCTTCAACTGATCATAATCATCAATCCTAAGAAGAGTGTATTTATTCTTCACCATCACCTTATTCAACCGGTGATAAGCTATACACATTTGAAGGAAACCATCATTATTACGCATGAAAAAAATAGGGGAACCCTCTGTAGAAATACTAGGACAGATAAAAACCTTATCAAGAAAATCCTTTAACTGCTACTTAAGTTATTTTAACTCTGTCGAAGCCATTATATAAAGAGGATCAGAGAAAAGGCTGGTATCCAATAGAAGATCAATCCCAAAGTCTATTTCCCTATTAAGAGGAATACCATGAAGATCATCAAAAAATACTTTAGGAAACTCATTAACTATTTGGACAGATCGTAGAGAAGGAACCCCAAAACTAGAATCTTTAACCCAAAATATATGGTATAGACACCCCTTGGAAATAAACTTTTGGGCTCTAAGATAAGAAATGAACCTTCCCCTAGGTACTTATGAATTAACCTCCCACTCAATTTTTGGTTCATTTGGGAATTGGAAACTGACCTCATGTGTCCGACAATCTAGAGAAGCATAGCACAAGTAAAGCCAATCTATCCTGAATATCACATCAAATATAACATATACAATTCAATCAAATCTACCAATGTCTTCCGACCATAGATAAATTCCACATAAGCCATATAGACCCTTCTAGTCATAATAGAATCACCCATTGGGGTAGACATAGAAAAGGAATCGAAAATGCACTCAGGGATAAAACCAAAATGAACATCCACATATAAGGTTACATATGAAGAGTAAACCCCAGATCAAGTAGACAATATACACAAGAAAAAAACTGTAATGTACCAATAATGGCATCAAGAGATACCTTAGATTTCTAATGGCTAGCAAGCACATTAAGACAATTTTGACTAGTGCTGATACTAGAAGTATCACCCTTTGGGGAAGGAGCTAATGATGTAGAAATTGAAATCTTATTAGCTCTAGTAGAAATATTTCCCAAAAGATAATTTCTCTGAATGTGACCAAGCTGGCCACATGTAAAACATTTATTCCTACCCTCATCACAGAAACCATAATGCATTTGCCTATAAAATGTGCAAAGAGGATATGATAGAGCTGACTCTACTCTAATGGCATGATATTAGGCACCTTGTTCCTTAAACCCACTATCATTCTGAAAGCGACGATCACTAGTCAGCTTCAGATATGGAGTTCTAGTCGTAGAATATGAACTCGTGCTTCCCCAAGTCCTCTTCTTGCTCCACTATTTACCATCTCTACCATTGCTCTCTGGCCTCCACTCTATTCTAAATATATAAACTTCTTACTCTATTTTCTCATATTTTGGGTTACTTCTTCTTCTCATTCTCAAGATGCTGCATATACACCACCAACCAAGAGATAAATATATCATTTTTTAATATTACCACCGTACACTTTGTGCTAAATCCCGAGACAAAATGGAAGAAAACTTTCTCCTCTTAGCCCTCACGCTAGACACCAACTCTAGAGCATAATGAGACAACTGATGGAACTTTAAGGCATAGTGCTTCATAGTTATCTTTCCCTACCTCAATTTTACAAACTCCTTATCTTTAGCCTCCCTCAACTCCTTAGGAAAGAAAATATCAAGGAAACCACCAAAAATTTACTTCCATATTGCCTGCTAAGCATCATCACCAGTCGACTGCTCCTACTCCTCATACTACTGATATGCCATATTCTTCAACTTATATGCAGCAAACTCTACACCCTTTATAACAGTAGCATGCATCACCTTGAATATCTTTTTTATCTCATCAACAAACCCTTAGGGTGTCCTCCTCAACCTTAGAGCCTATGAAGGTTAGATAATTTAACCTTATCAATTGGTCAATTCTAGTGATCTCAGAAGATGGAACAACAAAACCAATATGGTCATGCTGATGAGACTAAGAAGTTACCAACTGAGTCAACAAATGAATAAATTGATAGAATTTAACATTTGAAATATCTCCTTGGTGCTGTGGGGCAATGACATCATCATCTCGAGAAACCCAAAAAGAATTGGCAGGGACTGGTGGAACTCCATATGTGCAGTAAGGAGCAGGGGCCCTAAATTGGGTTTGTATTCCATAAGTAGAATGAGTTTCATCCACATTATCCTCAGGTAGGACAGAGGAGTTTCAACGAGCATTAGATCTTTGGGGAGGAATGATATGAAATGCGAACAAATAAAATTAGAGGAAATTTTAAGACCTTAGTCTCTATAGCCCAAAAATTAGATCACAAGAAAGGAAAGCATTCCTAAATGCCCCATAGACTTTCCCTTATAAGTGTGGCACGGTACACGCCTATACAAGAGACTCTACTTTACACAGCTTTGTGAAAACCCAATGACCATGAACCTAGGCTCCGATACCAAGCTTGTCATGACCCAAACTCAGGCCAGGCCATGATGGGTATCTCAAGTCCGCTAAGGGTTAATTCTGAACATATACAAATATATTTGAGTTTTAAACATATAACAAGATAGTTAAGAAACTAGCTCAGAAAGAAATCTAATAACGTTAACATCTATCCCGATCCTTATTAATCCATAAGCCTCTAAGAAACCAACTTTAATCTAGCTTACGGCATGCCCCCAATGATAGATAAAAATAAACTAAATGATAATCTATTATATAGTGAAACCAAAGTATGAAATAAGGGTCTTTTAAAGAATGGAAGCTCAGCACTACAAGCTTGTTCATGATCGATCTAGAATTTACCTAATTACTATGCAGGATAGGCAGAAGTGTCTTTGTTGCCTACATCACATAGGGATACAACATCTGAAGATGGTTAGCAGAGTGAGTGATCACGCCCAATTTACACCTTCAATCTAAAGATTATGCAGTCACTATCAAATATAGTAACCCAAAAAAGGTTTAGGTCAAATTCCAGGGGAATACGTGGAACTGTAGCTATCTATTGTTGTAGTCAACGACAGAACTGGAAAGTAAATGGGGGGTTTAAAGTGACAATAAAAATAAGTAACTAATATCAGATCTAGTTTTAATTTAGTTGTAGACGAACACTAGGGCTGTGTCCCCCTTTGCTTCTAACTCAGTAACCTTCATGTGCTCAATCCAACTATATAATTAATATGCTTGTAGAGTCTGGTAAGATAGGTATCATCAACCGCCTCTCGACACCATTTGAAAAATTTCACTTATCTCCTCTCAATCTTAGAGTGTTCTATTACTAACCACTACTTTGGACCCCAGTTATAACTATCTCCTCTCTATCTAAAGTTGATTAGATAGGAGTTAACTGACTTAAAAAGACAATTAACCCCAAATCACTGATGTGATTTCCGTTTCTCAATATATACCTCTCTCTGGGGTTTATAGTAAATACAGGCTAGATCCTAACGTGTGCACCCATTAAGTAGTCAATAAAAGCAAGGAAAACCCCAATACATGCAACAATAATAATATAAAAGAATTGAACACTTCCCTTACTTTTTTATGTAGCCAAGGTTCCCACAACTCTAGCTTAGAAAGATTAGCTTGCATAATGATTAAAAGAATTCATAATTGATGACAATCAACAATTGCACAATTATCAACAAATGAAAAACCAAGACTCAATTAACAACTAAATAATACATAAAAATTCTAAGACCAAAGATGAATCTGAGAATAGGAAAATATGTTTGTGAATATAAAGAATGTGTAAACTAAATACAAAACATCATTAGGGTATTTATAGAATATTTGGAAACCCTAAAAATCAAATCCCGAATGACAAATAAAAAATAATGTCTGTGGCTACTTACTAAGTCAACATGCGAATCATATGTTGATCATATGGACCGTATAGTGGACTTAGTATGTTGCCACCCTTGAATCCCTAATCTTCAACTCTCTGGACTTTTGCATTTTTGTACAGACTAAGTTAACATACGAACTGTATGTTGAACATATGGACCGTCTATTGACTTAGTATATTGATGTTCTTGCTTTTTCCTATATCTTAGCCTCTGGACTTTCAGTTTCTCAACATAGTTTGATCACATACACTAAGTATGTAGAGCATACACCAAAAATTGCCTTTGTATGTGCCCAAACACTTCACTTTTCTTCCTTTTCTTTAGAATTGCATCCAAAACCTAGTTTCCTAAAAACATATCCAAAACACATCATATCTAACAAAACATCCAAAGAAACTTGCATATTTTCCTAGTTTTAAGTGTAAAAAATGCTATATTTATATAGCACACCAGCAACCTCAACTTAGAGCTTTTGTATGCCCTCAGGTAAAACAATAATATAAAATAACACAAAACAAAACACAATGCTTAACTAGGAGAATCTAAGCTATCCAAGTCAGTCAGTCAACACTTTAAGATCAAACTACAATACTCTCTCCTATATTAACATTTCAAACCTACTATGTATAACCATGGAGTACAATAATATGATGTAATGGGATTAAGGTATGGCATTACATTAGCAATAAACAATCATGTATGTATATACAAGTTACACTACTTAAAACAAGTAAGCACGTAACAATATGACTCATGTGCCCTCACAAAAATAATTCCCACTTACTCATATGAAAATAATGCATCTCAATGCTGGGAAAGTCAATAGACACACTCGATAGAGAAGTTCCAATCAAGATTTATTAAATAGCATAAATTTTCCCTTATTTTGTTTACTGTAGTTTTCATATAGTCAAATTAGGATCACTATAGAACTTTAGTTATATCAAGTGACTAAGCCTCCTTGACACTATAAATATTCTTTGGTTCCACACTTGACCAAGTTTTCCTTTTTATTCCACCCTTATTTCTTCCCTTTATATTCTTTATTCCACCCTTATTTCTTCCCTTTATATTCTTTATTGCATATTTAGGTTGGTGTAGTCTTTATTATTTCTTTTTCACATTTTCATAATTTTTCTTTTCTTTTTCTTTTTCTACCACACCCAACCCTACTATATTTTTCTCTTATTTTACCCTTTTACATATTCACTTTACATCACACACGCCTATGATAGCCATTCTTAATTAGGTGATTTGTCTGATTTGAGGTGTATAATGTCCTAGGATAAACAGGTCAAAATAGTTTATTGCAACACAAATGAGAAGATAAAAGGTGAAACAAGAAAACCAGGCTATAAGGCTCAAACTTAGGGATCAAGGGATACAATTCACACATGAAAAGTTATTTAAGATAAAAGTAGACTATCATATAAAACAAACTATAATTCTTTTCTAACCAACTATCCTACAATCGAGGCAAGACTAATTGGGCAAGTTCAGGATTTAGCATATAAAGGGAACTAAGTAGCATCTGACACACATATGGCACAGGGTCAATATCAGAAGCTGCTACCTATCAGGTTTATGCAATTTTTAGCAGATGATTATCATATCCCTAATCCTAATGCCATACCAATATGCACAATTCTCACACATATATACATTCACACAGTTCTAACATAAAATTTTAGAGGGTTATCATTTTTCTAAAAAATCAACTACCCTAAATACTTAAAAATCTCCTAATTACATAAAAACACAACATGAAACTAAACACAATATGAAATAAATTATGCCCTAGACATGCCAGTTTTGCAATCATATCATGGTCGACAGGAAAATAAGCACGATAATAAGAACCCAAGATGGCTATGGTATACTCCACCCCTGATGAAAAACTGTGCACTATCCCTAAAATACTAAAATAATGTAAAATAAATGGAGTGATGACATACCTAGGACACACTTAGCATTCATGTCATAAGCATCCCTAGATGGGGGTATCTCTACTAAAGAAGGAGGTGGTGTACTACTTGAGAACCCACCCACTGCTATCTCGGTATGCCTTTGGCTTTCAACAACTATAGAATCCACCAACTTATGTTTAGCCCTTTTTAGGGCCTGGTCATATGGAATATTAGATCCTACATAACCTCTACGTGTCCTCTCTTAGTACCAGCTAATAGGTCCTCCTCCCCATTCTCTACAAATAAATCAAAATGTCTGGGCCTGTACGAAGGTAAAATCTAAACCACTGGGGGTATGACTGGAAGAGTGACTTTGATATGGCTCTCTATGAGAGAACGTACTTTTTCTTGCAAGGTATCCACCTCTTTTCTTATATGGTGTACATCCAATATATCAATCTCTACAAACTGGGCTGCAACACATCTCTCGAAAACATTAATACATGCTTATAAATCAACACGTAACTCTAATATAGTAGCTCTATGTGAAGAATCCCATTTAGCTTCTATAATCCCTAACCTAGTTTAGACCCATGGTTGGATCTGGCCTTATAGAGTAGCCACTTCGATCTCAATAACTCCTAATCAAGCATCAGTGGCTCTCTATCTATCTACTAAGCTATGAAAAAACTCATGAGATATCATAGTAATACCTATAGCAGTAGTTGTAGTTAATGGACGGGGCTGATGTAGATGTCGCCAGTTTCCCCTCACCTTGAGTAGTCAAAGGGGGGCCTCTCTGCTTCCTTATCTTAAGTTCAGTGTTAACTCCCATATTACCTTCTAGAATATCAACAGGCTTTCTAGGTATTGATGGCCCTTAGTTTGGTCCAAAAGAATGGTAGAAGGAGAATGTGTCGAATCCTTCAATAACTTAGTCTATGCTCTAGCAGTCACCATTACTTTCTCATCAACTCCCAATATTTTAGGGATACCAAAATCATTAGAAAGTATCTAAATAAGGCATGGTAATGAAAGAGTAATCATCATATCAAAATCTCTCTTGTGAATTTCACACTAGATAATTTCTACAAAGTTAATAACATACTCGACCGCCATACTAGCAACTAGAGAAGATCCATTCCACAACAACACATTGTCCAAAGTAGTTGGACATAGTCTGAACTAACTAAAAGACATCAAAACTTTGTAGCAAAAGTCAATGCTGCCATCTTTATCATCACATACCCCTCAATCGAAGGGGTCTCATCACCCAGAGATGAAATATATCCAATGATCCATCTTGTCATCTTCACTCTCTCACTCTACCGATCAACATCCCTTATAATCTGTCTATCATATTCAATTTGTAATCTATAATCATGCTCTACTGTAGATACTGGTGCAATATAATTTGTCCCAAAGAGAATATGACTTTAATATCCCATAGCATTCTCAACTTAATACCGCCCTTAGTAGCATGCATCGAGGACTTACAACTTGAAATTTTTCTAAGTGTTAAAAGGTTTAGCCATATTTTAAGCTCCTAAACTTCAATGATTTTTAAATCGATCATCCCGACCCTGAGACGTATATTATTGAGTTGATTCATGTTCAAGGGTGTAAAGAAGATGTCTTAAGAGAATTTTAGATTTTTCAAATGAGGTTCGGGACGTGTTTGGATTTCAGAAATAGAATGTCATCGCGATTGCACTACTTCACGCAGACTGTAGCGATCTGACATCCATTGCGATGTAGTGGTCTTTTAAAGTAGGATTTAACTGTGATTTTTAATTCTAAAGGGCAGTTTTGTCTTTTCCCTATAGCCCTAATTCGTGAAAATAGAAGATTAAAACATCTATAGGGCTTTATATACTTAAAACTTATCACTTTTTCTCATAAACGAAACCCTAAATATCCCTTAAAGATCAAAAGTTTAATCTTTAAGTTCAAGATTTCCAAGAAACAAGTCAAGATTTGGGTTCCATTTTTTGAACTAAGTAATCTCATGGGCATGTGTTTTATGAATTTTAACAAGCTTGAAAGTTAATCAAGTATGTACATGTAGTAAACGATTTGCATTGTGCAGATAAATTGAGAAAAACACTAATGATCATGGGGTTTCTTTTATAAATCTTGATTTATAATTTCATATAGAAGTGCTTTGAACTTGAAGAATGATTTTTGAATATGAACTGTAAATTTTTTTAACTCTTGATTATGTCTATGTACTTTGTATTGCATTAGTTGTGAACTATTTAAGAGCATGACTTAATAGCCCTTTTTTTGATTATAGAATTGTGTTTAACCAAAGTTGCGTCTAGTTTATGAACAATGATAATTCCTTAAGTATTAAAGTTTTGATAACCAATATGCGTGTGTTTAATGAATTGAATTTCTTTAATGGTCATATAAAGGATTTGAATGAGTAGGGATGTGGAATGATGGGATATAAGTGAGTTTCAAGTTGGGGTATGATGATACCCTATTGTGAATTAACCTTGAGAGGATAAGAAAAGAATGTTTTGTGAGCATGATGCATGTTTTGGGATTATGGCATCCTGCTTGTGATCTTTTATGTCTCCCTTATTGATAACCCCAATCATTGTGGCAAACTTGGTTTGGGGGCTTGGCCGTCGAGTCAAGGGTAGATTCCATATAGCCCATTGAATTATAGATTGTAGGGTGTACCATCTAGCTCAGAAGTAAATTAAAGAGTGAGTCATGATTTCCAAGAATTGTTTTGAAGTTCATTAAAGTATGCCCATATGTTTTCACTTATCTTATGTTCACTATTTTATAAAATGCTCTCATCCATGTTGTATGAAAAATATATTGTGTTTTGGGACTCTTTTACGTACCAATACATTTGTATTGACCCCCTATATTTTAGGATCTGAGACTCAGTCCTGCGGTCCCACTAAGCCATAGATTTTTCCGTCAGAAGTGTGCAGTTGGCGAGCCTCCATTATTTTGGAAGGCTTTGTTTATGGAATATTATTATTTGGTTTTAGTTCATGGTTCGACTGGGGGCCTTGTCCCATCTTTTAGACAGATATGATTTTTAGGTTATTAGATATTTTGCGGACTGGTGTCATGTATTTTGAATGTTATAAAATTAATTTCATATTGTTTAGTTTAATTAAAAGATTGACCATGTTTTCGTTTTGTTAACTTTCCATATTTATTTATATTGTATGAATGTTGTGCATGAAATCCAGATAGAAAAAGGAGCTCGGGCCTTCATGGTTTGGGATTCTCATCGCAGCCAGGGTCTCAGCTCGGGTTATGACAACGACGGAAGGCCTTCGCTGATATATCAACCATAACCCCTCTAACTAATGTCTGGTCAAGTTGGGGCTCCTCATCAGGCCTTGGAACATCCCTCTAGGGCGTACTCAAGACCACAACTGCCTGGTATGAAGGTATAATTTCCATATCAATGTCGTCCTGTAAGTACCCGAGGGTGTAGTCATCTACCCTAGCTTATATTACTCCAAACTTCCCCACAGTTGTGGTGCTTTAGTCAACTTGGATAAATCAATTTGTCTCTCCTCATAAATGACCCTCTTAGGCTGGCTGGTGTCTCTCAAAATAGTGTTGTCCTGCTCGAATATGGTCTGAAGGCCCTCCACACACCACCTTGGGTTCACCTCATCAATAGTCTTGTCCGAGATGTGTATGGGGTTAGAAACTAAGATGGTGCCTTGAATTAGATACTGACACCTAGTGGGAAGCCTGGTCTGTATCCTTTCAGACTGGGGTACTACTGATGACTGCTTCTCATCTGCTGCATCAGACTCATCCTATGACCCTTCCTCAGACTGAGGATCACATATATATTCTACTGGTGCTGACTGATGTTGGGCGTATTTATACCCCTAAGAACTATAGTTTACCCATATTTTAGCTAAGTTTTGAGGATAAAATATATAATTCCTGCACTTTTAGTCCATTTTCCTTTAAGTGAGCTGACCTACGTGATTAGCATGTTTTTCAGGTATTAATGATGAAGATTTCAGCACTTTATGGACTTGTACGCAGCAAAGGAAAACTTCACATTAGAGGGAAGGAAGCTTTTGGACTGAAAGGGATGCATGGGAACTTTTTCCCGGGCAAACCTAGTATTTTTAAATACTTAAGGAGGCAGTAGCAATTTATTGGACAAGGATATTATAAAAACCTTATTGCTGAATTTTTCAGCATCATTAATCATTATCATTCGATATAATTCATTCATTATTCAGTTTTCAGATTCTGTAAGTTTGAGAACAGAGAAACACGGCTTACACTTGGGAACGGCTAAAGAGAGAAAAACATCACCCTCTAGTTGATGCTAAAATCACTTCCATCTCCAAGAATGTTCTAGGTTGTGGTATGATGATTATGTCTACTTTGATTTCTGTTGTATCCATGAGTAGCTAAACTTCTCTGTTAGGGTTATGGAAATCTCGTAAGATACTATCTATTAACTATGAGTTTGTGAATTATTGATGTGTTATGCTACTTATATCATTACTCTCTTCGTTTTGATTGAATTCTTATGGTTGCAAACATTGAGAATACGCCATTATAGCATTAACTTGTTCGAGAGAAAAGTTACATGTTTGGAAAAGAGAGTATGACAAGGAAATAGGGCTTCTAACCTCTATTTACACGTTAATGCCTTAACCGGATTAACTTCTTGGAGAGTTCGTACCATTAGTATACACTTTAGGCTCGAGAGAGCTAAAGTGAAATAAATCCTTGATGGTTGAGAAACACTTGGATTTAGAATTAGAATACGATTCTCTATAAGTGCATGCATGTCTAAATTCTGCGTTACTCATAGTTAATAGAGAAGTAGAACTTACAAGGTGGACATAACCCTAACTTATCATTCTCTGTGATTAATTCTTACTACGTATATTGTCTCATTCGTTACTTTGTTAACATTAGTTCACGTCTAAACCAAACCCCTCTTTTCCGTGGAATTTTAGACCAACAATCTACTAATAATTGCAACACTTAGTGACCAAAGTATTCCCTGTGGGATTCAACACCCAACCCAGTTGGGTTCTATATTTGACAGCGACCGCTTACACATTCTAACGAGCGATGTAATTTGGGCGTATCACTGACTTAGAATCTACATCCTCACCCTCCGCATCATATACCTCATCAAACTAGGGAAAATGCAGAGGTGGTATCCTATCCTTCTATATCCTCCACCTACCTAGAAGTGCAATGGCCTCAGCCTACATGATAGACTGAGTAGAAGTCGTCCTCTTGCCCCATTATGATATTGCTGCAATTGGTACACCTATCTTGGCCTTAATAGTAGCCTCAGCAATAACTCACTTCTTTCTCTTAGTCACTGGCCCTGGTGCTATGGTCGGGGCCACTTTGGCTGGGGCTTCTCTGCTCTGGGCAAGTGCGTATTCCTCCTCCAATCTACTGCTCTTGAAAGAGTGAACCTGTTTCCTAGAAGCTATGACATTCTTCTTTGAATCTTTATGAACCATATGTGCTATAAAAGGCAAGTTATAGTGTCCAACACTTTGAATCCTTACCAAGTTTTTGTAAGTTTAACGTCTAAAAAATTTTCAAAATCTCTCAAAATTCCATCTTTTCAAATTAAGAATAACTTATATGGCCCACGCGGGACTTATGAACTTCATGAGTTGGTCACTATGTCCCCTTACTTGGAAGAAGATGCATTTAGCAAACCTTACCAAGTTCCAGGCATTTACTTAAGATATGTACCTATAAAAACAAAACAAATAAAAATAAACACTAAAATAATAGGTTGCCTCCCACCAAGTGCTTGATTTAATGGCGCGACACAATGCGGGTATTTTGGTTACTCAGGTTTCACCAACTGGCTCATGGGAATACACTTCTAGGTCATCAACACAATCTGTTAGTCGGTTGCTTCACTGTTTTTTCTAATATTAAATGTTAACTTCTCGCCATTAACTCTGAAATTTAGCACCCCCTTCTCTATATCAGCCATCACTCTACTTGTGGCCATAAATGGTCTTCCTAATATGATGGGCATCTCAGCGTCAGCCTCTTAGTCCAGAATAACAAAGCCAACTGGGAAGATAAACTTACCGACTCTTACAATCACATAGAAAAAATGTCCACAGGTCTCTTCATAGTTTGGTCATCCATTAACTATCGCATCGTAGTTAGTTCAGGAGGGATCAAGCCTAGTTTCTTGAATATAGCTAGTGATATCAAATTAAGGCTAGCTCCTAAGTCACATAAGTCTCTGGCAAACCGAGATGACCCAATAGTGCATGGTATAGTGAATTCTTCAGGATCACACTTTTTCTAGGACAGAGACCTGGTCATAACTACACTACGGTGGTGCAATCCACCAAGATCCTCAAAAGTAGAGCCTTTATTCTTTGTAACAAATTGCTTCATAAACCTGGCATATTTAGGAATATGCTCCAACACCTCCAAAAAGAGGGATTTTCAAGCTCAACTCTTTTAGCATCTTAATGAATCACTTGAACTTCCCGTCCTCCCCTTCATGACCTAAACTAGGGCCTGGTCGTGATGGGTATATCAAGTCCCACATGGACTGGAGATCACCCCCTATACCTAACTAAACCAAACAAAACTTCCCCCAATGTATAATGAATTGATAACATATAACAGGATGCCATGCAATAAGCTTAAGAAAATTCAAAAAATGTTTATAATCGAAGAGCGGTGACTGGCCAAACAACCGACCAATATCACCCAATATCCATAGTAATAGAAAAAGCCTTGTAACAAAAGAACCAAAACTAAATACCAATGAAGTGTTGGGACATACCCCCGACTATAGAAGAAATAAGTCTAAATAGCCTGAGACTTAAGGGACCAAAACATAAAATGTGTACTTCCAATGTATGGATGCTCACCACTTTAATGTCAACTTATGAGATGATACCGAATCCTAAGTATTGAGCTAGGGAATTAGAAGTATGACTTTTTACTGCATCGCATGGGAATACAACGTCCGAAGATAATTAGTGGGGTAAACTCTAACATATAACTTAGTGATAAGAATTACATAATGCCATGATCAAAATTTACAAATCTTTCTAATTGAATGCGCATAATTAATGTATATACATATATATATCACATGTCGGGGTAGGGAAAAAGGCTTAACATGCACTTTAAAACTCTAACCTAGATTGTGTAGCTCAATCGTCATAAAATACGAAGGCATCCACGGGCTATATTGGACCAGATCTCCCCAACTGATAGAGCCCCAGTGTATATGGCTGCATGAACCAGAAGGTATACATATGCACTATAGGGACTCGAACCTCCTGGTATATAAAGGTGACACAAGCACCAAATCATGTAATAAGATGTGTGGGACTCACACTTCCCAATCAATAATATTAATAAGAAGGAATCGAACCACCCGGTCATATAGACCCCGTGCTATATGTAGTTTTGATGATGATCAACTAAACTACGAGGGATGAGGTCCCTAGATGTGCAAAGTATAGTACAGTTGGCACACACCTTTTGCGCAGTTTTGTTATCTTATAAACAAAACTACAGGTGCTATTTTGTACTAACTTGAACAGTTGGTCTAATGATCTTTCAATCCCTAATCATCACCTAGCTATAAAAGAAAAGAGATGCTTCTTCAACAATTGTTTTGTGTCAATTCTAAAGAGAGAAGTAAGGTAGCAAAAACCTATTTCAAAATAGCTTAAGTTATTATCCATATGAGTGATTAAATTTGTAATTGTTATTGAGTGCTTATTTATAAAAGAACTACTCATGTTATAAGAGTAGTGTTTTCTTTTGAGAGAGATACTTAGGTAGAGTTATCTAAGCTTGTTACTGATTAAAGGTAATCAGTGTGGAGTCCTTGGTAGAGGTACCAAGATGAGCTTTGAGTAGAGTTTCTATATACAAAAGGATCTTAGAGGTAGGCTGAAATCTTACTGTAATTAGGAGGTTGATTATAGTGGATTTGGAGGTGCTTATGAGGGAAAACCATGGTTTTTCCCATTCTGGGTTTCCAGGTAAATTTATGTCTTTACTCTTCCTGTATTGCCTTTAAATTTCTCAACATCTCATAATTGCATTATAGTTCTATTTCTTGTAATTGATCCTGAGGAACCTAGTCCCTCACTATGTGGTGCAACCCCCAAGGGTTCAACAATTGGTATCAAAGCAAAGTTCACTCTAAAAGGTTCATACCTAGAGTATTCTAGTCATTATTATTGCGATGAATGAACTAGGGGTGGAAAGAAAAGAAGGAAAATAAAAGACATTGTTGACCCTAAAGGCTCTAGAATCTAACCTAGTTGAAGAAGACACCGAAGTTGCATGTCTAGAAACAAAGATTATTAGAGCTATAAAAAGGGTTGGTCAACTTGTATAAAAGAATGATCAAAATCCTAACAAAAGTAAGTAGGGAAGACTCAGTTAACAGTATAATAAAGAAGGTGTTAGCTGCACAGGAAGTCTCCTCAAATAAATCTGAGAAAGATCAAGGAAAAAAAAGATGGTCTCATGATGAAACATGGTGAGAAGAGGATAATCTCAGGTTCCTGTAGCTCTCTAATTGCCACTACTAAAGAAAAGAAAGATAATGTGATAGAAAAGGGGGATGACAACCAAAATTGGTTTATGGATAGTGTCTATTCTAGACACATGAATGGGAGGTTTGATTGTTTTCTCACTCTCAAGACACTTCAAGAGGGAGGAGTGTCCAATGGAAATGGAAAAAGGGTACATCCAAGGTGTTGGAAAAATTGGCAAATAAACTCATCATGCAATAGAAGATATGTATTATGAGGATGAGCTAACATTAAGTCTTCTAAGTGTTTCCCAAATCCGTGACAAGGGAAATAAGGTAAAATTCTCATTTGATGGATGCACTATATCAAACATGAAATCTAGAAATATTATTCTTATGGACAAAAAGAATTAAGAACATGTACCTAACTAATTTGGAGTCTGTGTCTAATGGAAAATTAATGTGTTTAAGTGGACAAGGTGAAGATGCTCATTTGTGGCATAGAAGATTAGGGCATATGAGTTCCTCCCTGTTAAACAAGATGATATCAAGGGACCTGATCCGTGGTCTTCCAAAGCTGAAATTTCCAGACAAAAAAGTATGTCATGCATGAGTTAAAGGAAAATAGACCATATCTTCTTTCAAACTGAAAAAGCAAGTAAGTACTTTCAGACCCCTTGAAATACTTCACGTGGATTTTTGCGGATCCGTCAAAGTCCAAAGTAGAAGGGGGAAGAAATATGTGTTGATCATTGTTGATGACTATTCCAGGTTCACTTGGACAGTACTTATATGAACCAAGGATGAAACATATGAGGTTCTTGTAGCTTTTGACAAGCAAATCCAAGTGAGGTTAAATTGCAAAAGTGCTGAATTTAGGTCTGATCATGGGAATGAATTTGAGAATTCCTAAGTTGAGGAATTTTGTATCGAGCATGGAATAAATCACAACTTCCATCTCCCAGAACTCCTTAGTAAAAGGGAGTTGTGGAAAGGAAAAACAGAACTCTTATAGAGATCACAAGGTCTGTGCTAATTTATAGTGGTTTTCCAAAGAATTTTTGGGCTGAAATAGTGAATACTGCTTGTTATGTGAGTAACAGGTGTTTAATTAGATCAATTTTGAATAAAAGTACATATGAGCTGTATTTAATAGAAAGCCTAGAATAGACTATTTCAGGCCTTTTACATGCAAGTATTTTATGCTAAACAATAGGAAGAGAGAGTTGGATGAGGCTATGTTTGTAGGATACTCCTAAAAAAAGAACTCTATATGTTGAAGAAAGTATTCATGTGATCTTTAATGAGTCAGGAAGACAAATAAATATTGGAGATGGTGAAAGCTTAAAAGAGGAAAAACTTGTTCCTGTTCAAAGGGATGTTATTACTGAAGAGGATGATTGAGGGATCTACGATGCAAATGTGAGTGATGATGAGGATGATAATCTAGTATCTCAACCCCAAATTATAGCTCCACTAGAAGAACAACCAGATAAAACCAGTTAGAATTCACGGGGACTTGGCCCCAATGGTATAAATCTCAGAAGGCAAAGTAGGAGACACAGGTCCTCTCATCCCCTTGAGAACTTAACTACACCCTTGCAAACCGGAGTCCAAACAATATCTCAAGCTAGGAATGCTATGGAATTTTTAGCCTTTCTATCTCAAATTGAGCCTAAGAATGTAAAAGAGGCCCTGAAAGATGTTGATTGAATTAATGCAATCCAAGAAGAATTACATCAATTAAATAAAAGCAAAGAATGATATCTGGTCCCTAGTCCTGTTGGCAAAATAATTATTGGGATTAAACTGGAGTAAAAAATAAGCAAGATGAAGATGGAACTATCAATAGAAACAAGGCAAGGTTTGTTGTTCAAGGTTATAACCAGTAGGAAGGAATTGACTATGTTGAGACCTTTGCTCCTATAGCAAGAATAGAAGCAATTAGATTTCTTGTTGCATTTGCTGTATATATGGGATTCTAACTATTTTAGATGGATGTCAAAAGTGCCTTCCTAAATAGAAATCTAAAAGAAGAAGTATATGTCAAATAGCCACCAGGCTTTGAGGATGTTGATTTTCCTCATCATGTACTTAAATTGTACATAGATCTATATGGGTTAATTCAAGCACCAAGGTCTTGGTATGAGATAATCTCAAAGTTTCTCCAAGAGAATGGCTTCAAAAAAGGGAAAATAAACAATACTCTATTCCTAAAGACCAAGGGTAGCAGTCTATTGAATTTTCAGATATATGTTGATGACATAATCTTTTGAGCTATTTCTGAATACTGTGTGGAGAATTTGCTAAATTAATGGGAATTGAATTTGAGATGAGCATGATGGGTGAATTGAGATTCATTCTTGGTCTCCATATTAAACTAACTTCTCAAGGTACAATGATCTACCAAGAAAAGCATATCAAGGAGCTACTAAAGAAGTATAACATGGAAGATGCCAAGCCAATTGATACCCTGATCGGAGCCAACTCAAAAATGGATTATGACGAGTTAAGTCCTTCAGTGAATGAAACAATGTATAGTGGGATTAATTGATCCTTGTTATATCTGTCTGCAAGCAGGCCTGACATTGTTTATAGTGTAGGAATGTGTGCTAGATTTCAAGCATGCTTAAAGGAGTCTCATCTGAAAGCTGCAAAAAGAATTATTAAGTATCTGAAAAGTACAGTGGACCTGGTCTTTGCTATCTATCAAGAGACAGTTTCAACTTATTAGGCTATGCTGATGTTGACTATGCTAGATATTTAGTACACAAAAAGTACCTTAAGAAAAGCACATTTTCTTGGCTCATCCTTAATTTCTTTAGGCTCAAGGAAGCAAAATTCAGTTGCTTTATCTACTGCTGAGGTTGATTATATAACAACAACTTATTGTTGTGAATAACTGCTATAGATCAAGCAGTAATTGAATGACTTTGGTATTGTCTCAGATACCATGCCTCTAATGTGCAACAATAAAAGTGCTTTAAATATGGCTAAGAATCCGGTGCAAAATAAGAGGACTAAGAATATTAATGTGAGGCATCACTTCTTAAGAGATAATGTTGAGAAAAGATCAATCTGCATGAATTTCTGCAAGACTAAGGATCAGATAGCTAATACATTTCTTAAGGCTCTACATAAGGAATAATTTGTTAAGAATATGTTGAGATTAGGACTGATCAAAATGACCTAATCTACCATGTTAATTAGTAGTTCTCTATAAAATTAGCTATGATCAGGAGACATGTATCCTTGGTGAAATTTTTAGCTGTTAGTCTAACTCAACATAAGATCTTATAGGTATACACATATGGGAACAAATATGGAAGAAATCAAATGAACAATGCACAGATGTGAGAAGTCACTCAAGGAAGGATAGGGACCTGGTCCCATCTCTGAGGATAGTATCATGAATATGTATGGAACTTGAAGTGGAACTCTGGCACCAAAAGTTGATACATAACCTTTTGGACATGGATGTTATTCTTCAAGTTAGTGGAACCCCAGTGGATATGAGTTACCTGATTTATACTTAATTTTGTAACACCCCAATTCTGGTACCCGAAATGCTACATGATGCTCATGACCCCGAAGGACTACAAGCTAACCCATGACTGATATTTGTACCTGTATACTGCATAATATATGGTATAATGTAGAAACATGAACTGAAAGGCCATAAGGTTCAAAACTATAACATAAGATCTGATAAATCGTAACATATGGATAGGTATGAAATCCCCAAAATAAAACTGAAATAAGCTATCAGAACATGCTGTAGTCTGAAAATCCTCTAAAACATGACTGTCTAAATATGGAGTTGATGGGAAATGTACCCAACTAACTCCAACTAATAAACTAATTAATGAGATAAATAAGAACTAATTCTATCCTCGAAGGATAAGGACTCACTCTGTTTGCGGATATTTGGAATCTACTAATGCTCTGGAGCTCGTATCTTTGAACCTATGGTATAAGATACCATGGAGCAAATACGTCTATACTTTGAATATACTGGTATGTGTGTGAGGTAGGCTGAATGCATGGGGTTTATATGCATGAACAATACTAACTAACTGACTAAAATAATTGTGAGAATGCATGCATGCATACATAGTAAATATATCTAAAATTGTGATAACATGACTGATAACTAACATGACTAATGACTAAGTTCTGATAACTGATAACATGAGTGACTGTATCTGATAGTCCTAAATCTGATGAAACTATCTGAGTTTTGTACTGTATCTGAGTTGACTATATCTGACAGTCCATATTTTTTAACATGAAATCGTGGGAAATAGTCATCTAACTGACATGCCTTAAATAATGCATTATAACTAAATTGGGGTCCAATCTGTGCCTAGATTGGAAGGGTATCAATAACGCGCCACTAGTAAGGACAACATGTGAGTGACCCTCAACTAACAGGTTACTCTAATGAGAATAGTTGGAACCCTCAACAAGTAGGTTTAGCCACGTCATCTACCTTTAACTAGTAGGCATGATGTCTTAACCTATGCTGGCTACGTAGTTCTGGAACGCAAAGATTTCTTCTAAGAATCACACCCTCTACTGGCAGGTGAGTTACCATCCTTGGATTCACTCGGTGATAATTTTTACTCTCAGCTAAATTGACACTGAACATGATTAACTGATCTGAACATGGACTGAGTTTACTGAATTCTATTAACTGACAGAATACTATTGATATCTGACAACTGACTGAATTCGTTAGATTACTGAGGTTACTGAATTACTAAGCTTTCCTGAGTTTCATGACTGACTGATTTCTATGGATCATGTCTTGACTGAGGATATCATCATAACATGAAACTGGCTCTAGGCGTACAGCTAAATTGTCGAGTACAAGTACCCACAATACTCGATGGAAAGAAACTGACAATGTATGACTTTCTTGAATACATGACCAACATCGCAATCCATAATTCATTTATTGAGGCAATTCATCAAACATGTGATATACATAAGCTTGTACATAAGTGGGGATTTTATAAGATCGTACTAGTTGGGAAATGTTTTCCTTCACATAGGCATTTAATCAAACATATGGTAGACATAGTATATGTAGACATCATTATATAACAAATAAGCATCATGATTCAACTCTAATTTCTTCATTCAAGGGTTTAATCATAGGTCCACATGAATCTACCTTTATACTAATAAATTCCCCATAAAATTGATCACCTAACATGGATTAGAATTCAATTGGTCATTATCAACATGAACAAAAACAACCCAACATGAAATTCATAAACAAATCCATACAATTGAGCTTTGAAAACAGATTCTTGGGTTTCATGGACGAAATAAATCTATGAATGAACACTATGCATACCTAGGTTGAGTTTCTTAAAGTTCTTGAACTTGAAGAATTTGAATCTTTTACTTCTTGAAGAAGATTTGGATTTTGTTCTTGTAGATTAATCTTAGAGGGAAAACCCTAATTTTGTTGTAGTATATAGATAATGTATTTCCTGAGCTTTTGTTGGATATAACTAGGTATATCAACGGGTGGTACAAGAAAAAAAAACCCTCTTTAAAATGGCTTTAAAATAACTAAATAAAACATGGGACTGTGGGTGCGATGGTCTATCGTTGGGTCGATAGTCCGTTGGACTGACCATCGCGTCGGTACTAGAATAGGAACTTACTACCTTGGTGCGATGGTGGGGTGTGACGGTCCGTCACTGGGTCGACGGTCCATCGGTCCTGATCGTCGCTTTTAGGAAGAATAGGGCCTCACTGTTTCCCTTGCGATGTCCTGAGCGACAGTTCATCGCTAGTTCAGCGGTCTGTCGGCCTGGGCCATTGATCCAGGGAAGAAGGTAGTCACATTGCCTCACTATGACAATCATGGGCAACGTTCCTTCACTAGTCTGAGTGTCCGTCGGCCTCACTATCGTACCTGGCCGGTTTTACTATCTTCTGTATTTCGACTATACCATTTTCTTTCGATGCTGGATTTTGATGAAATTGGTATCGATGGAAATATAATCATTTTTATACGTGACAAAATGTGAAATCTTAAAAATACTACATGTACAAAAGTGGATTCATCTTTCAAAGAAATCTTCTAACATTCTTGAGACAATTTCAAGCTTGGAAAAAGTTCGGGTATTCCAAATTTACTCTTAGTCTACTGTTAATTTTATTTAATAATGCCAAAATGGGGAATATATTGACTTCATGTAGTAGGGACCAAGAACCAAGTAAATTGAGATGCAGATCTGAAGAGAGTCATGCTAACAGAGGGAAGTGTGTAAATGCAAAGGCACCAAATAAAATGAAGGTGCATTATGACAGGGGGAAGTTTCTGCTATAAGAGAAAACAAGGGGCCAGATCCCTATGTTACATGACAGAGAAAGCATAATGATATGGGAAACATTCATTCAGGTGGTAATCACTTTGATTAAATGTGATGAAAGTAAACCAATGCTCAAATTGTATGGTTTGGTTTGTCATCAGTAAAAAGTGGGAAAATTGCTATATGTTGTTTTGATGATGAGCAGCTAGACTACAAGGCACCTAGTCCCTGTACATTCAAAGTGCAATACATTTGGCATATGCCTTTTTCTTAGTTTTTTCATCTTGTGTAACAAACTTGAAAGTGCCATTTTGTGCTATTTTTTACTTACTTGGACAGCTGGTTCAATTATCCTTCAAGCCCTAATCATTACCCAGATAAAAAAGGAAAGAGATGTTTCTTCAACAATTGTTTTTTTTGCTATTCAAAAGAGTAAATTAAGGCAGAAAAAACCCATTTCAAAATAGCTCAAGTTCTTATCCATATGAGTTCTTAAATTGTAATTGTTCTTGAGTGCTGATTCGTAAAAAAACTACTCATGTATTAACAATAGTGTTTTCTTTTGTAAGAGAGATACTTAGGTAGTGTTATCAAAGCTTGTTGCTGATTAGAGGTTATCAGTTTAGAGTCCTTAGTATAGGTACAAATATGAGGTTGTAGTAGAGTTGCTATAAGGGAAAGTATCCTAGAGGTAGGCTAAAATCTTACTGTAATCAGGAGGTTCATTATAGTGGATTTGGAGGTACTTCTAAGGGCAAGCCATGGTTTTTCCCAGAAACCGTAAATATCTTCTATCCTTACTCTTCTTGCATTGTTTTTAAATTTCTCAACATCTCATAATTGAATTACAATTCTATTGCTTGTAATTTATGTTGAGAGACCTGGTCCCTAAGTGTGTAGTGCAACCCCTAAGGGTTTAACACCCCACATCGGCAATCACGGTTTCCAGTATCGGTCTCTCTGACCTTTACTATCACGACTCAGCTACACAACCCTCATTAAAGATTGATTAAAATAGTTAACACATATATTATCCTTAAATGAACCATGATACACATTTAGGCATACATTATTGGTATCTTCATACCAACTACACTTGTAAGGTAACATCAACATTCCACACCAATTAGCTTCTCTATGTGGGGTTTGTAACCCCCTTGGTTCAATTACACATTAGTTTGGGGAAATTACATAACCCTATAAAGTTCAATTCAAAATCATTATGCAATAGTACAAGCACAATTCAAATTCGCATATTTTTCATAACTAAAACCAATTTCACAATATGGAGTCGGGGTTATGACCATTTTAAAAGTGACAAGTTTGGGGAGAATCATAATTCCCTAGTCTATTCACCATACTTATTTACCCATGAGTTCAAATCAATATTTAAAGCATGAGTAATCATTTGTAAACCATGGAAAAACATTGTTCAATCAATAAGTATTCAAACCCTCAACCCTTGTTTCAAAAACAACATAAATATCTCATGAACAATACTTTAAAACATATGTTTTTAACAAATTAACAATGAGGGAAGAATAACATGCCTGAAATACCAAGTTTCATTAAAGGAGTTCAACCTTGAGCCCTTGGATAATCTATTTCTTTGAAACCGTAAGTATGGTTGCTTGAGAGAATTTGAGAAAGCTTTGGAAGTGTTTGAGTACGTTAAGGATGAAATATCAACCCCTTAAGTGCTTTATGGACGTGGAGTTTTTAATTGAGTGAGAGGGTAATTGACTAAAGTGCCCTCAAATTAAAAGCTGAGTTTTAGTCATATGTGACTATTGGTCTCCAAATGACTCGTTTAAAGTTTTTATGAATCTTCACCATGAGTTGTAGCAAAGACAGTTCCTAGGAAACCTACACATTATTAATCCTATGACTCAACTAGTACCACTCATAATGAGATGCTACGACTCATAAGGTCCAGTCGTTTTCAACACAGAACCTAATTGGGTAAACACTGGACATCCTATGATTTGCACCCAACAACTCGTAACATGTCCTTACCTCTCTTAGTGATCCACTCATACTTAGAGTAGAAATTTCCCACATACTTATTTGGTAATGATCGGGTCCCTAGGACCTAACTAGACTTCCTACGACTTATTTCCCCAAGTCATACTCAGGACAGTAACTTAAGGACCATTCTTTTAACACCTTAAGACTATGGTCAATTGATCTGTCAAGACACCCTATGATTCATAGGGTGAGCCATAGTTAAGACAATGAGGATAACATTTTAGAAAATTTTCTAGGATCGAAAACCCAAGGTGTTACATATTTCTCCTTAGGATCATTCATCCTCGAATGATAGTGGATGGCATTTATTAGCATGATTTGACTTCACACACAATCAAACTTACCTTTAACAAAGTCAGAAACAAAGATGTTAAGGAATGCACATACCTCAAGCACGATTATCTGGAACAAGGAACAAGAACAGATGTTTGGAATTCATGTCCTCCTCGTCTTTCCATGTAGATTCCCCAACTTTTTGGTTTCTCCAAAAAACCTTTACCGATGCCACTTCCTTGGTACGCAAAGAATAGACTTCCAATCAAAAATCTCGATTGGGACTTCTTCAAATGATAATGAATCCAAAATACCCACCTCCTCCAAGGGAATAACCATTGAAGGATCACCCACACAGTTTCTAAACATTGAAACAAAAAACACTGGATGAATGAAGCTTAAGATGGAAGGAAACTCCAATTTGAATGCAACATTACCAACCCTCTTCAAAACCAAGTATGGACCAACAAAAAGGGTACTGAGCTTCCTTTTCTTTCCAAACTGCATCACTCCTTTCATGGGAGACATCTTCAAGAACACGCAATCATAAATATTGAACTCCAACTCCCTTTTCCTTACATCTGCGTAGGAATTTTGGTGACTTTGGGTGGCCTTAAGTCTATCCCGAGTCACCTTCACCTTCTCTATGGCTTGATGAACCAAATTAGGGTCAAACAACTTATTCTCACCAACCTTAAACTACCCTATAGGAGACCTACATCTCCTACATACCAATGCTATAGTGATAACGGTGTATGTAAATGATAGGTAAGTGGTCAAATCAACTACCACCATAATCAAACATATAAGACCAAAGCATATCTTATGAGACATTAATTGTCCTTTCCAGTTTCCTATCCATCTATAGGTGGAAAGCAATACTAAAGGCTACCTTAATCTCCAAACCTCACTGGAACAACCTCCAAAAGTGAGATGAGTGGTGGGACCCCCAATCAGATTAATGGAGATTGGAGTACTATGCAAATTCACGATCTCCTTAATGAACTTAGCTTAATCCTCAGAAGAGTAATTATTTCTCACAGGCAAGAAGTGAGCAGACTTAGTCATCCTACCTATAATGACCCAAATCAAATCAAATTATTGGCGAGAGTGCAAAAGACCCATAACAAAATCCATTTTAATTATTCACTATGTCCACTCTGGAAACTCAATATCTTGAGTCAACCCATCGGGCCTCAAGTTCTCTACCTTTACTTACTAGCACATCATGCACTTAGCCACATGTTGCTTCATGGTATTCCACCAATAAATCTCCTTAAGATTGTGATACATTTTCGTCAAACCAGGATGAATAGTATAATGCAACTCATGATCTTTGGCGAATATTCATTCTCGCAACCTATCAACATTAGGAACATATAGTTTTCCTTGGTATCTCAAGATAACATCACCACTAATCTTGAACATGATAACTTTATGCCTACCAAAATCATACTTGATTCGCATCAAAATAGGATTTAACATCATCTTTTCCTTTACCTCCGCTTCAAGAGATGACTTGGATAAGGAGCACTAACCGTATAGTAGGAACCAGAATGTCTCCACTTCTTCTTAGACCAGTTTCCACTATATCTACCACTCTGCTGGTAAAGTATTACCCAATTCGAGTAGTAAAACTTCTTATTCTACCTTTCACTCTTCTCTGCTTGCCTCTTCTTTTCTTCTTCCACTTATTGCATATACACCACAAGTTTAGAGATGTCTATATTTTTTCAACGAAACAACCTTACTTTCCAATATCAATTCACGGGACAATCCAGAGGCAAACTTCCACATTGTAGGTCTTATTCTACACACCAATTTGGGAGCATAAGATGACAACTGATAAAACTTCAAGGCATACTCTGCTGACATCCTGTCTTTCTTTAGATTCATGAACTCCTAAGTTTTTGGCTACCTCAATTCACGAGGAAAGAAATGATCAATAAAAACTTGGGAGAAGTCATCCCATTATGTAGACTCAACATCCTCTCCTCTAAGAAGCTCCCATTCTTCATACCATCGTTATGCTATAACCTTCAACTGATAGGCAGATAACTTTACACCCTCACCATCAGTAGCATGAGTCATGAGGAACATCTTTTCTATCTTATCAATGAAATTTTGAGTATCTTCCTCAACTTTAGAACCAGTGAAAGTAAGAGGACTTAACCTAATAAATTGGCAAACCCTAGTGACCTCATATAATGGAGTAATAGAAGCAACACGCTTAGTCTGAGAGGCCACCAACTGGGTAATCAAATGAATCAACTAGGAAACTCAATATTAGACAGGACTGTTTGGGTGCCTGAGAAGGGATAGAAGGAAATGGTGGAGCTCCATTTGGAAAATCCAAAGAAGCGATCCTAGACTTGATCTAAACTCATGAAGTTTGAAAATCTCCATTCATATTGTCCTCAGATGGACAAAAGGGTTTCCATAAGCATCATATCTTCTGGGAGGCATGATCTGAAAAACAAACATATGAGAATTATAGGAGATTCAAGACCTTAGACTCTATATCTCAAAAATATAAAAACAAAAAAAGGAAATATACCTAAATTCCTTGTAGCCTCTACCTTATAAGTGTGGTTCACTACACACTCATAAATGAGACTCTACTTGACACGACCATGTTGGACGCCTAATGATACAAAACCTAGGCTCTAAAACCATATCTATCTTGTCCTGAACTAGGGCCTGACCATGATGGGTATCTCAAATATGGATCAGAGATCACCCCCTACACTTAGAAAAACCAAACACAACATCCCCTAATATTGGATGACTTTCGAACATATAATAAGATAACATACATTAATTTATGGAAATTCAAAATATGTCTTTAATCGATGATCGGTGATCGGCCAAACAACCAACCAACATCACCTAATATCTACAGTAATCTAATCAAAATAACAATGAGGGAAGATTAACATGCTTGCAATACTAAGTTTCACAAAAGGAATTCAACTCTTGAGCCCTTGAATGATCTACTTCTTAGAAACCTTAAGTATGATTACTTGAGAGAATTTGAGAAAACTTTAGAAGTGTTTGAGTATGTTAAGGATGAAATATAACCCCCTTAAGTGCTTTATGGGTGTGTGGTTTTAATTGGGTGAGTGTGGAATTTTCCAAAGTACCCTCAAATTAAAAGCTAAATTTTAGTCGTTAGTGACTATAGGTCACGAAACGACTCGTATACTCATTACAAATCATTACCAAGAGTCGTATCAAGGACAATTCCAAGGACACCCACACACTGTTGACCCTATGACTCAACTGGTATCACTCGTAATGGGCCCCTATGACTCATAGGGTCTAGTTGTTATCAACACAAAACCCAATTGGGTAAACGCAGAAAATCCTATCATTTGCACCCAATGACTCGTAATAGGTTATTACATCTCTCAATGAGACACTCATTCTCAGAGTAGAATGTTGCCGCAAACTTACTGATTTGGTTATGATCGGGTCCGTAAGACCCATCAAGACTCCCTATGACTCGTTTCCCCAAGTCGTACTCATGATAGTAACTTAAGCACAATTCACTGGACACCTTACGACTAGGGTCACATGAACCTTCAAGAAACCCTATGACTCATAGGGTGAGTCATAGTAAATACAGTGAGGATAAAATTTTAGAAAATTTTCAAGGACCAAAAACTCGATGTATTACACTCTCTCTTCTGCTTCATCCCCTGAGGAAAAAGTGGAGATTGTCATGGAATTTGTCTTATTTTTGTCTTAATGACCTGAACCTTACCTATGTCCTCACTAATTTTACCAATACCACCCGTTTCCATTTCTGACTCCACCATAGGTGTCTTATTAACAACAACTGCATCATGCCTTAGCTCTTTTGCATCAGGTAATGGGGGATCAGGAGTAGTTATACCACTCCTTGTGGTAATAGAAAGAATGCCATTTTTTGGATTTTGAACATTGTTGCTCAAAAGGGTAATTGGCTGCCTCTAGTTCAGTGTTGTTGATATCTGCTCGAATTGGTGCTCCAACTGCTTGATTGCAGTGGCATAAGATTCAACCTTCTAGGTCAACCTTGAATTATCAGCCTTAATCATTTTAAAGTTGTTCTCCTAATTTTCTTGACCCTTTACTATCTTGGTCAGCATTGCCTCTATTCTACACTGTATATCGGCTGCCTGATGGAATGCACCTATCTTCCTTCTCTCTATAGTCATCCTTTTTCCTCCAGTCATCATCTTGCTCCCTACTATGATCTCTGTATTTCTCATAATAATTTTGACCTTTGTTTCCTTGCCATTGGGCTCAGAAATTTAATCTAGATATTTTTCTTTCTCGTCTAACTCCGACTCATAAGATTTGTAAGCTGAACCCTGTTCTCCTACTGCATTCACTTTCTCAACCCTTCTTTCTACAACTTCTATAACTCCTAGCTTTCTCGCATTTCAGATTATTCCTCCTTAAAGATCTGACATCTATAGAAACTCTGCTGGGAACCTTATTCTACCTAAGGAAAATATGGAAAGGACTCTCCCTATTTATGAAGTGCAGACTCGATCTGGGGTCCTTGCTCTAAATTGCACTACCCCACGTAGAGTTTCACTTATCCCCACTAGTTCTTTTTGGGATTTTTAGGGTGGTGATGCTTATGATTAGCTGCATCATGGGGAAAAATCTAATGCAGAGTTCCGTTATTCTATTAATTTGCTTACTCAATTGGTGACATCTCAGTCTCATCAGTTAAATCATATTAGATCTGTTGCTCATTTTCCTGAGGTCACTTAGCTTGGACAATTCATGAGGTTGAATCCCCCAACCTATATAGGTTTAAAGATTGAGGAGAATCCTCAGGGGATTGTGGATAAGATAAAGAAAATTTTTAAAGTGATGCATGCTACTGGTTCTGAAGGTTTAGAGTTTATTGTATATCAGTAGAAAGATATAGCATATTAGTGGTATGAATAAAAACAGTTGAGTAGTCATGATATGGATCCATCATTATGTGATGAATTTTTGGGTTCCTTTATTAGTAACTTCTTTTCTTATAATTTAAGATAAGCTAAGCCTGAGGAGTTTGTGAATCTAAAGCCGGATAAAATAAGTGTGAAAGAGTATGCCTTAAAATTTCAGCATTTTTCTTGTTATGCTCCAGAGTTGGTAGGTAGCCAGAGATCTAAGATGAGGAAGGTTGCTTCTGGGTTTTCCCGTGACTTGGTATTGGATTGTAAGGCTGCAATGTTGAATAATGACATAGATATCTACAGGCTTGTGGTTTATATATAGCAATTGTAGGATATAAAGAAGAGATAGGCAGAGATGAGAGAGAGATAAAATAAAAAGTTTAGATATTTAGAGGTTAGCAGAATAGTGGAAGAGATAGTAGACAGTGGACTAAAAAGAAGAATTAGGGCAATTCTTATTCATCCTCTAGTGCTCCTTATCCTAACCCTTCGGGCGATCGTCGTTCTCAATTTTAAAGTGGTCCAAATAAAAAGGGTTCCTAGTCTTAGGCTAGAGGAGCTCAGTAAACCCCACCCGATCCTCCTTGCTATTTTTGTATGCAAATTCTCGTGGTTATGGTGAGGAGGGATAAATAAGTTTTATAATTATAGTCAGTTGGGTCATTTGTAGAGAGATTATCCTTCAGCCAGGGTTTCCACTGGAGCTAATAAAGTTTCGGTGGCCATATCTTCAGCTCTTGTGCCAAAGGGTACTACTTTTGTTATTGGAATTGGCCAGAATTGCCTTTATGTACTTGATACTCATAGGGAATATAAGGCATCTCCGAATTTTGTTACTGGTATGTTACAGATCTTTTCCCATGATATTTATTGTTTGCTTGATCTGTGTTCTACCTTTTCTTATGTGACCCCTTATATGGCTGTGCATTTTGGTTTTGGTCTTGAAAGTATTTTTTGCCCCCTTTTTGTGTCCACTTTGGTGGGTGATTCTATAGTTTATAGAAAAATCTATAGGGGGTTGTGTGGTGTCCATCCTTCATAGGAAGACTTAGGTGGATTTGATAAAGTTAGATATGGTGGATTTTAATGTTATCTTAGGAATAGATTGGATTCATTCATGCTATGCTTCTCTAAATTGTAGGACCCGAAGGGTCAATTTTCACTTTCTTAACAAACCAGTATTAGAATAGGAAGCGAGTTCTTTAGTACCAAATAGGAGGTTTATTTCTTATCTTAGGGCTAAGAATTTGATTTTAAAAGGGAGTCTATATCACTTAGTTTGGGTTAAGGATTCTAACTCTGAAAGTCCTTCTTTGTAATTCATCCCTGTTGTTAGTTATTTTCTTAAAGTCTTTCTCGATGAACTTCCTAAAATTCCTCCTGATAGGGAAATAGATTTTGGGATTGATCTTCTATCGGATACCTGTCCTATTTTCATTCCTCCTAATAAAATGGCCCCGACTGAACTAAAAGAGCTATTGGATGAGCTAAAAGATCTTCTTGATAAAGGGTTCATTTATCCTAGTGTTTCCCCATGGGGTACACTTATGCTTTTTGTGTGTAAGAAGGATGGGTTTCTTCGGATGTGTATAGATTATCTTCAGCTGAATAAGGTGATAGTGAAGAATAAGTACCCTCTTCCTAGAATTGATGACCTTTTTCATCAATATCAGGATGCTAGATGCTTCTCTTAGATTAATCTTTGTTCAGGATATCATTGGTTGAAAATTAGGGATGTTGATATTCCCAAGATTACTTTTTGAACTCGATATGGTCACAATGAGTTTTTGGTGATGTCATTCGGGTTGACTATTGCTCTAACTACTTTCATATACCTTATAAATTGGGTCTTTAGGTAGTTTCTAAATTTTTTTGTTACATTTTTCATTTATGATATCTTGGTGTACTCTAAGAGTGAGGTGGATCATACCAATTACCTCTAAATTGTGTTATAGAACCTTAAGGATCAGAATTTATATGCTAAATTTTCTAAGTATGAGTTTTGGCCGAATGTTGTGACTTTTCTTGGGCATATTGTTTTTAGTGAAGAGATCAAGGTGGATTTACAGAAAGTTAAATCAGTTAAAAGGTGGCCTAGACCCATAACTTCAATAGACATTTGGAGCTTCTTGGGTTTGGCTGGGTGTTATAGATAGTTTATCGAGAGTTTCTCATCTATTACTGCTCTGTTGACTAGGTTGACTCAAAATAAGGTTAAGTTTTTGTTGTCTAATGCTTGTGAGGGTAGTTTTGAGAAGTTGAAGAATAAGTTAAAATAAGTTAACTTTTACCCCAGTTTTGACCCTGCCCGAGGGTATTGATGGTTTTTTTTGTGTTTTATGATATGACCCGTGTGGGAATGGGTTGTGTGTTGATACAACATGTTAATGTTATGGCCTATTCATCTAGACATCTTAAGTTTCATGAGAGAAACTTTCCAACCCATGATCTAGAGTTGACGGTTGTGTTTTTTTGCATTGAAAATTTGGTGCTATTATTTGTATGGGGTGCATGTGGATATCTATTCAGATCATAAGATCTTGCAATATGTGTTTAATCAAAAATAGTTGAATCTTAAGCAGATGCAGTGAATTGATTTGCTTAAAGATTATGACATGAGACTTCAATATCATCTAGGTAAAGCTAATATTATAGCTGATGCTCTTAGTAGGTTATAAATGGGGAGCATATCGCACATTGATAAGGAAAAAAAGGATTAGTAAAGGACATTCGCAGATTGGATAACTTGGTAGATCATCTTATGGACTCTAAGCATGGGGAAGTTATTGTTCAAGATATAGTTAAATCATCTCTTGATGCTATAGTGAAGGAAAAATAAGCTTTGGATCCCATATTTATGCAGATTAAAGATGATGTGGGTTTACAAAGGTTATGGCTTTTGAGATTGGGGAGATGGTATTCTAAGGTATAAAGTCGGCTGTGCGTTCCTGATATTGATGGGCTGCGAGAAAGGATTTTGACTGAGGCTTATGAGTCTAGGTATACGATCAACCAGGTTCCACTAAGATGTAGCATGACTTAAAAGATATCTATTGATAGAACAATATGAAAAGGGATGTGGAAGTGTATGGTTTGTCAGCAAGTGAAGGTTGAGCAGTTGAGGCTGGTGGCATTTCTCAATAGATAGAGTTACCTGTCGCGATCTCAGAATCAGTATGATTCTATTTGGGTTATTGTGGATATAATAACTAAGTCCACTTAATTTTTGCCTGTGAGAACTAACTATTTAAGAGAGGATTATGTGAAGTTTTTTGTTCAGGAGATAGTACAGTTGCATGGTGCACAAGTGTCCATTGTTTCAGACAAAACTACATAGTTCTCATCTCACTTTTGGCATTTAATTCAAAAAGGTTTGGGTACACAGATGAACTGTAGTACCGCTTTCGACCCTCAAATGGATGGATAAGTGAAGCATACTATTTAGAATTTAGAGGATATGATAAGGGCCTATGATTGATTATAAAGTTAGTTGGGTCAATTACTTACCTGTCATTGAGTTTGCGTGCAATAACAATTATTATTCAAACATTCAGATGGCTTCTTTTGAGGATCTTTATGGTAGGGGATGTAGGTCTCCTACTAGATGTTTTGTGGTTGGTGAGACTATACTGTTTTGTCCCAACTTTGTTCACCAAGCCATGTAGAAGGTAAAATTAATTAGAGAAAGACTTAAGACTGCCCAAAGTTGCCAAAAGTCTTATGTGGATGTGAGGTGAAGAGAAATAGAGTTTGAAGTAAGTGATTAGGTATTCGTGAAGGTTTCTCCTATGAAAGGAGTCATGAGTTTTGGGAAGAAGTGTAAAACTAGATCCCCATTATGTTGTCCATGTCAAATTTTGAGGAGAATAGGGAATATTGCTTATGAGGTGGATTTCCCTGCCAGTTTGGGTTCTATTCATCTCGTGTTTCATGTGTCCATGCTGAAAAAGTTTGTGGGTGATCTTTCATTAATAGTACTTATTGAGGATTTTGCTGTTACAAATTCCCTGTCTTATGAGGAAGTCCCAATCGAGATATTGTATAGGAAAGTTCATAGGTTAAGGACTAAGTATGTATCTTTGGTCAAGGTACTTTGGAGAAACCAAAAGGTTGAATAAGCTTCATAGGATGCCGAGGAAGATATGAAGGCCAAATATCCATTCTCGTTCTCCGAGTTGAATAAAAGTTCGTAAGGCATGGTGTATTCTTGTAATTCTCATGCTAAAAGTGTCCTAACTCATCATTTAGGATTTAATGATCCTATTGGGTGGGATAATGTAAGACCCTTAAAATTTTGATTATTTTATTTTTGACCTTTTCATGTTCATAATATGAATTTTTGACCTAAATTATGTTTAGGAGTATTAAAAGGGTAATTTGAGAAAGTTTTGGAATGTTTGAAAAGGGTTTGTGGCTATTTTGAAACTCTGAGGTAGCGTGCCTTTGCGATATCAATGTGCCATAGAGGTTAGCCTCCGCGATATTGGAGTGGCGCGAAGGTTAACCACCGCTGTAACAGCGTGCCATGCCAAGGTATAAATTTTGTCAAGTTTTTTTTTATGTAGGGGTGAGGGGCTTTTGGTCTTTTTCCCTTCAGTTAAAAAGATTAAACACTTTTATTCTCTTCTCTAACACCTAAACTAAGAAAACTTAAAGGTTTCACAAAGAATTAATCATCCAGGATCCAAAATTCAAATTGACTTCAAATTCTTGTGTGTTTCAGGCATGTTTCTCTTCCCTAAACTTTATCTTTACATTGGGGCATTAATTGAATGTATTTTATGTAATTTAAATTTTGAGTTCTGGAATTGGGTTGAGGGGTTTTTGTTTTTACTGATTGAATTACTTGTCCCACATTTAATTGATTATTCTTATATTAAATTGATGCTTTTGGGACTAAACTGGTACATTATTTAAATGGTTGGAATGGGAGACATGAGTTTCCCCAAATTGGATAAATTTTGGCTTGGAATTACTTGAACCTCAACCCACTTTGATAATTTGATTTTAGTTATGGGAAGTTGCATAATTTAACTGGCTTCTGAACTCCATTACATCAATGGATAATTGGATAAAAAATGGATTTGGATGGCCTTGGTGGCCATGGTTTGAATTTTAATGGAACTTGGGAGTCCAATTTCGTTGTATGGATTGGTTATACACAAATATATTAGATTACAAGTGTATTGGTATGGCAATACCAAGTGGTAAATTCCTTAATGTATGACTCCCAGGTTAATGGTCGGATTACGTGTAAATTGTAAATTGTTTTAAATTGATCTTATGGGGGGTTGTGTATCTCACCGTAATGGTGCAAGTCCTAGGGGGATGAACATTGGAAACCACATTTACCATCATTGGGGATCTATATTACCGTGTACTTGACACACACTTGATATATATATATATATATATATATATATGGGACGACTATTTCTCATGGTGTTTTTAGTTTTCCAATGTACTTTTCCTTAGTTTGTGCGGCTAACACGCACCAGGGACCTTTTAGCAGAGGAACTAAGTTCATATAGCCCATGGGTGCCTTTAGGATGGATCAAGATACATCGTCTAGTTTAATGATTTTAAAACTCTCAGGTTCATGAACCTTACCCTATCCTGGCATTATATATATGCATATAATAATGTGTACATGTTGGTTTGACTGATTTTGGACATGGTATTATCTTATCACTTTTCTTGAGTTACATTCTAGTGATTATTCCACTGACTATCCTAGGACTCTATATCATTTCATGATGTAGGGTACGAAGACACGTGTGTTGCTCTAGTGTAGCATTAGGTGGATTAGCACATTCGTTGAGTTGCTTGGAAGTGGTGAGCCTCCATCCATGGGAAGGCCTTAGCATTTCATTATTCTTTCATTATTGACTCAGTATTTTAGGATTTATTTTTGTCATTGTCGGGGGTATGTCCCGACTTAGTTAGCATTTCATTATTGATTCAGTATTTTGGGATTCATTTTGGTCATAGTCGGGGGCATGTCTCGACTCAGTTACTATTATGGTTTTAGAGGCTATGACGGACAGATGTGGGTTGGTTGTTGTTTTGACTCTTAGTTTTATCGAGTCATTTATTCATCTTCTTATTACTATTTAATTGGCCTCTGCATTATTATTATTATTATGCTCTTAAGGTTAGGCTAAGGAAGGTGGTATTCATTCCATGGTGGACTTGAGATACCCATCACGTTCAGGCCCTGGTTTGAGTCGTGGCAACTTGTACTCAGTAGGTATCATAGGCCGACCGAGCAAAGTATAAAACAAAGTATATAATATACATACTGGGCACGTCACCGACCATCAAAAAATGTCCCAAACAATAGCCCACATTGTCTCCACTAACAGTTCTAAATATTTAACATACACCATGTATAATTAAGAAAAGGAAGCATAAAAAAGGTAGGACATCAATCAAACATGAAGGTACAATCACAGAAAATGCATAATGTATAAAATGCAATGAGAATGATAATGATGATGATGATGATGTGATAAGTTCGAGGTTGTCACACAACCTCTGTATACATGTATTGAGCATTGCTCTTGAGGTATGACCCATAGGGTTCCACAAACCATATATAATCCAATAACCAATACCAATACAATTTCAATATCCATAAGCCCTCTTCAGCATATAATCTTTAGCAAAGGGTTTTTAAAAATGTCACATTTTCATCAGAAAATCAATATTTTCATAGTGGTACCAATGCCTCGTGAATGTATGTATGATATGAGGATATAATGCTCAAAACCAAACCAAAATGAGAATTTCAAATCCAACCAATGCATAAGCACATGGGCTAGAATCCACTCAATAAGCCAACTATTCATGATTCAATTTAATCCAAGTACCAATAGAATGAGATACACAAGTAATATGCATTGATACCACATAAACCCCAACTTAGGCATTTCAACGACGAATAATACAACCAATATATATATGCAAGGCTAACAACATCATATAAGACCCCCACACGGGTCACACATAGAAAATAATTACCAAAACCACCAATAACAAAAACAGTGGCCCCCTATAAGGGCATATAACAATTATAACACCAATTTTATGATTAATACTTATACCTTATCATGGTTTATATCAGTACTAACTATCCCGCATAGTTTGAAGAAACTTATGCCATAAATCACCTTGAACAAGAAATTTCGATCCAAAATCCTCCAATCACAAAGCCTTTCCCTTACGAATTTCCTCAAAATAAGTTAAAACATACAAATATAGAATCTCTGGTATAAAATTTCCAATGATACCCATATTATCCATTTCCAAGTTAAACAGACCATCAAAATGGGTTTTCATCAGAACGGGTAAAACTAAATATTTAGTTGATAAATTCATTACCATGATTTACCGAAACCATAGAATAAAATCAAAGTGAAAATAGGTTAAAGACGAGGTTTGAATTCGAAGAAAACCATTTTAGCCCTTTCGGGCCAAAATTCTCAAATTTCAATTTTGAAATCACATTTTAACGAGTTTTAGACGGAAAGAATTAAAGAAATATAACTGAAAAAGGGATTTAGTGCTGACCAAAGCTTGGAAGTGGAAGAAATCACCTAAATAATCTAAAAAATGAAGCTCCAGATCTAAAAAATGGTGGAAAAATTATGGAAAGGGGTATTAATATTACCCAGGTGCTGCTTCAGCAGACATTGGTTGTTTAAGCAGTCAATGCTTAAGCGGTACCTGCCAAGTCTGCACATATTGCTTAAGCGGATCAAATGCTGCTTAAGCAGTATTTCTTAAACATGGAGAGTCATACTTTAGCGACACTCAATTGGTCAAGCTAGGTCACTTAAGTGACTGGCTGGCCACTTAAGAGAATGCACCAGTTGAGTGGTACATTATCTGGGGACTTGGAGAGAATTCCAATTCTCTACTGACCCCTTGAGATTTACATAGAATCTTGAGAACATAGACAAACTTTGCTACCGCTGTCAAATTTGATGCTTTGGACTCAATGATGAATTTTAATTTTCAAAAAGAGGTTGTTTTAAAATAATTGACATCAAGACAATTTTAAAATTTCTTAAACCAAGGGTCAAAATGAGATATAAGAGCCATAAAATCATACCAACTATGCTACCCATCCAAAATCAATGTTCTGAATCTAGTGGCATAGTCCATTTTCCCAACTAACGTATAGAACAAAAAATGTTGATTAAAGTTAACTATAAAGCCTTTTTAACCTCCAAAAACCATGAACTTGCACAAAATACAACATAATAGATTGGGAACCACACTCATCCCGACACCTGAAATATCATGAAGCAACCACAGGAAGGGGAAACAATGGTCAAATCACATAAAATTTATAATTTTCAAAATTAAAGTTGTTACATCATCCAACACTAAGAATCAAGTTCATCCTCAAATTAAAGGCAAGGGAAATACCTATATCAGCGAAAAGCCAAAGATGAATACCACACCTATCAAACCCTACCTCCAGTATACCTCATCTACAGGTGGATGTTTTCTTTAGACCTGAACCATAGGAATATCCCTAAGTGCAATAGCCTAACATTCTTGTCTAGAATAGAGATAGACTCCTCAACATAGGTCAACCTCTCATGTAACTGCACCAAATCCCAGCAATGCATGAGACTCGTAAAAAATATAGCATTGTAGCATGGAAACATGAAAATCTAAATAAACAGTTGATAAATCTAGTGGCAATGCTAACTTATAAACTATATCTCAGATAGTTCATAGAATCTCAAATATGACAATATACCTCCGTCTACGCTTGAATCTCTTCCCAAACATCACTACATCCTTCATGTGCAAAACATGAAGGAAAAATCAATCAACAATACCAAATCTCAAGGCACAAGTTTACGATGTGTATAGCATTTCTTCCTACTCTGAGTCTCTCAAAGTCTATCCTGAATGATTGAAACTCTATCCAAAGACTCGCAAAGCAAGTCCATGACTTGAGGTCTAATCTCAGAAACCTCAAACCAACAATCGGCGAGAGATAATGTCTACCAAAAAAATCCTCGAAGAAAGATATCTCAATATTGGAATGGTAGCTATTATTATATGAAAACTCTTCCAAAGCTATATGTTGCTTCTACTGACCTCCAAAGTCCATCACATAAGCATGGAGCATATCCTCTAAAACAAAATAGTCCACTCCGTCTTACTATTAGTTTAGGGGTGAAAAGTTTTGCTAAGATCAACGGGTACTCAAATCCTTCTTAAATTTCTTCCAAAAGTGAGATATGAACACTGGACCTCCATCTGAAATGATAGACAATGATAAACCCTAAAGACAAACTAACTTACAAATATAGATTTGGGCCAACCTCTTAGTACAAAAAGAAACCTAAACATGAATGAAATAATAAGGCTTGGTCAATCAATCCACGATGAACCAAATGCTATTGGAACCATGATAAGTCAGAGGTAACTTAGGCAAAAAATATATAGTGAACTGTTCCTATTTCCACTCAGGACTGGGAAATCTCTATAACTAACTACTAGCTCATAAATGCTCGGACTTCACCTACTAGAAACATAGGCAACAAGCTACAAAATTTGCTACATCCTTCCTCATACCACCCCACTAGTAGTGTTGTCTCAAATTATGATACATCTTAGTCACTCCTGGATAAATGGAATACCTAGACAAATGATCCTCCTCCAATATCAATCTCTTCCAATCACCCACTCTTATCAAATAGTCTCGAGCTCCAATCCTTAAAATACCATCAAAATAAAGTGAGGCTTCCTTAGCCTTGAGACTCAACAACATATCCCAAATCACTCTCAACCCAACATTATCAAACTGATGAGATTGAATCTACCCCATCAAAAAAGATTTTGCCTCCATGAATGGTAAAACTCACCCAGGTGTTGCAATATCAAGTCTAACTGTCTGGTTAGATAAAAACTAAAACTCCAAGGCCAAAGGACACTTCTACATCAAAAGATCACTAAGCCACCCATACTAGTTGACTTCTGACTTAGGGAATCCGCAACCATGTTAGCCTTGCTCAAATAATAGAGAATAGTAAGGTAATAGTATTTAAGCTAATGATGTTGTCTCATATTAAGATCTCGCTAGGTAAAGAAATACTGAAAGCTATGATGATTTGAGATGATCACACGACTGACTCTGTACATATAGTGTCTTTACAACTTTAAGGGAAATACAAACATGTATAACTCCAAATAATGGTTAGGGTAATTCTTCTCATAAGGATTCAACTAACAAGAAGCATATCGCAAACAACTTACCTTTCTATATCATCACATCACCTAACCCAACACTATAAACATCATAGAAGATGGTAAAACCTAAGCCATCCTTAGGCAAGATCAAGATAAAAGCCAAGGTCAACAAATCCTTAAGCTTTTGAAAGCTTACCTCAGAAGCATTAGACCATTAAAGTGAAATCTTCTTTTGAGTTAACTTTGTCAAAGGAGCCATAATAGATGAAAAAAACTTAGTAAAGCATCGATAATATCCTACTAAACCAACTGAACTCTAGGCCTAGCCTAATCATGAATAACAACAATCCATGTTAGATTAATGCAAATGGCATTCTTGGTTACCAAATGACCTTAGAAAGAGACAGAATCCAACCAAACCTCTCACTTGGAGAATCTAGCATACAACTTTTCATTTCTTAATCTATGAAGCACAATTTGCAAGTACTCCTCATGGTCAACCTCACTCTTGGAGTAAACTAAGATAAAATCTATAATATAATGACAGTGATAGGATTTTAAAATAGGTTTCAAAGGCACAAGATAGGTTCAAAAGGGATAATGAGGCTTGTTATCTAGATGGGCTCAAAGTACAATGAGGCCTATTATCCTATCCAAATGACTCCCCTAGAAGACTGTATCAATGACTCGAGAAATTTCTAGGTCTTAACCTATGAAAGAACTGCAAGTAAAACATCACACCCACATAAAACAAAATTAAACTTCCTTTGCAATTCTTGGAATGCTCATCGCATGTTTCATGTACCTCTTCTAGACTAATGCTAAATGCAGAATTACTGAGAGTTATATACACATGTTTACATGATAGAATAATCAATTACATACACCTACTCAAATTTTTATGCCAACATCATCCATTACCCATATTTACAATGAAGTACTAAAACAAAAATCCTTCATAGATGATCATTACACATTAAACATATGTATTTACATCAGAACTTGCAGAATTGAAATGCAATAATAAAAATAACATAGATATACCATTTCTACTAGATAGTACATAATTGGATTCAGAATATCGGCAACAATATCCAAAATAAGCATTGTCCTCAAAGTAATGAATTACCGTACATGGTTGGAATGGGCTATTTACTTTGACTCCTATTCCTCTGAGGAATCTGTCAGGAGGGGTGATATTTTTGTGTCCTACCTCTATGCAATATTGGCTCCTATGGTGGTAGGAGCACTCACAACCTCAACCTCCACAATTGGAGGAATTGTCTATCGAACTTATCCTGCACTTCGCCCTCTTTCTGGGGTAACACAAGTAGAGACTCCTGCCGCTTTATTTTGTGCCTCTCGTTGCTTCCTTTTAGCTTCTTTCCTTTACTTCTTTATAGATCTTTTCAGGTTATGTTGATCTAACTCTTTGGGTGACATGGCTTCTCTCTTTCTTTTTTTTTTCCTCTTTCCTTGCTGCCTTTTCATCAATTTACTGCTTGCTTTAGTATTTTATGGGTCTGCCCATCAGGTCCAGAATGCCTTCCTCATCATCACTTACCTCTAAAGTAAGGTCAAATGTAGATGGCTATGATAGTTTCTGCTCTAACTCAGCTATTTCAGCCTTTGCCTACTCAAACTATGCCATAAGTTTGGCAAGATCAGGGAGAGAGAGTGAATCTAGCATTTTGTTAATACGGGATTCCATGTTATCCATTATAAATTGTATAGTTTAAAATAGCCTGACTTCTTCGACCATAATTTTATCCATAAAAGATTTGAAATCTCCAGCCCACTTTTCTAGCTGTTTCTGAAGCCGCTTTTGATTCTTCACCACCTTAACGAAATTGTGCTGGTTGAAACTGTATTTCGCAAACTTCGCTCCACCAGAAACTGTGTAGAATCTGACCCTGCAGACGTGCCCTGAGGCACATAATCAGGCGGTACATACATGGTAACAGGTAAAGGCATACCTTCAGGCATTTCTATGGTTTCAAGAACTTGTGCGGACTGAGGTTGATATGATGGAGGTTTAGTGACCCAAATTTCAAATTTTGATTCATCCTTCGACTTCTCAATGTCCTGCCTATGTGTAGCTATACTTCGTTATCAACCCCATGGATCAGTGACACACCATCTTGATTGCATAACCCAGTGATCAAACATGGGAAAGGTATAGAAGTGGTCACTTTATATGGCAGCACGAACATCTCATCTGCAATTACCTGGCCAAAATCAATTTGTAGTCCTAAAACCAAATTGGCTACTGCTACTTCTTTGTGATGATCCAAGTTTCTATCTCCTTTTGTTGGCATTAACCTCAACTAAACAACAGCCCACCAGAACTTAGCTTTAAAGCTAAGAGTGAACTTTGCAATGCGCTCTATGGGATTAGTCAACCAGGAAGGATTTCCATCCCCGGTTATTAAAGAAGTGGCCCAACGTCTCTGACCGGAAGCATTTCTTATTCTATACTCAAAATTTGGGATAACGGGTGGAGCCTCATATCCTAGCCCGAATAGCATCCTGTTAATTATTTGGGATGAGATATCAATAGTGACCCCTCGAACTGGAACAGACTCCCTATTTGGTCTATTTGAGATTGGAGTCCCCCCTAGGCATTGCGCTTTTACCAAACACAGATAATATGCCAAGAAATTTCTTACCCAATTTGATTGGTATTCCCCTGATGGTCTGCTCACCCTTGCCAATCAATATTCCCTGAATCGGTTCTCTAACTCATGATATTTATGAAGTTTTGTTGTCATAATCTGATGTTCCTCTATTGATGATCTCCTGATCCCTCGAGCTGTGGGTGTCAACCCGTCATAGAACTCTTTTTGTGGTCCCTCTATTTACCACCTGATAGCCTCTTGAATCTGTGGATCCTTCTTTCTAATAACATTATCACTCTCCGGTTCATCTTTAGAATCGAGAATTTCCGCTTGATCCTCTATAATAACATTTTTCATTTTCACCTTCTACCGGCAATGGTTGAGTTGTAGCAACAGTTGCCTCATCGGGGCTTGAACTTGAACTGTTAAAGACACTGTCACTCTCTTCTTCAGACAGAGAGAGTATGAGAGCTTCTCTTTTATTTTGTATGGTGTTGTAAGCCGGTGTGGACACATTCCTACCTCATTGAGATCTTTCTACTCTGGTTTTTGGAAGTTTAGGAGTCATTTCACCTGAAAACTGCTTAAGAAATTAGTTCTAAGTTCAAACACAATCAAAACAGTGCATAATGTGGTCTGATGGTAGATTTGATGGTTCACCAGTGGTGGGACTGTAACACCCCACATTTTACATGTACTAGTAATGTTGACATAAAATGACATACGACTGTATCCTTAAACGGAGAAAATCATTGACGTGCTTATGGAACTTAGGAAGCTAGCAGGTGAGTCACCTGTGTGGTTGGCTTAAAAATATATATATATACATGAGGGAGAATAATTCATTCATAAGTGAACTCACTTGAAGTCTAGATGTTAGTAAAAAGAAAGGGGAACGAAGACAAGGCTTAACGCCGAAACTTTCCAAGTCTTGTGACAAACGAAGCCCAAGTTAGGGAGGCTATTAAAGCCAATGGTTTAGCATTATATTGGGCCAAGATGTTCAGCCCAAGATTTTTATATAATATGCCCAACTATATTCATTCACTACTAACAAAATTGGGCCCAAACAAAGTGCAAGAAAGATTAAAGAAAATGGGCCACTAAAGCCCATTGATTTAGAGATCCAAAAGGCCCAAGTGAAAGGGGAAAATTAGTCATTGACCAACTTGAGTTAATCAGCTGCAAATATCAGGAGAAAGTTGGTCTAAGGTCTCCTTAAAAAGGGACCAAAACCGAGCTCCTTAGGTTAACTAGTAGAAGACCAAAAATTTCAGCTTTTCTCTCTAAGTTTCTCTTGGCATTTCTTCACCTTGGAAGGCAACCAAAGGCTACTTTTTGAGTTCTTGAATTAGAACTACACCTTGGGAGTTAAGGTATGTAAAAATAACCATATACTTGATATGAATTTTCCATGGAAAGCAAGATAAGTTGGCTGGTGCACTGTGCAGGAATTTCTGGACAGCTTGTGTCCTGAAAGTTGTTGTTTGGTTTTCTTGGCTTTGGAACGATTCTTACCCTGATTTTTGACTTTAATATGATATAAAGTTGAGGTTATTAATATGTTATAGTGTGTATATGGTTGCCAAGGTTGCTGGACTGTTTTGCTAGTTCTTTGGAAACAAGTATCCTTATATGATCTTATGTGCTTCCAAAATGGTATTGGACTGTTTTGATGAGGGGGCTGATGTTTCACGTTTCCCCCTGTGTTTTGAGATATTTTGTGACTATGTTAAGGTTTATTTGATGTATATATATGTTGGGAGCATCTGGTTCAAAGTTGGGACAAGTATGAATTGTTAACGACGAAATGTAGGGAGACGACGAGATGTTGTGCTTCTTAGTTGAGCGTTTTGTAAAATGGTTCTGTGTTGTAGTTATGGACTGTTGCCAGCATGTTATAGAGCTAATATAGGCTGTATACATCATGTATATGATAATGTGTACTGGTTGAAGACAGTTAGAATTGAGAAAGTCGGAATAACACCATTGAGTCGATGGTTATACGTTTGTTGCCAAAGTGTTGTGTCTTGTGAGATTGGGCTGTCCAGATGCATTGATTAGCTGCTAATACTAGCTTTAAAACATGATATTGTAGATAAATAGTTGGAAGAAAATAAGTCATTTCGAGGTAAAAACAAGTTGATATGTCGAGGTATGTAAGGCTATTCGATCTCTTATTATTTGGCATGGAATCCAAAGTCTTTATTGGCACATAGAGATCTTTACAAACTTCGATATAACCACTCCACTCTTTCACATGTATTTGTGTGTCCAGATTCGAGCATTGTCACTGCTGCATACATACATTGGATACCATGACATATGAGTCTTCTTTTTAGCTAAATAAAGTTCATACGTTGTTTATGTCCTACATGTTTCACTAATTGTATAACCCACTCTTTTCATTGTGATATGATGTTACATGGTCACATACTTGTCACTTGTCATGCTTATAGTCTTATAGCTCAAATGTTACGACCACCAAAGATTCATATCAAAAGTAATAAGAAGATATATGTATACAGTTGCTTCTGTTGGGTGGTATCCCAGGGGTGAAAGAATCACCTAGCATGGGTCAATCCCAGTATTACAGGGGGTATCCCAGGGGTGAAAGGAAAGCCTAGCATGGGTCGATCCTGATATAGATTTACCACTGATCAGCTGGTCATCTGTATTACATGCTGTGCACAGATTATACAAGTGATAAGAGTAAAGTAACATAATTGTTATAAGATGCATGACTCCACAATATTCATAAAGGGGGTCTTTTACCCTACAGCAGTATATGGCTTCATTTGAGCTTTTATCTCATATATAGTACATGTTGCCTTACATATTCAGTACATTATTTCGTACTGACGTCCCTGTTGGGGGACCTGCATTCCATGCTGCAGGTGCAGAAGCTAATAAACCTCCCCAGTAAGAGTACAGGATATCAACTGCAGTCACTGAGCTCCAGGTTGCTTCGGGGCTTTGAGTCTTATCATATCTTTTTGCATTGTATAGTATCTTATCATGAGACGGGGCCTGTCCCGACCCTTATAAGATAATGTTTCTTGTCTAGAGGCTTTGTAGACTATGTAAAGTATAGTATGGTCATGTATCGTATCGTAGACATTGTGGCTCCAACGGCCTAGTCATACAACATCTTTTGGCTTGCTAGTCCCATTTATCTTTTGAGGGCATGTTTAGTATAAAAGTAACTTATAATGTTCATAGGTAATGTATTGCTACAGGTTGGTTCTCCCGAGCCTTACCGGCAACGGGTGCCAGTACGCCTTAATAGGATTTGGGGCGTGACAAAAGTGGTATCAAAGCGGGTCGTCCTAGGGAGTCTACAAAGCCGTGTCTATGTAGAATCATGTTTATCGATGTGTTGTGCACCACATTTATAAACAAGAGGCTACGTGGCATTTAGGAGTTATCACTTCTTTTCATTCTTTAGATCGTGCCATAGAGCCAAATATTATAAGTGTACCATGTCTAATCCCTGAATTATTTTGTACAGTAAGTATGCCAGAGACAAGGAAGAGTAAAGGTAAAGGAAAGGAAGTAGAAGTGGTAGTTGGTATACCCAATCGGGCGAGACGACAAAGTGAGGCTCTAGATGAGTCTCTATCACAGACATTTTCAACCCCTCCATCTGTTGATGTACCAGGAAGTAGTGAAAATCCCCGAGAACCACCTGTTAATGCTTCTGTGCAGGATTTGAGAAATGCAGTTCAACTGTTGACTTGTATAGTTGCTGGCCAAGGTCAAAGACATGAAGGCCCAGTTGCAGGTGCAGTTAGTGCAGGTAGGGCAGCCAGTACGAGAATACGTGATTTCCTCAACTTAGACCCTCCATCATTCACTGGGTTAGATCCAAATGAAGATCCACAGGATTTTATTGATCAGATCCAACGCACCTTAGATGTTATGCATGTAAGTGGTTCGGAAGCTGCTGAGTTGGCAATATATAGATTGAAGGGTGTGGCTATACTGTGGTACGAAGCCTGGAAGCATTCCAAAGGCATAGATACACCTCCAACTACTTGGGAGGAGTTCAAAATGGCCTTTCTTGATCATTACTTGCCATTAGAGATCCGAGAGGCCCGTGCAGATCAGTTCCTGAACCTCCATCAGGGGAATATGAGCATGAGGGAATATAGTCTTAAATTTAATTCTCTGGCCAGGTACGCTCCTAATGTTGTTGCTACTATGGCAGATAGAGTCCATCGGTATGTGGATAGGTTGGATTCATATTTGGTTAGAGATTGTACCATTGCTTCTTTGAATAAAGACATGGATATAGCGAGGATGCAAGCTTTTGCACAGAAACTGGAGGATCAGAGACAAAGAAGGAGGGCACAAGAAATAGAAAGGGGCAATCCAAGAGGGCCAGATCTACAGGACAGTTTACACCACCCCAGGGTGAGTTTAGGCCACGATTTTCTAATAGGCCACCCAGGCCATCATCCTCTTACTCTACAGCTAGTGCTCCACCACCACTTCAAGGGTCTAGAAATGATCAATTTGGGCAGAGAAGTGAGGGACAAGGTACACGGACAACAGGATATTCGGGAAGCCAGCAAATGCCTCCTAGGCAGCCTTGCAGACAATGTAGGAGATATCATATAGGTGTGTGTCACAGGGGAACAGATGTTTGTTATTGGTGTGGTATGCCAGGGCATGTAATAAAAGATTGCCCAAGAAGACGCAGGGGTGATATGGCACAACCTACTAGATCAGCTGTTGTATCATCATCATCAGTGCCTCCATCAGGTAGAGGTGAGCAATTTCCTATAGGTCGCGGCAGAGGTATTAAAGGGGCAGCTAGTTCCAGCGTGGCCCAAAATCGCACATATGCTCTAGGGACTCGACAGAACCTGGAAGCTTCACCCGATGTGGTTATAGGTACATTGTCCATCTTCTCACATAAAGTGTATGCATTAATTGACCCTGGTTCTACATTGTCATATATTACTCCATTAGTTGCTGGGAAGCTTGGTAGAACACCTAAATTATTGAATAAACCACTTGCGGTGTCTACACCAACTGGGGAGTCAATTATAGGTAGAAGAGTCTATTGTGACTGCATAGTGACTGTCTGCGACCGAGATACATTAGCTGATCTTATCGAGTTAGAAATGGTAGAATTTGATGTTATAATGGGTATGGATTGGTTGGCTTCTTGCTATGCCACCGTTGACTGCCGAACCAAGAGAGTGTACTTTCACTTTCCAAATGAAGCAGTCCTTGAATGGGAAGGTAATATTAGGGCACCAAAAGGGAGGTTTATCTCTTATTTTAAAGCTAGAAAAATGATATCAAAGGGATATATATGTCATCTCGTTAGAGTGAGAGACATGGAGGCAGAATCACCAACTATCCAGTCTGTTCCAATAGTGAATGAATTTATTGATGTCTTTCCTGAGGAACTCCCTGGTTTGCCTCCAGAACGAGAAATAGATTTTGGTATTGACTTATTACCAGGCACCGAGCCTATATCTATTCCTCCATATAGAATGGCCCCGGCAGAATTACGTGAATTAAAGGAGCAACTGAAAGACTTGTTAGAAAAGGGTTTTATAAGGCCTAGTGTGTCCCCTTGGGGTGCACCAGTTTTATTTGTGTGTAAAAAGAATGGCACATTGAGGATGTGTATTGACTACCGACAACTGAATAGGGTGACAATTAAGAATAAATATCCCCTCCCCAGAATTGATGACTTGTTTGATCAGTTACAGGGTGCCAAATACTTTTCAAAGATCGATTTGAGATCAGGTTATCATCAGGTGAGAGTGAAGGAAAAAGATATACCTAAGACAGCTTTCCGAACCAGATATGGTCACTTTGAATTTCTTGTTATGTCGTTTGGGCTAATGAATGCACCAGCAGTTTTTATGGATTTGATGAATAGGGTATTCAAGCCTTTCCTGGATGTGTTCGTGATAGTATTTATAGATGATATTCTGGTGTATTCAAGGTCAGAAAAGGACCATGCAAATCATTTACGACTAGTACTACAAGTTCTCCGTGATTGCCGGTTGTATGCTATGTTTTCCAAATGTGAATTTTGGTTAAAATCAGTTGCATTTTTGGGCCATATTGTATCGGATGAAGGAATAAGGGTGGATTCACAAAAGATAGAGGCTGTGAAAGATTGGCCAAGGCCAACAACACCTACAGAAGTTCGAAGCTTCCTTGGATTGGCAGGTTATTACAGAAAGTTTGTTGAAGGTTTTTCTTCTATGTCTGCACCTCTTACTAAGCTAACTCACAAGGAAACCAAATTCCAATGGAATGATGCATGTGAAAGGAGCTTTCAAGAGTTGAAAAGAAAGTTAACCTCAGCACCTGTGCTAGTGCTTCAAGAAGGCTCAGAGGGATATGCAGTGTATTGTGATGCTTCCGGAGTTGGTTTGGGGTGTGTACTAACACAACATGGTAAGGTGATTGCTTATGCCTCGAGACAATTGAGACCACACGAGAAAAACTACCCAACACATGATCTTGAGCTAGCAGCGGTTGTATTTGCTTTAAAGATATGGCGCCACTATTTGTATGGGGTGCACGTGGATATATATACAGATCATAAGAGTTTGCAGTATATTTTCAAGCAGAAAGATCTAAATTTGAGGCAGTGGAGGTGGCTAGAGTTAATAAAGGATTATGATATTGATATATTATACCATCCAGGGAAAGCAAATGTGGTGGATGATGCTCTAAGTCGTAAGACACTCATGGGTACCAGTGATCAGAAAGGGGTAAAGCAAGGCATGGCTAAGGATCTGCGTCAACTAGCCAATCTGGGTGTTCGTCTACTCGAAACTCCAAGAAAGGATATTATTGTACATAATGCTACCAATTCTTCATTGATAAGGGAAGTGAAAGAAAAACAGTGTTATGATCCTATTCTATAATGCCTTAAGGAGAAAGTAAGTCAAGGTATAATGAAGGAGTTTAGGCTTACACAAGATGGAGTACTTTATTGCCAAAATAGATTGTGTGTGCCTGATGTTAACAGACTCAGAAGGAGAATAATGGAAGAAGCCCATCATTAAAGATATTCCATCCACCCAGGATCTACTAAGATGTATCATGACCTAAAGGGAGTGTTTTGGTGGGGAGGCATGAAAAAGGACCTTGCAGAGTTTGTGGCTCAATGTCCTACTTGTCAACAAGTCAAAGTAGAGAACCAAAAGCCAGGTGGTTACATGCAATGTATAGAGATTCCAACTTGGAAGTGGGATATGACTAATATGGATTTTGTAACTGGTTTGCCTCGTTCAGTTAATAAGTTTGACTCCATATGGGTGATAGTTGATAGACTCACGAAGTCAGCGCACTTCCTGCCAGTTAGAAGTGATTATACAGCTGAAGAATATGCCAAATTATACCTCAAAGAGATAGTTAGGCTACATGGGGTCCCACTCTCTATTATATCTGATCGAGGAGCTCAATTCACGGCAAAATTTTGGAAGTCCTTTCAAAGGAGTTTAGGGACGCAAGTGAATTTGAGTACAGCCTTCCATCCCCAAACAGACGGCCAAGCAGAGCATACTATTCAAACACTTGAGGATATGTTGCGAACCTGTGCATTAGGTTTTAAAGGTAGCTGGGTAGAACACTTGCCCCTTATTTAATTTGCCTATAATAACAGCTACCATTCGAGCATCAAGATGGCGCCTTACGAAGCTTTGTATGGGAGGAAATGTAGGTCACCAATTGGTTGGTTCGAAGTGGGTGAAACCACCTTGCTCGAGCCAGATTTAGTCCAACAAGCCATGGAAAAAGTTAAGGTGATACAACAACGACTAAAAACAGCCCAAAGTCGTCATAAATCATATGCAGATATGCGGAGAAGGGGGCTGGAATTCTCTATTGGAGATTGGGTATTTTTAAAGGTATCACCAATGAAAGGGGTTATGAGATTTGGTAAGAAAGGGAAACTAAGCCCACGTTACATAGGGCCATATAAGATTACTAAAAGGGTCGGACAAGTTGCATATGAATTAGAGCTACCCCAGGAACTTTCAATGGTTCATCCAGTGTTTCATGTGTCAATGCTTTGAAAATGCATAGGTGACCCCTCTCGTATCACTCCTATAGAATATGTACAGGTCACAGAGGATCTTACTTATGAAGAGGTATCGGTTGCTATTCTAGATCGCCAAATTAAAAAGTTAAGGAACAAAGAAATGGCATCAGTAAAGGTACTCTGGAGAAACAACCAAGTAGAAGAAATAACGTGGGAACCAGAGGAAGTAATGACATCCAAATACCCTCATCTATTTGAAGACAAGGAGGGACCAAAAGATACAGAGGAGGAACATTAATAGGTATGTGTTTGAATACTAGTTATGTTATTAACAGTTGTGTGACCAGAAATTCAAACCTGCCTAGACTATACAGTTATGTTATCATTCGGGACGAATGTTCCTAAGGGGGGGGGGAGGATGTAACACCCCACATTTTACATGTACTAGTAATGTTCACATAAAATGACATACGACTGTGGCCTTAAACGGAGAAAATCATTGACGTGCTTATGGAACTTAGGAAGTTAGCAGGTGAGTCACCTGTGTGGTTGGCTTAAAAATATATATATATACATGAGGGAGAATAATTCATTCATAAGTGAACTCACTTGAAGTCTAGATGTTAGTAAAAAGAAAGGGGAACGAAGACAAGGCTTAACGCCGAAACTTTCCAAGTCTTGTGACAAATGAAGCCCAAGTTAGGGAGGCTATTAAAGCCAATGGTTTAGAATTATATTGGGACAAGATGTTCAGCCCAAGATTTTTATATAATATGCCCAACTACATTCATTCACTACTAACAAAATTGGGCCCAAACAAAGTGCAAGAAAGATTAAGGAAAATGGGCCACTAAAGCCCATTGATTTAGAGATCCAAAAGGCCCAAGTGAAAGGGGAAAATTAGTCATTGGCCAACTTGAGTTAATCAGCTGCAAATATCAGGAGAAAGTCGGTCTAAGGTCTCCTTAAAAAGGGACCAAAACCGAGCTCCTTAGGTTAACTAGTAGAAGACCAAAAATTTCAGCTTTTCTCTCTAAGTTTCTCTTGGCATTTCTTCACCTTGGAAGGCAACCAAAGGCTACTTTTTGAGTTCTTGAATTAGACCTACACCTTGGGAGTTAAGGTATGTAAAAATAACCATATACGTGATATGAATTTTCCATGGAAAGCAAGATAAGTTGGCTGGTGCACTGTGCAGGAATTTCTGGACATCTTGTGTCCTGAAAGTTGTTGTTTGGTTTTCTTGGCTTTGGAACGATTCTTACCCTGATTTTTGACTTTAATATGATATAAAGTTGAGTTTATTAATATGTTATAGTGTGTATATGGTTGCCAAGGTTGCTGGACTGTTTTGCTAGTTCTTTGGAAACAAGTATCCTTATATGATCTTATGTGCTTCCAAAATGGTATTGGACTGTTTTGATGAGGGGGCTGATGTTTCACGTTTCCCCCTGTGTTTTGAGATATTTTGTGACTATGTTAAGGTTTATTTGATGTATATATATGTTGGGAGCATCTGGTTCAAAGTTGGGACAAGTATGAATTGTTAACGACGAAATGTAGGGAGACGACGAGATGTTGTGCTTCTTAGTTGAGCGTTTTGTAAAATGGTTCTGTGTTGTAGTTATGGACTGTTGCCAGCATGTTATAGAGCTAATATAGGCTGTATACATCATGTATATGATAATGTGTACTGGTTGAAGACATTTAGAATTGAGAAAGTCGGAATAACACCATTGAGTCGATGGTTATACGTTTGTTGCCAAAGTGTTGTGTCTTGTGAGATTGGGCTGTCCAGATGCATTGATTAGCTGCTAATACTAGCTTTAAAACATGATATTGTAGATAAATAGTTGGAAGAAAAGAAGTCATTTCGAGGTAAAAACAAGTTGATATGTCGAGGTATGTAAGGCTATTCGATCTCTTATTATTTGGCATGGAATCCAAAGTCTTTATTGGCACATAGAGATCTTTACAAACTTCGATATAACCACTCCACTCTTTCACATGTATTTGTGTGTCCAGATTCGAGCATTATCACTGCTGCATACATACATTGGATACCATGACATATGAGTCTTCTTTTTAGCTAAATAAAGTTCATACGTTGTTTATGTCCTACATGTTTCACTAATAGTATAACCCACTCTTTTCATTGTGATATGATGTTACATGGTCACATACTTGTCACTTGTCATGCTTATAGTCTTATAGCTCAAATGTTACGACCACCAAAGATTCATATCAAAAGTAATAAGAAGATATATGTATACAGTTGTTTCTGTTGGGTGGTATCCCAGGGGTGAAAGAATCACCTAGCATGGGTCAATCCCAGTATTACAGGGGGTATCCCAGGGGTGAAAGGAAAGCCTAGCATGGGTCGATCCTGATATAGATTTACCACTGATCAGCTGGTCATCTGTATTACATGCTGTGCACAGATTATACAAGTGATAAGAGTAAAGTAACATAATTGTTATAAGATGCATGACTCCACAATATTCATAAAGGGGGTCTTTTACCCTACAGCAGTATATGGTTTCATTTGAGCTTTTATCTCATATATAGTACATGTTGCCTTACATATTCAGTACATTATTTCGTACTGACGTCCCTGTTGGGGGACCTGCATTCCATGCTGCAGGTGCAGAAGCTAATAAACCTCCCCAGTAAGAGTACAGGATATCAACTGCAGTCACTGAGCTCCAGGTTGCTTCGGGGCTTTGAGTCTTATCATATCTTTTTGCATTGTATAGTATCTTATCATGAGGCGGGGCCTGTCCCGACCATTATAAGATAATGTTTCTTGTCTAGAGGCTTTGTAGACTATGTAAAGTATAGTATGGTCATGTATCGTATCGTAGACATTGTGGCTCCAACGGCCTAGTCATACAACATCTTTTGGCTTGCTAGTCCCATTTATCTTTTGAGGGCATGTTTAGTATAAAAGTAACTTATAATGTTCATAGGTAATGTATTGCTACAGGTTGGTTCTCCCGAGCCTTACGGCAATGGGTGCCAGTCCGCCTTAATAGGATTTGGGGCGTGACAGGGACAGTCCACCAACTCTGCCGTCAGCCCTTCAGCAGTGTTTCATAAAATCTTGAGTCCTCTGACGGTAAACTTGGTGGTCTGTCACAAAGTTGACGGTCCACAAAATTGACCTTCACAGCTTATACAGAAAGAGCATCTGCAATGAGTCTTTTGACGGTCAACTTGGTTGTCCGTCACAAAGTTGATGGTCCACCAGTTTGACCATCGCACCTTCGTCTTCAGCTGCAATTTTGGGTTCGACCATTTTTTAAATCAAATAACATAGCATAGCTATTTTCAAGCTATACACATCATTAAATACACTATGAAAGCATTTATAACCTCATTTGAATAGATTAATCCATCTCAGAACTCATCTAACAAGTTAACATGAAGAGGGAGTTTGAGAGATATGCATACCTCGATGTTGCAGTAGTCTACTTTCTTGAAACTTTAGATATAAAACTACTTACAACTTCTAGCACCTGTGTTACTCTTTGGTTTGGGATGGAGAGAAGGGAGAAATGAGTTGGTTTAAATAAAGCACAAATGGAGAATATGGGAAGTCTCAGATGGGATAACTTTCTTTAGGTTCTTCGAATCTTGAGGGAGTGGAACCGGAAAAGGTCATGGAACAGTTACAATGAATGTACCCGCTAACTTTTATTCTTAAAATATCACTTTAAGCCAAATAAGGGATACTTATAAAGAGTACCGGGTCAGCCTGACCTGATTTAGAAATAGGGTTAAAGTGATAGAACAATTGACGGTCCGTCACATCTTTGACGGAGCACCACTCTGAACGCCACTCATCACCTGAGTTTTAATGTTTCTATTTTGGTGTGATGGTAAGTGGGACAGTCCACCAAACATGTGATAGTCCACCAGTTTGACCGTTACTTCTTACCAGAATGTGGGTCACTGATCTTGCTTCTGATGGCTATTATGACGTTTCACCAGGTTTATGACGGTCCGCCACTCAGACCATCATTGCTTATCTAGTGAATACATTTTCTTCCCAGTTCTTGACGGTTGGAGATGGTGGTCTATTAGGGAACTGGTGGTCCATCAAGTTCTTCGTCACAATGTTCCAGTAGCTCAGATGTATTCCACATTTCCCCTTTCTATTGTATTTCTGGTCCTGCACACTTCATAAATACATCAAACTTGAACAAAAACATGAAATGGACTCTAACTATGGTTACAATAATAGGTTTTGGGTTGCCTCCCACTAATGCCTGATTTAACGTCACAGCACGACTCAGGTGTCTCGAGTACTAAAATTTCATCGAGATAAAAGACATCAACACTTCATATCAAGTCTTTTGGACCAATATAAAGTTTAATTCTTTTCCCGTTCACTTTGAAGACACTACCATCTTCGTTTTCAAGCTCGACTACTCCAGATAAGTGGACTTGGCTGATTTTAAATGGACCAGACCATTTGAATTTCAACTTACCTGGAAACAGCTTCAGTCTGGAGTTGAAAAGAAATACCAAATCACCTTTCCTGAATTCTCTCTATGCAATCCTTCGATCATAGTATTTCTTCATCTCCTCTTTATACAAGTCTGCTCTTTCATAGGCCCTGAGATGAAATTCATCCATCTCATTCAGCTGCTTAAATCTTAGATCTACTTCTTCCTTCCAATGTATATTAAGGCTTTTGAGAGCCCATAAGGCCTTATGCTCAAGCTCGATTGGTAAATGACATGCCTTCCCATAGACTAGCAGACACAATGACATGCCAATTGGTGTCTTAAATGCAGTTCGATCTGCCCAAAAGGCGTCATCAAGCTTTCGAGACTAATCTTGCCTATTAGCATACATAGTTTTGGCGAGAATGGCCTTAATATCACGATTCGACACCTCCACTTGCCTACTAGTTTGTGGGTGTACGGAGTTGCTACTCCGTGTTGTTTTACTCCATACTTCGCCAAAACAGCCTTGAAACCTTTAGTGAAGAAATGGGATCCCCCATCACTTAAGATTGTTCTTAGTACTTGAAAATGGGAGAATATGTTTTTCTTCAGAAATGCCACAACTCTTTTTCCTTCATTTCCAGCCAAAGCAACAGCTTCCATCCATTTTAGGACATAGTCCACAGCTACTAAGATGTATTTTAACTCGTATGAACTTAAAAATGGGCCCACGAAGTCGATGCCCTATACATAAAACAACTCTACTTCCATCATCTTGGACATCGGCATCTCATGGTGTTTGGAGATTGATGCTTGCCTCTGACATTAATTGTATCTACGAGCAAACTCATGTGTATCTCTGAATAGTGTAGGCCAATAATAGCCACTCCGTTATACTTTCTGAGCAGTTCGGTCACTCACATGATGACCACCAACAGGTGAAGCATGGCATACTTCCAAAATACTCAACACTTCTAGTTATGGGTAACAACGCCTAATAATACCATCTGCACATCGCCGAAAAAGGTAGGGCTCATCCTAGAAATATTGGGTCACATCATGAAAGAAATTTTTCCTTTGGTGAAAGGAAAGATTATCCGGCATCCGCATACCAATGTATCTACTCGAGCTTCGCAGCTAGTATCTTCTCATCCGAAAAGGAATCATCAATATCTAATTGGTCCTTGATTGCTTGGTCGCATTCAAGTCTGGATAAGTAATCTGCCACTTTATTTTCACATCCCTTACGATCCTTGACCTCAAAGTAAAATTCTTGAAGCAATAACACCCACCAAATCAATCTCGGTTTTGCATCTTTCTTCGCCATTAAATACCTCAGAGTTGTATAATCCGTGTGGACCACTACCTCGGTCCCTAGCAAATACGCTCTGAATTTCTCAAAAGCATAGACTACAGATAGGAGCTCCTGTTTGATGAGGGTGTAGTTTTTTTGAGCTCCATTCAGGGCCTTGATGGCATAATAGATTTGATGAAACAACTTATCCTTCTTCTATAACGCCCCAAAATCTAGTCCCGAGACGTCACACGGTGCTTAGGATCACAAGTGACCCCAAGCTAACCCTTCTACTGGCATAACTCATAAGAAACTGAACAAAAAGTATAAATCCATAAAAATCTGCAGAAAATAACTCTTTTCTTAATATGATAGATACAAAACTAAATTTACAAGATTACAACTTTGCTTTTACAACCAAAACTGAAACGAAATACATTAACTTCTACTGACTATCTATGAAGCCTCTACTAGTACTGACTGTAGGTAGCTGGGTGATGACTCCTGACTAACCCAACTCAATATGACTGAATAAAGGAAATAAAACACTTCTCGAACTGTATAACTAACTCAATCCTTTGAATCAAAAGGATTCATCACCTGCTAACTGGGTGCCGCGAACTGGATGGATCTGAAGATGTACACTATAACTTATACCTACATTCCAAGAAAATGTAGCCCGCATACGAATATGTAGGTCAGTACCATGGAAACATACCGAGCATATGGGGGTGCAATGCATATACAAAATAATATCTTAATATTATCACAGTTTATAAAATTATGCATGCTGATATAAATGACTTACTTAGCTCAAATTAAAATCATCATAATCATAAGAGAGTAAAATATATTGGGTGAAACATGTGAGTCATCATAATAAATCTCAATTCACTTTCATCTCGATTCCAAATCATCAAAGCAATCAAATATTATAACAATTCCCTTTGGAATATATGTTCATTAAATATTTCAAAAACAATGACTTTCTCAAACTCAGCCTTTCAAAAAAATATGTTTTCATCTCAGATAGAAGAATAAGACTTTTCATATTAGATAGGAGAATACACACACACACACACATTGGGAGTCTCTTACAACTGATATAAACCATGTGATCTACATGGAGTCCATCGTCTAACCCACATTGGGGAGAGCTGTCCTATCCTTGACATTGGAGTAGGACCTTAAATCATCAATCCAAACACTAGTGATGAATATATAAATTAGCCTCAGGCTCACAACCTATAGGGCCACGTAGTTCTTGGGAAGTAACAATCCCGCTATAACTCCCGCTTGGTGCTAAAGACTACTCCTGAACTTAGCTCAGATCTTTTTAAAAAGAAAATTTACTAATAAATATTTCAATAATTCATAATCGGAGTCATCATGCTACCCCTTTCATAATAAATCAATAAAAGTTGATTCTGTTCTCATTTCGGTTTCAAAAACACCCCTTTTTACAACCAAAAGGTCAAAGCTTCTTTATCATCTCAAATTATTTAAACTCAAGGTGTTTATAACACATGATTTTCTCAAAATAATAATCTCAAATAGGGTTCCAAAAACTCATATATCAATATCACCATAAAACATTCCAAAGTTTCAAACTTTATGACATAAGCACAAAAATAATCACTTTAAAGCTTAAAATTTCAGATTTATAATCATACATCTTGATAAAGAAAATTAGCTTTGTGATTCAAATCTCATTATTCTTATAGCACATAATTTCTCAAAGTACAATACCAATTAGGACTCAAGGTCTCATACATCAAAATCATATTAAATTTTCTCAAGATTCATGCTTTTCATCATAAATATATATAACTTACTTTAAAATCTGGAAAATTCAGCTTTATGTACAAAATTGTTATCATTCTCATTCAATTCAACTTTCAAAACATAGAGAGTATCATAATCTCATGTAAATCCATATAGGGTATAAATTTATGCTTCAAATTCATATCAAAACATGTAAATTCATGTATATTCATAAAAGAAAAATCAATTAGGGAACAAGAACGAAAGGGTGTTCTTGTTGAAAACCCCCACATACCTTAAACTTGAAGCTTTGAATGAACTCTTGACCTTGGGACTCTATTCGTGAAAATAATGAGTATTTCTTGTAGCCCTCGGAATGGGGATTCCGAATCTCTAAAAATTATTGAAAACTCATGGTTGAATCTTGAGATATTTGAATTTTTAGGTTGAAACCCTAATGAATGCTCTTGGTGATTGTGAGAGAAAGTAAACTTATTTTGGTGTTATGGGAGTTTAATCCCATATTATAGACATATATAGGGGTATTTTTGGCACTTGGAAGTGAGGTATGCGGCGCATAATCCATGGAAGACCTTAAAGGTATGCATCGCACACCTTATGGAAGACATTTAAGTATTACTCGCACTCCTAATCACACACATTTGATTGGGCGGCGCATTTCCCATCGCACACCCTTACCGCCTCTCACAAAAATGGGGATAACTCTTCGGTCGGATATCAAATTTTTGAGACATTGGTATCATTGGAAAGCTAATTCAATTATCTACAATTTGATAGGTCTTGGGATGAAAAATTCCATGTATATTAAGAGATATACACGTTTGAAGTTGACCCTTGTAGAATCGAATGTCAATCTTTGGATGAATCAATCGGTCTTAGCTCAACTTTGTTCTAGGTCATTGCTATGAACCTTTTTTTACCTCTGAACTACTCCATAGACTAGGATAATGATCATGCAACTTGTATTCATGTGAGAATCACTTTTATTAGAGCTTAGATGCACAGGGACGATGTTTAGAATTCTAGCATGAAAATATGAGGTATTACATCTTCATCCCCAACACAGCTCCAAGCGCCACCCCGCTAGCATAATACATTTGTTCAAATGGCTTTATCCAGTCCAGAGTAATAATAACTAGAGCCTCTACTAATTTCAGTTTAATGCATTCGAACTCCTATCTGCAGAAATCATGAAAAGAGAACTTTGACTCCTTTTTAAGAAGTTTGCATAATGGGTTTGCAACCTTCAAGAAATCTTTTATGAATCTGTGATAGAATCCTGCATGGCAAAGAAAGTTATGCACCCCTTTTAGTGATATAGGGGGAGGTAGTTTCTCAAGGACCTCAACCTTGGCCCTATCTACCTTAATACCTTTCGTAGAAAGTTTATGACCGAGAACAATGCCTTACTTCACCATGAAGTGGCATTTTTCCAGTTAAGGACCAGATTAAACTCTTCACACCGCTGTAATACTTGACTTAGATTCAACAAGCACAAGTCAAAGGAATATCCAACCACTGAGAAGTCATCCATGAACACCTCCAAGTTTTCCTCAACCATATTATAGAATATCGACATCATGCCCCTTTGGAAAGTGCATTGCATAAACCAAAAGGCATCCTTTTAAAAGCAAATATGCTGTATGGTCATATGAACATCGTCTTCTCCGGATCTTCAGGAGCAATGGAGATTTCATTATACCCTGAATAACCATCCAAGAAGTAGTACCAAACCCTTTCTGCCAATCGATCAAGCATCTAATCCATGAATGGCATCGGAAAGTGATTTTTTAGTGTCCACGAGTTGAGCTTTTAGTAATTGCCATACATGACCCATCCTTTCTTAGAGTGCTAGCCTTTCTTTTATTAAATATTGTAGACAGTTAGCTTATTGGTGCTCCAACTATTTTATTAATGTGGAATATGAATCAACCAATTAATTCATCGAAGACAAATAATTTGTTACCTTAGCTACTCCTATGTTGGTTGCCTCTACTCCCTTCAATATCTTAGCCATCATGTCCTCCATTGATATCTTCCCAGAGTTAGATGCAGCAACCTTACGATTACCAGGAGAAATATACAATCCACTCATGTTAGTTTTATTCTTCCAATTTCCTTGGTATCATTCTTTGTATTTGGAATTTTCATAGTATTTCCGACCTTGGTTTCCTTGGCCATTGCCTTAGAAAACCCCCTAATTATTTAAGTAATTTGCTTCCTCCTCAAAGTCAGAGTCAACTCTTCCCTGTGATGCAATAACTTTAACCTTCTCTGTCTTTCCTGATAATAAATGCTTAGTAAGAAGGTTCATCTGTATTTTTATGTAAGCCATATCTTTGTCATGTTCCTCTTCCGTTCGCCTATATTATGCAGTTATGCCAATAGATATAGTAGATCTTGATATCTCAGAATCCCTGGTATTCCAAGCTCTACTCTTCTTTGTCATATGATCCAGCATCTTAGATGCCTCAAGAAAAGTGAGGTCCATGAATGACCCACCCTCAATATTATCCACCACTGGCTTAGACACAAAATTCAAGGACCTATATAATATCTCATTCAGGTGGATGTTGGTCATCTGATGATTTGGGCACTGTGTGAGCTTATTTTTGACCCTTTCCCAAGTTTCATGAAGAGCTTCAGTTGGAAGCTTCCTAAAATTACTTATTTCTTCTCTTAACTATTCCCTCTTAGACGATGGAAAGACACTTTTTAAGAAAGCATCTTTCAATTTCCTCCAATTTGTAATAGAGTTGGGAGTTAGCCCATTCAACCATACCATTGCTTCTCTAGAAAGAGACGATGGGAATAATCTTAGCTGAATAACATTTTTCCCAACTCCTGTATTGTCAAACGACTTGCATATTGAGATGAAGTTTATTAAATACATATTTGGATCATCACCAGTAAGTCCACCGAACAGTCCCTTTAGATGTAATAACTGGATGATCGTACTCATAATAATAGCCCTGTGGCACCAGCCCCATACAACTCGTCATCATCATCATCAAGAGCAAACTGAATAGCTTGGCATTTGGGTCCCATTCTAGCCTGGAAATTTCTGTTGACATTCCTATTCACTGGTGCAGCTTCATCATCTGCACGCCTTGATTTAGTAACTCATCATCCCCTAGGTCTTCATCATCTGGGTTTACCTCCCGACTAGCATTATCATTATTCTACTGGTTTACTTGAGCGGCTACTGAGGCAGCTAACCTAGCCTGCTTCTACTAAGCAGCTACCCTTTCTGGGTCCTGTTGACCATCCATTCTGCCAATGAGATGTGTTTAAGGATTAATAGGTAATAATGGTTTACCCGATCTTTACGTAATTGTCATGCAAGATACTCAACTTGCACCAAGCAAAAAGTAATATTTAGGAATCTTTGACCAAATGGTCGATTAACATTCATAAACTTAGTTGACAACCGTATCCCTCGGCAACGGTGCCAAAATTTGATACGCCCAAATTACAAATCTCGTTAGAAAGTGCAAGCGGTCACTGTCAAATATAGAACCCAAATAGGTTGGGTGTTGAATCCCACATGGAATACTGTGCTCACTAAGTAGTGTAATCGTTACTGGACTGTTGATCAGAGGTTCCTGAATTTTTTTTTTATTAACTTATAAAATAATTAATTGTAACAAGATTATTCTACCAAATGATTCCCTTTGTAATTCATAACTTTATGAGATTAAACAAACCAGGGTAATGGTCACCAAAATGCTAGCACTATTCGGGTTGTGAATCACTTATGAGTACCATTTAGCAAATTTAATTGCAAGAATGGTTGAGACCTATTCTTTATCTCTTAGTTTCTAAACCTGAGTGGATAGATTATCCTAAAATTCTCTCGAACTCAAAGGATGCATTGTTCTTTCAACCAAATTTTTTATGTAAGCTAATCCTGTTAGGGCATTTAGCATTACTCTAAAGGTTAAGGCCCTTAAAATTTAGGTAAACACTTTCTTTTCTCAACAAACACTTTCCTTTCAGACAAGTCATGTTCTTGGACTCACTTCTCAAGTTTACAACCAAGAAAAGTCATTAAATTGAAGAAAGGTTTATACAATATCATTCAGTCGTGGAACTCAATTTGATTCACAACCCATAAATGGTTTTCATATTAAGGATTCCATAACCCTAGTTATGGGATCTTATCCACAAAACTCCATCGAAGAAGGAGAAATAATTCTTGTATTATTCATAAATAGATTTAGAATTCACTTAAAAGGAATCCCAAAAATCAGTTTTGGAATCTTCAATAAACAATCTTCAATGATAAAAATTCTCTAAGATCTCTATCAATCTCCCAAAGTACTAGGTTACAGAGAGTTTCAATAGAAGATAAAACTTGTAAAAGATAAAAGGTAGGTAACTTAACCCTCGAATTTGGTATTTATATGTTCCCACATAAAAAAAGAATTTAAAATTTAAAAGAAAAAAAGCTGTGTCAAAGTTGACTGTCCATATGGTGGTCCGTCGCAGTGTTGACGGTCCACCATCTGGCCCGTCAGTCATTTCTTCAAAATTACAGCTTTTGGATAAGGCCTGACGGTGACACTGGTGGTCTATCGCAAGACTGACGGTCCACTATGTTGATCATGACTAAGTCCTTCTGAGAGGTGGTTTCTGGATAAGGATTTACGGTAACACTGGTTCTCCGTCGCAAGATTGATGGTCCTCCATATTAATAGTCACTAAGTCCTTCTGAGAGGTGGTTTCTAGATAAGGATTAATGGTAAAACTGGTGGTCTGTCGCAATACTGACGGTCCACCATGTTAATCATCACTAAGTCTTTTAGGATGCGATGTTCTAGTTCTTCTTGACGGTCCACCTGGTGGTCCATCACAAGACTGATGGTCCACCATTTTGACCGCCAAACTCTCTTTTCTGCTTTTTTTTCAGGTTTTCTTCTGTGGTTATCTCCTTTCACTGAAAGCACTAAAAAGCTTTATCAAATAACACTTTGGTTGCTCGAAAACATACAATTTTCCTAAATAAATGATGCTAATTGTTCCGTAATATACCGGAACATCAGTTATGGACTTCATTTCATTATTGTTATTTATTTTGTTTTGGTTTTTGATATGGTTAGGGGCATGTCATGATCGAATACTTTTTGATTTTAGTTAGAGAATTTGTTAAACTTCTATGGGCATAGGCAATGTTGGTATTCGTGTTAGCATTGGTATTGTTATTAGCATTGGAATTGGAAATGGATGGTTCATTAGTGGTGATTTTTGACTTGGGTTTTAAGCTTACTATCATTTCTTTAATATAACATTATCATATCATGTTATAGGCCATAGTTCACCCGACATGGGGGTGCAGTGCGGGTATTGTTGGGTAATTAGGGTGTTCTCCAATCCTTGTTGGACTTTAGATGCCCGACACGACTAAGACCTAATTCAGATCGTGTCACGCCAGCTCTTAAACATCACACCATAATCCTCGAAATCTATAATATGCACTCCAAAATTAGCCAAACGGTGAATATCCTTCACCAAATCCCACTTCTCTTTTTCCACATGCGATAATTTTCCCATGGATAACCTGGTAATAGCATCAGAAACTATGTTAGCTTTACCTGGATGATAGTGAAGACTCATGTCATAGTCATGATCAACTCAAGCCATCTTCTTTGCCTGAGATTTAGCTCCTTCTAAGTGAAAACGTATTGCAGGCTCTTATGATCAGATTAAATATTAACATTGACCCCATATAAATAAGGCACCAAATCTTTAATACGAACACCATACCAAACAATTCTAAAACATGTGTCAGATAATTCTTCTCATGAACTTTCAATTGTCTAGAAATATAACCAACCACCTTGCCATGATACATTAACACACAACCCAGTCCCACCTGGGACACATAACCAAAAACAATAAAACCATCAACACCCTCAGGTAGAGTTAACATCAGAGCAATAGTCAAATTATCCTTCAGCTTCTCAAAACTACCTCACAAGTATCAGACCACAAGAATTTTACCTTCTTGTGAATTAACTTGGTAAATAAGGAAGCAACAAAAGAAAAACATTCCACAAACATTCTATAATAATCGTCTAAACCCAAGAAGCTCCGAGTGTCGATTGGAGTCGTAGGTCTAGGCCACTTCTTTACCACTGCAACCTTCTATTGATCTACCTTGATACCTTCACTAGAAATATCATGTCCCAGATAAGTAACAATATTCAACAGAACTCACACTTAGAAAATTTTGAATACAACTACTGATCTTTTATAGTTTGCAACACAAGGCGGAGGTCTGCCTCGCGCTTAGAATACATAAAAATATCATCAATAGACACGATCACAAAAAATATCCAAGAGCTGACTAAAAACACGATCATAAGATCCATAAATATTGCTAGGACATTAGGCAAACCAAAGGATATCACCAAAAATTCTAAATGATCATATAGGGTTCGTAAACCAGTCTTAGGGATACCCACCTTCTTATTCTTAAATTGGTGGTGACCCGAATGTAGATCAATTTTATAATTTTTTTTGGTGCTTAGCACCCAGAAGATAATCGAACTAATTATTAATCCTCTTAAGCGGATACTTATTATTCATGGTCACTTTATTCAATTTTCAGTAATCAGGACACATCCAAAGAGACCCATTATTCATACACACTAAAAGAATAGAAGCACCACACAGAGACATATTTTGAAGACATGATAATTTAAGCATTTTAGTTATTGTAGCAATTAGTCAGAGTTAGTTGGGGAGTTGTACCATCAACTGCATATTTCAGACAATTTAGAGGCTTATTAGACTAGAGTGTTTTCAGACAGTTCTTTTCTAACAATTAGTTTTTCATGTATAGTATTGTTTTTAAATTTGAACCTTATGTAGGGTTTTTGCATTTACTTCCTTATTTTGTTATTACAGCATCTTTATTATTCAGTGCTCACAACAGGTATAAGTCATGGGTTAGCTAGTGGTCCTTCGAGACTGTTAGGGCAGTGTAGAATCCGAGGTACAGACTCGGGGCATTACAAAACTTTGTATCAGAGTATAAGGTTTAGCAGAGTCCTAGGAAATCTAAAATCTGTATCTAGTAGAGTCTTGTGCTTAGGTATGTAGTACACGACACTTTTGGACAGGAGGCTACGAGATATTTTAGGAACAGTTTCCCTTATTTCAGTGTTCATGTCATTCGAGTGAGCATGAGCTCTAGTTAAACTCTCTATCTAATCCAAGTTTTTATTTTGTTTATAGATCATGCCTCCCAAAAGAACTAAGGAAAGAGGAACGGGAGACCAGCCTAAACCCCAACCCATCCTGCTAGATCTTCTAGACGAACATGTCTCCCATGCTGAGTTCAAAACAACTTTCACCACCCTAGCTCATGTTGTAGTAGCCTAGAATAAGCGCCTAGCTATTGTTCCGGCCAAACCAGTAGCCAACAAAGCAGCTGCCAAGATTTGATATTTCACCAGAATGAACCCTCCATCTTTCATCGGGTCTAAGTTAAATGAGAACCCCCAAGAATTTATTGATCAGGTGCAGAAAGTTACTGAGGTTATAGGGGCGATGACTAGAGAGAGAGCTGAGCTAGTTGCATATTAGTTGTAGGATATGGCTCACTCGTTGTTCAAAGAATGGAAAGCAAAAAAAGCTGCAGATGTAGGGACCATAGAATGGGAGGAGTTTACCATTGCTTTTTTAGATAGGTTCTTCCTGAAAGAGTAGAGGGAAGTAAAGGTTCTAGAATTTATCAATCTAAAGTAGGGCATCATGACAATGAAAGAGTATTCTCTAAAGTTTTATTAATTATAAAGATATGCTCCTCCTGTGGTAGTAGATAGCAGGTCTAAGATGAGCAAGTTTGTATTTGGGGTGAATGATATTGTGGTTAAGGAGTGGAATACCGCGATGCTGATTAGTGATATGGACTTGTCTAGACTAATAATCCATGCTAAACAGATCAAAGAGTAGACGAATTGTAACGCCCTGAGATCCCAGCCCGAGATGTCATACAGTGCTTGTAACCCCGAAGGACCATAAGCTAACCCTTTACTGATATCTGTACCTGTACACTGCATAATATCTGGAATAAATGCAAAAAATGGCCATAAGGTTCAACACATCTAAAGATACTTAAAATATAAAATCAAATACTATACAATACATCCGTATGAAAAGCCTCTAATCTGACTGAACTGTGGAATTGATGGGACAAGTTCCCAACTAACTCCGTCAAATGAAAGTAAATAAAATTTTGATTATAATATTAGAAAACTAAAACTCATCCTCGAAAGAAGAGTACTTACTGCTATTGCTGCTGACTGGGACTGATCTGCTGATGATACTCTAAGTCCTGTGCCTCTAAAAATATGGTGTCAAATGAGACACCATAGAGCAAATGTATCAGCACAACATGTACAGAGTATGTAGATGGGGCAAGGCCAAATGCATGGGCTCATACATGCAAAAGATTTATAACCTAAATGATAATGAGAAAACCGCACGAAAACAAACACACATACAAGAATGTATAAATCAAACTCATAATCATCACAACTATAGAGACGTGACCTAGGGTGCTACTTTACTGCGAGCTAAACTCACTACCATCACTGAGATACTGAACCACTGACTTATTCTCTATTGATAACTGAGGATCTGAGTATACTAATATCACAAACTGAGTTCTGAGCTTACCGCTTTCAACCGAAAAAATTAGAGATTCAACTTTTCTAATAGATAACTTTGGAAGCTTTATCAATGATAAAAAAAATAGGATTATATCCAAATCCAACAACAAGAATACTCAACAAATTCTAAGAAGAAGACCAAGCCTATCTGAAGAGAGATCTTTAAATATGATAATAGGAATATTCAACATGATATTACACTGAGATCAAGCCTCTCTGATGGAAGATCTTTAAATATGGTAGTAAGCATCTGTATATGAGGCCAAGCCTATCTGATGGTATGGTCCATGAATTAATGGAACTATCTGAGTTCCTTATTGAGATAGATGACTATGCCACACGGTCTTGACTTCTAAAGATTGATACTGAAAATGTAACTGTGGGAAGTAGTCACTTCACTGACATGCACCGACCTAATACAGGTAGGGTCCAACCTATAACCCCAGTTGGAAGGGCGTCAATACCGTGCCATGGGTAAAGAATCACTCTCGGGTCAAGCCTCTCTGATGGGATGACCCTCACAGGAAGTCGACCTGAGACAATATAATAGTTAGACTCTCTGGCGGTGATAGCCTCTATTGACGGAGACTCCTGTAGCATGCACTGGCTATGCAGTTTTGGAGTTTAGGTATTACTACTAACGACTCCAGCCTCTCTCTCTGATGGGAGGAATCGCCATCCCTTCCCTCACTCGGTGCTAGTTTCTACTCCCAACTGAAAGACTCTCATTGAATCCTTAGAGTGACACAATAAAGATGAATCTATTTACATGATCGTATTTCTCAAATGACCTGGCTGAAATATGCTGAGATCACTTGGTTCCGTGTATGACAAAAAAATATCAAATTGCGGTATCATACTGACGATACATAGCTTGATTAGATTATTCGAATTATTTCAGAGATTAGAATTAAATCACTTGAGTTCCATTAGGACTGGGCTAAGTACAGGTCTGAGGCTAGATTACTAGCGATATAGAGATTACAGAGATAACTGAGATTATTGAGCTTTATTATGCTTCACACTTGTCTGAGGATATAGAGTTCTATAGTTCACTGAGTTCTAAAAATCATGGATCGGTTGGAATTATAGAGAAACTGACACGAGCCTAAACAACAACTCTATTTTTGGGTATAAATACCCCCAAGACTCGATAACATAGAAGTAAAGCATCATCATTCATTCAAGCATCACAAGAATTCATGCATCATTACCATGATTCAGGCATATTCACAAGAAAGTCAAAAGTCATGCCATATATTCAATTTCACAATCATTAGAACATCACATCAAGCCTCCAAGGATTTACAAACGTCTACTCATCATCACAACTACCAAGGGGTCACTCTAAGCGTTTCAGAATCATAACATACTTTCCCTCTCATAAACCTTACGGCATCACATCTATCATTTAGGAAATATAAACCTCTAGGTGTGTATGGACTAGCCCACAACTTTAGGTTTCCTCTTTGACATCTACAATGCCCGTCTATGCTTCACCTCAGCCTTTCATCCAACCTATGGGTTGCATACTCCATTTGTTCAACCATCTCTATGCCCTAATATCACGAACACCTCACATAGACACCAACTTCAAAATGGCTCATCACTACATCACATAAATTCCACATACTAGGGTCAAAGACCATTAATCTTGTAAACAATCATGAATCCAAACTCAACAACACAAGTAACATCAACTTCAACTCATAAAAACCATGGAATATCTCCAAACATAAAATCCTTAAGTTTAAAAAAAGGTACTTGAGCTTCTTGGATGAAAGAGACCAAATAATCAACATCTACATACCTGGGAATTTCTTTTCTTGAAGGCTCTTGAAAGAAGTTCTTGATTTCTCTAGATTCTTCTTGATCTATATTGAATTTTATGAAAGGAGAAGAGAGTATTTTGATTATGGAAACCCTAATTTTTGGGTGGAATAGAGAAAAATAAAGTTGAAGGCCCTTGGCCCAGCATTTATAAAGCTGGGCGAGGATGTGGAAAAAACCATAATGCCCCTTTAAAATTCATCTAGAAAATTCTAATCGGGGTCTATGACGGTCAACCTGATAGGTCGGCAGAGGGACTGACAGTCCACCAAGTTGTTCGTCACTTGGGGTTTGGGAATGGGATAGTCTACCTCGGTCTGACGGGCCCCTTGATGGTCCATCAATTTTCTAATAGTCCACCACTTTGATCGTCACATGATGACCAAAAAATAAAGCCACTACCTTGGTATAACAGGACACTTGACCATTCACCAAGGACTTGGTGGTCCGTCAGATCGACCGTCAAACCTGTGATTCTGATAATGCTCAGTAAACCGGCCATAACTTCTTCATTCGATGTCGGATTTTGATACAATTTGTATCGATGGAAAGCTTTTTTAATGCTATACATGACTAAAATAAGAAATTTGGGAAATTACACATGATTCAAAGTGTTTCATACTTAGGAAGAGACTTTTGAAACTTTAAGACTCAGATTTTTTACTTTGCTGGATACATTCTAAGGCTCAGACTAGAAGAGAACTTTGCGGGGTATTATAAGAATAATGAGAGAGAGAAAAAGAATAAGAGGTATAGAATAGGTAGTTTTGACCTTTCTCAGCCTAATTTAGAGGATAGGAATCATTCTCAGTTCTACCCAAAATCTTCAGTTCCAGCCCCTTCCTTAGCTAGTATTCTAGTGCCAAAATTTAGAGATGGCAAAAAAGATAAGGCATCAGGCCCTAAACCTCAGGGTAGTGTTATCAGTGATTGAATGAATCTGCTTTATCAACAGTATGGTAGAAACCATTAGGGTGTCTGTAGAGAAGGAAGTGATGTATGTTTAGGATGTGGCAAGCCAGGCCACATAAGAAGTGATGTATGTTTAGGATGTAGCAAGCCAGTCCACCCTAAATCTTCTATTCCATCCCCTTCCTTAGCTAGTATTCCATTGCTAAAATTTAGGAATGGCAACAGTGATAGGGCATTGGGCCCTAAACCTCAGGGTAGTGTTAGTAGTGCTCGAATGAATCCTCTCGACCAGCAGCATGGCAGAAACTATTAGGGTGTCAGTAAAGCAGGAAGTGATATATGTTTAAGATGTGGCAAGCCATACCACAGAGTCAAAGATTGTCCCTAGTCAGGTTCCCAAGGTTAGCGTAATCGTCCTCCAGCTAAGTCCGATCACTCGAATCAACAGTGTGCCTCATCCAATGCCACCAGTGGGAAGTGCCCAACCAGACTTTATACTCTAAAGTCCCAACAGGATTAAGAAAGTTCTCTTGATGTGGTCATTGGTATGTTATAAGTTTATTATTTGTATGTTTATTCTTTGCTATATCTAGGAGCTTCTTTGTCTTTTATGACTCCATATATAGCGGTTGATTTTGGAGTCATTCTTAAAATCCTAGTAGCGCTTTTCTCAGTCTCCACCCCAGTGGGTAAATCAATCATAGCCTGATGGGTATACAGGAACTGTCCGGTTATGATATCTCAGAAAATCACTTCAGTAGACTTAGTTGAATTAGAGATGATTGATTTTGATGTCATTCTCGACATGGATTTTCTTCATTCCTAATATACCTCAGTTGACTACAGAAATAGAATTTTCCAATTTCAATTTCAAATGAATCCGTTCTAGAGTGGACGGGTAGTACTTCAGCACTTTGGGGTCAGCTCATTTCTTACCTTTAGGCTAGAAAAATGACATCTAAGGGGTGCATCTACCATCTTGTCTGAGTTTAGGACTCCAGATTAGAAACCCCTACTCTTATATCATTGCTAGTACCTTGCGAATTCCCAGTGGTGTTTCTCAAATATCTTCTCAGAATCCCTCCCAAAAAGGAAATTTATTTCGAAATTGATCTCCTTCTAGACACTCAAACTATCTCTATTCCATAATACAAAATGACTCCAGTAGAACTAAGAGATTTAAAAGAGCAATTAAAGGATCTCTTAGATACGGGGTTCATAAGGGCGCACTAGTTCTAATTATATGTATGAAAGATAGTTCCCTAAGAATGTGCATTGACTATCATCAGTTAAATAAAATCACGGTCATGAACAAGTATCCACTTCCAAAATTGATAACTTGTTTAATCAACTCTAGGGTTCCAGTTACTTTTCTAAGATAGACTTTAGATCAGGCTATCCTCAGTTTAGAGTTAGGGAATGTGACATCCCGAAAATAGCCTTCAGAATTCGGTATGGTCACTTTGAATTCTTAGTCATGTCCTTTGGTCTTACCAATACCCATCCGCTTTCATGGACTTGATGAACCATGTGTTCAAGAAGTACTTGGACATTCTTTTTATAGTCTTCATAGATGATATCCTTGTTTACTCCCACAGTGAACATGATCAGGAAGACCATCTTAGAATAGTATTAAAGACTCTCAGAAACCATCAGCTATTCACCAAATTTAGCAAGTGTAAATTTTAGCTAAGGTCAGTAGCTTTCCTTGGCCATATAGTTTTCGGTGATGGCATTAGAGTCGATCTTCAAAAGACCAAAAAAGTGAGAAATTGGACCAAACCCATATCTTTATCAGATATCAGGAGTTTCTTGGGTTTGGTTTGCTATTACCGATGGTTTGTTGAGGTATTTTTATCTATTGCATCCCCTATGTCTAGATTGACTCAGGAAAAGGACAAATTGCAATTGTTAGATTCTTATGATAAGAGTTTTCAGGAGTTAAAGGCTCAACTCACGACAGCTCCATTTTTGACCCTACTAGATGGTAACGATGGCTTTGTTGTGTAGAGTGATACATCGATAGTAGGTTTGGGTTGTGTCCTCATGCAGAGAGGTAAGGTCATAACCTATGCCTCCAAAATGCTTAAATCCCATAAAAAAACTATCCTAGTCTTGTTCATGAGTTAGGAACAATAGTTTTTTCCTTAAATATTTAGAGGCATTAGTTATATGGGGTGCCTGTTGATGTGTTCACAAACTATAAGATGTTGCAGTATGTGTTCTCCCAGAAAGGTCTTAACTTCCATCAGAAAAGGTGTTTAGAGTTGTTGAAAGATTACGACTTGAGTGTACTATACCATCTGTGCGAGGCATATATAGTGGCTAATGGTCTCAGTAGGTTGTCTATGGGTAGTGTTACTTATGTTGAGGACAATAAGAAGAAGTTAGCTCAGGAAGTCCATCATCTTTCCTGACCAGGTGTCCACTTAGCCCACTCGACAGAAGGTAGTGTATAGGTTCAGAATATTTTAGAATCATCTCTAATTTTTGAAGTAAAGGAAAAAAAGAAAAAAGATCCCAATTTAGTTTAGTTGCAAAAGTAGGTCAGCAATCAGAAGGTTAAGGTTTTCTTCTAAGGGGGAGATAGTGTATTGTTTATCAGGGTCGTTTGAGTATGCGGGTATAGATGAATTGGGGTAACGAATTTTTGTAGAGGCGTATGGTGTGCATTACTCTATTTGTATAGGGGATACAAAGATGTACCATGATTTGTGGGAAATTTATTGGTGGAGTAGGATGAAGAGATACATTGCAGAGTTTGTAGCTAGGTGATCTGAATGTCAGCAGGTTAAGATTGAGCATCAAAAACCTAGTTGGTCCATGTAGGAGTTCAGCATTCCTACTTGGAAGTGGGAAGAAGTGAGCATGGACTTTGTGATGGGTTTTCCTCGTACTCATCGTCAACATAATTCAGTTTGGGTCTTTGTAGACAGGATAACCAAATCAACTCATTTTCTACCAGTCCATACCTATAACTCAGTTGAGGATTACGCCAAACACTATATTAGGGAGTTGGTCAGATTGCATAGTGTTCCATTTTCCATTCTCTCAGACAGAGGTAACTAGTTCACCTCTCCTTACTGGAATGCATTCCGATAGGGTCTTGGTACCTGAGTTTACCTCAGTATATCTTTTTATCCTCAGATAGATGGTCAGGAAGAACGGATCATCTGGACTTCAGAAGCTATGATGCGAACATGTGCGATTTATTTTAAAGGTAGTTGGGATGACCACTTGCCTTTGATTTAGTTTAGATATAACAACAACTATCATTCTAGTATTCAGATGGCTCCATTATAGATACTTTATGGGAGGAGATACAGAACTCCCATTTGTTGGTTCGAAGTGGGTAAGGACGCATTGGTGGGGCCTGACTTGGTATTTGATGCCTTGGAAAAAGTTTAGTTGATCAGAAAAAGGCTTGATATATCTCAGAGTCGACATAAATCCTACATAGATGTGCGTTGAAAGGATCTCAAGTTCGAGATTGGTGACTATGTGTATTTGAAAATGTCTCCCATGAAAGAGGGGAAGAGGTTTGACATGAAGGGGAAACTTAGTCCTCGATATGTCGGTCCTTACCGAATTCTCAGTTATTTTAGAAAGGTAGCTTACAAGATTGAGTTACCTTTAGGTCTAGCTTCAGTCCATCCAGTCTTTCATGTCTCCTTGCTAAAGAAATACATAGGTGACCCAGCAGCCGTAGTCCCAATAGAGGGCATAGACGTTCAAAAAATTCTCTCTTATAAAGAGGTTCAAGTTAAAATCCTTGACTATCAGATTCATCAACTGAAGAACAAAAAAATTCCCTCTAGTCAATGTTCTTTGGTGGAATTTGTCTAGTGAGAGAGCTACTTGGGAAGCAGAACCATATATGTGAACCAAGTACCCTCACCTCTTTTCTGCCAACTCAGACTTAGCTTAAGGTAACAGTTTTCCTTAAAACTTACTCACTTTTCCCTTGCAAAACTTTGTATTAGTTACTGTTGCATATTCAGTCATGCATTCATGAATTTTTTTCAGTCATGTATTCATTGCATTCAGATATGCATATTCAGTATACAAACCTAGTTTGTTAGTATATTGAGTCATGTATTCATTACATTTAGATATATATGTTCAATATGAAAAATTTAGTATATTAGTAGTTTAAATCGTGTTTCATTATTTGTGTCAAGTAAATAATTTCAATACATCAGTAATATCAGCTTAGTCAGCCTCATTCAAGGACGAATGTTCCCAAGGGGGACATATTTTAAGACCCCACAAAATTATAAGCTTGACTTAGTCCTTTAAAGCCTTCTAAGGGGTCCAGACTTTGAGAATTTTTTCTAAGTATCAAGACTTAGAATCATTTTAGCCTTCCAAATTTGGAGGATTTTATTTCTGACCTTCCCGAACTTAGTCGATTTTGTGAATTGGTTCCTGATTAGGGTCACTTATAGGCCATCTCGGGTGAGTTTTGAGTTTTTTCGACTAGCGTAAGGGTAAGTTTGGATGCTAAATACAGTAAGGGGCCGTGATGGACCCGCATTGCGAGGCCCAGTAATTGAGCTAGGGGTCACATCGTGAATCATAGTCAACCTAAGTATTATTTGCGACGCGCTGGGCAACCCAGTTTAGCAAATTTTAGTTACGGGTTATGGTGGTAAATAGGCCAATTTCCCCTCCATTATTCACCCAAAAACACAAAATAAAGCCCCCATTTACCAAAATATACTCACTTTCTCTCAAACCGTCTCTAGAGCAAGCATTAGGGTTTTCAATTCAAGGTTCAAATCTAAAAAATTCTACCATCAATATTCTAAAAAACAAGCTTAAAGGTATGTGAAGTGTTCATTCAAGGGACCTTTCACCATTGGAGTTCAAGAAACCCTTTTTAAAATCTTAAATCATGATTTCCATGTTTTGGGTTGTTTGTATTCATGTTAATTTTATTTTTTATTTCAAAGATGAAGTCTTTAATGAATTTCATGAATTTATGTTAGCATGTGGGTTGAAATCCTTTAAATTTAAGTGAATAATGTAGCTATGATGTATTGGATTATTATTCATGCCCAAGTATAATGTGATGCCTCCCATGTGTTTGCCAAAAATGCCTAAGTGAAGTAATTGTCCAATTTGAGCCATTGTTGATCATAATTATAAACTCATGAAAAAACTACATGTCGTAAGAACTCCCATGTTAAAGTTATGCCTTGAAGGTGTTTGTTGAAATGCCTATATGAATAGTTAGTGTACTTATGACATGATAGCATGCATCCCTATACATGTACATGTTCAAGATTTATAAGTGTTTGATGAAATACCTTAGAAAGTAAATTCTAACTATATGACCATTGTCGTGCCTTCAAGATTTATGTTACGCTTTACTCTTTATGCTATCGAGTCCTCGGGGTATTTAATACACGACAATTTAGCTGTATAACTATTGAGAGTGTTATTTACAGAATAGTCTCAGTCAGGTCACAATTAGTGGTACTTTTAGTCAGTTCCAGAATCCAGAGAAACTCAGTAAACTTAGTACTAATCCATTCCAGTTCAGTAACAGTTCAGTCAAGCCTAGTATAAAGTAGGAAATATGTTCAGTGTCTATTAAGTTAGGAGTAGGATTCAGCACTGAGTAAACCCAAGGATGGGGACTCACTTACCAATAGAGGGTGTGATTCTTAGAATAAATCCTTGCATTCCAAAACTGCGTAACCAAAGTAGGTTGAGACATTAAATCTGCCAGTTAAGGGTTGATGAGGTGTTTTAACCTATCTGTTGAGGGTTCCACCATTCTCGTTACAGTACCTGCCAGATGAGGTTATCTCTTCAGTTTTTTTAACTGTGGCACGGTAATATCAACCTTCCAACTAGGGTTATAGGTTGGACCATAAAAATCTATTTACGAAAAAGGAATGTCGGTTAGATGATTAGAACTTAGTATAGTTCTACAGACTCCAGGATTGTCAGATACGGTCATGCAGATAAGTAGTAATACATTATCAGTAAATTCTGGGATCAGTAAATTAGTATTTATAATTAGTATCGGTATCATCATAATTTTAATTACAGTCTACATATTCATGCATGTAATCCCATTCAGCCGTATCCAAGTTATTCAGTTAGTATTATTCATGCATCAAGAACCCATGCATTTCAACCAACCCCACTGAGCATACCAATACATTCAAAGTACTAACATATGTTTTTATGCTATAATGTCTTATACCATAGGTTCAGATGCACGGGCCCCAAAGCATCCTTAGTAGTACAACTTCTCAGCACGCAACGTAGTGGTGAGTCATCATATTTTCAGGACATGATTATTTTAGCATTTTAGTTATTTTAGAAATTAGTTAGAGTTAGTTGGGGACTTGTCCCATCAAATTTATATTTTAGATAGCTTAGAGGCTTATCAAACTAGATTGTTTTTCAGACAGTTGTTTTCCAATATTCGGTTTTCCGTGTACAGTATTGTTTTTCAGATTTGAATCTTATGGAAGTTTTCCATATTTACTTCCTTATTTTGTTATTACAACTTTTTTATTCTTTATTACTCACAGTATCTGCAAGTCATGGGTTAGCTAGTGGTCTTTCAGGATTTTTAGCACCGTGTAGCATTCGAGGTACAAACTTAGGGCATTACAACTACATAAGGGGTCATATAAAAGAGAGTAGAACAAAGATCAAGTAGACAATATACATCACGAGAGAAGAGTAGAAGTATGCTAGTAACAACTTCGGGGGATGTCTCAGAATCATGGCTGGTGGCAAGAGCATACAAATGGTTCTGACCGATGTAAAAGCCAGAAGTAGAACTAGCACCCTTTTTTGCAAGAGCTGATGAAATAGCGATGGGAATTTTATTTTCCCCACAATCAACCATAGAAGGAAAATCCCTCTGAATATAACCAATCTGACCATATTTAAAACATTTGTTCCTTTTTTTTTCAAAAAACCATGGTGTACCTGACCATAGAATCTACATGAATGATACGATGGAGCTGACTAAGCCCCACTAGCCTTAGGTTGGGCTCCTAATGCTATAATCCTAATATCATACTGATAATGATGATAACCTGATCACTTTAGATAAGGAGCACTAGCCATAGAGTAGTAACTAGAATGGCCCTACTTTTTTCGACAATTTTTACTATCTATTTCACTTTGCTGTTGACCTCAACCCTTATCTAAATAGCTAAACTTCTTATTCTGCCTGTCAGTTATCTCTGCTTACTTCTTCTTTCCTTCTTCCACTTATTGCATATACACTACAAGTATAGAGATGTCTATATCCTTATTTAAGAAGGCAACACTGCTCTCCAAGATCAACTCTCAAGAGAACCTAGCGGCAAACTTGGTAAATCATGTTTTGATGATAATCAGTTGATAACAAGGGACCAAGTACCTAGGTCTTCACGTATTTAATATAGGTATCGCTATCCTACCCAATTTTGTCTTCTATTATAGCAAACTACGTAGGTGATCTTGTACCTTTCTGGACTCCTGGACAAATTAGATTTCTACCATAATTATTATTCCACTATAAAAGAAAAATAATGCTTCTCAATTTGTGAATTTTTGCAAAATTAGAATAGATGAGAGGGAAATAGGCAATAACTCTACTTTGCAATATTGGTCGTCTTATTTTCTTTATGTAGTGAAACAATTAGTGTTCTTGAGTCAATTCATGGTCTCTAACTTTAATACTCATGTTTTAAGAGTAATGTCTTCTTTGTATTCTTTACAAAACTTTGGTAGAGTTACTTGAGTTTGATATTTGGTAGAGTTAATCAATATCAAGTTGAGTTCTTGGTAGGGTTGTCAAAGTAGTCTTGTTGTAGAGTTATTAAAACCTGGTGAAGCCTAGTATTAGGTTTAATAGAGTGAGTAATCAAAATTTTGATTATAGTAGATGGATGAGTGTTTGTGAGGGAAAGCCATGGTTTCTCCTCCTGTTAGCTAGGGGGTTTCTACGTTAATTTTTTTTGTTTTATAATTTATAGAAAAGTTTTAGTTTTCCAGTGCTTTACTATTTAATAGCATGTGAGTGATTCTAAGGGACCTAGTCCCTTATAGTGTGGTGCAATCCCCATCGTATGTTTCATCAATTGGTATTAGAGCATGAAAACTCTAAAAGGTCAACACCTAGACTAAATTGATTATTGTGGATGATTTGCCTAATCTGGAAAAAATGGAAATCTACCACTAGACCACCTAGATTTAATGGGCATCTCTATGGGTTCTGGAAAATAAGGATGTATGACGTAATCATGACGGAGGACAGTGAGCTGGTGAATATGATACTAGAGTGGTCCTCATGTGCCAGTTAGAGAGATTAAGGAGGGAGCGATGACTATAATGGTTGTTAAAGTAGTAAATAGTATGATGATAAAGATAGAAGTAAAGTTAAGAAGAATCATAAGGGTAAATAACTGCTAGGTTGTGGCATAGGGACTGATGCGTATAATAGGATTTTTGCTTGTTAAAATGCTAAGGAAATCTACGATTACTTTAAAAATGCTCATGAAGGAACCACTGATGTGAAGGATTTATAATTTTATAAGCTAACTAATTAGTATGAAACCTTAACCATAAAAGAAGGAGACGCTATCTAAGAGATGCATACCAGATTCACTTCAATGATGAATGAGTTGCATTGCTTAGCAGAAGTAATTTCTTCGAACAAATAGGTGAGAAATATTCTAAGGGTTCTGCTTAAGTCCTTGAAAAGTAAAGTGGATGCTCTAAAAGAGGCAAGGAGCCTAAAAACTCTCTTTATGGATGAACTTATTAGTAATCTAAAGATACATGAACTCAAGAAGAAGCAAGGGCAAAAGAAAAAGGAATTAAAAGGGAAAATGTTTAGGCAAATAAGGATTCTAAGTAATATTCTAGTGAAGAAGACACTGATGTTTTCTGTTTGTCAAAGAAAATAGTTAGCGTAATGATTAAAAGTGGTCAATTTCAAACAAGAGGAAATGGTAACAGGAAGGGAGGCAATGTTGATGTATGTCACAAATGTAGAAGTACTGATCCTTTCTTTAAGGATTGCAAATTGGAAAAAATGGATTAAAAAAAATATCTCAAGACTAGAGATGAAAAAGGAATGAATATAGACCAGGTCCCTACAAAATAAAGAAGAAAGGTTGCAGCTGAATATGTAGTGAAACACATCCTAGCAGTGCGGGGAGATTCTTCTAGTTAATCTGATTAAGATAAAAAGTTTGAAGAAGCGTCTGTGCAGGTTGTGGAAGAGTATGAAGTTACCTATGATTCCCTATTTTGTCTTGTGGAAATTGATCCGGATGAAGAATATGAAAATGATGTAACAATTCGAAAATTAATGAAAACTTAGATATCAACTTTGCTAGGAAGATAAAGAAGCTAGCAAATGTGTTGAGTTTGTGTGTAAATTGATTACTCAAAAAAAATTTTCTAGAAGAGAAAGCAGAGAATCAGGAGCTTGAGTTAATTTCTTTAACTCTACAATATCTAAAATTGGGGAACAAGTTAATAAGTCGAAATCTAAAAATTTAAGTTTATCAAGTCAACTTCTGAAAGTAAATAATACCAATGATAAACAGAAGAAAAAATAGAGAATTAGGAGCTTGAGTTAATTGCTTTAACTTTCCAAATTCTAAAACTGAGGAATAGGTTGCTAAGTTGATATTTTAAAATCCAAGTTTATAGAGTCAGCTGGAGAAAGTAAATGATTCTAATGGATAAGGAAAGAAAGAATCCTCAAAGCTTCTAACTAAGCTTGAAGTTAATCTGATGGATTCTCAAAAGCATGTTATGATTGGATTCCAGATGAATGAAAAGTTAGAAAGGTCCTACTCCATTTAAATGAACAACTCAAAAAATCTATAAAATGGAGCACATCCTCTCAAATTCTTTGTAAATGGATTGGTCAGAGTATCAATAAAAGTAAAGGGCTTGGATATCAGCATTAAACCCAATCACTTAGGTCTCAAGGGAAAGGTGTTCATGGTATTAGAAATAGGGTTCAAAAACCTTTATGCACTCATTATGGAAGAGATGGTAACATGAAAGAAAACTGTAAAAGTTTGATTAGATCTAGAATTAACAATGTTAGATACATTCATCTAGGTAATACCTATCCTAAGGGTTCCTAACCTTATAAGAATATGTAAAAGATCTCATTACCTAGATAGGACAAGAGAGATTTGATCATACCATTTTCATCTTACTGGGAACTCAAATTCAATGAGGTTCCCAAATTTAACAAATGACTTTGTCTGTAGGATAGATAAATGGATTACATTCAGATCTAGTTATTGATAGTGGATGTTAAAAATGTATAACTAGAAAGTTTGATTGTATTCTCTCTCATAAGACACTTCAAGATAGTGGTATGTCATTTGGAAAAGGTAATAATATTAAATTCTCACCTGATGGAAGCACAGTCTCAAGCTTGAAGTCTTGAAGAGTTGTTCTCAAAGTCAAAAGGATCAACAATATGCTGGAACATGTAAGTTTCTCATTTCTAAAATAGTTTAATTCAAAGGACCTAGTCCATGGAATGCCAAAGCTAAAATTTCTAGATAACAAGTCCAAAGAAGAGGAGAAAAGAAGTAAGTGTTTGTCGTTGTGGGTAACCTCTCCAAGTTCACCTGGAAAATGTTCTTGAGAACCAAGGATAAAATATATGAGGCTCTAGTTATTGTTTCATAGAAAACACATATAAATTGGTACTTATGGGCTACATCTTATCGATCTAAGAATAAAGAGTTTTCAACAAAAAAGAACTTTGCGTGTTGAATAAAGTGTGCATATGATCTTTGACGACTCAGGAAAAATAGTGAGTCCAGATAATGATGAAGATTCAAAATTTAAGGAACTCATTACTATTCAATAAGATGATGATACTACCGATGATAGTTAAAAGACTCAATGATACATATGTAAATGATAAAAGTGATGGAGATCAAGTTATCAGTGACAAACCCCTGCTCCAGCTAAAAGAATATCAAGAAGGATCCAATCAAGTTCTTTAAGGACCTATTCCCTGTAAAACACATCTTACAAGCTCAAATTGATGGCAGAAATCCTTTCACCCCTTGACCTTCTAACTTTAATTTTGGAGACAAGAGTCTAAATAAAAAATTTACATAAGAAATTTCATGGCTTTCTCATCTTTCTTGTCTCAAAATGAGCCCAAAAATGTGAAAAAGGTTCTGAAAGATATTGTCTGGTTCAATGCAATGCTGAAAGAACCTTGGAAATTTAAAAGATGTTGAGTCTGGGACCTATTCCCCAGACCCATTATCATAACTATTTTTTGGAATAAAGTGGTGTATTGAAATCAGATTGAAGCCGGGAATGATGAAATTAATATGTCCTAATAGATAACTCGATTTTCTTCCTAAAATGGGCTATAATTAGGAGACATGTTTCCTTGGTAAAGTAGGTACATTTTGGTCTAACTCATTACTTTGCCTTTGCAGGTATAAACCCATGGGAATATATTTAGAAGAGGATAGATGTGATTTACACAAATCTAAGGATTCTCTAAAGAGAGAGAGGGACATGGTCTCATCTCCCAAGTTAGTACCAAATCAATGTACTTTGATAATCATAAAATTTTTTATAAAAAGCCACATGTCTTCTCTCATCTATGAAAAAACTATCATTTTATAATAATGTGAAGAGTCACACCAATTAAATTCAGACACATCATTTCAAAAGGCCTTTTTAATGACAACGATCACCTCACTCATATCACAAAACCAAATTTATATTTTTTAATTATCTTAAAAAATTAACATAAATCATTATTTTTAATCATCCTTAATCATTGAATTAAACTGGTCCTATTTTATCTCTTTACTTAAAAATTCAAAATGGTAAATATTGTGACTTCTCAACACCCGTTAAAGATCTTGAAGTTGATATAGCTTTAAAAATTAAACCAGAACAATAAAAAATTCAACCTTATGAATAATTTAAAACCCAAAACCAAAGAAGACATCTCCTTAAGTCCACAACAAGAACCTGTGTTGAGTTTACAGGAAATTCCAGAACCTCTAATTGAGTCTGTCCTCATTGAAACTTTCATAACCATTAAAATTTACAGTGAGTCACCCTTGGTAGAGGAATTAAATTTGTCAACATTGGTAGGGGATTTAAATCAACGTTTCGGATTAACAATTGAACAAGAAATCTCTCAATTCAAAATTCCTTGTTCATCAGAGGAACCTAAATTATCTGAAAACTCTTAAATTTATGTTTCTTCTAATGAACCAAAAAATACAAAACTCTTTTAAACCTACAAGTACTTGGTTCCCCCACTCCCTCTGAGTCAAACCCTATCTTTTCCCATATGTGTGATGTAGAAATATAACTAGGAAAGGCTGATCTTTCAAGTAGTGACAATTGGGTAGACGAAAATTTACTGTTGCTTACATATGATCATAAGGAAAGCTCAGTTAGTGCTGAAGAGAAAATAATAGGTAAAAGGGATAATATTAAAAAGGATGGAAAGATTGTCCTGCATCCAAGTAAAGAATATAAGGAGGATGATGATGAACCCTCTTTAGGGTGGTCTATGAAGAAACAAAGGTGAAGCAAAGGGAAGGAAAAAGTTGTTAATTTTGGTATAAAGATATCAAGATTGTATTTTACTAGGGGTATGGAAATAAGTTATTAGATGATGCTACGAAGGCTAGAAAGTCTTCTACTACTGAGAGAAGAATACTCCATAAAGTAGTCGTAGTAAAGAAGGAGAATATTGAAGTTGTAGAGGTTTGAGAGTATGAGAGAATTGATCCTGATGTTTCTGTGGAACCAGAGAAAAGATGAAAGGAAATTCATATTTCTAGAAGGACCAAGTCCTTCCACTCAAATTCTTGTAACCTAGTAGGAATGAAGCAGAAACAGATTGTGGTGAAAAGAAAAAATTCTCTGAGGGACCTGTCCCAAGAAAGTTAAGTGTTTAAAAATAATTAATCATTAATCCTGAAGAAGGAGAAAGAAATAAGAAAAGGAGGATACATAAAGACAACAATGGAGTGAATGTTTTAAAACATAGAAAATATTATCTGCGAAAGTGTTTAACCCTAGTATTTATAAAAAATTGGGATCGTTGATTTTGTGTAATATGTCAAACACCAAGGATGGCTACGCCTGCTCAAGGAACCATATCCCATGGTCCTTTAATAGGAAGTAAGAGAACTCTATTACACAATGCAGTTCTCAGACGATGGGTTAAGCTTGACAACCTAAGTTCTAAGAAAAAAATAGATTGCATGAAGAGTGTCTAGGGAAAATCCTATATGTTCCTATTATTAGGGTGAGGACTGTTGTAAAGCAACAACCCAACTAAGTTCATGATAGATGCTTCTATGGTTGGAGGAACATCGATAGTTGGTGTGAGGAAGAAATTTCTCACAATCAATTTTTAATAAGTGTTTGAATTTGTGAATAAAGTCCTTTATCCCATATTAGATAAAAGGACCATTTCCTTTGTTATTGATTTATTGTAGATTGAGAGTTTGAGCAAATCTGAGCTGATAAGTCTTCTTGCTCTAATATTAGAGTATATGCATAAGGTCACTCATGAGAAGGAAGGCAAACATGGGACACCTTATGGGTACTTCTTGAACATAGTGTTTGATCACTTTAGAGTGGTAGGGAGTAAAGAGACCCCGAGAAAAGTCAAATAAAAGCCTAGTATGACAATATTTGTGGAAAATGAATGTATTGAATGAAAGATTGGACATGTGTCCCAAAAGTTGGAGTTATTGGATACTCAGGAGAATTTAAGCAAGGAAATAGAGGACATGGGGATTAATCTTACTACTAAGGATGTTTAGATAGTTCACTTAAAGATGAAGAATAAAAATTTATCCTCAGAGGGACTTGGTGTCACATAGGAACTTGCAGCAGAAAATGCTAAGCTCCAAATCAATGTTGTACAACTCACTCAGGAGGTTAGGTTTGAATACCAAAGTTAAATAAATCACTATGAAATTTCTGAATGTTCATGCTACAAAGAGTTCTACAATGGAGTTATTGTTTAAATCCTTCTCCCCTAAGCCCCTTTCAAACTAACTCCTTTCATCCCCATGTAATTTTATCATCCCTGTGTATCAATTTCTAGTTCTTATTCCTAGTATGTCTTTTGAGGAATTAGAATTTTTATGTTTATTTTCATAAGATTTAATGGTACTAATCTCTAGTTTCAGTAAATGAATCCTTTTCTTGTGTGATGCATCTGTCTTTTCTTTATCTTTAAAGTTGTCCTTGATGATAGTGTTGCCACATTGTCCATGAGTTAACTATCTTGTTCTTATTTTTACTCTTGGTTTACTGTTATCACTTCTCAATGATGCCAAAAGGGGAATATTTAATTCATATGGTGGGATAGATGTATGTGGTGCATAGTATGTTAGGGATTTGCATGATGTTTTTAGGTACACCTACATGATGTGTTAGGGACGAAGTACAAATTAGGTGCATATGTGTTGAATTCCAGTAGATGATAGATGATATGTGAAGAATGCAATAATGGTGAAGTCATGATGGTATATTAAAAGAAGGGAGAGTGCTCAAATGAACATTTATGAGTGCAGGTATATTGACATGGGGAATATTGAAACATAGTGAATGAATTTTGATGTCAACTGAAAATAATGGACGAGGTCCCTAAGTTGACATATTGATTAGGGAAGCATTATGCATAATGATAGAGGGATATTCACTGAAAGTAGTGGTAGTAACTCTGACTGAATAAGTTGAATGAATTTGATGCTCCAATGTTCTGTGGTCATGCTCTGTGTTTTTTCATCATCAAAAAAGGGGAAATTTGCTAAATCATGTTTTGATGATGATTAACTAACAATAATGTACCAGGTCCCTTGGTCTTCATGTATTTAGTACAGTTGTCACTATCTAGTGCAATTTGGTCTTCTAGTGTAACAAAGTGTGTAGGTGAGCTTCTACCTTTTAGAAAACCTAGCCAAATCAGATTTCTACTCTAATCATTATTCCACTATAAAAGGAAAAGAATGATCATTAATTGGTGAGTTTTTGGTAAATAAGAATAGAGGAGAGGGAAATAGGCAAAAATTCAATTTTTCAATATTGCTCAAGTTAATAATTGTTTTATGTACTTAAAAAGTAAGTGTTCTTGAGTTAAGTCATGGTCTATAACTAAATTACTATTTTTATACAAGTAATGTCTTCTTTGTGTTCTTGAGAGTGCTTAGGTAGAGTTAACTGAGTTTGATATTGGTTAGAACTAATAAATATCAAGGTGAGTTCTTGGTAGAGTTAACATTGTAGGCTTGAAGTAGTGTTATTACAAGCAGATGGAGCGTAGAGTTAGGTTCATTGGAGTCTATAATCAAGAGTTTAATTATAGTAGATAGTTGAGTTCTTGTGAGGGTAAGACACTGTTTTTCCTCCCTTGAGCAAGGAAACTTCCATGTTATATCTTTATGTTTTGTAGTTTTCAATAAAGTTTTAGTTTTCCAATGATTTACTGTTTAGTTTCGTGCGCTGACTTTAAGGGACCTGGTCCCTTATATGTTGTGCAGCCTGCCCCTCACGTTTCATCAAAACATCCTCATTGTAGCCCTAATTTTAGACACCAATTCCATAGCATATCGTGACAGCTGATAAAACTTCAAGGAATATTCCTTTGCTATCATCCTTCCTTGCTTTAGATTCATATACTCCGCGACCTTTGCCCCTCTCTATTTCTGAGGAAAGAAGTGATCAAGAAAAGAACTGGAGAAGTCATCCCACAAAGCAGACTAAAAATCATCGACCCTAAGTTATTCCCACTATTCATACCATTGGTATATTAAATCTTTTGACTAATAATCAATGAACTCTACACCCTCCACATCAATACCATGCATCGCATGGAGATTTTTCCCATTTCATCAATGAAGTTTTAAGGATCATCCTCATCCTTAGAACTAGTGAAAGTAGGAGAACTAAACCTCATAAATTTGCAAATTCTAGTGACCTTGGAGGATGGAGCAACATAAGCATCACACTCCGTCTTGGAGGCCACCAATTAGGTAAACAAATGAATTGACTAGCGAAACTCAGCATTAGATACGCCAGCCTAAGGTGCCTGAGGAGGGATAGAGGGAAATAGTGGAGGTCCATCATGGTAATTAGAAGCAGTGACCCTATACCAAGTCTGAACTCCTTGAGTAGGACAAACTCCATCTGCATTATCCTCAAACAGGACAGAAGATTTCCTCGAACCTTACATTTTCTGGGAGGCATAATATAAATAGTGAATATATGTGAATTAGAGGAGATTCAAGACCTTAAACTCTATAGCTCAAAAATAGAACAACAAGAAAGGGAAATATTCCTAAATGCCTCATAGCCTCTCCATTATAAGTGTAGCATGCTACAAACCCATAAATGAGACTCTACATGACACACTTTTGTTGGTCACCCAATGAAAACAAACCTAGGCCCTGATACCATCTCTTTCAGGAATCATACTAGGATTTATTCATGACAGCTATCTCAAGTCCCATATAGACCAGTGATCACCCCTTACATCTAACCAAAACAAATAAAATATCCCCAACCTCAGATAAATTTCAAACATATAACAAGATAGTATACGACAAGCTCAAAGAAATTCAAAACACGTCCCTAGCAAAAATTCGGATAATAAAAAAAAAGACCTACCAACATCACCCAAGTCTACAGTAATCCTACAAAGCCTTTTAAAAAGAAACAAAAACTAGTCCTTGTAGGGACATATCCCCGACTCTGACAGACAACAATGAAAAAGACAATGTTAATGACAATTAAACTCTCAACTCTAATCTATGATAATAACTGATTAAATGTCTAAGTCCTCCAAAGTACGGAAGCTCACCAATTATCCACAATGAACCGACAAATTGAGCCGATCCACCTAATTCTGTGAAGGAAAAATAGACTTCCCTATGGACCCTACATCGCGTGGGGATATAATGTTTAGAGATAGTTCGTGTTGTGAACACTAACATGGAACTCAAGAATAAGGGAGAAAAATAATTCCATAACCAACACTTTAAAGCCAGTCAAAATCCATTGCACATAAGCATATGCAAATACATATATATACATCACGTGCTGGGATAGGTAACAAGGCTTAATATGATCTTTAAAAAATAGCCTTGATTGTTTAGCTGAACTTTTATAACATATGAAGACACACAGTGGATATATGGGCCCATCTCTCCCGCAGCTGCTTGGGCCTCAGTACGTGTGGTCGCACGAACTAAATGGTATACACATGCAATATGGGGGGCTCGAACCTCTCGACATATCCGAGTGACATAAGTACCAAATCATTTAATACAATGTGGAGGATTCAGATCTCACAGTCAAATGATATTAATAAAGAGAACTCGAACTGCCCGATCATATAGACCCCCGCGTCAGCAATCGTAATTTCCATTATAGGTACTTCAGGAGCTCTACTTTCAAGACTCAGCTACACAACCCTCATTCAAGCATTAAAACAATTGGAACATACATTAGCATTTATTGAACCATGATATATATTTAGGAATACATTGTTGGTATCATTATACCAACTACACTAGAAAGGTAACATCAATTTGCCACACCAATTATCATCACTTGTTGGAATTCACCCATTTAGTTTAATTATACATTAGCTTGGGGAATTACACAACCCCATAAGGTTTAATTCAAAATCATTATGCACCATTAACCTTTTATATTATGCAATAGGTCGAGTAATTCAATGTGCATATTTTTCATAATCAGAACCAATTCCACACTATGGTGTTGAGGTCATAACCACTTAAAATGTCACAAGTTTGGGAAATCACAATCCCAAGTGCATTCACTATTCCCATGCATCAAATTGATTTTAAAACCACAACATAAACATAGCCCATGCAGGAAAAAATATAAAACATTATATAAACAACAGTTATTCAAAATCCTCAACCCATATTTTCAGAACCAATCGTAATACCATATGAACAAAACTTTAAAACTAATGCTTTTAGCAAATTAATAATAAGGAAAGATTAATATGCTTGAAATACCAAGTTTCACAAAAAGAATTCAACTCTTGAACCCTTAGATCACTTACTTCTTGGAAACCTATGAATGGATGCTTGAGATAGTTGAAAGATCTTTGGAAGTACTTGAGTACTTTATGAATGAGAAACAAACCCTCCTAAGTGCTTTATAAACATAGGGTTTTAATTGGGTGAGAAGGGAATCTTCTAATGTGCCCTTAATTTAAAATATGGAACATAGTCGTTAGTAACTATAGGTCAATATACGACTCAGTAGACTCATTATGACTATTACCTCATGTCGTAGACAAGACAATCTCCAAGGCACTCATAATATGTTAACCTAGGACTCAATAGATATGAATACTAATGACACCCTATAACTCCTATGGTCCAATCGTAATTAACCTAGTAACCATTTGGTATAAACACTGGATACCCTAAAATTTGCACCCATTGACTCGTAATGAGTCCTTATGAATCTTAGTGTACTTCTTATTCTCATAGAAGAATTTATCCACATACTACTTTAGATACAATCACGTCCAAAAACTCATCAAAACACCCTTTGACCCATCAAGGGAGTCGTAGTTAGGATAGTGAGGATAAATTTCAAAAATTTTCAAGGACAAAAAGCTCAGGACATTACAATTACTCATTGCAATTGCATGGCAGAGGGTCCTAATTGAAAAGAGTTTGGTCTATGTACATTGTAATCGTGAGGTGTTACACCACAATAATGAGGTTTTAGTTTGGCTAGGTCGGGTAGTAAATAGATATTTCAAGGCTCATTTTCATGATTATTAATACTAAATTAATGGCATCTAATCATTGACCCTCACAATCCCATGTTGGGTGTCATGAATGTGATGCACTGTTTACCAGAACAATATTTAAACCCTAGTTTTGGCCTTAAACCATACTTTAAAGCCTTGGGTGCTTTTTTGTAAGGAATCTAAGTGGGGTTTTCTTCATATTTATTTGGGTAATCTTATAAACCTTTTTTACTCATTAACCATTGATTCTTTACAATATCATCTTTAATACATAGACTTTAAACTTGAACATTTAGTAATTACTAATATAGTGAAAAATAGTATTTTGACGAGTTTTAAATCTATTTCATCTAAACTTTTAATATCTTTTTAGATTTAAAACCCTTGAAATATTAGTAAATTTTTTTTCTATTAAATTTACATTTTTACCCATAATATTTTAGGGTTGGATTTTAAGGTGATTTTTTTTATCTAAAATCAAATTATGCCTATATGGGTGTTTATAGACTCATATTTAAATGTAGAAAGTATTTTTTTTGATAGATTGGGGATTTATCACACCCAAACTTTCACTCCATAGAAGGATAGAGCAATCGCTGTCAAAATATAGTAACCCAACCAGGTTGAAGTCGATCCTAAAGGGAATAGGCTAGAAATCTATCTCGAACTTGTGTAAATTAGGTAGGATTTGTAGTAACTATCTAAAATTAACAAGGCTTGGTTGTAAAAAATCTAAGACGAATGTACAACTTTTCTTCCCCCTGGCTTTTTGGTTGTAAACAATTTAAGATGAGCACTAGGCTTGTGTTCCCCCTAAATTCTCAACTCTAAAGATTTATCGTGCACTATTAAACTATTTTGATACCTGTCATACAACATTTGACAAGTTATGTATCACCATCTACCACTCAACATAATATTGTGAGTTTTACTTATCTCCTCTCAGTCTTGCAGCATTACCTTACTAACCCTTACTTAGACCTAATGTCAACTATCTTCCATCGGCCTCAATTTGATTTGATGGGAGTTAACTGGCATAAAAAGATATTACGAGTATGCCTATTTTAGTAATTAACCCCAAATCACTGTTGCAAACTTCTATTTCCAATATCTACCTCCCTTTTATGTCCTGTAACAACCCGAAATCACCTCCCGGGATATGACATGATACTTAAGGCTACAAGTAGCCCCAAGCTAACACTTTAAGCCTATTACTACTCATAATAACTCATTTCAAGAAGAAATACACAAAAACACTGGCACTATCTATCAAATAAAAGGAAATAAGATAGTAATACTCGATCCAAACGACCACAATACTGGAAATCTCAACACAACCACAATCTAATAATTAGTCTGACAAAGCCTCTACTACTCCATGAACTAGAGAGCCGTTAGGACAGGTCCCTAACTAACTCAAACTGAACTAAAAGTTATAACATAAACACTCAAGTACTGAATTATTTGAAGTTAGGCCCTCGAACCATGAGGACTCACCACTGGAGAAATGTAGACAAAGGTACTCGGGAATCACTAAAGAGGCTGGGACTGGGCACCTGAACCTATATTATAAGACGATGTAGCACATAGACGTATATGTAGATCAACACTAGGGACTATACTGAGTATATGGGGGTTAGTGAATTAACATAGAACAATACCAATACTCTTTAATCAAATCATGCATGCAATAGGAATGACTTACATGGCTTGAATAAGTCAAAATATAAAGCTCATAAATCATGTACGACGAAGCATGTAACATAAATCTCGTGAGTCATTATATTTGACCTTTAGTATCGGTACTCTTCTCTTCCTTTTGTTACTCAAAGTCTAAAGAAATCTTTAAACCATACTTTTAAACTCATGCATATGTCCCATAGAGGGTAAGACTTCTTTAATGATCAAGGACTTATCAATCTTTTGATCTCAAACACTTGGAACTCGGAATCATATAACTTTGGTTTAAGAAAAATGTTGATCATCTCATATTAGTAGAGAAAACAACTTTCTTCTTTGTAAAATATTCAAAAACAGTTCATTCATTTTGAAAAATATCTCATTTCAAAGCTTTAGGAAAATTACTCTACCTCAATGGATAATACTTTAGTTTTAGGGAAAATAACTTATATCAAGGGAGGTTCTCTTAACTGACATAAACCATGTGAGCTACATGGAGTCCAACGTCTTGTCCTCCTAAGTTAGAAACCTCAAGTTGGGGAGAGGCGTCATACTCTTGCCAAGTAGTATTACCTCAACTCAGTGAGCACTTATCTCGGCCTCAGGCCCAATCATCTCAGCCTCAAGCCCAAAATCTCAATTATATGGTGGCACGTAGTTCTGGGGTAACAAACAGTTGTAACTTACCTGACTCAGTGCTAACTACTACTCTCTAGTTTATCTCGCTCACCTCATGAAAATCCACTTTAGAGTAATCTTATGATTCAATAAGAACCCAACTGTAAAATCTGTAATCTCATGTAGTGAAGTGTATTTCAAAGATCTATGGCCATTAGGTCAAATCATCTCTCAATATTCTCAAAATACTCAAATCATGGGTGTTTATAGCATAAGTTTTCAGAATATTGAAAGTCTCAGGTAGGGCTTAGTGTCCCATAATTCAATCTCAAGTTAAAACTCATCAAACACATATTAGATAGCATATAGATTCATAAATCATATAGAAAACTGGAATTTACAACAATTTAGCTCAAAATCTCAACATACTCATATACATCAAAATCTCAAACATTTCAACTATTAACTTCTCAAGGATTAAAATCATGGGGTATAGACCCAGCTACAATTTCTCAACAAAACATGTAAAAATCATGCCATTAGACTCTCAATTTATGGGAAATATCAAAAACTTGCAACCAATAACAATGGGTGAAAACCCCAATTCAATTTATGTAAAATCACATAAATTACAGGAAATAGTAGTTTAAATAAGCTTTTGTGAACAAGGGTGAAAGGATTACCCTTGTTTAAAACCCCACATACCTTAGATTATGAAATTAGATGAACAAGCTTGATCTAAACTCTTCTTCTTACTCTTTGTGAGAGGGTCTTTGCAACCTTGGACTTGGAGAACTCAAATCTCAACTCAATTTGTAGAATCTATGGTGAGTTTTTGGATTTCCTGTAGAAGGATTTTTGATTTCATCTTGAGGGAGAAACGATATCTCTTTTGTGTTTTGGACAATGAATGAAGCCATTTGCTTCATTTGGAATATATTTGGTTGATAAAAGAGTGGAAAAGAACGAAAAACCCTTTTAAAAATGACTTAAAAATACTGAACAGGGCTGCACTGATTGAAGTGACGGTCTATCACAAGTCTGAAGGTCCTTCGGATTGTCCGTCACACTTTGGCCAGGATGAGGCCATACTGCCTCGATGCGACGGTCTCAGTGATGGTCCGTCGCAGCCTTGATAGTCCGTCGTCTTGACCATCTCACTTGGGACATAAAAGGGAGTTACTGCCTTGGTTGCGATGGTCCAAGCGACGGTCCGACGAAGGCTCGACGGTCCATCGGATTGTCCGTCACACCTAGGTGGTTCTGACAACTCATAGTAAAACAACCATAACTTCTCACCCCGATACCGGATTTTGACAAAATTGGTATCGTTAGAAAGCTAATTCAATTCTTTACGTGACCAAAAGTTAAATTTAAGAAAATTCTATCTGGTTTAAGCACCAATATATTGGGAATTATCTTCTCAATCTTTTAGGGCTGTAATTACACTTCACTTGACTCTCTCTAAGGCTTTGACTATGAGGGAACTTTGTGGGGTCTTACAATATCTCCCCCTTGGAAACATTCGTCCTCGAATGTTGCTAATTAGACTAGGAACACAGGAAACCAGAGGACACATAGCTGAAGCAATTTGCTAACTGGCTCAAAATCTCTCTAAACTCTTGAATACCTCATAAATTGCAAGAACTCAAGCAAGAATAGATATATAGCTGAACTTTAGATTAGAATGGCTGAATTAATAAATAACAATACCTTCAGATTGATCTAAACTCGCGGAAAAGTGGTGTGGGTTCTTGACTCGCATGTCTACTTCTGCCTCCCAAGTAGCGCCCTGAACTGACTGGTTCCATCACAAAACTTTGAATAAGGGAACTTCTACGTTCCTCAGCCTACAGATCTGAAAATATAGTATCTCATCAAGAATCTCATCGATGGAAAGACTATTCTTAATATTTGCACTCTTTGACGGATCTACCACAGCAGAATCACCAATATATTTTTTCAGTATGGAGACATGGAAAATAGGATGAATAGCTGCGTGCCACTAAACCTCATAGGCTACTTTACCAACATGGCTCAAGACGCTATACGGGCTAACATAACGAGGACAAATCTTTCCATTTTTACCAAACCTCTTTACCCCTTTCATTGGTGAAATCTTCAAGTACACCAAATCACCTACCTCAAACTCAAGATGTCTTCTTCTCATATCAGCATATGACTTTTGACAACTCAGAGCTATATCCAACCTTTCTCTAATCAACTTAACTTTATCCATAACTTAAAAAACTGCATCAGGCCGAATCATAGTAGCTTCACCCACTTCAAACCAACCTATGGGTTATCTACATCTCCTACCATACAAAGCCTCAAATAGTTCTATCTCAATGCTAGCATGGTAACTATTGTTATAGGCAAACTCTATCAATAGAAAATTCTCATCCTAACTACCTTTGAAATTCTGAGCACATGCCCAAAACATATCCTCTAGAGTTTGAATAGTCATCTCAGCTTGACTATTTATTTGCAGATGAAAAGCAAAACTCAAAAGAACTTGAATACCAAGACTTTGCAGAAATGCCCTCCAAAACTGAGAAGTAAATTGAGTACCCCTATCCAAATTGATAGACAAAGGAACTCTGTATAGCCTGACTAACTCCTGAATATACAATCTAGCATAATCTTCAGTTGTATAAGATGTGTGCATGGGGAAGAAATATGTGGACTTAGTCAGCCTATCTACAAAAACCCAAATAGAATTATGATGACGATGCAAAAGAGGTAACCCAGTCACGAAGTCCATATTCACCACATCCCACTTCCAATTGGGTCTACCAAACTCTTGCAATACACCACTAGATCTTTGGTACTCTACCTTAACCTATTGGCACATTGCATACTTTGCTACAAACTCAGCTATATCCTTCCTCCTACTATTCCACCAATAGAATTCTCGCAAGTCATGGTATATCTTGGTAGTGACGGGATGAATAGAAAACACACACCATATGCTTTAGCCATAATTCTTTGGCTCAGATCAACAACACACGGAACATAAAATGTACCTTGCAATCTCAACACTCCATCTTTCCATTGGGAGAAAACCTATACCTTTTGGTCATTAACTGACTTCTTTAGTCTGACCAAACTGGGATCTCTATCCTGTTTCTCCTTCACTTTCGTAACTAAAGAGGATTCAGAACTACTCTACACCAAAGTACTTCCCTCAGTTGAATCAAGCAACCAAATACCCAATCTAGTAGGACAATGCAAATTAGGAGCTAACTCTTTCTTACCTTTTTATACCTGAGCAACACTACCCATAGAAAACCTAATAAGGGCATCCGTCACTACATTAGCTTTGCCCGGGTGATACAACACACTTATATCATAGTATTTTAATAACTCCAACCACCTCATCTGCCTAATATTCAACTTCCTCTGAGTAAACACATACTACAGGCTCTTATGATCGGTAAACACATCAACATGGACACCATCAAGATAGTGTCTCCAAAATTTCAAATCAAAGACTACAACAACTAACTCAAGATCATGAGTTGGGTAATTCTTTTCATGCAGCTTCAACTATCTTGAGGCATAGGCTATAACCTTACCTCTTTTCATCAACACACAACCCAAACCAATTCTATAGGCATCACAATACACCAAAAAACCAATTGTACTATCACGTAAAGTAAACACAGGGGCTGAAGTAAGCCAAGCCTTAAACTCCTGAAAACTCTTCTCACAGGAATCTGACAACCGGAACTTAACTTTGTTTGGGGTCAACCGGGTCATGGGAGATGCAAGAGAAGAGAAAACTTTAACAAAATGGTGGTAGTAGCCCCTAGACCTAAGAAAATCCTAATGTCAGATGGGGAAATAGGTCTAGGCCAATTTTTTACAACTTTTGTCTTTTGGGGATCAACTCTAATAGCTTTGACTGAAATAACGTGGCCCAGAAAGGCTACAAAACTTTGCCAGAATTCATACTTTTTGAATTTGGCAAACAACTAGTGATCTCTAAGAGTTTGCAAGACAGTTATAAGGTGATTCGCATGGTCGTTCTAAGTACAGGAGAACACCAGGATGTCAACTATGAAGACAATGACAAACATATCAAGATATGGCTTGAACACTCAATTTATGAGGTTTATGAAGGCTGCTGGGGCATTGGTTAGCCCAAAAGACATGACTAGAAACTCAAAGTGACCATAGCGGGTTCGAAAGGCTATCTTTGGGATATCACATTCCCTGGCTTTAAGTTGATGATAGCTGGATCTAAGGTCTATCTTGAAGAACTAACCTGCACCTTATAACTGATCAAACAGGTCATCAATTCTCAAAAGAGGATACTTATTCTTGACGGTGACCTTGTTAAGCAGACGATAGTCAATGCACATACGCAAAGAACCATTTTTATTTTGCATAAATAAAATAAGTATGCCCCAAGGAGAAATACTGGGACTTATGAAACTTTTGTCAAAAAAATCTTTGAGTTTCTCTTTTAACTCCTTAATCTCTGAAGGTTCCATATTGTATGGAGGAATATAAATAGGCTAAGTGTCGGGAAGACGGTCTATCCGAATTCAATCTCTCTATCAGGAGGTACCCCAGGGAGATCTTTCAAAAAAATCAGGAAACTTATTAACAATATTGACCAACTAAATAGTTGGAGTCTCAAACTTGGTGTCTTTAACTTTAACTAGGCGATAAATACAACCTTTGGATATTAGTTTTTTGGCTATGAGATAGGTGATAAAATGAATCTTGGGAGATACCGAACTCCCGGACCACCCAAAAACTGGTTCATCAGGAAACTAAAACTTGAACACACAGGTACGATAGTCTATAGATGCATAAAAAGAATAAAGTCAATCCATACCCAAAATAAGGTCAAAATCCACCATGTCTTACTATATCAAATCCGCAAGTATGACTCTATGAAGTATAGTAATAGGACAATCCCTATACATTTATTTATCAATAACTGACTCCCGTACTGGCGTAGAAACTAGGAAAGACTCAGGAAACTTTTTGGGAATTATTTTGAAATTCACAGTTACAAGTGGGGTTACATAAGAGAGACTTGACCTTAGGTCAGACAACAAATAAATATGAAGACCAATGACACGGAGCATACTAGTAACAACTTCAGGAGAGTCCTCCTACTCCTGATGGGATGGTAAGGCATAGAATATGTTCTGGCGCTGGGTGACAACAGTTCTAAATGAAGCACCCTGAACAGGGGTGGGATGAGGTATAAGAGCAGGTGCACTAGTAGTTTATACCTAAGGTCGGGCATCTCTGTTGCCCTATATAACATGCAGACAATATCTAAATCTTCGGCCCTGCTTGACACACACAAAACAACCCCTCAATTCTGCAAAACACCTGCCAAGTCATAGGAGCAACATCCTTACCTCTACACTTCCTATATGATACAACCATGTCATAAGCAATGTTTTTCAATCTATAAGATGCTAACTCAATACTTTCTTTCTCATTAAAATACATCACATGTGTGATATTTCTCACCTCCTTATGGTACAACAGTGGGTCCTCATCTGCCTAAGACCCATAAAACTATGGCGGATTATTCTGCATAAAATCATGAATCCTAGCCATAGCTACATCACCTCTCTGTTGATCTATAACTGCTGGTCGATTATTGGCTGAAAAATTAGTGGTGACTACATTGGCTAAAGTTTGAAAGGCCGCTCGAAACTCAGTAGAGACACAGTGTTATTCAAAGGATCAACGGGTTAGGGTTTCTCATAATATTTTCCGTGGTCATTCGCTCTTTGGAGAGGCATTTTCTGAAATAGGAGAGCATGAATTATTATATAAGAGGGATAACTGTAGGCACGACAAACTCTAAAGGAATGAAACAACTATTTCCTAAAATTTGTAGTAGCCTCTTGCTCATAGATGTGGCACATTACACACCGATGATCAAGACTCTACTCAATGCGGCTTATCAAACTCCCTATGACTCCTTTAAAGTCTTAGGCTCTGATACCATGTATATAACAATCCAAAATCACCTCTCGAGATGTAACATGGTGCCTAAAGCTACAAGTAGCCCCAAGCTAACCCTTTGAGGTTATTACTACTCATAATAACTTACTTTAAGAAGAAATAGACAAAAACACTGGCACTGTCATATCAAATGAAAGGAAATATGATGGTAATACTCGGTGCAGATGACCAAAATACTGGAAATCTCAACACAACCACAATCTAATAATTAGTCTAACAAAGCCTCTGTTACTCTATGAACTAGAGAGCCATTGGGATATGTCCCCAACTGACTCAAACTGAACTAAAAGTAATAACATAAACACTTAAGTAATGAAATATTTGAAGATAGGCCCTTGAACTATGAGGAATCACCACTGGAGGAATGTGGACAAAGTTACTAGAGAATCACAAATGAGGCTGGGACTGAGCACCTTAACCTATATTGTAAGACAATGTAGCACATAGATGTATATGTGGATCAGCACTTTGGAATGTACTGAGTATATGTGGGTGCATGCATTTACATAAAATAATATCAATAATCTTCAATCAGATCATGCATTCAATAGGAAAGACTCACATGGATTGAATAAGTCAAAATGTAAAGCTCATAAATCATGTATGACGAAGCATGTAACATAAATCTTGTGAGTCATTATACTTCAACTTTAGTATCAGTACTCTTCTCTTCCTTTTTTTACACAAAGACTAAAGAAATCTTTAAACCATACTTTCAAACTCATGCATATATCTCATAGAGGGTAAGAGTTCTTTAATGCTCAAGGACTTATAGCCCTTTTGAACTCAAACACTTGGAACTCAGAATTATATAACTTTGGTTTAAGAAAATTGATGATCAACTCATATTAGTAGAGAAAACTACTTCCTTATTTGGAAAATACTCAAAAGCAATTCGTTCATCTTGGAAAATATCTCATCTCAAAGCTTTAGGGAAATTATTCTACCTCAATAGAAAATACTTTAATTTTAGGAAAAATAACTTATATCAAGGGAGGTTCTCTTAACTGACATAAACCATGCGAGCTACATAGTGTCCAACATCTTATCCTCCTAAGGAAGAAACTTCACATTGAAGAGAGGTGTCATACCATTGCAAAGGAGTACAACCTCAACTCAATGATCATTTATCTAGGCCTCCGAACTATTCATCTCGGCCTCAGGCCCAAAATCTCAATGCTACGGTGGCACATAGTTCTGGGGTAAGAAACCATAGTAACTTACCCAACTCGGTGCTAAATACTACTCTCTTTAGTTTATCTCACTTATCTCTTGAAAATCCACTTTGGAGTATTCTCATGGTTTAATAAGAACCCAACTATAAAATTTGTAATCTCATGTAGTGAAGCGGATTTCAAAGCTATATGAGCATTAGGTCAAATCATTTCTCAATAATCTCAAAATACTCAAATCATGGGTGCTTATAGCACAAGAGTTCATAATATTGCAAGACTCAAGTAGGGCTTAATGAACCATAATTCAATATCAAGTTAAAATTCATCAAATACATATTAGATACCATATAGATTCATAAATCATATAGAAATCTTGAATTTACATCAATTTAGCTCAAAATCTCAACATACCCATACACTTCAATAGCTCAAACAATTCAACTATTAACTTCTCAAGGATTAAAATCGTGGGGAACAGACCCAGCGCTAATTTCTCAACAAAACATGTAAAAATCATGCCCTAAGACTCTCAATTCATGGGAAACATCAAAAGCTGCAACCAATAACAATGGGTGAAAACCCCCAATTTAATTTCATGTAAAATCTCATAAATTGCAGGAAATTGTAGTTTAAATAAACTTTTGGGAACAATTGTGAAAGGATTACCCTTGTTCAAAACCCCACATACCTTAGATTATGAAATTAGATGAACAAGCTTGCTCTAAACTCTTTGAGATAGGGTCCTTGCAACCTTGGACTAAGGGAACACAAATCTCAACTCAATTTGTAGAATCTATAGTGAGTTCTTGGATTTCAAGGAGAGGGGTTTTTGATTTGATCTTGAGGGATAAACCCTAGACCTCTTGGGTTTTGGATGACGAATAAAGCCATTTGCTTTACTTGGAATATATCTGGTTGATAAAAGTATGGAAAAGACCAAAAATCCCTTTTAAAACTGACCTAAAAATACTTAATGGAGCTGCGATGGTTGAAGCGACTGTCTATCACTAGTCTAATGGTCCATTAGATCAGCTGTCATAGGTTGGCCAGGATAAGCCTACACTGCCTTGATGCAACTGTCTCAGCGACGGTCCATCGCAACCTTAATGGTCCATCATCCCGGCCGTCTCACTTGGGCCAGAAACGGAAGTTACTATCTTGGTTGCGATGGTCCGAGCAATGATCCATCGCAGGCTCGACGGTCCATCAGATCGTCCATCGCACCTGGGCGGTTCCAACAACTCACTATAAAACAACTATAACTTCTCACCCCGATACTGAATTTGGATAAAATTGGTATCATTGGAAATCTAATTTAATTATTTACATGAAAAAAAGTCAAATTTAAGTAAATTGTATATGGTTCAAACACTAATAACTTGGGAAGTCTCTTCTCAATCTTTTAGGGATGGAATTACACTTTACTTGACACACTCTAAGGCTCGGACTATGAGGGAACTTTGCAGGGTCTTACAATAACTCTCCCTTGGAAACATTTATTCTTAAATATTTTTAGTTAGACTAGGAATACAGGAAAAAACAGGACACATCACTGAAGCAATTTGCTAAATGGCTCAAAATCTCTCTAAACTATTGAATACCTCGAAAATTGCAAGAACTCATGCAAGAATAGATATATAGCTGAACTTTAGATTAGAAGGGATGAATTAAGGGAGGACAATACCTTCAGATTGATCTAAACTCATAGAAAAGAGGTGCGGGTACTTTGCTGCATATCTACTTCTGCCTCCCAAGTAGAGCCCTCAACTGAATGGTTTCACCATCAAGCTTTGACCAAGGAAATTTCTTTGTTCCTCATCATACGGATCTGAAAATCTAGAATCTCAACAGGAATCTCATCAAAGGAAAGACTATTCTAAATTTGAGCACTCTTTGAAGGATCTACCAAAACAGAATCACCAATATGCTTTTTAAGCATGGAGACATGGAAAATTTGATGAACGACTAAAAACTCTTCGGGCAACTCAACCTCATAGTCTATTTTACCAACATGGCTCAAGACTTTATACAGGCCAACATAACGGGGAGTAAGCATTCCTTTTTTAACAAACCTCTACACCCCTTTCATGGGTGAAATCTTCAAGTACACCAGATCACCTAGCTCAAACTCAAAATCCCTTCTCCTCACACTGGCATATGACTTTTGATGACTCTGAGCTATCTTCAACCTTTCTGTAATCAACTTAACATTCTCCATAGCTTCAAACACTGCATCAGGGCTAATCACAACAACTTCACCCATTTCAAATCAACCTATGGGTTATCTATATCTTCTACCATTCAAAGCCTGAAATGGTGCTATCTCAATGCTAGTATGATAACTATTGTTATAGGCAAACTCTATCAATGGCAAATGCTCATCCCAACTACCTTTGAAATCAAGTGCACATGCCCTCAACATATCCTCTAGAGTATAAATGGTCCTCTCTGCCTGACCATCTATTTGTAGATGAAAAGCGTAACTCAAAAGAACTTAGGTACCAAGACCCTGCTGAAATGCCCTTCAAAACTAAGAAGTGAATTGAGTACCCATATCCGGAATGAGAGACAAGGGAACTCCATGTAGCTTGACTAACTCTTGGATATAAAATATAGCATAATCCTGAGCTGTATAAGATGTGTGCATGGGCAAGAAATGCACGGACTTAGTCAGCCTATCTACAACAACCCAAATAGAATCATGATGACGACGTAAAAGAGGTAACCCAGGCATGAAGTCCATATTCACTACCTCTCACTTCCAAGTGGTAATATCAAACTCTTGTATCTCACCATCAGGTCTTTGGTGCTTTACCTTAGCCTGTTGGAAAATAGTACACTCTGCTACAAGCTCAGCTATATCCTTTTGTATACAATTCCAACAATAGATTTCTTAAAAGTTATAGTACATCTTGGTAGTAACAGGATGAATATAATATTGCACGCCATGCACTTCAGCCATAATATTTTTCCTCAGATTATCAACACATGAAATACGCAACCTACCCTACAATCTCCAAATGCCATCTCCCCCTTAGGAGAAAACCTCTACCTTTCATTCATTAACTGACTCCTTTAGTCTGACCAAACTGGGATCCTTGTCATGCTTCTCTTTCATTTCCAAAACTAAAGAGAATTCAGAACTACTCTACACCAAAGTACTTCCCTCAGCTGAATTAAGAACCTAATACCCAGTCTAGCCAGAGAAAGCACATCATGAGATAACTCTGTCTTACCTTTCTCTACATGAGCAACACTACCCATAGACAACCTGCTAAGGGCATCCACCTTTATATTGGCCTTTCCCAGGTGATACAACATACTTATATCATAGTCTTTTAACAACTGCAACCATCTTCTATGCCTAATATGGAACTACCTCAGAGTAAACACATACTGCAGGCTCTTATGATCAGTAAACACATCAGCATGGACACCATAAAGATTGTGTCTCTAGATTTTCAAAGCAAATTCCGCAGCAGCTAACTTAAGATCATGGGTTAGGTAATTCTTTTCATACAAATTCAATTGTCTTGAGGCATTGGCTATAACCTTACCTCTTTGCATCAACACACAACCCAAACCAATTCTAGAGATATGCTAATACACCATAAAATCATTTGTACCATCAGGCAAAGTCAACACAAGGGCTGAAGTAAGTCGAGTCTTTAACTCATATAAACTCTTCTCATAGGAATTTGACCACTGGAACTTAACTTTCTTTTGGGTCAATCGGGTCAAGGGAGACGCAAGAGAAGAGAAACCTTCAGGAAAGTGGTGGTAGTAGCCCGCTAGACCTATGAAACTCCTAATGTCAGATGGGGAAATAGGTCTAGGCGCATTTCTTACAGCTTTTATCTTTTAGGGATCAACTCTAATACCTTCAGCTGAAACAACGTGGCCCAAAAAGTCTATAGACCTTGGCCAGAATTCACACTTATTGAATTTTGCGAACAACTGATGATCTCTAAGAGTTTGCAAGACAGTTTTAAGGTAATTCACATGGTCATTCTCAGTACAGGAGTACACAAGGATTTCATCTATGAAGACAATGTCAAACATATCAAGATATGGCTTGAACACTTGATTCATGAGGTACATGAAGGTTGCTAGGGCATTGGTTAGCCCAAAAGACATGACAAAAAACTCAAAATAACCATAGAGTGTTCGGAAAGATGTCTTTGGGATATCACATACCTTAATTTTAAGCTCGTGATAGCCAGATTTAAGGTCTATCTTAGAGAAAAAACTTGCACCTTGCTGTTGATCAAACAGATCATCAATTCTCGGAAGACGATAATTATTCTTGATGGTAACCTTGTTAAGTTGACGATAGTCAATGTACATATGCAAAGAACTAGCTTTCTTTTGGACAAATAAAATAGGTGTGCCCCAACTAGAAATATTGGGCCTGATGAAACCTTTTTCTAAAAACTCTTTGAGTTGCTCTTTCAACTTCTTAAGCTCTGCAGGTGCCATATGGTATGGTGAAATAGAAATAGGTTGAGTTTCGGGAAGAAGGTCAATCCTGAATTCTATCTCTCTATTGGGAGGTACCCTTGGGAGATCTTCAAAAAAACATTAGGAAACCTATTAACAATATTGACTGACTAAATAGTTGGAGCCTCAGACTTAGTATCTTTGACTCTAACAAGGTGATAAATTCAACCTTTGGATATTAGCTTTTTGGATTTGATATAGGTGATAAAATAACTCTTGGGAGATACCAAACTCCCAGATCACCTAAAAACTGGTTCATCAGGAAACTGAAACTTTACCACATGGGTACAACAATCTATAGATGTATACCAATAACGTAGGCAATCCATACCCAGAATAAGGTTAAAATTGACTACGTCTAACTGTATCAAATCTGTAAGTATGAATCTAGGAAGAACAGTAACAGGATAATCCTTATAAACTTGTTTAGCCACAACTGACTCCCCTACTGCCATAGAAACTATGAAAGGATCAGGAATTTTTTTGGTACTTATTTTAAAATTCATAACTACAAGTGGTGTCAAATAAGAGATACTTGACCCTGGGTCCAACAACAAATAAACATCAAGACCATAGACACGGAGCATACCAGTAAAAACATCAGGACAGTCCTTCTACTTCTGCCGGGATAGTAAGGCATAGAATCTGTTCTGGCACTGACTGTCAGCAGTACTAGATGAAACGCCCTGAACGGAGGCGAGATGAGGTAAAAGAGCTGGTGCACTAGTAGTCTATACCTTAGGTTAGACATCTCTGTTTCCCTGTCTAGTATATGGACAATCTCTAAGTTTGTGGCCCTGCTTGCTATACCCAAAACAACCTTTCAAATCTGCAAAACACTCACCAGGATGATCCCTACCATATTTAGCACAAGGTTGATAGCGAGTCCTGTTACTAACACTTAGCACAAGGATGATCCAAATGATGGAGATTTATGGAACTTCAACTTTAACTTTGTAACCTCTCATGTTTGATCAATATTTTGAGTTGTGATGGCCATAAACTCATCATATATCCCACTTAGAATAGGTTACCTTTTGAAGCCTACATATCATAGTTACAAAGAAAGAAAAAGTCAATGAAGTAGCAATCTTACAAACTCTTTCATGCATTTCATTTGCAATTATTTTGCCAGTATTTATTTTGAAATCCTCCATTACACTAGCAACTACTACAAACCTCAGGTAATTTAGATTTGCATCTTTGTATGTAGACATTATTCACAAACAAACCACTTTCCGTAAAAATTTTGCTGTAAAGCTTATCAAGGACTTGGCCATCCATCCATTCCTATATTTTAATGAAGAGGGTGCACCACTCTCTATCAAAATATGTGACAACCAAGGTTTCTAGATAGATGCCGATATAATCTAGAGTTCATAATTGTTAGTGATTATTGGGGATTCATAAAGATTGATAATAAGTATTTAGTTGATGGTTTGATCAGAGATATCTACTAAAACCCCATGAACCAGATGCCTTACAAATAATATTACATAAACTTAATTATTTTATTTGGGCTACTAAGAATTCACCCATTTAGTGTCCTACAAAATAAATTCGAGCACAATAAATCTATCTATGAATTTATATAAAAGAGATATGGTCATGTTATCTCTAATTCACCATCAACTATAAAACAAAAGAAGAGAAGAAATAAAATTAAAACTAAAGTGACAACAAATTGAGTATAAGCATACCTGAAAAAAATATGAATAATTAAAATTCTAGTAGTGTTCTTGAGCACATGTTTACAGTTACAAGATGAAGGACAGTGTATGTAGGACTTTAGGTATTGGGAAGATTATTTTTGTTGTGATTTGGTTTGGGTAATAGTTGTAAAATTATTTTAAAATTTGGCTGATGGAATATTTATAGGAGTTATGTCATCAGGTAATGAGGATTTAAAGTTGAAGATAGGGATATTTAGAAGAGAAAAATTAATTTGAATTAGTCCTCTTAAAAGCCTTATTTTTATTGATTTTGGATCGTGTATGGGTCGAATAAATGGTTATTATTTCATTCATGTTTTGTAAGATTGTTAATTGTAAATAAAAAGGGTTAAGTAAACTTACCTGTGACACCTTACCTGACAGTTTGTCAAGAACGTGAAAGTTTGCTAGGTGAAACGTTAGGTTTAAATATATTGCACCCAAATTGAGTCAGATTTGAATTAAGGTTGACAGTTCTTCAATATAGTGACAGATCACTGCTTGGACCATTAACCCTTAACTAAACAACTCTTTTATTTACCAGTTTTGATAGTTTGGTTGATGGCTCAATAGATCTTTCATAACTTTTCTAGTTATCTGTCAGGCTGTATCAAAATCGATGATTATATCATGCTTTATGGTATCTCAGGTTGATGTTTCGTTAGGTCTTTTTCATTTTAAAAAATGAACAATCAAGATTAATAGTATTTCAACCTTTTTTTTCTTCTTCTTCTTCTTCTTCTTCACATGCAATTTATTTTCTTGCGCACTTAGCACACACATTAACTATGTTCATGAATGAAACCAACACTAAAATCATTCTATAACACCATGTTGGTTTCCTCCCACTATGCTTGATTTAATATCATGAAACAACTCATGTATCTTGACTACTCAGACTTTATCAAGATACGATAGTGTTAAAAACTTTACCTCTTTCGACAGACCAATATATTGTTTGACCCTTTGACTATTCACCTTGAAGAGCCTCCCATCCTTGTTTTCTTGTTCGACCACTCTGGATGGAAACACTTGATTAATTTGAATGGTCCAAACCATTTTCATTTAGCTTAATCGAAAATAGTTTAAATCTTGAACAACACCACTAAGTCACCAACCTTTAATTCATACTTTTCAATTTTACAATCATGGTACAACTTCATTTTTTCCTTATAGACCGCAACCATCTCAAAAGCATGAAGTCAGAACTCATCTAATTCATTTAATTGTTTCAACCTCCACTTAGCTGCATCACTACAACTTAAATTATAATTTTTGAGCGCCCACAAGTGTCACGATCGAATTTATAAGTCATGATGACACCTACTATATCCTGCCAGTTTGTAAGCTATACCGTAGCCCGAAGCTATTTGCAATGGGCTAACTTAGTGTAAATTTCCCCAAAAATAGCTAAATAGATAATACAATCCATGAATAATCAAGGAAATAGAAATAGTCTAAAAGATTGTCGTAACATCAAAAATCATCCCACGATGTGGTATAGTGTGTACAAGAGCTACTAAAACACACCATAAATTTGACAATAGTCATTTCAATCTGTCTCAGAAAAAAAGACTAGACAAAATAAAATTGAATGAAATGGGGTGACTCCAACTCTAAGAGCTCACTCTATCACTGAAATCTACAAAAGCATGATCCTCAATTCAACGACTACAACTAGTACTCGAATTAGTACCAAAAAGGTATAGAAGTGTAGTATAAGTATAAGAACTATGGTACTCAGTAGGCATCATCCGCCGACTGAGATAAATCATGATATAAGTATAATAAAATTCTAGATAATGTAACTAAGTCAATAAGAAGGGAAAAAACTAAGAATAACTCCCACATCATTGTACAAGATTAAATGAATAAACCAAAACAATAACATAATGAACAAGCAATGATAACTAAAAAATTGGCCCTAATAAGCCAATAGATGTGCAAAAGTAAATACCCTAATGAAGTCCCCCGTAAGACTTTTGGGTACAATCAAGTAAAACATAAATCGAACCACCCCATTTACCAACTTCTGTGGTACAACTAGAATCCATCCATGTCATGCCACACAGTAACACTTTTCCATTTTAGAACTTTAATCGATATCCTTATTATCAGTATCATACACCCTTGCCGTATACAAACCGGTACATGTATCATCAAGTCATAATCAATATCCAAACTCGAACCGATAATCCTATAATTATTATCATGGACAATATCTGGACTTCAACCTATGTGTATTTATATATAATAACTATTATAAACAATACCTTGAAATGATCTAGTAAATAAATCATAAATATTATAATCAATAGCCAGACTCAAATTGGCACATATATATGTATATCATTATCATAATACCAATAAGCATCCAACTCCAAATACCGACCCATCATAACCATCAAGTGCCAAATATTCTCAATATTACCTTAGTAAGTATTTTCAAGGTGTATAACAAGCATAAAAAGGATACAAGGATCAACGTGAATTTTGGCCTAAGGAGGGTCAAAGAGTCCACTTCTATACTCCCAAAATCCTTTACAAGGCAAATTCTAGCCCATACAAGCTAAGTTATCTAAATCTACTATTAAATGATAACTAAGCCACAATCAACCTTAAGATAGACATTTTACCTTAAACATGAGAAACTATTCCAATTATGCCTAAATTATAATTTTTGAGTAGCCTAAATGGTCCCACAAATCAAAGTAGTGCAAATTTTTTAACAAGAGAAATCATCTACTAAGCTAAAAAAAGGGCAGAATAACAACTCTAAGGTGCATAAATCCACCTTAGATCATAACCCAACACATTAGTTTTTATTTTTCGTTGAATAATTATTCATACTTAGAAAAGACTCCACACTTCTATAACGAGCAAGAAACTCAAGCTAGTAATACCATGACTATACAGAATGCAAGTTTTTACACAAAGCATGTTATACACACAATAGAAAGTTCATGAATACTACTTAAAAATATCCGACCCTTAAGAAATGACTCACCAAGCTGAAAAACTAATGTATATTACTCAATCGAAGATATCATACAAATCACCGAACTATTATTAAACATTTGTCCGTTAAACATGAGTGTTAACCATAATCACTAATGTAGATGCAATTTATCACAAAATTACTAATAGAATCAATTTGCACTCACTCTCACTATGAATTCATAAGTTAAACATGATAAACAATAGGCTTTCCCTTTGTGTGGTACATCACAAATATCCAAATGTTGGAACTTAGGATCAAATAGGTCTTTATGGGTTATACTGTAGGATATGGGACGCGTAAGAACTATTTGACAAAAATTTGTGACTAATTTGCCTAAACACTTTAATAGATCATATGAAAATTAAGACCAATCTATTAACAATCGATTTTCCCCATTTATTTCATACATTTTCTCTTTTGTTTTTCCTCATCTTATTCTGCTACACAGTTGTAATGTGGAGGGAGTATTCATTATCAAATCGTTATCAACTTTTTGCACAATAAATCTATTATTCAATTCATAACTCCCACTTACAACACATATCAATTTTGCAACACCAATAACTACTTTTTTTGGGGACTCATTTTCACCTCTTTCGTTCTTGTTTTCACACACCTTTACTTCATTAATTTTTCAAATAAAGCACTTAGTGTCTTTAGATATAATTAAGGTAAAATAAAGAAGTTTAAAAACTCATATATAAGGGTACCAACGGATAATCGAAAGGCTCAACAGGGCTAACAAGGGTTTCGCACAAGGGTTGGTCACCAAGGGTATGCGAGTCTATCAAAGAAATGTCTATATAATCTCCTAAATCTACATTCTTTATTTATCTTTGCATACACACTAGGTAAGTTCTAGACATCAAATACAACAATAAATAAACTAACAAACCTACCACATATATGACACATTCTCATATAAAATAGGACCATCATAGACTGTAAACCAATTAATCACACGAATTCATCAATTAAGTCAACAATGTTTAAGAGTTATAAACTAGATCCTAGGAGCCTCAAAAGTAGTATTTCACCTAATCAACCTGCTCAACAATCAAACCAACTTGTATTATGCAATCACACATAGAACTAAAAAGAGTATCTCACCTACCTAAGCACAAAAACTTTAAAATCTACCCTTAAAAAGAGATATGATACTTTGTTCAAAAGGTTTCCTCGAGGAAAAGAACCAAAAAACAACAACAAGGCGTGTGAAGTGTGTACCTAGAAAGACACAACTAACTAAAAGCTAAAAACTAAAAACTATAAATAAAATGTTATTGTAATTTTTCAAATTATTGAATTCAACCCAAAACAATTAAAATTGAGACACTACAACATAAATTCACCCAAAAACCACAGGAATTTCCCTAACCCATATTAATAATCTACTTTGTCCACAAAGTAAAACAGAGAAGTAGACATAGAAATACTCCCCGAGACCTCTAGGCCTAGCTAGAAGCATCTTTAAACATTAATAAGGGCTAGGGCCCACCCTAAATTTTTTCCATGCTCCTTAGCTCAAGTTTACAGTGCTTAGATTGTCCATAAACTGTTGACTAAAAAAGCTATGTTAAAATACTAAAAATAAATACCTAACTTGTCTTAGGTTAACTCCTAAGTAGTACCTGATTTAGTGTCGCAGCACGACCCAAGATCACTATTTAACTATTTTCTTTCATCCTTTTTCTCCAACTCGGAGGTTATCTTCTTATTTGTTTCTGACCTATTGAGTGTGTACTATCAAGGTCAATAAATCTCTCAACACTAGCCATTTTAGGCTCATTAATCATCATACTCTTGAGCTTATATGGTGGCTTGGGAAACTCAATAAGACTAACTGAAGTGGTATTTGATGATGCACTTTCCACCACCCCACAGTTATCCACTTCTATTACTATAATCTTACACAAATTCTTATAGTGGAAAAGTGGATTTAGTGGCTTATAAACTCTAAAACCCACTTTTTTCATCCAATCTTATTTTGAGAGTGTTCTCTCTCAAATCTATCAATATTCCTCTCATGGATAAGAATGGACATCCAGAATCATCGACACCCTTCTATCAAGATCAAAATCCATAACAATAAAATCAGCCAAAATGACAAACTTACCAACCCTTATGAGGATGTCCTCAATAATTCCATTATGGTTACTTATGGTTTTGTTTTCTAGTTGGAGCATCAGAAGTCATAGTATTGGCTTACCTAACCAAATAGTTTTGAACATGTATAGAGGCATGAAATTTAAACTTAACCCCAAATCACTTAAGACATGTACCACATCACCGTCAGTAATTTGAATGGGGAGGGGGCAACGTTTTGCATCCTTAAGCTTTTTGGGCGTCTTTTTTGTCATCACAAAGATAGACTCCTTCGTCAGTGCCACAATGTCAACATCCAATAGCTTAACTTTGTTAGTCATCATATACTTCAAGTATTTAGCACACTTGGGCATTCCTTGTAATACATCTAAAAGAGGAAGATTAGCGAGAAGCTCTGTAAATGTGTCAAAGAAGTTTTTGAAGAAAGCATCCTCCATGGCTTTCATTATCCTCTGTGAAAATAGTAGAGGTGTTCTTTCCTTCTATTGGGTACTAAGGCATCCCTAAATTTTCAGCAACCATGTTTTCAAAATGTTGAGGAATCAACTCTATATGTACCTCCTTATTTTTATTTAGAGGTCTATAATTGATCTCTATGCTACTCCTTAAAGTAATTAGCATAACTTGATTCATAGGTTTATTATCACTTGGTAAACCACCCTGAGTCCTTGTAATCTGTGCCTATTCTAGTTGTTCCACTTGCTGCTCTAACTATTTTTGTTTAATTTGCTAATTTTTATTACAACAATCATCTGTTCTTGGTTGGCCAAATCTTTTCAGAGTCTCTTTTATGGTACTGTCGTAAGCATTTAGCTGCCGCTAGTGAAACTACTTCCATGGTTGTTTCCCCATGGATACATTGGCAGAGTCTTCCACTTTTGATTGTAGGCAATAAATAATTAGCCTTTTTTGAATTTTCCACAAATTTGATAGATTTGGGATTAGCATCAGACATATCTGTGGAGTGGAAACTATTTCCATAAATCTTACACCATACCAGAGCCTCTTGTACTATATTAACCTGATCCTGAGGATGCTTCACATCTAACTTTCTTAATTGATTCATTATTTGATTATGCAAGGTTGAGAGTTGGGTGGCTAAGGATGTTATGTAATAAACTTCGATCATGCATGCATCCTTTTTAATTGATCTTATTATGGTATCACTATTCCAATCTGGATTTTCTTGAGCAATACAATTTAATAAGGTGTATAGCTCATCATAAGACTTTTCCAATGCTTGAAAATGTACAACTAAATCTAGTAAGACCTTTGTATTATGATTAAGAGCTTCTACAAAGAGAGTTTTGAACCTCCCCCAATCATGATATAGGTTCTGATATGGCTTTTACTTAAAGTTTAAAATCTCATTGTGAAGTCTTGTAGTCTTCCCAGATGGGAAGAAATAGATGAGGAACTTTCGGACTAAGTCATCCAAAATTATGATGGATGTTGTCCGCTTAGCATTCAACCACTTCCTTTCTTCCCCTAAAAGTGAAAAGGATAAAAGTATTAGCTTCATATAATTAGTTGACACACCCATAGGGATGAATGTGTTACTTATTGCTAGAATATTTTGTAGGTGGACTTGTCGATCTTTTTGTGATAGCCCAGTTAATTATCCACTTCTATGCATAAGCTACACCATGATCTACTTCAGTTCAAATATACTTCCAGGATTAAATATTCTAATGGCAGTGGTCACATTAGTCGCATGTGGGATTGCCACTTTGTGAACTATCCTATGAGCTAGTGGATCCTCAACAATAAGAGCGAGAATGTCTTTCTCCTCATGAATTTGCACGATATGGTAGAGAAGTACTGCTTCTCTCCTCTATTGGTGAAATAATTGCTTAGGATCGAGGTATAGTTCAACCAATTCCCAGTGTATTGCTAGCTTATTAGCATGTTAACCAGTTTACTGCAAATACAAAAACCAAGACCAAGTGAAAAACACCAAAGAAATAAAAAATAAAACTAAACTAAGATGGTTGCCTTTTGATAATTCCCCAGCAACGGCACAAAAAATTTGTTGTTCTCAAGCATACACATAAGTATACGTAGTCTCACTAAGTAATATTGCGGCCTTATAAGAATCTAAATATCAATCCCCCAAACAATTGTTTTAATAACTTTCCATTCTTAGTTCACTAATAAGATTAATCAAGTACTACGTATCCAAAAAATTTTGAAAGTTATAATGTAATGTAAAATAATTAATGAAATAATGTAAAGGTTTGAAAAATCAATGGGGAGGAAGCCATGTATAAGGCTTTGCGAACAATCATACGATGCTATAGAACTTCATTGTTTAGGGTAATTATCTTGGTTGTTGGTTCACGTGGCCTATACTATGACTATATCCTTTTGAACCTCTAATCATTTAACTAACTTAGCCCAACAACAACATCATTGACCAGGGATGTGAGGAATAAGCTAAATGCTATCGTTATCATCCCATACTTGGACCTAAATAGGGAACCAAGTTATATTCCTATACTATATACAAATCATAACATTATTCTATGAAGATTGCGATCCTATTCTATTCATCCCATGTTCTACTCAACCATTAACCCTTCCGGGTTGACAATAGAGTTATAACATGTATTATAAGGGACATGACTCCTTAAAATAGTGATAATAAGGATAAATAAACAACCAAAAGTGATAAAAACCATAAAAAAATAAATTCATAACAATAATACTCATGTACATGGCCTTAACCCTAGAAAAGGGTGTTTAGCCACTCATAGATGTAAAAAGAATCATAACAGTATAATTTATTTTAAAATCAATAAAAAAACCTAAGTAAAGAGATAAAAACCCTAATTGAAGTGTTATCCAGCATTATTCACGTCACAAGGTCTTCCAATCCATGAAACATAATACCTAAGTGTCCTATTTCTACTGGGACAAAAATTGTCGCTTTCAACATATAGGCGTGCCACCCCAATATCGTGCTATGTAGATAGAGTGGAATACCAAAAACATGGAGGCACACTGTAATTTTACATTCAAAAAGTTACCAAGGGTGTTCCACATCCTTGTTGTAGAACCTAGGAAGTGTGGCATAAGCACTTCAAGAAGTCCAACTTTCATTGAGCATTGCCCATTGCTTTTGTCCTTTAAGTATAAGTTTTGTGGTATTGTTTCCACTTAATTTACACATTTTAAATAAAATATATATAATAATTATTAACCTCCAAGCTTCTTAAAATATCAAACACCACACATTAGAGCAAAAAACTACATACAATTCAAGACAATGAACTAGTAAAGGCCATAGCTCAAGCTAAGAGTACTAGCGTTTTTCGCTTGATTCTTAACTTGGTGTTTTCAATTCTAATTTACTGTGAATACTCATTGAAAATTACATTTACAAAACATAATGATCAGATGGAAATTTCAACAAAGAATTATTCATTAATAACAAGAGAAATTGTAATACCCCGTACTCTTTCTTAGATAAATGATAACGCTCAATCTACAGCTCTCGTGGGAGTGTAAAGCGGTCGTTAGCAAATATAGAACCCAAACTGGGTTGGGTGTCGATCCCACAGGGAATAGCTTGGCCAACAAGTAAGTAAAATTACTAGACTTTTAGTACAAGTCTCGTAAAAAGGGGGGATTGTAATAAGTAACCAAAGTAATGAAATAAAAGCTGAAAATAGCAAAGTAAAGAGAGAAAGATTGTCACGTTGGTTGTAAACAATGAGAATTGAAGCGTTGGGGTTATGTCCACCTCCTGAGGTATACGTCTCTATTGGCTATGAATGTGTAGAGTCTTGACATGCAATTGCTTATAGAGAACTGTAGTCGATGGTAAATCCAAGCGTCTCTCGACCTCAACAAGGACTATTTCACTTTAACTCTCTCGAGCTTAAAGTGTGTCTAGCGGTACGAATTCTCCAAGAGGTTAGTCCAGTTACGACACTAGCTTTTTAATAGGAAAGGGTGTCCTACTACCTTGACATTATCTCTTTTTCCAGACAAATAACCTTTCTCTCGAACAAGTTAAATGTTAGACTGGCGTATGCTTGCGTTTGCAACCGCAAAGAATGTACATTAAGATGAAGAGCGTAATGATATAAGCAATATACGTGTCTTGAACTCACAAACTCTCAGCTATAGATAGTAACTCATTCGGCTTCCATAACCCCAACTAAGAGGTTTAGTTACCCATGAATGCGAAGGACATCATGATTTGCATGGTTGATGGCGTGAGAAATAGGTGTTTGGCGTGTGGTTTTGGTGATTCCCTAGCAAGTAACGATTCTCTTGTTGTGGAATAGATGAATAGAAGAATAGATTAGAAGTGTTTGTAGATGAGGAAGATGAGAGGGGTGGAAGAAACTTAATTGTTAAATTGATAGTTGAAGACTTAATTGTAAGAAGATGTATTGTATATGAATGATGAGAAGAATGGAGGAAAATTAAGAGTTGAATGTATCTATCCACTAAGGGAGGAGTTAATTAAAATCTCTAGCATGATAGGATATTTATAATACTCCTATCCTACTCCTACTATGCTAATGAAATAAATAACCAAATCCTAATATACTAATGAAATCCTTGACCCAAATGTACTAGGGTAAGGTTACAATATCAAAATCAAAATAGAATAGTGAAACACATAACCTAATTGCACTAGGTTAATGTATCTTGGTAAAAATCCAGCTTTGTGTCTGTAAGTCCCCAAAGTCTTCAGAATTGCTGTTTTAGCCCGGGATAGATTTTCCATGCAGCAGATTTGGTCCTTTAGGCGTCCAGCTCCTTTCCATCTCGTTCGTGAGCTTTCTTTTGCGTCAAGTAAGCCATAAAATGCTGTATTTTGCATCATTTATACCTGAAACTTTACTAATCATGTTTGTTAGCTCATTTATAGGAAAAAGGACTAAAAGTGCATGAAATAGATAATTAGTTCTCAAAACTAGGCTAAAATATGGGCAAAATATATTGATATAGGCACGTAAATTCGCCTATCATCAACACCCCACACTTAGAGCTTTGTTCGTCCTCGAACAACATATCATGTCCTTCTAAGCATCGACTTAAGGTTTTTACAACAACAACACAAAACATTTATCAAGACAAGCACAACAATTATCAACAAAGAGTAGCTTTACGATTATAAGTAGAAACAATTTATCCTCATGCATAGACTCATGATGGTGATCAACTCGCATGCAAATGTTAAGGTACATAGAATCATATACAACTATCCAAAACTCATCAACCATGTGTGTCTCACAATATAGTACCCACAATCACTCACAAATATAGCATATTTTTCAAACATGGGTATCAAGATATCCTTGCACTCACTCTCACAAAAAATTCATATGTAGCAACTAATGACCATAAGCTTGCCCTTAATGTAGTACTCTACTAAATGTCGGAATGTTTAAGATTAGGATCAAGTAGGTCTTTTGATGGTTGTAATGTAGGCTAAGGGACGGGTAGGATCAACTATTTTGGCCAGAAATAGTGACTAAGTTCCTAAGCACTTTAATACATCACATTGTATCATTGACACTTTCTTCTTTCAACCTTTCTTCTTTCTTTTATTCTACCACCCTTGTTCTCCTCTTTTGTTTTTCAATTTTAAGCACAACTCGCTTTTCAGCTTTCTTTTCCTTTTTCTTTTCACCACATACCTCTTATGATAGCACTTTCTTTTTCATCACACATTCAAGCACCATTACAATTTAAAGCATCATATTCACCCAATTTCCTCTTATGTTGTCACATGACTTGTTCACTTTTAAAGCACTTAGGAATTTGGATCAAATTGTGGTCTTGAAAAAAATGGATTAGGCTTACATACAAGGTTGTCAAAGAAATAGGCTAAAGGCTCAAAAAGGGTTAACTAGGATGATGTCCATGGGTAGGTAAAACAAAGGTAAACATGTATAGGTTGCCAAAGAAATGCCTAAATCATATCCTAAACTTACACTCCTTATTTTCGCGTTGCATACATACCAGGCAAGTTCTAGCATCAGCCACAAACATAGAATATACTATTATCTCACACACACAAGGCACATGGTCGACTTGATTGGAAGTAATATAGACTCTCAACCCAACAAATGAAGGAATTGAATCACACAATATCACATAATAAGTCACAACTAGAGCCTAAATGTCTCAATAGTCACAATTGTAGCACATACTCTTGTTATAATCTCATGTTGCCTATCAAAATAATTTCATGCGAAGCTAGAAAAATTTGACTCCTAAAAAAACTAAAAAAACGTCAAACGAAAAAAAACAAAAAAAAACGAACTCAAAAAAAAAACAAAGTAAACAAACAAACATACAAACATAGGTGCAAACAAAGAAGTATAGCATGCGATTCTGCCACCCCACACTTAGACGGGACACTACCCTCAGTGGAAAATAAATGCGAAGAACCTGGTTAGTCGGACTCCTCATCAATGTCGGGGGTCATACCCCATTCGTCGGAATCATCAGAAGAGTCATCGTCAGAATTCTCCTCATCATTAGAATCAGGCAAGCGTCTATCATCATCAGTCGGCACATCATCGTCTAGAGGTTCCTCAAAATATACCCCCACTCCACACATCTCCTGTGCATGCCTGTTCACTGGGTAGTCATGGTCCAGCTGTTGGAGCTCTTCAGCAGTTGGAATACGTCCACCACTCATCATAGTGAATCGTGTCATGCCATAGAGATGACGGAAGAAACTCTCGTCACGAGCATGTCTCTCCGCAGTAGTAAGGTTGACTCCATGAGTTGTTTCAGCATCTTTGACCTTTGTGAGGTCAACCTTCTTTGGGTTATGTGGCAGTTTGTGGTCAGCTGGTTCCTCTTCTATATCCTCCTTCCGCAACATTGCTGTCAACAAATTGCCGAATGTGAAATGGGACCTTCTGTGGAGTCTGGCCTTCCTCATGGTAGATCGAATGATTGCCCCAAAGTTGATAGGGACATTCGTCATCAACGCATAAACCAAACACACTCTATCTCTCGATATCTTGGTGTATTGAGTCCTAGGAATAAGGCATAAGTTGACAATGCGCATCCAGATTCGTGCTTCCCTATTTAGTGGAGCATAGGGGAAGGTGTTGTGACGGCCTGTTTCCATATGTCTGCCCCATCTTCCAATCGATCTGCTTCCACAAAGCGTGTGTTGTATTGCTCTGTAAGGAGGCCTGCTGTACAGCTCTTTGAATGGTGCAGTGTCAACCGAAGGTAAGCCAAGAAAAGAGTTGATCCAATCCGCTGTAAGCTGTAACACTTGGACCCAAATTTTGACTTCATTGCCTGTTGTGTTCGGCGACCAGTTGGCATAAAACTCTCTTGTTAAGTCAATATTGCACTCTCCCATGTCACGGAAGATGAAATCCAGCTTCAAAGCCATTATTTTTGCCAAGATACGCGGCTCTTTCTTTGCTAAGGTCTCATTGTTGATCAAGTCGACATGCACATATTTCCTTTCTTTATTGTTGCTGTACCATGCTTTGGATTCTTCCTCAAGAACCCATTTTATTCCGAACATTCTGCGTGGTAGGTGCGCTGAAGATGATTCTCCTTGGTCTTTTCGACTTCTCTTCTTGTCCTTTCGGGACGTGGTAGCCTTCTCCTTGCCTTGCTTTGCTTTAGGTGCCATTGTACCTGAGACTAGAAATAATGTTAGTTGCAGCACAATCTCACTTTATATAATCTATATGCAAGCACTAGGGGTACCACCCCACACTTAATCTTGTTAGCACAAATCAGTGAAGTGAAAGTGGTCGAGTACTCAGATTTCGTCGACATACGTTTTAGGATTGTATTTCGACAAGAAAATCAGCATTACATCACTTATTTGCAGCCATTGGACTACTTTCATAGTGGATATAGCAACACTACAGCCTAGGGGTTACCACATGGAATTATTATTCTTACAACAAGCACAACCTCCTAAGTCGATAGGTACTATAACCTTATCCCGATGGCCGGGATAGTCTATCATGTAAGCATCCAACCAACAATCTTAAGCAATATTCATAGCCATATCAATTCAGCAATTATCATAACAATGCTATCGAAACAAAATTCAAGTCGGAAACAAGTCAAGAATTCCCTACATATATATTCAATCACACGATCTTGTAACAATTAACCAAACACATGAACATCACCACCAATCTCACATGATTTAGCAAAATATAATAAGCATAGAAACGTAGTACTGACGATAAATAGATGAAGAATAAGAGATTACTTACTTGCTTGAAGATTGTGGAGAAGTTGTTGTGAATTGGAAGAACAAAGGTAGAAAATGTTGAGAGGATTTGGAGTGTTATGCGGCGCCTTTAGGGTTGTTTCTAATGTGGTTGTGTTATAAAACCAAGTCCCCTTTATATAGGAAGAGTATGGGTCGGGTTATGACCCATTTACAATCGGATTTGGGGACAAGATCACCACATATGCGGCGCATATCTCTCGGCATATCAATGACATATGCGGCGCATTGTCCATGGCATAATGGGACATATGCGCCGCATAGTCTATGGCATTTGTAGACATATGCGCCGCATAGTCTATGGCACATGAGATACTGAGACCAAATGCCATAGCATAGGCGTCACATAGTCAAAAGCATACCTAGGAATAGGCGGCGCATAGTGTATAGCACACTAGATTCCGAGTCCTTAGGCTATAGAATAGGTTGTGCATCGTTCGTGGCCTATTTTTACCAATGCCGAACCTTCCTCGAAGCCTATTATGACGTGAGAAAGGCTCAATTCATAGCCTTATGCATCACCATTCCTAACTTACCGACTTTACCAAACAATGCATCCAAATCGTCAATTGAAATTAATCTCCTCGTTGAATACTTCTTGCACCTATTTTTGCTCAAAACAAATGAACACGATTAGTACGATGGGTTGCCTCCCACCAAGCGCCTTAGTTTTGGTTGTGACACGACTCTTATTTTTGGATTTTCATTTATCAAAAAGAAAAAATACTAAAACAACGAAACGATAAAACGATAAAACGACAAAACAATAAAACAATAAAACGATGGGTTGCCTCCCATCTAGCGCCTTATTTATTGTCGTGGCTCGACGTAGTAATCTCGAGTACTTAGACTTCGTCGAGATAAGTGATGGACATGTCATTCATCGAGTCAAGAGGACCGATATATGACTTGACACGTTGGCCATTCACTTTGAAGATAACACCCTCATTGTTTTCCAATTCGACTACTCCAGACGAGTAGACTTGAATGACTTTAAATGGACCAGACCACTTTGATTTTAACTTACCTTGGAAGAGCTTGAGTCTGGAGTTAAAGAGTAGTACCATGTCACCTTTTTGGAAGTTTCGTCGAACAATCCGCTGATCATGATACTTCTTCATCCGCTCCTTGTATAAATCTGATCTTTCATATGCATGGAGACGAAATTCATCTAGTTCGTTCAGCTGCTCCAACCTCAGGTTCTTCACATCATCCCAATTCAGATTCAAGTGCTTCAATGCCCACAATGCCTTGTATTCAAGCGCGATGGGTAGATGACAAGCCTTCCCATAAACTAGCTGATAAGGTGACATGCCAATGGGTGTCTTGAATGCAGTCCTATACGCTTATAGTGCATCATCTAGCTTTCGAGACCAGTCCTTCCTATTCGCATTAACCGTCTTGGCAAGGATTTGCTTGATCTCGCGGTTGGAAACCTCAACTTGTCCACTGGTTTGGGGATGATAAGGCGTAGCTACCTTGTGTTGCTTGACTCCATACTTGGCCAATACAGATTTGAATAGCTTGTTGCAAAAGTGAGATCCTCCATCACTTATGATAGTACGAGGTACTCCAAAGCTAGAGATGATATTCTTCTTTAAAAAAGCTACAACACGCTTTCCTTCGTTGTCGGCCAATGCTACAGCTTCCACCCATTTCGATACATAATCCACAGCAACCAAGATGTACTTCATTCCAAACGAATTCACGAATGGACCCATGAAATCAATACCCCACACATCAAAGAGTTCTACCTCCAGAATTTTGGACATGGGCATTTCATGGTGTTTTGAAATAGCACCTTGACGTTCGCATTGGTCACACCTTCGCACATAGTCGTATGCATCTCTGAATATTGTAGGCCAATAATAACCGCTTTGCAAGACTTTCCTTGCCGTTCGATTCCCTGCATGATGTCCTCCAACTTGTGAAGTGTGGCATGCTTCCAATATAGTAGGCACTTCTTCATGGGATATACATCATCGAATGATACCATCCGCGCATCTTCGAAACAAATAAGGCTCATCCCAATAGTAGTGCTGAACGTCATGCATAAACTTCCTCCTCTGGTGGTAAGATAAATTGGAAGGTAACACATTACTCACCACGAAATTTGCAAAGTCGGCATACCATGGTAATTTCTCCATTGTTATCGCTAGTATCTCCTCGTCAGGGAATGCATCATCAATCTGATTTTCTGGTTGCGCCACATACTCATTCTCAAGTCTAGATAGGTGATCAGCTACTTGGTTCTCGCAACCCCTTCTATCTTTGACTTCGAAATCAAACTCTTGCAACAGCAATACCCATCGAATCAGCCTTGGTTTTGCATCCTTCTTCGTCATTAGATACCTAAGAGCTGCATGGTCTGTATGAACGATCACCTTAGTACCCAGTAGATAGGCACGAAACTTCTCAAACGCATACACAACCGCTAGAAGCTCTTGTTCAGTAACGGTGTAGTTCCTTTGGGCTTCATTTAGGACCTTACTCGCATAATAGATAGGATGAAACAATTTCTCCTTTCTCTGCCCAAGAACAGCACCAACGGCTACACCACTAGCATCACACATGACTTCAAACGGGAGCGTCCAATCTGGTGCTACCATGATAGGGGCTTCAATGAGTTTTCCTTTAAGGCATTCGAATGCCTTTAAGCAATCATCATTAAAGTCAAACTTCGCATCTTTCTCCAATAGTTTGCACAATGGACTAGAAATTTTGGAGAAGTTTTTGATGAATCTACGATAAAACCCAGCATGGCCAAGAAAACTACGAACTCCCTTCACCGAAATTGGAGGCGGTAGCTTCTCTATTACCTCAATTTTGGCGCGATCAACCTCTATTCCTCTTTCGGAGATCTTGTGCCCAAGAACAACTCCTTCTTTTACCATGAAGTGGCACTTCTCCCAATTCAGCACAAGGTTGAACTCTACACATCTTTGCAATGCCATGCTCAAGTTTACCAAACACGCTTCAAAAGACTCACCAACAACTGAAAAGTCATCCATAAATACCTCCAAAGTGTCTTCTACCATATCAGATAAAATAGACATCATACAACGTTGAAAGGTGGCTGGTGCGTTACATAACCCGAATGGCATACGTTTGAAGGCAAACGTACCATATGGGCATGTGAACATTGTCTTCTCTTGGTCTTCTGGGGCAATAAAAATCTGATTGTAACCTGAATAACCATCCAAGAAGCAAAACCATCCTTTCCCCGCTAATCGATCTAGCATTTGGTCCATAAATGGCATGGGGAAGTGATCCTTGAGCGTCCAAGAATTCAGCTTGCGGTAGTCCATGCATACTCTCCATCCAGTAACGGGCCTGAGTGGAATAAGCTCATTCTTTGCATTCGCAACCACCGTCATACCTCCTTTCTTGGGAACACATTGTACTGGGCTTACCCATGTACTATCAGAAATAGGATACACGACTCCTGCGTCTAACCACTTGATAATCTCCTTCTTCACCACTTCTTGCATTGGTGGGTTTAGACGTCTTTGATGTTCAATGGTGGGTGTGCACTTTTCTTGAAGCTGAATTTTATGAGTGCAAATCCCAGGTGGAATACCAATGATATCCGCAATGGTGCATCCAATAGCACTAATATACTTGCGTAAGATTGCAATAAGAGCTGCAACTTGTTGCTCAGCCAAATCGGCTGCCACTATGACTGGAAGAGTATTTCCGCTTCCTAAGAATGCGTACTTCAAATGGCTTGGCAGCTCCTTCAATTCTAACATGGGTGATTCTTCAATAGATGGCTTAGCTGGTGGTGTTAGTCGATTCTTGAGATCAAGATCCAACTTCTTGGGGGTATAGCGATATGTCCCTAATCCTGATAGAGCACAAATATCTTCATCAGAAATTTCAGCATCATCATTCTCTCCTTTCATGAGCAAAACCTCCAAAGGATCATCAAGAATTTGCTCTTCTGCAAGTAACTCTTCTTCATCATCAAAGACAACATCAGCCACAGAAAATACACTCAGATCTTTGGGTTGCTTCATTGATTTGCAAACATCAAAGCGAACCACTTCGTCATTTATTCGGAATGAAAGCTCATTAGCTCTCAAATCTATGAGCACACTTCCCGTAGCAAGGAAAGGGCATCCCAAGATTATGGGAACTTCTGAATCTGCTTCACAATCCAAGATGACAAAGTCTGCTGGAAATATGAATGAAGATACCTTCACCAAGACATCGCATAGAATACCAACCGGTCGTTTTGCCGACCTATCCGCCATAACAAGCCTCATATTAGTTGGTGTAGGATCTCCTAATCCCAACTTCTTGTAGATCGATAATGGCATCAAGTTGATGCTGGCTCCTAAGTCACACAATGCTTTAGCAAAGTCCAAAGATCCGACGGTGCAAGGAATCGTGAAAGCTCCGGGGTCGGCCTTCTTCTGAACTATCGATCGGGTAGCAATTGCACTCCAATGATGCACATCATCTTTCAGCTCATAACTTGCTGCCCTCTTCTTAGTCAAAAGATCTTTCATAAACTTTGCATACCCCGGCATTTGTTCAAGTGCCTCTACCAATGGGACATTAATGGTCAGCTGCTTGAGCATAGTCATGAATTTGCTGAACTTAGTGTCATCGGCCGCCTTCTTCAATCTTTGTAGAAAAGGTGGTGGTGGGTATGGAAGTGTTCTCTCCATGGCTTTCTTCTCCTCTTGCTTCCGTTTATCATTTTTTTCAGGCTGCACGTCACTAGGTAAAACATCCTTGACGTTTGAAGTAGTTGTTGCGTCTTCTTCTCTTGTAACGTCACTAGGTGTGGCGTCAATGTCTGCTGCTACGTCAACCACTTGCTTGCCTTTTGCTGAAGTTTCCAGCACCTTACCACTCCTGGTAGTGATGGCCATGCATGACCCATCATTCTTTGGGTTTTGGACTGTATCGCTCGGTAAGGTGCCAGTCTTTCTTTGATTGAATGCTGCTGAAAGTTGGCTTAATTGCTGCTCTATTTGCTTGATAGAAGTGTAATGAGAATCAACTAGTTGCTTCATGGAGGCCAAATAATCAATTACCTCCTTAACTCCCGCGCTCGTTGCTTCCACTCCTTTCAATAACTTAGCCATCATGTCTTACATAGAATTAGATGTGGTGGTATCACGTTTACCAGGGGGAACGTACAAACCACTCTTTTCATTCTTGTTCTTCCAACTACCTTGGTCTTTGTTTCCAGATTTATCATAATAGTTCCGACCTTGGTTTCCTTGGGCATTCCCACAGAAACCCCCCTGATTGTTCAAGTAGTTGGCCTCCTTTTTCGAATCAGATTCGTCTCTTCCTTTCAGCGCCACAGCTTTTACTTTTTCGGTCTTCCCTGATAATAAGTGCTTTGTCAGAAGATCCAATTGTGTTTTCATGTGCGCCATGTCTTGCTCACGTTCTTCTTCTCTTCTTCTTTGGTCTGCAGACATGCCAATAGTTAAAGTGGGGCTTGCTACCTCAGAATCCCTGGTATGCCAAGCTCTACTTTGTTTCGTCATACGATCTAGCATGTTGCTTGCTTGACCAAAGGTGAGGTCCATAAAAGAACCTCCAGCTGCGCTGTCCACCACTGGTTTAGTTACTGAATTCAAGGCTCTATACAAGATCTCCATGAGGTGAACATTAGTCATGCGATGGTTTGGGCATCTCGTTAGCTTTGTTTTGAACCTCTCCCATGTTTCGTGAAGAGCTTCAGAGGGAAGCTGACGAAAGTTGCTGATTTCATCTCTCAATTGAGCCCTCTTGGATGGCGGAAAAAATCTTTCTAGGAAAGCGTCTCTCAATTGCCTCCAATTTGTAATAGAATCAGGAGTCAGCCCATTCAACCATAATGTTGCCTCCCCAGACAGAGACAATAGAAATAGACATAATCGAATAGCATTCTGACCAACACCAGGATTGTCAAAAGACTTGCATGTAGAAATAAAGTTGATGAGATGCATATTCGGATCATCGCCTGCTAGTCCACCAAATAATCCCTTGAGTTGCAATAACTGAATCATGGTGCTTGTGATGTTGAACTTGGCTCCGGGCGCTAATGGTGGTGGAATTATAGCTCCAGTGGCTCCGGCACCATCAAGATCATCATCATCATCGTCGAAAGTTGGTTGCAAAGGTTGGCGATCATACCTATACCGAGCTTGTCGACCTCTTCGATTGGCAGGTGTTATAATTTCAGCATCACGCCTAGGGTTCAGTAACTCGTCATCACCTAAATCTTCATCGTCAGGATTTGTTGCTCGTCCAGGATTGTCAATGTTTTGTTGTTGGACTTGAGCAGCGGCAAGAGCAGCTAATCTTGCTTGCTCGTGTTGAGCAGCCATCCTGTCGATTTCAGCTTGTGCTTCCATTCTTCTAATTTGTTGTGGTTCAGGATTGATTGGTAATAACGGTTGATCAGAACTTCTAGTATGGGGCATGCACTAAAAGAAAAACCTGCAATAAACAAAAACAAAAACTAAACGTAAAAGTACGAGAATCTTTGACCAAAGGGTCTAGTGATTATTACGAACTTGATTGACACTCGTATTCCCCGGCAACGACGCCAATTTTTGATAACGCTCAATCTACAGCTCTCGTGGGAGTGTAAAACGGTCGTTAGCAAATATAGAACCCAACCTGGGTTGGGTGTCGATCCCACAGGGAATAGCTTGGCCAACAAGTAAGTAAAATTACTAGACTTTTAGTACAAGTCTCGTAAAAAGGGGGGATTGTAATAAGTAACCAAAGTAATGAAATAAAAGCTGAAAATAGCAAAGTAAAGAGAGAAAGATTGTCACGTTGGTTGTAAACAATGAGAATTGAAGCGTTGGGGTTATGTCCACCTCCTGAGGTATACGTCTCTATTGGCTATGAGTGTGTAGAGTCTTGACATGCAATTGCTTATAGAGAACTGTAGTCGATGGTAAATCCAAGCGTCTCTCGACCTCAACAAGGACTATTTCACTTTAACTCTCTCGAGCTTAAAGTGTGTCTAGCGGTACGAATTCTCCAAGAGGTTAGTCCAGTTACGGCACTAGCTTTTTAATAGGAAAGGGTGTCCTACTACCTTGACATTATCTCTTTTCCAGACAAATAACCTTTCTCTCGAACAAGTTAAATGTTAGACTGGCGTATTCTTGCGTTTGCAACCGCAAAGAATGTAGATTAAGATGAAGAGCGTAATGATATAAGCAATATACGTGTCTTGAACTCACAAACTCTCAGCTATAGATAGTAACTCATTCGGCTTCCATAACCCCAACTAAGAGGTTTAGTTACCCATGAATGCGAAGGACATCACGATTTGCATGGTTGATGGCGTGAGAAATAGGTGTTTGGCGTGTGGTTTTGGTGATTCCCTAGCAAGTAACGATTCTCTTGTTGTGGAATAGATGAATAGAAGAATAGATTAGAAGTGTTTGTAGATGAGGAAGATGACAGGGGTGGAAGAAACTTAATTGTTAAATTGATAGTTGAAGACTTAATTGTAAGAAGATGTATTGTAGATGAATGATGAGAAGAATGGAGGAAAATTAATAGTTGAATGTATCTCTCCACTAAGGAAGGAGTTAATTAAAATCTCTAGCATGATAGGGTATTTATAATACTCCTATCCTACTCCTACTATGCTAATGAAATAAATAACCAAATCCTAATATACTAATGAAATCCTTGACCCAAATGTACTAGGGTAAGGTTACAATATCAAAATCAAAATAGAATAGTGAAACACATAACCTAATTGCACTAGGTTAATGTATCTTGGTAAAAATCCAGCTTTGTGTCTGTAAGTCCCCAAAGTCTTCAGAATTGCTGTTTTAGCCCGGGACAGATTTTCCATGCAGCAGATTTGGTCCTTTAGGCGTCCAGCTCCTTTCCATCTCGTTCGTGAACTTTCTTTTGCGTCAAGTAAGCCATAAAATGCTGTATTTTGCATCATTTATACCTGAAACTTTACTAATCATGTTTGTTAGCTCATTTATAGGAAAAAGGACTAAAAGTGCATGAAATAGATAATTAGTTCTCAAAACTAGGATAAAATATGGGCAAAATATATTGATATAGGCACGTAAATTCGCCTATCATCAATAAATCATCACAAAAAAATTAGAACTTTCTTTGAAATATGAATCCATTTTTGTACATGTGGTATATTTAAGATTTTCAATTTTTTTCATATGGACAATTTAATAAGCTTTCCATCGATATAAGATTCGCTTAAATCCGATAACAGGGTAAGAAGTTATGACTATTTCAAGTTTCTATCGTAAAACAATGTCATATTGGTCAGTGACACGCCACGCCATAAGATACAATGGAAATTGTCCTTTTCCAATGTATGAGCGCAATTTCCCCCATGTCGCGCTAAACTTCCAGTTTACAAAGGAAGTGGCAACGCGATAGCTCCACGTCGCGCCATCCCTCAGTTTCCTAATTATCAAATTCCAGTGACATGGTGAGATAGCGCCACATCATGCCAGGGGTCTAGTTAGGGAAAATTTTAATAAAATTCATAGAAGGAAATAGAGACAGAGAGCCAAACTCTAAGTTTTAAGGCAGTGTTAGCAGTGCCCGAGCTAATCCCCTTTGTCAGACTTATGGTAAGAACTACCAGGGTACTTACAGAAATAGCAGTGATACGGGTTTTGGGTATGGCAAGCCAGGCTAAAGAGTTAGAGATTGTCCGCATTTAGGTACGTAGGGACAACATAATCATTCCTCATGTGGGTAACACCCAAATAGAATCTATGCTCTGCAGTCTTGGTAAGAGTAGGAAAATTCTCCCAATGTGGGTACCGGTACGTTACATATCTTTTCTGCTGATGTTTATGCTTTGTTAGATCCAGGAGCTTCTTTGTTTTTTGTCATTCCCTACATAGCAGTCAATTTTGGAGACTATCCCAAAATTCTAGTAGAGCTCTTTTCAGTATCTACCCCAGTGGGTAAAACCGTCATAGCTCAGAGGAAATATAAGAACTTCACGATTATAATATTTCAAAAAGTCACTTTAGCAAATTTAGTCAAATTAGAGATGACTAATTTTGATGTCATTCTCAGTATGGATTAGCTTCATTCCTACTATGCAACAGTCGACTATAAAAATAAAATAGTCCAATTTTTGTTCTCGAATGAATCCATCCTTGAGTGGAAGGGTACTGTATCCGCTTTCTGAGGTTAGTTTGTTTTTTTACCTTTGGGCAAGGAAAATAATATCTAATAGATGTGTCTATCATCTTGTTAGAGTTAAGGATACTAGTTCTGAAACTCCAAGTCTTGATTCAATATCAGTCGTGAATATTCAAATGTCTTTTCCAAAGATCTTCCAGGAATTTCTCCTAAAAGGGAAATAGACTTTGTCATTGATCTTCTTCTAGACACTCATCCAACTTCTATTCCGCCATACAGAATGGCTCCAGTAGTACTCAGAGAGATAAAAAAAAAATTGAAGAATCTCTTAGATAAGGGATTCATCAGGCCCAAGATGTCCTTGTGGGGCGCACTAGTCCTATTTATGCACAAGAAATACGGTTCTCTTAGAATGTGCATTGATTATCGTTAGCTCAATAAAGTTACGATCAAGAACAACTATCCTCTTCCCAGAATCAATGACTTGTTTGACCAACTTCAGGGTGCCAGCTATTTCACTAAGATAGACCTCATATATGGCCATAATCAACTCAGTGTCAAAGAATATGAAATTCCAAAAGCAACTTTCTGTACTCGATATGGTCACTTTAAATTCCTAGTCATGTCATTTGGTCTTACCAATACCCCAACAACTTTCATGGACTTGATGAACCGTTCATTTAAGTAGTACTTGCACATGTTCATCATAGTCTTCATATAATATATTCTAGTCTATTACCGCAGTGAGAGAGATCATGCATACCATCTTAGAACAGTACGTCAGACTCTCAGAGATCATCATCTATTCACTAAATTTAGTAAGTAAAAATTTTGGGTAAGGTCATTAGGATTCCTTTTCATATTAATTTGGGTGCTGACATTAGAGTAAATCCTCAAAAGACCAAAGCGGTAAGAAACTGGCCCAGACCTGTCTCTCCATCAGATATCAGGAGTTTTTTGGGTTTAGCTGGCTATTTTAGATGGTTTATTGAAGAGTTTTCTTTTATTACATCCCCTATGTCTAGATTGACTCAGAAGAAAGTTAAGTTTCAGTGGTCAGATCCTTGCGAGAAGAGTATTTAGGAGTTAAAGACTCGACATATCTTAGCTCCAGTTTTAGCTCTTCTAGATCATCCAGATAGGTTCGTAGTGTATTTGGAAGCATCTAGAGTGGGTTTAGGTGATGTCCTCATGCAGTATGGCAAGTTCATAACCTAATCCTCCAGACAACTTAAACCCTATGAGAACAATTATCCTACTCACGATCTTAAGTTAGAAGCCGTAGTCTTTTCCTTGAAGTTTTGGAGGCATTATCTCTATGAAGTTTATGTAGATGTCTTCACAGATCATAACAGTCTACAGTAAGTATTTTCTCATAAAGATCTCAATCTTTTTCATAGAAGGTAGTTAGAGCTCTTGAAAGATTATGACATGAGTATCCTCTATCATCTGGGCAAGGCCAATGTAGTGGTTGGTGCTCTCAATAGACTTTCTAATGGTAGTGTTGCTCATGTTGATGACAGTAACAAGAAGTTAGCTCAGGAAGTACATCTGGTTACCTGACTTGGCATTCGCTTAGTTGATACAGTTGAGGGTGATTTATGGGTTTAGAGATGTTCAGAATCATCTATAGTTTTTGAGTGAAAGAAAAGAAAGACTAGATGTTCAGAATCATCTATAGTTTTTGAGTGAAAGAAAAGAAAGATAGACATCCTAGCCTTTTCAACTAAAAAGAGTCAGTTTATGATCAGAAAGTATAGGTGTTCTCCCATGGGGAGATGGTGTTTTTGTTGTCAGGGTCATCTATGTATTCCAGGTGTAGATGACTTAAGGTAGAAAATTCTTGTAGAAATGCATGGTGCATGCTACACTATTCATCTTGGGGCCACAAAGATGTACCATAACTTATGTAAAGTCTATTGGTGTAGTGGGATAAAGAGAGATATTACAGAGTTTATGGCTAATTGATCTATATGTCAACAGGTTAACATAGAGCATCAGAAGCCTAGTAGTCCTATATAGGAGTTCAATATTCCTAATTGGAAGTGGGAAAAAGTAAACATGGACTTTGTGATGGGTATGCATCAAACTCGTCATCAACATGATTCAGTTTGGGTAATTGTAGACAGGATGGGTAAATTAGCTCATCAGAGAGTTGGTCAGATTACATGGTGTTCTGTTATCCATTAGCACAGATAGAGGTACCCAATTTACCTCACTTCTGGAAAGCGTTCTAAAAGAGTCTTGGTACCAAAGTTCATCTAACTACAACCTTTCATCTTCAGAAAGATGGTCTAGAAAAAAGGAACATTCGAACTTTAGAAGATATACTGCGAGCATGTGCAATTGATTTCAAGGAAAGTTGGGATGACCACTTTCCTTTGATTGAATTTGAATACCACAACAACTATCATTCCAATATTCATGTGGCTCTATTCGAAGCTCTCTATGGTAGGATATATAGATCTCCAGTCGGTTGGTTTGACATTAGTGAGGAATCAATCATAGGGTCTGACTTGGTATTTGATGCCTTAGAAAAAGTCCAGTTGATCAGAGAAAGTCTTTGGGCTATTCAAAGATGACAAAAGTCTTATATAGATGTTTGTAGAAAAGATCTAGAGATCGATATTAGTGATTGTGTCTACCTAAAGATCTCTCCCATGAAAGGAGTGAAGAGGTTCAGCAAGAAGGGAAAGCTTAGTCCCCAATATGTTGGTCCCTTGAAAATTCTCAGTCATTTCGGCAAAGTAGCTTATGAGCTCGAATTGCCTTCAGATCTAGCTGTAGTACATCAAGTATTTCATGTCTCTTTGCTCAAGAAGTTTATAGGTGACCCAGCATTTGTAGTCCCTATTCAGAACATAGATGTCAGAACAACCTCTCTTATGAAGAGATTCCACTTGAAATCCCAGAATATTAGACTCGTAGATAGAGGAACAAAAAAGTCCCTCTCGTCAAAGTTGTTTGGCGGAATTAGTCTATTGAGGGAGCTACTTGGGAAGTAGAAGAATACATGCATGACAAGTATCCTCATCTTTTCTCCGCCAATTTAGATTAAGCTCAAGGAAATAGTTCTCCTTAAGTTTACTTAATTTCATGTTTAGTGTTCATCACAAAATTGGTATCAAGTACCATTGCATATTAAGTCATGAATTCATGTTAAGTTCAGTTATATAACTATGCATCGACATGAATTCTCATTGTGAGAAACTTAGTTCCTCAGAACACTCAATCACGCATTCATAAATTAGTTACGCATGGATCAGTCATGCGTATCCTGTATGATATATTAAGTTATCAATCCTGTTAGTAATGAGATCATGTTTCAGTTATTCATGTTCAGTATGTATGACTGTTTATATTTTTCCCCTCACTTTCAGTTTCTTTAGAGGACGATTGTTCTAAAGGCGGAGATACTATAATATCCCATACTCTTTCCTAGCTTGAATCATCTCAAAAATATTAGAAGCTTTCTTTGAAAGATGAATCCACTTTTGTACATGTTGTATTTTTACAATTTTCCTTTTTTTTCATGTGAAAAATTCAATAATCTTTCCATTATATAAGGTTCACTTAAATTCAACAACCGGGTAAGAAGTTATGACTATTTTAAATTCCCATCGTGAAACAATACTATATTGGTCAGTGACGCGCTGTGCCACATGCTAAAATGGAAATTGTCCTTTTCTAGTGCCTCAGCACGATTTCCCCCACATCGTGCAATACTTCTAGGTCAGAAAGGAAGTGGAAATGCGATGGTTCCACATCGCGCGATCCCTTAGTTTCTCAATTGTCAAATTCTAGTGACACGGTGCGATAGAGCCACATCGTTCCAGAGGTCTAATTTGGGGAAATTTTACAGAAATTACAAGAGCTTCAAGGGTTAAAAGGGTAAATTCTCCACCCCTATAAAAGACCTTTAACATGTGATTTATCTATTGGGAACCCAAAATATACTTTCTTCTCTCAAAAACCTCTCAAGAACAACCCAGGGCTTTTCATAGAAGATTCAAAATCATGAATTGCCTCCATTAATCTTCGTGTATTTATGAACAAACGTATGCATAGTATTCATTACTAGATTCCTTCCATCCATGAAGCTCAAGAACCTTGTTTTATCTATAAATCAATGTATTTATTTTGTGGATTATTTGTAATCATGCCGTTGACGTTGATTGATTTCAAAGTTGGAATCTTTATGTTTTTTTAATGATATTATGTTAAAATGCAAGATAAAATTCATGAATTTAGTTGCTTATGATGTTTAATATGATGATTTGACCTATTCCCTAAATTTTACATGAAAGGTGTTTGATAAAATTCTTGGAATAGTAGAAATCATGCCTTATAGCCCAAAACATAAACTAAATGTGGCATGCTTTTCATCCTCTTATGTTTATATGGTTTCCATTCTATCATTGCGAAATGTGTATGTTGTTGGAATTCAAATGATATTAGAACATGATATTATGATATGATTATAAGCATTCCCATCAATGTTAGATAATATGATAACCATGTACTTCGTGAAATCCCCAACTTATTATATTATGGATTGTAGATGTTGGTCATGTATTCAAGAAAGTCAGGCTTTGTCAGTTTTCTTTTGTTGAGTCCTGGGGGTACTTGTACCCAACAATTTAGCTATATTCCTAGAGCCAATGTTATGTTTTAAAGATACTCTCAGTCAAGGCATGTTAAGTAGAATTCCATCAGACTTATGACTCAGGAAATATCCATGATCTCATGAACTCAGTTAGTTGTCAAATATTAGTAGTATTCCGTCAGTCAACAAAATTTAATAACTCAGGCCATGTTCAGTTCAGGTAATCATGTTCAGAGTCTATTCAGATGGGAGTAGAAATTAGCACCGAGTGAACCCAAGGATGGGAACACACACTTTCGAATAAGGGTGTAATTCTTAAAAGTCATCCTTGCATTTCAGAACTATATAGCCAGCATAGGTTGAGACATCAAGACTATCTGATGAGGGTTGATGGGGTGGATAAACACTATTAGAGAAGGGCCCTACTATTCTCATTTAGGGACACTATCAGATGAGGGTCACCCATAGCTTGTCCTTACCAGTGGTGTGGTATTGACACCCTTCCAATTGGGGTTATAGATAGGACCCCAACTCATCCATAATGGCATATTAGGGGCATGTTGGTTAGATAACTACTTCTAACAGTTTTATGTTACAGAACCAGGACTGTCAGATACAACCAATAAGTCTCAGTAATAGAACTCAGATAGTTCTATAAAATTCAGGACCGTCAGATACAGTCAACTCAAACTCAGTATGGAAATCAGGTAGTTCCATTAGATTAAGGACTTTGAGATACAGTCACTCATCTTATCAGTTACATCAATTATCAAAACTCATTGATTAATAATGTTAGTTATCAGTAAACTAATGTTATCACAATTTCAGTTATAGTTACTATCTATGTATACATGTATTCTCACACGCATATTAGTCAGTTAGTCAGTATTTTTCATACATATGAACCCCATGCATTTAGCCTACCTCACATGCATACCAGTACATTCAAAGTACTTACGCATTTATGCTATGGTGTCTTATTCCATAGGTTTAGAGGCACGAGCTTTAGATCACCACTAACATTCTAGTCTTAGTAGTTAAAGTTAGAAGTGAGTTCTCATCTTTCAAGGACATGATCATTACTTATTTATGTCAATAATTTATTTATTAGTTGGAGTTAGTTGGGGACATGTCCCATCAACTCCTTATGCAGACAGTCATGTTTTAGAGGCTTTTCAAAGTATAGTATTTTTAGATAACTTATTTCGGCTTTGCTTTGGGTATGCCATACCCCATCAACATATTATGATTTATTAGATCTTATGTTATAGTTTTAAACCATATGGACTTCCAATTCATGTTTCTGCATTATACAGTATGTTATGTAGTATACAGGTATAGATATTAGTCATGGGTTAGCTTAAGGTCCTTTAGGGTCATACGCACCGTGCAGCGTTCCAGGAAGTAGATTCAGGGCATTAAAAATTTGATATCAGAGCCTAAGGTTCAACAGAGTCCTAGGAAGTCGAAAAGCTATATCTAGTAGAGTCTTGTAAATGGGTGTGTTGTACGCCACATTTATGTACAGGAGACTATAAGATGTTTTAGGAACAGTTTCCCTTCTTTCAGTATTCATATCATGCTAGTGAGCACAATCTCAAGTCAGTCTCTTAGTCTAATCCATTTCTCCCTTTTTTCTACAGAACATGCATCCTAAAAGAAGAAACGTGAATCAGCTAGCCCCTTAACCCAAAGAATCTTTGGGAAAACATCTTTCTCATGTAGTTGCTACTCAGAATGAATGACTAGGTGTCATTCCAGCCAATTAGAGGACAATTCAGCTGTAGCTAGGATTTGAGATTTAACCCGAATGAACCCCACATTTTTTCTCAGGTCTAAGCCAGATGAAGACCCTTAGGAATTCCTAGATCAGGTGCAGAAGGTTACAAGCATCATGGGGGTTACTCCAATTCAGAGTGCTCATCTAGCTGCATATTAATTGTAGGATGTTGCTCACACTTGGTTTAAGTAGTGGAAGTCACAAAGGCCAGATGATACATGTCCTGCTGAGTGGGAGGAGTTTGCTTCTTCATTTATAGATAGATTATTTCCCCTAGAGCTTAGAGAAGCTAAGGTGTTAGAATTCATCAACCTCAGGCAGGGCAATATGATGGTGAAAGAGTATTCTCTTAAGTTTACTCAATTAGCTAGATATGCCCCTCATGTGGTTGCAGATAGCTGGGCCAAGATGAGTAAGTTCATTTAAGGAGTGAATAATAGCGAGGAAAATAAGTGCAGATCCACCATGATAAATAGTGACATGACTTTAGCCAGGCTTATAACTCATGCTCAGCAGATACAGGAGTAGAAGATTAAGTAGAGGGAAAATCAGAATAAGAGAGCTCGGATAGATAGCTTTAATTTTAGTCAGCCTAAGTCAGAGGGAGTCAATTCTTCTCTGATTCATCCTAAGTCATAAGTTTAAGCTACTTCATCAAAAAGTGCTCCCGCGCCAAAATTCAAAAAGGGAAATAGAGACAAAGAACCAAGCTCTAAGTCTCATGGAAGTGTTAGCAGTGACCTAACTAATCCCTTTTGTCAGACTTGTGGTAAGAACCACCAGGGTACTTGTAGAGCTGGCATTGATACTTTTTTAGGTATGGAAAGCCAGGACACAAAGTTAGAGATTGTCCGCAGTCAGGTCTGCAGGCGTAACAAAATCATTCCTCAGCTTAGTCCAGTTTCCTGAATTAGTAGAGTGTCACCTCCAGTGCTACTAGTAGGCAATGCCGAAATAGATTCTATGCTCTCCAGTCCTAGAAAGATCAGACAAATTCTCCCCATGTGGTTACTGGTACGTTACAGATCTTTCATGTGCATGTTTACGCTTTGCTAGATTCAGGAGCTTCTTTGTCTTTTGTCACTCCCTACATAGCAGTCGATTTCATAGTCAATATCAAAATTCTAGCATAGCCCTTTTTAGTCTCTATCCTAGCGGGTAAAACCATCATTGCTCAGCGGGTATACAAGAACTGCTCGATTATGATATTTCAGAAAGTCACTTAATCAGACTTAGTCAAATTAGAGATGACTAATTTTTATGTCATTCTCAGAATGGATTACCTTCATTCCTGCTATGCCAAAGTCGAGTGTAGAAATAGAATAGTCCAGTTTCATATGTCGCATGAACCAATCCTTGAGTGGAAGGTTCGTCTATCCGCTTTCAGAGGTCAGCTTATTTCCTACCTTCGAGCAAGGAAAATAATATCTAAAGGATGTATCTATCATCTTGTTTGAGTTAAGGACTCTAGTTTTGAAACTCCTAGTCTTAATTCAGTCTCAGTCATGAATGAATATTCAGATGTCTTTCCTGAAGTTCTTCTAGGACTTCCTACCGAAAGAGAAATAGACTTTGACATTGATCTTTTTCTAGACACTCATCCTATATCCATTCCGCCATATAGAATGGTACCAATAGAACTCAGAAAAATAAAATAATAGTTGAAGGATCTCTTAGATAAGGTATTCATAAGTCCCAGTGCATCCCCGTGGGGCACACCAGTCTTATTCGTGCACAATAAAAATGGTTCTCTCAAAATTTGTATTGATTACCATCAGCTCAATAAAGTCATAATCAAGAACAAGTATCATCTTCCCAGAATTGATGACTTATTTGACTAACTTTACGGTGCCAGTAATTTCTCTATAATAGACCTTAGATCCGGCTATCATCAGCTTAGAGTCAGAGAATATGATATTCTAAAAACAACTTTTCATACTAGGTATGGTCACTTCAAATTCCTAGTCATATCACTTGGTTTTACTAATGCCCCAGCACCTTTCATGAACTTGATAAACCATGTTTTGAAGCAATACTTTGACATGTCCATCATAGTCTTCATAGATGATATTCTGGTGTAATCCAACAGTGAGCAAAATCATGCAGACGATCTCAGAATAATACTTCAGACTCTCAGTGATCATCATCTATTCGCCCAATTCAGTAAGTGCGAATTTTAACTAAGGTCAGTAGCATTCCTTGGTCATATTATTTCAGGAGATGGAATTAGAGTAGATCCTCAAAAGACCAAAGTAGTAAGAAACTAGCCCAGACCTATCTCTCTATTGGACATCAGGAGTTTCTTGGGTTTGGATGTCTATTACATATGGTTTCTTAAAGGATTTTCTTATATTTGATCCCTTATGTCCAGTTTGACTCAGAAGAAAGACAAGTTTCAGTGGTAAGATCCTTGCAAGAAGAGTTTTCAAGAGTTGAAAACTTGACTCATCTCAGCTCTAATTTTAGCTTTTCCAAATGGTCCAGATGGGTTCGTACTGTATTGTGATGCATCCATAGTGGGTTTAGTTTTTTTCCTCATGTAGCATGGTAAGGTCATAGCCTATGCTTCCAGACAGATTAAAATTCATGAGAAAAATTATCCTACTCATGATCTTGAGTTAGTAGCGGTAGTCTTGACCTTAAAGATTTGGAGGCATTATCTCTAAGGAGTTCATGTAGATGTATTCACGGATCATAAGAGTCCTCCGTAAGTGTTCTCTCAGAAAGATCTCAATCTTCATCAGAAAAGGTGGTTAGAGATCCTAAAAGATTATGACATGAGTGTCCTCTATAATCCGAGCAAGGCCAATTTAGTGGGCGACGCTCTCAATAGACTATCCATGGGTAATGTTACTCATGTGGATTACAGTAAGAAGAAGTTAGCTCAGGAAGTACATCAGCTTGCTTGACTAGGAATTTCTTAGTTGATATAGATTAGGGTGATATATGGGTTCAAAGATGTTCAGAATCATCTATAGTTTTTAAGGTAAAAGAAAAGCAAGATAGAGATCCCTACCTTGTCAAGTTGAAAGAGTCAGTTCAGGATCAGAAAGTAGACATTTTCTTCCAGGGGGAGATGGTGTTTTGCTTTGTTAGGGTCACCTCTATGTTTCAGGTGTAGATGACTTAAGGAAGAAAATTCTTGCAGAAGTGCATGGTGCACACTACTCTATTCATCTAGAGGCCACAAAGATGTACCGAGACTTGCATGAAGTCTATTGATGAACTGGAATAAAGAGACATATTATAGAGTTTGTGGCTAAGTTCTCTACATGTCAGTAGGTTAAGATAGAGCATCAAAACCCTAGTGGTCCTATGCAGGAGTTCAGTATTCCTACTTGGAAGTGGGAAGAAGTAAACATGGACTTCATTACGGGTATGCCTCGAACTCGTCATCAACATGATTTAGTTTGGGTCATTATAGATAGTATGACCAAATTAGCTCATTTCCTTATAGGCCATACCTCTTTTTCAGTCAAGGATTATGACAAACTCTACATTAAAGAGTTGCTCAGATTGTATGGTGTTCCGTTATCCATTATCTCAGATAGAGGTACCAAATTCACCTCTCACTTCTAGAAAGTGTTCAAAAAGGGTCTTGGTACTCGAGTTCATCTCAGTACATCCTTTCATATTCAGACAGATGGTTAATAAGAAAGAAACATTCAAACTTTAGAATATATGCTACAAGCGTGTGCAATTGATTTCAAGGGAGGTTGCGATAACCACTTGACGTTAATGTAATTTGGATAAAACAATAGCTATAATTCCAATATTCATATGGATTGATTCAAAGCACTCTATGGTAGGAGATGTAGATCTTAAGTCAGTTGGTTTGAAGTTAGTGAGTCCTCAGTCATAGGGCCTGACTTGGTATTCGATGCCTTAGAAAAAGTCTAGTTAATCAGAGAAAGACTCTGGGATGCTCAGAGCTGACAAAAGTCTTATACAAATGTTCATAGAAAAAATCTCGAGTTCGAGATTGGTGATTACGTCTACCTAAAGATCACTCCCATGCCTTATACAAAAGTCTTATACAAATGTTCATACAAAAGATCACTCTTGAGATTGGTGATTACGTCTTATACAAAAGTCTTATACAAATGTTCATAGGAAAATTACAAGTCATGTTCAGGGTTAGTAGGGTCAATTTTGCACCACTATTTATGCCCTTTAACACGAGATTCATCTATTTGGAACCGAAAATATACTCTCTTCTCTAAAAAACCTCTCTAGAAAAACCTAGGGCTTTTCAAAGAAGATTCAAAATCAAGAATTTCCTCTGTCAATCTTTTTGTATTTACGAACCAAGGTATGCATAGTGTTCATTATTGTATTGCTTCCATCCATGAAGCTTAAGAACCTTGTTTTATCAATAAATCATGGTATTTATGTTATGGGTTATTTGTAATCATGTTGTTGACATTGTTTGATTTCAAAGTTAGAATCTTTGAGTATTTTTTTATGATATTATGTTAAAATGCAAGATAAAATTCATGAATTTAGTTTCTTATGATGTGTAATATGATGATTTCACCTATGCCTTAAATTGTGCATGCAAGGTGTTTGATAAAATGCTTGGAAAAGTAGAAATCATGCCTTATAGCCCAAAACATAAACTAAATGTGACATGCTTTTCGTCCTCTTATGTTTAAATGGTTTCCATGCTATCATTGTGAAATATGTATGTTGTTGGAATGCCCATTACATTAGAACATGAGATAAGAATATGATTATAAGTATTCCCGTCCATGTTTGATAGTATGATAACTATGTATTTTGTGAAATCCCTAACTTATTATATTATCGATTGTTGATGTTGGTCATTTATTCAAGAAAGACAGGCTTTGTCAGTTTCTTTTTGTCGAGTCCTGGGGTTACTTGTACCAGACAATTTAGTTGTATGCCTAGAGCCAATGGTCATATTGTCAAGATACTCTCAGTGACGCCATGTTTAGTAAAATTCAGTCAGTGTTATGACGCTGGAAATTTTCATGATCTTATGAACTCAGTCTGTTGTCAGATATCAGTAATATTCCATTATTCTAGAGAATTCAGTAACACAGGCCATGTTTAGTTTGGTTAATCATGTTCAGAGTCTATTCAAATGGAAGTAGGACTTAACACCGAGTGAACCCAAGGATGGGAATACACATTATCAGATGAGGTTGTGATTCTCAGAAGTCATCCTTCCACTCTATAACTATGTAGCTAGCATAGGTTGAGAAATTAACACTGTACGATGAGGGTTGATGAGGTGGATAAGCACTGTCAGATAATGGCCCCACCATTCTATTTTCGGGACACTATCAGATGAGGGTGACCCACAACTTTTCCTTAATAATGGCACGGTATTAACACCCTTCCAATTGGGGTTACAGATTGGACCTTAACTCAGCCATAATAGCATATTAGAGGCATGTCGGTTAGGTTACTACTTCCGACAGTTTCATGTTACAGAACCAAGACAGTCCGATATAGCCAATTAGTCTCAGTAATAGAACTCAGAGAGTTCTACAAAATTTAGGACTGCCAGATACAGTCAACTCAGATTCAGTACAAAACTCAGCTAGTTCCATCAATTCAGGACTGTTAGATACAGTAACTCATGTTATCAGTTATATCAGATATCAAAACTCATTCATTATTCATGTCAGTTATCAGTAAACTCATGTTATCACAATTTCAGTTATATTTACTATGTATGTATGCATGTATTTTCACGCTCATATTAGTCAGTTAGTCAGTTTTTTCCATGTACATGAACCCCATGCATTCAACCTACCTCACATGTATATAAGTATATTCAAAGTACTGACTCATTTGCGCTATGGTGTCTTATACCATAGTTTCAGAGACACAAGATTTAGAGCACCATTAACATTCTAGTATTAGCAGTCAGAGTTAGCAGTGAGTCCTCATCTTTCGAGGATATGATCATTACATATTTATGTCAGTAATGAATTTATTTGTTGGAGATAGTTACATGTCCCATCAACTCCTTATTCATACAGTCATGTTTTAGAGGCTTTTAAGACTATAGTATGTTCAGATAGCTTATTTCAGCTTTGTTTTAGGTATTCCATACCCCATCCATATGTTACGATTTATTAGATCTTATGTTATAGTTTTGAACCTTATGACCTTCCAGTTCATCTTTCTGCATTATACGGTATGTTATGTAGTATACAGGTACAAATATTAGTCATGGGTTAGCTTGTGGTACTTCAGGATCATGAGCATCGAGTAATATTCTGGGTAGCAGATACGGGGCGTTACAAACTTGGTATCAAATCCTAAGGTTCAATAGAGACCTAGGAAGTCTGAAAGCCGCATCTAGTAGAGTCTTGTACATGGGTGTGTTGCGTGCCACTTTTATGTACAAGAGACTATAAAATGTTTTAGGAATAGTTTCCCTCTTTTAGTATTCATGTCACGCCATTGAGCATAATCTCAAGTCAATCTCTCAGTCTAATCCATTTCTCCCTTTTTTTCTACTAAACATGCCTCCTAAAAGAATAAACGGGAATCAGCCAGCCCCTTAGCTCGAAGAATCTTTGGGCGAACATGTTTCTCATGCTGAGTTCGGAGCTGTATTCACTACTATTGCTAACTTAGTTGATACTCAGAATGCTTAGTTGCTACTCAGAATGAGCGACCAGCTATCATTCCAGCCAATCCAGTGGCTAATTAAGCTGGAACAAGGATTTAGAATTTCACCCGAATGAACCCTCCATCCTTTCTAGGGTCTAAGTCAGATGAGGACCCTCAAGAATTTCTAGATTAGGTACAGAAGGTTACCGACATCATGGGGGTTACTCATATTAAGAGTGCTGAGCTAGCTGTATATCAGTTGTAGGATGTTGCTCACACTTTGTTTAAATAGTAGAAGTCGGAAAGGACAAATGATGTAGGGCCTGTTGAGTGGGAGGAGTTTGCTTCAGCATTCTTAGATAGGTTCTTTCCACTAGGGCTTAAAGAAGCTAAGGTTCTAGAACTCATCAACCCTAGGCAGAGCAATATGATAGTGAAAGAGTATTCTCTTAAATTTACTTAATTAGCTAGATATGCCATCATGTGGTTGCAGATAGCAGGGCCAAGATGAGTAAGTTCATTTCAGAGGTGAATGAAAGCATGGTAAATAAGTACAAATATGCCATGCTAAATAGTGACAGGACTTTATACAGGATTATGACTCATGCTCAGTAGATAAAAGAGCCAAAGATTAAGTAGAGGGAGAAGCAGAATAAGAGAGCTTGGACAGGTAGCTTTAATTTTAGTCATCCTAAGTCAGAGGGAGGCAATAATTCTCATATTCATACTAAGTCATCAGTACCAGCTTCTTCGTCAGCCAATGCACTAGTGCCAAAATTCAGAGATGACGACAAAGACAGAGAACCTGGCTCTAAGTCTAAAGGCAGTGTTAGCATTTCCCAAACTAATCCTCTTTGTCAGTCTTGTGGTAAGAACCACTAGTGTACTTGCAGAACTGGTAGTGATACTTGTTTCAGGTGTGGCAAGCCAGGCCATAGAGTAATGATTGTCTGCAGTCAGGTCCGCAGGTTTAACTAAATCATTTTTTAGCTCAATTCGATTGCCCGAATTAGCAGGGTTCCACCTCCAATGCTACTAGTGGGAAACACCCAAACAAACTCTGTTCTCTACATTCTAAGAAAGATCAGGAAAATTCTCCTGATGTGGTTACCGATAAATTGTAGATCTTTCATGTGTATGTTTAAGCTTTGCTAGATCCAAGAGCTTCTTTATCTTTTGTCACTCCATACATAGCAGTCAATTTTGGAGTCAGAACTAAAATTCTAGTAGAGCCCTTTTTATTCTCTACCCCAGTGGGTAAAACCATCATAGCTCAGCAGGTATATAGGAACTTCCCTGGTTATGATATTTCAGAAAGTCACTTAAGCAGACTTAGTCGAATTAGAGATGACTGATGTTGATGTCATTCTCGGCATGGATTAGCTTTATTCCTACTATGCCATATTAAACTTTTGAAATAGAATAGTCAAGTTTCAATTCCCGAATAAACTCATTCTTGAGTGGAACGGTAGTGTATCTACTTTCAGAGGTCACCTTGTTTCCTACCTTTAGGCAAGGAAAATGATATCTAGAGGATGTGTCTATTATCTTGTTTGAGTTAAGAACACTAGTTATGAAACTCCTAGTCTTAATTCAGTCTCAGTCGTGAATGAATATTTAGATGTCTTTCCCGAAGATCTTCCATGAATTTTTCCCGAAGAAAAATAGACTCTGATATTGGTCTTCTTCTAGACACTCAACGTATATCTATTTTGCCATACAAAATGGCATCGGTATAACTCAGAGAACTAAAATAACAGTTGAAGGATCTCTTAGATGAGGGATTCATCAGGTGTAGTGTGTCCTCATGGGGCACACCAGTCTTATTCGTGCACAAGAAAGATGGTTCTCTCAAAATGTGTATTGATTACCGTCAGCTCCATAAAGTTAAGATCATTAACAAGTATCCTCTTCCCAGAATTAATGAATTGTTTAACCAACTTCAATGTGCGAGTTATTTCTCTAAGATAGACCTCAGATTCGACTATCATCAGCTAAGAATCCGATAATGTGACATTCCAAAAATAACTTTTCATACTCAGTATAGTCACTTCGAATTCCTAGTCATCTCATTTGGTCATACCAATACAACAACAACTTTCATGGACTTGATGAACTATGTGTTCAAGTAGAACTCGGACATGGTCATCATAGTATTCATAGATGATATTCTAGTTTATTTCCGTAGTGAGAGAGATCATGCGGACCATCTCAGAACAGTACTTCAGTCTCTTTGAGATCACCAGCTATTCGCTAAATTTAGTCAGTGTAAATTTTGGATAAGTTCAGTAGCATTCCTTGGTCATATTATTTTGGGTGACAACATTAGAGTAGATCCTCAAAAGACCAAAATGGTATGAAACTGGCCCAGACCTATCTCTCTATCAGATATCAAGAGTTTCTTAGGTTTGGCTGGCTATTATAGATGGTTTGTTGATCGATATTCTTCAATTTCACCCCCCATGTCCATATTGACTTAAAAAAAGTGAATTTTTAGTGGTTATATCCTTGTGAGAAGAGTTTTTAGGAGTTGAAGACTCGACTCATCTCAGCTACAGTTTTAGCTCTTCTAGATGGTCCAGATGGGTTCGTAGTGTATTGTGATGCATCCAGAGTGGGTTTAGGTTCTGTCCTCATGCAGAATGTTAAGATCATAGCCTACGCCTCTGGACAACTTAAACCCCATGAAAAGAATTATCCTACTCATGATCTTGAGTTAGAAATTATAGTCTTTGCCTTAAAAATTTTGAGGTATTATCTATACGGAGTTCATGTAGATGTCTTCACAGATAATAAAAGTCTTTGGTATGTCTTTTCTCAGAAAGATCTCAGTCTTCATCAAAGAAAGTGGTTAGAGCTATTAAAAGATTATGACATGAGTGTCCTCTATCAGCCAGCCCCTTAGCTCGAATAATCTTTGGGCGAACATGTTTCTCATGCTGAGTTCGGAGCTGTATTCACTACTATTGCTAACTTAGTTGCTACTCAGAATGCTTAGTTGCTACTCAGAATGAGCGACCAGCTATCATTCCAGCCAATCCAGTGGCTAATTAAGCTGGAACAAGGATTTAGAATTTCACCCGAATGAACCCTCCATCCTTTCTAGGGTCTAAGTCAGATGAGGACCCTCAAGAATTTCTAGATCAGGTACAGAAGGTTACCGACATCATGGGGGTTACTCATATTAAGAGTGCTGAGCTAGTTGTATATCAGTTGCAGGATGTTGCTCACACTTTGTTTAAATAGTAGAAGTTGGAAAGGACAAATGATGTAGGGCCTATTGAGTGGGAGGAGTTTGCGTCAGCATTCTTAGATAGGTTCTTTCCACTAGGGCTTAAAGAAGCTAAGGTTCTAGAACTCATCAACCTCAGGCAGAGCAATATGATAGTGAAAGAGTATTCTCTTAAATTTACTTAATTAGCCAGATATGCCATCATGTGGTTGCAGATAGCAGGGCCAAGATGAGTAAGTTCATTTCAGGGGTGAATGAAAGCATGGTAAATAAGTACAAATATGCCATGCTAAATAGTGACAGGACTTTATACAGGATTATGACTCATGCTCAGTAGATAAAAGAGCCAAAGATTAAGTAGAGGGAGAAGCAGAATAAGAGAGCTTGGACAGGTAGCTTTAATTTTAGTCATCCTAAGTCAGAGGGAGGCAATAATTCTCATATTCATACTAAGTCATCAGTACCATCTTCTTCGTCAGCCAATGCTCTAGTGCCAAAATTCAGAGATGACGACAAAGACAGAGAACCTGGCTCTAAGTCTAAAGGCAGTGTTAGCATTTCCCAAACTAATCCTCTTTGTCAGTCTTGTGGTAAGAACCACTAGTGTACTTGCAGAACTGGTAGTGATACTTGTTTCAGGTGTGGCAAGCCAGGCCATAGAGTAATGATTGTCTGCAGTCAGGTCCGCAGGTTTAACTAAATCATTTTTTAGCTCAATTCGATTGCCCGAATTAGCAGGGTTCCACCTCCAATGCTACTAGTGGGAAACACCCAAACAAACTCTGTTCTCTACATTCTAAGAAAGATCAGGAAAATTCTCCTGATGTGGTTACCGATAAATTGTAGATCTTTCATGTGTATGTTTAAGCTTTGCTAGATCCAAGAGCTTCTTTATCTTTTGTCACTCCATACATAGCAGTCAATTTTGGAGTCAGAACTAAAATTCTAGTAGAGCCCTTTTTATTCTCTACCCCAGTGGGTAAAACCATCATAGCTCAGCAGGTATATAGGAACTTCCCTGGTTATGATATTTCAGAAAGTCACTTAAGCAGACTTAGTCGAATTAGAGATGACTGATGTTGATGTCATTCTCGGCATGGATTAGCTTTATTCCTGCTATGCCATATTAAACTTTTGAAATAGAATAGTCAAGTTTCAATTCCCGAATAAACTCATTCTTGAGTGGAACGGTAGTGTATCTACTTTCAGAGGTCACCTTGTTTCCTACCTTTAGGCAAGGAAAATGATATCTAGAGGATGTGTCTATTATCTTGTTTGAGTTAAGAACACTAGTTATGAAACTCCCAGTCTTAATTCAGTCTCAGTCGTGAATGAATATTTAGATGTCTTTCCCGAAGATCTTCCATGAATTTTTCCCGAAGAAAAATAGACTCTGATATTGGTCTTCTTCTAGACACTCAACGTATATCTATTCTGCCATACAAAATGGCATCGGTATAACTCAGAGAACTAAAATAACAGTTGAAGGATCTCTTAGATTAGGGATTCATCAGGTGTAGTGTGTCCTCATGGGGCACACCAGTCTTATTCGTGCACAAGAAAGATGGTTCTCTCAAAATGTGTATTGATTACCGTCAGCTCCATAAAGTTAAGATCATTAACAAGTATCCTCTTCCCAGAATTAATGAATTGTTTAACCAACTTCAATGTGCGAGTTATTTCTCTAAGATAGACCTCAGATTCGACTATCATCAGCTAAGAATCCGATAATGTGACATTCCAAAAATAACTTTTCATACTCAGTATAGTCACTTCGAATTCCTAGTCATCTCATTTGGTCATACCAATACAACAACAACTTTCATGGACTTGATGAACTATGTGTTCAAGTAGAACTTGGACATGGTCATCATAGTATTCATAGATGATATTCTAGTTTATTTCCGTAGTGAGAGAGATCATGCGGACCATCTCAGAACAGTACTTCAGTCTCTTTGAGATCACCAGCTATTCGCTAAATTTAGTCAGTGTAAATTTTGGATAAGGTCAGTAGCATTCCTTGGTCATATTATTTTGGCTGACAACATTAGAGTAGATCCTCAAAAGACCAAAATGGTATGAAACTGGCCCAGACCTATGTCTCCATCAGATATCAAGAGTTTCTTAGGTTTGGCTGGCTATTATAGATGGTTTGTTGATCGATATTCTTCAATTTCACCCCCCATGTCCATATTGACTTAGAAGAAAGTGAATTTTCAGTGGTTATATCCTTGTGAGAAGAGTTTTTAGGAGTTGAAGACTCGACTCATCTCAGCTACAGTTTTAGCTCTTCTAGATGGTCCAGATGGGTTCGTAGTGTATTGTGATGCATCCAGAGTGGGTTTAGGTTCTGTCCTCATGCAGAATGTTAAGGTCATAGCCTACGCCTCTGGACAACTTAAACCCCATGAAAAGAATTATCCTACTCATGATCTTGAGTTAGAAATTATAGTCTTTGCCTTAAAAATTTTGAGGTATTATCTATACGGAGTTCATGTAGATGTCTTCACAGATAATAAAAGTTTTTGGTATGTCTTTTCTCAGAAAGATCTCAGTCTTCATCAAAGAAAGTGGTTAGAGCTATTAAAAGATTATGACATGAGTGTCCTCTATCATCCGAGCAAGGACAATGTAGTGGTTGACGCTCTCAATGGACTGTCTATGGGTAGTATTGCCAGAATAAGCATTTGATTAGTCGCTATAGATAAGGGTCATATATGGGTTTAGAGTAGTTTAAACTTATCTCTAGTTTCCGAGGTAAAAGAAAAGAAAGATAGAGATTCTAGCCTTGTCAAGTTGAAAGAGTCAGTTTAGGATAAGAAAGTAGAGGTTTTATCCTAGGAGGGAGATAGTGTTTTGTGTTGTCAGGGTCGTCTATATATTGCAGAAGCGCATGGTGCGCACTACTCTATTCATTTAGGGGCAACAAAGATGTACTGCGACTTGCAGAAAGTCTGTTGGTGGAGTGGAATTAAAAGAGATGTTGCAAAGTTTGTGGCTATGTTCTCTACATGTCAGCAGGTTAAGATAGAGAGTCAAAAACATACTGGTCCTATGCAGGAGTTCAGTATTCCTACTTCGAAGTGGGAAGAACTGAACATGGACTTCATGATGGGTTTGCCTCGAACTTGTCATCAGCATGATTCAGTTTGGGTCATTGTAGATAGGATGACCAAATTAGCTCATTTCCTTCTAGTCCAAACCACTTATTTAGCCAAGGATTATGCCAAAATTTACATCAGGGAGTTGGTCAGATTGCACGGTGTTCCGTCATCCATTATCTCAGATATAGGTACCCAGTTCACCTCTCACTTCTGGAAAGCATTCCAAAAGGGTCTTGGTACCCAAGTTTATCTCAGTACAGCCTTTCACCCTCAGATAGATGGTCAAGAAAAAAGGACCATTCAAACTTTAAAAGATATGTTTCTAGAGTGTGCAATTGATTTCAAGTGAATTTGATATGACCACTTACCTTTGATTGAATTTACATACAATAGTATCTATCATTCAAGTACTAATATGGATCCATTTGAAGCTCTCTACGGTAGGAGTTGTAGATCTGCAGTCAGTTGTTTCAAAGTTAGTGAGGCCTCAGCCATAGGTCCTAACATGGTATTCGATGCCTTAGAAAAAGTCTAGTTGGTCAGGGAAAGACTCTAGGCTACTCAAAGCCTATAGAAGTCTTATACATATGTTCTTAGAAAAGATCTCGAATTCGAGATTGGTGATTATCTCTACCTAATAATATCTCCCACGAAAAGAATAAAGAGGTTCAGCAAGATGGTAAAGCTTAGTCCCCGATATGTTGGTCCCTTAAAAATTCACAGTCGCTTCAGAAAAGTAGATTATGAGCTCGAATTGCCTTCAGATTTAGCTACAGTACAACCAGTCTTTCATGTCTCTTTGATCAAGAAGTGTAGAGGTGACCCAGTAGTTGTAGTCCCTATTCAGAGTGTAGATGTTCAGAACAACCTATCTTCTGAAGAGATTCTACTTGAAATCCTAGACTATCGGACTCGTAGACTGAAGAATAAAGAAGTCCCTCTAGTCAAAGTTCTTTGGCGGAATCAGTCCGTTGTGGGAGCTACTTGAGAAGCAGAACCATACATGCGTACCAAGTATCCTCATCTTTTCTCTGCCAACTCAGATCAAGCTTAAGGTAATAGTTCTCCTTAAGCTTACTCCGTTTCATGTTCAGTGATAATCACAAACTTGGTATCATGTACCATTGCATATTCAGTCATGCATTAATGTATTAGTTCATTTATATAATTATACATTAAATATGAATTCTCATTATGAGAAACTTAGTTCCTTAGAAGACTCATTCATGCATCCATGAATCAGTTATGCATGTATTATGTATGTGTGCCCAGTATGATATACTCAGTTATCAGTCATGTTAGTAATGAGATCAAGTTTCAGTTATTCATGTTTCATTATGTATGTCAATTTATGTTCTTCCCCTCACTCTCAGTTTCATTCGAGGATAAATGTTCTCATGGGGGAGATATTGTAATACCCCATTCTCTTTCCTAGCTTGAATCATCTCATAAATATTTCAAGCTTTCTTTTAATGATTAATCCACTTTTATACATGTGTTATTTTTAAGATTTTCACTTTTTGTCATATGGGAAATTTAATAAGCATTCCATCGATATATGATTCGCTTAAATCTGATAATCGGGTAAGAAGTTATGGCTCTTTCAATTTCCCATCGTAAAAAAATGCCATATTGGTCAATGATGCGCCGCGCCCCAAGTTATAATGGCAATTGTCCTTTTCCAATGACTCAGCATGATTTCCCCTGCGTCGCGCCAAACTTCTAGGTCATAAAGGTAGTGGCAACGCAATGGCTTCGTGTTACGCCGTTCCTCAGTATCCCAATTGTGAAATTCAAGTGACACGGCGCGATAGCGTCGTGTCACGCCAGGGGTCCATTTCGGGAATTTTTTTTTGAAATTATAAGATGCTTCCAGGGCTAAAAGGGTCAATTTCCCACCCTTATTTAATCTCTTTAATACGAGATTCAGCTATTAGGAACCCAAAATATACTTATTTCTCTCAAAAACCTCTCAAGGACAACCTAGGACTTTTCATAGAAGATTCAAAATTAAGAATTCTCTCCGTTAATCTTTGTGTATTTACGAACCAAGGTATGCACACGGTTCATTCATTGATTCCTTCCATCAATAAAGCTCGAGAACCTTGTTTTATCTATAAATCATGGTATTTATGTTGTGGGTTATTTTTAATCATGTTGTTGACGTTGATTGATTTCAAAATTGGAATATTTATGTGTTTGTTTTATGATATTATGTTAACATGCAAGATAAAATCCATGAATTTAGTTTCTTATGATGTGTAATCTGATAATTTCTCCTATGCCCTAAATTGTGCATTCAAGGTGTTTGATAAAATTCTTGGAAGAGTAGAAATCATGCCTTATAGCCCAAAAAGAGGACTATCAGATATAGCCAATCAGTCTTAGTACTATAACTCTGATATTTCTACAGAATTCAGGACTATCAGAAACTGTCAACTCAGATTCAGTACGAAATCAGCTAGTTCCATCAGATTCATGTCTATCAGATACAGTCACTCATGTTATCAGTTATATAAGTTATCAGAACTCATTCATTAGTCATGTTGATTATCAGTAAACTCACGTTATCACAATTTCAATTATAGTTACTATGTATGTATTCATGTATTCTCACGCTCATATTAGTTAGTTAGTAAATATTTTTCATGCATATGAAACCCATGCATTCAACCTACCTCACATGAATACAAGTACATTCAAAGAGCTGACATATTTGTGCTATGCTGTCTTATACCATAGGTTCAGAGACACGAGCTCCAGAGCATCAGTAATATTCCAATCTCAACAGTCAGAGTTAGAAGTGAGTCCTTATCTTTCGAGGACATAATCATTACTTATCTATGCCATTAATTAATTTATTACTTGGCGTTATTTGGGGACATGTCCCATCAACTGCTTATTCAGACAGTCATGTTTTAGAGGATTTTCAGACTACAATATGTTCAGATAGCTTATTTTAGCTTTGTTTTGGGTATTCCATATCCCATCCATATGTTGTGATTTATTAGATCTTATGTTACAGTTTTGAACCTAATGGCCTTCCAGTTCATGTTTTCATATTATACGGTATGTTATACAATATATAGGTACAAATATCAGTCATGGGTTGGCTTGTGGTCTTTTAGGGTCATGAGCACCGTGTAGCATTCCGGGTACCAGATTTGGGGCATTACAAAAATATTTTAAACTAGCGAAATAAGCCCATATAACAACACCAGGGTGCATAAATCCACCTCAAATATGGACCACATTACATGGTGAGTTCCTCACCCATGAAAAGAATATCCAAAATAGAAGCCGACGTAAGGAGCTCCTGGATCTTATGAAATCTTAACTCAAACTCCTCAAACCATTGAAAAACAACCTCCTTTCGAGTCGATTTGGTCATTGGTGCTTAAATAGTAGCAAAAACCTTAAGGAAATTTTTATAATAACCGGCCAACCTAGTAACGCTATAAACCTCAGTCAGAGATGAGGGCCAATCACAATCACAAATAGCCTCAATATTTATTGAGTCTATCACAATCCCATATTTGGACACCACCTTCAAAAGGAATGTCACCGACTCAAGCCAAAACTCACTCTTAGACAACTTAGCAAAAAATACATGATGTCTAAAAATCTGGAGCACGATCCTCAAATGTTTGGCATGGTCCTCTTTACTCCTCGAATACACAAGGATGCCATTGATGAACACAGTCAAGAAGAAATAAAAATAAGGCCTGAATGCTCGATTCATCAAATTCATGAATGTGGTTGGGGCCTTAGTATACCCAAATGACATCACAAGGAGCTCATAATGACCATAACGGGTCCTAAAGGCTGTCTTTGGGATATCCTCAGCTCGGATCCTCAAGTAATCGTAGCTAGAACACAAATCTATCTTAAAAAACATTCTTTCACCTTGAAGCTAGTCAACAAATCATCAATGCAGGTCATAGGATAATAGTTCTTCACCGTCACCTTATTTAGCTACCTATAATTAATACACATGCATATGGAGCCATCTTTCTTCGTCATAAACAATATAGGAGATCTTCAAGGCAATAGACTCTGTCTAATGACAGCCTTACCAGAAAGAGTTGAAAGCTGAGAATTTAGCTTCTTAAGGTCGATAAAAACCATACAATAAGGTGCCATAGAAATAGTTCAGGTATCAGGCTCAAGGTCAACAACAAAATCAATCTCATAGAAATGAGGAAGGCCAGACAGATCGATAAGGAAAACATTAAGAAACTTATAGACTATAGGAATAGAGTCAAGCGATGGACTCTTGACT